>OX243837.2:12868750-14303125 GCA_945859575.2 Herminia tarsipennalis | reverse complement strand
ACATACCCAACATCAACCATTTAGCTGGCAGGAAAGGGGGGGGGGGGCACTTGACTGTAACAAAAATTTACACTTTTAGCTTAATATTTTACAAACGGATCCCTAAATCGAAAAATGGTCTTTAAAAATTTTATTCTTTCACTTTGTCCACATACTTAAGTAATGTGTGAATCCATGTAAAATCACTGCCTTCTGGTACTAACAGACTTTGAGCTAAACTGCGGACGGACGGACGACTGCGGAGGTGAAGCGTAAAATAATGGTTTACGATGATACCTATATCACAAAATATCGAGAATAGGATCAAAAGGTACGTTTCTTAAGCAGCCATTACACGCTTAATCCAGATCGTGATCTGATCACGCGGATCGCAATAGATGAATACATCTTGATTCGGCTAGTTGTAACACGTCGCGATCCGTCAATCCAACACGTTACACAGTCTGGATCAAGATCACTGATCACGATCAGGGAGTCTCGATCTAAATTGAACGTATAATGGCTGCCATACGTCGGTACTTCGCTTAAGCAACGCACACATAAACATCGTTCATGGGATCATGATCTCGGAACACCTACGAAACTAAGTGGTCCGAGATTTCGCGTTGATGAACGACGTCTAGTGTGCGTTGTTCGAAAGCGTTTGTACGAAGCTACCTTCTACACTCCTGGTATTGAGTGTAATGTGTCATGTATGCATGACTCTGATGGGCAATAAACTCTATTGTTTGCAGCCATTTGCAGCAAGATTACTTAACATTACTGATACCAACCCAGTCCTCCATTAATATTTAATCAATATAATATTGCCCCATTTTTCCGCCAGTTGGCTAAATGATATTGCATAAAATGCGCAATATTGTTTGCATAAGTAATTGAATGGAAAATATTATTGTGATTTTCATGCTTTAGGTATTGGGTTTTACCGTTCAATGGGCGTATTAATGTTTTATTGTTTAAGCTGATAAAATACTAGGTTTAATTGATATTTTATACGAGTTTCATGTAGGTATGAGAACTTTTTGATATTTTTTTCCCTGTTACTATTTAACCCTATTATTCCACTTCTGGATAACTCATTCCGAACTCTTTAGAATACTAACGCCAGTTATTATTGATATTTGATGAACGGCCACGATGAATATGGATGAATGAATATATATTTAGTTAACAACAAATTAGTATCCGAGTATTTACTTATTAGATATGTACCAATTCATCAAACTTTGGACATGTAGTCGGTACATGGGTATACAAAGTTTCAAATTATTAATATTATATTTAAGATCTGACTGCTTCAGGAAGGGTTGTACGTTGGTATTAAATAGTTCATAGTTTGTTTGTAAACAGTCGCTTTCCAATTCAGTTGTTTCGAACTGAATATTGAATTGAATCAGCTTTAGTAGAAACCTCTGACCTCAATTTCAATATATATATATACAAAGCTACAGTATTTTACTTAAAATGTATTTAATAACTTGTTAATAACATGTAGGTACTTGTATAGGCTTAGGTAGGTGTGAAGGGTATATTTCTCTCATTGAACACAAAGCAGCAGTAGCCTAATGGCTAAGGCATCGGTCTCGCAATCGTGAGGTCGCGGTTCTAATCCTACCCATTATACTACCGACGTGAACCCACTCCTAACACAAGCCATTGAGCTTAATGGAGGCGTTAACAGGATTGCTAGTAATGTGGGACCTACAATCTCACATTGCTAGTTATCTTTTTAAAGAGACTGAGTAGATTACTATTTAATATTTACGACAGTTGAAAAACAGCTGTATAATTTCACTGAAGATGAAAAGAGATGACACAACATCTACTTTACATTATAAAAATCAGCATAAAAATTTCCCCTCCGTCCACTAAAATCTTAATAGGATAAAACTTCACAGTACAAACGACAAATATAATTTTGAAGAACAAGGAAGAAAACTCAGAACATAGCGTGACATGTTGTCATAAACAGAAGTTGGTCGTTGTCGCAACTTTGCTTTTAGCTGTAAAGCTGTTTGGCCATGTTCTGGCCAGGCCTCCAGTACGTGCATCGGGCACCCAACATGTTGTGTACTGATTGCGCTTAACTGTTAAAATCGACTCGAACGTTCTGTCACTAGTGTGAAGTGCCGGATTTTGTGAGACCCTTTCCCGAAAATGGAAAATAGTTTACCGAAAAACGTGGCGTTTGACGACTAGTTAAACATTACTTTGTACATTTCGATGGTTATTTTCATGTGTTCACGACCAAATAATGTTATGCTATAACATTTGACTGCGGAATAGGTCAGCTGTTGGAAACGGTACAAAGTAGAAAAAGAATTATTGTTTGATAGATTCCTAATGATGTTAAACTTTTTGATTGATGACTCGCTTTGCTTGTACTTTTGCCCGTCTGGCACTATACCTTTAGGTATGTAATCGAGACTTATACACCCACCTAGTTCACCGTGCCGCGAACTTTTTTATAGAGCCCTACTCCTTTGTGATAAGTTCCATATCGTCATCTAATATCTTAGCCTGGGTAGAGAACAAATGTAAAAACAAAACATCGAAATCCGAAGGTAATACATTTAGGATGCCAAATCAAATAATCTCTTAGCCAACACAAAGTTTATATGAAAATCGATGGCAATAGAAAAATCTGGTACTTTCTACTCTTCCAGTGTATTAGAGGGTCTTCCAAACAAATATGGAAGTAACGGATTATGATCACATTTCCCTTTACAACCCTTCCATTGCTTTATCCGCGGCACGTATACGACATAGGGTGAGTGGAAAAAAGGCTTTTTCACATTCATTTTTTAACGAAAGGGACCGTGTAGTGAGTAGGGTTATATACATATGTCATTATAATGACAAGTGAGTAAATATTTTATTATTTAGATTGATGTTGTATTATTTTTGGATTGAAATGGTCATTCTGTTTTATCAATAATTTATAACTTGTATGTTCGTATTACCAAATCCTTATGAAGTATTTAAATGACTATTTCGTTTGTAACGGTACTTTGTTTGTATTTTAAATAGATACTTTAAAATTAATGATCATAACGCTTCTTATAAGCGAACTGCGTCATGAGATAAGGCCTTTTGTGTAAAGATACTAATTCAAATTGTAAAGCATTGTGTGCAAATAAAATAGCATATCTATCTAGAATGTTTGGACGGCAACCCGACACGACCGGAGGACTCAGGCGCTGGACCAACGGCTTAACGTGTTGTCCGAGTCCGAGGTAGGTAGGTATACCTACATAAGGATCTGGCTTTTTCGAAAACGGTTACCCCGGTTACCCTTTTATGGACTTGGGAATGACATCTAAGTATTTATTTGCACTGTCATCGTTTGCTAAGGGGTTATCCAATTGGGTATTTGACTACTATCAAAATAAAATATTTTATAATAACCATGTGAAAATACGTCATAAAGTGCTCCAAAAAAATTTGTTCATTTATTAATTTAACGTGTTTATTAATTTATAATCATAATGAGAAACACTAAAAGTAAATGATATGAGCATAGAAAACGTGACGTCATATGCTAGCATTCCATACAAATTTGTACGAAGCGGGTCGTTTTTGACGTTTCTTAAAAAGAGGCTGATTTGACTTCAGTCAAATACCCTATTCAATAAGTTCATAAAAAATAATAGATACTTGTTTTTTTAAAAGGGGTAGATATTTCGTCTTTGTTTTAGAACAGTTGAAGTCTTTTGAAAACAACCGTGTTATTTTAATTTGAGTTTTAATAACGAGATATGAACCTTCAAAAATAAATCCTGTAACTTAGCAACTGAATCAGGAATGCGAAAATGTATGAAAAGCTCTGAGCGATTTAACTAAAATTGCAGACGAATATAAGAGGATTACTTGCTTTCAAAAATGGCCTGAACAAAATATTACACAAATTTTAGTAAAATAGACGTGCATTTTGTTGTAAAATATTACATATTTGACATACCCACATACTAAAGTATACCTCTATAGAACAATAATTATGAAGGTAAGTAGTTATAATACCTTTATGGTAGGTATATCAATGAATTATAAACACACAAAATAATTAAACCTACGATTGGTTTCATAATAATTATTCGGTACGGGTTTCATTTGCCGTCGTTAATAAATATAATTTAATCCACGCTCAGTAAATATAATTTACATTAAATAAACATGATTTCTCCATACTCCGCTATCCTTTTGAATTAATGCATTTTAATTTTTACTTTTTTAAGGCCAAAAAGGGAATAATAAAGTTGAAAATTCTATTTAAAATATGGCTATTTCCTTCGCTTGTTTTGTTAATACGGAGTATGTTTTGTAAGTAGTTGGCAATGCATATGATAGTGTTTTAATCTGTAGGCATATTACGATTATCTTGAACGGATTTCGTGTCTATGCAGTCAGGTACATATATCTGTAGTTAGGTTTCTTATTAATTTTACTTATCTATTGCTTATACAGCATCAAATATTGATATTAAAATCATGGTGATATGTATATTACATACCACCATGTATTCTACTAATAATCTCCCGTTCGTGGCTTCTACATTACTCTACATAACTTTTACTTAAACTTTACTTTCTTCTAAAGTAAAGTTTCTTCTTAACCGCCTTTAAAAAGGGGGTTCTCTGTTTGATCCGTATGTATGTATGTATGTTCGCGATTTTCTGAAAGCTAGTGATCCAATTTAAATTTCGCGTTTTCGCTATTCGACTGCATATTTTGCTAGGAAGGCTATAGTGTATAAAACGTTGTCCTAGCTTATAAAACACCAGAGACACACGTTGTACTAGCTTATAAAGCACCAAAACATAGGTATGTTTTGCTGCTAAATTTCCCTGATTTACTCACTCCTAAGTAAGTCAGCGAAATTTGAATTCGTTTAAGTGCTTAAGTCCTTGGTATTATTTTTTCTTAAATAAGTTACGAGTATGATAGCGCATGAACAGCAAATACGCAATACCTTATATAAACCAAATACATACAACAACAATATTAATAGAACCAAAACAAGAGCGCCTTACCTTTTAACAAACTTCGATCTCATTCTTCCCAATCTGTTTTGCCCCAAAACATGAGGGTACCCATTAACTTGTTCACAAAATACTTTGAAGAAAATGACGGCTTCATTAAAGACTTAGTAAAAGATTACAAAGAATTGTACCGTGCCGTTGTTATCTCAAAATTCGCCCTTGTTATATATCAGAGAACTTACAACTGTATGTACGGTTGACGACAAAACTGGATTAAAGACAAAACTGGAAATACAATTTTTAATGTTAGCACCAAACAAAAAATAATCCTCTGAATTTATCTCTAGCTAATTTGTAATCGTGTAAGTGTTGATAGCAGGATTTATTGGGAGTGCTGAGATTTGAAAAATTGTCTTTTTTATAGTAGGTATCTACTTTTGGGGGTAATTTTATAAAAGTAAAACCCCGTGATTGGCTCTCTAAGATTATAACTATTAATAATTTGTTATTTTAGGTATGTCATTCTTGTAAATAAATAAAATTGAACCTAACAAACCTAAGGTAGGTACCAAAAGGTCGGTAAAAAAATGGTTGTATATGAAGTCGATTTACGCACGATAATTTTACGTGATGACGTCAAACCAAAATGGTCAATAACCATGTCTGTGACTGCTTTATTAGAGCCAGCGCGTGCGCGCATGCCCCCGACGGCCACGATATTTTAACCTTTCAGCAGGCGGAATCGCCATTCACGTTGCTTAGCAACCAGTCAATAGCAAGAGTCTCTTTTTTTAAACACTTTTTCGTGAGTAGGTACAGCCGATCATCGCATTATAAGACGTTATCACGTCAAAAAGCTTAAGACCTTTGATGAAATCAAAAAATAAATATCAACAATTTTCTTTTTAACTGTACCTACTACAAATAATATAGATATTTTGACAGATCTAAAAGGACAGATTAAAGGGACACGACATCGTAATCTCAAATAAATAATAAGAAAAGAGAATACCATTTCGGATAAAAGCCATATTGAAGTTGAGGATGATTATATCAAAGAAACTGCCGGTAGAGGCATCATGGACCATTTATATATGAATAAATAAAGGTATACAGGTACATATAGGCTTTGTGTATCCGGTGAAGATTTTTTTATATATATAAAAAAATCTTAATCTGATATAAAACTAGTAATGAGATGTTTAAACATAACTTTATATTACAGTAAATCAGTCTTTATTAGATGCATGACTAGATTGTACTCTTGTGTTTAAACTTTTGCGATTTTTACGTAATACTTATTAAATATAACTGTATGGGGACGTAATACCTTTTATTTACCCGACGTTTCGATCAAAGTGCACCGATCTTGGCCACGGGTCGATTTAGGATCGTACTTTTAAATATTTCGCGCTTTAAGTTCCGTTAAACATAGAAAATAAGATTATACTCGTACCTGCAGCTCGCGTTAAGACTGGTTCACCCCTTGAGGTCGAATTTTATGAAATTGTTCTTATCTCCGCGCTAAAAAGTAAAAAAAAGTCAAAACAGTCAAATTAATTTATTCACTTAGGTTACAAAATGCAACTGAACACAAACAAAATACAAATGAACGTCAGACAAAATTGGGAATATAATGATTAAAAAAATATGATTTGAATTGGGCTGGGCGTTTGTGAGTGAATGAACAAGTTTGAATATTCATTTTTATATAGGTAAAAGAAAAACCGGGCAAGAGCATGTCGGACCATATACAGTGTAGGGTTCCGCAGCTTTGAACAATTGCATCAGCAGAAGAGCGTATGTTCGTGGCAATTACGCCATTTTATTGAGAAACGCAGTGTTTTGGCTACAACTCAATGACGGTATATCCGATCTTATCCGAAATAATTTAAGTTTAAAGTATTTATTAAGCGCTATCTTTGTGATTTTTTCATATTTTTTGGTTACACGGTTTAAAAGTTAAGGGGGGACACGATTTGTGCAACTTTCGGAGCAATTATTTCCAAAAATATTTACTCAATCAAAAAAGTTTATTAGAAACCTCAAAATGTTTTTGAAAGACCTGTCGAACCTTTTCACCTTATTTAATCAAGATTCATTGAGTAGTCTTTGAGTAAAATGCCTGTGACATACGGACGGATAGACAGACGGAACTATAAGGGTTCCGTTTTTCTCATTTTGGCTACGGAACTCTAAAAAAAGTTAAAAATTCGTGGAAAAACAAGAAGTCAGCAAAGTAATAGTACATAACCAATAATAATTTTTATGATGTTTTGTTTTATTAAGAAATTGTGTAGCTTTATTAATCTATGTGTCGCGGAAGTTGTTTACAAATATACAAATCAACCACAAACAGACCTTCATGACCGGGAAACGAACCTTGTATCCTCCACTACGAACATACACAATCAGCTACAGAATCGACATCATATAATATAATCAATTCATATGTATCTATAGAACGAATGTCATCAATCCCTCTTCATAATATTGTATTATATCTGACCATAACTGCATACAGGTAAGTAGGTATATATAGTTTGTCGGCTTGTGGTTTGTGGTCATTACCGCAGACTATCAGAGGCAATATGACGCCTATGTTGCTTTTATAGGCCAAACAAGGCTTAGGAATGTATTTCGAACCGTAGGATATGGTAACAGTTTGTTTTCATATCTGGAGTACAACTGTGGCTCGTGTTTATATCTTGCTATGAAACAACAAAACATGCATCAACAAATTATATGCATCTAGTTTCCTTACTCGGGGTGTAGGATTAGGGATCGTTATTAATTTGCACCTACGTGATAGAAATTAAAGTATGTTTTATTTTTATGATAATACAGTAAGTAACAAATTTGAGGGTCTAATTTTATTTCAATCTAAATACCCTAAGATTTCGAGATATTTTTGATAAATTAAGTCATCAATTTACATATTTTTTTTAAAGGCGACTCCCGCAGTCAGATGCAAGCTCTGTGTCACGGGGGACTTTACAAACATACAAGTCACAGACACAAAGTACACCCAGACCTGGAACAACACTTTGTGGATCACACAAAGTGGTGTCCCATGTGGGAATCGAACCCACGACCTCTTGGATAGCAGTCGAACACACTCCCACCGCGCCACAGAGGCAGTCAAATATATAATAAACAGTTTTAGGCCAAACACTGTCCGCTGTTGAAATTTCAGAAACGGTAAACGTAGGAAATGCAATAGTACAGTAGATAGATTGGCCACAGCTTTCTGTAACAAGTTGTAAAGATTATTCGAAAGACTCTTGGTAGAATTTATAAGGTAGCAAAATAACACGAATATAGATTTGTTGACCTACATTTTATTCGTTTATACATGAGACTCGCATTTTATAAAATAAGATTTTTCTAAGTAGGTAGGTAAGTAATCCAAAGTTTATGTTCTCAATTTAGTACATCAATATATAGGTATTCTACATTTATTTTAGAAAAAGCGTAGGTCAAATGTCAGTAAAATCGGTATTGAATTCGATTAGAAATAAATTAGAACGTTACGAATTCGTTTAGTAAGATCTGTTATTGGGTTTTCTAAAACAAATCGCAAATGCTGAATTGGATTTTGTTGAAAGGAACTCGATAACACTTTATTTAATGGGTTGGTCTTGTAAAGAAACGTTTACAAGCTCAAAATAAAAGAAACGTATATCTGAATCGTTATAATGACGCGCCCATATCATTAAGCGGTTGCTTCGGTTCATATAAATACATTATATGTATTTAGAGGTAAGTCAGAGGTGTTTTTCAGGGTTCCGTACCTCAAAGGGAAAAATATTAAAGATTGTTTGTCTGCCAAGACCCTTTATCTCGGGAACGCGTGAAGGTATCGAGTTGAAATTAAATCCATATACTCAGGTTTTGAGTCCCTTAAAGCTGTGAAAAAAATCAAACTTTTAAGTTAACGTAAAAATAGATACGGCCGTTTTTTTTAAAAACTGCTAGACTCGATTTCTGAACTATTTATAACAAATTGTTAGGTACCCTTGGTAGTCGAATCCGACTCGCATATAGCCGATTTTTTTACAAAGAGTGACGTCAGATCTACACCCTATGTAAGGTATTTCAGGGGATCAGTTTTCAAAGAAAATACGCTTTGTCGATCCTGTTTACTAGTGTGATGCGGGACAGCAATGTTTGAGCCGGGCGTAAGGGACGACCGTGAAGATTATTCTCGGCTTGGTTCACTACATTTTTCTTTATGGATTTTTGTTTGGCCCCAGAAAATTGTAAGCTAGTGGATTTATTAAAGAATGTATTCAGGCACCCGCTATTTGCATGCGTAAGCTCAAAGTTTTTACAAAATATTTTGACGAGATATTTGAAATTGAGTCCTGGATGAATGTTTACTTTGAATAATATTTATTTTTGTGCTTAAAGTAATATTGTTTTAGCCAAAAAAAGTTATTTTGCTACAGTACCTATGCGTATATTCTCGTTGAGTGACTCACTCTTATAATCTAATACGTAATTGCAAGACAGCAATATTAGAACTAAAGTAATATAAATGGCGCACTATTAGTATCTATGTACTTTAAGTAACAACGGAAAGTTATTAGAATATTAAAAATCACCCTGTATACTATTTATTTATTTATTTATTTATCTCATCATTGGTTCTTCACAGCTGACAATAATTTTATTGTTTACAATGTAGACTGAACAATACGCCAATTACGAAGAACACATTCAAATTACTTTTATGAAAACTATAGTAAATATAGTTAATTATATTTACTTATGCTTGTAATGTGTCAACCATCCATACTAATATTATAAATGTGAAAGTAACTCTGTCTGTCTGTCTGTCTGTTACGCTTTCATGCTCAAAGAGCTAAACCGATTTAGATGAAATTTGGTATGGAGATAGTTTGAGTCCCGGGGAAGGACATAGGATAGTTTTTATCGCGATAACCAACATCCACGCGGGCGGAGCCGCGGGCGAAAGCTAGTAGACTATATTTTTACGAGGGAAGTGATTTGTTTGCGTGTACTGCGTCTTCTGTGTCTGGTATGCGAATAAATATGGAGACATTTTTGAGTAGTTAGTCGTGGTCGCAGAGGTAGCCAGTAAACCTCTTTTGTACAAAAAAAAAAAGAATTTCTCAAATCTGTCAATAAACGATGGTGTTAGGTATACATAAAAAAAACATTCGAATTGAGAACCTCCTTCTTTTTTGAAGTCGATTAAAATCTCGTGCCACGGTGTTTGTGGTCAAACTCCTCCTCGACCGATATTAATGTTTTTTTATTTGTATATTTGGGACAGGTCGTATTTTTTTTTTATTGCAAATAACTATCTTACGTACGTTAACGTATCTTTATAAAAAGAAGTCTTGTCGCCAGGTGCATCGAATTCATACTAGTATCTCAATCTGAGCCACCATTTACTCCACTTACACGAAGAGAGTGATACCTCTACTGTGAAGCTCTACATAGATTGATTATCTCTGTGTTTATAACGACACAAAGTTCACGCCTGAACGCGCTCGGAAGAGTAATAGGGAAATACGAAACTTATAAATGGAATTTGTTAGCCTTGTCAAGATAGTAGATATACTCGTAGTTGACCCGTACTTATACGTCAATATTCCCCGTTTTTCAACAAAAAATCATTGATGCTCCACTCGTATTGATCGTAGCGTGATGTTATACAGTCTATAGCTTTCCTCAATAAATAGGCTATTCAACATGAAAATAATTTTTCAATCCTAACCAATAGTTTCTGAGATTACCGCGTTCAAACATACAAACAAACTCTTCAGCTTTTTAATATTAGTAGAGAAGTACAGACTTGAGTGCGGCTCTGCTTTCATGTATGTAGATATTTACAATGAACCATAATACATTAATCGTTCATTGTCACTGCTTAATGCATACCTTATTTATGGTAATCATATTGTAAGCAACTAAATATTTAGTCACTTTCACTTTACAGCACACGAAAATAGGGACTTAATTTATGTAGCTAGGCATCTAAAAGTATTCAGAACCGGCCAAATGACGAATATACTGTGTAATATTCAATCCCATTATATCGCATAATTAAGATAAATCTGCGCGCTTGACATTGACAGCGGCGTTATTACAGCACAGGTACACCGCCACTCTAATGGCGATGAGCTAACATTATGCTTGCCGTACAGTCCTCATTATTCCTTTTACCGTCCCTAATAGTTGTTTTTCCTCAACGCCGGGCTAAGTGCAATTTATATTAATGCCGTCATATTTTCACGTTGGTTACCCGCATTTTCATATTAACCGTAGAGCGTGGACCGAGCTCCCATGATAATGTGAAGGTCCCACCTTCGTCATTTGTTTGCGAGCTGATTAAATTTACACGGCTAACGCGGTTTGCTGTTAAATTAATTCCCTTAATACGTTGTGTGTTGTATAAGATTTAAAAAATAATTCAGTGTCGAATTCAGCGCAGTATAGTTCGGTTAATGATGGCCGCTTGAGATATCCCGAGTCCCCAATTTTGTGGCCACGTAAACCGATTTGTAGTTTATAGTTCGTTTAAGTAGAGGTGTTTGTTGTTTCTTCGTCAAATATTTATGTGAGCTAAATATCTACTTGTAGGTGTGTTTATGTCTGACGAAGAGGGAATAGCGTGTAGACAAACTCAATAGTGTGTGTCGTATTACTAGAATTTAATACGGGACATAGGATACTTAGCTAGGTAGGTATGGGGGCTATTTGGGGCAAGTATTTAATAAAGGCTGAAATAAAATAGCTTTAATATATAATGTAAGATAGACATTTTAAACATTTTACAGTTTACCGAATCTGTATGCAGACAGAAGTGGAATTTGATATTGTAAATGCCACTCCAACAAGTTGATTGTTTTCCCATTTCCCATCATGCGAGCTTTCCGCTTATTCCATTTAGAAATAATTCATTTTTTATGTCCACAAAATCCTTCTGTCTTTGTGTTCTATCATCCCGTTAATTCGAAATAACATGAAAGCGAATGGTTTCACCCTTTGTTATTTAATTGTTATATTGTTCTCAAGAATATAATTAATTGCGTTTTTTGTCGTTGGAAATTTATGCACATTGTAACAAGTGGTAGGGTAATGAAAAGAAAATTTCATCATCGCTGTAATGAATTTCATGAACCAGAATAATGGTTTATGTTGGTAATAAAGCGATATTCGTCAATGTAGAATGGGCATTCAATTACGATGTAATTTCACTTATGAAATGCCCTTTAAATCTAGTGTAATGATGTGACGGTAAAACGAAGGTAAGTATTGCCAGAAATAATGGAACTGTAACTAACCTTTATAACACATTTGCTCGTAAAGGGTCTCTTATTTCACCAATTTCAATATCGTAATGTATCTCATTAGGTACGTACTTGTGCGATAATGTAATGTAAAATGTACGGTTTATTAAGATGCTCCGTCTAAACCGAACGGTACTTTCTTAAATCTTAGTAAAGAGTTTTTATGTCGGAAAAGTAATCAACATTTTATGAATAAAATTAAATTTGGGATATAAAATATATTAAATAAACATTTAATTCTTTAATTTAGTTCATTTTGACCATAAATTACAACCATTTATCTGTAACAAAACACAAAAATATTAATATACTTTAATAGTATACTGTAATAGTATAATAGTAATACTGGCTGTTTTTGTGCCTTTGCCTTAAAAAAAAGCGCTGATGCGCGCGAATCGATAGTTTGTGAATAAGTAAAAATTATTCCGCGCGCTTTTTCTTTTGGCTGTAGTTTTTTTATTTATTTCCTCGCAAATATGTTATAAAACGTCGTTTGACATACGTGCGCTTTGATAATTACAGCCTCTGCTTTCTTGTAGCCCTCGCCTACGGCTCGGGGTAGCAATATCGGCTCGGTTGTAATTTTCAACTTACCGCACATATATCATAATGTACTATTACCTATCGGTTAAATTAAAAAAAAAACTTCTCTGACTTATTTTGAGGGAAATGGTAGAGAAAAAGATAATAAGTTCGTGTTTGCTTGTGATTATTCTATAATTATACATAAGTTAAGGGGTTATAGTCATGAAAAATTAACCTGGGTACGCCCCAGGTTAATTTTTCGGGGCGGGGTTATACGTGCTACAATTGTACAAATACCTGCCAAATGTGTACTATGAACCTATTTTATTCGATTTTAGAACCCTCCTCCAATTACAATTATATTTCAATATAAGCTAATAGGTTCGGATTCGTAGACAAATGTCGTAGCTCTGGATTTAACCATCTCATTTTATACCATAATTAATTTTACTAAATTTTCTATCAAAATTCTTCTTTATATTAAAGAAGACTTACTTTTTAGAAATTAAAGTAACACGAAAGAACACATAACACAACAACATTAAAAAACATCTTCACATAATGGAATATTAGTTTGAGCGAGACAAAAATTCAAAACGTTATTAATTTTCAGGGAAGCAGGCAGGTTACGATGGAGGTATTCATTGAGCATTTATTGAAAAGCCGAGTGCACAGAAAGCTTTTGAAAAGGCGCGCTTGAATGCCAACGTGACGTAAGGTGACTCGTTTATAGTTTATGGCTTTTCAATGCATTGAATTTATCGTTAGGCCCGAATAATGGACACATTTATGAGGCCTCGGGTGCAGACTTATAAACCACCACTGTTTGTTCTAGCGTCTAAATTAATTAAGTAGGTACCCTTGCCTTCAATAGTACTGAAAATATTATATTCATAACTTACTCAAACAGTTTGCCCAGAATTAAGGCGTGATGAAAGCCTCAGAATTGTTTATGTTTACGAACAACTTTTAAAAACAAATACCTATTTTTGGTCTTTGTTTTGGTTACAAGTTTTTGCCGCAAGAATCAACGTGTAACAAATTACGGTCGGAAGGCATTGCAAGAGGAATAAATTACTGCAAGGACAGGTCGCAACATACTACTTAACATTTCCGCATGTTTTTCTTTTGGTATGAATATAAAACTTTAGTGAGAAGGAAGGCTAAATATTATCTTTTCTATTGGATAAAGCTATCAGCCAAAAGTGGTCAATAACTTATGTTATTATGCTTATGAGAAATATTAAAGTATAAGCACACAAGTAACAGATGGTTGTGTTATCTTTTAAGTTATAGAAGTCAACCGAGCGGGACGGTTACTTAATGTTCTTTGCTCGGGATGGGCCGCCAACTACTTCGCAACGAGTTTTAGTTCAAGGAGATTAGCCAGAATAGATATTTCTTTTATAATTTATAAGATTTTCTGGTAGATTCGTGATTTTTTTTGCTAACTTAGTAGAATGTTAGAAGTTGACTTTTGACATCCAATTTGGCGTATTTGTCTATGTAAAAGTCATAAGTGGGCATTGTTTCACATCTCCGAATATCTAAATTCACGAGATATTTTATATAGGTAAATAAACCTTTCACAAAATTTGCCTATATTTGACTGTTTTTGAGATCCAACTAGTACTCAGATATTTTCTGAAATTAGCAAGTTCAAACAAACTCTTAGGTTGTATGTTGTAAGTACATATATAATTAATAGAAATGCAGAAAGTATTAAGCCAAAATACGTATATTTAATAATATGTCTCATGCGGGGCGTTTAAAACTAAAATTGAAAGTTGAATTTTGTCTTTATTTCACAGGAAAGCGATTTCATACAAAGTTGTAGTAGGTGAACATATTCGTGATTGCGTTCAAAGGCCCGTCGTTTCGTGAACATTCCTCAAGTTCCTCAAGTGTGCAACCATTTCCCGGCGTCATTCTATCGCATCAAAATTAATTTCAATGTCTGTTTTAAACAAGAAAATTGCCTCATTGTTTCGTATTTTCCTCTCTCAAAGTATTTCGCTTCAAAACAGATTACCTGATAAAAATAAAAGAGTTATGCTCTTTAAGATTAGAAAAAAACGGACGGTTTCTTTTTCTTTTGTAGATACTTTACGAGTGGATACTAAAATGATCGACTTCAAACGGACATAGCTCCTATTTTTCTCTTTGAGAAGTTGCTTACATTTTAAGTAGCCGGCTGAAGATTTTTGTATTTCTGTAAAATATTATTTGGCCTTTTAAGATTGCTTTGTGATTTTTTTCATATCGGGTTGAGTTAGAAGTATCTAATTACATAAAAATCCGCTGTTCCATTAAAATATTTTCGGCTGAAGATACCTAACTACAAAGAAGGTAACAGTACGAATAACTTTAATAAAAATAAATGGATTTGTAAACAGGATCTGGCCTTCAAAATAAATATACCTACTTATTTTAAAAAAGCTTACCTACCTACTAACGCAAGACTTTCCTTATCATACCTACTTTTATGAGTATACCTACATACTTCTATTTACATATCACCTAATCTAAATTCATGTTTTTAATTTGTACTTTTCTTCATTCATTATACCTAGGTATGGGGAAAAGTAGAAATTTTGGGGAAAATGATAACTAGCACTAGGATAATGGGTGGGTTTCGAACCTGCGACCTCACGATTACGAGACCGATGCCTCATCATCACTAGACTAGACTAGACTACCGCCGCTTCTATGTATCGCCGAGTTAATGCAAATACCAACTAACCCATGGAATTGTAGTTTTAAGTTATCGCGTTTTTAAAGTTCAGGAATCTTAAACTTGTATTAAATAAAAGGTTTTTCATTTTTAGTTATAATTGGTTGCATTCTTATTTAACTATGTCTTCAATTAGATACAAAATAACATTTTTAACTCAATTTGTCTAAAAATTCAGTAAGTTGGTTTTTGCATTAACCCGGCGATATCTAGGTATACTATCTATAATAATATTATAAAGAGGAAAGATTTGATTGTTTGTTTGTATTGAATAGGCTCCAAACACTGAACAGATTTGAAAAATTCTTTCATCGTTGTGAAGCTACACTAACCCCTGGTGACATAGGCTATTTTTTATCCCTGTATTCCCACGGGAACGGGAACTATGCGGGTGAAACCGCGAGGCGTCCGCTAGTATTCTATATATAGCGGCCTCTGTGGCGCGGTGGGAGTGTGTCCGCAAGAGGTTGTGGGTTCGATTCCCACACGGGACACCACTTTGTGTGATCCACAAATTGTTGTTTCGAGTCTGGGTGTACTTTGTGTTCGTAAATTGAATGTTTGTAAAGTATCCCGCGACGCAGGGCTTGTACCCTTCTTCAGGAGACGTCTTTAAAAAAAAAAAATGTTCCTGTCGGGTAAACATTTTCTGAACATACACTAGATTGTAAATCGTTGTCTCCTAAGTAAGCTAAAGTTTATACTTATGTCGTTTTTCGAATAAAAATATAAATAACAAACGTCACCATAATTATTTGGATTTTTGAAAAGTTAGGGTAGGTTTAGGTGTCGGACCTTTTGTAAAATGCCATTCTTAATAATCGTCCCTCAAAATCCTTTCCTAAGTATTAACTTAATGAATTTTACTTGACATAAAATTAGGCTGTTTGGAGTTAAGGGTCCGGGCGTTAACTTCTGGGAATAGGGTGTAAGTGGGCGTAATGGTTAATAAACGTAATTATGTAGTGTTGCCTGCAACAATCACAAACTTTATGCTTTGCATTATAATAGGAGCAAACCCTTTATTCACATTATACTATTTTTTTACATTCTTTTCTCATTATGCTCTCGTTTTCTAGTTTATTACAACTGTATTTGTGATGCTGAATCTCGTCATATTGACGTTCTTTATAAGCTTTTTAGTATTTGGTAGTATTACATTTAATAAATGTAAGTATGTAAGTACCTAATTCTAAAATATTCTGCTATCTATAAAGTTTGTTTTACACGCATTGTCTCAGTGTAGGCTGTATGTTCCGCAGCTGTTGCTACAAAGAAATAAACTAAGTACATATGCGATCCGAAAAAGTGCTCTAGCAAAAGAGCGTACCTAGATGGCACTTACTATCTTATAACTAAAAGACGGCATATCCGATCATGGTGGAAATAATTTTAGTTGAAAGTATTTATTACTATTCACTTCATTGACTTTTGTATTTTTTTTTCATATTTGTTGACCATACGGTATAAAAGATGAAGGTGACACGATTTTTGCAACTTTCGAAGCGATTATTTCCAAAAATATTCACTAAATTAAAAGTTTTTAGAAACATATATATTTTTTAAAAGACCTGTCAAATGATGTATCATACGTAGGTATAAACTGTTTTTTTTTCAACTTTAATTAAATGTATGGAGTGCCCCCTAGATTTTTTTTTACTATCTAATTTTTGAACTAAGTAGCCGTTTATGCAAGACATCTATACTCCAAATTTCATCCATATACATTGTGTAGTTTTTGATATATGGACCGACAGACATGACGAAACTATATGGCTTCCATTTTTACCATTTTTGCTACGCAACCCTAAAAATGTGTTTACAAAGTGGATAATGCATACTCGTATTAAAGTCACGACCATATTTGCTCCTTAAAAATAACTGACATTCATAATTGTGTGGGCGACTAACCTAGAAAATTCCTTTTACACGAGGCAAAGTGCTCCGCCAAGATGCATCGTCGAAAATTATGCATTTCGCAGGAAGTGTACATACCAAAATATTACCAGCAACAAATATCGTAGCAGCATTTTAGCATTCAAACCTTCCACAGCAGAAGCATTCAGAATTTTACGGATTATTTCCTACAACGTATTCTTACGTTAAATAATCTTTTACATAAATTCGAATATCTGAAAATCGTTGCTTTAAATGTAAGCAATTTCACAAAGAGAAAAATACGCCTGTGTCCGTTTGAAGTCGAACATTTCAGTATTCACACATACTATATCTGCAAAAGATATGTAGGTACCTACTCTTCATTTATTTTGTAGCTATAGTATATAGGTAAGAGCAAAACGACATTCAACGGGCACAAACACGAGCGCGAACGTGTGAATTGGCGTGAATGTGTGACGCCCGTAAGGACCGCCCGCCGGCCTTCTTTACTGCTTGCTAGGTTGCTTGCCGGGCTGATTGCCACGCGTCTGAACACACCTTAAGTTTAGATTTTTGTTCGCTGACAAATTGGTCTAAATAAAAGTAGTAATAGACGATCTAACTTAGATTATTAGATAGAAAATTCTTTATTGTACACTACACTTAACAAAATTAGATTGTAATTTATATAATCACTTATTTATTAAATAGGCGCATGCACAATGGGCGACCTTATCCCTGAGAGTGATCTCTTCCAGGCAACCTTTGGATGGATAGGAATGTATATAGGAATACCAACTGATGGTGGTGGTGTAGAAAAATGTAAATTAAAGAAAGACGTACACGGTTTTTGTATACAGGGTGTAAAAGGTGTGGTCAAATTTCAGTAGCGGATGGGGTATGTTATCAGTAATGCACCTACCATGGTGTCGTAGCTGGTTGCATTATTATTACATAGTTATAGCATATTCTTTTTGTCAAAATTCAGTAGTGAAAAGCGTATGGCTTATGAATTATACCTCACCTGGTACAAAATTCGATCGGATTATTAAGGCATAGAACTTTTAAAGTCATACTTTTTTTTAATAATAACTTTTTCATTCATAAATAAACGAATGAAAAAATAATAAATATTTTTTTAGGGTTCTCCGATTTTAATAAAATTAGGTATGTGCACATACCAACCCTTGCATATGACCACACCTTTTTGTTACACCCTGTATAAAAAAAAAATGTGTGGCACTCGGGGACTGCCGCGGTAAAGTTATTGCATAGCATTTTTTATCAACTTATGCAATTCAAAAAAAAAAAAAAAAACATTTTTTATTTATATTCATTACGGAATTTCTTGAGACGGTCGCCGCGCTCAAAGCCCGAGCCCGCGATAAAAGCTATGCTAATAGCTTAAAAACAAACATTTAATTATTAAAGACAATATACTAGTTGTCGACCGATGAAGACGAAGTTTAGCGTTCGTATCGTTCATGTTGATTGCTTTGATGGGGAGGGATACTGGGAGTGAGCAGGACTGCTGTGCATTACGTTGTGGGTACGATTCTCACACATATATGAAAAGCTTTGATGATCTTTAGAAAACGTTAATTCCCAGTCCGAGTTTACCTTTGTCTGCTGTTTGTTAAGTCTTCCGCGCAACAAAACTCTTAGGTGTACTTAAGTGCGTGAGTACTTAGTCTTTAAAAAAAACCATGCCTAAGTTATCTTTGAACTATCTTTAACTTTTTGTATAATTTACGTATTTATGTTCTAAGTATAGGTATTTCTAAAACATAACATAGTGGCAAAGAGGTAATTTATTATGACGTACCTACATACAGGATTTTGCCCGAAGGTAACTGTGCGCCAAAATAGAGATATGTATATTTACGTACATATTCAGCAGGTAAGATAATGTTAGATTTATGTTCTAGTTACCATGATGTAAAATACCAACAATTGTTTTTGTTTTATTTTTACAAATAAACCAAATGCAATTGTTGTAAAATATGGGTAGCAAGTTTGTATGAAACTCTGTCAGTGAAATTTTGTATTCGACTTTTTGATTTTAATGAAGAATATATGTTTCAACGTTTTTGAAAATTCAACCCTTAAAAAAATAGGGGGTAAAATATAGCCGTCGCAAGTTTTTAGGAAACTTTATCAGTTTTGATGTCAGATTTGTAAAATTTCGTATTTAGCTTTTTGGTTGTAAATAAAGAAACACGTATATAGGTACAGTGTTTTAGGAAAATCAACCCTTGAGAGAGTAAAATCATTCATGCAGGCAAAGCCGCGGGCTAATGCTAGTATTAGTTAAGGATGGACGGTCTTAAAAAAGGACAATATGATAACTTGCCTAAAATAGATGGATTAATTGTGGCCTATAAGTTTTCAAAAATTGGTGATACTCTTCATTTTACGGTAAATAATGTGTGTTAATTCCCGTCATGATAAATGGTTATAAATTAATAAACTTGGAAACACGTTTATAAAGCAACCCTTTTCAGCTTTGTCATCATATTTTTAGTAGTTACCATATATTATATAAAATAAAAAATAAGGGAGGGAAAGTAATCGACTCACCTTCGATACTATACATAATTAAATTGGCTATCACTCTAAAGTTGAATTTCATTTGCACGTCATTAAAAAATAAGGTCGATTTTCCCTTGTGATTATTCTCTGAGAGTTGCTAGTCTCAACCTTTACACAGGAAGTTTTGTCAAAACTGGTACCATTTTCATGGCATACTGTAATTGCTGGAAAACACAAAACTCAGGATACCCTATACTATAATTAACTATACATACATCTCTAGAACACATCCATAATTAAGTCTTCTAAACCAAAATCCTTGTTGCGTAATACAAGACAAAATAATTGTTTAAAACAAACTGCCTCTCGCGGCCGTGAAGACATATTTTACAGCTCACCCCTTTTGGGTTTAAATGGCGGAAATCCTGTATTAGCAAAGCTTACAATAATATCAAAATATTACCAATGCTTTTCATTGGGATTAACAATCATTATGGATTTGTTATCATTGCGTATTGCGGTTATATTATTTTTATCTTTAGAGATTCTACGCGTATAAATATGCAGATTTAATAACATCATGCTTTCTGCCAAAGATAAGTTAGGAGGAGATTATTGCCTAGGGGTTGTTATTCTCTTTTCAATATGTACCTTCTAAAATGTATAAGTACTTAGACAATTTAGAATTCGAAATTGAATAATATGTACTTGTACCTACATCTAATATTATATACCTAGATAGGTTAGGCTAGGCTTCATTTTTAGAAAGGAAAGAAATAAAAAAAAAAGAAACACCGTCTTCCCCGGACGGTGGGGGTGTTCGTCAGGAATTCTTCCCGGCAGACCAAAAAAAAAAAGGTTTCATTTTTAGAAAACGTCGTTGTATACCTGTATTTAGGCAATGAAAAACTCTTACAATATCATTAGAATACAAAGGTAAATTTCGCGACTATCTACAGGGTAATAATAGCTCAGGTGGGAAATCAGGTGGTCCCGAAAACAGAAGACCCCGGTTCGAGTGCGGATGATTTTTTTTCCTTCATTGATTTAAATTTTTATTTTTGTTTTTTGATTAATAATATTCATATTTCACCAGTATCTAAATCGTATCTAAATATAATTTCCAGAAAACACAAATTTCCAAAAAAAAAAAATAACGAATTAAGCTCGGTCATCGAGGTACTAAATTACTAACAGACAAAAAGATAGATAGATTGAGTTAAGTTTCCATTTTAATAGTTCACGTAGATACTATTCGATCGGCTCATAATCGTATCATATAAATATATCTACCCACATAAATATTACATTATTGCTAACGCTATCGAAATCCACGCAAACATATCCTTTATTGTTGTCACTACTACTATTAGAATCCATAATACTAAATTGACTACTACAAATGTACATTCCTAAACGACATAGAAGACACAACACAATTCCTTCACATGTTTTGCCACAATAAAAATAGTGTGTCATTTTTAAGAGATTTTCACTCACATTTTCGTGGTTGTGGAACATTATCTCTCCATTGGAGCCACGTCACGTTCCACTAGACCATTAGTGGCAAACAGCGTGCAATGCCAACGTGCTTATTTAGTGCATGCCTGCAAACTAGCGCTGGATATTTTATACTTTTTGTTTCTGTTCTTCTTTTTAATTATTTTAAAGGAAAAAGAGTTGTGGATGCGTAAGCCTTAACGTTTTATCTATTAAAAAATAAAAAAGCGAAAAATAACATCGTAACTCGGACTCGAACTGGGGTCTTCTGGTTTCTGGACCGCCCGATTTTCCACCTGAGCTATAAGTAATAACATTGTAGATGGTGGCGAAATTTACCTTCGTATTCTAATGTTATTGTAGCAGTCTTTTAAAGCTATCCTTCCGTCTTACGAATTTTCGATCAGGTCACCTGACCTGACGCGAGTTCAACATTTTTTGCCCATCCCAAAAAGTGCACAACTCCGTTAAAGAAGTTTTCACTTCAATAATAGTTTATAGAATTTGATACAAATCTTCAGTCCAAATGACCTAATAAAAATCAATTGCCAATGTATAACGATGCATCGGTTGTGAATGAATCGACCGATTATGCCGATTTCTTTTTGCTGTATTTGTAATTGTCCAGGACAAAGGTTGTATTTAAAAATGCTCTGGAAACATCTGTCATTTGGATGGTATTTTGTTAGGTATATAGGTAAATAAATGAATGTGTGAATAAAGTATACGCACCTCTTCAGCGTGTACTTAGATGCAAAATAATTATTGTAAAGTAAGTTCATGAGTGCCTAATTTGATAAATTATTTGTAATATAAGCTTTTGATGTAGGTATTATTTAACCAAAATACAAGATCATAGATGAGCGAACACAGAAATGGAATATTAAATAAGACGTCAGTAAGCATGAAACTGTACCTTCACTCGAAATTGAATCAGATTATTGAATGAGTGCGCTGCGACATACGACATCTGTTTCTAGCGCTGAGTTAAAGATACGAGTACGCTAGATGTGCCACTGCGATAACTAGATATCTACTTATAAAATAGTTTAGTCGGAGAGTTTGGCTAAGTTTCCAGGGACGTTTTCAGCATTAGGAAACTAGGCACTGCCAATTTTTATTTTTCCTTGTCACAGCACCGCACTTAAAGAAGACTATTTTCAAACCAGTAAATGGTTTGAACGAGTACCTAGTCATCTTTGGGTTTGAGAATAACTGCATTAAACATTTCACTTTGCATTGCATTTTCATGTTTGCTTTATTTTCAAATTGTGACAACAATTTACAAAAATGTTTTGTTGGTTAGATGATTTATTCCGCCGCCATCTTAATCAACTTCCTACCCTATAAAATGTCAAAAATGATTAATTACACCTTTAAACTTTATCTACTTGAATAATTGTCTAAACTTATTTTCTACTTTACGAGGTATAATAAAGAAGATGGCTTAAAGTATTCTAACAACATTCAATTTGGGTCTTAGACTAGATTTTAGAGAAGTTTACTGAGAAATGTTACGCGTGGAGATTAATCCGAGTAAGGTCAAATTAATATTTAGCTTTAGTAATTACAATGTTGGCTAAAACTACATATATCCTGGAAATTATAATTGTTAAGATATTAACTAATTAAGTATTATAAAACGCAAATATGCCTATGTTTGGGTAGCTTCTAAGATATGTTTTTCTCTCGTAGAAACGAAGTTTATGTAATATGAGGCCAACAACATGTTTTTCTGACTTGAGACTAACGCACGAAATTAATATTCCATCAAAATCAAAGTTTGTGGCTTGAGGGTTTGACGAAATATACACGGTTCAATAATGGTTCGCTCATTCATGCAAAATGTAGGTACATCACACATATGTGATCCATTTGTGATCGCAACGAATTTACTGCTCGAAAGCCTCCTTACCTACTTGTAAAGACAGGCCTCCCAAATCCAATTAAACGAACCTTTGTAGCCCTAAGAAGGTTGCAAGCAAGGTGCATGTACCAACGTACAATCTCAATCTAATAAAGTTATAGAGTAATTGGTATATGTTATTAACGTCGCTTCTAGGGAACCATATCTCGTCCACTTCCAACTAGATAATCGAGTTAGGGGCAGGTCGGTTTGCAGGACACGAGGGTTTTATAGCATACACTAGCGTATTTGTGACGTTTCGAATATCTCGTTTGGATGCGACCCCGATATCAGCTTTTACATGGTTCTTTAGCCTCACAAGTAAAATACCTTATAAGATTTTTATTTTTTTCTAACAAATGATATAAGTTGAATTTTCGTTCATATCAAGAAGTTCCAGGAAAATTATGTGTGCGCGAAAATGTACAATTATTTAGCGGCGTTCTGTACTTTTTTTGGTATGGGTATAAAATGTTAAACTCGCGTCTGGATCACGTGTCCGTAAGATTGGTGGGAAGACAGGTCCAAAAGATCGGTTCGAGTTCAAAACATTATTTCTTCCCTTTTTTAATTTAATTTTTTGATTTTAGTTTTTAATTTGTTGTTAAATATTTCATATTTTTCGTTTTTTTTATTTATTAGTTTAGTAGTTAGAATACATGCATAAATATTATTAATTTTCTATAAATTCTTTAAACAATAAAATTCCTCTAAACTTTATATCCGTATTGCATTTAGTATGTAGCGAGATAAAACTGCATCGCTCTTACAATCTATGTAGGAATGAAATTAGGTACAACATTGGTATGTAGTGGGTAGCAAGAGCGATGCAGTGATCTGAAGTTCGCAGTGCACAAGTCATAACAGCCGATTGGCTATCTACCCAATTGGCAATCGTGAGAGTGGCTCGCTTCAGCTAGTTAATTCTCTTATTTGTAAATAAAATGTATCACCTCGAGCTTTGTTAGCTAGTTTCTAGTGTTTGAGGTTTAAAGTTGGAGGCACGAGTGAGAGTTTTCGTTGCAAGAGAAACTTTTATTTCGGTGTTATTTTAGAAAGATCTCTTCCTAGATTGACTTCCTCTCGTTTGTATTTTAATAAGCATAAGCTTTTGTAGGTTAATCAAGAGAAGAAAGTATCAATGTACGTGTGTTCTTGTGACTGTTCGACGATTGATATCGATTTTAATTCTGGTGATGGTCAACTGGTTCGACCTTAATATAAGTAGGTAGATATATTGTGTAGGTAAGTAATATCTATAATATTAATAGGTACGTCAAGCAAAAGGGTTGTACCCCTTTTTAACGAGTTTTGCGTGGACAGAGGAGTATGAAATATTACACACTTATAGGTGTAGGGAAGGAGTGCGGAATGCAAAATGTGAATATAAAAAAATAGTTTCTCTGTAAAGTCAGTTTACGGACGATTTCTTTTTGATTTCCAATTGTATCGCATGTCGCTGCAATCGCCAAAATATTGATGACATTATAATAAACAATTATGCCTTTGACAGCTTTAGTGGACCCGAGTGTATGCCCGCGCACCCGCCCGATGGCCACAATACTTTAGCCTATTAATAGGCGGAATCGCCGTTCGCGTTGCATAGCGACCAACGTGACTGCTTGGCAACCAATCAATAACATGACCGTTACTAGTGACTGCTTAGCAACTAATCAATAACGTGAACGTTGCTACGTAACACCTTTTCTTGCATGCACCCCGTCATCCATTTATAAATTATTATCATGTCAAAAAAAATATATATATAAATTATTTGTGATCGAATTTCGACCATGGGCGAAAGAGCCAACTTTAGGCGTTATTGGTGGTGAAGTCAAAATAGTATTTATTCATCTTAAAAAACTTTAGAGAGTCAGACAGCACAGTAATGTTTGTTTGGTTAAAATAAATGATAATATAATTAATAAGTACCTACATGTTATTGCAAAGTCATGCAATTTACTTGGGAACTTTCAGTTGGAGTGTAAGTACTAAACTTACCAGCAAAAACAAAGTTTGAATTAATGTTTAGTTTATTGTTTCTGAAAGCAGTCGGTTATAATCGTGTGCAAATTTCGAGATTGTTTTATGATAACACTTAAACTATCTTTCACATTAATTTGATATTTAATTATCCTTAAATGGGTTCGCACCCGTTATTAGTACTTGTTACTAATAACGAGTATAACCTAGCGTTCAAAAATAAGTATATTTAATAAAAAACTTTCGCCTGGAAATTATGAATACGATACAACGTAGGTAATTGCTGAAAAGGGTAAATTGTTAATCGTCAAAATATAATTGAATAAACCTTTTGTCAGTCCGAATTTGTTGAAAAGAGATATGGAAATAAGTTATTTTTTGTATCCATGCACACACGTATTCTAATTTCCTATTAATTAAATCCCTCTCATGAGGGGACTAATCCATTTTGTAGCTTGCTAATACGCGGGGACGTAAAGACGACCCACATCTCAGTTTGACGTGCGCACGTATTCCGTAGCTAAACGTGAATTTATTTACATATAATTATAAACATTACGTCGTCTCCTTAATTTACCTGAGTAATATGCATTAAACACGGCAGTACAAATAAATATCCGGCTACCAATACGTGAACACTGAAACATTTGAAGTCATTTGCCATTTTTATTGTTTAATTTTTCACGTACTCGTATATTTTCTCCACGAAGAAATACACTGACGGACTTATAAACTGCATCAAAGTAATAGACGACTTTGAAATAAATATTTTAACCAAGTATGCAAACTTTCTATACAGATTTAAATTGAAACCTCTAGATTGGTTCGTGAACTTTAAAACAGCGTAGGATCATATCTTTAAGTTTAAGTTTATGTACTGGAAAGGACCTTAAGACCTTTTTTGAAGAAAAAACAGAAGTTTAAGGAAAAATTGTTTAATTAAAAAATTGGTTTTAACAATAGACACAAACTTTATGCAAGGGTTTATTTGTGTTTTAATAAGGTGTATTACCCCCACGTGCCCTTATTACGGATTCTAATCGGTTCCGCATAGATTTTATAAGGGTTTTTAAAAGATCTTGCGGAATATTGTCCCATTCTTCTGAAAGTGCTGTTCTTAGTGCTGCCACTGTCGTAGGCGAAGGGTTTCTCGCATATACAGCTCTTTTTAAATTGTCCCAAACATGCTCGATGGGATTAAGATCCGGGCTGCGTGCTGGCCAATTCATTGTACGTATCCCAACCTCTTCGCAATAATGTTGAACTTGTGCAGCTGCATGCGGCCGGGCATTATCCTGCATTAAAGTAAAATTTTCGCCTATGAATCCCATGTAAGGCACCACGTGATCTTCTAATATCTCTGTTATGTAGCGATGTGCTGTCAAACCCCCTCTATTACCGTTTTGACGGACCATGTCTATGAACACAAGTTCTGTTCGCCCGTTCATCGATATGCCACCCCAGACCATACATGAACCGCCTCCAAAAGGAACACGCTCCTCAATGCAACTTTGAGCATATCGCTCCCCACGTCGACGATAGACTCTTCTGCGACCATCTGCACCATATAAACATGTCCTACACTCGTCCGTGAACAATACAGAGGCCCACTGCTCTTCTGTCCAATTCAGGTGATGACGCGCAAATCTTAAGCGAGCTTGTCTGTGAGCTGCAGACAACTTTGGACCATTTGCTGGTCTAAAAGGGGTGATAGCCGCTTCCTTTAACCTTCTTCTTATTGTTCGTGCACACACGTTTTTTCCACGCACTTCATTAAGCTCGGTTTTGATGTTAACTGACGTGAGGAAACGATTTCGCAGGGAAGTTGTAACAATAAATCGGTCATCACGACCTGTGGTTGCTCGAGTTCTGCCTGTACCACGTCTCCTCCTGTAAGAACCTGTCTCTACAAACCTTCTGTATATTCTACAAACCGTAGACTGGTTTAAATTTAAATTTCTACCAATCGTTCGTTGATCCAAGCCCTCCCGCACCAATGCTACAATTTGTGCCGCTTGTTCGGACGAAGTATCCATATTATGGTTCAAAAACTCTCGATGTGTTAAAAAACTAACCCAACAATTATGCTGGTAACAATAATTCAATTGACCAAACAAAAAAAATCAATGAGAATTAATTTAAAACTTTGCTATAAATAACACGCAAATCTGATACTACGAGTAAATTTTCTTTTCCCGGCTATATTCATTTGTTTTACCGCAGTTCTATTTTTAAATTTAATTTTTTTTTAACATTAAGAGCCAGTCTTTCCATATTTATATAATTTAATCTAAAAAGTTTGCATACTTATTATAAAAAAATCCTTTTAGAGTAAACCTGAACTTTGATGCAGTTTATGAGTCCGTCAGTGTATATCACTGCGCTTCCCATACGTTGGAGAGGACGCTAACGATATTTTTTTTTTTAAATATGGATATTATTTCGATAAGTTTAAAAGTACTTTTTTTTGTTTTGTACATTTCCGTTCTGTTGCGATTCATCAAATTCATTTTCAAATTTAGCTTTCTTATGTAAGACAAAAACCGATAATGCTTTGTCTCAATTTGCGGTAACATTCTACAACTTCTAAAGCCATCTAAGTAGGTACTGTGGGAAAGCTGAATTTATTTCACTTCAACTTTTCATAGATTAAATTTAGGTACTTACTTACGTCCAATTTTGTAATTAAGCAAGAAAGAAATTAAAATGGTTGTATAATTTACTTACTAATGTAAAGAATCGAAAAGATGAGGAACTGCGAATCACTATATTTTTTTATGATATGTACATTACCCTCTATTTAATCTAATAGGTATACACATTTATTTAATTACGTCTCGCTTACCAAATTTCACAATAAAGTGACTTACAACTAAGTATTATTCCTTTAATGGCCCCTCGCTATGTATATAATATTCATGTATTTCACAAAATCTTCCGGATAAAATAAAAAAAAGGATAAAACATACCGTATCAATATCAGTTGATGGAATAAATGTTCGTAAAGTTTCGTGATTTGTACACATTATTGATTTTTATAAGCTACGGGTTTTAATCGCGTAAATATTTTATTTTAATGCTAAATACCTTTGTTTTATTGCCCGACCTTTCGACCGTATTGCAACGGCCGTGGTCACGGATACGATATTTACGCGATTAAGACCCGTAGCTTTTAAAATTCTATAACAGTTGACAGAATCCAATCAGAATGCAACAAAATACGTCTACGAGTATTTTGCCGCGCGTTGCGACTCCAGCAGCAAAAATAGGTGTAAAATTCCGTATATATTTTAGAGGGTAAGTAGGTATGTATAAACCTCTTACATTCCCGAAAAGGTGGCTAGTATCACGAGAAGTGCCTACATTCTACACACAGGTTATTCATTATAGCGTCCATTAAACCTGACACGTTATTACCTAAGGGCTTTACTTAGTGGTAGTTGTAACTGTTAGGGGTACGTTCCCTCTAACAATTACCGCTACTAATGCTTTCGGACGTATGTGTCTACAACCTTCTCACATTTATTCAGTATAAATTGTCTGTAAAATTCACATTAGGAACTCTGCTTTGCATTCTATACCACGTGTTGGTAAAAGATATTCGTGGTCGAATTTCAGCTGTAGATAGTCTACGACATAAATATAGTAACTGATAATGCTATACTACGGCATAATAAGAAGGTATAAGTAGAATTTATCTTTGTTTTATTTAAGCAGTGATGTTTTGAAGTGAGAACTTCTTAAGCGGCGTTGTGATTTTTTTTTGGTATGGGTAAAAAATGTTAAACTCGCGTCAGGATGACGTGACCCTGTTCGAAAATTCGTAGATCACGTGACCCTAATCAAAAATTCGTAAGACGGTAGGAGAGCAATGAGAAACTGCTACAATATCATTAGAATACGAAGGAAAATTTTGACTCCATCTACAATCTTACTCTAGCTCAGGTGGGAAATAGGGCGGTCCAGAAACTAGAAGACTTCAGTTGGAGTCCGAGTAACGATTATTTTGTTCCCTTATTTTATTTAAATTTTGTATTTTTAATTTGTGATTTATTATTTCATATGTTTTTATTATTATGTCAGTAAGATCGACCTGTGGTACTACCAACTTGTTCTATGAGAATTTAATTTCATGTGGAACGTAGTTCAACTTTTAAAAAATCTATCTACATATGTATTAATTGACACGAGCATGAATTTTAAAACAAAAAGTGATGATATCTAAACCAAACAAATAACCAAAAACATTTCAATATATCTAAAACAAAACATTTTAACATGAGAGTAGCTAGCTATGTGGTGTGTATCAATAACGCGACATGGTTCCTGATGACAACACTTCATTCGAATGACAACGTTCAATTCCCAGTTGTAATAAGTCGTAAATTTATATTACGTACGAACAAGTAACGAACGTTTACTATGTTTGTGTCCAGCATTTACACGGGACATGGAATGAAGCAAGTTTTCATTTAGGCCAACGGGCTTTCATGACTAAAATGTTTAAGATGTTTTGTATAATAAAACTATTTATATTAAGGCATCAAATAACAATATCTTGGGACAACTCACACAACGCCATCTAATCCCAAACTAAGCAGAGTTTGTACTATGGCAAACAGACAACTTATAAACATACTTATATATTTATAAAAACATACATATCATAGATAAATTACACCCAGACTCAGAATAAGCCATCATGCTCCCACAAAGTTTTATCCTGGGTGGGGATCGAACCCATGATCTTTGGCTTAGCAATCAGGGTTACTAACCACTAGGCCAACAGGCTCACAGAATACATAAAGTTATAGTAAAAAATACTTAAAAACTATATTAGTACGCTTTACTTTTTCTCTTTCTTCGTCTGAAGAGTCAATTAATTTCCATTTTGTACACAATAGGTACACCAGGATGTTTCTTTTCTGCAGTAGGTACTTCCACTTTTAAAAACCCTACTCTCACTACTATTATAAATGCGAAAAAAACATAAATTACAAAAAAAATCCGCCTGAACAAAAAAGATGGAAACAAGATACCCTACATACTTATATAATTTTATGCAGTAGGTACTACTAACTACTAACTTAGTCAAGTGCCTCCGACTGCATGAAATTATATATATTTATATAAAATTTGAGTAGTTGTAGGATGTAACAACTAACTTTTATCACAGCTACTTATTAGCAACTATTGAAAATTGAAAAAAGAATGGTTGCTAACAAACTTTTTAGTATTACAGAAATAATCATGTTATACCTTAGAACACTTGGGCAGTCAAGACAAATCTAACGACGTCTTAGTTGTATAAATCTGTACAGTGGTTTGTGAGATATGAGGTAATAAAAATATTACAAACATACATTACATACAAATTACAGTCGGGTAAAAATGTTTGTTACTCACGTTCACGCCAGAACGGCTGAATTGATCTGGATGAAATTTGGAACAGGGTATAAATCTATTTACTAATTTATATTTTCACGCGAATGAAGTCTTAGCCACAGCAACCAACTTACAGGTGTACTAAAGTGTAACTGAAGAAGAAGAAGAAGAAAGAAGAAAAGTTTCTTTATTGCCATAAATGACAAACATAGAAAAATTAAAAAATACAAAATTAAAAAAACCTTAAATTAAACATATCATTACCATAAACCTACAATGAGATCAGTTTGCACGTCATAGCTATGACAATAAATGGTCCCATTCAGCATATATGTTGCGAGTTTTGCGACAAACTTGCAACGCTGATTCTCAATGAGACCATTTACCTATGTACTGCCTTTACTAGTATCAATTTCAAATTATAATTCAGTTTCTTTTTGTAAACTCTAGGTATTGACAGAGCTGCGAAGAAAACTTTACCAGATTTAATATTTATTTTCTTCAGTTTTACTTTTATTCGTTTTATAGTGGAAAAGTTTCTAGTAAAGGAATTGAAAATCTGAATTTGCATATTTATAGTTCATTTACTATATTTGCACAAGTTCCTTTAAATGTAAAGTAGGATTTATAACCGTGGGTACATAAAATTTATTGGCACTTAAATCAGGGCATTATCAGTAATCCAAGTGGGTTCACAAACACCGCTTAACTAATCCCGTTTCAACTATAAACTACCATTTTTCATTATTTTAATTAGAGTTTAGTAAAATATCGTTTTAGTGAAGGCACTTTACACCTGCAATTATTCAGCTGTAAGCCATCCATAAAATATAGTAGGTATATAAACAATCACAATATTCATTTAAAAATTGTAAATCTAACACACACATAACCGAAAAACATTAGCAGATATACCTTCCTATTTACTTACATTTTTACATCCATCCATTATTTAAAAAAAATATATATATTTTAACCCTAATTTGACTTCCAAAATTTTTCGGGTCAGGTATTCCGGACGAACCATGGTGTGACTCTGCAAGGCCGCATGTGTAGAGGCGCCGCTGGGTCGCGTCAACACCGACACACAACTGCAAATTAGGTAGATACAGATAGCTGGCTCCCTACATCAAGCGAAAACAGGCTCACACACACATAGACGCGCACAGACAGATCTCGGTCGAACTCGGACGAATCGTCAACCAAGACAGCGCACGTTGAGAGCTCCATACTAGAGTTGCCATCTGTTTTGGTGTAAAAAAAGTACATACTTACATAGGTTATTAAAAGTATAAAAATGTACTTTGTGACAAAATAAAATACAATCCAATTAAGTATTTTATTTTTAAATTTTTTTATCATTTTTAGTACCTACGAGTACATACCTATTTATTTTTGCGTACTTTTTACTTCTCCTATTGTAGGTATATGTTTATAGTACAACTCGAAATAAAGTATAATATTTTATTATAAAGTACGGGTGGCAACCCTATTCCGTACGTCTATGTGTGCGTGGATTTTCTGTTAAGCTGTGAGCCGACTTACTGAACAACGGCACGGTTTACGGTCAAGAGGCGAGCTACGGCGCGTGTCCCCACAGCTCTTACATACACCATCAATATTAGATGACCCATCCTGTACTGTTGGGACGTGCTCGCCGCTCAAATGGACTATATTATTTTTGCGATTTTTAGAGCCCCGTGCGAAATGGGAAAAAACGGTGATTATGGTGGCGATTATGGGGGTTTCGATATTGTTATTATAGATATCGGTTTAGCTTATTTGAGTAGAATATAGTGGTAAGTACTTTCAAAACTAGTCTTTCGACTAATATTATCAGCAAGAATATTTCAAAATAACGTACCAATATGCGTAGGTATATTAGATATATTTCGGGACTTAATCGCGTGAATTACCCGTATATATTATAATATAAGGTTAGTAGGTACCTTTAAATAATTCACGCAATTAAGTCCAGAATAAAAATTGCGTAAATTTAAAAACAATAACGTGTAGGTAATATTAGAAATTGCATATGTGAACGTCTCAAAGCAAACATTTTTATATGCTACTAGCTGACCCGCGCAACTTCGTCTGCGTAAATTTTCCCCGTTTTTGCAACATTTTTCATTGCTGCTCCGCTCCGATTAGTCGAAGCGTGATGTTATATAACCTACCTCGATAAATAGGCTATCCAACAGTTAAATATTTTTTCAATTGGGACCAGTAGTTCCTGAGATTATCGCGTTCATACAAACAAACCAACAAACAAACTCTTCAACTTTATAATTTTAGTAAAGATTTGTAAAAAAATACTTGAATTAAATCAAAATTACCTACAATACAATAAAACCTATTGTAGTAGGTATTTTAATATTGACGAACACAATACACCTAATGATTAATTCACAGCTCTTTGTGTATTTTAATACGAAGCCTAAAATGGTTCATATTTCAGTCAAAATTGTTGCACAGGTTTGAACAGCGTTTGTGCTGTTAAAACCTGTGCAACAATTTTGTACACACAGTACTTCAACTATAACATAGGAGCTCCATTTTTGTTGACGTATTTTGCGATGACGTTACAACGTTTGTTACATGACACTAGCTAATCCCGTCATGTTTTCGCAATAAAGAGAGAAAATTTAATACGTATACAGCGTAAAAACTAAACCCTGATAACATTTTGTAAATTGAAGCCAACAGCGTGCCATTAAACATAATGAACATGACACAGCAAGTTTATAAATTGACGTTGAAAGTTGGATTTTTGTTTAAAAACGACTTTGCTTTTCCCGCAAGCCCGTATACTTCAGTCTATAAAATATGAAAGGGCAGAGCAAGCGTACCGCACAACACTAACCAATGATGCGTCAGTTTTCGATGCAAAAGGCTGCACGGGCGGAAACTGGTTGCCGCTAGAATTTCCCTATCCATATTTGATCGGATTTACTCGACAACACTTACCCCATCCACAAACTCACGCCAAGGTGCTTTATATATCCAAAAATTCCCTTTAGCTGCTCTATATTTGCTTGCTTCAAGATTCGTAGTGTTGAAATTCTAAAGGAAAATATTTACAGTAAATGAAGTTGGATATACTACTGCCAATAGGTATTCATGGATTCGGTAATAAGCTATTATGTTGTTTGAGTACATTTCATTGTATTACCGCGTAAATATAAAGGAATATTTGGTTATAAAGTATCTACTGTACGGTTTCGTGTAAATAGTACTTGCTTTGCTTGTTTTGGTACTCAATTAATTGGGCATATCTTGTAATTGAGTAAGATGTAATAAGTACAATATGTTATTCATCCTAGCGTTTATAATCATTTGTAAGTACTGATTTGACTGACTGCCTCTGTGGCGCGGTGGGAGTGTATCCGACTGCTACGTAAGAGGTCGTTGGTTCGATCCCCACCCAGGATAAAACTTTGTGTGATGAACATGACAGCTTTTTCTGTGTCTGGGTGTAATTTACCTATAATATGTATGTATTTAGAAATATTAAAGTATATTTATCAGTTGTCTGGTTTTCATAGTACAAGCTTAGCTTAGTTTGGGATCAGGTAGCGTTGTGTGAGTTGTCCCAAGATATTATATTAAATATTATTATATTATAATAAGTCAAGCAGTAATTTTACGCAAATTAATATGCTCAGCAAAAAAGTTTTATAATGCATCATTAAGAAGCTTAGATTATAACAACAGAGTGATCTAAACTTCATTATTCATAGCGATTGTTGAACTATAAATCAGTTTTGTAGAGCAATAAGCCACAGCACAACATTTAGTTGCTGTAACTTACTGCAACTTGATTTGTTCGAAGCTGCTGGATCTAAAGACGCGAGTTTATACTCAGTTACCAAGTTTCATTCAAACATTGCTTCATTAAATACGTGTACCAACATAGTGTATTGTATTCTACAAACTCATATTACAAGTCCAAATCTCACCTATTACATTCATTTACTTGTTATAAAAAGATATAAGAAATTTCTTGCAACGCGATTTGTACTAATTGAGCTTGTTTTCTCTTCTAATTATCTCCTGAATATTCACCGGACGAAATCGCTTGACCCCAAAATTGTTAGAGATATTGTTTGTTTACTCTCTAGAGGGTAGGCGGAAAACAATGAATACTTTTTTTGTAAGCAAACGGCGATGGAAGCAGGTAATGAATATGCTGAAACAAAGAGCCCAATGCGGAGCCTCATTAGCCATTCAGTCGTTGTGCCTGCCTTAAAAATCATTTACAAAAGTCTTGATGAATGTTAGCCCTGTTTATTTCAAACATCCGCTTTCCATCTCTGAAAATTGTTTTACATTTAATTATTACAATGTTTCTTTCTGATATTTTATGGCCTTGTCGGTGACGGTTTACGGTATGCTTATTAAACTTCTGGCATGTATGTTATTCCGGTACGTTACAATGAATTTCATAACGAATTTCAAACTTTGATTTGATAACAGCTAGCTGTCTGTGAAAATAATGAAAAATCATTAATGTAACTAGAACAGTCGAAATGTTAACTACAGGGAGATACAAGCTTTTTGTACAATAATTTAAAAATTTGAACAATACCATTAATAAAAATAACACAATTTAATGTTTTTTAACTACAGGTAGTTAAAAAAAGCTTGATACGAAGTTTTATTTTCTTCTTCGTGTTATGTAATGTTCTGTTTGTCTGTCTGTCCGTCTATATTTCACAGCCATTTTAATCAAAGACTACACAACAAATAGTGATTTTTGTGATTGAAAGGGTATAACTAAATACTTCTAGATTGGTCCCATTGTCATCAAAATTCAGATCAGATGATTAGATATTGGAGAAATCGAGGAAACTCTTCAAATAATAAAGGCACATCTATAGTAATTTGGGTATATTTTGTTGTAATTCGTGCATTTACTCTTAAAAAGCACCATTGAATGAAGACCACTGATGACCAGCGGAACTATTCAATAATAAATATTGCGGGTTGCGATCTGAGTACCGTATTCGATACCTGTTAATTTGCTTCCGTCAAATTATGTAATGGAACTGATGGTCTAGTATCAGTGAACTCCTCAAAGATCAACGGCCTTGTATCACAAAACGCAACATTATGTAAAAAGAAATGAGGAGTTTGGATTATGCTATTGTAACATATATCAACTACAAACCAATACTTAGTGTATTACAATACAAAGTGAGAAATAAAAACTTATTTAAAAATAAAATGAAATTCGACTTCCAAAATAAATATAAGGTAACTAAAAAGCAAAAAATAATATAGGTACAACAACAAAAAATAATGAAAAATATTTTCTGGCACCAACTTCAAAATGTTTAATTATTTTTATTTTTTGTTATAGTACCTATATTATTTTTTGCTTATCTTATATTTATTTTTTAGTTACCTTATATTTATTTTTGAAGTCGGTTTTTATTTTTAGTTAAGAAGTTTTTATAAAAACATTTACATATAAGGTTTTTTTGTTGATTAAATTAATATTTATGGAAATAATCGCTCCAAAAAAGGCATAAATTTTGCCCCCTCCCCTTATCTTTAGAAACAGTGTCACCAAAAAATATGAAAAAAATCAAAAAGGTAGCGCTTAACAAATACTTGGATATACCGTCATTGCGTTATCGACGATAAACTGCGTTTCTCAACAAAAGGACGTGCACTGAACATACGCTCTTCTGCGGGTGCAATAATTCAAATAGGATTTTTTCGACCAGCAACGGCTCCGGAACACGGCCCGACATGCTGTTGCCCGTTTTATTAATTTAAGTATCTAGGAATACAAGAATAGTAGGTAACTAAGTAATTTTGGTAACAAAATTTCATCCATCAGAGGATTTGACAGCGGGAAAGTTGTTCAACGAGACTGATCTCTTGATATTCTACTGCTAGCTACAGCTACTTCACAGGAACTAGTTACTGCTACGAGAAAATAATAGGTGATTCAAGCTCAGTTTAGCAGCGTTCTCACTAGGCAGGTGGTGAAGGTCAGACAGCAATTACTCCGTGACGTGTTGATGCCACTAATTAACCACATCGGGTTAGATTGAAAATCAACGCCTGCACGTTAAGGCCGGGTTAGTGAAAATTAGCAATAATTAGATCTAATGTGGGGTTGCTATTGGAGCAATTCCTTTCTCTACTGAGACTACAGGAATCCCAAAATGATCTTGGTGTGCTTGTATTGTAATTTGAATGGTTTTAAAGTACCCCACGGAAAAAAAGACTTGTGTCTCGTTATCGTAAGAAGTAAAATCGGGCAAGTGCATGTCGGGCCACGCACAATGTAGGGTCCCGTAGCCCCCATCCGAATAATGTGGCTTAAGGAGTGGGTTTTCTGTTGTTATTGTTTCATACCACTTTTTCAATGAAATCTGTACGAAAATTTTGTTACTTCTCGTTTGGTATGCTCTTACTCGAAAAGCCTATATATATACTACAACCGCTTTTTTTATTTAATATTCATTAACAAAAGAAAATAATATTTACACAGTAAAGATGCAAACATAAGCTCATTCGAATTTTAACGTGCATCAGTGTCGTCTGACTACGTCAGTAACCTCGGTATTATAATTTATATAATCTACACTAAACTTAACACATTACAACACACATAATAGCGCATAAAACAACAATAACAAAAAAGAAGGTAGGCACAAAAAGTAACCAAGTGAGCATGCAAAGTAACAGCCTTCTAGCACTAACAGTCTCTGAGCTAAGCTACGGACGAACGTACGTACGGACATGTCGAAACTATAAAGGTTCAGTTTTGCCATTTTGGCTACTTAACCCTAAAAAGCGTAAAAGGAAATTTTGCCACCACTTTTGTACTTAATTTATTTTTCGTTAGCCATATTGTTTTACAGTGACGGATTTTATTTAGATGTGATAGATATTGTGTTAAACAAAGCCAACAATATCGTTACCCACTCGCTCCACTTACAAAAGTTTCAAGTGACCCATGGGTTTGAAAAGCCAAAAACGGTTCAATAACAAAATTGAATTAGAACCTTTGTTTGTATCTCGTCAAACACTTCATTGCTGAGTTTCGGTGACATCGAAAGCTTTCAGTAAAGGATGTACTCAACCACTTGTATCATAACAGACCAGCCAGTCTAACTAAGTATCTATAATGTACGTGTAAATATTTTTATAATTGATTGAATGTTTTATGATGGTCAGATTATTATGTGTCCATTAAGTATTTATTGGAATACACAAACAAGTCTTTTGCACTTTGGGCTCATGTTTGAAAACATTCAAATCACGTAGCCCGTGACATACTCGTAGTACCTAATTATTTCGTATCTCTTCAACGCTTCAACTTTCTATACATACCATGTTGTACTTTGGCAATAGTTCGCATAAAATATGTAAATCGATACTAACAATTTGGGATGAACTAAGTAGTGGCAAGTATAAGCTTTGGCAAAGCCTAAGTTGCAACAAGCATTCCTCGCGAGATTTAAGTTTGACTGGCGCACTGCGTTTAGTGATTTGAAAATCTATCTAAGAATTGTATATTTCGCTTTGTCGTTTACAAACATTTAGGTAACTCTATCATAACAAGTTGAAGTTGTACATAAACTTATACTGACTACGACAAGCAATGTTTTAGACCATCACGGTCTAAAAAGATTGCTTGTCGTAGTCAGTACAAGTTTATGCCGTAGTCGGGCTTTGATACCAACTATACATTTTGTAAATAAACTGCTAAACTTAACCCTTCCTCTTACACTTTGCCGTAGTCGGGTAAAAAAACACCCAATGCTTATAAAGCTAGAAGGTCGTAAAAGTCTTATGATGGACTTTTTCTTGTTGGACCATTTCATACCTAGTGTTTTGTGTAACGAACCACCATCAATTTTTGTTCAGACATGCTTATAACACTGGCCTCTGTGAACTGCCTACCGGTAACGATACGTACGCCCTCGGGATTACGCGTGATAGCCAACTTTAATTTATTAATAAAACCTTTATTATAAAGCTGAACGTTGGAAAAAAAACAAAGTTTAGATAAAACTCGTTGGTTGGGTCGACTTTTGGGAATAAAAATCTGTAAGCGAAATATGTGTTTAAATTCGGTGCGCACCTAATTTTGGAAAATATAAAACTTAATCAAACTGGAAATACAATAATTACTGTATGGCGAAAATATCAAACTTACACTAAAAACAAAAGCCGTAAAATCTGCTAATGAAGTTACAAAAAAAATCCTATTTTGAAACATCAAAGAATTAATTTGGCTCGATACACGAATAAATTAACTGTTACTCAGGAAAATTCGAACTGAAATCAATGGTTGTTTTGCAACACACCGTCGGCATAGGCAGAAGCAACCTCTATCTCTCAAATTGTACGTTATCCGACGTGTGTCCCAGCTTGTCATACTGTCATAGGAACATCTACAGCAATCGTTACGGGCAATCAAACATCTGAATAATACTGACAGCTGGCACAAACTTCGACGTCTACTCTACGAGGGTTACGAATATCAAACGACGATTGCCCTTATTCCTTCATTCAAAACATGCCCAAAAATTAGAACACGATACCGAACATCGTGAAATAAAACACCCACAAATTAGTATTCTTTAATCCAAGCATAATTTTCTGTAAACATAATTTCGAACAAGTTATATTTTCTGGTTTGTAATTTACTTGCATTGTTAATGCGAATACGATATCTTGTAAATTAGCATCCTACTCAAAATTCTGTTTGCGCAATTCACTTCACTGTGAGCTATCCAACTTTAGTGAATAAGTGCGGACTTACGAAGTACAAATTCAACTTCTAAATGCAATCAACTGGAAATTTTTACGGTACTTAAGCGTTACGCAGAACTTGTCGTGTTCTACTTGCCGTCTTAGAAGCTGCTTTATAAAAAAAGTTAAATAACACGTTTTAGGAGTATCTGAAGAGTTGCTTTAATAGCTGATTCTTTCACAATCATGAAAGATTTTCCCGGAGAGTAATTCACCATTGTCAACTCGATTATATCTTTTTCAAAAGTGTGAAATTAATACGAATTAATTAGCATTCAAACAAGGATTATTGTTCGAATGGAGCGCGATTAGAATTTCTTAAAAATAAAACTCCAACACAATTTCGGCTCTTTTATTAAGTTATTGAACTTTTAAATGTCTTTGTACTGTATTTAGTCATGAAGTTCGAGTTAATATTGTTTTAATTCCTATCAAAAGCGGTAAATTAAAAGATGGTGGGATAATAATGGAATATGATATGAGTCGAGGACGATATTTTCTTGGCAAGAGTTGTTTATACCTAGATCATATAGGCACATACTGATCGTAAAAATGGAGGGTTGGTGAGTAAGAGGTCGTGTGTATGCCCGGCCTTATGCAAATGTAACGATAACACGCCTTTAGGGTCAATAAACTGTTACCTACTCAGTTTTACGACATGATAAGTATATTGCTTGTCTTATATCTTTGTTCGCCATTAGCTTTTTGGTCACGTTGCCTCTTACTGACGTTACGTATTGTTTTTGTTACAGATTGGACAACGTGGAATTTACTTTAAAGGTAAGGATTATTTTCAGATTATAACTTCCCTGCGGCTTTGTGTAGAATGGATTAAAACAAAGTCTATATTGGATTCAACTTTGTTAATGTCATCTATCTGTTTGTAATTAAGATTAACTTAAACAATTTTTCAGATTTTGTTATGAATACCAAATTTTGTTTAAATTGCCCTAGTAGGTACCTTATATTCATAGAATTGTAATTTGTACATTCATAGAGTACAATTAAAAAACAGAAAATTTTAAAAGTGATTTTTAATGTCTATGTAGGCTAAGTACATAATGTATCATCTGAAAAGTCCATGTTATGAAATAGGTCAGCCTACAACAATATTGAACCTATATGAAACACACAAAGGTGTATAAATAGTAGGGGGGTAAATAGGTACACAACATATCACAAAGACGAACTCTCCACGCATGACGACGCTGCATCATACATGAATCGAGGACGAATAACCACAATCCAGTGACTGTGCTGTATTAGCTCATTGTTCACGGAAATTGACATAAGGATTACGTCATCAACAATATTGATTGACTCGAGATACCAACACTGTATCATACACCCAGCCACGCACTGCCCAACTAATTACCTCTGACAATTTAATTACGTTTAGGTACATAAACTAATCCCTGAAAACTGTCAAAACCGCTTGCTTTACAAACCGCTTTCAAACTGTACCTAAAACTTTGAAAAGTGGAGCCCTACTGGGAAATTTCCTTTACCTTACAAAAGACCGCAGCGAAACAACTTACGTTGAGTCAGCTGACCGAGGTTTTTTGTCGAGATATGGTGTAATAGCCGTTCGGCTGCCTACTGAACATGCAATAATTTAATTAGAAACGAATAAACTCACAACTTTGAACTTTATACACAATGTTATATTTGGTACGAGTCGCCTGCTGCTGGAAATTCAGCCGTAGTGCATTACATTTTTCAATTACAATTATAATGTCAGCGGTTCTCTTGTCAAAGAGATACCTACTAAAAAAAAATCTTTTATTAATCAAAACTTAATCTGTTAATTTGTCGAAGCTAATGTGTTTTTTTTTTTTTTTTAATAATAAAATCATTTATTGGAACATAAAAACTACATAAACATTTAACCCGCCAAACTGTGTAACAGTTTGTCGGCGGGATTGTGTTTGACATGCTTATGTCAAACACAATCGCTTCGACAGTAAATAGTGTTTTTTTTTTCAATATAATAATGTATAAATAATTTACTGCACATCTCCATTATAACCAAAACTATATTAAATCTGACATTGTTCGCGTGGGTGCAATATTTTAAAAACGGGACCCGAAAATTTTGCTTCGCGTAGGTACCTATTAATAAGATAATAATGCAAAATTAGATACAATAGATTTACTGTATATAGATTTAGAAATGTATAGTAAGTAACTACAGTATAACAATGTAATCTACGGAGGTGGTTGACATGCGCCGGCTTGCGAGTAAGCCATTGTCGCTTGATAGAACTTGCCTATTAGCACGTTTACCCCGTCAATAGGTCTCCTTTAATTACCTCGCTCATGAATATACACACACATGTCGTATTTACAAACAATAAACCTTAATTATTCCACGTAACATATTGCACAATTTTTGGAATTACCATCAGATATTTATCTACATTGGTTTTACTGTTGAATCTATTTATAAATGGCTTCCCAAATTAGATCATTAATTCCAGATTTATGACTATATTAAAGCGATTACAATATTTCACAAAGCGGATTGATATCGACATGGAAATATATATACAATATCAATTTATTGCTTGTAACGTAGAGTACAAAATTACATTTATCGAAACCATAAATCGTCAGCTTCGATGTCTTTCTATTGCCACCAATAAAGATGCGATAGGGAGATAAATAATTATTTACACTACGGACTCCACTCAACAAAATTGTGTAATCCGTCTTATCGAAATCCATAGAGTTGAGAACATCAGAGAGACAGACGATCCGATATTGCGAATTACGCTTGAGTGAAGTCTTTTAATTAAGGCGGGTGGGTACGCGTCTACGTCAGTGCGGGCGTTTGGAACACCCCATCAATTTCTGCTTGACTTCTGATTGTTTGAGCCAACCTCGTTAGCGTACGACGCAGAGGTCTGCGGAGGCACCCCACGTACACAAGGTGCAACCCTGGCCCTAACCGATAACACGCACGACGACCGATATTGGAACGCACCGCTTTTACCTTCGTTCACCTGAGCTTCATTGTTTATGCTTCACGTGATGAAAGTAATTACGTCTTTAATATTCAAACGAAATTAATTTTGGCCTTTATTACTGGTAGTGATTACATCAATAAAACTGTGTGTTTTTAGGAAGGATCAACCAAATGGTTTGGAACCTTTGTGGGCATAGTTAAAAGTTTTTGTAGTCAACTATATTAAAGCTTTTGGTGTTACGTTGATGATGCCATCTTTCATAAGTTCTTATTTTATAGAAATAATCTTCCATTTAAAAAAATAGAGTTATTAAGAAAAAAACCAGCCAAGTGCATATCGGGCCACGCACAATGTAGGGTTCCGTAGTACCCCCCCTCCCATCCGAATAATGTGGCTTAAGAAGTGGGTTTTATGTTGTTTTTGTTTCATACTCACAACGTTTCCCCAACCCCTTTAAAACGTTTATAAAATACCTATCTAATGATACCCCACAAGATAGGTGAGAAAAAAATAGGTTTACATTTTATTCTTTCACTTTGTCGGTGTAAATAATATGTTTCCATGCAAAATAACAGCCCTCTAGCACTAACAGTCTTTGAGCAAAGATGCGGACGGACGGACATGGCGAAACTATTAGGGTGCTGTTTTGCCATTTTGACTACGGAACCCTAAAAAACTGTTTATTGTAAAAAAAGCGTGGGGTGCTTGTGACTATATTGATTTATAATCACCCCCACGCTTAGTTACGATAAACAGTTTTTTTTTTAATAACTCTATTTGTTCAAACCTAAAGAAGATTATTTTTTAGTTTTTAGTACCTACAGCTATTAACAAAAGAGTGTTTTTTAGTTATTTTTAATAATATTTAGGTATTTTTCATTTTTTAGTTGAATAGGAAAATTTACAGATCTAACTTTAAAACTAACACAGTTTTATAAAACCTTGCAAAACCCCTTGGAGACTGATTATTCAAAAACTATATATTTTTTTTAATTTAAACCAATAAGTCAAATACATTTCGTATTTTTGGTAATTTGAAAAGAGTGGTCGCGAGAATTTACGCCAGGTTTTTTTCTCCGGCTATAGTTTGCGAACTTGGCATTACATGTACATGTAAAATCCCGACGTATCACAAGAGTTGTTATGCATCCTAAGTAATTTAAGAATTTTTAATTTTGATTTTTTTATTTGGCTTATTGGTTTAACCACACATCTAACTTCAAAACTTACTACTATTTTACCCCTTTAAGGGATGAATTTTTAAAAAATCTTTTTTTTGGATTGTTAAAAAAGATTTTACAATCCGATATTTTTAAATTACTGTTAAAAGTCCGACGTTCTGAAGTGGATGAAAAAACACTTTCAAAGATTCCATTACATACTAACATACATACACAACTCACTATGAAGCTAATAAAGCGTGTTAAAAACCATCGACCTTCGTTAATTTATTCTACTAAACGTGCAAAGGAAGTTTAAGTACAAGTTGTATGGACCATTAATTTGTTTTGTTTTGAAGCATGTGTAGCAGTTAAACTATAAGTCGTTTAACTGCATCCGAAAATTCAAGTCCATGAATAATAAGTAGAACAGACTCGGGCGAAGTATTTGTTCTACCCCACTGGTCAAGTACTAAGGCAATGACGCTTTGATCTACAATTTATATCATAGAATAGAGAAAATGGTACGTTATTGTTCACTCAATTCAACTCTTATAGTCCGTATTTTGCACTACACTAAGAGAAGTATAAACATAATTTTGTATTAACTTATTAGTAGAATTTTCTCTCATATGCTTTAACTCTGCATAGTTGAACTTTAGGCTATTTTATAGCGCATTTTGCGATAAATAGATTTTGTTTCTTTTACTTATTATTCCTTTATTTTTGTCGAAACTTCGGTACAAAGGCAAATTTGCAAGTGGGTGCCTACCGCTTTAGACCTGGAGTTGTGTGTGCCAAATAATATAATATTCACACCATTATAATTCTCTCACAGGCTCTTTGAAGGTCCTTGCTAACGTCTAAGCTGTGTATAATTTCTCTCCACACGGTCAATCTGAAATGGGCTGCCAACGTCAGCCATTTGTAGGCAGTTGTTGTTAAGAAAAAATATTGGCATTCAAAAGGAAATTTCCCATTTTCCTGTTTGAACTTCACCTATATTTACGTTTTGGAAAATTACATTGTACTGCACAAAATAATTGGAACATGATTGTAAAAACAGACTTATTCCAGTCTAATATGGAATTTGTCCACAGTGATAGGACACTTAATAATACTTTTTATTTTTTCCCTTATTTGTGAATATAATCAAAATATCTAAACTGTTTATTTTCAATAGAACACATGATTTATAAACTAGTTGACGTCTTCTTCTTAAGCAAATAAATGCCAATGCCAAGAGCGGCGCTCCTTCTTACCCCAAAAGTGTAGTAAAATAGTTATTTATAATTAAAAGTTACTAATTATACAGTAATAACTTTTGTTATAAATAAAGCAATTATTTATTAATCTGTTTGTATATGAATAAAGCAATTAATTAATACTCTGACGTAAAATATACATATTCTAAGTACCTACCTACGCATTTGGCCGTTGTTTTTCACTTTTCCTTTGTGCGACAAAATTTTTCCACTCAAGGTCAATGAAGCATTAATGAAGTACTAAGTTATTAAATTACTTCGACAAAGGTTTGTTCTTACAAAAGTTATAACTAAATTATATCGGAACCGTGATGCCTTTCTAAGTGACTACCTAATCTTGGCTCATAAAAGTTGCATTTGGTTCGTTCACGTCGAGATGAGTTTTGTTAAACTTTAGTTTCGTGTAAGGTTACTTTATAAGTCTCAGCCTTACTTTCGAGTATCGGTAAAACCAATTTGGCTTGCATTTACTGCAGCATATATTTTACCTTTTTGCTTCCAATAATGTCTAATTATCGTTACCATGGCTTGCTACTAATTACATGCTATAGCTATATAAATGATATTTATAAAATGGTAATGTTAATAACAGTTTAATAATCAACTACCATTCGTGAACATAATAACTGCCTAGCTGATCTTGGACTTCATAATTCTGTCTAGTTTAAGTTTAAATATATATCAGATAGACGCACGCAGTAATCAATTGAATCCGGTTGAAAAAACCAATGAAAAGTAAGCCAATGTCTTCACTCAGACCGATCCTTTTAAAGTTTATTTCACACCTCCATCTTGCGTTTCTATGTAAAAGACGTTGTTCTCAAAATTTAAGGGATTCTCATTGAATATTTTATTAACGTGCTGTGATAAGAATACTTAAGCGATTCCCCGACCGTACGGATACCCTTTTATGCTTATAAGCTGGATGAAACGCTGATCGCACAACTTTCTTTGCCGAGAATAATTTTTAAGAGCCGTTTCAATTTTAAGCCGATTTTTTTTGTTACAATTTTCCGCTTTTTCACGTCTTCATAAAGTTAAATTATTATACGCTTAAATCTAAATAAGACATCATTTTGGTGAACCTCTTTTCAGAAACAATTTATATTCTTGCTTTTATTCTGTTCTATCAAATTACTGAAATTGTTTTACAACCACACACAGTTATTATATTTGTGTTTCTTTAACGTTTCATAAATGTATATATGAACATTTACTTTATTATTTTACGTTTTGAATAGGTACATTGCTTTGATACCCTCTGAATTCTTTTGTACATTCTTGTTTACTTATTTGCTTTCGAATTATTGTTCTCCTCAGTTCAGTTTATATTTTAGAGAAAGGAAAATATAATTATAGTGCAGGGCGAATACCCGCGGGTTTCTAAGCATTACTATCGTACCAATTAATGAATTATCCAAAACTATTTTGTCAAGTTCAAATTAAAGCCATTTAATTCAAAGCATATCGTATAATTTTATGACTAAACGACCTAAGTAGATAACTCAAAATTCTTTATTCAAATAAGTCGATAGTTTTGTAAAATAAGTCATTGATTGTTTATTTACATTAATGTCAATTGCAATGCAAAAATTGAGCTTTAAAAAGAACAACCGGGCTGATTTTAATTGGATGATGTCAGTTTATGAACTACATTATTTTACAGGTAAGGTAACTCTACCACTAATGTATCGTTCAAGACATCGTCAACTTACAAAAACGGTTTACCTACTTTTAAACTTGTAATGTAGTAAAACAAACGCTGCCTACTTAGTAGCATAACCAATATTTGAAAACTAAAAATGCACACGTAACCAACGGAGAAAGATCCTATTCATACAAGATACATACTAGTAAACAATATGCATCAGTATAAACAAGGTAAGTAAACAGACGGTTGTTCATCCCAGTCACGTCTACCCCACCGGTCAGAAGGTCAAGACCCTTGGCTCAGAGCCACTATTAAATTGTCTGCAAATGTCGGGAGTCCCTTCGTTTTGCTCGGATTACTCCCTGATTTTGATTAGCATGTATACCCTAAGTTAAATTATCCTTTAATCAAATTATTCAATGTAGCCTTTGAGGCTTAAACGATGTCAAGTTGGTTGACATTGATAAAATCTTGTCACTACTAAGCTGTACTTGGTTTATGAAATATAATGTTCCTCATTTGGTCCTAAATCATTTATACGCTGGTTCATTAAGGAGACACCTAAGCATTTTACAAAATCATGTAGAAATGTACAGTGCGCTAAAAATTTTGAGTTGTTAGAATTAATTTTATTTTTCCCACGGCTGTTTAAGGCACTTTTAGATTATTATTTTTTGTATGGTGTTTATTTTCGGTTTTACCCTACTAATATGGTAATTCTAAAAGTACGCGATGATTAGACATCAGAAAAACACATACCCCTACGTTATAAAAACCGGGCAAGTGCATGACGGGCCACGCGCAATGTAGGGTTCCGTAGTCCCCCCCTCCCCCGGCCAGATAAATTACAGATACACTTCAGATACACTTGACTCTAACAATGATTTGCACTTTAGCTTCATATTTTACAAACGGATCCCTAAAACTAACGATAAGGGTTCCGTTTTGCCATTTTGGCTACGTAACCTTAAAAATGACATAACGCGGGCGAAGCAGCGGGGATAAAGCTAGTCATTAATGAAAAAAGGTTAATGCCATCCAGAAAAAGTAAAATTCATTTTATTACTCAATTACATTATCTCCCGAGATATTGAAATTGTGCATCTTACTTCTGAGATTAAAATGTAGTGTAAATAATACCACGAGACCTAAGTAATGATGTTCTCTTTGTGTAGGACCTACCGCAATTGCAGAGAGCTTGCGGTTAGTAGCAAGCTTTAAAAAAACAACATCAAATAAACCTGTTCGGGCGAATGCAAATTTCCAATGTGTTCCACACCATTAAGCTACTTACTGTCGTTAGGTGTACGCACCCGGAGGGTCTCTTTGAATCTTGATCACGAATTTGTTAGTCCACTTGATGTAAGTATGATTATCTGTTTAAAAGATTTCGTATAGTTTTTGGAATGTAGTTCCTTATCACACGATATTATTAGTTTGCTGGCTGAGAGGCTAGACGAAAAAAAGCGTAATATTTGGACATCGATTAAAAATCTATTATTTATATTTATTTTACGTATATCAAACTGGCTGTTTGTAATGTATGTGTGAAAAAACCTAATTTGAAATGAGACCATTTTTAAAATGTTGTGTTCTTTTAGATTTTTTTAATCATTTGTACCTAAATATACACACATAAAATATATAGCAAAAGGAACTAATTATTTTTTTTAACTTTAGCGATTTTTATACATATCTAAAAGGAACTAAGTTCCAAGGGCCTAGCCAAGCACCTGTCTCTTTTTTGTAATGATTTTTTTGCAGATTTGACGTATTTCGGCTACACGTCATGCAGGCAAACAGTAGATTTTTAGCAAGTATTCATTAAATATTATGTACTAACTGTGGAAAACAATCTAAAAGAACACAACATTTTAAAAATGGTCTCATTTCAAATTAGGTTTTTTCACACATACATTACAAACAGCCAGTTTGATATACGTAAAATAAATATAAATAAAAGATTTTTAATCGATGTCCAAATATTACGCTTTTCTTCGTTTAGTGCAAATAAATTAACAATCTCCAATGATTTTTGTTGAAAAACTAGATGAAATCTCATATAAAATTTATATTATCTACCATTTTGATATTTTCTCTTTCTCAGCTGTTTTTTTTCGAAAATCCCACCTGCTAATAAGGCACAAAATTACGACAAACAAACCAAAAAAATATTTACATTGTCTCAGAGTTTTCAAGAGATTTACACACGACAATTGATTTATAATAAACTAGCAGACGCCTCGCGGTTTCACCCGCGTAGATCCTGTTTCCGTGGGAATATAGGGATAAAAAATAACCTATGTCACCCGGGTTAGTGTAGCTTTACAAAGATGAAAGAATTTTTCAAATCCTATTCAATACAAACAAACAATCAAATCTTTTCTCTTTGTAATATTATAGTATAGAAGTATAGATGTAGACTACGACAAAGGAAGAAGATATATCGGTAATGCTACCCTATCAGTAGTTCTGATACAAAACTGTAGTTAAACACTAACTTATTTGTTCATTATAAATATATAAATAATAAATTAGCGGACATTTTAAGAACATTTTATTTCATTCCATTTTCAAAATTGAACAGAAGCTCGATACGAAAAATTATCTTTAAACATGGGGTAAATATGAAGAAAGATACATATAATAAAAATGGGAATAAATTAAAACAGTTCAACATTAACTAACTGTAATAAACAACAAACTGCCATAAATAAGTCTCAATGTTGTTTCATGTTCTCTCCAAATAGATACTAATGCATTTAGAAGGCTGGCAGCCAGTCCTACATATTCAATAGCAGTGGCAGAATTACTGTCATGTACAATAATACATAATACATGTAATTAATAATGAATAGTTAATAATAATATTATCTTTAGCCAACTCAAATAAACACCCACATAAGCTTTCGGCACAAACATTATATTTTCATAACATTGAGGCCAACTCACACAAATAGAAAATGATACTACTTGGTGATAAACTGATAACGGTAGTATCATTAAATAATGCTTGTGGCTTTGGTACGTATCAGGGATGTTGCGGGTGCAGATTTTTCCGCATCTACGGATGCGAATCCGGATGCGGATCCGCATATGCGGATGCAGATGTTCAAATCAATGCGGAAGCTCCGCAATCGCGGATGCGGATGCGAATATTCGCAACATCCAGAACTATAAGAGTCGTAAAAAGATTAAGATTTTAAATAATATTTTTATGTTGAGGCCCACAGGTTACTCGCGTGATTTGAGACATTTTACTTGAACTGTCTAATGTGTCTCTGTTTACGGGTATCAATCAAAAATGGGATTTTTACGGATATTTTCCGGGTTTTTTTTTCAATTTTGTTTTTCAGAAGAACCTTCCCCGGGTTTCTACGAATAAGTATTTGAAATTTAAAAAAATCTTGTGAAATTGGTTCAGCCGGTTTTGTTTTAATAGGTACGTTAAAAACTTCTAACTTTGTCTTTATTTTCCTTTCGTTTTTCAAAAAGGAATAGAACAAAAAGCTTTCTCTAGTTAAAATACAGTTACTAATGTATTATGATTTTAAGTGGTGCGGGTTTAATCTATGAACCTTTACTTTACAAAATTAAAATAGAGGTTCACTTATCTATAATATGTATGTATTTAGAAATATATAAGTATGTTTATCAGTTGTCTGGTTTCCATACTAGCTCTGTTTAGTTTGGGATCAGATAGCGTAGTGTGAGTTGTCCCAAAATATTATTATACTTATGTTAAGTAGAGGTTCATAAATTAAACCCGCACTACTAAAGAATTGTTCAGTAAGACCCCAGCTGGTAGTGTATATCTGTGTCTGTTTATATGTGTGTGTACTAAAGTTCCAATTTTTCTCGATGAACGGTCCACCATTTAACATCTGCATCCGCATGAAAATCCAGATCGATGCGGAAGCTCCACAATTGCGGATGCGAATATTCGCAACATCCCTGGTACGTACACACCAACACGGGCAATGGCCTGCCTTAGAACCTACCATTACAGTTTCCGTGAAGTAATGATGTTTATATGCTGTGTGGTATCGGCTTAAGAGTAGTACCACCCCATCTCTTCCCGCCAAGGCGACTAAGGAATTTCCCACCGGAGCAGCGTTCTCTGCGCACTTTAAAGCCTTACTGCGATCGCCAACCCACTCGCCGTGGCGATTATTGCAATTACCCACAGGATCTACATTAAGTAGGTTCTACAAGGGGACCCGTGCCCAGCAGTGGGACATCATATACGTTGATATGAGTGATGTTTAACACATCACTGTGTTTCGGTTGGAGGGTACTGTAGCAAGTGAAATTACTAGGCAAATAAGACGAAGAGAAGTAACTTTTAGATTTTTGCTAAACAAAGAATTTGGGTAGCACTGATATATTTCCATCAGGTTTTTAACCTGGGGGTTACAGCCGTTCTGTGGCTAATTCGATAACGCCGTACTAACTGTTCCCAAAAAAAATGTCTACGGTCTCCAACGCAAACGTCAAATTCTACACTATAATTATTTTCCTTTAACGTTATCGCTTTTCGAATGTGACTTTATCTAGACCCCCTGCTTGTCTCTTTATTTACATTTACGGCCGAACGTAACAAACAGTTATCAGCAGTATACGTTATTGAAATCGTTCTTTAGAAATAAAAATTTATTGATTATTTCGTCGAATTGCACTGGACGCCACAAGTTAGTATGTCCCCGTACTCACTGCAAGCTACTAGAATGAGCTCGAACAAACACTAATACAGAAAAATGCCAGAGCTAATCGGCTCTACACTAATGGCTATCTTTCCATTTTCTTTTTAAAATGTTTTATTCTGTTACGCGGTGCTCGGAAAAAATAAAACTCTCCTGTCATATAAAACGCCTGCCCGTTATAGTACTTAAGAAAAATGTTTAATATTCCCGAGTTCCAGAAAAATGTACGTATTTGGTGTAGAGTTAACTTTTATTTTGAAAAGAGTCGTTAAATCACTGCCTGGAATATTTACCTTTACTTCTTACCTTTTTACTAATGTGATGTTTTTCAGGTAAATATTTATCATTACTATATTATATCATACCATCTCTTGTCTAATAAAACAATGATTCCATGATTTGTAAATATACAGTTTTACTAGTGTGCTACGTAAGTAACAAATTAGTTACAAAAAGCGTCTACTAAAAGTTGGGAAATGAGTAATGACGTTGCGTACTCATGTACTTAAAGTGAAATTAATTTGAATAAAGATCAAGTAAATAAATTAGATTTCGTGACCAAAAATATATTCTCTAGGAATTCATAACAGAAAATCAAGGTGAAATAATTCGTGTGATGTAATTAAAATTTTAATTATTTTCCTTCTAATGTTAGCGTTATATTATAGATATTAATAAAACATGTCTCCGTCAGGTGTATCGTTGAATAAACGTAATTTGTTTTGTAATTTACCAACAAAAAGATGAACATTGGAGACGGGGAATATGAAATAAATTACCGTTTGGACGTCGGCCGGCTTACACCAGAGGTATATTGGCGAAGCGGGGGCTTTTGCTTTCATTTAGATAATGGCTTGTAATTCAGAAATTTGCCGCAAGTAATTAAAATTGATAGAGTGTTGTCACTGAATTTAGATGATGCCAGGTAAACTGCTCGACTTGAAATACAGTTTCATCTTGCAAACTTTACAAACTGTAAGTTCAACGTTTTTGACTTGTTATTTGAGAGGGGTTGAGCTTTGTAATGACAGGGTTGAAATTATATGAGTTGGAGAAGTTATATTCTAAGTTTAGAAGAAAACATTTTTTAAGTTTTTATTTTGATTCCTTTTCATTAGTTAGGAGTGCTTGGTATTTCCATAAGGTGGGTGTTTCTCATCAGTAGAGAATGGTTAATGTATCAAGTCAACAAGGATTTTGTTAATGTCTCAGAGTAGGGTCGCTTCGGAATTGGCCACTTCACCTTTTACCCCACGGTTTTGACGTAGATTAATGGTTCCTTGTTGTTACGTCTAAACTTTGATGTGAAACAAATAGTTCATTTGGGTATATTTAGTATGGGAAAATATAACTAAAATTCTATTTTCCTCTGAGTAAGAAATAAAATATAACATATCCATGAACAATTCCACATGGTGCCTACAGATGATAGACAATGGTTAGAGACACAGATAACGTGATAACGTCTCGTTCAAAGTCACGTTCTGTACTGGTTGCTAAGCAACGCTAATGGCGGTATGTCATCAATGTTTTCTTGACGTTATTACGTAAAATTATCGTCCGTAAACCAACTTTACAGACGACATTTTTTTTACATTTATTAACGGTTTTTACTGTCTTTCCTCTCATACGACCGTTTTCAATAACATTTCTTGGATTTGGCTACAAGAGATTTTTTTGACATATTTTGTATGGAGCTAATGTCAAATATATATCTCTAGTAGCCAAATATTCTGTCTATCGATCGATAGACAGAATATTGAAAACCATCGATACTCAAATATTAAGAATACACTTACTCCAAGAAAGTTAGCACAGATGTGATATTATTAGCAGTTCAACGAACGCTATAGTACCTACCTATTTCATTCTTTCATTTTTCATTCTGAAGGTAAAACTTTTTTACACTACGAGTATTATTTATTATTCATTCTAAAGGCAAAATATTATTTACTCCATTTTTCATGTCATGTGCAATCACCACAACTTTCCCATCAGAATTCACTATCAAAAATAAATTACAAAGCAGTACAGCGAATATAACGTGGATTTGAAAAGAGGGCTTGGTGACATGTTCAATTTGCTCTGATTGACTTGACGGCACCACTCGACACTCGATACTTGCTGATTGAAATCCCGATTTCGACGATAAACTCAATTTAGTGTTTGATCGTATCTGTAACTAAAAACGGGGAACAAATTAGGTTCGTCCGTCAAACACTACTTGTTAGAATAAACCGTCGGAACATTGTTACAAATAATAAAAATAAAACTACAGCAGAAAAATCTAACCTCTCGGAGTTTTAACTATGTGAAAAGTGTTATAAGTATGTACTAAACTTGTTTACAAAGTCAGAACTTTTATGATGATTCAGGTCAGTGAACTTTCTTAATGAGTCTTCTCTTTTCTCAACGTTACCAAACTATTGAAGTAGACATTATGAAAATATATATATGGTATTTTACCTTAAATTATTCAAGCGATTAAGACCCGTAATATATATATATATTTCCATAATGTGTACAAATCGCGAAAGTTTATCAACATTTATTGAAGTAGATATTAAAAAAAGATGATGAGTCCGAATTTTCCAATTTTGTTAAGTACTAATTGCAATTTACATGGATAACCAAGGAATAATAATGGACTGAGACTGTCAATTTTACGATCCTATGAAATCATAGATGTGCTACCAACTTTAACTTATTTATTTTTTAACAAATAAAAATAATTATCCAGAAAATTACATACACAAACACATCGTAAGCATCAGAAAGTTAAATAGACATTTAATTAAGGGCGTGCAATAATTTGTTTGTTTGTAGGTAAATTGAATTTTTGTTAAACGACATTTGCCCAACTCGGGTCGAGTGAGTGCGCAATGTTTACCGATACTTGTGAACGTAAATATTCCAACACATATTGAGTTTTTTTTCACCAATCCGACATATATTTTGATGCAGGTAACGAGCTCATTTCGTCCAGAGACAGCGTCATGTCGCCGCTAACAAGATTTGTGCAAACAAGTCTCAAATCAGTATGGCAATGAAGCCGTACGTTCTACATAAATGAATATTTGATTTTGTTTGTGATGCTTAAAAGTTAGCTACCAAAGAAAATTTGTTGATAAGTAATTTTGTCGCTCATATTGCGTCATTTTGTACGGTTTGATGTCGTTGGTGCGTTATTTAGCAGAAATTTAAGTTGTTGTTTAACCACTTGTTGTCAAACTGTGAAACTTCTTATACAAAATATACTTAACCACAAAATTTGGAAATAGGTACTTTTGGAACTCAAACCTATGACTCAATCGACTGCCTCTGTGGCGCGGTGGGAGTGTATCCGACTGCTACGCAAGAGGTCGTGGGTTCGATCCCCACCCAGGATAAAACATTGTGTGATGAGCACGATGGTTTATTCTGTGTCTGGGTGTTATTTATCTATAATATGTATGTATTTAGAAATATATAAGTATGTTTATCAGTTGTCTGGTTTCCATAGTTCAAGCTCTGCTTAGTTTGGGATCAGATAACGTTGTGTGAGCTGTCCCAAGATATTATTATTATTATTTTGGTTTTTATGTATACTCGACTTAAAGTCGGTAAATTAATGACGGCTACGGGTTGTAACCAAGTAACCGCCATTTACGTAACTTATTCGATAGAAAAAGAGATTCTTTGTTCGGTATTACTGGTGTCTAATCCTTCTGATTCTTCGTTCTGCATAAATGTTCGCACTATTCTACAGGTGTTTAATATGGCAGCTTTTTGGATGTTTATATAAATATTAGGTGATAGATCAAGTAGTTTTATGCTATGGTGTAGGTATTTTGGAATCACTCCGGTGGTAGAAATAACTACTGGTATAATGTAGACTTTGTGAACTTTCCAGATTCTTACTATTTCTTCTTTCAGTTCTGTGTACTTATTGATTTTTTCCGTTATCGTCTTTAACAGGTTATGTGTATTTGGCACTGCTATATCAACTATGTATGCTGTTTTTTCCGATTTATTGTGTATTGTAATATCTGGTCTATTAAAATGTATAGTTCTGTCTGTAAGTATAGCACGGTCGTAGTAAATTTTAGGGATGGTATTTTCTAAGACGGGATTTGGGATGTATTTATAATGAGGCTTCTGTGTGTCTTGTATAAGTTTGTATTTAATGGCCAGTTTTTGATGTATTATATTAACTATTTGGTTGTGGCGGTGAGTGTAATCAGTTTGAGTGAGTGTGGCACATGCTCCTGTTATATGTTGGATAGTTTCTGACTGTCTGTGGCATTTACGGCATCTATCATCCAAGGCATTGGCATCTTTAATTATATATTTCCTATAGTTTTTGGTGTTAATAACTTGGTCCTGGATCGCTATCATAAAACCTTCAGTTTCTGGAAACAGATAACCATTAGTAAGCCATCTGTTTGAAGCGTGTGTGTCTATATGTGACTGTTCTAGATCATGAGGATGGCGACCATGTAGTGATTTAGATTTCCATTTATACATTTTACTACTTTCAACTTCAACTTTTTTTTAAGGGACCAAAAGGGTAATTTTTGACGTTTTTTAAAAAGAGCAAAATTAAATTTAAAAATCCAATTTTACGGAATTGCGCGTTTAAATTTTACGGACTGCTCGCTGCTACCACCACTAACGCGTCAAAACCAACTCGCATCTACCATGGATTCAACAATCTATCTTTACTTTCAATATTACTTATGGCTAGACCATTCCATAAAAAGTTCAAAGAACATACTGACAGATAACAGAAACATATTACGTAATACATTGCCCTTATCCCATGTTATTGAGGTCGGGCCCGGCGTAGAATGTTTTCGCCTTCAATTCATCCCTATTAGCCGTCATCTCAGTATTCACTCCCTTTCTCGCGGCTTCATGTTCTGTACAATCCACCCGACTTTAAAGGGTTCTACGAAGTGCAATAAGGGAACATGGTGTACTAATAATAATAAAAAACCGGACAAGTGCGAGTTGGACTCTTGCACAGAGGGTTCCGTACAAATTTTGATTCCCTTGAGTGTCGAAATATACGTTTTTTGCGCCGTATCTTTTTTTTTACGTAAACATAGACGTTTGATTTTTTCACAGCTTCTAGAGATTGTAGACCTGAGTATATGGTATTAATTTCAACTCAATACCTCCACGCTCCCGGAGATAAAGGGTCTTGACAGACATTCGAACGGACGGACGGACAACAAAGTGATGCCGTAAGGGTTCCGTTTTTTCCTATTGAGGTACGGACCCCTAAAAATGTGAAAAATATGACTATCTAACTAAATATTGATTAAAATTTGGCAATATTGTATAAGCTTCACGTTTGTATGTGTCTGTGTAGCATCATAGTAATAACTTTATAATGCGGATTGTTTAGAAGCTGTCTAACGGTCTCAATAATCGATCTATAGATGGATTGAGCTACTAGAGCTATATATTTTGAGCCCCAAACAAAATATGTCAAAATTCTATCTATAGTAGCCAAATCCATCGATAGATAAATTATTGAGATCAGCGGTAAATCTGTTCCTTAGCTCGCTTGATAAAAATCCGTTCAATCATTTTGAAGAATATAATTTTCTTAATCCCACGAGTCGGTGGTATTTTAAGGTACACATTAGCTTGAAGGTATGTTACATTAATTAGCACATTTAAATTTATTGGTGCATCTTACAAAAATATATTACTTACCTAATAATATATCATATTTTCAATAAAATTATACTTATTTTTCTTTTTATAATTATACGTGGATAAAGTTACTGGCAAAACAATCATATTTTGAATTCGTTTTCTGTTTTTATTGTATGGAACCCTAAACAATTTAAAACAGTGATTTTTATTATTCACTTTAGTGTATCACTTAGCATAAAAACTGAAAATTTATTACAAAGCAAAATAATAGAGTCTAGAAAAGCAGACTAAAGCTAAACGTTTATATAATGAAAGTATTTTAAACACAAGAAAGATTCTAAACTTGTAGCGAGACTCCACTCAATTTGTTAAATTGAATAAAAAAGTATTGGTGTACAAAGTGAGCCGATAATCGATGCTGTTGAATATTTCAAACAGGCGGAACGTGATGAAAATAAAATATATATTATGTATATTGTCCACGGTTTCCCACCTCTATTGTCGTACATTTTAAAACCAGCTCAAGTTTATTTTGCAAACAATACTAAACAATGCTAATGGTTTTCATAATAGCCGCCCTATTTTGAACATTTTATAAAGAGAATGCTTTTTCTTTCGCGGTTCATTATAAGCAAGATTTATTCTGTGCAAAATATGTGCATGCTTTCTGTATCATTAGTGGTCCCTTATAACTGGTCTGTTGGTCTAGTAGTTAGTGATATTGACTGCTAAGCCAGAGGTCGTGGGTTCTATCCTAATTCAGGATAAACCTTTGTGCGATATGCACGATTGTTGTGTCTTGGTCTGGGTGTAATTTTTTTAAAATAAGTGGTATACGTATGTTTATCAGATATCTGGTTGCCATAGTAGGTACAGGCTCTGTCTAGTTTGGGATGAAATGACCGTGCATGAGTTACATATCAACCAATATGATGTCCCACTGCCTCTGTGGCGCGGTGGGAGTGTATCCGACTGCTACGCAAGAGGTCGTGGGTTCGATCCCCACAAAGGAAAAACATTTGTGTGATGAGCACGATAGTTTATTCTGTGTCTGGGTGTTATTTATCTATAATATGTATACATGTATTTAGAAATAAATAGGTATGTTTATCAGTTGTCTGGTTTCCATAATACAAGCTCTGCTTAGTTTGGGATCAGATAGCGTTGTGTGAGTTGTCCTAAGATATTATTACTGCTGGGTACGGGTTTCCTCAGTAGAACCTACTTATTATAGATTTTGGGGGGCAATCGCCATAATGGCCACACTTGGCGAGCGGGTTGGCGATCGCAGTAAGGCATTAAGTACGCAGAGGATGCTGCTGCCCGTCCTCCGGTGTGAAATCCCTTAGTCGCCTTGACGAAACTCACGGAAAAAGATAGGGTGGCACTATTCTTAAGCCGGTACAAGAGGCGAAGGGTCCTAAAAACACCATTACTTGCGGTTTCCCTTTGGTTTGTAGTTACTTATTATTATAGGTACAAATAACCATGTCCAGCGAAATATATTGTTGTAAAAATATATATATTACGGGTCTTAATCGCGTGAATAATTTATGGAAAAATACCTTGTTTATTGCCCGACGTTTCGTCCGTATTGCAACGGCCGTGGTCACGGGTAGACTGTTCCTTAAATTAGTCACGCGATTAAGACCCGTAATATATATATATATATATATATATATATATATTCACCTTTCGCTTCTAGCCAGTACCACACGGCCGAGGCCGTTGTGTAAGTTGTTCCAAGATATTAATATTATGTATTATTAGTTAGCGATTTGTGTGCGAACTGAAAGCGTATTGGTGTTGAAAGTCACGTATTATAATAATGTGTTAAGTTCACAGATCGAAATAGCGTAGGAAGGGAACCTCTATTGACTACATTTTATGGCTTCCTTTTACTGTCAGCGAGTTGTAGTACGTAACTACGTTAACTACGGCATTGTTTCCTAATTAAAACTTATTGTGAGATACGAATTTAGGGTAGGTAGAGTCGATAATCCAAATTTAAGTTTAACTAGTTGGTTGGAATATAATTATTAAGTTTGCTAACAAGTATACAACTTTAAGATAAACACTTGTTCAATATCAATGTACAATATACTCATATGATCAAGCGTTGTCGATAATGAAAAAACCCTCAAAAAAACAATGCTTTACGAGTATGTAGTCTTTTCTGAAATCCTTACAGTAAAGGTTTTGTTACATAATATTATGATGACTATATAACGTATAAAAATTAAATTGCTGTCCGACCCTAAAGGGGCGTTCTGTTAACAATGCGAAAAAATATAGGTATATTCGTCAAAATGATTTTTTATTGAATATTCACGATTTTGTCGCAAGTGAACATTTCCAAGTTTTTTTTTATTAACATTGTTTTTATAAGGCTTTACAATCAAAACAATCTTTTCCGCCTCCGTATGTTTTCCCATATAACTTTCGTCAAGAATTTTAATCGCAATTTTTTAAAATTTAAAAAAAATGCAGTTTATTTTTTATCGTATGGTAACACGATACCTAACAACAAATATACCTGCTAGAGTTTATTTGCAACTAAGTAGGTACTTACCTAGTTGCATTGGTATTGGGTCCAAGGTGCGATAGTAAACACCATATTATTCAACAATTTCATGGTTTCTTCGTGATGATAGAATACAAGGAAGCTGGGAAGGCGGTCTTGGTAGGTACCACAACAGTGTCAGTTATTCTTCCATGAAATAGTTATATTAACGCATCACTGTGCTTCGGTTGAAGGGAACTGTAACTAGTGTAATTACTAGGCAAATACTTATGAACTAATGTCTCAAATTCTTCAAGCGGCGATACCCTAATGGCTAAGGCATCGGACTTGTTAGATCGCGGGTTCGCATCCTACCAATTAAACTACCTACGTGAACCCATTTCTAACACAAGCCATTGTGCTTAGCTGGAGGGGTTAACAGGATAGCTAGTAATGTGGGACGCACAATTCCACATTGCTAGTTATCTTTTAAAACTAAAAAAAAGGACAGCGGTACGGGGACATTCTGATTTTTGCCAAACAAGGATTTAGGTGGCACTGATACTGATAAGGGAAATCGTGACGCTTACCAGGCGCACGACTTGCTCGTCTCTTCATTTCGTAGTATAAAAATAAGTAGACACCTTCACGCTCTCAAGCATTGTCGACATTTACAATAAACCACAAATCAAATTTGAAGTTAACAGAATGTGTAAGATTATAATCCACAAGTACCTAAACATGCGGTGAACATCGAGCTTGCAACGGTTTTCAGTGAACGTTTTCCTTATCGACCTGTAATTTCAATATTAATAAGGAAAACGAATAAAAACATGATGAAAATGTGATCTATCTGTATAAAACATTTCAAACGAGATGTTCTACCTTCTTGAGATGCCGATGAAATACTTTGACGTGAATAAAAAATACTTCACTTGAAATATCTTGAGTTGTTTTCTTTTTGAACTGGCTCACGGACGTAACTTCAGCCACGTAAAAGCATGGCTTTATTATCATGATTTGCCTTCAATGGATCAATTAAGTGTAATCTCTTGTTAGTCTTGCATATAAAAAAATAGCTTTTTCCAGCGGCGTTGACCGCGATATGTTTAATTTTAATTTTATTATCTGACTAGCTGACCCGGCGAACTTCGTACCGCCTTAGCGTAAATTTGATGCACTACTTTATTTATTTTTTAAAAATATTAAGATTTTTTTAATATTTTTTTCCATAAGAACCTTGTACAGAGTATTAGAAAACTACAAAAAAAAAATCAGCCAAATCGGTCAAGCCGTTTTCATGCTATGTCGTGACAACGGAAAACGGGTTTCATTTATATATATATATAGATGACTCGCGCAACTTCGCCTGCGTCAATCCCACGTCACAGGCATGGTTGCTAAGCAACAGCGAATTGTTTATTACAATGTCAACAATGTTTTCTTAGGACGATACCACGTAAAATTATCGTCCGTAAACTGACTTTATAGACAACCATTTTTCCAACATTTTTTATAGATGCTCCATTCCTATTGGTTGTAGCGTGATGTTAAGTAGGCTATATTTAGCCTTCCTCGATAAATGGGCTATCCAACACTAACAGATTTTTTTCAATTTGAACTCTTAGTTCCCGAGATTATCGCTTTTAACCCTTTGATTATATAAAATCTAGATTCCTAATCCGGCATCTAAAATTGAAGCAAAGAACTGTCAAAAAGTACGGTCAAGTGGACGTACTTTTTGAGAAGTAAGAAGACTCCTATCAGATATTCTAGCCGTAGTTATTCTAGCGCGCCATTTTCAACGAGTGTCAAACGTCAAAAATAGTAGCTTTCTTTTTTTTATAGGCTTACTGAGGGAATGCTCTATCTAGACACTATATAAATCAAAGTTTCAACTAAACAAACTCTTCAGCTATGCAATTGGTGTTGATGTGCTTTTTGAAGTTTGAACTACATTAATGTAAAGTTTTTGCGTTATAAAGCAATAAACAACCATCAATATCCCTTCAAATCCCTATAAAGTTTCATATTTATAAGTTGGATGTCAAACTATGACTACTAACCTACAAAACAAGAAATTGTGATCCAAGATCTCTAAGAGTTTCAAGAGTTGTACTACAAAGTAATTAAAATTAAACAAATGTTTAGATATTCATGTTTGTTTCATTATCCTTAATAACTGTCTAAATAAATTGAATACATTTCTAACGTGTGGGTACTATTCTGGTGACCATGTAACAAAGCAAATAGTAATAAATTTATACAACATCATAGTCGTTTTCGTCCGAGTCGGGCTGGCGCCCTCCCGCCGTATAATTTTTAAACAGAGCGAGCCAGCCTCCCGTCAAAATATCGTCTGCGGATACCACAGTTGTGTGACGTAAGCACACACAAATATGTCCAAGTGTGAGTGCACCAGGTTATTGATTCATGGCGCTGGAATTTATGCCTACTCCCTTACTCTTAATCAAAACTACGTCAGTGTAAAAGGGATGCAGGCCTACCAGGTAGAAAACTACCCACGTGGCTAAAATACCTCTGCAGACGGAAGTTATCCCGTTATCTTGGCTGACGTTAAGCATTTACCTATTCATAATCAGACCTCATTGTTTCAGAAAATTTGTTCTGCAATAGCATCTAAAAAACTTTTTTTGCCATATTATTACTTTTTTTATCAATAGTTACTCTAATTACTGCTGCATTTTTACTATCAACAATTTAATGAAGAATAAATTTGGCCATTAAAATTAATTCAGTCCTTCATAACAATACATTTTAAATACAGTAAAATGGAATTGTAGATAATGTCTAATTAATCCTCAGTTAACAGGCAACAGGAAAACCAGAAATCGATGAAAATGTGTTCATTAAACTTAGTTACATGCGACATCATTACCACAGTTTACCTACATGTAATAAATGATATTACGCACTTAAAGGAAAGATACATATAGCACATAAATACAGTTGCTTCTTAGGAGAACAATAGGTTGTACTTGCTGAGAAACATGTTCTCGTTAAGCCTGTTCAATGTTCACGAATGCCCGGAGGCGACAAAGCAATCACGAGGCTAACGCAAATAGTCTAAACGACTAATTAGTTTGTTCTATCGTTCGAGGGAAAGCTACATTACACCCCTGCTTTCAGGATACAGTTCAACAATGATCCCCGGTACAGAGCTCTACTCAAATATCAACAAAACTGTAGACGTTGTTCTTTAGTTATTTATCAAAGCGTAAGTTGAAGTATATGGTCTGTTTTAATCGTAGAATGTTTGTAATTTACAAAGTACGGGGGCAGTAAATAATAATAATAATATCTTGGGACAACTCACACAACGCTATCTGATCCCAAACTAAGCAGGGCTTGTACTATGGCAACCAGACAACTGATAAACATACTTATATAATTATTATAGATAAATAACACCCAGACACAGAATAAACCATCGTGCTCATCACACAAAGTTTTATCCTGGGTGGGGATCGAACCCACGACCTCTTGCGTAGCAGTCAAATATCTACTGTTCTTAATAAATACAAGTTTTGGTAAGATTCTTATTGTGGATTATTTTGTTTAAGTTACAATCACTTTATTACAAAATATTTTGTACCAAAATTCCCTAATTTATTACAGCCTTGTTAAATTTAATCAATCAATCTAACTCAAATTCAAAATACATAAAGGTTGGAATACTTATATAAATCTATAGAGTTAAAGGCACCATTAAGCCACACAGAATAATGTATCTAATATTTTCTAAGGGCATAACAATGCTGTAGTAAATATTATCTACAAAGCTTCACTAATGACTACAACTCTATAGTCTATTTCAACATTTGGTCGTTGATATGCATATCAGAAAACGCATCAAACAATTAATGTGTCACGCAATACAGATATTAGATAATAAATGAAACGATTTCGGAAAATATGGGTCACGTTCCAATCAATGTAGATTTAGTACATTAAGGGGAAGGTAACTTTTGGGAACGCTTACGGTATGTAATCATCGATTCGTATCATGTTCAGTGAACGCAGTAATGCGAACGTTGAATCGATACAGAAAGAGCTCAGGGTGCCGTCACCGTCGGACTCGTGACCCGTCTTGGTGGACCTCATTATAAATTCGTAACAAATTAGCTATGCTCAGTGTTGGCGTCATTTCTCAAATTCCTCATTCTCATAAGTTCTCAAGAGCATTAAATTTTCACGAAATTGCTTTCAAACTTTTCCCCTCTCAATAAGCTTCAAACTCAATTTTCGAAGGCATAGTTTTGATCACATAGTTCAGTTGTATATAAATTTACCTGGATACGTTGTTTAAGAGTGCTCAATTAACTAGTTAAGTAATTATATACAAATCAGCGTTGAACAGCTGGCGCGCCAGATTCACGCCATTTAAAACTTTGAATCGTTAAAAAGGTTTTTTATTCTCAAATTGCCTACTGCGGCTTATATTCATTCACCGACCACTTTATCCGGGTGTCAGAATTGAAAATGAGCCGGGTTCCGTTTACGGAACAGTACGTACGTATACATTCAGACGTTGACTGCCGGCAGTACGAATATAGAGCCAGCCGGAGTTGCCTTAATAATTCAACAGTGCAATGCTTTTACAAAACCTGTCGGCGTCAATCCTAATTTAGCACCGCCGATCGACTCGCTTTTGGAAAGTGTCGCTAGACAATCGTAATGGAACTCTGCTGTTCTAGCAGTAACAGCTTATTTCTTCTGTGAACGAATCGCTTGCCCGGTTTCGGATAATTTATTTTTGTATTCAACGGCTGTAAATGGATACTTGATTCTATTTAACTACACTTTGCAATGCTATTTTTGAATGCTTGCACACTCTCATTTTAAAGATTTAATAGGAGCTGATAGTTCATGTTTTATTCAGTTATTTTATTATTTTAAGTTGATTTATTGCACAGGTACTTTTAGTTATTTTCCAAGTAGTAGTTCTCTAACCTGTGTGTTTATCTATCGGAGTACTAAACAGCTAGTAACGTTATGTACGTTTTTATATTGACTCGATTCGAAAGAGAACTTATATATTCCGGCAGTCCCTTATTGGAATCTGGCCGACTCTAATTCAATTAAAGCAAAGTTTTTATTAAAAATGAGGTGGTCATATACAGAGTCAGCAACGTCAATTCAATCCACTCGTATTTGAAAATCGTCTATGGGTTCGGACGTCTTATGCTTATCCAAAAATTAATTAGAACAGTTCAAAAAATTTAAAAATGTACGAAAATTCCTGAACTTTATTTTACGAGTAGGGCTACTGAACCTTGAATGAGGTGCATCTGCACTGATTTATTTAGCCTAACTACATAAAAGAATGCATGTATATAAGTATATTTTTGATCTTTTAATCACTAGCATTATGATGTCCTTGTATCAAACGTACAAGAGTCGATCCGATCTAACTGGATAAAGCTAATTACTATAGGGAATACCACTAACTTAAAGCTTTATCTCGGCTACTGAAAGAGTATAACGACTCTCATAGATTTTGTATGACAACTGGGACCTCTCCTGTTAACTCGGCAGACAAATGGAATTCGATATGTATTTACTTAGCTATGTAAAGAGTTGTCAGAATAAACTATTGTTTAAGCGTCCACAGTATAGGTACCTATAGTAATTGGGCATTTGGAGGTCAAATCAAATGAGTATCTTTTTATGAAACGTCATAATAATTACGTCATATTTTTCTGGTGTCAAATAATTTACCTTTAGTATTTATTTTGTTGATTATAAATTTTAAAACATGATAAATTGTGTAACTAGCAATGTGGGATTGTGGGTCCCATATTACTAGCAATCCTGTTAACCTGTCGGTAGTATAATGGGTAGGGTACGAACCTGAGCCTTCACGATTGCGATTCCAATGCCTTAGCCATTAGGGTACCACCGCTTCATTTTATAGCTAGGTATTGACAGATTTGACATCCAAAAACCCAATTCGGTAGGTTGGTGTCTTACTATCCACTTGTTTTTCCATGGTCAAATAAAATTGTAATCTAATTGATTCCAGTAAATTTACACGTCTTGCTGTCCAAGGAAGCTAGTTTTATATTTATTTTCTAAAACTAAACCTCCTTAAATTAGGAAACCTAACAAACATACAAATTCAGCAATTATATTTAATACTAACCACTCACACAGAAAGGGTAACCAATCTGTATTTCTATTTATGCAGTAAGCCAAACACTTATTTTGAATCGTTTCGACAAATATTTGAATTTTCCAATAGCAATTTAACGACACATCCATGCAAAAAAACGAATATGGTAATCCATCAACAGACACGAAAAATATGAATGTAAAAAGTTATTTAAAACTTGTTTGTATGAAAATATGATATACCTATACTAAAGCCGAAATAGATGAGAATTACTTAATAACAAAGTTGCTTAGCAACTATTCAATTTTAATACTTTTGTCAAAGGTTGATTTTATATTTTTATATCCATTTCGGCTTCATTATAGCTAGGTACGAAAAAGTAAAAAAAGTCAAAGTACTTTATTCACTTAGGTTACAAAATGCAACGCTTATGAACGTCAGAAAACATTTGGAATAGATTGATTCTACATTTAATGCCAAGTTCGCAAGAGTAAAGCCGTTAGAAAAGAACTTGGCAATAAAAACTCTTGGCCTTTTTTTTTAAAAGCTAATTTTTACAATATATTTATTTTATGCCAGTAAGGTGCTGCAACCATACTGTGAGATAGAAGAGCTGTGTTTTCAAAGCTACACACAAAGTTGATAAAGAGGTGGCGGAGTGGCAAGTCAATGAAGACTGAACTCTAGTTTGGCGGCTCGGTGAGATTGCTGAACTTTACCACGGCTCAAACGTCTACACCTGCACCTGCACTCAAGTTCATTTACATTAACTTGTGACGTGTTGTCTCACTGCTAACTTATTGCGCCACTAGTTTTCAGTTATAGTACGAGACTTTGTAAATCTTCTCCTAATTGTTATAAGTAGTTATAGAAACACAGTACTTTTTTGGCGCTAAAAAACATTTGATTCGTGATTGTGTATAATATTTAGACTTTCTTTAGATCTATAAAATTGACGTCTAAACGATGGAAGGCTAAAAAGAATAAATGGAATTAACGAATAAGTATCAAATAATCGCATAGGCTATATAGCTTTCTGTACCTGTTGAATAATACCTAAAATTATCATCATAAGTATTACGTTCTAGGTGACACGCGCAACTTCCTCTACGTAAATTTTCCCCATTTTTGCAACATTTTTCATTGCTGCTCTATTACTATTCGTCGTTGCGTGATGTTATATAGCCTATAGCCTTCCTCGATAAATGGTCTGTCAAAAATTAAAAGCTTTTTTTAATTCGCACTAGTGGTTCCTGAGGTTACCGCGTTTCAACAAACAAACAAACTCTTCAGCTTTATAATAATAATATAGGCAAGTTAATTTTTAAAGAAAGAATAAGTACCTATTTTCTAAATCAGCCTACCACCTGTCTTTGAAGAATACAAATTAACATTTGAGGAAAATTACAAAGTAAAATTATCATCTGGAACATCTAGTAATTGCTCGCATTGTTCATGAAGTCCTCAAATAACAAAGTTATCAAGATAATCATCACTTTTATTCGCTCATTGTTCTAATATTGGTAATAGCGTTAATTATCCACGATTTATAAACCTTGTACGGACATTTAATTTGAATAATGACAGTTAGCTATATAATTATTAAGATAGGTACTGATGAGGGTGCGAACTCTTGAATGTAAACATTAAGTTCGTCAAAAGGGACAATCAAAAGGAGGTCCCTTAGATGCCCTTGTAACAAGGAAACTCTAATTAATTGAAATGTTTATGATATCAACCTCGGGGGCTATCTGTCTGCGAGCCAATTCAACTAGATAAAATTAACAAGTTTACAACAGCCATACCATTTCGGATCAAACTTCTATTTGATATTAACATTTCTAGTAAAGTAAACAATATCGTAATTTCGCTTTTTAGATATTGACTTCGTCAGTAAATATTTAACTAAAAACTTCTTTCGAGGCCGATTTTGGAAGATAAATTACAATTCTCTAAACAATATGTTCACGCACTAATCTGAAAACATCGCAAATCTGAGAATGTATGATCAACTTTTCGTAACAGAAGCCGTCATAATCATAAATCAGATTGGATTTGATTAATACCTGGAAACACGAACTTATTATGTAGGTACTTCAAATCTTTTTTTGTTCTGATGAAAATAAACTTTATGTAGTCAGTAGTATTTACGCATGTCTAAGCATAGAACAGTAAATCTGTGGAAACACCATGTGGAGTTTTTGTAGAAAATGTTTGATTCAATCTTAGTTAGAAGATCCAGGATCATGTTCTGGGCAGGATGATGTTCAGCCAAGAGTGTGTAGTTTTGCCCGTCAACGCTGACCAAATGTATGGAGAGCATTTGAAAATTCATGAATCTGAGTGGGGGGGGGGGGGGCGAATTGCATCTGTTGCCCTCTCGCTTGGATCCGCGCCTGGTTTTCCATTCGTAGAGTTCATTATGCGTTACTTAGGTATTTCATAAGTGTAGGTACATTTTTGTACGTTTTACTTTACTCGTTTATAGGCAGCAGATAACCTTCTACTGTAAAAGAAGTAGGTAGGTATGTAGTCAATGTCTTGTGTTATGGATGGATGAATGGATGTTTGTTATTCAATCACGCCACAACGGGTAAACGGGTCTAGATGAAATTTGGAACACAGATCGGTATAGTCTGGAAGAGCCCGTAGGCTTTTTTTTTCCCCTAAAAAATGTTCCCATGCGATAAATTTATGCTGCATATTTTGTTTTCTTCTTGGTTGCCAACTTGGTTTGAAACTTTGAATTGCACTGCATTTTATTAGTCATATCTGTGCCTATATATTAAACCTTAATACAATGTTTTTGCATTCATTAAGCGGTTGCTCTTGAAAGTGCTGAAATGGACGAATTCACAAATAAACAGCTACTAGGTCCCTTCTCTCATATACGACGGCGACTATTTTAATATTCGTTTGATGTCTATTTTCCATACATTTAATTCAATCAAAAGGGTAGGTGGTCCATAAACATGAGGTGTAATCCCCACAAGCCGCACTAGGGTTCTGTTTATGAATTCTGTATTATAATAGTTTCGGATTTCCTTGACATTTTACCAAAGCTTAATGTTAAGCCTGAACGTAAGGGTAATAAACCCAAACAAACCTTGCAGAATGTTCGACCATTGTTGTAATTTGAACTTGATTTACGAAATTATTAGTTTGGTACTTTATATTACTTGGCAAGGAATTGATTGTTGTACACGCTACGCACGTTGTACACGTGTGTAGTATGTTCAGCCAAGTCAGTTTCACCGCAGCTCAGGTCAAAAACTGGGCAGTGATTGAGATCTTTAGAGCCTACTTAGACTTAGCTCAATCTTAGCGTAGGTAACTGTTGACAAAGCATATGCTGGCTAGTTGAAAATGATTGTTTCTATAAAGTTAACAGTCAGCTTCAAGTCTGAATCTGATTTAATGTATTATTATTTTTATGTGGATTTCTCGTATTATGAAGATTATTTCCATTACAGTCAGCCATATTATTATTCATGTGAAGGAGGCGTTACTGGCTGACTGCAACTTTAAAATCATGTAATCTTTATATTTTTAATCATTCAAATTGAACGTTCGAGTTTTAAAAATTTAATAAATATAAAACATTCTTAGAATCATCAAGTACCTAAATAAGTAGTTTCAGTAATATTAATAAACGAACGGATCCAGGCATCCGTCCTCACGATGTAATCTGTTAGTCGGCGTTTACGACCCCCATGGGATGTGAGGGCCGGTTTATCCATTTGAGAGAACAGAACTGATTCCCTTAATATATAAATACAAAATAGGTCATTTATTTAAAGTATTTGAACTGTCATATCTGGCTTTATTTGTTAACTGTTTAACTGTTGATTTTTTTATACAATGAAATGAAGAGACGAGTAAAGATCTGAATGTCACCGCACTTCGCTGCTCATTGGAGACATTAGTTCGTAGATCTCATTTGTCCAAGCCGACCAAGACGGCCTACGACTTAGACCTAACACAGGTCTCTCAACTTGGAAAGGAATAGTAGGTATCAACTGGAGGCCTTCAGTACTTAAAGGTGTGCAACTCCCTACTACTCGCAGTACGGTGACATTCAGATGTTTGCCAAACGAGGATTAGGGTGTCACGCTCACCATCAGGCGTACAATCTGTAACGAATAAAAAAGCCTTAAAGACAGCTCTGATGGTAGGACTCGTACCGTCTTGGTCTTTCCTGTCTAACCTCATATCCTGACTGAGCCTGTCGCAGACTTGAACGATTCAAAACTTTATAAACTACTTATACTTAACATAAAAAAAAAGAAATCTATAGGTACATCTTTTTTTTTATCTTTAAATGCAAGATTTTAATATTACTTACGGTTTCGTAAACATGCATTAATGAACGCTGTTGATAGGTTCCACTTTTTTAATCCCGCACTGTAGAATAATCCATTGATATGAGCACCGACGATGCCCATTAACAAAAACGATAGAAGAAACTTAAAGAGCAGAAGACACCCACCGACTACCTGGATGCGCATCGTATCAAGCCACATACCGACGATAGACACAACAATTCTACATTCCTATTGAATAGCAAACAAGTATCAGGAGTGCTGACCCCAAATAAGGTAAAAGCAAGTAGATTGAATTGACTATGGAATAATCCGGAACATTTTACAAACATAAAATTAACCACACCATCGAAAGGAACCAACATTGCTAACCGCCAAATTATGCGTAAACTAAACTAAAAATCGTGTACAATTCCTTTTAGCTTTTAATCCATCAAAAATAGTAGGTTTATTTGATGCCTTTTATACGTGCGTATCGGTAGTTCGGCACTTTGTAAATAAGGTCCTTTATCCTTTGACAGCTGGTTTTGAGGTGTTTAATGTAGTGCCGCGTCGACCCTTGCTCTTGTGCCATTAATAATCGGAACGCGCAATCTAGATTTAACAACGCAAATTAAAAATCAATATTGTTCTTAAATATAGATGATACTTTGTGGAGTTATACTGAGAGTATTTAAATTTAACCTTAAGAGCTCTCTTGAGGGAATTTTTTTACCTCGTTTGTACTTATTGGATTTTTTCATCGTCTTATTCTTGTAAAAAGTAACACTTGTTTTTGGCTGAGTCTTTTTATAATATTTTTTTTAATATTTTCTTTTTTTATATTTTATAATATATTATTCATATTTACTAATGTATAGACCTAATAAAATTCATATACACACATCAAAAGTGTCTAGGGATCAAGCATTTTTATGCGGATTTCTTGAGATTGAGATGTGGCTTTGTAATAAATTTATGATTTTATAAATTTATATGGATCCTTTTTGGTGCATTTCATAATTTGAATCAGGAACTGTGAATCAAATTCGAGTAAAAGATGAAAATCAGCTGTCAATATTTTCCCTATAAAAACATACAACGCATTGAAGACATTATTAGTGCTACTGTTTCCCTACTACTGATTAAAACCAACGTTATTATGGAGCGGCGACGTCATTTAAGCAGGGAAGAAATGCTCAGAGCCGTGGGAATGATAGAAGCTGGTTCCCGGCAACGTACTGTGGCTTTAGCTCTGAATACAAGTCAGAGTGTTATCAGTCGACTTTGGACACGTTACCGAAGCACTGGTACCGTGGCTGAGCGCCATGGAGGACGGTATCGCTGCACCACACGGAGACAAGACCGATACATTCAAATCTTAACTCGAAGAGGTCCAACAATAACCGCCATGATGTTAGCCGTGAGGCTTCATCACTCTTCAGGGAACTTAATTAGCGACCAAACAGTCAGAAACCGCTTGCATGAAGTGAACCTTCATTCCCGAAGACCGCTACGGGTACCACCTATAGCAATGCACAATCGTAGGATTCGATATCAATGGGCTCTTGAACACAGAAATTGGGCAGAAGAACAATGGCGTTTCGTGTGCTTTTCTGATGAGTCTCGTTTTGGTATGAGACCGGATACAAGACGTATACGACACTGGAGAACCCCTGGACGCCAACAGCGATTAAAATCCTGCCAGGAAGTCCATCCTTATAGTGGTGGAACCATCATGGTATGGGCGGGTATTTGAATCGGCGGAAGAACTGAGTTGATTTGGATCAGAGGCAACCTCAACGCTCAAATTTATGCTGAGACGATTGTATCAGACGTCATCGTTCCTCTACAAGTGCAAATCGGTCCCTTATTTCAGTTAATGCATGATAATGCACGACCGCACACCGCAAGAGTTGTAAGACAGACTCTCGCCGCAGCTAACATCAATGTCCTGCCCTGGCCTGCTCAGTCGCCAGACTTGAACCCGATTGAGCATGCATGGGATATGCTACGGAGAAGGGCTCTGCCGAATATGGAGGGTATCCAGTCGCAAGAAGACCTTTTTTTGTTGTTGCCACGAACATGGGCGGCCATTCCACAGCGTGATTTGGATGAACTCATTTTGAGTATGCCAAACCGATGTTCTTGTGTTGTTAGTGTTCGCGGTAGAAACACGGATTATTAATTGTTTAAGTTACCCAATAAAATTTTAAAGAAAACTGTTATTTCAGTCTTTTTTTCGAACTTTAATGTTAGTGGTTCAAATGTCAAAAATCCCTTTATTAGGAAAATGGCAAATTTCTTTATTAATGCAAAGGTGACTTGGTTTATCGTTACTGTGACAAACGAAAACACTTTATTTGATGAATCCTTAAAGAAATAAAAGAAATAAAATCAATCAGGAGAAAAGTTATTGCAAAAATATATGTTGATCCCTAGACACTTTTGATGTGTGTATTTCAAAGTATAGTTATTTATTGACATGGTTTAGTTAGTGAACTAAACTAATAATGCCATGTGTTTACCTTTAATATTTTGTTTGGGAGTCGAACTGTCACAAACCTGTAACACTATAGTGATATACAAAAACAGTTTTCCACGCAGCTTCAAATATATGTTCCATATTTTTTATTTATCACTAGCGATCTACCGTAATACCGCCTGTTACAGTGACCGATGAAACCAATCGGTCTAAATCCTTCGTTTCCGAATGTATTATTAAAAAATCAGTTTCCCGTTTGCAATTCTGATGTTTGTTTTATAAATGGACGGGTAAACGTAAATTTATAAACAAGGGGAATAAAGACTGAAATGTTATCAGCTGAGCCGATGAGGCACAAAGAGCCGAAAGATCAAACATCGTTACGTTTTCTTTGGAAATATTCATAATTAGTAGGTACATACTAGTACGTAGTATCTGTAAGAAACAGTAAGTATTTTTAAGAAATAGCTTTTAGAACATCTGCTCCCGAATATTCAAACGATACTTAACTTAATATTTTTCTAAGTAGGACAACATGAAACAAAAATAAATAGGTACATAGATGTTCGCAATAAAATAGGTAAGTGACATAATAATTATAAATGCAAATAAACAAGATTTCTTGTTTTTAGCACCAGTAGCTTAAGTAGATAAGTTGATTATCTTAGTCGTGGTAGTCAGATAGTTAAGGATATCTTCGCACATAAACTTTAGTCGTAGTCTGTGATAACGACCACCTCCGGTTACATTGTACCTTTTCCAACCTGTGTTTAAAATACCCATAATAGATATATATTAAAGGTTTAGTTAGATTATATGGTATCACTACCTACAGATATATCTACTCATTAATTTAAAAATATGTAATACTAGCTGGCTCGGCCTCGCATGGGTGTCATATCGTAGTTTTTTATACCTTGAGTTACATTATTGTACTTTTCGTAGGTATCTCTATGTTTTTGACTATAAAATATAGCCTATGTTACTCCCCGATAATGTAGCTTTCTAATGAGAATTTAAAAAATCGGTCCTATAGTTTCGGAGCCTATTCAATGCAAACAAACAATCAAATCTTTCCTCTTCTTATTATTATATACTAAATGTCCCGCGCAACTTCGTCTGCGTAAATTTTCCCCTTTTTTTTATTATTCTATGTTACTTCTAATATCACAAAGAATATGTGTACAAAGTTTCATGATGATCGGTTGAGTAGTTTTCGAGTGAAAGCGCAACAAACAAACTTACATTCACATTTATATATTAGTAGGGATAGGGATTATTAGTATCAGTATAGATAAAAAAATTGTACTACTTTTATTTTAAGTATGTTATATCTATAGGCTCTAGTCTGTAGCATTGCAAAAAATAGTAAGTAGGTATTCTATTCGAAGCGGCGTTAGCCTAATGGCTAAGGCATCGGTCTCGCAATCGTGAGGTCGCGGGTTCGAATCCTACCCATTATACTACCGACGTGAACCCACTCCTAACACAAGCCTTTGAGCTTAGCTGGAGGGGTTAACAAGATTGCTAGTAATGTGGGACTCAAACCCACATCGCAAAAAAAAAATAAAAAATCAATACACTAGCTGTCCCGCGCAACTTCGTATGCGTAAATTTTCCCCATTTTTGCAACATTTCACGTCGCTACTCCGCTCCTATAAGTCGTAGCGATGTTATATAGCCTATAGCCTTTCTCGATAAATAGGCTATCCAACAAAAAAATATTTTTTCAAATCGGACCAGTAGTTCCTGAGATTAGCGCGTTTAAACAAACAAACAAAGCAAACAAACAAACTCTTACGCTTTATAATATTAGTATAGATTAAGCCGATACGTTCAATATATTTTAGAACATCTCCTACCTGACTTGGGTCAGTCAGTACAATTCTATTCAATAGAGGTTTACTAAGTCATTGAAACAGTTTGTCAACGATCTTCCTAAGCTATGTGAGAAGCTATGTGATTCCTCTTAGAACATAGACTGCGTTGCATCAACTTGACATGACCTTTCATCATTTTCATTGGTACAAAATAATAGAATAGGTACCTATCTATACAAATCTGGTTATGTCCGCACAATGTCTCTTTATACATAAATATAAAGAGACATTGTGAGAAAGATACATTTGCGACCAAGCGACATTTTGAGAAAGAGACATTATGCGACTAAGCCTGAGCATCCCGGTGATGTAAAAACTCAATATAGATCTTTGAATTAATATTTTTTTGAATGTATTAATTTTTATTTGTTTGGTCAGATTTAGCATCATGCGTGAGTAACCGTTGAAGACTTTCAATTTGACAACAGCTTTTTGTTACACGTTGTATAATTGTTCCACGCGAAAATCAAAACAGTAATGGTCTTCTAACCGACGTCGGTTACGACGGCCAATCTCATTAAAGACTAGCCAACCCGGGAGATATTATAGTGCACAAGTTTATGCGCAGACACAAGTACACTCTCTATTCCCTCACTCTCAGTACGATGGGACGAAAATCCGACACGACCAGAGAGAGATTAGGCGCAGGACCGACGGCTTAACGTACTCTCCGAGGCTCGGAGGGGTATGCCACTGTTCCAAAATGGTCACCCATGTATAGACGGACAAAGGTAACATTGCTTTAAACTCGCAGATATCTCGATCTGCCCGGTCACCATTGAGTCAGGGATCGCTCAACCCTCAACGAAACAATAACTTTATTTTAAAAGATAATATGTACCGTTAAAAAATTAAGTTGGTGGTTCAGTAAATAACTAACAAGTTAGATCCTTTAAGTTTCTTTTCCGTGTGTTTTTCTTCTCCGATGTTGTTTAATTTTGTTTTGTCTTCCTTCTCGACGACTTTTGAACAAACGATGTAAATTAACATTATAATTATAGCTCTGTTATGAGTTGTTGGACGTTTTGTTATATTCTGTTTTCTTATAGTCCTTCATTAGATATTCGTATTTATGTCAAAGAATAGAAACTAAGTGAAATGAGTTTCTTAATGTCCCTTCTTCTTAATTTTATTTTGAAATTTGAATATCATTTGTTTGATTGTGTCCGTATCTATTTTAGGATTCAATATTCCATTAAATAAGTCGAACACTTTTTTACGACTAGCAATTTACGAGTCTATTTCAAGAATGATTTACAATTTTGCTTAATCACAGGTCATAAATAGGCATAACAAACAAATAAGTAAATAGCATGGGACAATTCACACAAGGCCATATGATCCCAAACTAGGTACAGCCTCAGAATCAGTTCACACACCACACACTAGGATCCAGTTGAAAACCAGCGTCAGGCGCATATATGCGCCCGGCAATAAGCTGAACTAGGTTCCTATTTTGGTGCAGCCACGAGACACCCATTTTTTCCGACGTTTTAATTATTATTTGTATGTTTAATTATTTTTATTTCTAATAATTTAATTATTATTTGTATGTTTTAATTATTATTAATTACAATAATTGCATTTTTTGCATTTTTGAAAGATAGAAAAATTTGAATCCAGACTCAGGAATCGAACCCGAGACTTCCGTAGCCAAACCGGGGCCAGAAGCGAACCACCTATCTGGACTATGTTACTAGATATCAAATTCTTCTATCTCTATTATTAATTAATTTATTTTTTTACAGGAAAGCTGATGGTCTAAAATTCAACTATCCTAGTTACAAATAAATGGGAGTAAATTGCCATTTACAAGCTTTTACACATTATAACTATATAAAGTACCTACTTGTCTTAGAATGAGCATAAAAATATATATTATCTCAAATGTTTTTAATTATTAATTGCACTTATGTTATTTTTTCTCTTTTTCTATTGTCTGTTATTTATTACTCTTATTTTGTTTCCAAAATAAATGTATTGTCTTTCTTTCTTCTTTCTATATATCTATTTATTTATTTCTTTTTAAATACATTGCTACATTTACCCCATACAAAAGCTTGAAGATGTAACTTAAAAGATTTCCTTAGTCAAAGATATTTCTTTCTTACTCTTTAAAAATTGTAACAGCGTAAAATATAAACGAAATTCTATTTCACTATCCAATACCCAGAAACAGAATCTGATTGTTTCGTCTATAAACTTAGAAGTAAAGATATAAATCGCGATTCTTTCAAACTGATAAAAGTTTAAAATAGATTTGTAACTAGCTCATACGTGGTCGTTTGTTCAGAAATAAGAAAAGATATTACCAATCCAGGTACACTGTAGACGTTATAAAAATATTGCAGATATATCTTGTCTTTATAAAACTGTTTCGCCTTTCAAGACTTAAATAAAATCTATACTTATATTAAAAATGCGAATGTTTGGATGTATGGATGTGTGGATGGATGTTTGTTCTTCAATAACGCCACAACGGGTAAACGGATCTGGACGAAATTTTGATACATTATAGCCTGGAATAGCACATGGTCTAGGTACTTTTTATCCGGGAAAAATGTTTCCATCGCGGGTAACAGCTAGGCTATTATAATTTTACAAATGCAAAAATCACGTCAAAACGGCTAAATAAATCTGAATGAAATTCATAGTCTGCAATAGGACATAGGCTATGGGATGTTACCATGGGATAGATTTCTTTTTCAAAATTTTAACGCGAATGAAGTCGCGGTCGCAAGCTAGTATATAATAAACCTTTCTTTTGGCTTTATCGTAGTCAGGTAAAATGAATTTTGATACCATGCCATAAAAACGACGACTTACTGTGTTAGGCATTTACGGAGAAGCGCGCGCGCCATTTTGCCTACTTTTCGTATCTGACTCTAAACATGTCATTGTAACTATGTAGTCTGTGCCCAAATCGCAACAAATTAAACTTTTTTTTCATTTGGCTTAAAAGAACAGACATATTTTTAAAAGCATTTGAAGTTTTTGTGGTTAAATATATAACAGAATAAAATACCTATAACAATATTTTTATAGATTTCCCTGTAATCTAGAAAGTCAAATTCATATTATTGTTACCCAAAAAATAACTTCGTATTCAACCAATGAAGTAATTTATACAATTCAAATATTATGTTATAGTATAATATTCAAAAGAAATGAATTATATAACGTCCCTCAAGTTCGATTTATTGGATAACCCTCCCTAGTTCGCTATAATTCTAATAGACATCCGACCGCTTGGGTGGATTGAAAATTGACTTCAATCTGTGAACAACAATCTGGCAACATGATAAATTATTTATGGATTTAAATATCGATCTCTGATAGCTTTATGGGTTGTTTATTGGCTCTCTTATTTCTTAGAAGGGATAGATAAGGCTTCTAACTAATAGAAGCCAAATAAACTTGACTATCAATAAATCTGCTTTCATCACAGATAGTGAAATATTAACATTAATTATTATAATAGAAATAGAATTGCTTAAAATAGCAACAAATTATTTCATCTTCAATATTCTTAAAATATTTTTGAGTACTATTGCTTTTATAATAGACTTCAATAAAGTATGTTATGTATTAGATATGTAATACTGACCCGCGCAACATCGTCTGCGTCAATATTCCTCGTTTTTTGCAACATTTTTCATTGCTGCTCCGCTCCTATCGGTCGTAGCGTGATTTTTGTAATTTGGAGTTTGCTAGAAAAATAAACTAAAATATAAAAAAAAATCGGATGCTTTTTGTCTTTCGGCACCTAGAGGAACATTTATACCGAGTTTCTTCAAAACCAAAAATCATCGTGCCATCATCATCTGTTGTTTTGACATGGAATGACCCCTTGGTCAAATAGTATAAGTAATAGAAGAAGAAGAAGAAGAAAAGGAGAAAGTATATAAATTAAGCTACATTTTTTTGAGGTCGGTGCCAGTACAATTCAACAGTAGCTACTAGCTATCGAATTTAAAATAAAAAGAATGCGTAATATCGACAAACACAAAAATGTCACATAAATGTATGACAAAATTTTAGTACAAATCTTACTAGTAAGGTACCTACTGCCACCGAAAAAAAATGTAGTGTTATTTCATGTATACATATAATATTATTATTTTATTATTTTCAGTGAACTTTTAAAGTTTGTTTATTTTTTTTTTTAAAATTAGTTCTATTACTGTCAAATCTTGGCGTAATAAAGGAAGTTTTTGCACCTAATAGGTTGACATTTCTGCCTTTTTGGTACGCCAACTGTCTTTTTCATAATACCTACATAATAAACGTCATAGTGTAAGTCCTTTACAAAATGTCGTATACGGTATGTTTCATCAGATTCATACAGAAGTTACGTACTTAGAAACTTGTGTACATAACTCAGACAGGTTTACAGAATTCACTCCAAACAAGACATAACATTACCTCACACACCGACTTACTAAGTTCGTTCTTGCCTCAAATGTACTTATGTACTCGCATATGTATATCAAGCTCCCGAAAATTATTTCTAGATTGAAATTCAGTGCTTAATAGCTTTATAAAGTGATTATCCAACTCATTCCACTCCATGCATGTAAGTCTAGAAACTTTGCATTCTCATTACAATGTGGAGAACATGGAAAATATGCTAACTTGAGTTTAACTTATCATCCGATTAAGCTTTTATTGAACATGTTTTATACAAGTACTATGTTTACATTATGCAAAATATCTATGCTGTTTTGTCTACTTTATAATGAAATGTTGATCTGTTTAGGTATTTGAAAGTAGCTGATCCGCGCAACATCGTCAGCGTCAATTTTCCTCGTTTTTGCAACATTTTTCATTGCTGGTCGTAGCGTGATGTTGTATAGTGCCTTTCTCGATAAACGGGCTATCCAACAGTAAAAGATTTTTTTCACTTTGAACCAGTAGTTTCTGAAATTAACGCGATCAACCAAACAATATATTATTTTTAGGGTTCCTTAGACAAATTGGAAAAATGGGGGGGGGGGGCACTCCATACATGTATCATGTAAAAAAACATTTTTTTACATCATTCGTCAGGCCTTTTAAAAACTTAAAACTTTTTTGATTATGTGATATTTTGGAAATAATCGCTCCGAAAGTTGAAATAACCTCCCCCCCATTCCTCCCTTTATTTTCTAAACCATGTGACCAAAAATATAAAAGACATCGCAACGGTAATGCGGAATAAATACTTGCAACCAAAATTATTTTTGACATGATCGGATTTACCGTCTTTGAATTATTGCCGAAAAACTGCGCTTCTCTACAAAAGGGTGTAAGTGCCAAGTTTTCACATCGTATTTTTTCATATGAAGTGTAATTATTTATAATAACGGCTGCGGAACTCTACTCTGAGCACGGTCCAACATGCTCTTGCCCGGTTTTTAACCATTAAAATTACTTAGGTACTTTTAAAACCAAGTTTAACTCTGCAGAACTTGCTAGAGTAACATGAACAGGTAAACCTAAACTGCTTGTTAAAGTAAAGTTTTACTTCCTTTTCATTTTTTGGTTTTAAAGCAGCCAAATAGGTATATCCATTACAAGCTAATGCTTTATAAAGAATCGAACTGGCCCCTAAAAACATAAACATAATATTTAAAATAAACCATTTAACACAACCTCCTTATTTTAGGGTTCATGTAATCACAAATATTAGATTTGTTAATCGATGTCAAAATGTAACCCTTTTTTGCGTCTAACCTCTTAGCTCGCAAACGAATAACGTAGGATAAGGACGTTCCAAAAATTCGCACTTTTAACATTTCACGCGATTAAATCCCGATAATATTCTAATACCTATGTGTAAAAATCTCGAAAAAGTTTAAATACAAATATTGCAAATGTTCTTTAATTTCTTAATGCAATGATAAATATTATTTATTTACAATTCCCTTTCACTTTCACACTGTATTCATGTTACTTAAGATATACAAAGGGTTGGTTGGTTGAAGACGTCGCGTAGGCACAAATTGCTTTTAGGAGTGGTGATGTGCTGGTAAACGCATTAGACGACCTGATGGAGCAATGAAGCAGACACTCTAACTTTAATGGCCTAGATTAAAAATCGATGCTGTGAGCGACGCCATGCTAAAAGTAAATTTTAGGCAAAGTTATGAAGGATTAGTATAATTATTTTGCACATTTTTTCAATTAATATATATTAATGTTTTTAAAATAACGAATATAATGTTTATTTTTCAGATATTTAGGTTATTAAAAACAGAAGATATTAGGAAACAATAATATTATACAATTTTACCCTATGGTAAGGACACAGGAATCAAACCCGAGACTTCCAATCCGATCGCTTGAATCTAAGGTTATTCCTGGGACTGAGCTTAAAAAAAAACAAAAAATATTGTATTAACTTTTATCAATCAATTAATAAAATCATTTTAAAATTTAAAGCTTAACAACATTGAATAAAATAAAAAAGATGCAAAGTCTTTTATTGCTAGGTGTAAACTTTAAATTTTATAAGATATCCTTAAGTAAGTGCTTAATTCCCACGCTGAACTATAAAAAGGTTACGTAAAAAACAAAATGAATAAACTATTTACTTAGTACTAAAAAGCTAAGAAAAGTTTGTTTCATTTCATCCCGCTTAACTTTCTTCAACTTGCCTGCAAAACCAACTAGGTACCTGATTAATGAAACGTAGGCACATACCTCTATAGGTACGTACCTAGTAGTAAAATATGGGTAGGTATTTAATAAATGAAACATAATTACGTCTGATATGAGAAACATGTATAACATTGTGATGATGTAGCACACGTATAATGTCGGCATCGTATTTAATTCGCGGCCGCCCTCAGTAGAAGGTAGTACGCGGAAATGAGACAACTTCACTTTTCACTGGGAAAAGCTGCGAAGTTGTCGCGACGAATATCATGTAATGATGTTACCCACGTATATTTGTTTGTTGGAAATATTTCATGTTTTAGAAGTACTTTAACACTTTAATGTTTTAAAACACAGATTTTTAGACTCAGATTTATGTAGTAAGATATTTTGTCCTATTAAAGGGATGGAACATTTTGCTGTTGAGTGAATTAAACTGTCTGTAAAAACGACTAGTATTAGTCCTAGTAAAATACGTTTTTGCTAATGGAAACTGTTTGATCACGTCGATTTTAGTGCTTCAAAAAAGATGGTTTACTTTTGTTTTGGATACTAATGACCTGGTCGCTTGCACCTTTAGGTCACGTCTTATTTTATTTTACAAACATTTGCATGTAAAATAAAATAAGATGATAAAATAAGAGAGATGTAGAGTATATTTCTTCGGTAATTTTACACGATAAACGCAGAGCTGTAAAAATAGCGACATGTTAGTTTGCCGCCATTTTACAATTCCAGATAGTTTACTTAATTTGGTCCTAAACTCCGAATATTACAGAATTTTATAAGCTATGGGTCTTAATCGCGTAAATATTTAATTTAAGGCTAAATTACCTTGGTTTTACTGCCCGACGTTTCGACCGTATTGCAACGACCGTGGTCACGGTTCTACCCGTGACCACGGCCGTTGCAATACGGTATATAATGTCTACAAATCGTAAAAGTTTAAGAACATTTATTGCAAACTCTGAATGTTTACAATTTTGACACAACTGTTTCTCAACCAACCTTCTTATTCCCCCTTTTGAAGCTGTGTAGTAGCTATCAAAGCGTTTTATATGAGCTAGCTTGTCTAGCACGCTTTAATACTGTAAGTAACACTGCTTGAACAATTCCAAATCTTCGCTTGAGGTACTCCTTTAATTCGACCGATACTTGTATCAGTCTAATTAAAAGATCAATACTACTATCGCCTGTAGTGATGAAACATTGCAGCAATGTTTCTATAACACGAAACAATTCTACAGGCAGTATATAAACGGTACTGTCGTACATACTTATACATAACGACATATATAGTGGCCGGGTCTCTAGTGCAGAGGATGTTTCGTGGAGTGGCGCCGCGAGCGACTACTCTGAACATTTGTGTAGTGAACCCTCTTAGCCTTTCACCTACATCCATCGTAGTCTACACTTGACATACAGTCAAATGTCTACATCGACTTACGTCATTATATGACAGGGTTTTCATACAACATTCCTACATAAACATTACAAATGTTTTATTTATTTAGGTAGATACTTTTTTAAATGATGAATAAGACTACGCTTTACGCTTAAGTAAGTACAGCATTGTCGAAAGTAGTTGCGGTGGAGGTGTGTCCGACACACTTCCACCGCAACTAAAATTGTTGTTCCGAGTCTGGGTGTACTTTGTGTCCATGACTTGTATGTTTGTAAAGTCCCCCGCGAAACAGGGCTTATGACCTACTGCGGTAGTCGTCTTTTTTACTAAAAATGAAAAAATCCTGAGGTACTGACTAATTTTTATACTAAAATACGTCATTACTAATAGGGTATTTGACTAAAGTGAAATTTTTAAGAAACGTCAAAAACGTCTCGCTTCGTACAATTATATAAAATTCCAGCGTATGACGTCACATTTTCAATGATCAGATCAATTACTTTTAGTTTTTTTTTTATTAATACAAATAATAAGCACTTAAAATTATGAACGAACACATTTTTTCAGAATATCTTATGACATAATATTGCATGATTAGTTTAGACTAAGAGGTCTGTGACGTGACCGAACTAATCAAAGAATCAGTGAGGTTAAGTAACAATACCACTTTTAGGTCCAAAGATGTGGGACCATTCTTTGAAAAAATACGTTTCTCCGTACTTCAGAAAGAGATTGATATTAAGAAGGGGAAGTTCATGTCGAATTTCCTTTCCCTCAGTGTATAAGAATGAGGGAATAGAGAGTGCACTTTTTTTGCGCACGCATTTCTGCTCTATATAATATTTTCTGCGTAGTTATCCGATGAGATCAGTTACAATAGTATAGTATACAGTATAATAATAGCAAATGGGCTTTCATCTATTCCATCGGCAACGTTGTTAACCCCACAGATGAATTTGTCATGGGTCCCTCAGCCACAGAAATATCTCCAAATATCCCTTAGGGATGATCCATCAAATGTTCACTTATATTAGTAAATTTACGACAACCGTCGACAAGACACAATTAAAAATGAAAGCAACAATATATTTTTTAATATTACCGACTATCATGAATTAATAACCTAATGGATAAATAATAAAATATCTTCAGAAGGCTCTTGAACAGATCAAGTGATTGATCTACAGGTTTTATACTACTGAGCTGACCAAGGATGATTAAGGTTACTAGTAAGTAATTTATAAGTCTCCACATCGATGTTGTCTCGTTGGTCCCGGCCTAGGATACATGTGAACAATATCAAATAAATACTTAATGCTTAATACATACTGCCTCTGTGGCGCGGTGGGAGTGTTTCCGACTTCGACACCACTTTGTGTGATCCACAAATTGTAGTTCCGAGTCTGGGTGTACTTTGTGTTCGTGAATTGTATGTTTGTAAAGTCCCCCACGACACAGGGCTTGTACCCTAATGCGAGAGTCGTCTTTTTTTTTTTTAAAAAGATATAAGTATTTACAATAATCTTCTTAATATATATAAATCTCCTGTTACGATGTTTGTCCGCGATGGACTCCTAAACCGCTTAACAGATTTCGTTCAAATTTGCACGCAATAAACAGTTTGGTCCAACTTGAGAGATAGCATAGCTTAGATCTTTAATTATAGTCGCAATTACTAAAAAAATTAGGGATCCCATGTCCACCCGTGCGAAGCCGGGACGGGCCGCTAGTATTATTATAATTTTCATAGATATTTTCCGTTTAATCTATTATACAATTTATGTCGATAGCACTATCAGGCTCTCTTAATTTTGAAGTTAGACAGTTCTAATGTCCGTTATTGTTTGAAAATGTTTTATCCCTTAAAAGAGAGTGGCTGCCACTTGAGTAAGCCTGGCGGAGATGATGAAACGACAAAAATGTCTGGTCCCTCTTGATTCACTAATTGTAATCAAAGTTCTTGTCATAAGCAAAATTTGTAATCACGGCCTTTGAAAATTGAACAATGAATTAATTTTAAAGATAGAATGGATCAATATTGAAGTACGTAGGTATATTATTATACACAAAAGATGACTCAGAAACCATAGGCCGTCTTGGTCGGTACCACAACCGTGTCAGATATTGTTCCACCCTAAGACTCATATTATTATATGTACTGAATGTATAGGTTAAGCCTTAAGGTTCATTTCCGTGCATCGCGGCCGATCGCGAGTCGCGCGCGGCTTACGACGAACGACTGACGCGCGCGGCCAATGCGACAATAGTCAGAGTATAAGAATGTATGGTGCCGTTTCCGAGGTAAGCGACAGACGCGCGCGGCCGACGTCTGTCGTAAGCTGCGCGCGCACTGTGAATATTGTCGCATCGGCCGCGCGCGTGAGACGCTTGTCATAAGCTGCTCGCGGCTCGCGATCGGCCGCGATGCACGGAAATGAACCTTTACGGGGCTGACATGTTCCTAGAATAAAAGCCCCAAAAATAAAAGATTATAAAAAAAAAAAGATATTCTTCCTTGAAATAGTAATGTTAACGCATCTCTGTGTTTCGGTTGAAGGGCACTGTAGCAAGTGTAATTACTAGGCAAATTAGACTTGTGAACTTATGACAGAATGTCTTAAATGAGGAGCACGGTACGGTGACATTCAGATCTTTGCCAAACAACGATTTGGGTGGTACTGATACTGTTATGGGCTAGCGTCACGATTACCATTAAGTGCACGATCTGCTCGTCTCTTCATTTAGTTGATATACAACCAGAAAAATGGTATTCTATAAAGTCGGTTGACGGACGATAGTTTATTGATGGCATTGTAATAAACAACCATGCCTGTGACAGTTTTAGTTCTAATTGTATCGCATGTCGCTGCAATCGCCATTTCTGATAGGCTGATACTTCACACACTTTTTTCATCGATTTATAAGATGTTATCACGTCAAAAACATTACGAATACTAATCTTAATCTATAAGTTTATATTTACACGAGCGGGACGTTGTTGATTGCCGGGTTGATGGGACGGCTGCTGTTGGCTATGCTGTTAGTAAAGTGCCACTCATATGAGCCCTAAATATCTTTACAGGTAGACAAGATAAGGTCTAACTTTTATCAAGTTACAAATGTTGGGTTGGTGTAAAATGAAAAGAGAGTTATTAAAGAGTTATGGTGTCTTAAAAATGCTATTTCTGAAGCTTGGTAACTGAACTTAGGTAACCGATGATTATCTATGTGCGGTGACTATCTATAATACACTTTTATGGTTGATTGAACCCCAATCTCAAAATTATAATCGTAAGTTATATGCACTGAACAAGAAGAAACGTATTGAGTTAGAGCTCCGCTACAATATAATGAATTGGTTACTTGGCAAGCACTCAGCACTGTCAGTTTCAAACAAAATTACTCTATATAAACAAGTCCTTATGCCAGTATGGACATCTGGTAGTCAGCTTTAGGGCTGTACCAAAAAAAGTAATATTGAAATAATGCAACGATTTCAAAACAAAGTACTTCGGGGTATTGTTAACGCCCCTTGGTATATGAGAAATGAGGATCTCCATCGTGACCTGAAGGCTGACCTTGTTGCCAATATTATAAAAAAGTATGTCGAAGGTCATGAACGACGACTTCTTCGACCCCACGGACATAGTGCGAAAACTCAAAAGGATCAAACCCTTCTTGTTAGTTTAGTGAGTGAGTGTTACGTAGTACATTAATGCTACCTATTAAAACACAAGAACAAAGTAATCCCCTTCAATAAAGACAATAAGAAAAAGTGCCAATGGACATATTCATAAGTTTTATTATACAACATAGCAGATTAAGTTAAAATCAAATTATTTATTAGTCTTTAAGGCTAGATTGTAATAGAATGACGAACCCAATGTGGGTTCAACATCTATACTAATATTATAAAGCGGAAGAGTTTGTTTGTTTGTTTAAACGCGCTAATCTCAGGAACTACTGGTCCGATTTGAAAAATTCATTTTTTGTTGGATAGCCCATTTATCGAGGAAGGCTATAGGCTACATAACATCGCACTACGACTAATAGGAGCGGAGTAGCGACGTGAAATGTTGCAAAAACGGGGAAAATTTACGCATACGAAGTTGCGCGGGACAGTTAGTTTAATATAAAAAAAAATATGCACTGAACTTGATCCTTTTGAGCAGTTACTTACATCAAATTGAAAATATATTAGACATTCTAGCTTTTGGTACATAAAGCACAAAGTTTTCAGTCAAATAAATTCCAAGTTGAGATCGAGCAGCCGTCTATCACATTTGGTTCCCATTCCACAGTCGCCGAACTATATTGGCTAAGCGTACAATAGTGTACCTTTGCCTATTTCTTTAGGTATGGCCTTTAGTGAACTTAGGTAGTAGTCCTTTTAGTGAATTACGGATTCGAGTTGATACGTAAGAATGTACAACAAATTGGGTACTGTAAAGAGGGTTGCGAAATTTGCAGATTGTAGGTACCTATTATATTATTTATATTTAAAACTAGCTGTCCCGCGCAACTTCGTTGGCGTAAATTTTCCCGTTTTTGCAACATTTCTACTTGCTGCTCCTCTTATATTGGTTGTAGCGTGATGGTATATAGCCTATAGCCTTCCTCGATAAATGGGCTATCCAACAGTGAAAGAGTTTTTCAATTCGGATCAGTAGTTGCTGAGATTACCGCGTTCAAACAAACAAACTTTTAATATTAGTATAGATACATATATGCTATATTGTTACAAACCATTACGTGGATACACTTTGTTTGTTCCTTCTAAGACGACCAATGAGCATAATATCTGCGAATTTGCGTCTATAAGGAGCTACTAACCTATAGATTAAATTAAAATGTTATTGTTACCTACATTCTGTACGAATAAAATATTCTTATTCATCATTACCTGCACTCTCCTTCCATGAGAAAACCTACAAGGTGTCAGTCTACCCTTAATTATATTCTATTGTCTGTAGAATTACTTGTAGGTATTAGAAGTGTCTTATAATTTAAACAAACCATCTTCAATTGTAAAAGGAATCAACAAAGAATTTATATAGGATGACTCGGGGTCGGCATGCCTGTATTAAAATATCCTCATTCAAAACTTCTGAAATTTAAAATGAGGTTTCTCTTCTAAACCAAAGAATTTTATAATGAAATCTCTTTAGATAAACCTTTTCGAGCGCTTTTCAACTTCGGATGTCTGAATGACGAAATAAGAGTTGGCAGTTTTCGTAATATATTTAACAAAGTCTGATCGCCGTTAAATTCGATTTTCTTCGAACTAAGGGAAGAGGTATCGGCCGGGAATGAATTTCAAAGAATTTGTCTTTGTTTTAAAAGTTACTTTGATATCGAGCCGAAGTTACCTAAACACAGTTTTCAAACACTATTTAAAGTTTCCTACTTTATAATATCATAGGTCAATTCATTTGATATCAACTTGGATAATTCTCATATAACAATAACCCATAATATTTTATTTCTATAGATACCTTATAGGAAAAGCTGGCAAAAATTGAAAACTTGCAATGACATATACTTTTTTATTTATTATGTTAACTTCTCATAACTAAAGCAAATCGATAAATATTAAAAACTAGCGGACGCCTCGCGGTTCCACCCGGGTAGTTCCCGTTCCCGTGGGAATACAAGGATAAAAAACAGCCTATGTCGACCGGGGTTAGTGTAGCTTCAATACGATAAAAAAAATTTTCAAATCCATCCAGTAGTTTCGGAGCCTGTTCAATACAAACAAACAATCAAATCTTTCCTTATAATATTAGTATAGATAATCGAAAAAGTTCAATAATAATTGTAATAAAGTTTAAAACTGAAGGTGTGTAGAGTTTGGCACAGGGCGGACAGTACTCCCCCCCCCCTTTCTACCACTCCCGGCGTCACAGTCGGAAGCGTATTGTTTACTACCCGTCGACGCGCTCTCTTATCTGTCACTCCAACCACCGAATATAACTCCACTTCAATTTATGAACTCCACATGTACAAGGGCGTAAGGGTACCTACATGTGTGATTGGTATTTCATTCGCTTTTATTACTCCACATTTACTTTATTACTTACATTTACATTGTAAATTTTTCACTTACCTACAGTTTGTGGTTTTAAAATGTATTCATGTACTCTTTTTTGTAAAATTTGACCGAAGTTTAGAACTTACAAATCACTTAAAAATCACTACGCAACATACCTATGTTGCGTAGTGATTTTAAGGCCATAGCAACGTTAGGTACATGCTTCTATGTTCATAGGGTCGATTCCCGCCTATTTTGATTTTTTAATAGGGTTTATATAGTTTTTTAGTTTTATTATTTTTAATATATTAATAACCTCCCGCTCGTGGCTTCTTTACATAACACTAAATAACTTTGTAATATCAGTTTTGAAAATATTTAATAATTAGATATATTTCAAGACTTAATCGCGTGAATTATCACAAGGTACGAACCTTTTAATTACTCGACGTTTAGATTGAATTAAACCGATCGTGGTCACGGGTCGACTGTGAGATTAAGTCCATACCTAATATGTATAAAAATCGCGAAAGTTTAAAAAAAATATCATCTTAATCACCCACTATTTTCTTTTTAAGTTACCTTAATTACGTACAGACTATTTTACAGAAGTTATTTGGTGTAATGTAAAGAAACCAAGAGCGGGAGGTTATTAGTATATTAAAAATTACCCTGTATATGTATAAATTAACAAGAAATGCTCAAAATCACAAAGAAATATGTTTATGTATTTTCCAAAAAAAACAAAAACGTGGCTCAATCTTTTAACTTGAAACACGTTATTCGTATTTTTAACTTGAATAATAAAATTACTTCTATCATAGAATCATAGAATGTTGTTACCAAGTTAGTTTAAACAATTTTGTCACGTCATTCATTAGTTCACATAAAAATGTCAACTACTTACCTTCTTTATTGGTTAAGTAATTTTCAAATACAAAGCGCCATGTTCTAAATACGAAAGTACCGGTTCAATAATAGACTATGAATTTGTAATACTATTTCTGTAGCTCGGCGTTGCCAGCGTTGCGGGAAGTCGTCTTGAGGAGGGGGGGTTTGAGCCGGGGTGGGAGTGTAACGTCTGAAGCATAATATGATATTATTGCCAAAATAATAAAGGAGAGTAGACAACACCGCATCTTCTTCCCTTAGGGTTAACACTTGCGTGCGCTACCGTTGTGTATCAAGTTCACTTAATATTTCAGCTATTTAAACACCCTGCTTTCTGCATAATCTAATGTTGCTATTCCAAGTTATGGTATTGTAAATTATTAGCAAATTTTGTTGTTTTAATAGCGTGTTTGAATCAAGAGCTTAATAATATAGGAAATGTCTTGTTGAACTTACAAATATTTTAATCTAGCTAGCAATGGTGACATTATAAAGACTAATTAATAAAATGTTTTTTTTGGAAATAAACTATAGCTCTAAGATCATGAAGAAAATGATAGCTAAACTTAAGCGGTTTTAAGTTCGTAGCTAAGATAAATTTTCAAATTGTTACAAGGATTAAATTATTTCATTTTGTCCACGTAGAAACTAAAACACACTATATTTTTAACAAACATACCTACTTAGTTGTGAGTAGTCTCTTCAAATCGTCGTCGTTTTACTTGGCGGGCCTTTTACACAATTTTATTATACAAAACAAAATGACACACTTGCCCCTTCCCGCCTCCACAAAACCAGCGTTCAAGCTGGACGAGCGGCGACTAAAGCGGCCGAAAATCTTAAAACCCATAAATCCTCTGTATTTCTCGGCAACCAACATATATTTGTACCATTTGGCGTCGTGACCTTTGGCTCGTACCATCTTCAGCTCGAACCCAGGGATCCCAATTTTTTGGATATATTTTAGTTTAAATATAGTTAGTCAGTACAGTAATACCCCGCTTTACGCGACCCCGTTATGCGCGGTTTCACTATTACGCGAATTTTTAACATATTGTATATATACCTAAGTTTGGACATATATTGCAGAGTATAGACAATAACGATGACCGTGTCTTGACCGTGTCTTGACCGTGTCTTGAACGTGTCTTGACCGTGTCTTGACCGTGTCTTGACCGTGTGTCAAACAATTAATTAAAACAGTGTTGGGTGTTATGAACGTATTTTACAAAAACGTAAAAAAAAAACGCTACCCAAAAGACAATAGATGTATTTTTCCGTAAAAAATAATTAATAGTATGTATTGCAAATAGTCTTCTTAGAATTAAAGTGATTGATTAAAATGATTCGTATTTTTTTGTACTCAATTTTGACTATTTTTAATCATAAACCTCGATATATGCGAATTTCAGTTAACGCTATTTTTTTCCGGAACGTATCCCTCATGTAAAGCGGGGTATTACTGTAGTTATGTAATGTTTATTCAATAAACAAAATAATATTTATTATGTACCAATTTATTTAAATACTATTATAATTAGAGGTTATAGACATCCCTGAAGATTGACTTGGAAATGAAACGTCGTAGATTACAGTGGACCGTACGGTAGAGTTTAATCGCCGGACAGGTGCGTCTGACGCGCCGACCGCTAGCCCGTCGACTGTACTATCGCATTCTATTTATTGCCCATAATGCCACCGACACTATGCCACCGTCAACGCAATCACTTATATGACAGTACAAATAAGCCTTGCCAGTTTCGCCACGGTTAAAAATAGACTCATTTACTTTCCAAGAGTACCAAAGGAGACCAAGGAAATCCTGGTGATAGGTTTAACATCATTCCAGATAGCATATTCGTCTGTCAAGCGTGATAATGATGTCTTAATCTGCCTAGTCATGTGGAAGAGATGGGCTTTGACTTTATTATGTTTAGTCTCCAATCGGCATCGCAGTAAGCTAATGTCAAAACTCATGTATAAATGTGTGATTTCATTTTTTCATAGGATTGCTGAGGGAATGCTCTATCTAGACAATATTATAATCAAAGAAAGTGGGTCATTTATGCCAGAAACTTGATATACTGCTGGTTATGTTTGCAAGTCTTAGCTTTTACTTTTTGATGGTAAATATTCTCATTATAATAAAAGCTCAATAGAAGCTTGCTCACAATTTTAGGTCACGATTCACAATTTAAACAAGAACAAAAACTTATTTTAATTATTTCTCCCAAGATCAAAGGTCTAAGTTAAACTAAAATTATTTTCTTCAAGAAACCTTCTAAGAAACTCGAAGATTATAAACATTTAGGAGCAACAATACTAACGCACGTCTTGCTCGTCGACACGTTGGAATTTAAACATTTTAACTGGTGACGTCAAAACAGAGTTGACGCGCCTCATTCCACGACTTCCCGGCTTGTCAGACACAAAATGGAGCGGAGGCAGAGCCTTTTGTACTTGTAGGCTTTGTGTGCAAAGTAAGCTTCCTACCGAAGCATCTGTGCGATGATGAAACTTGCCAGACACCGCTTTTAAGCACGCTTTATGTCTCGAATTAAAACTTTACAGAAGGAAATTAAACGTCGGAAAAATTCTGCGTGCTACACTCACGCGCTTGTGTCTCAAATTTTTGAACTCTTGAACGATTAAAGTAACTTTCTTCAAGACGTTTAAACACTGTGGGATCATTCCTTAACAATACACAACATTGTTAAAAGCTTTATCTGGTTATGATTTCGTATTTCTTCACTTAGCTGAAATATTAGCATTCACAAAAAACATTATTTTGATTGTGAATTCAAGCCCATTTAACGTAAAAATAATGTACAAAAAATTCAAACCTAAACATGAAACATTTCCTCCTATTATTCTTTATAGGGGTTCCGTACGTGTTCAGTGAATATATTCAGCTCAAAAGGATAATACAAATAATATCTCACAATAAAGCAAAGTATCAACTGTAAACTGACTGACACAACGTAGGCTTAATCAAAGTACCGCAACACCAGTTTCACAACGGCAAAATTATCATTGGCGAGATGTATATTTCCACCCTCTCTTGCAGAACAAATTCCACTTGTCAAAATGTTCACGCTATGTTCACGGGAATCACAAAGCGAGACGTTTACAAAGAACGGCCCTAACAAATGGTTACGCCAAGCGCCGTGTTTGCGTAATACGCGGTCGGCCGGCATCCACTATCAAGTGTAATATTACGTGTTTATTTTCACCACATTTACATCGTTTAAGGTCATGTGTTAGTTAGGTATCATTAAACCTACGGCTGCTTGTACAATTCGTAGCTGCGGGCAAAACGTTCGTATATTTGGACAATCGAGGAGATGAACTGGATATTATGGTTGAGTCAGTGTATTTAATCGCAGGAGTCCTGAAACTTTCTTCATTAGGATTGTTTAACCTTCTGAAATTGCTGCTCCGAAATGCAAATTTATTTTCTCTGCTACCATTCTTACGCCCAAATTTGTAGCTTTATATCTGTTCATATACAAACTTTTTTATTTCCACTAGGTATAACATTATTATAAATAATGATGACGTACAATTTCTATAGGCATTATAAATATTTTTTATATACCTATACCTAAAACCTAAACAGTGAGTGTAGTCGCTGATTGAAAATGTTCGTCAGTTTGTAACACAACTGCGCTTAGCAAGCTTTCAAACTATGTATCATAACCAGACAGATATATATTGGTATTTTGTAAATCATGCTTAACTGTTTGACAACAGAGCTTCATTCAGACCAATACTCCTTGACTATAAATAGTTGAACTAAAACCTTTTTATAAGTTCGACAATATTTACATGTTGGCATTATTGCTCTTTGATCTAGTTCAAGCAAAACTGGACTTTAAGGTGATGACCATTTCATTCCGCGACTATACATCAAATATAAAAAAAAAATTGAAAATCCAATCCATGGTACCATATAAAATAATAAAAAGGTTTGTATAATATTGTGCCGAATCTCATTTAATATTGTTTCGGTGAACCATATTTACCTTTCTGCCGACGCACTCTGCTCCCTGTTCCCATACTAATATTAAATAACAAACACGAGATTTACTTCTCGTTTATATCGAATTCACGCATCAAAGACCGTATTTCGTTCAATAACAACAGTGTTTTAATATGCGTAAAAAAGTAACACAAATCCCTTGAAGTTTTTTTATTACCCGGGCGTCTTTCCATCCCCCGTCACATTTTATACTACGTGAAGATTAAACCTATTGTTCTGTCACTCAGAGAATCGCGTTTCTAACATTTTTTTCTCAATGTAACGCGAACTGTAACCTGAGTTCAGACCGTTCTTTTCACCTATTTATAACAATGTTCAGCCAATTTCCACAGTGACAGTAAGTGGAGCTTGATGTACTTACCCACATAATGTGACACCTTGATATTAGACAGCCACGATTTGTCTTGTGTGAAAGGTTACTCTTGAAACTTTTAAAACATCATATTACAAGATGAATAAGATAAACGGAGGATATATTTGCGTGTTTTTGGCTTGCAGCCAGAAAGAGGTAAAGTTTCGGTCTAACACACGGTTGACCTGCGCCCCCATCATCAGCTTCCTCCATTAAAATATTCTTTATTTGTGTATACTTTGTATCTTGGCGCTCGCTGTTGTATCGTATATTTAGTTGCCGTTCAATACCTTTGCATTGTACCTAACTGGTAACCCCCGACGCAAAAGGAAGGGAGTTTAACATGTATCTATGTAACATCTTGGCGCCTAAATTGATGGACGGATTCCGAAAATTCGTTGAAGCGTTTTAAACGTTAAAAAGAGATTGGTGTCTTATGGATACCCAGTTGGTGCGTAGTACTTTTTGCTATATCTTTTTTGTGTACAACTAATGGTTAAAAAAAACTAAAAAATATAACACTTTATAAATTTTGTTCTATTTTAAATTGAGATTTATCACACATATATTACACACAGCCAGTTTAATATAGGTAAAATAAACATTACAGCCTTTACAAAAATACAAACAACCTATGAAACAAAACCTCCTTATTCTAGCTTCACATAATCATAAATAATAGATTTTTGATCGATGTTAAAATCTAACACTATTTCCGTCTAGCCTCTCAACCCTCAAAGAAAAACGTGCGATAATTAACTACGTTCCAATAACGTTTTGTCTCAAGTGTCAAAAGTGACATCATGTTAAACTTAAAGCATCAAATCTCGTTTTCTGATGTTAATTTGTGCACGCAATTTCAATAAAGTAAATTATTTCAAATAATAACATTAACGTTAATTACCCAAACACGGTGGCAGGTACGCTTGACGTTTGTCTTGATTGGCTTAGCACAACCAATACTACATTATTCATAGCCGAGCTAAACTAAATTCGGGGTGAAAACCTCAGCTATAATCATTCAGTTGAATAAATAACAAACTGACTTATTGGACGGGTGAGACACTTGGCCAAACTGTTCTCTGCTCCTGCCGCTGCCTAACGATATTGTTCCTCTTAAGTCCGTTTAGTAAATTGCAAAGGTTAACTCTTAATAAGTCTCTACTAAGTTATCGATGATGTTAATTATTCATTTTCACTGTTTGCCGACTAGGTACTAATGATTTTGGTTGTTGGATATAATTCATCTACTATAACGAAATAATGTTATCCAATGTATAAAATGAATTATGTCAAAATCAATAGAATTAATTTTATAGTTAATGCAAAATGTATGCATTAGAGATATACAAATTAGTACAGTAAAGTAAATGTAACTGTACTAACCTGTTGTGGTCTAGTAGTTAGTGACCTGACTGCTAAGCCGGAGGTCGTGGGTTCGATCCCCACCCAGGATAAAACTTTGTGTGATGAGCTGGATTGTTTATTCTGTGTCTGGGTGTAATTTATCCAAAATGTATATGTACTTAGGTGTGTTTATCAGTTGTTTGGTTTTTATAGTACAAGCTCTGCTTAGCTTGGGATCAGATAGCGTTGTGTGAGTTGTCCCAAGATGTTATTATTATTACTTTAACTTTATAAGTACAGTTACTATTAAAGTATTAATTCAGAACCCTTTGTAAAACTAAAAGAGATATATCCAACCCTAGGTTTATCTAAAATTCTAAGTTATTCTACAATGTTTAACAAGTATGAGTGCCAAAAACTTCTTTATTTAAAATTTCTATGCGAATAAAAACATTTTTCCTAAACCTATCAATTTGGGAGCAAAGCGAAAGAAACCATCTTGAACGATCGAGGCAAATTATGATGAATGGACTACCCGCGTCATAATAATATATTGACATGATAGCTTCTTCAGTGAGATGCCACATGCTACTTTGCACTGAACACCGACCCTTTTTCTAATTTACGAGTATTTTCCAAGGGATCTGAAGTGTTTTTACCTTAAGCAAATAGTAGTTGTGAAAAAAAATTAGTTGTTATTTTTAATGAGCAATACAATGCTTTAACTCTACAAAAGTGCACAGCACTAAAGGTAATCCTATAGGTATACAAAACACAATATTTTTTTTTGGTAAATTTGTCTACGAATGTATCTACGTACCCAATTGCGAAAGAACTCAATATTATTTCTCCGATTTATCTTTGTGGTAACTTATAAGTACCGTCAAAATCCCTAATCTCGCCTGTGTTCCCTATATTCGCCCAATTTCATATAGGTTGAAATTGCCAGTTCAAATTTAAACCTGGCTTCGTATAAAACGACTATTTATGTAGTATTTTTTATCTATGGCAAGATTCTGTGCGAAAATTGAAGCTAACTTCACGCTGTTCGTAACCAGTGCACTTTTTTCACAACGGGGAAGACACGTATTTTTTTGTCGGTGATTTAACTTTAGTTTTATGGAGTGATACAGATAAGGTAAGCTGATACTGATAATTTTATAGTAATCTATTGTCAATCCGTGTTTCATATGACACTGGCTTTTGTGTCTAGTATGCATATAAAAGGAGAAATTTAAATAAATGTTATGGAGGGAATCTGGGAGCCATCTTGTTGCCTAAACTCGCCTGGCCTAGGGTTGTCAATTTCAACGTAGTTTGACCGAGCGAACAAAGTAAGAGAAACATTTTGAAACCGTACTATTTTACTTTCGTCTGTGTGTCTGTCAGATGTGTTTCGGGAACGACCAGTTAAAATCAAATTTAAACGAATTTTTTTTTACGTGTTCGTTGTATTAATGTTATTTTTCGAGAGCTTTTCTGCTTGATTTGTGGGGGAAGGGGGGGGGAGGTTATAGTAATTATGAGCCATCATTGGTATTGACCTTTGAGCTTGTTTGTTTGTCTTAACATAAAATTTAGGTATTCAAAAGAGCAAAATATACTTACTTTCTTGGATTCCAAGTTAAATACATTTTTTTAAGTTAAAAGGTAAGGTACCTATACCTTGTATTTTATATTTTTATGCCATATTAAAAAAACTAAGTAACAAACATTGTTTTATTTTCCCAGAAACAGCTAACCACCATTTATTTTGTAGTTAGATAAATTAATAACAATATTGACAGCCCTATCAACAATCCAACCAATGTATAGAAAAGCTTCAAAACGGACACTAAATTCGCCTATGACAGGTTTTTTAAAAAAAAAACTACCTTAAAGCGGTGTATTTAAGACTTTTATTCATCTGTCCGTTCTACAATTGCTTTCTCTAAATGTAGTAAGCAGTATTTCAAATAAAATGTAACGTTTTCACACTTTTACATGATGCAGGCGAATTTAGGAAAATTACCCTAATCTCGCCTATCACTTTCAAAACCCATTTATGGGCAAATCAGCAGTAAATTTGGAACCATAGATGATTTGAACCATAGATGGAGTTATGTCATTTTGTTTTTTTGACAGTATGACTTTGATCGCCTTTAAATTTTGAAGATATGTAAAAAAAAGTGTCAAAACCCAGGCGAATTTAGGGAATTCGACGGTACTTAATGTTTTTTCTATCAAATTTTCCTGTTAACCGACTTTGTTATCAAATCAACCCTTTTATTTTATTGCCTGTTAAATTACTTTGTGTCTTTGGCTCGGAAACCACCGTCATCCGTGGTGGATTGGAAACCGGAACTAAAAAGAAGATAGGTCGGGGTCCCAGCAATTACAAACAGTTGTCAAACCTCCATCCGTTGCTAAAATCCGTCCCATGGTCCGGTAAAGCCATACCTGTGATTTGAAAAGCAGTGATAAAATAAAGAAATTATTTTTCCATTCACAAGATCGTTTTTTGACTAGGCCAATCTTTTTAAACACAAGTTACCATCTAAATAAATAAATAAATAATAATAATATGGACAACTCACACAACGCTATCTGATCCCAAACTAAGCAGACCTTGTACTATGGAAACCAGACAACTGATAAACATACTTAAATATTTCTAAATACATACATATTATAGATAAATTACACCCAGACACAGAATAAACCATCGTGCTCATCACACAAAGTTTTATCCTGGTTGGGGATCGAACCCACGACCTCTTGCGTAGCAGTCGGATACACTCCCACCGCGCCACAGAGGCAGTCAGTCTCAAACTGGGCAGATCAAACAGGGCAGAGCCTGTAGAACACAGAATAAATAATCATGCTCATCACTCAAAGATTTATCTTGGGTAGTAATTGAACCCACGACCTCTAGCTTAGCAATCAGGGGCATTAACCACTAGATGAACAGGCTAGTCAATCTATCTTCACAAATAGCGCTTGTTCACGAGAATGACAAGACCAACCTCAGATCTTAAAAACAGTTTCTAACATGAGTGGCATAGAGCAGTTGCCGTTAAGGTTCAAGAGACAGACGGTTATATGATGACATGGACCAAGCTATATGTCTACATATTTAATACTCAGTTCGTTCGTGCTCGTTACCCTCACCAAAATGTAATAAAGTAAATGGAGCTGAAAATTATCTTCTGCTTGGTCTCTTGAATTTCCCGATGTAACAAACACATTTTTATTGAACAGTGTTGTTTATACGAGCGGATTTTTTTATAAGTTTATAAAATCAATAAGATCTGAAAGAAATGTTTGCTTTGAAAAAATGCCTTACAAATAAATGTTTTTTTGTAAAATCGGTTTACGGATGATAATTTTACGTGATAACGTCATAATAAAACATTAAAGACATGTCGCCATTCGCGTTGCTTAGCAACCAATCACTAACGTGCCTTTTTTTAGACACTTTTTCATACGAACCCAGTCATCGATTTATAAGCGTTATCACGTCAATAAATAAAAACAAAATCACACTTCAATACGTAAATAACATAATAGATTGTTAAAGAGATAAAAAAAACTTATTCTATTTTCCAAACGTTATTGAAAATCATCATATGCGAGTCTCAAGGGGAAATTATTCAATTCGCCCCCTAGAGGATCAATCATTATCAATAACTAAACGTCACATAAAATGACAAAAAGTAAAATGGGATTTGTACCCCTGGCTTTTCTCTTTGTGCGTTGAGTTCAATAATTGTCGAAGTTAATTGTGAAAATCTTAAACAAAAAGAATAATGATAGCGAATCGTCGTGAAGCACTCTAATAAAATATTAAGAGGAAAAGGGAAGAAAAAAAATGTTGCGGGAAAAAGTGTTGGCCGCTTGAAAATAGTATTAGACTGTAGCTAAGTGATTTGTCGTGTTTGTGGTCAATCGCACTTTATATTGGATTCTTCTAGTTTCTAACGTCAAAGTGTGACTTTGGAACTTAGGCCTAACTTAATCTTTGTTTCACCACTAAATATTTTTAAAAGGATTTGCTTAACCATGATTTTTGAACGGAACTAATACAGATGAAACTAATTATCACCGATCTAGATGTTGGTATTCAAGGTAAACATTAAACCTAAAAGACGGATTAAGAAAGCAGAAGCTATGACACTTTAGACAGACTTTACAAAGCAACATGTTTTTTTAAACACTAACAAACAAATTTAAAACTATATCCAGTGTAAACTATAGAAAGATAATGCAAAATATGAATATGGATGGCTTTAATTGTAGAGGACGACCCAAGACAAGATAGATAAACTGTGTTAAAGAAGTGAAAGAAGACATGTCAAGAAAAGGGATGAATACAGAGATGACGTATGACAGATGTAGGTATATGAAAGCAAAATAGAAAGCATGGGCTAAATTATGTTATTTTAAGACTCTGGTTCAATTGTATTTATATCAAAATTAGACTAAAAGAATGATGAAGAAAGCAACCAAGTTGTGTCATTCTTCAAAACAAAGATTGCGGTTTTCTTTTTACCTCATTCAATGTCGTCAGAGAACAGTACTTTGCAGATTGTTTCCACAAGTTGTTTTTAACTACGCAAAGCAAATTTTGTAATTTATTACAACTGTGTTTCATGACTCTGCTGCGAAAACTTGGATAAAATCAGACCGCATTGTGTTAATTTAGATGGGTTAATGTGTTTATTTTTATTTAATTATATATAGATAAATAGATTTTAAATGTAAAAATTTATTATTTTTAGTGATAATACAATTTAGAGCAGCAAATATATATAAGACTGTGATAAAAATAACAATAATCTGAATTGATTATTAAGGAGAGACCCACCATCCACCCTCGATCTGAGAATCCCAACAACTTAAGTAGCCTCAATACAACAATCGGAATAGATCGAAAGACCCAACACTATAAGTTGAAAGAGAAACCTGTAACAAAAGAAATTTGTGACAGGTAATCACACCAACTCGAGAAGAAAACACTTCCGAACCCTTGACATAGATACAATATTCTGCTATCACAAAATGAAACTTCTAAGAATTTTTCGGTGTAAATTAAAACAAGAAATAAACTGTTTAGATTTAGAAGTCGTTTCCTCATTGCGTATTTTCATAATCGTCAATTATGAAAATTACTGTATCATTTTCTTAATTCCATGAGACTATGGGACAGAATACAACGAACTATTTGCGAGTGTACGAACAGAGGCTCAACGCCCGTGAACAAAGAAAACGGATAATTAAAGCCAAGCAACGAGAAAAGAGATTTTTAATGAGCCCCGACGTTTGCCACGTAATAAGACTTTATTATAACCATAAAAAATCCGTAATTAAATAATAAAGATGAGGAAAAAAATAGCTTCATTACACATTTCATCACAAATCGGGAACAATATATTTTACGTTTTATGAAAGCAATTTTTTTATGCGGAGAATCTTCGGAATTTTTTTGTCCAACTTGCCTACTCCAAGCTTGTTTAAGTAGATAGAAATTGGGGTTTCTGGATCAGAGGAGATCCAGAAACACCCAATTTCAACCATTCAATCATTCTAATATTTCATTCATCCATTCAATAATTCTAGTATTCTAATATTTCAATCATTCATTCAATCATTCTAGTATTCTAATATTTCAATCATCCATTCAATCATTTTAGTACTCTAATATTTCAATCATCCATTCAATTATTCTTGTATTTTAATATTTCAATCATCCATTCAATCATTCTAGTATTCCAATAATTTAATAATTCTAATATTTACTCACTACGTTCGCTGTCGTGTAAAACTGTTCTTGAATGCCCAATATCTAATATAAAAATCTGACATTGATTACCGGATGTTTGAATAGACGGGCTTGTTGTGAACACTCGTTCGCGAAAACGAAACACGAAAATAAGACTTCATAGTTGTTTTAAAGAAACAGTCGTTACATTAAGTATAATAAATTATACTTTGCGACTATGATTCGTATGGTGGTCCTAAAAAGAACCTTTTTTTATGTCTCGCTAAGTCATAAGATACTGCATACATTAAACTAAAATTTAGAACAGATTGTTTCATGTCTCTCCACAATTTTTTCTGTGACCAGGTTGGTTCGAGGACATCTAAATTTTAATTTAAAACAGTAATCTATAAATTGTACTTTGCGACTATGATTCGTATGGTGGTCCTAAAAAGAACCTTTTTTTAAATCACGCTAGGTCATAAGATACTGCATACATTAAACTAAAATTTAGAACAGATTGTTTCATGTCTCTCCACAATTTTTTCTGTGACCAGGTTGGTTCGAGGACATCTAAATTTTAATTTAAAACAGTAATCTATAAATTGTACTTTGCGACTATGATTCGTATGGTGGTCCTAAAAAGGACCTTTTTTTAAATCACGCTAAGTCATAAGATACTGCATACATTAAACTAACATTTAGAACAGATTGTTTCATGTCTCTCCACAATTTTTTCTGTGACCAGGTTGGTTCGAGGACATCTAAATTTTAATTTAAATCAGTAATCTATAAATTATACTTTGCGATTATAATTCGTATGGTGGTCCTAAAAAGAACCTTTTTTTTTAATTACGCTAAGTCATAAGATACTGCATACATTAAACAAAAAATTTAAACCAGATTGTTTCATGTCTCTCCACAATTTTTTTTGTGACCAGGTTGGTTCGAGGACATCTAAATTTTAATTTTAATCAGTAATCTAAAGTTCAGGACAGATTGTCTCATGTCTCTCCACGTACTTAGGCATTACGTTAACACATATACCCATTACCGTGACCAGATTGGCTCGAGGACACCTGAACTATAAGATACTGTGTGCAGACTCATAACTTCACAAGTAGTTTTTTAAGTTGTTTTATTTTATGTATTTCTGTAAGGTATTTCTTGGTATCTTTGATGCCTGAAATAAATGGTTTATTATTAATTACTATCTCGATTTTAGCTGAAAACCAGAAGCTGGGCAATGGTAGTAAGCCATATATTATATCAGCACGAGACAGTAATGATTGCTAACCAATATGTCTTGGCTTATAAACCAACAGTGAAATAATACCCTGTAATATTTAAAATGGTCGTATTCAATGTAAACCTAAATGATTGACACTACTTTGTATCGGGTACGTATTATACCTCGTACATAAATGACAACTAAGGGTTTCGCATTTACACGTGCCTGCTTAATGCTAAAATTGCGTATTGTACTCTGCTACCTTAATTAGCTACAATATGGGTTTGTCTTATACCTATTGATAGAAAGAAAAAGACGATTTATTTAAATTCGTTTATTATTGATATAAATTAAACAATTTCATTACTTATTAGTTATTAGGTACATATAATATATTCAGTAAATAATAATAATTATTATAGCTTTGTTTCCATATCATCCTGTATTTTAGTTATCAGTTCTCTAGTACTAGTATAAATGTCATCAAATAATATAGTTTTTACAACATGCTGAGCACATATTTCAGCTTCACAATCACATAACAACTCTCTTGATTTCGGGAAACTGTCCGCATCGTAAATTTCTATTTTAATTATTTTCGTTCCTCGGGTGACCGGTTTCTTTATAAATTGATAAAATTGTTCAGTATTTGCTCTCTTTCGAGCAAGACCCAGTGTTTTCTGCCCAGATTTTTGAATAGTTGGTTGATTCTCGGGAATAAAATTGAAGAGATCTTCATTGTCCTGAAAAAAATCGTGCTTAAATTATTTACTATTCAATAGCTATTTGATACAAAATTTGGCATAGATATTTAATTTAATAACCAACGTTCGGATCCTAAGCTTCGCTGTACAATTAAATTATAGGTTAAACATAAGTTTCTTTTACTACACACAATCACACAATAAATAATCAAATGCATAATATAAATGTGGTAATATTCTAGTATTTAAATAATTGATAAATAAATTAAATAAATTATTACTTACCGACATTTTGGTGTGAACGCTCTACAGGTCAGGTGCAAATATTCGAATTGAAGAGAAAAATTATAATTTTATCTATTTATACTTAATTGATATTTTTAGTTTTGTTTGTAATAAGGTTCAAAATAGAACGCTTTTATTTCATCTCCCGATTTCCACCATAAATGGTAGATGCAATTGAAACCGCATGACTTCATGTCACCCAACACTTCATTGTTTACTAAAAATATGCATGACTATAATAAATACTACTATGTGTTTGTTCATTGATTTTTTTTCATACAATCCATCGAAATGATTTAACAAGCATAGTCATATCATATTAGTTGTATGTCACACGTGTAACAACAACAAAAATGCTTTAAAAGTGATTGAAGAAACGCTGATCTCGCGATATTTAAGTATCAAACCATCATAGTATTCGCATACTACTAATACATTTAGATTCACCTGCTTTTATTATTATAATGTATTATTTGTGTTGAACTTTAGCAATGGAAGGTACTAACAGAAACATTCATCATCAACATCACTTTTCGGTTCTCTCCATCGGTTTGTCAGGGATGTATACTTAGTGCCTTATATGGGCATAAACAATATGTTTATATTAAGCAGGTACTAAGTATATCCATCAGCATCGAATTCAAGGTGCGGTTATCACATAATAATTATAAATTAACTATGTATAGTCTATGTATATTATGGCCTAAATATGTATAATAACTTCACGTAAGTGTACCCAACATTTTTTAATACTTTACGTATAAAACAAAAAACGAACATGAATATTACAGTTTAATAAATGCTACATATAATTTGCCATTCTTTAAATGGTCGGTTAAATATTAGGGTGAGCACAGACTGACAGCAGTTACTTGTAATGTAACAATGCATAAGTCGTTCTTTTGTACTGATATATTGTTCGTATCTGAACTGTTGCGCTCAGATTGCCATAGTGAGTACCAATCCTTATAAAAGTGCTATGTAGGTAAGTAATATAATATTGATTATAAGCAAATCATATTTGGGTGCAGTGATCTGACACAGGATTTTACCGCCACGTGCCCCTATTCCATATTCGGGATACTATGACGTAGATTTATCACTATTTAAGAGCCTGCCCACCAAAGTTTCGCCACAAAACAATCAACCCAGAGTACCAGTCATCACGGGCTAACGAGCTTACCAGTGTTTACAAGTTTACGTACCTACCAGATCTTCTATATAAAAATGTAAGTGACTTTAATTTATGTATGTCATTTTATATGTAAAAACTTAATATGAATACTATTCAATCATTCCACTATTCAGTGATTCAACTCTTAAAATCAGATGACGTTGTATGAGGTGTCCCAAGATATTATTATTACAATAATTCAACTATTCAATCATTTCAATGATTTTGCTACTCAATGATTAACAAATAATCTCTATAAAGTAACAAAGCGAAACTTAAACTATTCGTCCTTTTTTTACCGTTTATTTATAAAGTTGTCTCTATTTTCAGGTCCAAGCAAATGGCTGATCAGTTGTTCCCGTCTTCAGATGAGTCGGAAGTTAACGTCCCAGTCAAGATTAGCAAAAATAAGCGAAAGATGGCAGAGAAGGCATCAACCAGTCAGCCTTCGGACACTCAGCCAACGGGAACCAAGAAACTGAAGTCGAGAGCGACGGTCTGTGACCTGTTTGGTGCGGATAGCAATGATGGTCAACCTATTTGCAGCGCTGGTAAAAAACCTGCACCTATCTACTCATACATGACGCGTAGGCTAGCTAATGGGTTTTCACGTCAAATAGACGAAGTAAAATCAGGAAATTATTACATAGAACTAAAAATTTATGAAAGCGAGGAAATCGAGCGGGTTCTACCGATCAATCGATGGCGACATTCAATAATTACTATTAAAAATAAAAGTAATACAGAGTCCAAGTCCTGGAAGCATTTAAGCGAATTTGTCAAGGAGACCGGGAATGAATTTAATAATTGTACACCCACTTTTATAAGCTCATACCAGTAAAGTGGTTATATAAGTAGATCTAGAGATAACTGCTATGTATAATCCGTATATTAATCATGAAACTATATCTAACTCTTACCATAAGGCTACTATAAACTATAATAACTACCTATGTATTTTAAATGTAATTTTGTTTAATTAAATGGATATATTATACCATGTATAATTTTTTCTCTTTTCAGTTTTATCCCCCTCTACTGAGTCACCACCAAGTTATATCAATTGTGATAAATGTAAAATTGAGATACCTATACATGAATACAGATATCATAAACGAACTAATATCCATAAATCGAATTGTTTGATAAAGTCTGAGTTTGAACATATTGACATAATAGCTACAGCATTTAAAAACAGAATAATGACTTATCGCTTAAACCCATCCAAAGAAGTCGAGTACCTCCTTCCAGAGGCGTTCTTAGATGGTAAGCGAGACGATGTTTATAAAATAATTGAGTTATCGCTATTGAAACATACATGTATTAAAATGAACTTTGAGCTGTTTGCTTACTTTGTTTTACCTAAATCGGGTGAGCAGCAGTTGAAGTCCTTTAATACAAAATACGAAGTTATATATGAAAGTACTGATTTAAATAACATTTACCTAAATTTAAAAGAGATTTTTAAGATGAAATTAACTGAATTTGAGCATTGTGAATCTGGATGGTCATTCACATCACTAAGTCATTTAGAAATAAATATAAATAAATATTCTCCGATGAGAGGTGGGTCTTATATAGATTTACCTGCTGTTATTACAAATACTAAGAGCTGTATAAATATTAATAATAATGATGAATATTGTTTTTTATGGAGCATCTTAGCAGCATTATTTCCTGCAAAAAATAATGTCTGTAGGACAAGCTCTTATCCGCATTTTAGTTCAGTATTTAATATAAAAGGTATGTCATTCCCACCAACCATAAAAGACGTTAAATTGTTTGAAAATAATAATAATCATTTGAGTATTAATATTTATGGATTGAATAAATATCATAAAGTAACTGGTCCTCTTTATGTAACAAGTTTTAAGAAAAATAAACATATTAATTTATTATATTTCGAGAAAGATAATAGAGCTCACTATTGTTTTATAAAAGACCTTTTACGTTTAGTGAGACGTCAAGTTTCCAGCCATAAAGGTCGAATGCATTTGTGTGAAACATGTTTGCAATTTTTTACTAGTCAAATGAAGTACAACTCTCATACATGCTCGAAAATTATAACATTATTACCAGATAAATACAGCACGTTACAATTTAAACATTTTGAGAGACAGCAAAAAATCAATTTTGTTATATACGCTGATTTTGAAAGTATATTGCACAATTTTAATGAAACAAATACCAATAAAAATACTGTAAGAAATAAATTGCACCAACCTTCATGTTTTGCATTTTATATTTGTTGTTCACATGATAACAGCCTAAATAAATTTGTAAGTTATCGAGGAGCCGACTGTGTACAAGTATTTGTTAAGAAATTAATTGAAGAAACAAAGTTAATACATAACATTTTAATAACTGAAAATGCTATGAAACCCCTGACTCCAGAACAAATTAGTAATTACCATAATGCTGACAGATGTCACATTTGTAAAAATCTATTATTTGATGACAAAGTATGTGATCATGATCATATCACATCAGAATATAGAGGTGCTGCTCATTCACAGTGTAATTTAATTTATAAAGTTTGTTCATTCATACCTGTGATATTTCATAATTTATCAGGTTATGATTCCCACATATTTATCAAAGAATTATCAAAATATGATGGTGAAATAAAAATAATTCCAAAAACAAAAGAAAAATATTTATCCATTACAAAAATCCTTAAAACTGATAAATATAAGCCTTTACAAATTAAATTCATAGATTCATTTCAATTTCTTAGCACCAGTCTCGATAATCTAAGTAAAAGTTTAATAGATCGTGATTTTTTAAATTTAAGAATACATTTTCCTGATAGCAAAAAGTTCGAATTAATGCAGCGAAAAGGAATATATCCATATGAATATATAGATTCATGGCAGAAATATGATGAACCACAACTACCTCCGAAACATTATTTTTACAACAGCTTGCAAATGAAACATATCACTGATAGTGAATATGAACATGCCCAAAATATTTGGAATAACTTTAACATTAGTAGTCTTGGCGAATATACTGATTTATACTTAAAGTGTGATGTATTATTATTATGCGATATATTTGAAAATTTTAGAAAAATATGTCTTCAGCATTATAATCTGGATCCTGCATACTATGTAAGTTCACCTGGGTTAAGTTGGGATGCTATGCTGCTTTACACAGGTGTTCAGTTAGAATTGATTCACGATTTAGAAATGTATAATATGATAGAAAAAGGAATACGCGGTGGCTTAGCACAGTGCTCTCACCGATATGCTAAAGCCAATAATATTTATACACCTCATTTTGATGATTCTAAACCGTCAACATTTTTAGTATATCTTGATTGTAATAATCTTTATGGATATGCAATGACGAAAAAGTTACCTATATCAGATTTTAAATTCATGACAAATTCCGAGATAGAAAATTTTTGTCTATCTAATATTTCTGATGATGCTGAGTATGGCTACATTTTAGATGTAGATATCGCATACCCTGATCATTTACATAACATACATAGTGATTTGCCTTTCGCTCCAGAAAAGTTCGTACCCATAGGAGGAAAGACAGAAAAATTGATTGCAAATTTGTATGACAAGTATAACTATGTTATCCATTATGTATATTTGAAAGAATGTATAAAAAATGGACTTGTTTTGAAAAAAATTCATCGTATACTCCAATTTAAACAAGAAAGCTTTTTGAAGAAGTATGTAGACTTAAATACTCAATTAAGACAATCAGCCATAACATCATTTGAAAGAGACTTCTTTAAACTTTTAAATAATTCGATATTTGGAAAAACTATCGAAAATAAACGAAAGCAGGTTGATGTGAAATTGGTGACTAAGTGGAGTGATAACAATAATAGAACAAATAAAAAAATAGGTGCAGAGAAACTGATTACAAAACCAAATTTAAAAAGTATTTGTGTTTTTAGTGAAGATTTTATTGCTGTTACATTGAATCCTGAAAAACTTGTTTTAGATAGACCTATTTATATAGGATTTGCCGTATTGGAATATGCTAAACAACATGTATATAATTTTCACTATGACTTTATAAAAAATAAATATGGTGAAAAAGCTAAATTGTGTTATACCGATACTGACAGTTTGTTATACCTTTTATACACACAAAACTTTTATAAAGATATGAAAGATAATATACTGAAATTCGATAGCAGTAATTTTGATATTAATAATCCTTATTGTTTACCTAAATTAAATGCTAAAATTCCTGGTTTGTTTAAAGATGAATTAGGTGGTGATGTGATAACCGAATTTATTGGCTTGAGGGCAAAATTGTATTGTATTAAGTCAGTAAAAGCACAGATTAACAAAGCCAAAGGTGTGTCAAAGCCTATTACAAAAAACTTGAGAATATCTGACTATAAGAAAGTTTTGTTTAAAAACATTACTTTAAAATCAAAGATGCATATGATAAAATCAAGCAAACATGTACTATATTCGCAAGAAATCAATAAAGTTATTTTAAATAGAATAGACGACAAAAGACTAGTTCAACCAAATCAAATAGACACCACACCTTGGGGTCATTGTGATTTCATTTGTTAAAACAATTGTATTTTATAATGTATATCGCTATGGTACAATTTGTAAATTGTAGTATGATAAGTTTTGTCGTAAAATTTGTATACCCATGAAATGTATTTAATAAACTAATAAATATATATTTTACTTCTTATGTCTGTCTTTCCAATTGTCTGTTATGTTTATAAATCATATAAATACCCCAACGAATATCATTTCACGATAGATGTAAACACAAACTTGGATAAGTAAGAAGTATCGTTATAGGGAAAACTGACCAAAGACAATACACTGTATTTGAAATATTCATGGTAACAATATTCTAGTGTGGATTGAGTGCCGACCCACAAACTATATAAAATACATGTGAAGATTAAATAAAACTATAAGTATAAGTGAAATGAAGCTGATCAAACAGCCTATAAAATTAAATATCAATAACATACATTTCCATGACTCTATTCGCCAGGTCAGACACAGCCTATTATTGCCAAATACAATTCGCTGTATAATATGTGGTCCATCAAACTGTGGCAAAACTAATGTTATGATAAGTTTGCTATTACATGAAAATGGGCTTAAATTTCAAAATCTCTACCTTTATTCAAAAACTAATTTTCAACCAAAATATTGTTTCTTACGTGAAATAATAAGAAGAGTCCCTATGATTAAGTTTTATGAGTTTAGTCATGATAAAGATGTAATTGCACCAAGTGAAGCTTTAAGCAATTCCGTATTTATTTTTGATGACGTTGCTTGTGAGAATCAAATAAATATTCGCAATTATTTTTGCATGGGTAGACATAAGCAAATCGATTGCTTTTATTTATCACAAACTTATTCGAAAATTCCGAAACAATTGATACGTGACAATGCTAATTTTCTAATAATATTTAAACAAGATGATGTAAACTTGAAGCATATTTACGAAGAACATGTGAGTTCTGACATGTCATGGAATCAATTCAAAAATATTTGTAATACAGTTTGGAGTGAGCCACATAATTTTATTAGTATTAGCAAGGATTCACCATTAAACAATGGAAGATACAGAAAAAATCTGGATATATTTTTTTCATTTTGAATAAAGTTATAAATTGTTGGCATTCATAAATTAAATTCAGTATTACTACTACCTCAGATGGTTTCAGTGTTATAAAATAACATGGAGCAAAATATTAAAATGGAATTAATGAAGTCCGTTGACTCTATAAAACGTAAATTAAAACAAATGAAAAATCAGGAGCACGAAATTAACTTATCTCTTGATAAAATGCTTAAACCTGTTTCGGACCCCCTCAAAACTCTTGTGAATACGAATAGATTTTTAGAAAACATTAATCATGAAAAAGACTTATCACTAAGTTCTGCGGGAATAGAGTCAGACGAAAGTATTGCAGGCTCTTCTACAAGGTGTGACGATTTTTACGATGCTGATATAAATGCAGTGAGCTCTCCTAAAAGTGAAGAGAAAAATGTTTTAGAAATCTCATTAGAAAAAGCAGATATTTATGGTATGTACGATGGTGTAAATGTACCATTTGGAATAAGAACCGAAAACAAAACTTTAATGATGGGTAACTCTGAAGTATCTTTTTCTAAAATTGAGAGTTCTGATAATAATGCAGGTTTAGTTAAGATTACGATTGGAGGCAAAACTTATGACTTTACTCCAGGACTTCAAGAACTGTTACTTCGAAAGAAACCTGATTTAAAGTTAATAACAAACATAGATAAATTTTTATATAAAGATATCTTACTTTGCACAAACGCACATAAAAGAGATTTTAATGTAGGGGGTCAAATAAGAGGCGACAAAGGAGTTAAATATCGAGAAATAATCAAACCATTATTTTCTTTGACCGCAACAGAAAATAATGAGAACAAAATTGGGGGCGCATTACCGAAGCTTAAAAAATATAGAGTGAACACTGACTTGGTATATTGGGACGATCCCAATGAATTGGTTGAGAGATTAAAACTATTAGTAGCTTCAAGAGATGCAGGTAATACAAATCATGATAATGAAATTTTATCGATAATAGAAGAATTAAGAGAAGCTGATATAATTAAGAAATAAATACTGACAACATAAAGCCTTTGATTCAGTATCACAGATACATTCTGCATGAATATTGTGAAATTTGGTATATGTAATAATTTTAATTTTGTAATTGAATGCCTACTTCAGTTAAAAATAAAAGTTACGAATAAAACAGTCGTAAAAAATTTAAACTCAAAAAAGATAATAATTGGAATATAGGGACAGAAAAATTCTAAGCATGAGCAAAGTCGATGTAGTGAATGAAATACATAAAAATGCGAGAGTGAACTTTCCGAGACGAAGCGTTATTATGAAAGATATCGATGACCTATGGCAAGCAGACTTAATTGATATGCAATCTATTTCAAAGGAAAATAAAAAGTATAGATTTATTCTCGCTGTTATTGATACATTTTCGAAATATGCTTGGACATTTCCTTTAAAAAGTAAAAACAAAGAAGATGTATACAAAGCTTTTAAAATTTTGCTAAATAGTGACCGTATTCCTAAGAACTTACAAACTGACAATGGGACAGAGTTTTATAATAATGCATTTCAAAATCTTATGCAAGTTTATAATATTAATCATTATTCAACATTTTCATCGAAAAAAGCATCAATAGTTGAGAGATTCATTAGAACAATAAAATCTAAATTGTACAAAGAGTTTAGTTTAAAAGGTAGTTATAATTGGATAAATAACACCCTAAACGATGTAACCTATAGTTATAACCATACTCACCATCGTACAATTGATGAAATCCCTGCCAATGTGGATGATGTAAATAAAAAAAGAATACTGGAAAGATACGACAGGTTGATAAAAAAAAATACAGTTAAAAGCAAGTTCAAAATGGGTGATTATGTTCGTATAAGTAAATACAAAGGTACATTTGAAAAAGGATACACTCCCAATTGGTCAACAGAAATATTTAAAATCCGATTCAAACGAAATACATCTCCTGTCACCTACTTAATTGAAGATACTCTCAGAGGTCAACCTATTTTAGGAGCATTTTATGAACAAGAACTACAAAAAACAAAGCATCCCAATATATATTTAGTTGAGAAAGTTCTTAAAAGAAAAGGAAATAAAGTTTTCGTCAAGTGGTTGGGATTATCTTCTGTTGAAAATAGCTGGATAGAAAAGTCAAACGTTTTGTAAGAGAAAAATTAACAGTTAATGATTAAAATTGATTCTCATGTATATTTATTAAGTATTTAATCATTAATTATTCATTCTTATTATGTGTGTTGGAGAGAACAGTCTTCTCAATTGGCTTATAAATCATTTACCATTTGAATTACATTTACCTGGATACCAATACTGTGGACCTGGTACAAAATTAATTAAACGACTAGCTCGTGGAGATAAAGGTGTAAATAAATTAGACGAATATTGTAAAGAACACGATATTGCATATAACAAGTCATCAAACCTGAAGGATCGACACAAGGCAGATATCGTTTTGTTCAAAATGGCGAAAAAACGTATAGTTGCCTCTGATGCTAGTGAAGGAGAAAAAATAGCTGCTCATCTAGTGAGCAATGCTATGTTAGCAAAAATTAAAACTGGTGCTGGTTTAAAACCTCGTAGCCACAACCCTTCAAAAAGCAACAATTCTGGAAAACTGCTTAAGAAAAAATTTAAAAATCTCATTACTGTTACGAAAAAACATATGAAAAAGTTAAAACCAAGATGCAAGAAAGCAGCGATAGAATTAGCAATGGCTGCTGTCAGAAATTTAGCAAATGATTCATCCATTCAACTCCCTCGCGTTATTCCTATACCGAAAACTGGTGGAGTATTACCTTTGATTCCTATATTCGCGGGATTATCGGCGGCAGGAGCTTTAGCAGGCGGGGCAGCCGGTATTGCAAAAACGATCAACGAATTCAAGATGGCTAAAAAGTTGTATGAGGAATCGAGGAGACACAATGAAAAAATGGAGGCTCTATGTATTGGAAAGGGGCTACATCTTAAACCTCATAAGGATGGACTTGGTATTTACATATCAAAAGCAAAAAACTAAACTATCGGCTACCCAAACGAGCCTTGAATAACTTAGACATTTTAAAATATGGACAAATGATTCCTTATTTTAGAGGTGTTTTTATGAGAGATGAGCTCCCTAATTACCCTTTAAAAAAAGAATGTGGAATTATTAATTTAGATAGCTCTGAAAATCCGGGCTCGCATTGGGTAGCCTATGCAAAATACAATGACTTTATTGAATATTTTGACAGTTATGGCAATCTTAAGCCCCCAAAAGAATTTATAAAATATTTAGGTACTAAAATAAACTATAATTATGAAAATCTTCAAGGTGATCATCCTTACAATTGCGGACATCTTTGTTTAAACTTCTTAAGACAGTTTTGGTATAGATATCGAATAAAATAAAACGGCACAATCCAAAGTGGTCAGTATATAAGCATGTCTGTAACAGTGACCATCTCTGGAAAAACATCAGAATTAGAATCGTATTTTCAACCACCTCTAATATTGTCTGGGCAATATGAATGCGGGTTGCTATATGTTTCAATAATAAACTCAATAACAAAAGTACATTATAACAAAAATAATGACACTCCGCGGGTAATAAAAATTGAGTGTGATTTAATATACGGATCCTACTCTGACGGATTACCAACACATATTATTCATGAATTTGTATGTAACACTACCACAGGGCATCAATACATAGAAATACCGCAAAGCGTAATTTATTTTCCAGTGAACAAAAATACAATATCTTCTATATTCGTCAAGATTGTTGACCAGTTTGGTTATTGCGTTAACCCTATAGAAAATATTCAACTACGTCTTCATTTAAGAAAAACAATATGATATTATATAATATAAATCCTCCAGTCAATATAAAACGCCTTATTGCTTCTACAACCGCTAAGGTGCATAGACGTAGAAAAAAAGTGAAGAAGTTGACTAAAGCAAATATAGATTTCCTTAAAGCTTTAGGTTTTAAAGTATGAATCTACTACAAATTAATGATTTACCACACTTCGATACTTCAATTGAAAGTTATGAAGTTCATTCTTATAATCCCTACAATAACTGCTTTCGAGAAAATGATGAAATCAGAATCCCCATACACCAGCAAGACATATACGTGCTCCCATCAGCCAGTTCAATTTACATTGAGGGTCAAGCAAAGCTCTTCGGCAAAGACGGAAAACAGATTGAGAAGCCTGTTAAGTTCAGTAATAACCCTATTATGTTCTTGTTTCAAGACATCAGGTACGAAATAAATGGTATTGAAATAGATCGTATCAAAAATTCTGGAATTACGGCAACAATAAAATCATATGTGTCGCTAAACGAAGCGGAAAATAAAATGGCTACCTTGTGGGGTTGGAACTTAAACGGATTTAAAAGTGATGGTTGTTTTAGTGCTGTAATACCGCTAAATAAAATTTTAGGTTTTGCGGAAGATTACAATAAAATTGTGATAAATTGTAAACACGAACTTATATTGAATAGAAGTAACTCTAATATAAACAGCGTTATACTCACTGATGATATAGGACATTTTCAAATGAATATAGAAAGGGTGCAATGGAGGGTACCTCACATAAAAGTGTCAGATCGAGAACGACTGACACTTTTAAAACATTTAGAAAAAGATAAACCTATTCAAATAGCGTTCAGAAATTGGGATTTGTATGAGTACCCTTTACTACCAAAAACGACAAAGCATTCATGGTCAGTTAAAACTGCTTCACAATTGGAAAAACCTAGATATGTTATTTTCGGTTTACAAACGAATAGGAAAAATAATAAATTAAAAGATTCAACACTATTCGATCACTGTGAAGTGACGAACGTAACACTTTTTTTAAATTCGCAATATTATCCATATGAACCTTTAGGTCTAAAATTTTCTGACAACAAATACAGTATATTATATGAAATGTATGCAAAATTTCGTCAGTCGTATTACAACAGTTCGGCGGATCCCTTGCTCGACCTGAAGGCATTTAAAGAAAAGGCTCCCTTGTTTATAATAGATTGTTCAAGGCAAAACGATAGCCTAAAAACAGGTCCGGTAGACGTACGGCTAGAAATTGAATGTTCAGAATCAATACCGGATAACACTGCTGCATATTGTTTGATCATAAACGATCGATTAGTAGAATACAAACCTCTAAGTAACATAGTGCGCAGGTTGTCATGATTGCCATAGTAGACGTTCAAGGCTTTAAAACAGAGGCAAACGAATTTATACTGAAAGAAATTGCTATATGGTGTGATGGAAAACTGCAGGTGCTTTTAATTAAGCCACCATTTCCTTTTTACAATTTAACTAAACAGGAAAGGCGGCAAGTTGCATGAATAGAACGTAACCGAAAAGTATATTGGGGTGAAGGATTTATACCGTATTCAAATTATCAACATTTAGTTTTAGATGTTCTAAAAAATAAATGTATTTACACTAAAGGTTCTGAAAAAGTCTTATGGTTGAAAAAAATTTTAAATAATAATAATAATAGTGTTATTAATTTAGAGGATAAAGGTTGTCCTAATTTGTTAAGTCTATATGATCGATATGCGTCTTCTAGTTTGTATAGTTGTATTTATCACGAATCAATTTGTGCTTTAAAAAATGTACTGTGTTTAAAAAAATGGTGTTTTGTTAATAAACTTTTTTAAATAAATAAAATGTTTTTTCTTATACTTACTTTCCTACCACTCAATATTTATAAATTAGTTGAAAAGGCAATGAAACTTCATAATACAACATCCAGATTCTTCAGTTCCAAAAAATCAAGATAAGAAAAAAGCAGCTGATATTTTTACTTTATGCATTTGATAATTATCAGTTACAAACTGATAATTAATTTCAGTTCTCTACAAGGAGTTGATGTTACAGTTACATCTCATGTTTATCAGTTCTAAAATAAAGATGATTGATCAATGTGTTGACTGAACAGCGGAAAAATTATACTTTGAGCTTTTAATAGATGATTGAAATGATAGAATGATTAAAATATTAGAATACTAGAATGTTTGAATGGTTGAAATTGCGGGTTTCTGGATCTCCTCTGATACAGAAACCCCAATGGATGATTGAAATATTTGAATGACTGAATGGTTGAAGTTGCAGGTTTCCGGATCTCCTCTGATTCAGAAACCCCAATGGATGATTGAAATATTAGAATGATTGAAATTGGGTGTTTCTGGATCTCCTCTGATCCAGAAACCCCAATTTCTATCTACTTGTTTATTATTTGTTCGCGATCTTAGATTGATTTCAGTATCTAAATAAAAAAATAAATATTTACAGTATTTATAAAATTGTACATTATGTTTTCAAAAAATATTAGCTACCTACTCATAACTGGAAATTAGTAAGAAATGCCTACTAAACCTGACTAGATTTTAAACTTGTAGGTTTGTGGTTGTACCGACACAATTTGCCATAAAAATTATATTACCAATGTATTTAATTGTCTAACACTTTCAAAACTTTTCAACGCTTTTGGATTTGAAACTTTTGGCGCTTTTTAGACAATGAGCAATAAAAAAGTCGAGAGAAATGACAGCTGTGGTAACGACAACCGGAAAAATGATCAGTTGCTTATAATGTAATTTACAAGTTGTCAAACTCGAGTCTTAATTAAATACAATGTTGTGGCGTCTAATTTCGCATAGCTAGATATAGTTAGAGAAAACTAATAGAATTTTTGGAGTGCCAAAGGCGTAATCGCATCTCAAAGGCAGCCTGTTCGCATATAAATTGACGAATTTGCCTCCATTTACACCTTGCTGCCATGCAGGCGGCCTCGACTGAGCTCAAGTTCGTTAATAAATTTGTAATCGCTTCAGATTATGTACTTGAACGTTTCCTAGTACTCAAACGTCGCCAAAGTCTTCCTTGATCATGAAACTAGGTTGTGATATGGGTACAATTGATTATTTATATATAGTTTAAAAAACTAACTCTATTGAACTTGAATTTAAATTATATTGCTTAGATAAATGTTGTCTATTGGAAACAGTGACGTCGCATAGCATACAATACTCTTTTGCTCAGTTCATTTAATATTTACGAGAGTTATTAAGCCAAATTAATAATTTCTTATTAAATAAAACTTCTCTACGAGTAGACAAAGGAAAAAAATAATTGATATAAAAGTAGGCACACAAAATTAAATGCAAGAATGAACAACAGAGCGTATATTTTATTATTTAACAAGTACTTGCCTGGGTTGCCAACCACAGAATTTTCATAATGAGCCGATAATATTTATTTCAATAAGTACTTAGACTCTGTTGATCAATATGAATTCATCGACGTTCTGACCGAAACGCATGTTTAGCGAAAAAAGCGAAATTAAACGAATGGCGAAATAAAGGACCTCTCTAGATTGTGGCAAGCAGACGTGTTCAAGTGTCAGGTCGTGCAGGCTCATAATAAGAGGGTTCCATCAGGGTCGCTTCAGAACAACCCTGTGGCACTCCCACCTTATCTTCTAATCATGAAATCTTCACCTTCACTATTTTTTTTCTTTTGTGTAACTTCTTCCCACTAAGCCATTCTATGAAGTTATTATCATAATTTAATCATAACAGCTATCAATGAGCAATTAGTCAAATCAAATTAAGCTCAATCTGATAATTATTAAGTTGTCTTGTATGTATATTCTGTATCAATTTCGTAATTGTACGTAGTACACAAGGGTTTAGACCACATCGTAATAAGATGTGGTTTGGATAGGATTTAATAAACTGTGTTCAATTTATATTAGGGTACATAAATATAATTATTACCTACAAGTTCTATTCCACTGAAGTGCGTTCGGCTTCCAGCTCTTAAAATCCAGCCTTTAAAATCTGACAATGTATGTAGTGATTCTATCAGTTAACTAACTTAAAATTCTTGAAATCTTGTTTAGAATTCACAAATTGAGTGCACTTTTGATTTTGTTCAATAGAAGCGATTAAGACAAAATTGGTGGATAATTAAAATTCTGTTTTTAGAAACTCTATTCAATATTTCGATTAACCGATAGAGATTTCAATTTCCTTTAGTCACGTGCGCTGGGATATCGGATCCCGCGGTTGGCTCAGTCGGTAATGAGCGAGCGGATGGCAATTTCGCTAGATGGGCTTTTGGTTACAGGGGGAGTCTGTTTTTATGTCAATGTGCTTTTAATATGTCTACCTCGCTTGTGTCATGAGACTTAAGATATGCTGTATTTTATCGACATCTACTTCCACAGAGTTATTATCTTCTTTTGTTGTTTTACTCCTAAAAGTTTATATCATCTTTTATTAGGTAATGTACAACATTTGATATTTGCCTCCAAATATTTTAATAGTTTAAAATCTGTGTGACAGTTCCTATATCAAAATTCCATTTTACTTGAATATTTTAAGAGCTGTACACGTTGAAAAACTAAGTTGAGAAATCCCATAGGATACTTACCAGCAGATACGACGGACCCGAAACGGTGGGTAGGTACTAAATTGAGTCGGTCATGAAAAATGCAAATGATAAAACGTAGGGGTCTGGGAAAACGTAAACATTTTTCCAACAGAGAATATACATATGGTATTTTTGAAAAATTAGGTCAAACAAAGGTTCCGATCCGATATTTAATCTAACCAAAACATTCAGATGTAAATTCAATATTAATCAACGTTACCTATACATTTTTGGTACCTACATTGTGTTTGAACACGCTAGTGTTGTTATTTGCGTGTATATTTAACTTTACTGTGTATACAAATTTTATTTAACGTATGATTATTCGATGATTTTCGACTTAATACAGCGTAAATACCTTTGTACGCGAATAACTGCCAGTAACGAATCGAAATATATTTATTTTTTCAAATTTTTCAAAAAGTTTGAGCCTCTCTGATATTTACCTACATATAATAAAATGATGGGTACATCGTTGATATCTGTACATAGTAGACATTGCAGAAAGAAAACTTAATATAATTTTTAGAATTCTCTTCAATGTGTCTATCGGCATGTTAGGACGTGTGTAGAAGTACATACATCTAGCAAAAACTACTACACGAATTTGGATGCGATTAGCACAGTTGTATTGGTGTAATTTATAGGGCAGGTTATTCATTCCATGTTATATCGTGAGGCTGATACACAGAAACTAGCTCACTACAATATATTAATTACATCTATGATAATTTAATTGCTCTGAAATCCTACTAGGATTATAAAGCTGAACGTTTGTAAAGATGGGTGGATTTTGACATGATAACGTCTTATAAATCGTAAGGAGAATAGCACATGCCCAATGTCTATATAACAAATAACTGATATCATGTCCGTAAAGAATCATCTGCCAAACAGTTCAACTCACTTTTAGTTTGTAGAATGAAATGTGTGATTCAGTTTTAAATCTGACTTTTTGGCTAGTAATTGTCGAAAGCGTGACGGACTGCAATGCTTATTGCATCCCGTTGCCACGTAATGCACAACAGTATACAATGAACAGTAATTACTGTTGACAGACTACTTAGCATGGACTTGAAGAGTCTTTTAAGCAAGCCTTTATAATTTTGGCAGTCTGTGAAAGAATTTGACTGGATAAGTTGTAGTCTAATATTAAATAATGTATTTTGTTCACCGTATTTTTCATACATACGTTTTAAGTAGTGAATGTTTAGTCTTTGTTTTTCATTCTGTTGACAAAACATTCGCTAGTTAAAATGCTGTTAAAATATTATGGATAGCAGGGTTAAAATTCTATCATAGTTTCGAGCACGACACATTATACCTAACTTTTGGACCTCAGAAGCATTGTGTCTTCAATGAATTTCATTCCTAATTAAATAAACTTTACAATGTTACACTCATTTTAAACAAACATAAATTTCACAGTTGTTTAATCTGGGATCGTCGAAGCTATAACTGTAAACTGCAAAAGCCTCATTAAAATCCTGGATTAGTTTTCACGCACATGTAAACTTAACATGAATATAATTCAGCTAACAGTACACTACGACTTAATTGCTACAAGTTTCAGGTAACAGACAACAATAGTAATAAATGTTCCTTTGACTTAATTGTTTGGTATAGGAAAGGTAAATTGGTATATGTGTTACATACCTCAAACAATATATCAATTGCCAGAACCATAACAGTCATATTTTTTGTATAATGTTAAAGTTACTTACAATACTACACACTACGCGAGGTATTTAATAGCTAAATATATTACTTAAGTACTTTATGGACTATATTGTTACTTGGTATTTTATTTAAGTTTAAAAATGAATGACAGAACATCGCCTAAGAACAGCTCAACGCCTCAACCTATTTGGTTTTTTTTTTAATTGTCATGACAAAGGTTCTTTAGTTAGTTTTTTTTTCTGGAAATTCGCTGGAAAAGTTACTAATTTCATGGTATATTTGTATGATGACTATGATGATCTCAATAAAAAGAATGACGTCAGTCTAACAGCGTGCAGGCCATTGGCGTGTCGTTAGTACCTAAAAGATATTCTTGAAGTAAATGTGATAAAGAAGATTTTAGTAAATTTTCGTACAATATTCATAGTCTGTGTTTAAAGTAACATGACACTGATTTGCATCACCTCACCATCTCAACTCCACGGAGGTCGGGCTAAGTCTGTGAAATATTCATACCGGACATTACTTTATATAGAAACAAGGAGCATTCGAGCTATTACTCAAGTAAGAGTACACCTGTAGTACATTAGACAAAGTAGTGAAGCGGGTTGCCTTGAAATTGGATTTTAAAAATTTCACCAAGATGTAAACCGTTTGAGACTTTACCTTGACAATCGGATTCTTTCTGAGCAAATTTTGCATTTCACAAACCACTCATGTTACAAGAAGATTCTAGTATTACATTTGAATACATACTTACATACCTAATTATAATAGATGATTATCTTTACTAATAATATAAAGAGGAAAGATTTCATTGTTTGTTTGCATTGAATAGGCTCCGAAACTACTAGAGCGATTTGAAAAATTCGTTCATCATTAGAGAGCTACATTATCGGAGAGTAGCAAAGGTTATATTTTGTTATCAAAAAAATTAGAGATCCCTACGCAATTGCATTAAGGTATAAAAAACTACGATAATGACAACCGTGCAAAGCCGGGGCAGGCAGCTAGTTCTTTTATATTGCATTTTTGGTTTCGTCTTTCGTATTCTTCACCTGACTGTACCTTTTCCAGCTGGGATTATGTCCAAATGCGACAGGGGGTATTATTTGTATTGTATTATTTTATGATTATAAACCACGATATATATTTTTTTAAATATCAATATTATTAGATGAACACATATCTACACAGCAATTGGTTAGGATGTACTTATAGGTAAGGTATTAAGGCACACTAAAAATAATTTATTGAATATTTCTGTGAAAGAACTTAGAAGTAATAATGTTTAAAGACGTTTATTGACTACAATGAATTCTGTGTTATGGCTCAAATATAATTTTATTATTAAATTATCAAAATAAATGTTACGTAATTAAAATTCTCATATAAAAATACTATCCCGGACATAAATGGCATTTTTTTTTTAATATTATTTCATACAAACTTTCAAATTGGATGAAGCATTCTCAAATCTTTATGTTTTATAGTATGCAAATATCATTTTGTTTTTTTTTATGTAGGTATTGATGATAGAAAATTGAGGTGGCAAATAAACACACATGCATATTTAAATTACAGTTTATTTTAAAATTAATATGATATTATTCAATTAAACAAATCGTTTTTGTTCAACCTAATTGGATACTTCATATCCAACAAAGCAGTGCTTACGCCCGCCGGTATAATGTACAAAAGTTTTAACAAATACTTAATGAGAAATGAAATAAATTGGTGGCGTAGGTATACAGGCTTAGCCCTACACTCATATTTCTCAACAATTATCCCAAAATAAGTTCGCATGAACTGATTTTACGGCAAATTGCCCTACAGCTTCGTGAAGCACCTTGGCTATTAAATTAATAAGAAAAGTTTGTGAAAATTCTAACCATTCATTTTGTTTAAATTCACCAAAATAATGTATGGCTGTTTGGTTCACTGAAGAATTAAATGGTTAATGAAGCTTACAGTGGCTACAATATTTTAGGGTACTCTCGGTTCTTCCGTGCTATTGGTCCTTGTAGTCCGTTCGAATGCTCGTTCCCTCAACAAAGTGACGTCTCTGGGGACTTCAAACATGAAAAATGCATTAGGTATTATTTTTGGTTAGAAAAGACAATATATCCGGCAATGTTATTCAGCCCGTAGTTCCTAATTGGACAGCCGACTAATTAACAAAACTTGCGTACCTATGACTTTCTAAAGCAGACTGCACTGTATGGTTGGTTTGAAAGAGCACGGAAGCTTTATAAATTATAATGACCTATTTTTGAAACGGTAGATACACATAGGAACCGACTTTATATGAGTATTATTTTGATTTAAACTTTTAAACTTACGCGTTGCATTATAAATACTGTTGTATTGTTGTTATTATTTTCATTTTCAGTATAATGCAAAATGTAACAACAAAGTGTGGTCAAATATAAGCAGCAGGTAATCTATAGCATAAGTATTGCATCTGCCACGTTGCCTTAATCTCATTGCATTATTATGGTACATATATATGTATATTTATTTTTGTCACATGTTAGCAGCGGGCAATGTCGGGAGTCGGATCTAGAATCTTTGGCATACATACAAATAATATTTATTGTAACGTCGTTCCATTACGCATGTTTTTTTTTTGCGAGTTGAGGGGCTAGACGGAAAAAAGTGTACAATTTTGACGTCGATCAAAAATCTATTATTTAGGATTATGTGAAATTAGAATATGGAGGTTGTGACGTATACCTAAGTGGTTTGTATTTTTTTGAAAGGTTGTATTGCTTATTTTACCTGTGTCAAACTGGCTGAGTGAAAAATTTTAATTTGAAAAGGACAGTTTATAGTTTTTTTTAATTAATCTCAATTTCTTCTATCATTAATCATTAGTTAATACAAACACGACATAATGCAGTTGAACCAGCAAAAGGAACTACGTTTCAACCGAGTGTCCATAAAACATTACTTTTTTTTGTATCAGGACGTTATTTATTTGTTAATTTGCTTTGTATCATAACATGTTACAGTACACCAATGAAATTTTCAGTAGCAATCCATGATTAAAACAGTTCTACTGTTAAATAAATTAAACACATTAACTCCCTCCTCTGAGACAAATTGTTGAACATAAACTGATTTATTATCAAGTCTCACCTCATTATTTTATTCGCATCACAAAAAGTTAATCATACGTAACCCGTTCGTATACATTTTATTTCACATAAGATATAGGTACGCTTATTTTATTTTTAGATTACATTTCAGTCAATTATTCTTCATTTACAACGCATAGAATTTACAAATAATATTAAGTACCTACTTAATGAAGTTGGTTAATAACTAGAAAATTAAACATACTTTGTCGGTTTCATTCCTAACTGAATAATTTTCTCGTTATCAAGATAATTTGAAGAGCTCCATTTAAATGCTAACTGTGTTTAAATCTTTGAACAAAACTGTTAAATTGTTTTCATTAGTGCAATCACTTTTAATGTTGAATCAACACGGAGCGAAGTACAAAGTGCTATGAGTACGGTAAAAGGGCAAAGCCTCACTTGGCGGTAATTCCATTAATAGATTCCTTGCTCCAATGAAGCAGTGGTTTCCAAACCTCATCCCAGTAAACTGTTATACCGGAAACTCATTACCGTTTAAACCGTCTAAGAAATCTTATAATCTTTTCCTTGAAAATTGAAAATCTTGAATAATTGAATATTAAAATTATTTGGCGGAAAAGCTTTTTCATCTCGCTGTGTTCGTTCTTCTTGTAAGTTTTTTTTTCATAGCTCTTCCACTTACTGCAAAATTATAAAATAAAAGGGTAAACTTACGAAGAAATCAGTTTTCCTTTTCTGAAAAGTTGGTATAAGATATAGAGGTAATATTATTATTTTGGAGAATGACAAGCATAAACCTTGCGTAAGAAAAATATGATTTCATAAAAATATGTACTTATATACGTTTTCCTGGAATTTGGAAGTAAAATATATGACCCTGATGTAGGCACTTCTCCTTGGACACTTTCCAGTGGCCAATTTTTATCTTACGTTACGACTGCTCTGAGTAACAGGAAATTTATGACATCATTTTATTATATCTGACTTACTGAACGCCTTAGAAGAGAATATCATAATTTATTGTTTTATGCTCACTGAGAAGTTATCTAAATATCATCACCGGTATTTGAGGTATATAAACCTTTTTGTGGTCATGGAACCCACTCTTGATGTATGTGATGTGCGAACGACAATCATAGCTCATAAACATTATAGAATACGGCGTCGTTAATAAAACGCTATAGCGCCAAGTAAGAAAAAAACAGTTTTAAATGAAACAGCAATGCTTAAACACCTGATTCCATATTGCAAGCTATTAAATTGCCTGCATTTCTCATTAGTTAGCGGCTCGCCCTCGCTTAACCCGCTTCCCCCAAACCATTACCTAAAAATGGCCACTCGTGCTAATATTGGGCCCGCAAGGAAGATTTGTGCGGACTATTATTAAAGGCATTCGTTCCAAACAACCGCAAATAAAATCATGCAGTTGAATATCCAGGGTTGCGCAAAAAACACCGCGTAAATCAGTCTGACCAAAAGTTTTTCGTATACCTTCATCTCTATTGTCTCTTTATGATTAAAATTTACCCGAGGCGAGGGTAGGGAGTTTTAAAATGAGACCCCAAACTTGTGCGCCGTAGTTTGCAACCAGGTTCGAAGGCACGAAACAAACAGACTCCGACCGTAGGTACGGCTAATGTAAAAAGTTTCACGAGGTGGTAACGCTGTTGTTTGCTTCCAAAACATCAACCAGCGCCACGATCATCTAAATATTTCCTCGGTGTTTAGAAGCCGGGCCATGTTACCTTGATTATTCAACTTTTTTGTCGTCGGAGAAAACTTTGGTAAAGACTTATACGCACTTTCGAACAAAGCTGTTATCTTGAACCTAGGTCGATTTCTGTCATAGAAAAAGTCTTAGAATTCTTCTCCGTACGTTAAAGTAGATACACGCCTCAAGACATAGCGTTTTTTTATCACGTGTTTGTACAGTAACAAAGCCTCTTCAAGGGTCTATTACTAACAAGAACAAGCCGTGCTCACTACTCTTTGTGCGCTGTATTTATTTCTTTAAAATGAATATACAAGATGGTAGGTATTGTCTTTTGGAGTGCGGCCAACAGTTCGCGACTTGGTAATATTTTTTAAATTCAATTTCGGTGAAGCCACAGCGCTGTATCCAGTCGGCTTAATGTACACCTGGTGAACATTTAAATGAGATACTACGCTGCTATTTACTTATTTATTTGAGATTTCAGTACTGTGAATATATTCACAGAGTTGTCTAGTATGTTACGTAAAAAAAACAATTATTGTGACACAACTATTTTTATCCGGCTTTTGTTCTTCAATCTATTACTTTTTAATGTACTTAAATATAAATAACAGTCTATCCATGGTAACAGTAACTATTATGACATATGATGTGGTCCAAATATATCTACCCTGTCCTCGACATGACAACTCCCTTGGGGCTTGACAAAAATGAAACAGAACACAATGGTAAAAATAACGATATTAAAAAAAGGAAGAAATACATTTCTGAACCATGTTTTTCTGTCTGTAGACACAACAAAACATTACTGCCACATAGTAAATTTATAATGCAGCTGTTTACGTGTAGTGTTTTTGTAAATTACCTTGTATGTATCAAAATTTGTCGGGGGTCCTCTACAACGAGTCCCTCGCACAAATTTGGAATTGACACAATAGTGTTGGTCACTGGAAGAGGGGGGGGGACTACTACGTACTTTCAGGGCCCCTGGACCTAAAGGGCTCCGTATAATTGATACGGCTGATATGGCGGTATCTATGCCCTTGCTTTGGAGGTCTATCTGTCTCGTTTAGACGGATGTACAAATACCTATCGTCGAAAGAGATAGATATAAATAATATATAGGAGAGATTGTGTAGGTAACGACAATGTAAATAAATAATAATTTGACTTGAAGTAGGTATTTAATTGGGTGGACTACATATAGATAAATTAATTTTCATCCCTGTCAGGATAATCATATAATAAATAAGACAGTCAAAACATGCCTGTATATATTTTTTTATTAACTATTTATGCTCAGTATAGGGTTCCGCAGCTATTACTATATGTAATAATCAGCAACAGAGTGTACCTATCTTCATAGCACTTACGTCCTTTTATCTAAATAGTATCAAAAATAATAATAATAATTTATTAATGAAAATAAAAGTTAGTAAAAAAGTTTCTTAGAAATGTCGAATGATGTGCCACACGTAGATGCTTACTAGAAAAAAAATCTGCTTCTGTTACATGTATGGAGTGGGGCACTCCATACATGTAACAAAAGCAGATTTTTTAAATAAAATATTTATTTTATTTTTTAATTATTGAACTAAGTAGCGGCTAATACAAGACACCTACAATCAAAATTTTATCCATATACAATGTGTAGTTTTTGAGTAAATTGCCTGTGACATACGGACGGACAATCTAAAACTATAAGGGCTCCGTTTTTGTCATTTTGGCTACGGAACCCTAACAATAGTAGAGCCCAGTAACCAATAACAATACATTAGGTACCTACAGTATGATATTATTATCTAAATTCAGCATTTTTTATTACAGCTCTAAATAATGATATAAATTTTATTCCCCTACTTTAAGAAAAGTCGAAATGGATAACAAACATGATGTTCGCGTGTTAATCATTTGATTAATTTAGTTTTCAAGACCATTCACAACAACATATTACATAAAAACGTGTAGTTAATATAAAAACATAAGGTACGGTTAAATTTCCCAACGAATAGCGTAAAATACCTCGCAAGCATTAAAATAAAGTTAATAAAACACACTATTCATAGCGCATAAAGGCGAGGAGTGATCCCTTAATAACGTGCGGGTGCATCCGTGGCTTCATTAGAGCGGTTTAGCCCCCACCTGCGGGGCGAGCTGCGTTAAACTTTATGAAAAAATCGTATAATGTTGTATTACTTCTCATACATGTTATATCCTACTTAGCAAGAAATTTATTTCTAACACCTAAACTTCGTAACCGACGAAGCAAAACGTCACTAATACATAAACGACACTTGCAAAACGTAAGTTGGTACTTACATTTTGGGGTTTTATGTATTTCTATGCTCAATAGCATGTTATTGTTATGTTCTATGTTCGTGATATTTTCAAAAACTACTCGTCCGTTATAGGGGATTTTCGTTATGACTGCATATTTTTCTGCAAGTTAGTTAGAAGTAGAAAGAGGTTGTCCCAGATTATAAGTTAGGACCTACCAAATACCAAAGTTCTAAAGCTTAGGTTAGTTTGTTTATGAGATTGGTTGGTAGTTATCTTAAAAAGTTATTTATCGAAATTCAATCATTAACACTCTGCGGGCAATGGGTATTATAATTTGTATTGTAGATAAATCACGCTTGACTAAGTTTACATTAGTAAATTAATTGTATTTCATTTTGGTGAGTAATATACTAACTACAATAATACAGAATCAGTTAATCCAATTTGATAAAACATAATGACAAACTTTGTGACTATTAACGGCTAATCTGTTCTGCACTGACATAGTTCCTATTATTAATTACGAACTTATATGTATAGATTGTATGTTAGTATAAGTTGAATATTATATAAATAAATTGTAGATATGGGAAGTAAAATAGTGTCCAGTACAATAAAAAAGTGGGACTATTTCTAGGTAACAATACGAGAGTTGCAAGCTTTGTATTCTTGTCATGACAACAATCCCATAAGAGGCCTGTTGGCTGGAGTCGTCGTGAAAGCCACGTTAATTACGACTTTTCACAGCGCACTGCTGCGGGTAGTTGAAAAAATAAGCTATCCCAACTCGTAAACCTCTATCACATAGTTTAATATATTTTTAACTCCTTTTTGGAAAACAAAGTTCGCTGAATTCTCATTGTTTTCACTGGCAAACTGGCTTAACGCAACATTAAACCAGTTTTTGAATTCTGAACACGAAATAGAGCCAGCTATGAAAATTTATATAAACCATACAAATAACCCAGAGTACTGAAGTAGTAAATAACGTTGAAATGAATCTACATCGGTACTGTGATTAATAAAGTACAGCATTTCAAGTCGTTCAGTTTGAAAGCGTTAAGTTCCTCACTTAAGCGGGATCTTTTAAGTTCATACGCCATTTTATTTGAAAGTTCCTGTTTATGTTTCACTCGAGCAATTTGAGCCGTTCATCTTAAGAAAGTTTACTTACCATTTCGCGCAAGAAGAATCCGGCAGCGCCCACAGCGAGGAGCAAAGCAAAATAAATATCTAAAGTTATTGAACAAAAACCAAGTTCAATGATACGCCCAAGAAAGTACTTTAAATTAATGAAAAATAGTGACTGGGTTTTCCATCCATAGATTGTCATTAGATGATTTTATTTTACTTATTGATTTAAATATATAGGTACCTACATAACGCCCCAAAAACTTTTCTAAAACGAGATATATATAAGTTGTCTAATAACCATAACGTATTTTTATTTTGGTGGCATGACGCTGCTAGTCTATGGCCAATTTAAAAGTAGGCCCTACGATATTATTCAGTAAGGATTATGGCTCGCACATTCTGTGCATCCGCCAGTCTCAAGTTCATTCTTCTTCTAGTTTTCTTTATGAATCACAAAGTTTCCTTTTCTCGTTTTCTAGTTTTCTTCTTAGAATCACAAAGTCTCGTTCTCTAGCTTTCTTCTTTGAATCACAAAGTCTCGTTCTTTCGTTTTCTAGCTTTCTTCTTTGGATCACAAAGTCTTGTTCTCTCGTTTTCTAGTTTTCTTCTTAGAATCACAAAGTCTCGTTCTCTAGCTTTCTTTTTTGAATCACAAAGTCTCGTTCTTTCGTTTTCTAGCTTTCTTCTTTGGATCACAATGTCTTGTTCTCTCGTTTTCTAGTTTTCTTCTTTGAATCACAAAGTCTCGGTCTCTCGGTTTTCTAGTTTTCTTGTTTGAATCACAAAGTCGCAGTTTGCCGCAACTTTTACAACTCTCTTAATCTTTTATTTTAGGGGCTTTTATTATATAAATAAAAGCCCCTAAAATAAAAAAGACCATCATATTAAAAATGACCCCCGCTGACTTTAGTATTTGATACAATTTTTAGCAGATGTTTGACATCATCTAGTACTTAGCATATTTCTTATATTTTTTTATTTATTTATTAGCTTGGCTAGTCATTGAAATGCTTTGTCCGAACTCTATTATAATTACAGGCGATGTTAGCCGAATTATATCGGCATTTCGGACCTAAACGTTGCGCTGATTGGTTTTCGTTTAATAATAATGATATTGCATTATCATTATAGCCAAGCTATGTTATGTTTGTAATGTAGATTTTCTATTTACTTATACAATTTGAGTACATACAAATAACAATATTATTAATTTCATCGTGTCTTATCAAAAGTATGAGGGTTTTCTCTATTCATAAAGTCGACTAGGCACCGACAAGTACAATTGTTTTTGTAGCCCCCTTAACTTGAATGTTAATTAACGCGCCAATTTGTGGATAAAGACAACCAATATAACAGCTCAGTAAATCTATGCATACTTAACGATGTTAAAACAGTTTCATCCTCCCATCACTCGAGGCGACAATAAAAGAGCTTAGCAACTTAGGTGTTAATGTGATTTACTTTTATTAAAGTTGTTTCATTTGTTTGCTTGCTGTTGCCCCGAGCGGTCGCGAGACGAGATATTAGTGTCAGGCTGAATGTAATATGAATTATTATACTTTCCCTCGCAATTTTAAAGGATGGCATTTCGTATTTCTGCTATAATACTTAAGTATTACCTTCCAGAAGCTATAAAGCTATGAGAGATATATTTGAGACTTTGAATGATGAAAACACACTAGGTACGAGAATGTCAAATAAAATTTAATGAATAATCGGATATAATGAAGATGTTTAAACAGAAATTGTAGCTACATTGTTGTTTTCACACACAATAAATACAATTGGGGAACGTTAAAATGACTTACAGCGGTAACATTAGGCTTATAATGACCATTTGCAATCCCAAGGCACTATACGGACCCGTTTCCCTCGATTGACTTTTGTTACAAACGAGGAATGATAAGCAGCGCTGAAACCCTCTTAGAAAATATTTATGCTCAATTTTATTAAGGTTTTATTTTTCATGGTTAATGACAATAATGGTATAGGAAACTATAGAAGCATACGAGTTAAATCAAAAAGAAGGCGTGAAACGACGTGGAATGTAACTGTTGTTTCCATTACATTACAATTTTCCAGATGAATGGGTGTCTACTCACGTACTCAATATTGAATAAACTATAAAAGATCAATATTTCCGCAGTGGTTCGACAGTTCCAACGTTTTGAATACAACACAATGGTTCTAGTTCGGATACTACACAAGTTTGCTTAGGACGTGGACTCATTCACTTCCATCAATCCCTTGCTACCATTATTTGTTTACGGCGCAGGAGGTAAAACGTCTCATCTACTTTTCTTCGCGAAATACTTTATACCTTAAGCCGTCCCGCTAAGAATTACATTTAACTTATAAAGCACCGTATCAAGAGTATCCAATGTTCAGATTTTGGATACTCGAGACCGTTCGTTTTGTAAATCCAAGGAAACACTTTCAATTTTACAAAGGAGTGAACGAAACATTAAATTTGTTTTAGAAACTTTCACCATCCCTCTCTCTCAATACTGTGGAAAGCCAAACTGTTACTAATTACACTTGAGTTTCTCTTAAGCGGGAACTCGTTTTATAATAGATGTTAAATGGTTCAGACCACATTTTTTAATCCGAGCTATGTACATCACGTACTATGCTGCCCGATGAGCCTGCCATGTGCGATAGTGCTTAATCAAAACTTCAATTAAATTTTCGTAATACCTTTCGTCGAGCGGCCTCGCCCGGGAGAGCCCACAAATTAATACCTACGCCCCGGAATATGTTTTAATTTCGATATATCATGATAGTCTATATCAACTGATGAGTTTCGCTTACATTCAACATTATTAAAACATGCATACTTTATTCTGAGCTACTGTTAACAGTGGAATTAAACCACAAACATTTTTATCATGTCGCTTTCAATTACGCGCATTCCTACTTTGTAAAATTAATATAACAAAGAAAACAGTGGCAGCTGACTGGAATTAAAACTCTTCGCTTAACTCTAAATTAAGACTAGTCGAGAATAATAAAGGAGGTATAGTTCTCAATTAAAACACAATTCAGGCGAAGCGGCATTAGTTTATTTTTTCATTCGTATAAATGATCTCGGTAGAAAAGTTTGTTAATACTAATAAACGGCTCGGCAAAGGCGCCAACTCTTCGCGCTTCGCGCCATTTGTCTCCGGAGGTAACGAGTACAGACTAATGGGGTCCCGGCCGAACCTAAGTAATTTAGAAAAACGATTCTTAAGATAGACGACTTCCCGTTTTATTTACTGGTGAAAATGTTGTGCAGGGAATTCAACCATCCCGTGTTTTATTTCACAAAACAAGTTTCACTACAATATAATGAAGACATGTTGAATGCAAGCTTTACGTTTTAAATTTCCGAAGTATATTCATTTTAGTTTGAAATATTTTATAAGTTTTCTGTTCTTTCACCTTTGGAAAGTTACTCTACCATGCTAATAAGGTATGCTATTGTGCTAGAACTTCATAACAAAGTTCAGATGCTGTTTGAATTATGTTATTAAAAAAAACTAAATATAAATATTAAAAAAATCCGCCTGCAAAAAGAAGGAAACAAGATACTCTTCACATTTAATATCATGCAGTCGGAGGCATTAATGAATCTTGTTGGACTTCAAAACTGTGTCGATGAGTGTAGAGTGCAGTCGGGTTTTTTAACTATTTTTTTTATTTACGTTGATTTTTCGACATTTTAAATTCCAAATTACATTTCAAATAATATACATATATTTGTTATCAGCATTTTAAATCCTTTATTTTGATACATCACTTGATAGGTTTAAAGATTTTTTTTTAACATAAGTATATATTTCTAGGCGCCAAACTTAAGTCACTTGATTATTTTTAAAATTTTAAAGTACCCAGTGTCACTTTCACAGCTAAGACGAGTCTAACTATACCTCTCAAGCTAAAATTCATTAAGCCGTTTAGGCTCTAGGGCGTGCCAAAGAAATATACATACATACACTCGAAAAACATAACCCCCCCTTCTTACGCAGTCGGTAAATACAAAGTAACACGAGAAAATACCATGACTTTTATGAATTTGATGTTTCCCTCGAACGTACCCCTGCTCAAAATGTCCATCACAGTGGATGATTCGCCTCTCAGATCAGAAGCTCCCCTAATGACTGTTAGTAGGTATTCGGTGAGAGGCGTCTGTTGATGATTCTGACACAACCAATTAATTCCCTCGAATAATATTGAGTCTTTGATGTCAAAGTTACATGAATACGTTAGAAACGTATTGATAGTTTGGCCGGATCTTCTCAGTAGAACCTACTTAAAGGTCCTACGGGTAATTGCCATAATCGCCACGCTTGGCGAACGGGTGGGCGATTGCAGTAAGGCTTTAAAATATGCAGAGGACGCTGCTGCTCTTCTTTCGGTGGTTAAATTACCACTGTTAAAAGCCAACGATGGCCGAATAGATAGGCAGTTAAGTTTAAGTGATAGGATTCTTTTGCCAGCCTTTGAGTTAAACCCTAAAAACAATCTTAAGAAAAGAAAAGTTAGGTAACAAAAAAGCTCGACCGAAATTATAATTGTAACTAAAATACAAAGTTGAGAGATCCAGAAACTCAAACTGTAGCAAAAGCTCTCTAAATTATTAATGCTCCCTTCACATTACACATTGGCCAAAACCAAGCTCACATTCTTTGATTGAACACGCCTATTCAATCCAAAATCATTAATATTTTAACGTCAGAAGCAGTGTTTTAATATTAATTAAGACATCAGTAGCAGTGAAGGCAATTTCCGAAAGAAATCTCCAACGTTATTGGTTGGAAGTCAAACAGCCTATACACGAAGACGTTTACTTAGGACCCCTCTCAAGACACAAACCAGCAGACAGCTAGATTAACCACTTAAGTATCATGTTGCAAGCCACTGATTCTGTATTGTGTTACGCGGTAATGCCGTGATATTGTGCAGGAGTATTATTTACTTATAGGTCCCGTGTTATTCTGTTCGATTAGTGTTTCTATTGATATTAATAGCTACTAGAGAATGTATTCATATACTTAAATAATTATAGTTCTAAGAATAAAACCATTAAAATTTACGATTTTTGCTCAATGTGGCTATAAATGTCCATACTCTAAATGAGTCCTTTATAAAAACCTAATTTTTAGATCCATTAAAATAAAATAAAAAACTTTGACAACTTAAAAAGCAAAATACTATGCTTGTGAAAAGTCGATTCTACATTTACATGTTATGCCTGTTCGCAAACAATAGGTAAAGCCGGAGAAAAGAATGAGGCAATAAAAACTCGCGGCCACTCTTTTCAAATTGCCTATGTTTACAATGTTTCTTTGTTTAGAAACTGTATATGCAGGTAAGGTCAGCACCTTACCTGCATATACAGTTTACATCGTTACACATATTAGAGGACTTATGCAAAACAAGAAATCAAAAATGTTAAAAGAAGAGTACATGATTTGATTGGATATATCAACCTTAATGGGTACAACATAGTAGGAACATCCACTTACAATGTAAAAACGATATGTGCTTAAATATTGGGCAAATTACTGCTAATTAATAAATAAGTATAAATGTTTTGCAAACGAAAGAAAAGAATGGCCTTAATTTATCACACACAATCTTTACTTACAAAAGTAAATCATTTTCTTAACAAAAACCTAAGTACCATTATTAAAATTATGATTAAAAAAAAATGATAAGATTTTTTTTGTCATATTTCTACGCATTTTCGTGGAAATTCTTGAAGATGCTATGTGCTACTTTCGCTTCTGAAATGATGAGAAACGATAACGATACGGACAGGCGCGAGGACAGTTGGTTGTCACCGTAGCCAAAAACATGACGAGACTTAACATTTTTAAATTAGCCAATACATAGGTGTTACAGTAAAGAGATTGGGGGTGCAATTTCCTCACCTTGGATCCGCGCCTGAACACGAAATCGTTTCAGTTTCTCAGCAAATGTTACTAATTCTAATTACTATGTAAACACTGTGTTTAAGACGTAGAATATAATATTACATATCTATTTTCATATCAATTTGTATGTACACGTATTCGAATCTCAAATGTTGTAGGTATTTTAATTATAGATAACAATGATCGTCTCAAAATGATTCTAATTCCGTCTGTTTCTTGTTTCAGATCATCTCAAATTCGATACATACTACAGTTTCACTAATTAGGTAAGTACTTTCATCTAATTAATGATCCTGCTTTGCTCTTAATTTATCGTTTCGTGTTACATGAGAGAATTTTCTTCATGTAAGTCATTAGCAGGTTACTTGTCAGGTACTTGACTTTATCGAAAATTGTATTTTATATGTAGGTAGTTAATTAAGTATAAATGATTCTTGGAGTTTATCGTGATGCGTATCACCTTTAGGGTGCTTTTTTTAACAGATATGTGATAAACTACCTTGCTGTGGATGCGTTTGATATCCACCAATCATATTCATTGGTCTATATAGCTTAGCATTGGTGGAAACGGCTTCAACTAAGCTACGATTTTTATATGGATGTATGTGTGTATCTATACAAATATATTGTAATAGTTGGCATTTTAAAAAAGGTGGTCATGAGTTTTTATTGCCAAGTTCTTTTCTTACGGCTTTAATCTTGCCAACTTGGCATTAATTGTAGAATCATTATATTTAAAAAAAATGTAAAAAAAAAAAAATTCGCAAACAATAGGTAAAGCCGGAGCCACTCTTTTCAAATCGTAATTTTTTAGAATGTTTGAATGTTTATAAAACGTGATATGGGGTTAAGTGCTGCCACTAATTTACTAAACACCATGTTAGAGGACAGATGCAAATAATTTTGATTTTGAATGTTTAAAATTTTTTTAAATGAGTATTAGCGGGTACAAATAGTAGGAGCATGTTTAAATATTGAATTTAATATATATTTTATAAGAGAATGAATAAATATAAAATATCAACTTATTATTTTAGCAAGAAACGTACACGTATTTAGGTAGATCCCGTGTAAACAAAAAAAATGGTTGTCTGTAAAGTCAGTTTACGGGACGATAATTTTAGTTGCTTAGCAACCAATCCATAACGTTAGTTCCAATTTTATCTCATGTCATAATCGTCATTCGCTGTTGCTTAGCAACCAATCAGTAATGTGACTTTTTTAGACACCTTTTCGTACATGTACCCTGTCATAGATTAAAAAGACGTTATCACATCAAAAAAGATACAGACAGGTATTAATAGTTGATCATTATAACTGTACAATTCATCGTAATACACAGTACTCATAATTTTAAACCTATTTATTGACTATAAATACAGATTACAATTAATCTGTTGTATCCTGTCCAAATACACGACATTTGATTTAAATAATAGTCGATATAATGATCGATAAATTTGACGATCATTTATAAATCAGTCGTACCTACTCGTATTATATTGATTGTGACAAGCCGAATGAGTCAGAGGTGGCCCCGATCGCGCCCGGGCATTGTTTATATATCTTGTCTGGCAGGCGGCGAGCTACCGGCTTAAACTGTCTGCGCCACCTACACAGGAGTTTCGTATGACAATAAGATAAGCCGACAGAAGCGCGACAATATTATTGTAAGGGAGGAGATTAAAAACAGCTCCGTTTAATATGTTACGCAACATATTAGGAGAAAGTGTTATTCAACTAGACTTACATTTTGTAAGGATTGTGCAAGTTGTATTGTTTGTTTCATAATCTTTGCGTTTCCTGTTTCTAATATGTATATTTATATCATATATATCCAACTTTATAAACAAAAGACATAAAATTCTCATGGGCGACGCCAGGATTTCTTTCAGTGGGGTGCACCACTTTCCAGTGCAAGATTTTTTAGGATAATTATGTAGATGCATCTATATCGTATGCCACACCGAAAAAATATCTTCAAAATTATCGTTAAAACTACCGTATTGATCTAATTCTTATTTAATAATGTTACAAAAATAAATCGAAATAACTGTATTAGTTACAGGCTATTTTTTTTCGATGCAAGATTTCGGTACAAGAGCATCCCCTTGCACACCACTGCCACGAAAATATTAATGATATATTTTATGCTAGCCGCGGTCGATTTCCCACAGGAATCGTACATTTTTTTAAGGATATAAACTAGCCTAGGTATGTCACTTTCGGTCCATAAACAAATATTACCAAAATCAACACATGATTATGTATACAGCATGTACGGAACTGTTTACGGATTTGTTTATGAGCCACATATTTGTAATATGATGTCCAACGTCAACAAACTAAAAAATAAATATTGCTCGACATTTGGTAGGTACGTTACTAAATAAATAAATATGTTTAAATCGTACAGAATATAATTTACACGAAATAAGGTTTATGACCTTTGCAGAGCATGTCCAATTGTAAATATGTTGGGAATCGGAGTTGAAGTAACCAAATCGCTACAATATTTAGCCCTTGCAGAACGTCTGGACAGAAGTCTGCCAGAGCTCAGCGCGTTCGGTATCTAGGTAGTGCATTTCAGTTCGGTTGAGAAGACATCAATTATTTCGAAGTCGGTGCAAGTCAGTCGGCCGTGGCCCGCTACCAGATACTATTGAATTGCACGAAGTCAACTTGCTTTTGAATTCGCAAGATATTGAGTTCGGATAACAATTTAGATGATCACAATAACAATGGTCATTCGACCAATTTGTAAGAATAAAGTAGGGAAAGTTAAAAGTACGCATCTATCCATAAGCAATAGTCAACTAGCTTGCCTTTGTGAGGCTTCAAAGAGTTCTACATACCTATTATCCGCGCCATTGACCTAAAACATAGAAACGAGAGATACAATAGTAATGATACGAATATACTAACGTAAATATAATAGTAATAAAATATTTACAATATGTAAAATAGTTATGATTTATTTTGGTAAATTATGCATTTAACGCAACAGCATAAAATTGGATATTCGGCAAATGAAACAGAATTTAGCGTATTCTACATCCAGAACAAGCTCTCATTTCATTACGTACAAAGTTAAATTATTCGTAAATACGTCAGAAATTATTAATTTATATAATTAGTTACTTTAACATCAAAGTAAAACCTAAATGAGAGCAACTTTATCTGGAGTTTGTAATTTCAGCTCAATTAGCGCGAAACGAGTCCTATATTAGTTTATGCAAAGTGTAGCTGTATATCCTTGATATTAAGCACATATTGCAACAACACGATACTTAAGCGTACTAACAGTAGACATAAAGCACCAAGTACAAAGTTAGCTATGGTCAAAGTTATCCACAAGGATGCACATGGCGACACTAAAACCCACTTTACCTCGATATAACTTTCCCGCTGAAACAGCTTAACCAGCCACCGAGCACCAAACATTTATTATTTTGTCTTAATAATGGAACAAATGGATACTGGTACAAAGTTCCGTAGTATGCAATACCTGCTGGTGATAATCAAAAAATCTACAAGTTACTTAAAAAAAATAGTCGAGATTTATAATAATAATAATAACCATTTATTTCAGGCTACTAAGGCCCATATCATACAAATACACCTAAATAAAAAATATATCTTAATAGACTAATACATAATTTAGGTATATAATATTTAAAATTAAATTATAACATAAATGACACCGAGACTGCGACGACGGCGGAGTCATGTTTCGCTGCGTGGTGTCACGTAACCTTCCACGAAAACGTCGGTACGCGACACCCGGCCAGAAGTCCTCCTTCATGAAGATGGGCATAGATATGGCTATGGCTTTTTAAAAGAAAACAACTTGTCTATACCTACATTGGACTCACTGTCGCTCCTATATTGTTTTGTACTACAACAAAATTATAGAAAGAAAAAGAAAGAAAGAAAAACTAATTTATTCGTAGAGTTACAACACCCACTGCATACGGCACATTACAATCTTATAAGTAGAATTATCAAATTGAATTATATTTATATACACACGAGATCATGTTACAACCTTAGATATTTTAATATGTACTTATTAGTAGACAATAAACACTAAGTACTCGTACAACATAGCACGTCATTGTAGGCGACGCGACAGTATTAGATGATACCAATACGATATGTAAGGGACGACCCTTTTGATATTTAATTTTGCCAGATTCTATTAGCCCCACCTGTAGGTACTGTAAGTGAATTTTTTTCGACGCAAAAACGAATTGCATCTCTCCACTCGTGTAGGGGCAATACTTTCATCAGACATATTTTGATAACATCGATATAGGTTTGAAAATGCCTTTTCAAATACTCTTTATGGTTTTTAAAACAAGTATGTATTTTCAAAACAGAATCTAATAAACGTACACTGTATTATTGCCTTCGAAGAATCTATACTAATATTATAAAGAGGCAAATTTGTGAGTTTATATGGGTAATCTCTGGATCTACTGAACTGATTTAGAAAAATCGTTTAACACTAAAAAGCCACGTTATTTGTTAGTGTCATAGGCTTTAGAAATCACGGTATGACCAATAGAAGCGGAGCATCAATGAATAATGTTGCGAACCGAGGAGAAATGACGCAAACGAAGTTGCTCGGGTCAGCTGGATTTAATCACAGATAATATAATACTATACTAGTAATTTAATAAAGCTCTAAGTAAAAAAATAATAATAGAGCAGTAAAGATTAGTAAAACGATTTAACAGTAAAACTATACAATAAAACGACCCAATATTACAGAATTCATTCATCCTTCCAAAACATACCTCGGACGTATTCATGTTTTATTTTATTTCCATTTAGCAAATAGAAAAATACCTACCTACATTGTTCGTTTCATTTGACTTTTTTAGAAAGGGTACTTTTTTTAAAAAAAGACGATTGATTAAAAATACTTTTTGACTAACATTGTAATTGAAATTTTAACTCAATTCCGCACTACAAATAAACCGCATGAGGTTTAATTGGCGTAAAAATAACGATGTAATTGAAATTTACGCGTTGTTGAGAGCGGTACCGCGCCCGAACTGCCTACTTATGTTTAAACCGATTGCTGATACTTGTTTTATCATAATGAGTGTGTTATTGGGGTTTTCATCCGCAATATTTTTGAGGGTAAACAAATTGATAGGTACTTTTCTTTCCAAGAGCTAGGAAGGGCTGTGACGAAGCTTATTGAAGGGAATAATAAATGGAAAATACTGTCCCTGTCTCGTCATTTGACTATAAATAAAATAAAGTTGAATTGGTGAGTGTATCCTATGTAACTAATGTTGCATTTATAAACTACGAGCTGCCCTGGCTTCGCACGCGTGTCATATCGTAGTTTTTTGTACCTTGTGTTACATTGTTGCAATTCTCGTAGGGATCTCTAATTTTTTTGACAATAAAAAATAGCCTTTGTTACTCCCCGATAACGTAGCTTTCTAATAGTGAATGTTTTTTTTAAATCGGTCCAGTAGTTTTTTAGTTTATTTGTTACATACAAAAATACAAATATTTCCTATTTATAATATTAGTATAGAAGTGTAATTTACCTTGATACATATTCCAATCTATATTGACTTTACAGATGCTAAACCACTTGGAAAATACACAACTTTATTTAAAAAAAAAGAGACTTCTTCTGTTGTGTAACTTCTGGTATTTAGCTAATTTGTATGTCTTTTAAAGGTACTTTTTAGCCAATGACAGATTTGTGTAAATAAAATCCGTGACCTACTTAAATTCTTGCACAAAATTCTCTCTCATTCCTGCAGTAGGCCCGACATTAAAACCAATCACTTTTCCCTTTAATGTATAAGAGTACCTTCTCGATAAAGATGATTAACCCTCGAAAATAACGAGTCGGCCATCTTTGTTGTACCAGACAATGTTTCTCAAGTTTCTGTAAAATTACTTACCTTGTACTCTATACTTTAATGGTTGCGTAAAATTACTGTCTCATTTCATACTAGCATTTGCCCGCGGCTCCGCCCGCGTTGTTTCAGTTATCGCGATGATATTTATATATTACAGCTCACTTCCCCAAAGTTTGTCGGCAAAAAAGGGATCTCCATAGTGACCTGAATATTCAAACAAATAACAAAATGGCAGCGCACGTCAAAATAAAGAGTAAAAGGGATTTTGTTATCTGTTAGAAAATGTAAGTTACTATAGACCTAGCTATTGTAACAAATATCAAAATGGCAGCGCACGTCAATATTGACTTTTATAGGCAATTTTTTGATAGCTTGGGTTACATTATTGTGATTTTCGTAGATATATCTAAATAAAAAGAAATACAGTTTATGTTACTCGCTGATAATGTAGCATTCTCTGATGAAATCGTTTTTAAAATTATTTTGTAATCGGTTTATAAACTTTTTTTGGCCATTTAGGCGTGAAAACTGACGACTTTACATACAAACTTGCAATCCATATTTTACCCCCTTATAAGTTGATTATCCAAAAACGCTGAAACATGTGTTTCTCTATTTTAAACTAAAAGGCTAAATAAGTAATGTCACAGATCTAACTTTAAAACTTCCAGAAAACTTAAAAATTCGTTATTGTCTTTTTGGTTTAAAATAAAAAAATAAACACGTATTTCTTTATTTTAAACGTAACGACTTTTAAAGATCTTACTTTAAAACTGACGTTTTTTTACAAAACCTTTGAACCCCTATTTTACTCCCATAAGGGTTGATTTTTCAAAAATTCTGAAACCCGCTTTCAGTATTTTAAACCAAAACACAAAATACGAAATTTCAAAAATATAACTTTATAACTAACTATACTAGAAAAGAAAAGCATCAAACAAATATATTTAAGATTTAGCTTTCCTATAAAAAAAAATAAACGGAACGTGTTACTAAGTCACCCCAGACTATATTTGAAAGTTATGTACCCACCTTATCCAAAGTTTTTAATGGTAGAAGATTTAATTAAATAGGTATCTACAATTCAGTGTTTAATTTAATTCTACTATAAAGTCAAATAGTAAGCAGAAAAAGACTTGAAAATGTGGAAATCTCATAACAGCCTATTAACATTATCCAATACTCACGGATTTAGCAAGAAATAGACTATAAATTAATCGGAATAAAATAATAGTAAATCCTCCCTATACTCTATTTATAAAGAGCAACTCAAATTATTAATAATAATAATAATAATTTATTGTTCCACAAAGTGTACAGAGTTATACATCAATTTTTACAAATACAACAATTTCAAATTTCTTATTTAAAACCTTCGATCAAAATCTGAAAAATAAGAAATAATAAACGTTGTCAACAAAACTGTTATTAGAGGCACCACAATTATCTATTTGCGACCGTTATTGTTCGTTTTACCATCAAACGGTCAAATTACCCCTTAAAAATAAAAGCATAGTGCTTCAAAGGCAAGATCTTATATCAGTATATGGAACAGTATAGCTCACATAAAACTGTTACCGCGTGATATTGAATAGTAAAACTTCCCGAGAGCGTTCATATAAATGAGAATATTAGTAGGAATATTTTATGTGGCCATTGTTGGCTGGAACTTAAGCAAGATTTCCCTCGGTACCACAATTTATAATCAGCACCATGTTTCATTAATCTCCAGTCCTTTTTCCGATAAAACACGCGAGGTTACAAGGCGATATGGAAAAGTTTTGAAAGTTATTCTCGTCATGTGCATAGATTTTTATAGTAGGATATTTTTATTTAGTGTAAAATGCATCTATAATTCCAATATGATAAATGGGTATCTAGTATCTCACTATTCTATTTGTACCTACATATTTAATCTATATATTTACATTGCTACTAGACGAAAATTCTTCACTGTTATAGAGCCAAATATACTGAAACTCAGAATAAAATATCCGTAATATTATCAATATTTGTACTGAAAGAATGCTTCAACTACAAAGAATAAAAGCGTTCATAGGCACAAAAAAATCCTTTTTACTCAAATTCTATACGCTTTTTTAATGAAAAAATATTTTTATATTTTCAACATTATTTGGTATTAGGTGGGTTGGTTGTGTAACCTGATGCGATCCTTTCAGTAACATACTTGGCAGTATATAGAACCGATGCTGTTTCAGTTGTTAAAATATTTATGAGGGGACCTTTTCTCATGGTTTTTTATACCCGTATAATGTGAAGAATTTACTGCTCTGATCCTTTAATGTAATTGAATTTACAAAATCAATAGGATACCAAACATATTTTTTGTTTAATAATTTTATCATCATATAAAATTGAAGCTGTTTTTACCCGCGACGGCCACGGGACGGACGTAAGAGGTGTTTTTGTGTCTGTGTGTTTGTTACCATTTTACTCGAGAACGGATGAGCCGATTTAGAAATGAATTTTTGAATTATATGGTACTCATTCCCGGGCATTTTCTTAGCTAAGTTTTATATACTCATGTTTCTCCAAAACGGTTATTTTTTTTCTCGGAGGTGGCTAGGATGAGTTTTTTGCTCTGTATAAGTCTAATTCTTGAGCACATTCTTATTTAAGTTTTAATATTACAAACCGCCAGGGGGCGCTACAGTATAGTACACGCGTTTGTTTCTCCAAAAGGGTCAAGTTCATCTTTTTATTATTAAAACAGATTATATATAGGTTCCGTACAATATAATCTTTACTTTCAACACGAATAAGTACCTACCTAGTATATTTGTATAAAAACTCTAAAAAGTTTAAAATAAAAAAAAAAAAAACCATGACGGGTGTAAATAAGAATCAAATAAAATTTTAAAACCCCCCGACTACCAGGAGGTTAGTAAGCGAAGAAAGTCCATCGGGATCTACCATTCGCTGATCTTTCATATTATGTACAAAAATATTTAAGTTCAAGTGAGGGCATTAAATATCGGACCCCGGCAGACTTTCTTCGGTTACTTACCTCCTGTTAGTCGGGGGTTTTATTTGAAGCTTTTTAACACCCGTCGTGGGTTTAAAAAAATATTGTTTTTTTTTATTAGAAAGTCAAATTATATTCACTTAAGTGACAAAATGCAACGCGTAAGAACGACAAACAAAATTTGAAATATTCTACATTTAATGCCAAGTTCGCAAGAGTAAAGCCGTGCAAAGAATTTGGCAATGAAAACTCAGGGCCACTTTTTTCAAATATATATATTTTTTCAATATATTTCTGTATATACAGTTATACCAGTAAGGTGCTGCAACCATTACATTACATTACATAGTAACCATTTCAACAATGGTGTAAAACCTCATTGCATTTGAAAACTATAATTTTTTATTTATGTTGACCATAAAAGTTGACAAGTGCATTGCAGTCGGCTTTCGGCTTGTAAAAATGTTGCAACGTACTGAAACAACGTACGATAGAAATATAATCACCTGAAAATCTCTAATGTATACTAACATTATAAATCTGAAGAGTTTATTTGTTTGAACGCGATAATCTCAGAAACTTTTGGTCCGAATTGAAAAATAATTTAATGTTGGATAGCCCATTTATCGAGGAAGGCTATAATAAAATCACGCTACGACCAATACAAGCTGAGCAGCAATGAAAATGTTACAAAAACGGGGAAAATTTACGCAGACGAAGTTGCGCGGGACAGCTAGTATAAAGTATATAATGACTAGATACAACCAACTAAATTACCCCCACTGGTAATCGTTGAAATCAAAACGTACACTCGAAAAATACTTTTCCATGATTTTGCCACACTTATTTCAAACACTTATTTGTTATTCAGCGTTCCACATCGTAACGAAAACGATTTGGGAGATACAAAAAATAGACTCCACGACATTAGCACACGATGTTTCTAAAACAAATACAAATTTGTAATATCAGAACGGGCAAATGTTCGTAAGGATCGGTACCGTTAAGCTAAACCAAAAGCGTAAATCCAGACGGAGTTACGGACTACGGAATTGCATAGCTACCTGCGCGCTAAACGAACGCCGCCGCCCGTAGCCGAACTACCGCTAATTAGTTAGGTATTTTCACACGACGAAGTTGCGCGGGACAGCTAGTATAAAGTATATAATGACTAGATACAACCAACTAAATTACCCCCACTGGTAATCGTTGAAATCAAAACGTACACTCGAAAAATACTTTTCCATGATTTTGCCACACTTATTTCAAACACTTATTTGTTATTCAGCGCACGCCCCCACATCGTAACGAAAACGATTTGGGAGATACAAAAAATAGACTCCACGACATTAGCACACGATGTTTCTAAAACAAATACAAATTTGTAATATCAGAACGGGCAAATGTTCGTAAGGATCGGTACCGTTAAGCTAAACCAAAAGCGTAAATCCAGACGGAGTTACGGACTACGGAATTGCATAGCTACCTGCGCGCTGAACGAACGCCGCCGCCCGTAGCCGAACTACCGCTAATTAGTTAGGTATTTTCACGCAAAAACTTCAATTAATTCCGTCAAAGCCACCACCGGCGGTCTGCTGGCCTTTTTGTTGGCGAGAAAAGTCAAAGGCGCGCGAAAATCGGAATGAAGTAATGAAATTTCTATTGGCGAGCCGTTTGGAAATCCAACGCTTTCTTATCCGGACGCTCAGTTGATTCTTTCTGTCGCAGTAAATCTAAAAAATTGTCTACGGTTTCATTTTCGATGGACTATTTTTAGTTTTAAAACCAGTTAATTTATTTACTTTTAACACATTACTGCTAATGCGAGGTCTGATTAAATTATCCAACCTTCAAGAGGTTATGATTTCTAGTAGTAATAATAAACTACCGTTTTAGGTAATTTAGTAGGACCGTTTAGCAGACACGATGAAATGGTAAACCAAAAAAATATGATTACTTTAAATCAAACTTCAAAGTCGCTCAGCGGGCTATGGAAAGGGCTATGCTCGGAGTTTCTCTTAGGGACAAAATCAGAAATGAGGTGATCCGGCAGAGAACCAAAGTTATCGACATAGCCCACCGGATTAGCAAGTTGAAGTGGCAGTGGGCTGGCTATATTAGCCGAAGAACCGACAACCGTTGGGGTAAACGAGTTCTTGAGTGGAGACCGCGGCTTGGCAAACGTAGTGTAGGACGCCCTCAGGCCAGGTGGAGTGATGATATACGCAAAACGGCTGGCAGGAGCTGGATGCGAGAAGCCGAAGATAGAACAAAGTGGCGTGCAATTGGAGAGGCCTATGTCCAGCAGTGGACTGCGATAGGCTGATGATGATGATGACTTTAAATCATGTACCTATCTACTAAGTATATATTTATTTACCAAAGGGTTAACGAACTATAAGGCCTCATTCGCACGAGCGTATTTAACGTCAGTTAAATAAACGAAACTATTTTGCGAATGAGGCTTTAGGTTCCAACCTTTAAGAGCAAAAAAGTGCAATGGTTGGTATAAGACACGAAGTCATCAAAGCGCGCGTCACCGAGTCGTGGACGTCGAGATAATCCTATTGAAAGATTTGATTTTCCGCTAAATTAGATAAAAGTAATGAAATACTCTCCCGGGATCCCGCCAAACCTGAAGAGACATTGAAAGAATTTAACATTGATCTTATCAAATGTACACACTCTTTCTTGTTAAATGTGAACGTATAGAATATATTCATGCATATTATGAGGTTTATTTTGTCAATTTTTAACGTAAATTTTAAATAATTATTAAATAAATAATACAGTAAACACGTGAAAAGTGCCGTGCCGTGCCGTGTGGTACCGGCTTAAGAATAGTACCACCCCAACTCTTCCCGTAGGTGTCGTCAAGCCGACTAAGGGATTTCACACCGGAGGACGGGCAGCAGCGTCCTCTGGGTACTTAAAGTCTTACTGCGATCGCCAACCCGCTCGCCCAGCGTGGCGAGTATGGCAATTACCCCCAGGATCTACATACTGGTAGGTTCTGCTGGGGAGACCTGTGCCCAGCAGTGGACCATCATATGGGTTGATATGTATATGTATGTATGTGGAAAGGGACTTCCGCTTGTCAATATTACTTTTTACCAATGGTAGGTCTAGGCCATAGGCAGTCTTGATGGAACCACAACAGTGTCAGTTATTCTTCCGTAAAATATTGATGTTAACACGTCACCGTGTTTAGGTTAAAGTTCTCTGTAGCAAGTGTAATTACTGGGCATATTAAACTTATGAACTAATGTCTCAAATCAAGACTTTTGCCAAACAAGATACTGTTATGGGCTCGTGACGCTCATTATCAGGAGCACGACCTGCTCGTCTCCTCATTTCGTTACTTACCCCAAAATAGCCTTCCCATTTCAGTTACCTACTACTAAAAGCAATGTCGGCAATATTTCATGGAGTGCAACGTATCGTGCAGCTAGTATATTGATAACAGTTAATAAATATAATAAGTTTAGTATTGTTTTAAAACATTACTCGGTTCTCCTAGATTAAAACGTTTAGGTCAGTTAAAGGAAAACCTGTCGGCTTTTTATCACAGAACTTAAACGTCAGTCACGTTTAATAAATTTGTAGTATTCTATCTGATCTTATAAACAACAACACAAGTGAATAGTTACTAAAACACTTATTGAAAACGTGAAACACTGTCTAGTATCAAAACTATTCGTCCAACTAATCTCTATTTATAATCGGAAGTCGAATCACGACTTTATAATCCGATAGAGTACAATTTTGACATAACACTAGTTCCGACAAACTTTAACATTTCATTAGTACTGAGCAATAGCTTATAAGTGGAGTGTTTCACAGTTTAAGCGGGATATCGCCCTCTCGTCCCGACTCCCGGCGCCCACTCTCGCGGGGGTATATTCCGTGCCTCTTATTCAATTTGTGAGCGAATCAGTTCCGCCAACCCGATTATCTTTCACGTCGAGATTTATATGCTCACAAGAGAGCTTTTTCCGAGGTTTACTTCAAGAATGTTTCAAAATATTCACATATAAATTTTTCTTATAAACCTATTATGTATCGTAATATTGAGACTTTTTCTTCCTTACACCACTTACCTTAGTTTAACTTTCTTATAATAAAAAATGCCTTTTCAGTCTCACAAAAAGATATCTTGGACGGAGCTGGAAGGTTCTAAAGCAGCGTAAATACAACTAGTACAAAGTATTAGCTATTAGTCTCGCTTTATTGGCTCATTGTGCTATAGCAGTGAGTTCGTGAGAAAGCAAGTAAGTAGTACTTTTCTATAATGGGAAAGCACTTGGCACATGTACAGAGCAGAGAGCAAGAGGCCACTCGGCTCAGTAAACATTTGCCCAATAATTGCGAGTCCTCAGTTACGCTGCAGGAATAAATATTCGCTCTCCCTGCGGGGAACGCCGCACATTCCTTTAATTCAAAGCATTTCTTTATTGGACAAAAGTCATGGAGCTTATTGTTTTATTAACGAATAACTTGGGAGGTTCCTTGTTTGCCTTGTTACATTTACTCCAATAAAAGTTATGTTATTCGTGTTTTTATGAGTATACGACATTATTAAACTTTCAACCTCAAATGCGATTGTATTTTTATTACTTTCTAAAATGGCAAACATATTGGATTAATACAGAATGTTGTCGCTAATAAAGCAAAGTTATAAGGGAAAAAATGTGAGTTTAACTTTAATGATAATAATATAATATCTTGGAACAACTCACGCAACGCCATCTGATCCCAAACTAAGCAGAGCCTGTACTATGGAAACCAGACAACTGATAAACATACTTAAATATTTGTAACTAAGTATTTACACATTGTAGATAAATAATACCCAGACACAGAATAAACCATCGTGCTCGTCACACAAAGCTTTATTCTGGGTGGGGATCAAACCCACGACCTCCGGCTTAGTAGTCAGGGTCACTAACTGCTAGACCAACAGGCCAGTCAAAACTAAATCAGAAAGTATTCATTTTCTAAATCCATAAATAATATTTAATAAATATTATTTCCTAGGTCCCCACTTTATTAAGTTATCATTTGATCTGAAAGCTGGCACGGCTGTTCTCCATTATAAAATATTGAAACATAAACTGACTGATGGTTGCCCTACTCAATCGAACCTCCATAGCTAAAGATTGTGGCCATTATTGGCGCAATTCAAGAAATGGCAAATCGTCCGCGACAATTTCCATCACCGCCTTTATTCTTGTTAACCTACACCGCCGTATTCTTGAGACTTTATCTTTTGTTGTCACGCGGTTATTGGAACTTGGGGATTCTTTGCGATGCGATAATGTGACAGACAAAATATTATGTCATGTTGTGTTATTTGTTAAAAGTTGCTCATAACAATAGCGATTCCGTGTTTTTTTCTGCTGTCTGGCTGACATTTTTTTATGAGATGAATATAATGAAGAAAGTAAACCTGCTTGAGGGGAGCATTTAGTTTAAGAGAGAAATAGAGTTTTATTCTTCCCACAGACACTAATTATCGAGTCCACAATATTAAATCTGGAGCATCTAATACGAGTAAATAGGTATTTTTAACTACTTGTTTCAGTTGGTATCTTAATCGGGCTTAAGCCGTAATTAAAAAAGAGATATATAATATGTAAAAATAGTAATGGACAATATATTTATTTATATTATCATAAACAGGAACAGAAAGGTGTGGTCAAATTTCAGCATCGGATAGGGTATGTTATTAGTATTATATAGCTGTTGCATTATTATTACATAGTTATAGCATATTCTTTATGTCAAAATACAGTAGTGAAAAGCATATGGCATAAGAATTATACCTCCCTTGGTACAAAAATCGATTGGATTATTATGGCATAGAACTTTTTAAGACATTTTTTTAATCAGTAACTTTATTAATAAATAAACGAAAGAAAAAATAATAAATATTTTTTTAGGGTACTCCGATTTTGATAAAATTAGTTATGTGCACTCAGTATCATGGGCACATACCAACCCTTAAATATGTCCACACCTTTCTGTTACACCCTGTATAGAAAGTTTGTTCTATTTCACCAGAACACGGAATTAGTAGGTATACCTACCTAATTCAAATTGCCAATGTTGATAATAAGTCTCCATTACTCATTCATTACGGCAATGCATCACAATAGTAATTATGTAAGTACCTGCAATTAGAGCACGTTAATTATTTGTTTAGTTAATCTAGTACCGCTGAGTGAGTGACTATAATGTAGCATGGTGTAAGTATCTATACACCTTACATGTATATTAGTTTACCCTTTAATAAGTACCTACTAAACGTACCTACTACGTTTGTCGTCGTTTGTAGGAGTTGATGCAACCAGGAATGTCAAATAATTTCAGAAATTCGAGCATCTGTGTTCAAGGAACCGTACATATATTTAAACGTGAAATGTTTCCCTCAGCTTACAACAACTCCGTGAAATTATGTCACACACGGCTTAATCAGGTTGCACTACCTCCAAGCTTGGCATCCCCATTCTTTACCTGGCCTCGTGAAATTGTGCCTCACAGGAACTCATTATTCCAGCTTAATATTACACAGGCATACATCATAAGAAAAATGCTTTTTGTAATCAAATGGCTCATATATTCATATAAATCTAACAATACGTGTTTAGATGATGTAACTAAATATTATACTTACTCAAATAAATGGATCATCTAACCTTATTGTGTGTTAAAATAATTTAGCATATCAAATACCCACGCGATTCAATATCGTATATGAATACAAATGTACGAAATGTGTGTTTTTATGTAAGTGAGACAATTTGTAACATAAACAACGTCGCGAATCGACAGTACTTGAATTGATAAGGGAGAAAATTGGATATTTCATGCTCTTATTTCGTAGGTATTCAAAATTAAATTAGCATTTAGTAGATATCAGATCAAATTGGTTCCTCTTGGGTTCAATCGCCTTGGCTTCATGTTTATTTATTAGACCCTTAAAAGGATGCGGCTAATAATATGCTGAGCTCGAAGAATTTGCATAACTAATTTAGTGCTTAATGAGAATATAGTGAAATGTTTAACCGGTGTGAAATGATGCTGCTTGGTGTTAACATACAAACTCATTGTTGATTGTTATTTACTATTCAGTAATAAAACCTGGCTTGAGTTTTCTGGCTCTGAAGAATAAAGGTAAACCATAAAGTAAATAATTGAATTGTAAAAGTTTGTGGAGAAGAAAAGACGACGGATTAGCAACTTAACACTAGGTTGCGTTGGTGATGTTTCATGATTGTAAAACTCAACACGTATTTTTTAAGAGAAGCTGGAAAAGAATTTCAATATAAAAGGTGTCTTCTTGTTTAAACGGCACTAAGAGGTACTGAAAGGAACGATCAAACAAACAATTACGGTGGTACTAAAGTTACACAGTCGATAAGAGCGAGTCTATTTGAGCGACACGACATAAAGTGAAATGAAAGGATCCTACTAATATTACCTACAAATCAGAAAAATTGTGAGGATGGATGTCTGTTACTTTTTACACGAAAACTACTAGAGAGATTTTGCTGAAGGTTTTCTTTTCTATTTAAAAAAAAATTAATGTTGTCTGTCTGTATGTCCTCTATGCGTTTAGAAACTATTGATCAGATTGTGATAAAACTTTGGGAGGGTGTTCTGGTTTCGCTCGCGAATGTTTCTGGCCAAAACAAAACCGCTCAAACAGCGAAACCGATTCAGATGAAATTTGGTATGGAGATAGTTTGAGTCCCGGGGAAGGACATAGGATAGTTTTCCCACGCCACCACCAACCACGCGGGCGAAGCTCATGACGAAAGCTAGTCACACTAATATTAAAAAGGTGAAAGTTTGTGAGTATGTGAGTGTGTATGTTTGTTACTTCTTCACGTCTAAACGGCTGGAGCGATTTTAATAAAATTTGGTAAGGAGTTAGCTGACACCATGGATTAACACATAAGCTAATAAACTGCGGGTAATACAGCGACGGGGCACAGCTAGTAGTCTATAAAGTCCAAACGTAGCACTGGCGAATAAATATAAGCATTCTAAGTTTTAGATAGTGACGTATCTTTGCCATTGATGCCTCCACACAAGGTGCGAGGCACACCTTTAACCCATTATAAGAGCGCCGATTCATTTTTTTTGCAAACATCCCGTATCATAGAAACCCGTTAGGGGTTGCACAACAACAGCGTATTGTATGATATTTTAGCTCCATACATATTTAAAGTGTCCTAATTTTCAAACATCTGCTACCACCACATTGTACGTGAAATCGTGACAATACAATAAAATAGGCAAATATCGTTTTGTTGGTACCTAATTATAATAATATTTGTTATTTTCGGAACAGCAGCAACAGCAACAGTTACAAATAAAATACAGAGTGTAATATAATTATTGTAGTGTAATTAATAATATATAAAAGCCTTTTAATTTCAATTCCGTGACAAAATCTGTTTGTGATTTAATGATCTTTTTTTTATACATAGGTAATACCGACATGAAAGCTCTTTGTCTGTTATTGAGTTACCTTTTGATTGTGTTTAGCTTTTTAAAAGGTTTAGTTGTCATAATTAGCGAGGAAAAAACATGACCATGTTATTGGTAACTAAGTGGTATGTTTTGGAAAAGTATTATTTTGGAAGGAAGCTCTATAGGCTATTATTAAGTCCATGCATTAACGGACGTAGGTACATATGGATGAAAACTACTATAACCGATTCATAGATATATCTAAGTCAACATATAAATCTATAAGATATATCACAGGCCACAGACCAATCATCATTTCCGAACGGCTCCACCGACTAGACTCTACTAAAGTCTTTTTTTTTTTTAATCCACCGAGATAATTCGGAAATTCAGTTAGAATTTATATTTAGAAAATGTCAATAAAAATAAGTCATTAATAAATTGTACTCGAGTGAGGCCGTGGCGAGAAGACCTGTACCTAATATATTATTTAATAAGTGAAAAGCTTCACCTGCGTAGATACACTTGTGCCAACGAACTTGGTAACAATGCCACAATCTTAGATACCTACGTTACTCTAGATTCGAGACGGGTGAGGATGTTCCCATGTCATGTCTATTAGCTGTCATACCACTAAAGAGCTGTGCAATATCTAGAACGGACTGATACAACAACATTTATCTGAACGGTTCTCCCTGCCTGAGTCTTGTGACAGTGACAAGTGCTTCCGTGAGAGTCCGCCGTTATGCTTAACAATGGTTACCCTACATCTCTCGCCACTATCATATTACCAGCCTCTTTCTACATGATTTGTAAGGGTTTCCTCTCGTTCCAGTTTAGATATTGTATCTTGTTGACATTTTCAATCAATGGTATCTACCAAGTTTAAATTGTCAATCTTGTTGATGTCCATCAACCCGTGTCAAGTGTTATCTCCCACATGTCACTTCCCGGAGTCCATTAAAGTAATGATTCATTGAATTTTGGTAGATTGAGTACAAAGTTTTGGTTGCGGAACTGTTATTAGGTAAGTATATAACGTTATTATTATACCTACTTGCTACGAAGGTAGGTATTTAACCAAACCAAATGGAATTAAATTCTTGAAATAAAAACTCCTTTTATGATTAAACGAACTTCAAACTAAGCGGAAAGAACAGTTATTCAAATATTTTAACTTTCTTGTAAATTTTTACTTAACAAACGGAACTGGCTGGCTAGTAACTTTTATAAAAAATTACAAAAAAAATATTTTTCTTTCATGAAAGGGTTATTTTTTATCAAACATTTAAACTTGCTGCTGCAGTGTTGCATGTTAATATAAAATGTGACAAATAATTTCCAAGTTGGAAGAGATAAAGTTTTCTCATCGTAGCAAACCAACAAGTTCATAATTATTTGTTAGCCTCAACGAACTACTGCGCAATTTTAATTGAAACAAAACAACCAAAATATGAAGCGCGCTTGACCTGCAACTGTGAAGTTAATTTATCTACTACGAGAAAATCATATCATTTTTTTATTTGATATGAACATACACCCAAAATAGCTGATATTTAATACGTATTGTACATCTTGTATATATTTTTAGGTTAAACCGGACTGGGATTTTAAAGGACCAGCATATTGAAAAACCAGTTTTTAAAGGACCTGGTAAATGGAAAGACAAATTACAAAAAAAAGTGTGATTTTAAAGGACAAGGTAAAAATACTAGTTTGTCACAGTAAGACCTTTTGAGAGAATATTTTAAACATTACTCAACGATGTATGGCCAGCTTAATACAATATTTTATTTAACATTGAAGCTATCTATTCTATTCCAATAAATCAATATCGAACTTTACCGGCTACTCTCCAAACTTTCGTTAAATATTCAGATGAAATCAAATTGAAAATAATTGTTTTAGGTCTTTTGGGACCTTTTGTATGTATTATTATCGTGATTCTCGAACTTTCATGAAGTATTTTAGGGTTCCCTTATTTAAAAAAAAAAGAAAAATATCCTTAATAGAATCACTTACCAACCTACGTGACCGTCCGTCCCAATCATGGTTCTTGAAAATTGATTTACATTTAGCGTTAAAAGGTTCCCAAATTTCGGATCGTAACGTAACGTACTTAACTCAGATTATCAAGAATGGGTATTAAAATACGTGAAAAAATATATTACTAACTTTTTTTTTTCTTTTAAAAAGACGACTCCCGCAATAGGTTACAAGCCCTGTGTCGCGGGGGACTTTACAAACATACAAGTCACGGACACAAAGTACACTCAGACTTGGAACAACAATTTGTGGAGCACACAAAGTGATGTCCCATAAGGGAATCGAACCCACGACCTCTTGCGTAGCAGTCGGACACACTCCCACCGCGCCACAGAGGCAGTCAAATATTGAAACTGAAGTCTTTAAGGCACTGTCACTTACTGCTTAGATAGAATTTGAACTCATACATTTTACCATTACCTACCAACATATTTATATTTGCTCTCGTATTGGAAGCACGGAAGCTGGTAGTATTGTTGACATATAAATTGTTATCGAGAGTAGAGCTGACAGTGTACTTACCTACTTCAAATGACATTCAGAAATATGAGACATTTGTAAGTGCAAGTACATTAAGGTTGGTTAAGTCGGCCATAATAGTAGACAGTTACAGAATATTTCTGGACGGGTACTCTAATGAAAAATTATATTTTAACGAAAATCTCCTGATCATAGTCTAGTGGTTAGTGACCCTGACTGCTAAGCCGGAAGGTTCAATCCCCACCCAGGATAAAACCTTTATTTTTTTACATAAGAATCTTCTACAAAATATTAGAGAGACGACCCGTGACCACGATCGGTGCAATTCGATCGAAGCGTCGGGTAAAGAAAAGGTTCGTACCTTTAAATAATTCACGCGATTAAGTCCCGAAATATATTTAATATGTATAAAAATCGCGAAAGTTTAAAAACAATAGTATTAGAAAACTAAAGAAAAAATAATGAATGAAAACGGTAAAGCCGATCTTCAGTTATGCCGTTACCAAGGGAAATAAAAAGCGTGGTGTGAGTTGTCCCAAAATATTATTATTAATTTAATCCATCATAATAATCTCAATTGTCAATTATCGTCAATGGAAATTAACTTCTTGTGCTTTATGAAAATAAATTATTTTTATTCTATTTTATTTGGGGCGCTTACAGGTTTAGTAAAAGAAAATTTATTTATTGTATTAGTACAGATAGTTTCATAAAATACATTACTAAGTGCCAATAACAATACCAATACAAGAAAAAACTGTTTTAGTTAAAATAGAGTTAACCTATAACCACCGACGTGCGGTCTCACAGACCGCTGAAGTTTTTATAACTGAAGGATTTTGCTGTTCCCATCTTTCCAGTGATTTGAGCGTTTTAGTACCTTCAAGTTAAGTTACGTTAGCGCCGTGTTTGGTAGTAGTTGCATCGGCAGAAGCAATTCTGATAAGTAATTTCGGTCTAAAGTCACACAGTCGCACGTCGTAGACTACGTAACTTTTTACTATGCTTTATTATTGTTTTTTGTTTTAAAATACTGATTTTACGTAAAAATGGGATCTTCTTTACAATATGTGGTAACTAATAAGGTTGCATAAGACAGATGCATGTCTTGTAAAGTATTACAGCTGCCTCAGCCAGATTCAGACCAGCCAAGGTAAGGTTGAGGTGGACGACATTGGTGAAAATTATTTACGACAGCAATACCAGCATGAAAGTAACAGTAAGACAGTTTTATTAGATTTTGATAAACAAATTCGAATGAATTTAAATGGTAGATATACGGCAAAACAATGGTTAAAATTCTAACAATAAAATCACGTTATCTCCGGTCACTGTCAGATTTTTATTTATATCGAAGGAAGTGCTATTTTTCTTTTTTTCTTTTGATTTGTTGTAATATAAGGCAAATGATTTAGTTTTGTTGTTTAATAGTAAGATTTATAGATAACGTGGCTAGATTCAATCTTAAGTAAATTTGACATAAACTACGACTAAAAAAGATATAAATTAAATATAGACATTCAATAATTAGTCAGTTTTACTATTAGTCATACTTAATTGTTTCCATAAAATACACATCAATTTATAAAAATATAATACTTTAGTCTTTTTGGGCTAAATAATATAGCGGTCACTCTGAACTCACGCCAGGGACGGCGTGACAAAAAATACACGACGGTGGTTAAAGGTTAACCTCCTAGACAATCTTTAATTTTTTTTTTTAAAGTAGGTAAGTAGATTACTTACTTAAGTGCAGTGTAGAAGTGTTGTAAAGCTTTTTATACCAACTGAAATTAGAAGTTGAATGTATTTGCACATAAGTGCAAATACAAGATTAGAAATAGGGTATTTGACTGAAGCCAAATCAGCCACTTTTTAAGAAATATCAAAAACGACCCGCCCCATACAAATTTGTATGAAATGCTAGCATATGACGTCACATTTTCTATGGTCAAATCATTTATGATTTAAATTAATAAAAACGTTTAATTAATAAATGAACATGATTTTTCAGAACACTTTTTGACATATTCTACATGGTCAGTATAAAATATTTTATTTTGATAGTAGTCAAATACCCAATTATATTACGTTGCAGTAGTTACAGAAATAATTCTGTAACTACTGCAACGTAATTCGTAAACTCAATTTCTAAACTCACCTATTGCAACTAACAACAGAGTTGAAACACAAAATGAATTTTGCAGCGAAGTTCAATTAAAAACTGTCGATATTCAAGAACAGGTTAGCTGGCAAGTGGTCTGTGTCGCAACGAGCTGGCAACTTACCTGCGGCCAAACGGCTGACTTTGTCAAACTCCTGAAAATTAGTTTCCGAATTCTGATGAAAACTTTAATTGATTCCTCAAAGCCAATATGTGGCTGCTAGTGTTAGCGCAATCGAAAAGTCTAAGGCAGTTCGGAGAAGATTGAATCGAAGTTTTGGAATGAGATGTGTTTATTTGAAGTAAGTTATAAAGTAAAGAGCCCAACGACTCAACTTAATCACTGCTGCCCTTACCAAATGCTACATAGATTCGTACATATTTGTAGATACATATAACAACAAACGTTAAGAAGTAATCATTGGCCTGAAAGAGCTCAGCAATAAATGAAATAATGTATGAATGGTTTTTCTATCCCAAGATAAGGTACAACAATGCTCCACTTGTTTGGCTCTTCGTTGACCCCAGATTATAGCGCTCGACTTAGAAGAACTAGTAAGTGTATTTGTCAGTATAAACACAATACTTACCGACTACTTTGTGTTATTTGACGATTAATATTAATGTGATAGTTTGGAAGTATGGATGTTTAGATATTTAGACTTATATTACTTTTGTTTTGAACCTATCTACTATTGTACCACCATTATGAAAATATATATATTACAGGTAATCTTAATCGCGTGAAAATTTAAGGTAAATACCTTTTTTATTGCCCGACGTTGCAATACGGTCGAAACGTCGGGCAATAAACAAGGTATTTTACCTTAAATTTTCACGCGATTAAGACCCTTGAGAATTGTACCACCAATTTCAATAGTAGATAGGTCCGAAACAAAATAAATTTGCCTGTGTCTTACCTTTCATACATTTTAATTAAAGCATTAACACGCCCAGATTCTATATTATTTAACCCACAAATCACGCTAAAGACATTGGCACATGATAACCAAAAAAAAACACCAATGAAACCATACGATAACTTTTTAATAAGCTTAACATTTCAACTCAAATTCTGACCTGACAAATAGTATGCCACCCAGAGCTAACAGCAAACATTTGTAGATGATTCACATAAAATATCGTGAAGCATAAATATAAATATGCTAGAACACTGAGGGCGGTGTGAGGTCGCGGTATTATTGTTTGGTGTGCCATTCTTCTTGGCGTCTGTTCCGTAGAATCTGATTAATAGCAGCAATATTCGGGCACTCTGCCCCCGTACGAACCGCAAGAATTGTTCCACCGATGTGCTCAGCTGGGTTCGTGTTTCTAGTCATAACTCCACGTCACCTTAGCCTTCAACTATTATTGTTTTAACGACGCTTATGAAACCGTTAATTAAACTTATTACGCTTAAATATTATGGCAGGTTTCTCCACTATTCTTAATAAGTAGAGAAACCTGAAGACTTGTACAAACCTGCGCAACTTAGTCTGCGTCAATTTTCCCCGTTTTTTGCAACATTTTTATTGCTGCTCCTCTCCTATTGTATCTGTATATGTATCATTGCGTGATGGTATATAGCCTATAACCTTTCTCGATAAATGGGCTATATGGGCCAACAGTAAAAGATTTTTTTCAATTTGACCTAGTTGTTCAAACTAACAAACAAATTCTTCAACTTTATAATAATAGTATAGATTTAATTTTACCTACAGAGAACAGGTAGTGCACGAGATCTCATAACTTATTTATAACACCTTCAAGATGTTTTATATTTTATTAATTTCTTCAGAATCACTTAAAATTTCATTTTCTTCTTCATTATATGCTCAAAAGTTATTCTTCGTAATCAAACTTAAATACGACCCCAATTAAGGCAAACCCTATCCAAAAAAATAATAATGAATTCTGTTCAAAAATATCGGTGACATTCATAAAAAAACATCGGATTGAAAACCTCGTCATTTCTGGGCTCGATTAAAAAAAAATGCTCATCGTAAACCGCCTCCTTAATAATAAGAACGTTTTTATAATACCTCTGGAGACATCGACCCAAAGATTCTGAATGTTATCTTTCAATCTGAAAATTGGCGAGTAATTCCATGAAGAAAATAAGCCCCTATTTTGTACATTGTTTATTTTGCGGCAGTACCCTGGTTTCAGTGAACAATGATAGCTTATTCGTCAATTTGCATTGTTAATGTTCGCCATATTAATTGTTTTGTTCAATAACATTATGAACGTTTCAACGAAAGTACCTGAATACTCATAATTTAGATAATCCGGATCAATCAATGGAATTTGCATGTTCTATCAACTAATCAACGGTGCATACTTTTAGAACGATTTATCACAGTTATGTGAATAGTAATTATGTGCTAATTGCTTGTTAATTTATTGTCAATCCTATTAGATATATTATTCTCGGCACATAATAAACTTTCCAAAATCCAATAAAAGATAACAATGGACACATTTTATTGCAGCGTTTGTATCGCGATTTTAATGGCGTAGATAAATCGTTACAATGTTTATTTGTTCTATGGTTATTAGGTAACCAATTAACGTGTACGTACTCTTAATAAATTATTACCAATGTTTAGTTCAGCCACTAATAGGTATAATCACTAATTGCTACCTCTTGGGATTGACTTCCGGAAACTATGAATGTACTAGGTACTTAATACTGTATAGTATTGTACTTCATTTAAAATGCAATAGGGTAGATGACTGTCAAGTCAAATCAGTATCTTTTTAAGAAACGTCAAAACGATGCGCCTTGAACTAATTTATAAAAAATACTGACGTCATTCTTTTGTATGGTCAAATCATGTAGTTTCAATGTTTGTTTTGATGTTTATAAATTCATGACAAGCAACGTAAAATTGCAGTAATTTTTATAGGCATTTCTTGCCAATTACTTTACAAATACAATAATTGCATTTTTGAAAGATAGAAAAATTTGAAGTCCAGACCCAGGAATCGAACCCGAGACTTGAAAAATGCCAACAATGTATTTGTAACGTAAAATTGTTGAGAAAATTGTTTTCCAGAATATTTTTGCAAATGCTATTTCCTGTATAGTGTAAAATAACTTATTGTTATTGTAGTCATCTACCCAATCGATTTAAAATTTCGCACATTTGCCATGAAGAATAACTCCACTAGTCTTATGTGGTAGCAAATTTTAGAATGTACTTACTTCATTTTCATCAGGAATACGGAGGCTTAATACTCACCGTTTGGTTTGTTCACGCAGCAAATGGTTTGAAAGCGCTTCACACGTTTGTAAACCTTAGTAATACACGTATATGCGTAGCTCCGCAACCTCCATTACCTAGTATTAGTTGGGCTGGGATTAGTCGTGTTTGTGGATAGCTCCGCGGCATGTATTGAAAACGATCGGCATGTTGAGAGGGTACCTATTTATTTAGCGGCCCCGCGGGATGAACCACGGCTGCGGCCAACGATAGCTTATTTGCCAATTTGCATCATTAATGCGGAACGCTTAATTGATTTAAAATGTAAATTTTGTGATAAAATTTTGTTACCTATCGGCCATTTTTATTTTACGTTATAATATTTCAGAATTGTTCGCATAAGGGTTTTTAAAAAACATGGTGAAGGTATTATAAGGAAACAAATTCTAGAAAATACCATATATTTTTTCCTAATCGGGTAAACATAGATACGAAGAAAAAAAACATAAGTTAGCAAAAAATACTAAACAGAGAGGTTATAAGTATTTACAACATTATAAATAGGAAAAAACGAATAGGTACCTATTTGAAAAAGATTGGGCAAAGTGAACTAAACAAAGATAGCAGTGAAGACTGTATAAAAATAGGCCGCCCCCAGGGACTTCCACAATGAATATCTACTTGCTACCATTTAACTAAGATAAATATAATCAAATAACTGTTACAATATTCTCATATTTATCTGAGTAGCCAATTCATGCTGGCCGAACATTCAAAATTGAAAACCTAATTAAATGTCTAAAGGATTTTGAAGCAGAATGGGTCTTGTGTTGTTCTTTCTAAAAAGCTGTTTGTGAAACATTTTCGCCCTTCTATTTTAAGATACAATAAGTACTTTCCCATCAACAAACAAAGCCTACAAATATTTTAAAACTTAAGCAAGATGTCCTGAAATGGAAACTATAAGCTCAAGATTTTCTCGAATATTTGTTCAAGAAGGCTTTCCGTTATGATTATGCAGCGAATTTTTGTGTTTGTTACAGAAGTTCGGATGGATTTAGCATTTATAGTCTATAGATAGGATTAAATGGATTCACGAGTTGCACTTTTATAAAAAAACTTTGGTCACATTATATAAAATGTAACATTGATATTTTTAATTCTTAATATAGTTTTGTAACATTTAATGTAAAGTGTACGTGCTCGAACCCCCAAATCCCCTATTTTTCAGCTTTAAAATTATGAACTAATTCCTTGGGTCATTTACTACTTGCAGTAAATGACCCAAGTAATTAGTCATTAATTTTAGGTCCAGTCCCTGAACTTATTTTAGGCCCAGGCTGATGACTGTTCTACTGATAAACTAAGTCATCATCATCATCAGCTCGAATCGTTTTCGCCACGACTTCCGGTCTTCTGCCTTCCGCATCCAGTCCAACCCAGCGACTTTCTTTAGGTCATCGGTCCATCTGGCTGCCTTACATGTACCAAGTCGCGGTCTCTTCTCTAGGACTCGTTTGCTCCAACGGCCATCGGGCTTTTGGGCCTAAAATAAGTTCAGGGACTGGACCCAAAGTTAATGACTAATTACTTGGGTCATTTACTGCAAGTAGTAAATGACCCAAGTAATTAGTCATTAAATTTCGGTCCAGTCTCTGAACTTATTTTAGGCCCAGGCCGATGACTGTTCTACTGATATACTAAGTCATCAGCTCGTATTGTTTTCGGCACGACTTCCGGTCTTCTGCCTTCCGCATCCAGTCTAACCCAGCGACTTTCTTTAGGTCATCGGTCCATCTGGCTGCCTTTCATGTACTAAGTCGCGGTCTCCTCTCTAGGACTCGTTTGCTCCAGCGGCCCTCGGGCTTTTGGCTTATATGGCCAGAACTGCAACTTCCCATAGCAACTTTAGAGTGTTTAACCTGCGAGATATGTCGGTAACTTTAATATTAATACCGTTACCGTTATCTCCTTGTTTGTATTAGACTAACGTAGCACTCTAAGGGTATAGCAGCTACTCTTAAAATTCTTATCACACCAATAAAAATGTATCATGAGGGTGAAAGAAGAGTACACAAACCGCAGAGAAGCTTTGTGGCAATTTAAATGTGTGTGGCGACACTGCGGTCCCGATGCCTCAGAGAGTCGGTCAGAGTCTCGTCTTCACTGGCCGGCGGGAGAGGAACATCAAGAGCGCCCGCAGGACTCTCAACTCTATCTGGCCTTAACTGGCCGGCCAGAGGAAGGTCGCCAGAGCTCGTATGGAGAAGTGTCATTGTGTCATTTTCAAGGGCATACGGGAAAACCCACTCACGGGCCTTCTTCGTGATGTTGAAAATGGTGCCGTACCGCTCCACGCCCCAAACTGCTCGCTGTCGCTTATTTGGTCTGTGTGCCTGTGGCAGCCAAAGAGGGTCCCATTTAGTGAATGGCGAGTCACCACCTGCCCATTTATCCGTGTATTTAACATGTGTTACAAGGGCAGGCACCATAGTTTTTCCATAGAAACAGTCAACCAATCCACAAATACCTCACCCCATAACCCAGTATATTAGTTTACCACTTCTTGTATGTAATAGTTTTACATTGACCGATGATTGTCATTAGGTTAGGTTCGATTATTTCTATAGTGTATACAGCGATATTCGCCGGTTAGTGTTACATAGCCTTAGATTAAAGTGCCAAACGGGCCTACGCAAGCCTCCCAAATTATCGGGAGTCTTTACTCCCGTGACATACGTAATAATGAAAATAGACTTGACACAGTGCAAAAATAGTTAATCGCCTTTCCTGTAGAAAACCTGACCTTTTATGTTGTGGGGATGTCCTATCATAGCGTACCTACTTTATTTTATCATACGCAGATTTAACATCAAAGAGACCAAAGGTCATTAACCGCCCTAAGATTGCTTCAGGCACCAGAGATCCCTCTTTGCATTTGACATTCGTTTCATTTCGTAGTCCTCGGTACAGTATGAAATAATTATTAAAGGAAATTGTATTCATTATGGTTGGTCGGCCTCAAGGAACAGACAGGTATAACTTTTTGTAGTAAAAGATAACTCATGAAATTATCTGACAGTAACAATGTTGCTGGTACTTACCTGAAAGATGAAATACAATAAGCAGGTAGCCACCATCAATCACAACAAATCATTTCAGCAAAGTAATAATAGCTCAGATGGAAAATCGGTTAGTGCTGAAAGCAGAAGACCCCGGTTCGAGTCCGGATGATTACTTTTTCCCTTTTTCATTTAAATTTCAGTTTTTTTTTTTTGATAATACTATTCATATTTCATCAGTAGGTATGTAATTCGTATCTAAACATAATTTCCAAAAAACACGATTTACCAAATAAAATACCGAGTAAAGCTCGGACATGATTAAGATAGGTAGGTAATTAATGGTTAAGGTATTTACTATCTAAACTATGCTAATCTAGCATGATATTAATTTAAAATCGGGAATTGTCATTTTCACAGAAAATATAATCTAATATATAAAATTCTCGTGTCACAGTTTTCGTTGCCATACTCCTCCGAAACGGCTTGACCGATTTTGATGAAATTTTTTGTGCTTATCCGGTATCTATGAGAATCGGCCAACATCTATTTTTCATCCCCCTAAGAGTTTGTTTGTTTGTTTGAACGGGATAATCTCAGGAACTACTGGGCCGCATTGAAAAAATATTTTATTGTTGGATAGCCCATTTATCGAGGAAGGCTATAGGTTATAATATCACGCTACGATCAATAGGAGCGGAGCAGCAAGGAAAAATGTTGCAAAAACGGGGAAAATTTACGCAGACGAAGTTGCGCGGGTCAGCTAGTTTTATATATATTTCTAATACCTTTTAAGAAAAGACTATACCTATCTACCTACTTCTTTCGAATTGGACAGCGTTACTTTACATACTATAAATAACATAATTATATAAATCATACCTAGGTTCTGTGCTTTGTAATGTAAATCCAGTTAAAATCTCACAACATTAGATATTAATGCAGCAACTCCGACAAACAACATTAACGTAGTGACAAAATACATTTTTCATAAAAAAGTTTTTACTGCACAGCAAATTTCAACTACGACTAAATAACTTTAAATTTTCAGTGAACTAACAGAGTGATGAACTGAATGTACACAAAAATAACCCTTTGAAAATGGCAGCACTTTTCGAGGAAGAGAATGACGAAAATTTGATTCAACTGGCTTTTTGTTTCAGTTAATAAAAGAGGATGTCGCGTTTGATCCGGTTTCAAACAATATAGATTAGTACCCACTTCACAAATATCTACATAAAACAGTAAAGCTTTTACCGTAGCTCATGGATAAAGGTTTTGCGACTACAAATTCGTAGAAGATTAACTTCTAATAATCATAAACACTTCATATAGCGTATTCAATTCATATTTATTTATTGCCACACTAGATACTGGTATTGTGGCAATAATAATGTTGGTCTATAATAATCTTAATAATAAAGTTGGTGTCCAAATTCTTGATTTATAATAATCCGATTCCTTAAGCAGAGGTCAAATTCAGAGATGGATCACTGAGCGGTGGACCACATGTTGTTCTGAATCACGTTCTATATATCAGACTTTTCCTTCTGTATATTCCATGATATATTAGATACTTATTTATAAAAGCATTCAGATTCTAGAATCATTTTAATCAACAATTACATTAACTGCCACAATTCATCTGACTTGATTGATTTGTTTTAGAGGTTCGAAACCCTTCAGGGGTTTATGGGCCGTGGTATAAAGAAAATACAAGCTCCTTTGAAAATTATACTCTAATCAATTCAAAAGTAAACAAATTTAAACGTTTTTTTTGCAATACTTCAATTTTGTAAGCATCTGTACGCATAATAATAGCTCATTTACAAAGCATACGTAAATGTATTTCGAGACATATTCAAAGCTTTTAGCTTTCACTGAACTCCGTATATCCGCATACTTCGCATTTATTGTTATGGAAAAATGACAATGCAATCAATACAAAGAAGCGACGTTTCCGATTGTATAAACATTTTTTATTCGGTTTACATCTGCTCTTTCACATACCCTTGTCTTTACGCTATTCAATAGGCTTTGTTTTATTATTTTTGGTCAGAGAAGCAACTTCAATAAATGATTTTAACTCAGTAAAGCCAAAACATCAAGGTCCATGAAACCATTTTGTTTCATGTGAGCTTTAATAAAAACAAATAAAGTTAAATAGTAAACCATCGACTTTTTTGCCTTATTTATGCTAGGAATTAAAACAGGAATTTAAATTTCAGAGCCCGTGTTATTTGCTAAATATTTCATATTTATATGATAACCTATGGGTCTTGCTATAAAAAGCACAGAGGACTGAAGACCTGTTTTGTGTGCGAGACGATGCTAATACCCTTAGTGTCCATGTTAAAGATTTTATCTTCGTCTATGATACAAAAAATATAGGTATTATTTTTAGTCTTCTTTCTTTTTATTACTATTTTTGCGAATAGTATCTATTGATGATTGGTTGTGATAAGGAGAGTACCTACCTACTTAAGTTAAAATACTTTTACGAGCATATCTCCAATAGCATTTTTAAATTCGATACGGTTTTATGGAACCTACAAATTCTATAGCAGTTTACTTGATCTGTGCTCTCTGGAGCTGCAAGATAACCAAAAAAGAATCTCGACAATCAGTTATTCAGCCAATCCATGCACACTTACAACAAACTTTCCTATTTCGCAATTTCTTTTATTCTGCGGACATCTGTCTAGTTTCCGTACCCTTCCGAACCCTCGTCCAAACTCCGACACTATTACCTGTCAATGTCTTCATAGTTATTGTGAATTTATCTTTTTAAATATTATGTTGTTTTAATGCACTTTATTTAGAAATTTCGCACAGGCAAAAGTCTTTCAGCCAGACTTTTTTTAAAATATTGATATCATCCAAAAGGAGAGCAATAAGTCATCAAATTTTATATTGAAATCGATCACTTTCAAAGTAAGAAGCATGAAATTGAACATTTTTATCGCGATAATTGACATGCAGGCTGGTGGAAACACGGGAAGTAACTCATTTAATAATAATAATCAATAAAAAAGTATTGACTTAGGAAGCAAAATACTACTCTTGTAAAAAGTCGATTCTACACTTACATGTAATTCTTGTTCGGGTCCAAGCCGGAGAAAAGAACAGGCAATAAAAACTCGCGGCCATTTTTTTCAAATTGCCAATATTTACAATGTTTCTTGGTTTATAAACTGTTTATGCAGGTAAGGTGCTGCCACCATTTTATTATACCCCTTAATAGAAGACTTATTCAAAAACAAGAGAACAAAATATTAAAAGAAGAGTACACGAGATTGGATATATCAACTTCAATGGGCACAACATAGTAAAAGCATCCACTTATAATGTAAAAACTATATGGCTCAAATATGAGCCAAATTACTGCTACTTATAAGTATAATTTTGTTGCAAAAGAAAAAAAGAATGGCCTTCATTTATGATCTAGAACCTTTACTTACAAAATTAAATCGTTTTAGTCAGTACTTTGAAACATATAAAGCATTTGTTTGATATTACATAAGTATAATCAAATCAAAGTTTCAATACCGAACTTAAGTGTAAAAAGAAATATTTGGGACAGATGCTTATTAAAGGAACCATTGAAAGACCTCCTCGAGAAAATATTCTGTGTAACACAAAAGACGTTTCGGTTCGTGAACCCACTCAAAAATCTTACACGTCAAGTGTAGCCAAAGATTAAAGGTAGGAACCAAAGTAGCTTTAGGCAACATTACTTACGTACGAATACATCAAAATATAGACGGTTTGTATCTATATACGAGTATACATAATTGTCTGAGTTCTGTAAACAGTAACTCGTATTGTTCATATTATGTACATTTGACTGGTTTCATAAGTACTGCCTATATTATCATTTCGTTATTATCCCAAATAAAATACATATTGTATTATACTTAGGCCATTGGGACGATTCCAATCCAAAACCTTGAGAGTTTTATTTTTGGAATAAAATAAACATGGTCTGTTATTATTTATTTATTATTCATTCATCTCTACTTAATAATAATAATATCTTAGGACAACTCACACCGATCGATCGACGGTTGATCCCATACTAAGCAGAGCTTGTCCTATGGAAACCAGACAACTGATAAACATACTTATATATTTCTAAATACATACATATTTTAGATAAATAACACCCCGACACAGAATAAACCATCGTGCTCATCACACAAAGTTTTATCCTGGGTGGGGACCGAACCCACGACCTCCGGCTTAGCAGTCAGGGTAACCAACCACTAGACCAACAGGCCCGTCAGTAATAAAATACTTAGGTTGGTAGTATTTTGCTATACCCCTGGAACAATAAATTTGTATTGTTTACAATAAACAATACTGACCAATATACCGTAGTACTATTACTTATTCTGTGCCAATATGTAAATGGACAAATACCTACACCGAAGCCTTTCATGACAACGCGATGCTCAAAAAAGTTTACCCAAACGCCTTATCAGTAAAAGTGTATATGTTTAAATATTTTCCACTCAAATGGTTGGTTTCCCTTTCGTTAACCGCGATGATGCTCTCCGGCCGTGAAGTAGGGCGTGATGGCGCGACCCAAGGGACACAAAGGTAACATTACATTACCTCACTGAAAGTCGATGCCGAGAAATTCTCATACAAACTTAATAGACGCAATTTAGAAAGATAAATATAAAAGTGGCCTATATTATTTACATTCACTCTATTTGCGAAATGTAACTGCGTAGAACCTAAAAAAAAGTATACTTAGCTAATGACTGCATCTGTAGCGCGGTAGGAGTGTTTCCGACTGCTACGCAAGAGGTCGTGGGTTTAAGCCCCACCCAGGATAAAACTTTGTTTGATGAGCACGATGGCTTATTCTGTGTCTGGGTGTTATTTATATATAATATGTCTGTATTTAGAAATATATAAGTATGTTTATCAGTTGTCTGGTTTCCATAGTACAAGCTCTGTCTTGTTTGGGATCAGATAGCGTTGAGTGAGTTGTCCCAAGATATTATTATTATTATTCTTGGAAGGTATGTAAAGCCATTTACACTTAATCATCATTAGCCTGTATTGGTCCGCTACTGAACATATGCCTCTCCTAAGTTACATCGCGACATACTAGCGATTTTCTTTAGATTGTTGGTTCATCTGGTTGTGGGGTGTCCTATCTTACGTTGACCGAGTCGCGTGGAGTTTGCGTCGCGGTTTCCGCTATAGGAGTTTGCCCCAATGACTATTGGTCCTTGGGAAAATATTAACAGCCTATTGTCACTTCAATGTGCTTAACCTACGAGCTAAGTCGGTAACTTTTGTGCTTTGTCTAGTGATCTCATTGTTATGAAAATATATATATTACGGGTCTTAATCGCGTGAATTATTTAAGGTAAAATATCTTGTTTCTGTCTATCCGTGACCACGGCCGTTGCAATACTGTCGAAACGTCAGGCAATAAACAAGGTATTTTACCTTAAATTATTCACGCGATTAAGACTCGTAATATATTTATTTTCATAATGTGTACAAATCGCGAAAGTTTATCAACATTGATCTCATTGTGATTTTTATCCTTCAAAGAAACTCCAAACATAGCCTGTCTCTGCGCAAATTTGATTTATATTTGTGGAATAGCCCAGTCCTAAGTGTCCATTTATAATGTCTACTGCAAAATAACAATAATCCTTCTGACAGAATTTCAGTCACGGAGCGGACAATCTCAAATCTAACTATGAGATTCATAGTGCACACAAGAGTATGTCCTCAAACGAGGTGCACTCTCAATTCCATCACGATGAAAGTGTAATTTAACAACAATTGGGCTTGACCCGAGAGAAAAAATTTAGCGCTTAATCTCTGAGGCAGATAACTTTACGTTCAGACGATGAGCGCTTTACGTGCGTTAATGCGCATTTACAATTTCATATCTACTTATAATTATAACGTTCCTTTTACCTAAACCTTACCATGTGAACACCTAGAACAATTGTAAATGCGCGTTACCCGTTCCTCTTTTTTTTTTAAATTTTAACGAAGCGTACCTAAAGAGCGTTGATGTGCATTTTGCAAACCCACATTTCCAATTTAATTTTTAAACTTGTAGTTTTATGTGAACGCTTAGAACCATATGGACAACAACTGCAACGAAACGCGAATCTGAACGATTACGGGCTCTCTAACTTTGTAAATATTAATAATTCTTACTACTTGAACGCAGTAGTCAAACCTTACTAATAGATTGAAGCCAACAATGGTACAAGTATAGAATCTGAAATCCTTAGAATTCGTAGTCAAACATAAATATACAATTAAAGCAATGTAAGCGGCCTTTGGCTGCGTACTTAGAGACATGTACGGTCACGTCTCGCCTCGGGCAAAACGAACCAAATTACGCAGGCTTGCCCAGGTCTTTGTCCCATTTGTATGTTCTTGTTGTAAATAAATTCATAAAAATTAACAATGTCCAATTATTTTTTTGTACCATGTCCTTTTGCGGTAGAGAAAGTTAACAGAAGAGACTTTAGAAACGTAAACGATTGTCCAATTTTAAACAACTGATGGTAGGGTCTCTCACCATTTATTTGATAATTCTTTAAATTAGTTGCGTATAATACATGTGTACTACGTAGAATTAAAGTTTTCATTTCTGAGCTATTTCGGATAGAATACAAAAGAGCAGAAGGAAAAGACATATCTAAATCAGGTCTGATTAATATTAGGTAGATACTTAGGTATATTATCTAGCATACGCTGTAAAGTAGGTAGGTACATAACGCAATAACAATTACCTACTGAGTCTAACACACCAATAATGACATAATATATTAAATATTTCATAATAAATTCAGCCCGTAGTTTCACACATAAAGCATACAGCGTAATGGCGCTAGTTAACACCTCCTAACTAGACGCTTTAATTAAATTTTACTCTGCATTGTAACAATTTAACACCCGCCTTGATATAAAAAGTAATGTTTATAAGATCCGGCCTCCAGTTTTACGCAGGTTGTAAATCAAGCCTCTTTTCATTTTGGCAGAGGTGTCTGTTCATTTCTTTTCCGCTCCGGGAGGAATTAAACTTGTCTATGGGCAATTGTGAGCTTCCTTCGAGGTTTAAAAATTAAAAGATGTCGACTTTACAACGGTTTGGGTGACGTAATTAGAAAATATTTAAGCAAAGGGTTGCCATGTTTTACATTGGATTTGTTACAAGTGGGTTAGACGAACAAACGGATGCGATGTATCTAATTATAGAAGTTAGATAAGAAGAAATACATGCACGAAAATTTAATGATGGTATAGGTAGGTACGTATATTATGCACCTCTTCAACAATGATGTGAGGCAGGTATTCCACGCAAAATTAGTTACATTTTATCCGCATAGTTTATCCATAATATGTTTTATGTAAGGATATGTATGGCGTTTAAATTAAGCGATTAAACTTGCCCTTTCAATTCACACTAGAATAAATGAGTGTACCTATATCATACGTATTTATGTTACCCTCTGTATCTGAGAAACAAGATCGACTCTACATGTTCAACTGCTTTTTTTTTTCTAGATTTTTGTACTCATAACTAAATATCTAAGCCATGCCGATAAACTTTCACATTTTATTGTTATCAAAAAATAATGTCAATTGAGTAAATTCAAAATCGTTCTCAATCTTAACTTCAAAACTTAAGTAGAATAGCGTGACCCGCTTAACAAGTAATATTTATACTCATATTTCATGCAAAAAACAAGAATAATTTCTTTAAAAACCCGCACACCTCTTCGCACCATTTCAAACATTTCAAACTCTTTGACTTTGAAAAAAAAAAGGGAAGTAACTGAAGGACAACTTATCGTTGAAAGCAATCTCTTTGAACCAACCTTTCATCGTAACTTATCAATTGATTTCCATCCAAATATCACATTTACCCCAACTGCAAAACCCAAGTTACCCCAAGCTATTTTCAATCGCACTGTATACTACTTCAACAGAAATCCAAGTGCACCTTTGTCTTTCCTATCACCTAAGTTGAGGTCACAATTCAGTTTTATACGGGCAATCGTTTATCGACACTAAGCTTTAACTTCACAAGTAAATCTATGATATATATTTGCTGCGATAACATTTCTTTTCGATTGAAACTCTTATGTTATTGATTTGAAATGGACGAAACCCTGTATTGCTTTGAGATTGGGTCTTTTGATTTATTATACCTCCACTATTTTATAGGTAGTTGAAGATTAGATCTAAACTGCTAAGCGTGTTGCTCACGTAGTTATAACGACTCTTTTTTTCAGTTTGTGTTTAAATTTAAAAAATTACATATCTAGTCAGTTTCAGTGTCATTTTGAGTCAAACCTACCTAAATTCATTAACATATTTTTCATCATCATCATATCAACCCATATGATGGCCCACTGCTGGGCACGGGTCTCCCCAGTAGAACCTACTAGTATGTAGAGCCTGGGGGTAATTGCCATAATCGCCACGCTTGGCGAGCGGGTTGGCGATCGCAGTAAGGCTTTAAGTACGCAGAGGACGCTGCTGCCCGTTCTCCGGTGTGAAATCCCTTAGTCGCCTTGACGACACCCACGAGAAGAGATGAGGTGGTACTATTCTTAAGCCGGTACCACACGTACATACTTTTAGAAAAACAAAAAAAAAATCAGGCAAGAGCATGTTGGATCATGCTCAGTGTAGGGTTTCGGAGCCGTTGCCGTATAAAAAATCAATAATTGCAGTAGCAGAAGAGCGTATAACCGTGGCATTTACGCCCTTTTGTTGAGAAACGTAGTTTTTTGGCAGTAACTCAATGATAATGATATCCGATCATGCTCAAAATAATTTTAGTTTAAAGTACCTATTTGTTAAGTGCTACATTTGTAATTTTTTTTATGGTTACACAGTTCAAAATATGTATAAGAGGGGGGCGCACAATTTAGGCACATAAGAGTTAAATGAAGACATAATGTACGTTACACCTAACGCTCATGTGTCTATATCCCAAACTAAACTAAAATAAACGTACTTACTAAATATAATAATGTGAGACAGAAATGTACACACGCTGTTTACGACAGACGTGTGTCTGCGGGTACGGAATACATTTTAGTTTGAATTGATGAAAGGATACGGGTTGCAGAAACTAAAATAAACCAGTTCCTAATTGCAATTTGTTATAATGAAGATTCCAATATTGTTGTTGACCCACAAGTAGTCACTTTTTACCCGATGATACCTGACCATAGAACTGTCTATATGTAAGGCTTGCCTAACTGCATATTTTCATGAAGTATTAGGTATTATAGTAATTTTTATAGGCATTTCTTGCCAATTACTTTACAAATACAATAATTACATTATTGAAAGATAGAAAAATTTGAAGTCCAGACCCAGGAATCGAACCCGAGACTTCCGTAGCCAAACCGGGGCCGGAATCGAACCACCTATCTGGACTATGTTACTAGACCTCAAATTTCTCTATCCTTTAATGCTCACGAGTTGGGCCATCGCATGCGCCATCTAGCCGGTATTTAAAGAACTATCACGGCTTTTGTTATTGCTTCGTTATTGATAGGTTCTACGAAAAAATTAAGTAGGTACAAAACCATAACAAGGTGGCAGGATATGTGATAGGTAGGTACTATGTGAATTTATGTACGTATGCGATTCGCCTTCGTGTTGGCGAACTAAAATTAAATTCCCCGATTTTCAAAGTTCTGTAAGCAAAGATTCTTCCGAAATAGACGGTGCTACACAATTTCGGAAACTTAGGAGAGTGGCATGACTTCTGAAAACTTGTCAAAGACTACGCCACCAGGGTAACACGTTATGAACAGGCTAGAAATTCCTGCGTTTAAGTAACGACATTCGATTATGGTCGAATACGACTGGATCGATTGTACTTATATCAATTGATAAGTAGGAACTTAAGTGTTCTAATTTGTAATCATACGAGTAGATGCGTTCTGATTCTATCAAAGTCGATAAATTTCGTGTTGCGTCTTGTTTTTGTTGAGTAGGTGTAGGTACTTTTACGATTATGATGGAGCCCTACATGGCCCAGCGTCTATGACAAAAGGTATTAATCAGTTTCTGCAAAATAACATATATTGTTTTTATATAAGACGACTCCCGCATTGGGGTACAAGCCCTGCGTATCGCAGGTGACTTTACAAACATACAAGTCACGGACACAAAGTACACCCCAGACTCGAAACAACAATTTGTGGATCACAAAGTGTTGCCCCGTGTGGGAATCGAACCCACGATCTCTTGCGTAGCAGTCGGACACACTCCCACCGCGCCACAGAGGCAGTCAATATATTGCTGAATTAAAATAACAATTATATTGCTGAAGCTTAAGAAGACGTTCCATACACGGTACCTCCATATAATTTACATAATAATTATTCTAATGCATAAACTATACCTAAGTATACTTTAACTTCCATTCTCACAAACTTTCGCGAATAAGACAAAGTCGATTTCAACAACGACAAATAGAACGACATTCGAATACCTACGATTTATTCGATTGTTGAATATAGTGACAAGCTTCCCACCTCTAGTTTCAACTCCAGTCAGTAGGATTGACCGCAAACACACGTTTCACCTACATCAAACTATTGACAAGGCCCTCCGTTAGAAATTGTATTAACCACATACTATTAATTGACTTCAGGTATTGCACAGCTACCTGCTCTCAACACAATTATACGCAGTATAATACTAATTTCGTTTATCAATATTTTCATAAGTGGTTGTTTAAAATAATTACGCGCTTGCCTACGTATTTAAGGGTTTCTGATTTTGCTGTATTGATAACAGGCTTTCAAATTCGCCGATGTTTATAACCGCTGAAGTGCGGTTACAGATTTTATTTCATATGCGATAATCACGACGGATCCCACTCCTACGAGGGCACGTCGGAAAAGCTACGTCGGAGTTGAACCGACAAAAATCACGCGGTGTTCTAGTGCATAAACCTGGCCAACGGTGAGGGTGTCCCTTGTGAATTTGGTGCCTCCAACATTAGCAGGCTTGGTTGTTGATTATAACGACAATCTTTTGTTGATTTTGGTGGTTTCACTCCCACTTCGTGACAGAAGTTGAGCGTGGAACACATCGCAACATAATATCACGCTTGCTTCTGTTAGGATGGCAAGTTGAACTCCCTGTAGTCCTCAGGCCAGCGCCTATGGAGGCCGAAGATCATTTAATGCTCTTCGATGCCCCGTTCGTCTACTGCGGGACAGGTGTGAGCTAGTCCTCCCCCTCTCTCTCCACCTCCTTCTTGCTGCTCATAACCTCCTGGGAGAAGGTGTCGACAAATCTCCACTCCCTTTCATTTCGTACTACCACCTACACTTTCTTAAAGGCTTTGCACTCCGATGGCCACCGCAAGATCGTGGCGATGCTCAGACCAAGGTGGATACTCTGTCAAGAAATGCAACTCACATAATACATTACGCAAATTTGTGCAAAAAATATATCATTTCATTTAATTTCGAATCCGGTTAAAATTAACCACATAGTTATAAACATCAATCAAACCTCTTCTTCGAATCGATGTGATTTTAGCTTCCCCAACGATTGTTTATTGTTATTGATACCCTATTAAATTTTGGTAATAATATTACTCTATTTCACGTCTTCGGAATTTAAATACTTTAACCCCCAATAACACAACAGATTGTATTTCAAATCTATTGTTTGAAGTCAACTCAAACAATACTGTTTCATAGAGGACAAACTCCTAGCTTCGTATTTCGACATGTTAAGGCCTAAGGAACGCCTCAACGCTACAAGATATCTTCTAATCGGATTACTTCACTCTGCGATATTAGAGTACCTACACGAGGGAAATATGTCTAAACACTCTAATCTGGCGCTGCAACCCACGAGGTGCTTCGAGTACAACGTGCCGCACAGAGATGACAATATAAATATGAACTACCATTGAAACTTTGTAGAAAGCTTTATGATTGACTGTTTGGTGTTCTCACTTTACCAACTACTTGAGCTACTCATACTTCGAGTGGTTTATTCAGGAGATACTCTCTGTGTTCAAAACTTTATGACATTTCATCGACCGAACAGTCGCACAAAACTGCGAGTTGAATAAAGAGCAGTTTCAAACAGAAGTAATATTATCTACCATCACTTATTTGGACGGTTACAAAACAAAAATATTACAAACTTTTGGCAAGAAAATATAGAATAATTGTCTAATATAATTTGTAGAATTTGTAAAATGATGCATGTTGCTTAGACTTTTTTATGTGTGTATTACAAATATTTATTCATTTAGAAATGACCACTAGTATGTTTGGCCTAAACCTCACTATAAACAACGATATTAATCCAGTAAAATAGTCTGTAGGTAGTTAAGGTCATATCTCCCAAAACAAATGGTAGATGATTAAGGTTAATATATAAAATATTTTCCAAAGCAAAGCGGCGGTAACCTAATGGCTAAGGCATTGGTCTCGCAATCGTGAGGTCGCGGGTTCGAATCCTACCCATTATAATACCGACGTGAACCCACTTCTAACACAAGCCTTTGAGCTTAGCTGGAGGGGTTAACAAGATTGCTAGTAATGTGGGTGTATATATAAAAAAAAACTGATATTACAAAGTTATTTAGTGTTAATAAAGAAACCACGAGCGGGAGGTTATTAGTATATTACAAATTAATTTATCCATATTTGATTGTGCCTACCTTACACATGAAATAATTTCAAGGAAATTCTATGTAACGATACGTTGATCGATCGAAATGGCCAGGATTATTTATTAATGTGCACATAGACGAATTCACACTCGAGAAATAACCTAAACATCCCCTGATCTCAGGTACAAAACAAAACACAAATAAATTACAATCAATAAGGATTTACTGTTAGTGTTAACTAGTGGAGTACCTACCTCTATATTTTATTCAGTGGTTGTTTTCATTTCTCACTATCCAATGTTAATGCTATCCATCAATTAGGATAGTGAATGTACGTATGTCATTCGAAGATGGATTTGGCGACGTATATTTTAGAATAGTTTACAGTAAAATCAGTATCTAAAGGATGAAATTATTTTGTAGCAAACATTTTATTTTACAACTAGTAACCCGCCCCCGGTTATGCATGGACTTTTCTCTAATTTGTATTAATGTACTTAATGTAAAACTTCCTGAACACTTTCTAATTGTATTGTTGTATTTACCTAGGTACGCCGTACCTACTATAAAATGATTATTACTTCAAAATGTTTATTAGATTTAGTTGTTTTTAAACTGTAGGTAATATGTTATGGTAATCTGGACAAAACTTAGCTAACGCACAATGCTAAGTTGTAGCTGTGGTCTAAATTTATTTTGTTTTTAACCGGCTTAAAACCTTTTTTAAGCCTCAAATTCTTAATTCAAATGTTTGTTTTCTTTAATGTATGGGGCATAACTCCGTCATTTATAAACGAAAGAGGTTAGTATATTCCGAGATTGTCCCGTATCAATTTTGTAAGGATCTAATGAGTTTCGGAGACAGACAACGAAACTCCTCAATAAATGCCAGCAAATCAACCGCGATTGAAGTCGGTTAGACGTGTTTTGAAAATAGCTCTTTAAAAAAAAAAAAAGGCTTCAGGTGAATACCAAGGGAAAAAAATCATCAAGCACATCACCGAAATCTCTAATCTAATCTTACTCCAACGTTTTAGTTTATATCTCTGGTGTTTTCCCCATACACCAAAACCTTCCCAGAAAAATTTGCAGTCGAATAGCGAAAACCCCATCTTAATTGGATCACGAGCTTTCAAGAAAATCGTGAACACACACACATACAAAGGAGTCAAAATGAACCGCCTTCAAGAAAAAAAAATATCAAGCACATCTCCGAATGAAAATTTCGCTCTGACTCACTATTATGTTAGTTATTCTTAGTCTATATCTCTGATGTTTTGTTAAGCTAGGACAACGTTCTATACACTAAAACCTTCCCAAAAAATATGCAGTAAAATTCCATCTCATCATCATCATCTAATTGCGATTACTAGCTTTCGAGAAAATCGCGAACATACATGCAAACATACAGGTCAAACATAAAACCAACTTTTTGAAGGCGTTTAAAAAGTATTTTATGAAACAGGAACAGCTAACAAACGCAACTGCACTTTCCTATTTGTAATACTTACAAGGTGTCCTAATTTTAAATTTGGTGGTTATTTAATTTAAATATTGAATTCTAAAAGTAACAACTTCTATTCAATTTACCATAAAAAAAGCATTCCTTTCAATTGCTATTACAAAAGCCAATTCACAACTAAGGCTTCTAATTAAAAAATAATACACAAAAGGCATTGTGCTAAAATATTCTATTTAAAACGGTACGCCATACATGTAATGTAAGATATTCCGATTGAAAAGGCGACGTCGTATAGTCGTTGTGAATTTTTGCAAGGGAACATAAACTCAGCGTTGCATCTCTTTTACGTTTACAAGAGTAAGTTCTTTTATGAGATGGGAGGCAGACACCGTGAATGAGGCGCGTACGAGGCATACGAAGCAATTAAAAGTTGCCAGCATGTGTATATGTACTACCACAAACGTAATTAGACTAGTTTAACATTACTGTTTGGTGGTTTATTGACCGTTGATTTGAACTTCGTTAGGATCGATGATAATATTGCTATTTCAAAGAAAGATAGATGGTAGTGTCGTATAAGGTAAAAGCCGGAAAAGTGCCTTACTTCTAAAAAAAGCTAATTGAACACTTAAAAAATAATACTTTAAGTAGGTATATCAAAACATTGGTCTTTCATCTTTACTTTCTGCCCATTTTTGTAAACATAATTAATATTAATTTTGAGTAAATTCTGTTTTAATAGACTTCTCAAAAAGGGATAGGTGTAGTCACCTATCGGCTACAGTAGGCTGTAGTGGATAGTTGCCTAACGAAGAAATCGGTTGCAGGGATACTTGCTACATGCAGGGATAGACTCCTCACAGTATTTAAAGATTTTTTTTAAAGAAAAACAAATACTTACTGTAATTATAATCAACTTTTAAAATAGTATAACGTTTTAATTATTTGTGTAAAACACAAATAATTAAAACACACACAATAAAAATAGATTTCCAAATTTTAAGTTACGGCGACTTACTAACTTAACATACTCACAAAAACATTACCCATTCTACTGGGTTAGTCAGGTAACAAGTTATAGTCACAAGAGGTTGGAAAAACACCTAAAGAATAATTCTGTCTTTATTGCTCGTCAAAAAAATTATGGTTGCCCCCAGAGAAAAGGGCATAAAACCTTAAGGCGACTATCCACCTAAGTAAATATGACTATCCTTTTTGATACGGATTCTTGCCTTTGTTATTCTCGAAATAAATAAAAACTTGTTAACAATGCATGCAAAGAAACAACAAATTGATTGAAACGGTAGTCAGTACTAAAAATATTTAATAGAAATTACTCATCAATATTATTCGACGTGCGTCCAAATATCTGACTTTTGTACACACCGACAAAACACTTTCGTCTTCTCTGATGGTTAACATGGCAGTAAGGTTTACAAGAGGGATACTTCTACCCATAGTAAAGTTCTTTCACCACCAAAGTATAGTATATTTAAAACTGGGGCAACTATCTAATATGAATAATATAATATCTAACTATACTACCACTGGAATATCTATCCGAGTTTTACCCTAAATTTTTATTAATTTTTCATAGAGCTAAGTACCTATATTGCAATATTGCTAAATTGGATTTGTTAATTTATTTAAATATTGTAGCAGATTTCCATAAATTGCCCAAATTTACTTGTTACGTCAAGTTATATTTTTTTTTCGATAGAGTTCGATAATTTAAGGTATGAACTCAAAGTGGACTTTAGATCAACGGAGGCTTAAGATCAATGTTATGCCCCATTCATTTAGCTTTAGTAAATTGAAATAATAATATGTTCATTTTGTTATGCGACTACCTGTAGCTACGACTACGACTGCTACGAGAGTGAGTTTTTTAGATTCTGTTTACATTATAGGTATAGTTGTCTCAACGTAAGTTGGAAGCGGAGGATGGGGGCGCTAACTAAACCAAGAGAATTAGAGATGCCATTTATTCTAGTAAAGATTTTTTTTAGTGTTTACTGTAACTGTTCTAAATTTAAACTTTTTTTAACAATTTTAAAAATACTACTTAAACAGTGTTGTCGTAACGTACCAGTATGCCGTGTGGTGCCGGCTTAAGAATAGTACCACCCCATCTCTACCCGTGGGTGTCGTCAAGGCGACTAAGGGATTTCACCCCGGAGGACGGGCAGCAGCGTCCTCTGCGTACTTATAACCCTACTGCGATCGCCAACCCGCTCGCCAAGCGTGGCGATTATGGCAATTACCCCCAGGATCTACATACTAGTAGGTTCTACTGGGGAGACCCGTGCCCAGCAGTGGGCCATCTTATGGGTTGATATGTACTTAAACAGTACCATTGAGATAACTGTATGTATTATTTTAGGGAAAAGTACGGTAAGTAATAAAATAGGCAAACATAAAAACTTTTTTAATGCCTATCGGTAATGTTTCTAATAACAAACAAAAGGCTTTATTAGACCAACCGACCATCAAATCCTAGAAACGCCAGATATAGCAAAAATATGTTACGATATATTTCCCGTGTTTATAAAACCCACCCTATCGATATGTTCATGATTAATCGAATATTTTGCACGCAGTTTAGTCGAAATGGTTTTATAGGAAGGTACCTACTGCGTGATTTTATCAACCCGTCGAGTTTAATTTAAATGTAAGGCTAAATATCAGAGGCGAAGGGTTAAAAAAATTTTGTATCTTGTTAGAGACGGTTTTTGTATGTATAATATTAACTATACACAATTTAAAGGGAAACCGCAAAAGAATGGTATTCTAAGGCCCCTCCGCCACTGCTAAATACTATCTGTTAATATAGATACACAAGCTTGGTAGCTTGGTATGGATACCTACAACCTCTAAATAATAAGCTTTAAAATATCTCACCGTCATTGAGAATCAAAATCTTTTAAAAATAAAGTATTAAAATGTTAAGAAGATTTTACAATCCCCTTACTTACCACCCTCAAAAGTTTGCGTAAATACTCGTAGATATAATTTTCAACGAATATATTTTCAGGCAAATTGACTAACTAAAGCTCTGAATATTTAGCTTTGCAAGTTAACTACTAATAAACATTCCTTATGAATATTATGTTACCATAATAATTACGAAACATTTTAGTTATAACGTTCGCAGAGTACCTAAATAAAACTTTTTGAATCGTATAAAACTGTTAGGCACTGAATAGTTCCACAATATTAACCTAGATATCCAAAATTAAAAAAACAATTAAAACAACTACTAAAAACAACAAAGTTTTCAATAATTGTGTTTGCCTCGGGGCTAGTTTTCTTTGAAGACTAATCAACAAACTGAAAAGTAATACCCTAAAGCCATATTGCTTCGGTTTCGGAAACCTATAACACACTTTTATGTGTGGTAGATCTAAGCCTTAGGCCGTCTTCGTCGGTACCACATTAGTGTCAGATATTCTTCCGTGAAATAGTAATGTTTCGGTTGAAGTGCACTGTAGCAAGTATAATTACTGGGCAAATTAGATTTACGAACTAATGTCTCGAATGATGACCGCGTTGCGGTGACATTCAGATCTTTGCCAAACAAGGATTTGGTTGGCACTGATACTGTTATGGAATAGCGTGACACTTCCACACCATCAGGCACATGACCTACTCGTCTCTTCATTTCGTTGTACAAAAAAATACTATACCTACTCACAAGAATTCTTTAACGCAAACATATTTAAATTAACCATTATTTGTTTTTGACAGACTTCAAAAAAGTATGAAGCTTTCGATACATGGATGTGGTTATTGGAATTGAGTGATTTTCACATATGTATGATGATCGATTAGCATTCTTCTAAATAGATTTATGAGTAAAAAATATTTGTATGTCTGTAGGTATGTTTCTTCAATAATTTCTCCGAAGTTAGAGATCGCATTGTGACCACTCTTTTTATTAATTCATATTTATTCCTACATACGGAACAGTGCAAGTTTTATCAAAATCGGTTGAGTACTTTGGAAGATATGAATAGAAACGTGTAAATTTGACGGCCTGGCTTACATTTTTACGGAAATTTCAAGGGAAAAACATCAACATGAGAAATATATTTGAGTTAGGTTACATACCTAACAACAAAAATTATAAAATAAAAAGTAATAAAACTTTATACACATTTAATTAACCTCCATTTTTTGAAGCCGAAGCACTTATCAACAGTAGTTACTACCTATTTAAAAAAAAGAGAATCCGTAATGTCGACAAACACCAAAAGAACAATCATGTTTGTCAGAATTTTAGTACAAATCTCACAAGTACTGGCACCGACCTCAAAAAAAAATTAACTTATTTTCGTGTATGTATATAAAAGTATTATTTTTAGTTAACTTTTGAAGTTTTCTTTAATTTTATTAAAACCATGCTGCTTTCAAAGGTATAATGAATCTACCTTCGTAATATTCTTTCACAAAATAAGAGATACAAGGCCTCCATATAAGCATATAATAGTCAGGTCAACTTACACCGGAGGCTAGAACAGCAATTGAGGTTAGACATACTGAATACCTGGAGATGATATAATACAACCACACTACGTATAGCAGCATAGGGCTGGCAGAATTGTGGGTCAATAACATAGTGACACTTCTCGTAATGCCTAAGACGAATCTAGCACAAACCATAAACCAATAACGAAAGAGACTTTAGACCTCCTTGGAACTGCAACTTAACTTCATTTTATTTTATTCAAATAGTTCTTATTTTAACGTTTTCAAACAATCATTGACTTGGTTTTACGATTAAAATATTTTTAAAGTTTGAAGTTTGACTTCCATAATAGTTATTAGTAGTTGCAATAGTTTTCATCTTTTATTTACCCGACATTTCGATCGAATTACACCCATCGTGGTCACGAGTTGACTGATGGAACTTAGGTTTTCAATAGTATAATGATGGCGTTCACATTTGTAGGTATTACAAATAGTTCAGAAATCGAGAATCGCAGTTTTTTAAAAACCCAAATTTCATAGTTCTAGGTTAACGGAAAGTACCTTATAAATTTTGATTCCTGAGAGTATCTTTATTTTACGTTATGTAAGAAGGTTCATTCTTTTCACAGATTTAAGGGAGTGGAGATCTGAGTATATGTTTTAATTTCAACTCGATACCTCCACGAGTTCCCGAGTTAAAAGGTCTTGACAGACAGACGAACGGACAGACAATAAAGTGATCCTATATATATATATGATCGGAAAAAAAATAGGGTTGGCATTCTTCTAACTTCTACCTAGCGTTTCCTAACAAAACCTATGTTTCAGCGAAATATTTTCAGTTAAAGTCACTAGGATAGTTTAGCGTTGAAGCTAACTGAAAATAATCATAACTTTATAGAGATTTATGGTATTCTGCTTCTATGAAAGCCCAGATCGTCGCAGGTGACACATATATCGCTTTTAATAGACAGTCGACATTCCCAGTACTACGAACGCATAAATAAATTATTAACAACGCAGCAGTCATTACGCACGGTCTTCATTGCGGGTCTCATATGCAATTAAACGGGAAACGTTTCCACATACGGTTACATGGACAGTTATCATGAGCTATAGCACTACATTAGTGCGAGTTGGTAATATCATGCTGTACCTATGCTGTACCACAAAATTGGCTTCGGTCTCAAAACGAAACAGGGAGTTGTATACTCTATACCGGCTGTGGGAAGGTAAATACAAACAAACTATTCCAATATTGTTGAACGTTGCTCTACAACGGCTTTGCGCGTTATGGTCCAGTGAGTTTGCAATAAATAATATAGGTACTTTCTATTCGGAATAATTGCTTTCACTGTACATACGTGATCTGAGGTGTAAATAACGCATCGCAAAAATAGATTCGGGTCTGCAAATATTGCATTCCTAGTTCATTATTTCAATGGAGATTGCTCGGCAACAGTTGGAAACATACTGATACAAAGTGAGCCTGTGAAACGTAAAAACCGAAAATGAAAATACATTTGTGTATTTAGCACAGCTCTGAAGATTTTACGCTCTATTTGTTCAGAAATCAGATAATATTTGTAAGCTTAAGGTTAAAAGTGCACATTTCATGACATAAAATGGCACATTTCTTGACATAAAAATTACAAAACCGTCATCTTTATAGGGTTATAAAATATAAAAGTGACACCAATATAAACCAGGTTCCCCTTTTACAGCCCTTGTGGAAAGATAAACAGATTATCGTAGAGAAACATATTACTTTTGAATATTTTTACGACTTCTTTTTAAAGTTTATGAAACTGCAAAATATGACATTATTCTATATCTCACAAAAAGTCTATGTTTAAGGCTGACTATGTTTTTAGGGTTCCGTAGGTAGCATTTAAAAAAAAAGCCGGACAAGTGCGAGTTGGGCTCGCCTACTGAGGGTTTCGTACAAATTCGTCGGTACAGATCTACACTTCTACACTAATAAGTAAAATTACGAATATAAAGAGGAAACATTTGTATTTTATTATGTTTGTAACGATGAAACTCAAAACTACTAGACCGGTTTCGAATTTATTTTTACCATTAGCTACATTAGCGCTAAGTAACATAGGCTATATTTATTACTAGAAATTAGGGATCCTTATGTCAATCAGTGCGAAGCTAAATTGTTTATAACTAGCGGCCCGCTAGTTATAAACAATTTAGGAATCGAGTCTCGCAGTTTTTTAAAGACTAATACAGTCACTTCTAAAAACTGCGAGACTTGCATCTTTTGCTCTTTTATCTATTAATTACAAATGTATAGTTTTCAGAATTTTCCCTATACTTGTAGTTTAAGACACTATTACTTAACAAATTTCATAGTTCTAGATCAACGGGAAGTACCTATCCTATAAATTTTGATTCCCTAGCGAGTAAATGTTAATAAACTTTCGCGATTTGTACGCATTATGAAATTTAAACCGTATTACAACGGCCGTGGTCACGGGTAGAAGGTCAGTCTACCACGACCACGGCCGTTGCAATACGGTTGAAACGTCGGGCAATAAATAAGGTATTTTACCTTAAATTATTCACGCGATTAAGACACTAATTTTATAATCCCTAGCGAGTGTCGAAATATATGTTTTTTGCGTCATAAACGGTCGTATCTTTTTTTACTATAACTTGGAAGTTTGATTTTTCACAACTTCAGGGGGGACTGGTTAATTTCAACTTGATACCTCCACGCGTTACCGAGATAAACGGTCGGACAGACGGACAACAAAGTGATCCTATAAAGGTTCCGTTTTTTACTTTTGAGGTACGGAACTCTAAAAGCGGAACCCTTAGGATCACTTGAGTTTATGTGTTTCCGTCTGTCACAGTCAATTTACTCTGAATATACTGGACCGATTGAGTTGAAATTTAACCCAAACAAAGACACTTAAATAATAGTAATAATTTTTTTTTTCTTTAATTAAGCTAGATTAGAGAAGATGCAATATTTTTATTATTGCTTTTATTTCAAAGAATTCTACGTAAAATAGGCCACAAGTCAATTAAAAAATTAAAAAACTAACAATTTTAAATCGCACACGAAAACGGACCAACAGTTGATGACGTCACAAATGTAGTTAAATCGTGTCTATCACTGAGATCAGTCACTAGAATAGGAACTTGTTTCGCGGTATTTTTTTCTTTTTGAAATATTTTTTGTACTCTTCATACTTTATACGATTTAAAATGGACTTTCCATCGCCATCAGGTAGTGACAAAAATACCAACAATAGTAAGAGAAAACGCCGTATTGACTTTCGTTTTGTGACAATGTGTCCATCTAGTTCAACAAGGTTTCCTAATAAATTCGTTTTAACTGGACCTCTTGACCCAAATTTAAAAGAAAAGTGGTGTCGAGCTGTGAAAGTAGATTTCAATTATTCTTCGAAGACTGCCATTTGATGATGTGAGAATCACTTTGATGTAAGTCACTCGTATAACGTATCTATTTGTTTGTTTACCTAAGTATGCTTGTTGGTATACCTATTAAGGATTAAGATAATCTAATATATTTTTTTATATAGTTTTTTTTTCAGACATCTAGTCCATTTCACATACACACACATTAATATCACAATAATAATAATACATAATACAAAATCCATAACAATAAATACAATAATTAAAATAAAATAAATGATTCAATCCTAATTACAACATTAAATAATGATAATAATAGATAATCAATAAAAAAAAAATACAAAGTGAGAACTTCACGGTTAAGTAACTATATCCAACCACCTTTTATACATTAGATTATTAACAATCATTCGCTCAAATCTAAATTTGTACGCAAAACAAATATTAGGTTTAGGTAGTTACCAACCTACTAGTAAAACTTGTTTACGATATTATATTGATCATCATCATCATCATCATCAGCCTATCGCAGTCCACTGCTGGACATAGGCCTCTCCAATTGCACGCCACTTTGTTCTATCTTCGGCTTCTCGCATCCAGCTCCTGCCAGCCGTTTTGCGCAAATCATCACTCCACCTGGCCTGAGGGCGAATTTGCCGAAGAACCGACAACCGTTGGGGTAAACGAGTTCTTGAGTGTAGACCACGGTACGGCAAACGTAGTGTAGGACGCCCTCAGGCCAGGTGGAGTGATATTATAATATTACTTAATCAGAATTCTTATTTGTATTTTACAGTTAGCGACCGACTCAGAAAGTTGGATAAAGTATAACTGAAGTGTAGGTACACTTCAAAACTCTGTGCTTTCAACAAAAAATGTTACGGTCATGTCTAAATTAACTTTTGGCACGTTCCACGTCAGACTCTATCTGCCTTGATGAATCCAACTTCTATTTTTATTTAATAAGCACTTTTAAAAAAACTAAGATAACTAGCAAATTGGGATTGAGTTCCGCATTATTAGCAATCTTGTCAACCGCTCCAACTAAGCTTAAAGGTTTCCATTAGTAGTGGGTTTACGTCGCTAGTATAATGGGTAGGATTCGAACCCCGACATCACGATTGCGAGACCGATGCCTTAGCCATTAGGCTACCGCCGCTTGAATTAAATTACTAATTTAAATATTCAATTTTTGCAACAAAATAACGTTTATGCCATACTAAATAAGCCGTGTCAATACATAAGTGACGTCACTAGGCGTTGATTGGTGTTTTAAAATACGTTCTATTTCAAGTTACTTTAATTCACGATTAATCTTTATAAATAATATTAAATTAAATAAAAACCTTACAATGGTTCTACTTTTACACTCTTTTAATATTTTAATCATAAAATACTCGTAAATAAAATATTTGTATCTGCCAAATTAAATATATGGTTTATTTAACACTAGCTTCGCGAGGAGAATACGACAGATAGCCTTAAAAATTAAATACATACATTTAGTGAACAAAAAATCATGTTGAGAAACAAGCTGAAATTTTACCCAAACATTTCCGATTTGACTACGGCGAAAAATCGCCGTTTGTTTATCGTAGAACAACGGCGATTTTTCGCCGTAGTCGAGTTGTTTTTGAATTATTTTTCTTGAACACCAAGTATACCTACATTTCATTCACCTATCTATAGCCAAAATAATCACGACGTGATCGAATTATAAATTATACCTACAGAATAAGTAGTAAATGCAAACTTATTGTGCACAAACAATACTGGCTTAATGTGCACATTTCAAAATCAGCCTTTAAACTACTTTGTTCAAAGGCTGACTTTGAAATGTGCACATTAAGCCCTTTCATTTGATACCTAACACGAGATTTTTACATAACAATTTAAAAAAAAACGCTATTGTAAGGTATAAAAGTAGGTAATATCCCTCAAACGAACACAAATTTGCAGCATTATCCAAGTAATTAAGCTTACAATACATCTTGTTTATCACACGTGCATACAGAACCATCAAACCAGATTTCGATATCACCCGCATTGAACTAGATCAAACTGGAATGCAAGATATCAATACAGTCGTACATTAAACTGCTCACATGAATTCCTGCGGCCGAAACAATGGGATAGCTGTAGATCAAATGCTGGAGGCTTAATATGACAAGATAGCATTCATATCGTGCCTGCAATTTGAATGCATTGACACTTCTGGAGCTTGTGTTATATGTAGGTATGTATATATATTATTGTTTCATCTGAAAACAATAATACCTATACATACCTAATACGAATATTACACACAAAAGATGAAATCAGGGCCGCACTATTTCAATTGTGTCAATTCGTAACTACATCAGAATGGTTTCTTAATTACGTTGTTTACATGTAATACAAGAATTCTGATGCTATGATGCTATTGGTATTAAATTAAAAAACTAAAAAAACACGCTTTTGTAAATAGCTGAAGGTATTAAAAAGTAAAAATTATTCTTCTATAAGATCAAAATTTACAGTTATTAAGAGAAAAGCGTGGGGTGCAATAAGCCAAATACAATATTCAATACATCTAATTCAAAACAGGCAGAGTTTCATATAATGCTACAACCACTATATTACCCCCTTAGGGGATGAATTTTCAAAAAATCCCCTCTTATCGGATTGTATTATCATCGGTCCTTGATAAGTGTGCGAAGTTTCAATTAAATCCGCCTTTCTGAAGTTGGTGAAAAATACGTTCAAAGATTACATACCAAGCTAATAATAGCGTGTTAAAAATATTTAGCATGACTTAACATGGTATTGACAAAACAATAAATTATTGTACTAAAATATTAATAGCTTCAATCCTGGACAATTTATTATAGCCATTTTAAGAATGCAAGGTCTAAAATAAATTACCTATTGATCAATGGGTATAAATATAAATAATAATCCGGGTCCCTACCGAGATTATTTGTTACCTTATTTGATTAATGTTTTACAAGAAATTATTACAAATACGAAAACCCGACTGTATAAAGAATGGTTGTCTGTAAAGTCGGTTTACGGACGATAAATTTACGTGATAACGTCATAACATTGATGACATCGCCACTTGCGTTGTTTAGCAACCAATCAATAACATTAGTTCCAATTGTATCGCATTCGCATGTCATGTCTCTGTAATCACCATTCGCTGTTGCTTAGCAACCAATCAATAACGTAAATTTTTTTTAAACACTTTTTCGTACGTGCACCTTATCACGTCAAAAATAATTAATCGCTCTCTCAATTGTGGTGAATCCAACGACACCTCATCATCACCATCTTCTTGCCCTTTATGATGATGAATCCAACGACCACAAGATTACATCCGTCAAGCTATTTATGTTATAGAGCGCCCCAAATAAATTGACTTAGTAGACTCCTTCTGGCACACTTTTCTAAAAATCTTCTGTAGGTATTTCCACCAATATGGATAGGATGTCGATGTGACATATGACCAACACATGGGTCGACGATCGTCTAAAGTTATAATTTCGTTAGGTATAATTATATTAAACTAATTCATAGCAAACTAAAGTTTTCTCTACATTACATTAGAGCGATAAAATGGTATGAAAACCACTCCCGGTAATTATTAAAGCAGAAAAGTAATTAGGTAATATTTTGTTGCCGCGAAATTGTGAAACATGAGGATTTATTTTATTATTTATTTTAAAGTTTATAATGTCGTTATGGTGATGCGCAGACTATGAAAAATTGGACTATATGTTTTCATTTTATTTTTTGCCAACTTGGACTCTTTTAATTTCTTTCTATTGTATTTTACCCAATGGTTTCAAAATTTGATAGTCATTAATAAAATTAAGTTATTCAAAAAGTGTGCAAATCCTAAAAATATCTGGGATAAACCGACCGAGAAGATAAAATAACGAAATCTGGAAACTTCATTAAAAACTCGGCCTTTTATATTAGAGGATTATTAACTTTAATTGGTTTCAGAACCTGCTGTGAAATGACGTCTATTGTAAGTTCCCTTCAAACTGCTTTACTTACAAGCCCATCAGAATATTTTAATTAAAATAATAAAGTTACCACCAGTCCACCAAGTTTATAAGTAGATATTTTTATATAAACCACTATTTTAGCATAAATACCTTTAATTACTTCATCATTAATTTTAGGGATTCTAGAATGAAGAGAAGGGAACTTTAGATGAAGCATTATGATTGCTATAATTAATTTAGTTCAAGCAAAATTATATTTACATACGATAGGTGTACATACAGTGGCGGACGACTTAGCAGCAGGCCATGTAGGCTGGAGCCTAGGGCGGCAGATTTTAGGGGCGGCAAATTTGGCTAAAATAAAATTGTAGCACCTAAGGATATAAAAAAACAATAAGTATTATTCACAGAGAAAACGAGTCTTGAAAATTTATCAAAAATACATTTTAATTGTCGGTATACGGAATACTTCAACTTCTGTATGTGAAAAATGACGTAGCACTTTGTTTAATATAATTTTGTGTTATACTTTAATTAATGTAATGTTATTATGATTTTTCAAATATTTCAATTTTCTTCTTGGCTTTATGTTTTGGATTGCTATTTTTTTTTCATTGACTAGTCCTTCGGCACATGGCAAAGTTATTAAAAAAAAGTGGTTTCTGTGAAAACTCCTTGTAAAGAAGTGCTAGTGTTGCTGCAAACTTTTACTAACTTCTTTGTTTATGATCAACAGATTCTTAGCAATTCTATTAATGTGTAATATATTGAAACATATTACACGTTAATTGAATTGGGTAAATGGACCACTTAAATATTTTTTTTTGTATGTCGAAACTGGGACATAGCGTACACCAGTGATACATTTTTCTGGTAAAAGAAGCTTTTTTTTGCTTAAGCCGAGTGAAAAATTAATTACTTGAGGCCATGAAAATCTATCAAGCAATTATATATAATCTATATCTTAGATCTTTTGTACATAAAGTCAAAACTAATGAACAAGATTTCATATGAAGACGATTTAAAACCTGTAAGGAACTTTTAGACATACCTTGGTGGGGTCTTAAAAGTGCCTAGTATCTACATGATTAAGTTATTCTTAGCTAATAAATATACCCAAAAACTATTTCTTGTGTAATGTTCACTGATTCGTGGGTTGCAAAAATAATCTAGGACCTAACACACCAAACCCCTAGTTCACAATCATACTATTAATGGGAAAAAGCTGATATAATGAGAACAATAGAGAACAAGTCATTAAGTTGCAATATCATTGAATTCAATGATTTGTGCTCTATTGTCTACTGACCTCGACAAGGCCTATTGAATTCCAGAGTATGCGTAGCGGTAGGGGCGGCAACATTTAAATAGCCTACTGGCAGCAAATTTATAAATCCGTCACTGGTGCCTAAGTAGATATTATTAACATTAATGAAGATGTCCGGTATTGTAGGTTAAACTACAAAAGCATTTCTGCTAATATAAATATATAATGGTTAAGATATTGGCCTCATAAACTATAGGGAAAGGGGCTTGTAATTGAAAGTGAAAGAAAAGGTTTCGTTAGGGTTACCTCTGCTCTCCGCTTTTTGCGGAGCACCGTTTGGGTTTTAGTCGGCTCGAATAATTGTAGTGCCGTCTACAGAGAGGTATCTGAGGCAATTTGCGGCATTTTTAATTTATTTTTCTTAACAGTAAATATTATTGGGTACTCAAGTTCCTAAATTTAAAACCCTCATGTTGAGTATATTTGTTGTAATGTACGTAGCACTTGCATTAAGTTATAACTTTTGCTGTGTTAAATGTATACTGTGCTGTATACGTCAAATAAATAAATATTATACGAATGGTCGAGTAGCTTTTAAACACCCTTAGATATAAAAATATATCTGAATTTGTAGACAACTTTATGCTTGTCTTAATATGTACCGTGATAATTATATTTTGCCAAAGGTTAAAGGGAAGTACCCTCAGTAGATTTTAAGGGAGGTATATACACCACCCACCCTCCATCTGTGCATCACCACGATTGAAGTAGTAAGGAAATGCCCTTAATACAACATTCGAAATAGATTGACAGACCGCACTCAAAAAGAGAGACCTGAAACAAAGAAAATTAGTGACAGGTACTCGTCCGGAGGTGCCTACCAAGTCGAGTGGTAGGCACCTCCGGACCCTTGACTTGCTGCTTCCACGAGTACCTTCTTCTGGTCTGGAAGGAGCTCCCTTCCTTCCCGTGTAAAAAGGTAGGTACTTGAAAAAGGTTATGGAAGCTATAGCTTTGGCTTTCGTAACCTTTTCCAAGTATCTGAAGACCAGATATGTCTTCTTAGAACTGTATCGCAAAACTTTGCGATACAGTTCTTACTATCGCTCTGTTGTCAATCATGGCTATAGTGTAGGTAGATGCTTCATTTTTTCTACCTATCTACCTACACAAAAAGCCTTATATGTAGTATTTTATAGTTCCTGTCTACAATCTTGGTTAATCAATGTTGACCAGTATTCACAATTTAGAATGTCATTGACATCGCATATTAATGTATCGATCGATGTGCATGTATTAAAGATAGTAGATAGTCTTAAAACATGCGCAGACATATAAGGGTGCTGTGGAACAACAATACTAGGTTTAGTTAATGGTACTTATGAATTATATTCACAATATGAATAAAATAGGCTTGTGTACCATCCAGATTTTTGCGTAATCCATCCAGATTTTGGTTACGACTACGTATAGACAAAACTCATACCTAGTTGGAATATACCGTAATTATCTATAACGCGACAAGTCGTGATGTTGACATCAATCTTTTCAACTCAAGTATCCCTGTGTTAAGAAAAAACGTTAACAAACCACTTTTTCTCATGATACTTTATACTTTGGTTTTGGTTTCTCCTTTTTTAGTATTTATTTTTTACGGTATCTTTCTTTTGTGTTGTATATTTCACAGTCTTTAGTTTAATAAATTGTCTGCTGATATAATTACTATTGTATGTGTATTATGTTCTTTTTGCGAAAACTTTTAATTCACCTTCTTTATGTTAATTGTTATTCTTAACTATTGTGTTTACCTGTAAGTTTTCTTAAATTGTTAAATAAATAAATCTATACTAATATTATAAAACTGAAGTTTGTTTGTTTGAACACGGTAATCTCAGGAACTACTGATCCAAATTGAAAAATTCTTTCACTGTTAGATATCCCATTTATTGAGGAAGGCTATAGGCACGCTGCGACGAATAGGAGCGGAGCAGCAATGAGAAATATAGCAAAAAACGGAAAAAAATAACGCATACGAAGTTGCGCGGGACAGCTAGTAGGGTAAAAGTGGGATAGTTGCCCTACATTTTGATATTATCATTTTTTTCCTAGAAAACAAATGATACTTAGACAGGTTTTTCGAGTTAATGGTACATTGGTCTATTATTTATTATATTGTTAAAAGAAATTGAACGCAGCTATTGCATAAATTAAAAAAAAGATAAAAAAATATAGTACTAGTTCTGAGTATAGATGCCTCTTATATGGGTTAGATGCCCCGGTGCAGTTTTCACAATGAGGATAGTTGCCCTTGGGTATAAATCAAAGTATATTTATAATTAACAAGTTTTATTTTTATATTTAGAAATGTCACATTATACTATTTGGTTCTAAAATGATATTTTCTTACATTATTCAACTTCAGATAAAAAAAAACTTTATTTTAGTTTTAATTTAGGTACATATCCTTACATTAATCAACTCCTGATAAAAATACTTTCTAACTTTGGTTTTAATTTACAAATTGACACAATAATCAACATCAGATAACAAAAAAATACTTCTTAACTTTGGTTTTAATTTACAAATTGACACAATAATCAACATCAGATAACAAAAAAATACTTCTTAACTTTGGTTTTATTTTCAAATTGCCACAATAATCAACATCAGATAACAAAAAATACTTCTTAACTTTGGTTTTAATTTACAAAAAGTCACATTAATTAACATCAGATAACAAAAAATACTTCTTAACTTTGGTTTTAATTTACAAAAGTCACATTAATCAACATCAGATAACAAAAAATACTTCTTATCTTTGGTTTTAATTTACAAAAAGTCACATTAATCAACATCAGATAACAAAAAATACTTCTTAACTTTGGTTTTAATTTACAAAAAGTCACATTAATCAACGTCAGATTTTTTGTAATTTCCATATTATTACATTTATCAATTTTAGATGAAAAAATTATGTTGTTTTTTTATAAGTATTCAACCTTTTAATCCTTCCGCATTCATTGCAATAGTCGCCGTACATAGTACAATCCTCATGTAACCATTTTGTACACATTATGCATTGAATCCAATCTGCAATTGATTTGGTATTTTTATATTCCTCAAAGCATTCCTTACATTCCGAATCTTTGTGTACATCTGACGCAGATTCATCCGAATTATTTGAGATTTCTTCACTTGTTTCCATGTATTCTAATCGTTTTTTCCTTATAATTTTTGCTGGAACTTTCTTCTGAAACTTTACTTTAGATCTTTGTTTTTTTCTGAGCAGATCAGCTTCATCTGGAGGCTCTAGATCGATGTCTGAATCAGTTTCATTGGATATATCTGAGGTCGTCATTCCATCACTCGAATCTCTTATTTCCTGTCTTTTCTTTGTACTTTTGGTCGGCACTTTTTTTTGAGACTTAACTACAGCTTTTAATACTTTTTTTTGCAGAACGGCTTTAGGTGAGCGACATTTATTTTTGCAGGGTATTCCTGGAGTTGCTTTACCTTTAACTTTAGCTTTCTTGGCTTCGATGTTTTCTTTTGTGTTTAAAATTGCAGCCGATTGTTTTCCCCTCTTATGAAATGGAACCGGAATAATTGGCACAGGCGAACACTCTTGCAAATATTTGCTTGGTGTCTCTTTTTCTGGTTCATCAATATTAAATATGTTATTATTTTGTGAAAGAATTGATGGACTTGAATTAGAAAGTCTCCTATCTGGTGGATCTATATCCCGAGAAAACACGGGTATATTTAGGCAGACATCCAAAGTTTGTACATTGGATGGACCTGGTTCCTGTTCAAGAGCTTTTTCATTTGCATAAACCATGTCCATGTTAATAGGAGTTATGTTAGAAAGGATTGGATCAACGGCCAAATCTTGTTCGTGTTGTGGAGCATCATTTTGAAGTGCATTATCATCTACAGACCTTTGGTTACTCATAGAAATGTCAGATATGGAATAAAAGCTCTCTGGGATGGCACTAGGGTTAAAAGGGTATATACCACAAGCTCTAAATCCCGAAATTGCATTAGAACTTGTGGCCGCTCGGATCCATGCATTCCCAATAAGTTTTCCGGCAACTAAGCGATTAATCTTTCGTTCCTTGTGTGACACTACCCAATTCCTTGTTTCAGCTGTAAAGAATGTTTTGAAAGGTTTGAAGAAGCTGCGGTCTAGTGGTTGCAGGGCTTGAGTGGTGTGACTGGGTAGACAAAATAAAATAATATCATTTTCTTCGGCAGTTTGAAGCATATCTATAGCATTTGTGTGAGAAGAATGACCATCGAGAAGCAAAATAATTTTTCCTTTCGGTTTTTTGGGTACAAGGTGTTCTTTCAGCCACTTGTGAAATAATTCAGCATTAACGTACGCAGATTTTCTGTTCATATAGACTTCTGCTCCGGGTGGAAGTCCATCCTGAAATTCTGGTTTCTTGTTAACTCCTTTAATGATGACCACTGGGGGGAGAAAGTTCCCTACAGCATTACAGCATGCTATTACCGATAGAGTTTCACCCTTTTCACCAGAAGTAATAGAATGAACTACTCTTGCGCCTCTTGTAGCAATAACTTTTCCCGTAGAATTATTTAACTGGACACCTGTCTCATCTACATTATAAATTCTATCCGGTTTATCCAGTAACTCATGCTGTGTCATCACTTCAAGCAGTAGTTCAAACATTTTGTTGACTTCATTTCGATTTAATCCCTGTGCTCTTGCAATCGATAAGCCTTCAGACTGACGAATACTAAGCTCTGTATTACGTTCTAAAAATGATCTTAACCAATGCGGACCAGCCTTTCTAGCCTCCTTATCAAAATATGTTTCTTTACCCAGTTTTTCAGCGAATTCAAATGCCAGTCTTCGTATCATATCTCTGGTTGGAGGAAAACCAGCTTTTTCTAATTTCTGGATGTGGCTCACCAAACGTTTTTCGTTAGCAAAATCAAGAACTGGGTGTTTTCCTACAAACAGAACAATGTTAGGTATAAATGATGATTACATTTCTAAACAACAAATATATATATTATGTACCTATCTATCCTTACTAATAATATACATTTGAAAGTTTGTGCGGATGTATGGTTGTTTGTTACTCTTTCACGGAAACACTACTGAACGGATTTTGATGAAAACGGAAAAAAGCCGCAGGCAATAGCTAGTTTAATATTTGAAACTATTACCTAGCGTCTGTTTCTCAGTATTTTTGTTTGCAAATCTTCTTCTTAATGTTCTCGATGGAATCCCATATCTACGAGATATTTCGTTGATACCAAGAATGCCTTTCGAAACTTCATCTATTGCAGCTATTAATGCCTCTTGCGTCCATTGCGCTCGAGGAGGAGCTCCAATCTTTCTGATATATTTGCGAGGCATTTCTGAAAAGAAAAAATAGGACGATGTCATGTAAACATCAACTTAAACCATAGGGGATAGATGCCCTTAAGGGCATCTATACTCACAAAAATTGAGGCGTCTATCCTTTTCAATAGGGATAGATGCCTTAGTTTTTTAAACAAAATACCGTTAAAAAAATAAAAAAACCTTTTACTGACGGTAATATTCAAATGATATACTTATAAAGAACAATAAAATAATATCACTTACCTTTCAAAACCAAAAGTTACACGAGTTTGTAAAACAATTGAATTCGTAATCCGCGATGTTTGTGAGCGAGCCCGTCGAACTTTCTCCATAAACACACTACACGTCCGATCACAGCGGTGGCCGCTTGCGCACTGGCGGGGTGGGGCGTGTTCTTTGCTTATGAGTATTAACTGCGAGGATAGTACGATTACAAGTCTCAATTTGAATTATGGGGCATCTATCCTCCTAGGGCAACTATCCCACTTTTACCCTATACATATACACACGTATTGTACGTACCTACACCTACACTATATTCTTACCTATGTAAGTACCTACAAAAATTTAGACTCAAACACGTTCAGATGACACGATCTCCATTATGCGACATATGACTCTCTGACGATATCTATGATAGAAGAATTTCGATACCTACCTACTTTTCAACAGCAATAGAAATTTCACATTTAAGTCTTGATGTTCATGGGACATTCTACGAGTTTGGATTAACGTTAACGAAATTTCTTTCAATTCCCTTAATAGACCTAAACACACAATTAAAGTGTAGAAATAGCCAACATACAAAATGAAGTCAAACAAAATACGCAACAAAAAAGAAAGTTTTCCAATTCACCTGAAATACAAAAGAGTTGAAAAAACTTATTTTTTGGAAGTCACTCAAAAATAGATGAAAAGGAAAAAGGAACTTACCTACTTAATAATAAAATGAAAAATCCAGTGCAAGTTTTGTCGGGAAAATTCCGAAGCAGGTTTATGAGTTGGACACATGAAAATACTGATCAAAAATACATTACAATCCAATCAGTATCACTTACAGTTTTATTGAGATTCAATAAAAAAACGACGACAGTATTACGCTGCAAATGATAAGCCTTTTGCAATTTCCACTTGTTTTTATGTATGACTTCTATATAAATCTGAATGTATAATTATTTTTTAAGACTTTAATGACGTGCTGCAACGCACTTTTTACACGTTTCGGTGAAAAATAAACGAAAATACTGACAGTACTGAGAGCAGAATCGTGCTGATGTGAATAAAAGACACCGGAGGGATACTCATAATGAGATTTTATTTATTTAACCAAGTACCTACTATTGATGTAAATATTTTCGGAAATGTGTGGATGGATCACGCTAGCGATCACTAGTGATCACGAACCTCACCACCACAAAGCTTCGATTCGATTTCCTCGGTTTCGAAACTTGGATTAAAGATTGCCGTCTCGATTGCGCACCCCCAAAATCTTAACCAATAAAACTACCACATTACCCTGAGTTCAAACCTCGACAAAAAGTGTTCATAATAATTATATCTTATTTTATTTTCTTTATTATGGAAAAAACGTCATTTCATTAGGTAAACTTAAACAATAACAATTTTTTGTTAGTAGTAAAGGGGCGTCTAAACGGGCCATTTTTTACGGCAATTTGTGGCGGCACTATTGGCAACTAATAGTTCGGCGAAAAATGGCAATATATCTGCAATTTAGACGCATGATTCAGTCTCCTAAACGGGCAACCATCAAATCAATATTGGAGAGTACTGCCATGTTGCCGGCCACAGCATTGCCGCCACAAATTGCCATAAAAAATGGCCCGTTTAGACGCCCCATAAATGCAACAACCACTAAATTTTCCACAGATTACAACAATCTGCAAAGCCTTGAAATTTTTGAACTTTTGTTACGCTTTTATTCGTTAAAAAATGTGGCAAATTCTTAAAAAATACTTTTACAATAATATAATAATAATCAATATCTGATTTAATATTGAAATGCTTATGAATATTTCAAATTATGTCCAAATAAACATTAAAACCCAATTAGAGAAAATAAATGATTGATTCGCGTAAATTTTGCAAACAACTCGTTACCTTTTCATGAAAACTCTTTACTGATACACCTGCCTATACATACTTTCGTAATTGGAATAGATTAAAATCATGGTGAATAGATTACCAAATTACCGACACAATTTGCTCAACAAAATACAAATCAATTATAATACAATAAAGGAAACGTATTACTACGTTTGAACCCCCTTCTTGCTAAGCGGATATTGGACATATTATTGATCTACATTTTTCCTTACAGATTCATTCGAGAGGAACGCGAAATCATTTGAGGAAGCTTTATTAATATGTAAGTATTTTATTTTATTTGTTCATTTTGTTTTTTATCCTGTTAGAGGCATTTAGGCTTATTGTGCCTGAACCCATGTTTATAATTAATGGTATATAGGAAAACTAAACGCCTGCTTACATCTAGCATAGATAGGCTTTACATCATTTGGAGTTTAGATCAGATATATAAAATAGGCTCTCGTTTTTAAAACAGTTAGGTGATTAGGTACACTTAAGGACCAGAATTCAACCTGGTTTATAGAACTGTTAGGAAAATAGGTGTATTTCCAGAACGAAGGGCTCCTAATTTTCGCAACAATTAGACAATTTTGTACCTACATTTTAAGATCTAATTTTCACCTGATTTTCAGGACAATTACATTTTCAGATCAGATTGCTGATTTGACATCTAGTTTTTTTAGATCAGACTGTCATCTAGTTTTTATAAAACGGGCAATTAATTACCTAAAATGGCATCTGTTTTTCCATTTTATCATATACTAGCTGACCCGCGCAACTTCGTCTGCGTAAATTTTCCCCGTTTTTGCAACATTTTTTATTGCTGCTCTGCTCCTTTTAATCATAGCGTGGTGTTATATATAGAGCTATCTAACAGTAAAAGAAAAACAAAGAGTAAAGTAAAAGTTTTTCAGTTCGGACCAGTAGTTCCTGAGATCATCGCGTGCAAACAATTTACTCATGTTACTATTACTACTACGGTATTAGGAAGTAAAAGTCGAAGCACCAATCTTACACTGCTCTCTACATCACCCTAAGGTTGTATGGTAGATAATGCCTAAGGCATTAAGTCCACCTTTGTACAAATTCGAAATAAATAAAAAAGATTCGTATTAAATAGGTATCTTTACAACCAAGTCTCTAAAACAATTCAAAGGATAAAGTTGTTTGTTGAATTTTACACGAAATACAACATGGTGTCTCGTCATTATGTCATACAGAAATATTAATGTATCCCGCAACAAGGATTAAAACGGCAAGCAGTATTTCATTCGTCGGGTAAAACGTTACTCGTAAACTTTTCAATGTCAAGTAAGGGGCAAATTACAGGATCAACATCTGCGGTTACGTTTTTTAAACATACGAATTATTTTTATATGGGTATATCTATACTAATATTATAAAACCGAAGAGTTTGATTGTTTGTTTATTACAACGCAATTATATAATTCTCAGGAACTTCTAGTCTGAATTGTAAAAATCTTTTACTGTTGGATAGCCCATTTATCGAGGAAGGCTATAGGCTATATAACATCACGCTATAACTAATAGGAGCGGAGCAGCAATAAAAAATGTTGCAAAACAGGGAAAATTTACGTAGTCGAAGTTGCACGGGTCAGCTAGTTTATGATAAAATGAAAAAACAGGTGCCAATTTAGGTAACTAATTTCTGTTTTATAAAAACTAGATGTCCGCCTGAATTAAAAAAAACTAGATGTCAAATCAACAATCTGATCTGAAAATGTAATTGCCTAATTCTTCTGAAAATCAAGTGATAATTAGATCATAGATAACATCACGCTACGACCAATTTCTAATGGTCGTAGCCTCGTAGGCGTGCAATAAAGCAATGAAACATGTTGCAAAAACGGAGAAAATTTACGCAGACGAAGTTGCGCTGGTCAGATAGTTCATACGTAAAATCCATTATTGAGCAGAAAATTATTTAGTTTTTTGATTATTTAGCAAATCAGAGATTTTGGGATGATGTTGACGAGTGGACAGAGCAAAGAACCTACACTATTTTTTTTATTAATTAATAAGCAGGTTTACAAACTGAAAACACACCAATAAGATTCGCATTCTTGTTCTTAAATAGTAAACACATCATGCACATTACTTTGACGTAGGTATCTACTTATTGCGTAAGTCCATACACAACTTATCAGTTGATTAATTTAACTTTAAATCAATCAATCTTTAAATGTATCACATCTACAATAGGCTATTCTTATTTTAGAAAACAAAACACCAATAAATATATATTTATAACAAGACGGGAAATACCAAGTACTAAAATAACAATTTATATTATCTCTGACATCCAAATGGAACAATTAAACCTTATTCAATTTGTTCCATTCTTAAATCTAACATGGTGTGATCTGATCAACCTTCCCCTCTTGCAAACAAAGCACTATTAGGTACCTTACAATAATTACCTTCTGAGGTATACACACGGATAGCAGGAGGACATCTAATCACAAGACAAACGACAGTGGAGCCCACTTAAGCTGATCCGTCCACGGAGGATTATCCGATCAAGGGTCTGTATTCTGTTGTTAGTGCAGTGTAGATACATACTCGTAGTGGATAATCCATCCCCATATATTTCAATGAAAATGCTATCTTAGATTGATATCGTTCAGAAGATTGATAAAAGAATGCCTAGATTTTGGTTTTGATGGAATTGCACAGATTGGTCACGGTGCTTTCAGACTACTTACACGCATACGGTAAAATGAGGTTCTCTAATTTGGATTAAATACATCAAAGGTAAAAGGGTATTTTTTCCTGAGGTAACACATTAAAATATACATTTCATTTATTTTTACCTAATAAATTATGTATCTATAATGTAAAGGGAAACTGAAATGAATGATGTTCTGAAGGCCCTCCGCTGCTAGTAGACTCCCCCAGGGTTCATACCCTGGGCGCGCTCTGTACCTCAGGGGGATTTGGTTAAAACAGTGCCGAAATAATCATAAAAAAGTAGGTACACAGTACTCGTTTGGTCAGTGTTTAGTCATTTGTACTATCTAACCCCCCCCCCCCCCCCAATATCCTGGGTAGGTACGCCCATACCTACGCTTTGGTCCCATAAGACTTAGATATGCGCTAAAATTTCAACGACTCTTATTGGACTAATGTGTGTGTTTCGTTTTCGAACACAAAACAATAATCAAACAACGACTGTAAAAATAAATTGAACATATTCCCACAAAGATCATCGACCCTTAATTTATTCCATTCCATATCTCACATGCCCAATACAGGCGTCGAAAAACAAACTCACATATTCAGGGCTACCCAAAATCATCATTAAAATTAAACACCGCAAGGACAGTTCGGCTCGCCGGCGTTACATGTCATGAGAGAATTCGCTGTGAATATATTGTTAACCTTAACTAGGGTTGCCAACTGTCACAATTTTAAGGGTCTGTATCCTTTGTCCAGCCACGAAAGTTGAACAAGAGGCTTTAATTTTAGATTAGGAATAGATATTGCTGAAGAGATGAGACGATTACCGAATAGAAAAGAAAAACATTCATGGCAATTATTTTGCAGTCTAATAGATTAGCCAGATTTACTGGATTAGTTTCGTAGAATGAGCAGATAATAAAAATACTAAATATTAAGTATCATAAGAGTATCTATATATAGTAGTAGTATAAGAAAGAAAGAAATAATATTTCAAATTTAATCATTCGTTACAAGTACTTTGGCCAATATTTAAGCACATATAATTTTTACCTTTGTTGTAAGTAGATGTACTATGTTGTACCTACTAAGGTTGATTTTAGTTTATCTCATGTTTCAACTTTTTAATAGTATAATTTGCATTATTCATTTTAAAGCGTGTACAGTATATTAGTGGCACCATCTTACCACCATAATATATATAATATATAAACATTCAAACGTAAAATTGGCAATTTGAAAAGAGTGGCTCCGCGTTTTTATTGCAATATACTTTTCTCCGGCTTTACCTATTGTTTGCGAACTGGGCATTACATATAACATACATGTAGAATCCCGACCTATCACAAGTGTTGTTTTGCATCCCAAGTGAATAAAGAATTTGATTTTTTTTTATCTCCTTCATGAAAACCATAACTACAGTTAGAATTATTTTCCTTTTACCAGAGTCCTAATTATATGTAGGTACCTATTGTTTAGAAATTTTCTGTACTTGTTTGGCAACCCTACAAACAGCCCACCGCGTTGACCGTTGTCACGAGATTATGTGCACCGGTGACGTGTTGCGATCCATTACTTTTCATATTTTACACCGACCACAATCTATCATGACTAGTTTCGTCATAAATTAAACGTTAAGCCTACCTGCCTGAACACGTCAGCCATAAGCTGTGACGTCGGAAGCTCGCTAAGAAATTAAAAGTCAAAAAAGGCAAACCTACCTACCATTAAATATTGAAGAGAAATATATGACTGTACATTACGCAGCGTATTTACACGTGTAACAGTCGCTACGGAAAAAACGGGCCTTTTTTTGTTCCGAAATACAATATTTCTGCTCCCTTTTTTGTGTAGCTCTACATGCTTTACCTACGTGTATATTTTTGTATCTATAGTATTTTATCGGTGTTTAAATTCCATCTGGGAATTCATAATCCATCAGTTCAATACCTGGATGTCACTAAAAATACGAATATGTCCCTTTATCGATGCAAGATTTAATTCAATGTCACAGAAATATTGTAAAGTTTAAATTCTAAGTTATATAACGTCTAAATCTTGATATATCTAAAGCTACATCTAAAATCCTACAGAAGAGGACTGTCGATAAACAAAGTGTAGGTCCAAAGTCAAGGGCTGTGACATACACTTGAGACCGAGTGCTTCTACTTACTAAATTTTATTAAAAGCTAAGCTTAAGCACCCTGGCATTACAGCGAAATCTTTATTACACGTTTATTTATCAATTAAAAGCTATTTAAGAAATCATCAACTTAGCACAGAAAGGCAATTAAATTTTGCTCCTCGAAAAGTTCACAGAAATTTGATAAAGAAAAAACGATACAAGTATAATATGCTACAGAAACCGGGCAAGAGCATGTCGGACCATGCTCAGTGTAGGGTTCTACAGCCTTAAATAATCGCATCAGCAGATGAGCGTAGTGATAAATGCAGTTTTTCGGCCATAACTCAATGACGTATACCTATACGATCATGTCCGAAATAATTTTAGTTTAAAGTATATTATAACCTTAAAATATTTTTGAAAGACCTGTCAAATGATATACCACGCGTTGATGTTTGCTGAAAAAAATAAAAATAAGTTTAACAGAAACTGATATTTTTTTTCTCTTTACATGTATGGAGTGCCACCCCAAAAAATATTTATTTTTATTATTTAGCTATCAAAGTAGGTAAATAGCGTCTACTACAAGACACTTTTTCATCAATATTAATCGAGTAGTCTTTGAGTAAAATGACAGACAGACAGCCAGACGGACATGACAAAACTTTTGAAAGCGGCGGTAGCCTAATGGCTAAGGCATCGGTTTCGCAATCGTGAGGTCGCGGGTTCGAATCCTACCCATTATACTACCGACGTGAACCCACTCCTTTTTTTTTTTTTTTTTGTTTTTTTTTTTTTTTTTTGATCTGGCGGGAAAAATTCCTTACGAACACCCCCACCGTCCGGGGAAGACGGTGGAGGTAGTGTGGGGTTTGCACCCACTAAAAAACCCGCCGTGTATCGCCCGCCACCTTCGCGAACGGGCCGCCGGAATTTGTTATATCGTCGGCGGCCCGCCCAGTGGCAATGCCCGGAAGCGATGTTATTGCATTCCGGGCATTTCACACCTACGCGGCACCTGGATACACACAGGGTGCCGCGCCTCCACGGAAGGCCGCGGGCGGGGCACATTACCCCGTACGCCTGCCCGCAGCCCCACCTAAGGCGGCATCAGGCGCAGATATGCGCGCCGACGCCGCCCGGTTCGCCGGCGACGGAGTGGATCCGCCAGGGAGCTCTCTTCCCTGACGCGCTCCGCCGCCTCCTTCTGCGAGATGACGTCCTCGCAGAAGGATGCGACCGCATTCCACGACCCCTCGCCCCGGACCATGGACAGAACCACGGCCGGCAACGAGAGGTCACTTCCGACCACTGCGGTGAGAACTCGACGCTGCCCCTCCCAAGCTGGACAATGCTGGAGGGTGTGTTGCGCCGAGTCCTCACCGCAGTCGCAGTGGTGGCAGCCAGGACTCGGTTCCCTCCTAGCGACCGTGTGCAGGTACTTCCCGAAGCACCCGTGCCCGGAAAGGACCTGCACCAGCCGGAAGAAAAGGGTCCCATGCTGCCGCCCCGCCCACTCCTCCAGGACCGGCTGGAGCGCCTCCACGGTTCGGACACCTGCCCGTGGAGTCTCCAGTCGGTCCTGCCACCGGGCCATGATTCGATGATGAGCCTTGATGATGATGAGCCTTTAAGCTTAGCTGGAGGGGTTAACAAGATTGCTAGTAATGTGGGACTCAATCCCACATTGCTAGTTATCATTAAAAAAAATATATATATAAGGGTTCTGTTATTGCCATTTTGGCTACGGAACCCTAAAAATGCAATGAGATTTACCTAATACCATGGCAGATGCAACGCTTACTGATAGCGTAGACTATCCGTTACGACTATGCACTTTGTATTACAATACCCTGTCTTACATTATACCTGAACACAAAAAGTTCATCAAACAATATTTTGATAACGAAAGCGCATAACGTGCTTCAGACCCATCGAGTCGGATTCTACCAAGCGAAGTTCGTTAGACACTGCACTACGCTTGTCAAACTACAGTGTACAAACAAGGGATGAAGCAGTCCATTAGTGTTGGAAATCTTCGAGGAAAATGCGAGCAAGTCCTTATTTTTTCCTACTCTTGGTTTTCATACCTCTGGGAGTGATAAATAAACAACTAACAAATAAAGAACACGTCTTGACGTTATAAATGTATTTGTACGGGGCAAATGTCGGGCATTGAGGAACAATTGTTTTATAGTATGTAGACAAATGTCTCGACTAGAAAAATAGGCGAGATTCGTTTGACTTGCGGTCATTAAATTAGGCGTAATATGTGTCTTGGTATTTGTTTAGCGTAGAACATTTATTTTACGTCTTACCTAATATCTACGTGATGCGTCCAAAGTGAAATTATGAAGAATATTGCCGGTTTAACGTTTGTAATTAACATGTGTTTTGGGCGCCATACATTCTCAAACTTAGACTATTGTCGCATCGGCCGCGCTCGTCAGCCGTACGCGCCGTAAGCCGCGCGCGAACGGCCGCGATGCACGGAAATGAACTTTTACACTTCAAAATTATCTTATTTATTTACCTACATAGCAATAAGAGCTGCATTGCTATACACAATAAATTCATGTAGTCTGTAGTTGGGAAGATGTGTAGGCATCTACAAGACAACGGACCCGAGAACTTAGTTGTAGTGATAAAGTAATAGGTAGCTGTTCTGCATTTGTCGAGAAGTGCACGTAATAAAGCTGGTTCAAAATATCCATAAACTACATTGTTTGAGTGGCCCTCGCTGTTTGATACATACTTGTAGAAAGTATCTGAAGTTAAACTCAAGTAATTTTATTTGTACGTAGGTACCTATTACATCTATGTTAACATTCTCCTGTATCGAGACAAAGAACTTAATTTATGTAGGTAGGTATTCATTCTGCAAATTTAGAAAAGAAACATTAAGTACACCAAAAATAAAAAAACAATCGACAGTAAGTTTCCCATAACTTGAACTATTTTTACTATTGGCCCCAACCAGTGGTCAGCGGACCACAATAGTGGTCCACAGGAATTAAAAAATGATCCGGGAACAATTTTATATTTCGCGTGCACGCGCTCAAAAATCTCATTGATTCAAAATTTATTTAATTATTTAAAAAAAAATAGCACGTTTCTATTTTTTTTATATTGTGATGCACTATAAAGTTCACCATTAGGGGTCATTACAATCTCGACGAATAATGAGTAATTTAAAGTCCACTTACTAAACTAAGTTCGTGTCCATTAACACAATTTAAATTGTTTATCTTATTATATGAAGGCACTATTATCTGGTGTCCTTTAGTGACACTGCACTGTTATAACTGTCATAAACTACTAGGCCACCAGGCCAGTCTAAATTGGACCCTGTTCAAGAAAATGTTGGGTCAATTCAGAAAAAAAGGTACATACGGAGCAAGTCTAAATCGCACTTGATAGGTTTTTTATTAAATACACATATATTTTTACACAAGTGGCTACATACTCGTACATCATTCGTATCGGTTTCCATGAATATTTATCAGTACATTTTTCTGTAGAACGTACAAGAACTGAAGTACTGAACGTACGAGTGGGTGGCTATCTGTCTGGCAGACAGGGGAGAAATAAAAGACTCCCCAGCAATCAACCCATCGTTATACTCATGATTCTTGCGAACGAATTAAATAACGTAAAATAAAACGTTAATTACGTACGTAATACCGAGACGTTGAAGGGTTGGATTTCTATGAAGTGCCACTCTCTTACGTAGGTAGAAGGTACTACACCTAAATACTTATTTAATTAAAAAAAATACTTAAACCTTGATTTGATTTTCATCCTTTTTTCCCTTCTAATATATTTATATCAAAATGATTGAATTAAGTATTACATTTATTAAAAGCTTCTTAAAAGTTATATATTGTCACCATCACCTTTTTTTTTAAACGACTCCCTCAGTAGTGTACAAGCCCTGTGTCGCTGGAACTTTCCAAACATACAAAGTCACGGACACAAAGTACACCCAGACTCGGAACAACAGTTTGTAGATCACACAAAGTGGTTGTCCCGGGTGGGAATCGGACCCACGACCTCTTGTGTAGCAGTCGGACACACTCCCACCGCGCCACAGAGGCAGTCAACCTATCTATATATGTATCTACATACACAATCATAGTCGGATCCAGATATCAGACTGTCGTTTTGTCTACCGAATTTCTTGTATTGTATGGACTTTTAGACGAAATGCACCATCCCCGACGCGCGTGCGACCCACTCACACTTGACCGGTGTCGGGAAACAACGAAATGCATCCCCCCCGTAAGCATAATAAATCCGGCACTACCATTTGGATCTCGTGCCCCCCCCCCCCCCCTTCTGAATACAATCCTGGATCTTCCCATGTACACAATAGAAAAAAAAGTGATGCATGTAGATCGTAGTACCTAAAACGTGGAAAGAAACCTCTATATGAGCATCGCATGGCAGACATTGTTCATAGCTTAAGGCGATTTTCAATTAAAAGCTTTTAAATTTCACTTTTTTTACTTCAACGTAGAACTTTTAAGTGTTCCTGTTCTGGAACTGTGCCTATTAAGTAGGTATCTGAAACTTGCATTTTATACCTAGGTAACCTAGATAGGTATCGACGTTAAAAAACATAGGTATAGTAATAAGATAAATCATGATTTACGTACCTATCTACTAGCTGACCCGCAACTTCCTTTGCGTCATATTTCCCCGTTTTTGCAACATTTTTCATTGATACTCCGCTCCTATTGGTCGTAGCGTGATGTTAAAAAGCCTATGACACTCACAAATAACGTGGCTTTCTATTTAAAATCGCTTCAGTAGATCCAGAGATTACCCCCTTTAGCCTCACAAACTTACAAACCGACACAACAACTTTATCTCTTTAGTATAGATTATACGTTATTGATTAAAGTTAGATAAGTATGTTTATGTGCACCGTTTACCTCAGGAAATATCCCGTCGAACGACAATAAACGGGGAACGAATTTGCATGGGACAAAGCATTCAACTTCAATATCGCCGCGCTGGGACCAACTGGCTTTTTTGTGAAAACTCTGCCTGTAAAACGAACCTAGCCCAGGTATCCTGTGTAAATTTTTAGTCCGTATTTTCGGAGAATCTTCTAATACTTTCCAAGAAGGTTCTAGGAAAGTATTAGAGGATAGTGGATACCTACTAAGGTAAAAGGGAAGTAGATACTGAAGCGACGCAGTACCCCAGAAGGGGACGCAACCGGGTCGTATCTCCACGTGAGAGTTACTTCACTTAATCCCCACGTTTATTCACAAATTATATAATAACTAGCTTTCGCCCGCGGCTCCGCCCGCGTGGATGTCGGTTATCGCGATAAAAACTAAATCTCCATACCAAATTTCATGAAAATCGGTTCAGCGGTTTGAGCGTGAAAGCGTAACAGACAGACAGACAGACAGACAGAGTTACTTTCACATTTATAATATTAGTATATAATAAGTATATAATATTATTATGGATTATTAAATTCAATGATTTTCTACGCTCATTCGCTGTGACGGTTCTTACAATTCTCCCAAATGTGTCTGTTCTGTTTGTATGGTTTTCACGACTATTATCGTTGGTGCCGTTGGGTTATAGTGAATAATATTTACCTACTCGTAATTGTATTTACCCTAACTTTAATTAACTAGGTACTTATGTAGGTACTACTAAATACCTACACAAGTTTTAACTAAGTGCATTTTTCCTCATATTATAAACTTTATTTACCTATCTACCTGCGTACCTACTATATTTAAAAACGTTCAAAAACATACCGCTTCTTTTGGCTACGCCGTAGGCTACGCTGTAGACGGGTAAAAACTAAGTAGGTATCCAAAATGTTTGCTTAAACCTTTAAAAGAACCTACCTACTTACCTATTTAAGAAAATTATTATTAATTTACTAAATTAATAAGTACGTACCCGCCTACCTAGGTAGGCAGGTGGGTACTTATTATCATGTTAGTAAATTAAAAACGCTTAGCTAAAATCAGGTCGTATCTGTTAAAAATAAAATTAAAATACGGAGGGTGATGTGCTTTTCATTTTCAAACGTTAGGTAGGTACCTATCTACCCACCCCACGCCGGAGGGTCCTTAGAACACCATTACTTTCGGTTTCCCTTTGGATTGTAGTTACATAATATTTTAGATACAAATAACCACGTAAAGCAAGATATACACTGACGGACTTATAAACTGCATCAAAGTAATAGACGACTTTGAAATAAATATTTTAACCAAGTATGCAAACTTTCTATACAGATTTAAATTGAAACCTCTAGATTGGTTCGTGAACTTTAAAACAGCGTAGGATCATATCTTTAAGTTTAAGTTTATGTACTGGAAAGGACCTTAAGACCTTTTTTGAAGAAAAAACAGAAGTTTAAGGAAAAATAGTGTGGCGTCCTACATGCCAAGCCGCCGATAGCGCCCGACATCGCGACGCCGACACCGTAGCGCGCGTGCTGAAAAAGACGACATCCCAACGCAATAACTATTTATGCACTAAGCCGCGCGCTGTGCCACACGTTTATATATGGCGCCGAGAATGCACCGCAGTCGTCGTGATTGGTCGGTCGCGATGCACTGACTTGCTACATGCAATACAACTTGCGAACCTTATTTTGTAAATATAACGTGCCACTTTTATTTAATATACCTCTTTCACCTTTTACTTATACATCACACGTGAGTTTTATTTTGCAACCTCAAGACTGAACACCCTATCAGTAAATTGGTGACCCCGACGTGATCAAGGAGCAACTCCAAGATGTCTACAGAGGAAACCAGCCCACAAGAAGTAGAAGACGTGAAAGAACAGGTAACGACCGTTACGTGTGACGTCGCCACAATCTCGCTGCCTGCGCGTCTGCCGCCATTTTGGCGCCAAAACCCACGCCTATGGTTCGCGCAGTTTGAAGCCGCCGTTGCGGCTAGCAGAATGGGAGAAGATCAGAAGTTCAATCTCGTCGTCCCGTTGCTCGGCTGCAACGACCTGGAGCAGATCGCCGACATCGTGCTGAGCCCGCCCGCGAGCAACAAATACGCTACACTGAAAAATAGGCTGATTTCCACGTTTCAAGAGTCCGACCATCGCCAGTTGCAGAAGCTGCTCAGCGGCTTAGAACTCGGCGACATGAAGCCTAGCCAGTTACTGCGCAAGATGACTGATTTAGGCGGGAAATTGCTGACCCAAGAGGCGTTAAAGGTAATGTGGCTCAATCAATTACCTACGCAAGTGCGCGCCGTGCTCGCCGTGAACACCGAATCGTCGCTCGAAGGCCTAGCTGCGATGGCTGACAAAATGGTGGAACACTTCGAACCTGCGACGGTTGCCGCGGTCGCCGTGCGTCCCACGTGTCCGTCGCCATCAACATCGTTAAACTCCGCGCATACGCTCGAAAGAAAACACGTACCAAACGAAAACCTGCAGTTTGACCTACTATCTAAACAGATCGAGAAATTATCGCTAGAAATCGCCGAACTTCGCACGAGACAACAAAATTCGCCACAATAGTTTAATTAAAAAATTGGTTTTAACAATAGACACAAACTTTATGCAAGGGTTTGTGTTTTAATAAGGTGTATTACCCCCACGTGCCCTTATTACGGATTCTAATCGGTTCCGCATAGATTTTATAAGGGTTTTTAAAAGATCTTGCGGAATATTGTCCCATTCTTCTGAAAGTGCTGTTCTTAGTGCTGCCACTGTCGTAGGCGAAGGGTTTCTCGCATATACAGCTCTTTTTAAATTGTCCCAAACATGCTCGATGGGATTAAGATCCGGGCTGCGTGCTGGCCAATTCATTGTACGTATCCCAACCTCTTCGCAATAATGTTGAACTTGTGCAGCTGCATGCGGCCGGGCATTATCCTGCATTAAAGTAAAATTTTCGCCTATGAATCCCATGTAAGGCACCACGTGATCTTCTAATATCTCTGTTATGTAGCGATGTGCTGTCAAACCCCCTCTATTACCGTTTTGACGGACCATGTCTATGAACACAAGTTCTGTTCGCCCGTTCATCGATATGCCACCCCAGACCATACATGAACCGCCTCCAAAAGGAACACGCTCCTCAATGCAACTTTGAGCATATCGCTCCCCACGTCGACGATAGACTCTTCTGCGACCATCTGCACCATATAAACATGTCCTACACTCGTCCGTGAACAATACAGAGGCCCACTGCTCTTCTGTCCAATTCAGGTGATGACGCGCAAATCTTAAGCGAGCTTGTCTGTGAGCTGCAGACAACTTTGGACCATTTGCTGGTCTAAAAGGGGTGATAGCCGCTTCCTTTAACCTTCTTCTTATTGTTCGTGCACACACGTTTTTTCCACGCACTTCATTAAGCTCGGTTTTGATGTTAACTGACGTGAGGAAACGATTTCGCAGGGAAGTTGTAACAATAAATCGGTCATCACGACCTGTGGTTGCTCGAGTTCTGCCTGTACCACGTTCCTCCTGTAAGAACCTGTCTCTACAAACCTTCTGTATATTCTACAAACCGTAGACTGGTTTAAATTTACATTTCTACCAATCGTTCGTTGATCCAAGCCCTCCCGCACCAATGCTACAATTTGTGCCGCTTGTTCGGACGAAGTATCCATATTATGGTTCAAAAACTCTCGATGTGTTAAAAAACTAACCCAACAATTATGCTGGTAACAATAATTCAATTGACCAAACAAAAAAAATCAATGAGAATTAATTTAAAACTTTGCTATAAATAACACGCAAATCTGATACTACGAGTAAATTTTCTTTTCCCGGCTATATTCATTTGTTTTACCGCAGTTCTATTTTTAAATTTAATTTTTTTTTAAGATTAAGAGCCAGTCTTTCCATATTTATATAATTTAATCTAAAAAGTTTGCATACTTATTATAAAAAAATCCTTTTAAAGTAAACCTGAACTTTGATGCAGTTTATGAGTCCGTCAGTGTATTTTTGTATCGAGTTACCTTATATAAAAATTAACCCTTCGCTTCTGCTACCCCTATACCAAGAATTGTGTTATCAGTTGCCCATTAATTAATAGTAGGTTCGATTTGCATTACTGTAATGGGAAGACGTGGATCTATATTTTGCACTTCATAGACGTATAAAATACAAAATGATTTTATATACCGTCATTAATAACTTCTTTATTGTTAAATTTCAATTAAAATAATTTCTAAAAAAATAATTTCATTTTTATCTTGATAAATATGTGTGCCAATGACGTGGCGAAACATGCGGAACTTTTATTTTATTTAAATACCTTGTCCATGTTTTACAAATAAAGTGTAAGTATTTCTTTATTGAACGTTTCAAGTTGTGAATGACGGTATTTATAATTGGTTGGAAACGAAAACTCTTGCCATTGGCCACAAATTTAAAAAAAACTCAGATCGAAAGTATTTAGATTGCCATTACTAAAAAAAATAGTAAATACCAGGCCAGCCCGCCGAAAATTCAAAAATTTGCTTTAGCTGTACATTGCTCTACTAAACACTGTCCGTGAATAGCACTAAAACAAACTGCCTTACCGACGGAATGACAGAAGTGTCAAAATAAATGTTACCCGCCGCCGCTAGAGGCGCTGCTGGCAGAATTTCTCTCTATCTATCCTCTATTGTTTATGACAATTACAAGCTTCACACCGACGCGTCACCGTCGGATTTTATTTTAATTTTATAAATATAAGTGACAAAGAAAATTGTGATAAGTGTGATTTTTATACACATCTTGGTGATAATATTAGTGTTAAGATTTGTTAAGTTATTGTTGCACCGTGGAAAACAAACGAGGTAAGAAAGTTGTTGAAACGCGGTTGTCGGGAGATATTGTTTGGGATTTCTGAGATCGATAACCTGGTCGGCTAGCCATGAGGCGCGACGCTGAGGTTATGTCGCGAGCCGCGAACAGGTATCGGAGTTCAAGTAACGGTCCCTTCGTCCGGAGCGACTCGACTCGTGTTACAGCCGCAGAATCCGGTCGTACCTAAGACCAGTTAGTTCATAATAGCGTCTAGATCCTCATTCGCCGTCCTCATTCCGTTACACTTGCTACCGACAGTCACTGTAAATAAATATTCGGTAATCGGCTTCGCTTATTAAAAAGGGAGGAGTGCCCATGCCCTATACCCTTAGATCGCTCGAGACCTATGGACGTTCCTTTTGAGATGTGCGCCTGTTTTCCAGCTTACCCTGCCTGCAGTGCGTGCCACGAGCCCCAGAGTCCCAGCCATTAGATTGAGTGGAGTGTCCCCTGTGTCCGCCCACACGTAGCCCTGTACGCAGCCAAAATTCCGCGAGACACAACGGACACCTCCTCCAGCATGGAACTGGAGAAAGCCCCTACTCTCCACGAGGAAGACTCCAAAGTTACCCTCACTATCAGACTGATTATGCAGGGGAAGGTAAGAGATTAAACACTTGAAATATTTTTTTTTCAAAATTGGCACTATTTATAAAAAATCTTTTGGGAGTTTGTTTTAAATTGTGAAAGTGTACACTTTACCTTCTTCTAAATTCCTTAGTTATCAAGAAAACTTATAACTACCTTAAAGTAGATTATCAGTGTGTTTATAGCTATTTGTGACCTGTTCATAACATAGTCATATTATATGTTTTTGTTATGATTATGAACAGTTGTTGCTTGAGTAGAAGTTTTCTGTTTGTTTTGTATGGTTATTATTTACTATTGTTATAGTTATTTATAATATGTATTGAAAGTAAAAATGTATTTGTGCTGCTTGAATAGAACTGATTAGTTATGCATAGTGATTTTGCTGCAAATTTATGAGAAATATAAATAAATGCAACTGTGGGAAACCTGATAACTTTCCCATATCCATTTTGTAACACTGATAATTAAAGTTAATGCTATTAATGACACCATTAACTAATATGCATTTTTAAGTACATTTTATTGTGTAATATATTGTCATACATACTATAATGTGAATATGAAATTCTTTCCTACAATAAAAGTATTTTAAAAAGTCAATGAAAGAGTTGTGTGTATTTGTTTGAACATATGGTAATCTAATATGACTTTGGTATTTCAATCTTGTTATGTGCACACTTGTAGGGATTCTCAATGCAATATCCTCTTTGTTAACCATGTAGGCATGCTTAACAAGTAGGCTTTCATTTATTATTTCTAACAAATATTAAGACAATCATTGGCTAGAATCCTTTACAAAATACTCAAAAGTATTCCACATATTAGAACAATTTTCACAACGAATACATATGACAAATGTAACATTATTTCAGCTCTAAGTAGTTTTCTCAGAAGAGAACACAATAAATACCTTATTAACTTAATATGTCGCCTACAGTCAACACTACAGTACAAACCTTTAAGATTTTGTAAATAAAAAACTTTTAATATTGTGTTTTGATAATAACAACTTCCTTAGATTATTCATATACATATATTCTAAATATTGTATTTACAAGCTATCTAGAATTGCTTAGCAAACAAATAAACATTTGCATGTCTTTTGACTCGGCAATTTGCATGATATAATTTGCATCACACTGTGTTTTATTTAGGCTTCCATTACTCAACAGCATCACTAATTTAGCACACCTAGATGTCGCTAGATTGCAGTGACATGTGAGATGTATTGATGCTAACATACACCTATAGCTACTTTTACATGTAGGTACTTTTAATTGGCTATAATCCAATATAAAGTACATTTGGCATGTGGCCAACTATTGGCACTCGCCCTGTTCATCAAACTTGTCGATTTGTACCTTTTTCTAATTGGTGTAACATGTGATATTTAATGTTGTCATTGTGTTTACTATTCATTTCCTTAATCATACTGTCTGGCTATGAGTTTATTTTTATGTTAGCCAAATATATTGATTGTCTTTAACACTCTGTTTTAAACCAACTTTTATGTAAACTGATCTATCAATTTCTTACTTAAATCTTACATTTAACAATCTAAAAAACAGTTAACTTAAAAACAAAGCAATGTCAATACAAAAGAAACACCAATTATAACGTCCAACGTTCATAGCAGATTTCTCTTCATTGTTGCTATTACAAAATTAATGAAGTTGTCTAAAAAAAAGTGAAACCTAATTCTCAACACTCAATCAATTATTTACAAGTGATTCACTTAATAATTCATTGGATTAGTTGACTGTGAAATTTATTTGTTTAAATTTGCCGCAGAACAACTTGTTTGATCTCCTCTGTAGATTATCTTTGTTGTTTGTATTGTGTAAGCTTGAGTTGAGCAAGAACATTGTTCGCATACTGCAAAAGTCATGATGCTCAGTTGCCAGGATGATACAATGTGCCCACACTAAAACTGTCTCATTGCAACCCCAATGCGTCTTGGGAGCAGCAAAGAATCTCTATGCAGACTATTATTGGCTACCAGACAGGAAATCTTTTGTACTATAAATCTCAGTGTGACTGCATTAATTACATGTGTGTGCGCCCATTGCACAATACTTGCCAATGTACCAATCCCTTGGTTATTTTTGAATAGCCATTTAATTAAATAGGTACATTGTTTGAGTTTAATATGTTTTTGTTTGTTTGCAGGAGGTTGGCAGTATTATTGGCAAAAAAGGAGAGATTGTTAAAAGGTTTAGAGAAGAGGTAAGTTAGGAATGTTTTATTCAATAATTAATAGACATTTGAGGCTATACTATAACCAAACTGGACATAACCAATTGGGCTTAAGTATAGTCTTGAATAGTTGCTAAGCAACTTCACAAAATGTTGGAAATTGCTTATCAACCATAGACAAAAGTAAAGCTGGAATAGTTGCTGAGTAACTTTGTTATTAAACATTTCATATCATGCGAGGCTTTAGTACTTACAGAAATGAAAACACTATTGAACCAAAACTACAGATTTGTTTTTCAAAGTAAAATATTTTGTTTTTACTGATTTATTTTTCCCCAAAAAGTTTTTTTTTTTCGTATTGCGATTAGTAGTATGATACAAAGAAATTTATAAAATATTTTTATTTCAGTCTGGAGCTAAAATCAACATTTCCGATGGATCATGCCCGGAACGCATTGTCACTGTTACTGGGAACACAAGTGCTATATTCAAAGCATTCACACTCATATGCAAAAAATTTGAAGAGGTTGGTACAACATATTTTTATTTTCATATTATAAAATTATGAATATCTTGAGTAGTAAGAACTGGCAATTTTTTCTTGCAATTGATTGAATGTCTAATTCTAATAATTATTGTGGGAATATAATTGATAATCAATTTAAAAAAAAAAAATGACTAGGTCCCGAAAATTCCGTTATAAAAATAACCACTTGTCTCAACTTAACTGATCATTCAGGGGTAACAAACATTTGAGTAAAACATTTCAATCAAATGTTTTTTACTCTTAAATGTTGTAGGAAATGAACCCACCAGAATCCTAACTATTATACTACTTACTCCTATCAAATAATGTAAAAGTTTCTAGTAATATGCCACCCACATTACCATTTATTCAGTATCCTATATTTTCAAAAGCAGCAGTAACAAACGTTTATTTGTATTGAAGTAATTTTTATAGGCATTTCTTGTCAATAACTTTACAAATACAATAAATGCATATTTGAAAGATAGAAAAATTTGAAATCCAGACTCAGGAATCGAACCCGAGACTTCCGTAGCCAAACCGGGGCCAGAAGCGACCCACCTATCTGGACTATGTTATTAGATTTCGAATTTTTCTATCTCTTGTTGCTCGCGAAATTAGGCCTTCGCAGCGCCATCTAGTCGGTAGAAAAAATGCATTTATGTGTTTCTTTGTATATTTCCAGTGGTGCTCGCAGTTCAACGAAGGCGGCGGCGGCGGGTCTCGAGCGCCCATCACGCTGCGGCTCATCGTGCCCGCCTCACAGTGCGGATCGCTTATTGGCAAGGGCGGATCAAAAATCAAAGAGATTCGTGACGTGACCGGAGCTAATATTCAGGTAAATATACTACAACTACTACTAAAAGTATTAATATCCGAATTGAAATTACTAAATAAAATTTTAAATAAGTGTTGTTCGCGATTGATCGGCAAATATGACGTTAGACAAGGTAGGCAAAGATAGTACAGTACTCCCAAATTAATAATGCACATGCAGATCTTCGCTAATTGTCGTATTCCCGGAAACACTCGAATCATGGAATCGTAAGAGCCCTAAACAAGGCATTTGCATTTTGCACCTTGTTTAAAAGAGATAGGAGTCAATATCATGTGTGCACAATCGAAAACAAATCGGGCGTTCGGCAGCTGTCGCCGGTCAGCGAAATGTCTGTCAGTCGTCTTTATATATTGGTAGTGACTGCACGTGTTCTCTATTTGTGGAAATATATAGAGCTGCTATTACACACCCTTCTTGGTAAATATAATTTCAACATTAATTAGCTTATTCAGATTTAAATAGTATATTTTGAAAAAAGGAAAATAAATAACATATTTCACGTTTTTTTAATATTAAAAAAATAAAATACCTACATTAAATACATATTAAGTACTAGAAAAACATTTAAAAAATGAGATTTATTTAAATTAAATAAATAGATAAACATGCATAAAAAATATATACCTAACTCTGCCCATGCCATTTTCTTTCAGACGAATTCTTCCAAAATGGATAAATTTAAACGTGGAAAACCGCTTAATTCACAAGCACGGCAAATGGTATTTAATGTGTACCTTTATTTCTTAAATGAAGCCAATGTTTTCAACAGAGACCATGATGGTTATTTTAAAAAAATTCAAGACCGTGTTACAAAAGCTACAGGAATTTCGCGACGAACTTTGAGTAATATCTTAAACGAAAAAAAACATAATCAATCAAAGAAATTTTCTACACCGAAAAAAGGAAGACCTAAAAGTAGATTTCGGCTGGTACTTGATGATTTCGACTACTGTGTTATTCGTAATATGATATACAATTTTCAATTGACGCTGAAAGAACTCCCAACTGTAAATAATTTAAGAATAAAGTTGATCGAAGCTATTAATTTCAAAGGCTGTGCCGAGACTTTAAGGTTGATCTTGAAAGACATGGGGTTTAGGTTTCTGAAAACTGATAATAACAGACAATTACTTATGGAAAAACATGATATACGCCTAAAAAGGATCAAATATCTCAGAGAAATACAACAGCTGAGGAGTTCTGGTAGAAACATAGTATTTATGGACGAGTCGTATGTGCACACATCACATACTAAGGGTAAAACTTGGCAAGATAGCAACAAAAAAGGTATCAAACAACCCATTTCCAAAGGAGAGCGAATAATTATTGTACACGCAGGCAATGAAAAAGGCTTCGTCCCAGGGGCTCTAATGTTACATAAATGTGTCGACTCAGAAGGTGACTATCATAAAGAAATAAACGCGGAACGTTATCAAACTTGGCTACGCAATCAATTGATTCCCAACTTGCCTCCTAATAGTGTGTTGGTAATAGACAACGCCCCATATCATAATAAGCTGTCTGTGAAACCACCAAACTCAAACACATCTAAACCACAAATGACAGCTTGGTTACAACAACACAACATTCCGCATGACCCAAAGAAACTGAAACCCGATTTGTATAAAATTATACAAAGATACAAAGAAAATTACACAGAATTTGCCATTGACCGTATAATGGAGGAACATGGGCATAAAATTATACGATTGCCACCATATCATCCCGATTTTAACCCTATTGAAAATATTTGGTCCCAAATAAAGCAACACGTGGCCAAGAGAAATATTGCAATGACTGTGACGTCAGTTAAAGATGCTATATTAGAAAAAATCAATAAAATAGGACCAGAAGAATGGAAAAAAGTTTCTGATCATGCGGTTCAATGCGAAGATGAATATAGAAAATTTGAGCCAAGAATCGATAGTTATTCCGATAAACTGATTATTTACACAGGTGATAGCAGTGAGGAAAGTGTAAATGAACAAGAGCATAATGAAACTTCTGATGAATCTGCGATGTCGGGAATAGAGGTCTTCCTCGATTCTGATTAATTTTTTTATAATTGTATTATTTTTCTGGAATGATTAGTGCTGTAAACAAATTTGAACTGAGATTTTGATTATATTTTATGTAAACCTCTATTTGAAAACGTTTTTTTCTCCTTCTAATAAAACCTTATGTTATTTAAACCTTTTCCTCCATAATTACACCAACTTCGGTAAGACACTTGAAAACTAATCACTCCAACAATGATTGTAGCGTTTTCGCTATTTACTTACATGGAATTATCGAATCAAATTTCGTTACAGGTAAATCAAATCTGTTTTAGCACAAAACACATAATATATAAAATTAGGCATAGAGAAATTGCTCTTAACCACTCTATATAAATATCGTCTTTCGACGCTCGGGTAATACGACCGTTGCCGAACAATGACGAAGATTTCCGAAGATTTCTATGCGCATTATTACTTTTGGAGTACTGTACTTGTCCTTAGGTACTTGTTCCACCGCTGGCGAATAGCGAGCAACTATCAACTATTTTCTTGATCATGAAACTTTACGTACAATACCTAAATGTAGATCCGTGTAAACAAAAGATACAAATATTATTAGTTAATCACTGGTTCACACTGTCGTGCCAATGAGACTCGTCCTATACTGTATCTCTTAACATGTTTTTTTTAAAAAAAGATAACTAGCAATGTTAACAGGATTGCTAGTAATGTGAGACCACAATCCCACATTACTAGCAATCCTGTTAACCCCTCCAGCTAAGCTCAATGGCTTGTGTTAAGAGTGGGTTCACGTCGGTAGTATAATGGGTAGGATTCGAATCCGCGACCTCACGATTGCGACACCGATGCCTTAGCCATTAGGCTACTGCCGCTTTTTTGCCGTATTGTACGTTTCTTAAGCGATAAACCCGCTTCTCGCTCATCGCCGGCGGTGGGACAGGTGCCTAAAGCCGAGTAGCGGCCGTCTGATTAATTTGAATCTCGCTTACATTATTTCTAGCATGTGTGAACTAAAAAAAAAAATTAAAAATTCCCACACGTCGACTTGTCGCTATCTATACCATATCCGTTTAGAGTAAGAGGTTTTGTTTACGCAAATCTAATTGATTTTTTTTTTCCTATTCATAACATTTGCGTTCTTAAGAAATCTTGCACAGAATCTGACAAACAAGCTAATGTAAAAAAAAATTAATAAGAGATTAAAAACCGATTACTAGACTTCAAAGTAAATACTTAGTTTCATTACTTAGTATTATAAACAAGAAAATTAGTTTTATTCTATGCTTAAAAACGCATGGCACAAACATGGCAGATGATGTTAATGTCTTAGATTTCAGTTTTAGTCAAGCCACATCTTGTCCAGCTTGTATTATACTATACAAAATATTAACCAATTTTACTTTGAAAATGTTGAACGATACAAGTAGAAAAATTGCGTATCTAAAGACGTAATCCTTCTAAGATAGTAGTAATTTAAAAGATTAGAGAATTTACAATAAATATTTTATATTACCACTAAATAAATAATATTGCATTAAATTATATAATTGAAATAATACATTATATATAAAAGATTACACTCTTAATAGTATGTGTCTACCATTACAGAGCTATAGTATTCACATTTTATACTCTATAGATAATTACAATATTCTACCCACTTTTTTTTATTTGTGGCTGAAATTAGTATTCAAACATAAATATTAGATATACTTTGGGACTTAATCGCGTGAATTATTTAAAGGTACGAACCTTTTAAATAAAAGGTGCAATTCGATCGTGGTCACGGGTCGACTGATGGCAATTAAATATTATATAATTTCACGCGATTAAGTCCCGAAATATATCTAATATTAAAAATCGCGAAAGTTTAAAAATCAAACATAAATGTTGGTAAACTTTCGCGATTTGTACACATTATGATACTAATATGAGTCTTAATCGCGTGAATAATTTATGGTAAAATACCTTGTTTTTTGCTCGACGTTTCGACCGTATTGCCAAAAACTGCAGTCTAAACAACCACAAAATCTCTATATTTTATTAGGGTTTATTTTTTTGTTTTTACGGGCATACACAAAAAGTGCCAACGGAGTCCTATTGTTATTTTTCCTGAAAAAATACATAGTAGACTATATAATTTGAATGCTTATTAGGAGTAAAATAGACTAATTTTGCGTCAACCATAGACTAATTTAAACTTTTATTCCCAGGTGGCAAGTGAAATGTTGCCCAATTCAACAGAAAGAGCAGTGACAATCAGCGGGACGTGCGACGCAATCACACAATGCATTTACCACATTTGCTGTGTCATGTTAGAGGTAAATTACGTCTATTATTTATAGTTTTTCATATATTACACAAAAATAGACCAATTTTTTTAACATGTGTAAACGTACCATGTAATTTGTGCTTATTGGAGCGTGTAATTGGCGAATATTGGCCATCACACAATTTTCTATTTGTGTTATTCACCTTTTGTGTGTCTGTAATTATTTTATATTATTATATTTTCGTTCTGCAGTTACTTTCTATAAATAGAAGAGATGAAACGGATAGCTATTCGGCTAACCTCTTTGCCAGATAGCTGGATATTCGTCCCAACATTGCCATTTGAATGTGAAATTTATTTTTGTTAGCTAATCCTCCATATTTATCAAAGTTTAGCAAAATTACACACTACACACTACTGCAGGTGCTGAAAGATAGTTTTAACACCTGCAGCAGAGTGTACAGCGAATTTTTTTACCATTTATTTACCTAACAGCAGTACAAGTACAAATTTTCTTAATTGTTGATGAAAATGTTGTGAAAACTGATTATATTTCTACTACTACTACTACTACTACACTAAATGTTATATTTCGTATTTTCAACTATCCGGTATCTGGCCGGATTTATATATATTTTTTGGCCGAACGGTTAATGGATGTCCGTTCCATCTAAACTAATAATATAAAGCTGAAGAGTTTGTTTGTTTGAACGCGATAATCTCAGGGTTTACTGGTCCGAATTGAAAAAATATTTTACTGTTAGATAGCCCATTAATCGAGGAAAGCGGAACAGCAATCAAAAATGTTTCAAAAACGGGGAAAATTTACGCAGACGAAGTTGTGCGGGTCAGCTGATCTCTAATACATAGATAAAAAGAAGTTTATTTATTATTCATTATCATTTTTCATTCATCAAATTTCTTCCGAATGGACCACCGCAATCACATTATTTGAATACTTATATTTCTGGGCTTCACCCCGGATTTAGCATCAGAATAAAAATAGCCTATAACTTTCCTCAAGCTTCAAGCTACATTCATAACAAATTTCGTTTAAATCTGCCCAGTATCTTTGAGGATTAGAGCATTCAAACAGTCAAACAATCCTATACTTCAGCTTTATAATATTAATATTGATAGATTATACACATAATAGGCTTTTTTCCTAGGTAAACAAAAAATCCAAAAGACTAATCAGTAAATTAACCTGACATTTAAACTGCCAACAGTTAAGTCTCGATTAAATTTTGACGAATTAAACAAAACAAAAAAAATGATTTGACGAGAAAAAAACAGTGACGTCATAGACCGTTATTTGTACGAGACCATATAAATCTGCGTTTTGACATTTCTTAAAGAGTTGTTGTTTTGACAACTTGGAAACTAGCCCATTCTGGGTAAACTCATCAGTTGTTTTGTATTTTTTTTAAATGTAACCATCTTGTTCCAGAGTCCACCAAAAGGTGCCACAATCCCCTATAGACCAAAACCAAATGTAGCCGGACCAGTCATATTAGCCGGCGGTCAAGCGTACACTATTCAAGGAAATTACGCTGTACCTGCTCAAGACGTAAGTACTATTATAATATGTTTTATACTTATAATAAAATGAAAATCTTGTTAAAATGTAACTTCGACTTTTAAATACGCAAGTATTGTATTGAAATCTTGTTTAGTACAAATTAAATGACTTTGCCTTTCTTCCATAAAATGCAAAAATATCAATTTTGAATGTGTATTGTGAATGTATTCTTTTGTTCAGGAAAGTATGAATATAATCAATTTACAAACGTTTGCAAAGTCATTTTGTTTCTTCTAAAATAGCTGCTGCCATAATTTATTATTTCTCATAATCTCATACTCAACATAGCGACTAATAAACTTGGCAAAAGGTAGACTGTCACTGCTGTTGTTGTCATTTTATAAAGTACCTATTTATAAATGAATAGGGTCGAATTTCATCTGACTGATCGGCATCGCATTTTCTTCTGTCAGATGTCGTCCGACCCTAATTTGCTTCACGAATCATGAAATCATACAGAGCTAAGCATAAATACAAAATTATAGGTAAAAGACTATATGTGCTCCAAGCATAGTCCGCTACAAGTCGACATGATAATCAGGATGATATATTAGATGGTAGGTATTATAAATTCGCTCAACGCACGTTGTCATTTAATAGTCTAAGATGAGAGCGCCAAAAAATGCAAAAACTTTATAAAAGCTGGTTTTTTGATATTACGTTATATTAATGGAGTAAAGAAATACCCTTTCGTCAGTCAGCTGGATTCCTTAACGTTTGGCTACCCAAAATCGTATTTGATTCTTTTAACGCCCGTCGTGGACGTTTTCAAAATTTTTAATTTTGTTTTTTATTTTAACTTTTTAAAGATTACTTACTACTCGTGTTGAGAGTAAACATTTGTTTATGTAACAGTGTAACTGAACTAATATATAATCCGTTTTCATAACAAAAACATGACGCGTGTACTGTAACGCCACCTGGCGGTCTGTAACATTAAAACTAAATTAAGAATTTATGCTCAGGAATGAAATCTATACAGAAAACCGTTTCCAAGTCGTACTAGCCATCATCGAGAAAAAAAATAACCGTTTTGGAGAGGAGGGTAACGTCCACCTCGTTACCGTACCCGTCTCCGTGCCCGTCGCGGGTAAAAAAGAATTGGACAATATCCATGTCGACCTGTCGTGGACTATTCTAGGTATCCGAATAGTCAAGTATAAAAAAAAGAAAAAGTAATTAGGTCACCATTCTGATCAGTGTGCGTAGTGCGAGTTTGTTTTACGATAACGTGATCGAAACGTATATAGATGGTTTTCAATATTCTATCTATCGATCGATTTGGCTACTAGGAATATATATTTGACACAAGCTCCATACAAAATATGTCAAAATTAACGTAGTAAAATATTGAAAATATTTGCCGTAAGACGTTTGGCGCTCCGATTAACCCACTCCAAGCTACCAATCATAGAGCCAAAAGCTGTAACGTTACGACCGCGTTAAAAAAAAAAATAACCGACTTCAATCGCGGTTGAATTGCTGCCATTTATTGAGGAGTTTCCTTGCCTGTCTCGGAAACTCATCATCAATTTTTACGAATTTTATATAGAAAAGAAAAGGTTCATACCATTTTGGAATAAACCATTTTAGAACAAAAATATAATTTTTATATTTGGCGAAATTATGCTCGAACATGCATAAAAATATCCGAATAGAGAACTTCCTCCTTTTTGAAGTCAGTTAAAAACAACTCGCACTCTACTCGGCACTGATGAATAGTAGTACCTATTAGAATTCTTTTGAAAATGTTTCTTCTAAGTTAAGTCTCGTTCGAGTATTCGGATAAACATAAAACAATACACAATGAACAAAGAGAGTACCAATTACATGAGAAATAGCTAGCTAAAGGGAGAGAAAGAGCTCAGTAAAGAGAGAGAGAGCTGAGTCAAAGTCGAGTACGATAGGGTGGGTTAGGGCGATGTAGGTAGTGTGTTATCGTGGTGCGGAGTGTAAGAGCGTGCGCGCAGGCGGTGTGCGCGCCCGTGTTCCCCCTGGCGCTGGAGGTGAAGCCGCCGCTGGTGGGCGCGCTGCCGCCGCACCACCTGCTGCCGCCGCAGCTCTCCTCCGTGCACGACCACCACCTTGTGAGTGTTGTGAGTTGCCCAGTTGCCGAGTTGCCGCACGCCTCATAGAGACACCCCCCCCACGCCTCGGCCCCACGGGATACGCACGGAATCGGAACAACCTTTAAAAAATCTACCTTTAGACTTTGAAACAAAACTAACCGGTTATTAGAATGGCAATAATGCGAAGATGATTTTAAACCACTAAAAATATGTTAATAGACAAGCGTATTAGCGCTGACCAGGGAAATGTTTATTTATTATCTATTATATTAAAACGTGAAGCTAAAGGATTGTACACCTATTAACGAGAATTGCGCGATTGAGTAGTATGAAATTTCGCACATTTATAGTTTATATAGAGAAGGAGTGCAGAAAGCCAATATTAAAAAAAAAAAAAATATATATATAAATTAATTATCGTCGAATTTTGACCACTGGGCGATCACTGGTAATAAATTAATATTTCCAAATGGGTCGTATTAGTAGACCTATTTTCTTTCCTATAAGTGCTTATTAAACCTTTGTATAATTTGACATAATTTAAATAAAAACTTTTAAATTTTATTACTTTACGCAAGATAACAATTATTTCAGATATGAAATTATATATTATATTATTCGATTTTGGTTTTTCGTTGAATTGGAGTAACTTTATCTAATTAGACCGTGATTAATACGTGAATCTCTGAGAATCGATGTGCTTTACAGAAAAAATCCACTAATTACCCAACGTCTAAAACTATCAAAAGTTTTGTCATTAAAAATCGAAATGCTCAGTCAAAATACGTCGCAGCAAAATACAGTTTTAATGTTTTTCAAGTAACCTTGACTGCACCGATATCGATTTCTTGTTGTAATTTAGCGCAGTGAAGATAATAGTACCTAAAATAGACAAATTATGACACCGAGCATTGTATACTCTGCGAAATATTTTAGGCCCGTTAATACGGCTGGGGCTGATTCCGTGACGATAAAAATTAAAATACCCTAGCAGTATCTCTTTGCTCTGATTATAAACTACCGATCTTTCTATCTAGAAATTCTTGTATTAAATTGATCTATTTTCAAAACTATCGAGCTAATGCCCCTGTAGATTTGAATTTTTCGAGTATTTGCCTGTTACACCGTGTCCGAAAATATTTATGTCAAGTGCAGTTCCGAATGTTAAGTATCTCTATGAGGTTGTGTGGAAAACTGAGTGACATTATGTGATTGGTGCTGCCCCAGATTCCCCTCGAATTGGATGTGTGGTGTCGAATCCCCGTAGCGGTCATGAATTAACCTTGTATATGAATAGTTTTAGAAATCCCGGTGATGTGGAGTGTAGGAATGAATTCCATTTTATTTTGCGCTCTTCTTTATACGCCTTATGCTTGAAACTCATTGATATATTCTTTCTTGTTTGCACGTACCCCCTTACATTTGTATCATTCTTGTTTCAATATGTTTTTCATATATCGATCCGTAGCACTAGCATTTAATATTTTAGCACATCTGTATGAAATGTAATAATATAGTTGGACGATGTGTAGTAATAAACACATACACATTCATAGCTTTATCTGTTTGTTTTCTGGCATTGCCGAGTTCCGAGCGTAATGTACTTCAAATTTGCTCGAGCACATAACAGCTATGTACAAAGTTGTTATAAAACATCCCGTACTTGCACCTCTCCTTATTATGCCTCTGCCTTGCCTATTCCGTCGTTTTTACTTTTTATTTTTCACACGAGAAATAATAATGGTGATTAACCATGGACGCGCATGGCTTAACGTTATACGATAATATTTACATTTTAGGTTACAGTAAATTTTGCCTCTTTGTTATTTTGAAAGGTGCATTTTTATGGGCAGCACCAGTCAAGAACTCACAACGTGGATTTTAAACTTCCGTAAACTACGAAAATTCGCAAATTATTCACTTCAAAATTGATGCAATTCACCACTTTGGTACATTTAGCCAATGTAGTGAAGTTCACGAACATTTTTGGTGTTTAGTTTGTATGAATGCGAATTTTCCTAGTTTTAAATATTTACTTTGTAAAATGTAGTTTCTACCCAGGTAACCCTATCCAGCGATCCCATCCCGGCCATGTCAGAGAAGAACAAGCAGCTGGAGCTATAACATATTTATTATTAAAATTTTACAATGGATATTTAAAATGCATATTATTCCAACCAATGAAACTACACACCATGTAGTATAATTTCTTCTTCCTACATAAACTTGCTTTGGTGATTTCTTGCATATGACCTTGTAAACCTACATAATCAGTAGAGTTATTTAATACAAAATATAAGTCTGTAAAATAATAATGATATTCAATTATTTTAGCGGGATTGGCATACTAAAATATTTGTAAAACAATATGAAATTGTACAACATGAAGTTTGGTTTGGGTAAATTTGAATACTTACTTCGTATTATGTACAAGTTAAATAAATGTGTTATATTTTACGATAGATGGGAGGATTGGCCAAGTCACCTTTGGCTGGATTAGCTGCGTTGGGTCTTGGCGGACTTGGACCAGCGAATGCTGCTGGTTTGAACCCTGCAGGTAACTAAACAAGACAATGTTTTGTTACAGTTGTCTCAATGTAACTCAACCGGATTGAAGTTAGATTCATAACACTTGCGCATGTCGTAGAGATGCGACCCATAAATTACTTACGAAAACGATTAAAAATACTAACAACATTTCAATTCAACAATATAAAAAATACTACTTAGACGAGTTCATAAAAGTTTAAATTTAAAACAGTTACAGTAAATACTAAAGAAAGTTTGAAAATAAACGACTTACGAAAATAATCACAAAAAATATCAGTTAGTACCTAATACTAATTACGACAATGTAATGCGTAATCGCATCTCTAATTCTCTTGGTTTAGTTACCACCCACGCTTCCTGTCACCATTTACCTACTTCCGAAAATGCATCTGGCCAATCAATTGTTGCCAAATTCAATCCAGCCAACTTACATTGAGACAACAGTACATTTCATGTAAAGTGTAACGAGAGTTGCTGTGTAACCTTTATCACATTCTTGCCTGATAGATGTTCCATTTCAAATTCGAATATAGTTTCTCTACTAATATTAAAACGATGACGAAAGATTTATTTCTTTGTTTGTTATCTGAAACATGGACCTTTATCAAATTCTTGCCTGATGGATAATCGAATTTAAATTCAAAAATTCATTGATGTGATTCAGTGTGATATTACAACGACGAAAGATTTGTTTCTTTGTTTGTTGTTAATCTCTGAAACTAAGAGACGACCAATATCCATCAAGGATGTTCAAATTTAATAAAAAAAACCATGATGTGATTTAATGTGATATTAAATCTATTACTACTAATATTATTCACAGTTACATCATTACAACAGGGAACATGCAGTTATTTTTTTAGTTCTTATATAATAGACATATAAATGAAAAAAAAAATATATATACAGCGCCAAAAAACTACTCCATTATAGGAAAACAAAGGATTTGAATTTCAAACTGATAAAAGCTTATTTAAAAGCATGCCACCTTGGCGCGTAAAAGTTATGAACCATGACGTCACGGCAAACGCGACAGCCAATGAGGGCACAGCATGTCTCAACATAATATGGACTATTAGGTCATAATTTGATCTGACCAGCATTCGTTTCAACTACCTAGAATTTCCCGCCAGATTTTTGGTATTTTTAATCATTACTTTCAAAATTTTAAATGTTTATGAAAAAAAATATTCCATACAAATTTGCGTCACATGCATATTCCCTATTAGCAATACGGTGTCACTCCTAGCCTTTTAAATATTTGTTCTATTTGGTAATTGTATTATTATTTCTTGACAAATAAATTAATGGAACATATAAAACTTCTGATCTCTCAGCGTTAGCAGCATTGGCGGGATCACAACTGCGCACATCTAACCAGTCGCGCAACCAGCCCGCTACCAACCAACAGTCACATGAGATGACCGTGCCCAACGAGCTCATAGGATGCATCATTGGAAAGGTAATGCATTTGTAATAAATATCTTGCGACAAAAATCTTGTACACAAGGCAATCGGATACCTGAGCTATACTAAAGCTGTGCACAATGTGAAATGATAAACCAAAAAAACAAATTAGGTATTTGACTAATAAAAAAACATTTAATAATACGTGTAACATTTAAAAATGTGTTCGTTTATAATTTAACGTGTTTATTATTTATTGTATATAAATTACGTGTGTTTTATTCATCAAAAGAAATACTAAAAGTATTGATTTGATCATTGAAAATGCAGAGCGAGTCAATTTTAATTTATTTTAGTTATTACCTTTGATTATTTTTACCCGTAAAATAATAAATGTACTTTTATAGTTTACTCAGTTTAATAGAACGGTTGAATCTTGATGGTTAAACGTCAGTCGGTTTGTGTACCAAATTGCATCGAAATTCTAGGAGTTCGAGAGTGTTGACTATTCCTTTCACTTGGCAGGAAGAACATTATCAACGCAAGTGAACAATAAAAATCAATAAAATTTCCAGGGCGGCACTAAAATCGCCGAAATCCGACAAATCTCGGGCGCCATGATCCGGATATCTAACTGCGAGGAGCGCGAGGGTGGCAGCACTGACAGGACCATTACTATTTCTGGCAACCCTGACTCCGTGGCACTGGCTCAATATCTCATCAATATGAGGTAAGATACAAAATATCGTCAGTAACATTACATTTCATGTGTCAAGCGTCCTCCCCACAAAATTTCCATCCGACTCTCCAGCGGAGTATTATTTTGCCCGTACATGTCCAATCAAACTCTTGCCTAGTCCATTTCAACGGTCGCTTTTTTTGAAATTCCTCAATATTCCTCTGATTTATCTTACCTTATGGGTCATTTCGAAAACGTTTTAAACTTATTTTAAATGAGATAATAATTGGCGTCTGACTCGAGTTATCTAAAATTAATAATAAAATACATAAATCAAGTCCGTGATTACGTTGATATACGGATTCCTTAATTCTTTATTCACATAACTTTATTCACGTAACAAATTAGTCAGTTAATGTAATCCAAGTTTATTAATGTTAGTATTACTATTTTTAAAATTTAATTAAATAGGGTTCTGTACTACAAAAGAATAAACGGAACCCTTATAGGATCACTTTCTTGTCCGTTTGTCTGTCAACACTATTTATCTCGGGAACGCGTTGAGGTATTGAGTTAAAATAAAAATTATATATCCAGGTCTCCAGTACCTTGAAACTGTAAAGAAATCAAACTTCTAAGTTAACGTAAAAAAAGATACGACTGTTTTGTCGCAAAAAACGTACATTTCGACACTCTCAAAGAATCAAAATTTATAGGATAAGTATTTTCCGTTGAACTAGAACTATGAAATTTGGCAAGTAATAACAGACGGTATTATTTGCCAAATTTCATAGTTTATTAGTTTTCAGAGTTTTCCATATATTTTATTATAAGACTATAATACAAGTATAGGGAAAACTCTAAAAACTGTACATTTGTAATTAAATCATAAAAGTATAGTCTTTGTTAAACTGTGAGATTCCTGATATATAATATGTACCTACAAATTTGTACGGAACCTTCGGTGGGCGAGTCCGACTCGCACTTGTCCGGTTTTTTTTTTTTTTAGTAATGGTCTCCGCCCACTACGCGTTCGTATCAATTGTTTGGTTAACGGATAGGTTTCCACCGATACACATACAGGCATACACGACATGCGAGGGGATTTTTCGGATAAGTGACGGTTGTACGCCGTAGCTTACACGGTTTAAGAACAAATAAAGTAAAATATTTCTTTGTTGGAGCAGGTACAATACAAAAGTACCACTGTGTTTACTACAATGCCCAATGAAAGTAACGTGTTGAACTTGTAAGCATTAAGAACAGAGATTTATTTGTATTTGCTATATGTAGGTATTTGCCATGCTTTTGCTATAGTATTGTAATAGATAAATGACTATTACCGCCAATAGACCACGGGCATACTTTATATCGGCAATTGGTCACGACCATAGTATAGCACGGTGTATTGGGTGGAGACCATTACGTTCGTATTCATAATCCAAGTGTTCCGTGAAATCAATAGTTCAGTTTTTTTTATATCATTCAAAATGTTGAGTCTAAAATAATAATAAATAAATATCTTGGGATAACTCACACACGGTCATCTGATCCCAAACCAGGCAGAGCCTGTACTATGGCAATCCGACATCTGATAAACATATTTATATAATTTCTAAATACATATGTCGTGGTCATAAATATTTTAGACACGGGAATTCACATTATTTACCTCTGTATTGCTTGACGTTCAGATTCAGTTTAAGTTCGATTTGTTGCCTGGGCAACCTGGTTACAACGACAAGCAATCAAAAATAAATAATGCGTTTTAATTCCCCTGTTAAAATATTTTTAATCATGCAACGTGAAAGTCTAAATGTTAGTATGTCGTCTTCATTAGAAGTGATAAATCGTAACGCTTAAAATAAACCAAAGTGAACTCGAGTCAGCGTCACCGGGCGCGCACAAAGGATCGGTCCGCTCGAATAGGCCCAGAGGTCGCCTGACCCTCACGTCATTCCTGTCCCGCTCCGGCAGTGTGGAGCTACAGAAGGCGAATCTGGAGGGTAGCTCGGGGTCGGGCACGACGCCGAGCGGGTCGGCGGCCAGCCCGCTGGCGTCCGCCATCCCGCTGGCGCAGCTGCTGAGCAAGTCGGGCGCGCTGGGCGCGCTCAGCTCGCTGTCGGCGCTGGGCGGCCTCAGCGACCTGCTGGCGGGCGCCGCGCCCGTGCAGACCACGGGCGTGCACCGCGCGCACAAGCCCTTCGGCCGCCGCCAGGACGACGACGCGCCCGCCAAGACCACCAAGGAGCGCAATAAGTACAACCCGTACTAGGCGCCCAGATCGTGTGACCGGCGCCCGACCTAGGTTCTGTATGTCGTCGTCTCGACCCCGGCCGGCTAGCGGGAGCCGCGTGACTGTTTTGCATCGCGTCATATGTGGTCGACGCTATCGTTTAGTATTATTTATAAGCTTAAATAAAAGAGATTCTTTTATTTTTTGAGACTAACTGTTTTCATCTTTTGTAATAATTCGATATATTGATGGTTTTTTTTTTTTCGTTTTGTTGCACTATTATTCTTAACGTATCGTTATTTTAGAGTCACCGTACGTGTGTGACCGTTTCATTGTATAATTTGATTTTAAACTGTATAAAACTCATCAATATGTTCGCTTTTATATATATGTTTATATAGTATTCCGAGCAGTGTTTCACTATGTATACTAAAACAAAAAATGAGTGAAAATCGCTGCACCAAAGACTATTTTCGGATCTGACAAAATAAATCATTATAATTGTAAAGCTTAAATTGACCTATTGATATTGACGTAGATCGAAATAATCACGTATCGACAAAATCAGGGATACGGCGTTAGCAATATTGTTTATAAAGCAAAATCACAATGGTGACATTACCTAGTCGCAAGGTTACACGATGAAATAAAATGTCACGGGAAATTAAAATTAATACGACAACTAGGGATCTTGACAATAGTAGAGAGTACGTAGAGCTATTGGCTGTAGAATATACAGAGTGCTTTGCGGACAGATATAATGAAATATCTATTTGGAATCAAAATACAGGGTGTCAAATCAAGGAACGTACATCAAGCGATACTTCTACGACACGATCATTTGTAGAGAACTACCAAAGTTGTAGATATTTTGTAAGTCGCCTCATTTGTACACATTCATTGTAACATAAAGAAGTATTGTTTGATGACTGTTTATACCTCTGTATATACATTTTAAATGGAAGATCAAATTAGATTTTTGACAGAATTATTATTGGAATAAATCATTTCGGATTTCATTTGTTCAGTTTAGATTTAGTTATTTCTAAATTGATATTCCTTGAAATCTTTTCTACGCATTATAGAAACAATCAGCATTATCAAACTATAAATATATTTCAGTTGTTATAATTAAAACTATAAAGGTGTTTACACAATAGGAGTTAATGACTGTCTAGTCACCTTTTTTAAAAAAAAAAAAAATATGAATCTTCAACAAGATACTCTCAGTACAAGTTTGTACGAAATTCAAATTTATGACGTCATTCATTTTTGGTATTGGTTTTTATGATTATAAATTCATAAACACATATGTGTGCCATTCCATGTTAAAATTTTAAGACGTAGGTACTAAATAATTTAGTGTAAAGTTTTAATTCGAGTCAAAATTCTAATTGTTTATAGTTCAATAATGTTGATCGCAATCATCTGTGTATGAAGTCTTCATTATGTTAGAAGCTAGGATACATTTTGTTTGTAGATGGTATGAGTTTGTTCTATTTACGCCAAAAATATTTCGTATGGAATGGGAATGTTGGATGTTTTTATTATTTATTTACATTTAAAGCTACTTACGATCCTAAAAATGATACTGTAAGTAGTTTGGACTGTTTTATATTTAGGTGACCTTATGGATAATGGCAAACAACGGTGTTACAATAGAAATAGCGAAGCTATAGCGGAATAGAACAGTAATGACGTTGTTTTGTCAAAACATTATTTTATTAATTAGTGCGAATTTAAAATTGAGGTCCAATTCGTATGTTTCTAAAAGTAGTTCCGTAGGGAATGCAAATTATTTAGCTGTTAATATAATTTTTATTTGTAATAAAAATCATGTTAATTTTAAGGTAGTAAACATTTTCGTATTCGTTTCAGGTTTATATTACTCGCTAGAATCGTTAAGCAAAAGTGTATTGTTTTAAAGTACATACTTAATAAAATAATAATAGTACGCGTATGTTTTTCATTCTAATGTATTTTGTCTAACAGAGCCTCTGGTTAGTATTAAGTGCAGGTAAACATGTATGATTTTATATTCCGAAAACGATGCTTCCTCAAGAACCTTGGTCACATTCCTGCCCACCTAGGCACCAAACATTCCCGTGATACCTGACATGCTGAACTCTGCTCCATCGTGTACCTACATCCTACAGCTCACTGGATCATCCAATCTCCTGGTAAGAGTTTTCCTTGCATTTAATTTGTATCCTAGTATTTCCACGTTTTGAACTGATACATAATCACGTGAAAAAGGTTTTGAAATGTCAACTTGTTACAGCTTTCTCCCATTACATCCATTTCCATCCAAGCTATAATTTGATTGTGATATTGATTTACGATTAACACGAATATTTAACTCGTCAACGACTCCCAATGAACGAGTCCATATTGTTATTTTGAATATTGACTGATGAATTGTTATTTTAGTTTTTAGTTGTGCCCTGAAGCAAGTGAAAGAATGTGTATGAAATGTTTCAGGATCACCATGGAGACTGCCGGGCTCCCGCTCCCGGGCTACCACTACATCGCTCCGAACCACATCGTGAAGGCGCCGATCCATTGAATGGGGCTCCGCGGCCAGAACTCCAGTGTTGCGTACAAACTGTACCACAATGACCGCACGTTTCTCATGCAGCCGCAATACGGGACTCTGGCTCCGATATACTTCTTCAAATGAACGCGACCAAACAATCTCTCTTATTCGAGGTGAAGCAATTGAGCATTAGATCCTTGCTGAATGTATGTTTACATTTGTTACGAGTTTATAAGTATTTTAGATATTCTTATATTTATTCTCCACTGTATTTGATTGATTGGAGCAGACCATGTCAGTGATTTATACGTCAATGAGACCAGGGAAAGGGGGTTTTGAAAAAAGATTAATAATGAAAAATAAAAAAATGACTGACATTTTTAAATTTTTACTAATCCGTGATCAGTGAACGAATATCAGCTTCACAAAACACTTATTTTGAATAAACAATCAACTATTTACATTAACAGCGCTTACCCATTGCGATTTGTTAGCGGAGGGGATCGGTTAACGAATACTGTGTATATCAAAAGAGTTAACCTTTCACCTCGACGAGAAACGTTCACATTTCGCTAGTGGGATAATGACGCGTCTTTAAGTTCACGATTCACTGCTCACGGCTTATGAATTTATAACAAAGTATGCAACAGGAGTTAGCTAAGCTGATCGAATTTACTATGGATTTAAGCGGTTGAGTATTTCAATTGTCTATTTGGATTTATTTTCCATTATGATCAGTACCGACCACAAGTAATAATGTTCAAAGTAAGTTTAATCGAGTGTCGGCGTACAGTAGATAGGTGTAGATGCGTTACAATGGACCTCGAACCCGCTGACATAGCGTAGTGTTAGAATAGCGAACAGAGTGAGAGGGTTTAAAGACAATATTTGTAAATAAAATAATCGTAATGACCTGGGAATTAGGTATTACAGTAGTTGCGGCGCGCGGGTGCGACGCGGCGATACGAAACCGATGGGATCAAATCCTTTAAGAAAACTTACTTTAAATCGAAGACAGGTGAAGGAACATTTCAGTATATCATTTAAAATCGTCTATGATTCACAAAAAAAGACGTTAGGTGTATAAAAATAGTGTTGCTAAATGTGATAGTCTTCTAATTTATTTTACATTTGAACTTATAAGATCTCTAACGTATACACAATGTGTAGATACATCGGCTGCTGGAAAATTTAAAGTCGAATAATATTGGTCTAGGGATCAAAGCCAAAGATTGTTGAAGTTTGTTTAACATTAATAATGTTGTGGATTTATGCTAAATTATTCTGAGAGTAGTTAATGTTTAGTGATGTAATGTAGAACGATTAATTTGGATTATTTTATCACCCTCTCCAGATTGCTCATTGTATTTAGTCTTAGATGAGATATAGTCCTGTGGTAATCGAAATATTTCCAAAAAAAAAACTAAAAAAAAATACACATAGGTTAACATAGAATAAGATAACTATAGGACCACTGTATTAAAAGCTTTCCAGTGAGTTATTTTACTTGCAATTTAAAGTTGAACAGTGCCACGACACCACAAATATCGAGTGCCAAAATACTATCAATATCAATTTCGTATCAAATAAGTCTTAAGCGATTATAACGCGTGTATTTTAAACACGGTATTTAAATAAATTAACAATAAAAGTATCAAGTTAATAGCAATTACTTAAGGTTATTATATTATCCACTACTTATTAATTTTGCACCCTAGTTGTAAGATTATGCAAGTAGACTAAATATTCTCGAACATATCCCGATAACATATTTCCCAAGTCTTCCCCTGCAGTATTTCAGTAATGAATGATTGTGCCAAAGTTGTGTCTAAAATTTATGATGTCGAATTATGTCGATAGTATTGAAGAATTAGTTCGTATTTTATTTAAATCGTCGGTCGGTATGCTAGTCAAATTGTTCTGAAAGTAGAAATTTATTACATTTTTTATATGCTAGTCAAAATTTTGTTTTTGTATCGGTGTATTTGCGTTATGTGGAGATAATTCAAAGTTTATTTATTTTTGGTTGCACTTCTGAAAGTTTAAACTATTTTTGTGTGGTCTTGCTTAAAATAAATTAATGTAGCAATAAAATTTTTGATAAAATCAATTATTTATAGTCTATTAAATTGCAATTAAGACAATGTATAGAGCTTTCTAAAATAAGTACCACACAGGTAAAATAGAATTAATCTATAGATATAACTTTGTGAAAAGATGATTTTGAAAAAAAAAGATAGTAATTTACTAAAGAGAAGAGATTTCATAGCTGTGATTAAAGTTCGGGGTTGCACTTTTGTGCAAATGCTACGTCAGGATGCTGTACACGCATTATCGGAATAGAGATGCAGGTAGTAGTGATTAGTGCACGCTTTTAGTTCATGTGTTACTGTGAACACCGGGGAGCGCGCTGTCGATGAGAATGAACTATTTATGTAAACTAAATGAAAAGGCAATTGTAACGCAAATGCTTTCTGATAAAGAGGTAATAAGTCATCGGTGTTGTCAATGATATTATTAAAATTTAGTACAATGCAATTTTAAATGATTAGTGAATAATAATTAGTGTTAATTTATCTTTAATATAATTATATTATTACGTTCAGTTGACGTATCGTATACACGAAAATCGACATTATCTTTATTATACTCATTATGTAGAACAATTATTATGATTCGTATTGTTATTGTTATTTTTATTTGCTCAATTTTCTCAATGTTAATGTAAGCTAGGCTTCGAAATTATATTTAGTTTGTTTTGTTGTTGATAAGCAATATTATGATAATTTAGTGTGTGCAAAATACACCGTACATGTACGTACGATGTAAGTTAATTATATTTAATGTGGATAATAATAGCATTATTATACTCGTTTATGAGTCTCACCAAATATGTTATAGGCAGGATACGTCACTCGTTATGTTAATAATTATATAAATAATAATTACATATTTACAAATAATTATGTTACTTATCAATTGATCGTTTAAGATTTCACTTGAATATTTATTTATCGAATACGTATCGTGCCCTATAACATTTTATAGTTTGATTTATATATTAGGTATCAATGATAAATATTTAGTTGATGTATTGTTAAGGAGTCCACTATAAACTCAAGATCGTTATAAGATCGGTAAACTATGGTTTACATAAAATTAAGGACTTGTGAATCTTATGCAGACACTATTTAAACAGTCAGCATAATTCTAAAAAAAATATTATCTTTTATTATTATTACTTTGGTTCAAAGTTTAATTTTTAAATTACGGTATTATTTACCCTAAAATAAAAAAGGTATGTTATCGTTTTTGTTAATAGTGCACGTGTTTTATACACTAAACTAAAAGTTGGTGCCTTTTGTTCTTAGAATTGATTTTGCAAATTATTTTATACCGTTAGATGTACGTGTGCGTACTCTTTTGTATCGTGTTATTGAATTATATTAGCCTTTATTGACAGGGTCAGACTGCGCTGTATAATAGTGTAATTAAATTCAATCTTAGCAAATATTTATGGATGTAATAGTGAATTTCTTTACATTTTTCGTGTTAGCACATGTATTTGAAAATCTTATTGCACCGTTCTCGAGAATCACTTTCTTGAATTTTACGGTTAAACATAATATTAAAATTTGACATTACCTACTACATTTATATTTAAATATTTTAAATAAAATGCTTAAATGGAGACCACTTATTTCGTGAGTTTAATTGGTGACTTGAAGCACTATTATATACATACATAATAATATTTTGCTATGTCTTAATAAATCTATATCCACATACAGGTTCGAGACGATTGGGTAAAAAAGGGTTGTGTCGTTTATTATGCATATACAATATCCAATATTATATTCGCTTCAATCCTTTTCTAGGTACACTACGATTAAATTAGATCTACAGAATATTCACCTTTATAATAATACTGTAGTGAACCAGGGTAAATAATATGATACAGATGATTTCAGTATATGTTTACTTTATCTACACAATTGTATAGTTCAAATTTATGTATCCAAATGAAAAAATATATATTTAAACGATTGATTTTAGTCTTCACAGAAAAATATGATGCGTGTTATATAATTATGTATGTGAGTTACGTTCGTCTGGTCGCAATAAATTAATAAATAATATGAATTTTATAAGGCATAGTCTACAATGTATACGGACACAGTACATGTGGTTCTAACATTATATCAATGTAGATATGCTAATAAATTTTCTGTCATTGTGTATGTGAGTAGGCTACGTTAATTTCTCAATTTCAACACGTTTAGTATTAAAGTTAATAGTAATTATTGACTGAGTATAGTTAAGAATTGTAATATCAAAAATGCAACAAAAATATTCGATGTTTTTGTTTCACTGCTGTTACTTCAATAAGCATTTAATTTTTATATTCAATATGATTAGTGAACATTAAAATCTGTATTCGTTCTACATATCTTCGGATAATGAATAAGTAAACCGTTACAATGAGTGCCGTAAATATTAATGGACTTTTGATATTTCAAAATAATAATCTCATTTTTCTCGATCGTTCCGAATTGTCAGTATGTTATACTTATTGCTGACACGATTCAGTGTTGTACAGAATATAATACACCAGTTCCAAAGTTAGTTCTAAAATCATATCTAACGTCGGGCGACATTGCGGCAATATTCTAATAAAGACTTTTCGTTAAAAAGCAATTTATTAATAAAATTAATTGGTTGTATAAACATATCTATGGCGTTGTGGTGAAATTGGGAGAATATTCATGAGTGAGAGAGTTTAAATTATAGTAATAAATATGTTGGTTGTGCGATTAGATTCAATGAAGTCGATACGCTAAAATGTCGCCTGTGAATTGTACTACTGAAAGGATATTATATGTAAGGTTGTTCAGTGCACATCACTGTCACATTAGAGCTACCGCAAATAACAAAAATCGTATAATCTCGTTTACTTTCTCACATCAGAATCTAGATGTTCTCACCATATCGTCATATCTTTCAAATATCGCTGTAATTATCTACATATCTAATCGTTTTGTGAATTGAATTGATTAAATGTTATGAATATAAATGTTGTACTTACGGTTACAGTATACTGTCATTGAGGTTCATTTCAATATGATATTAATGTTTGTTTTCATTATGTTAATTCAATAAAGTGTGTAAATAAAATTGACTTTTATTGATTGTAACTATCTATACATAGCCATGTTGAAGGTCACCTTGTGGCTAAAAATAGTTCTCACCCCCCTTAATGGCCAACACATTAATTATTTAGGTATCATAGTTTAAAGCGAAATTTATACAGTTTGTAATATTCACAGAACAATCAAGATTATAAAGTTTTGTTTTAAATATTTGGGCGTTTGTGTATGGTATGGTATGATGTGGTATGGGAGAAATAATGTAATAAAAAAACCAATCACATCGACTGTGATTAAATATTACAAACACGACACAAATACTTGTGATCTTTTACTTGGACATTTAAAAAAAAAAAAACTCCCGCACTAGGGAACAATTTCAGTATTGTGAGGGAACTTTACAAACATACACTTTCATAGTCACAAAGTAGGTACACAACGACAACCTATCAACGATTTGTAGATCACAACAACATGGGCATTACCCGCAACCTCTTGCAGCAGTCCCATGCACCCACTGCCTCACAGTGGTCGTCTATATACCATGGACGTACCCAGGGGGGATTTAAGTGTTGAACCCCTCCCTCGAAATTGCAAAAAGGTAGGTACTCATTTGACTGTTGTTTAATCCCCCCACTTCCTACGAAATTACGAAAAATGATCCAGTGTCCCATGGTCTATTTACCCACATGTATACATAATAACTACACGCTGAATTGCTAACATTACCCTATTAAATGCTGTCTGTCGTCCCAATTTGGAATACATCAAGATGCTTAGTTTATTATAGATAGCTAGCTTAATCAATTATACAGAACATGGACATAGGTCCGCCACCTACTCACCACGGCGCAGTAATTGGTTCTGTCTGTATTGCATGTCTTACCTCCGTATGATTCACAGCGAGTAAGTGACGGGCCTATAGTAGTCACCTATTCCAGGACAAGCGTTCGATATCGATAAATATTTTAACAACGTATGCCAGCAAGTGTCGAGGCTAATGTAGGTATCGTGCCTTCTATATTAAATAGACTAGTATTAATTTATAGTTGGAGTTAGGCACTGACCACTGAAGTGAAGTCGCTTCGAGTTGATTAAGTAGGTACTAATAGCTAGTACTAGTAGCTAATTGAATAATTTTAGGCAGGTACCTACCTACCTACTTACTTGGATTAAGTAAGTTACAATATACCTAACATATTGCCGATTGAATAACCTAATTACATTGTTGAGTCACCAGTCGTGAGTGGATCATACTCCTAAAACGTTTTTACGTTCTTGAAGTTATGATCCGGTACAATCCGCCAACCCGGTTTTTGTTCGAGGAGTAGGGGGAGGGTGTCTGATGGGTTTAGTGATAACTAGTGATCGGGGTAGGTAGAGCCATTCAGCGGGATTCGTCAACCGTGGCATAACATGGACATACCACCTCATCAATAAATCCCAGGATTTTAGGATTCACCTTCAAGGTGGAAGTGTATTCGATTCCCACACGGGACACCACTTTGTGTGATCCACAAATTTTTGTTTCGAGTCTGGGTGTACTTTGTGTCCGTGGCTTGTATGTTTGTAAAGTCCCCCGCGACACAGGGCTGGGTACAAGCCCTGTGTCGCGGGGGACTTTACATAATGCGGGGGTCGTATTAAAAAAAAATATATTTCATTGACTATACAAATATATTCGTATAAAATAAAGAATAACTAACTACTACTTACATAAAAACCTTCCAAATTGCTATGCCGTAACGTTTCAATAGTACCTACCTACTTAGGTAACTTTGTGATTTTTACATTTCTTACAATCGTCAATAATAAATAGTATTTACCTGTATACTATTTAATAGTATTTACCTGTATACTATTTAATAGTGACAATACGATAATTTAAAAATCCTGGAATCCCGTGGTACGACCATGTTAACATAGCATTTGAGGCCATTGATCCTAAATGCACTACCTACGCCGATCACTAGTTATAATAAAGGAAAGCGCAAGCACGGAAACCTCTCTTTTAAAAGACACCCCCCGCACATAAGTTACAAGCCCTGTGTTGCGGAAGACTTTATATAAATACAATGAACGGCCACAAAATACACCCCGAGTCCCATGCGTGAATCGAAACCACGGCAGCTTGAGCAGCAATAGTACATAGGTAAGCACCTATGTACTTATTGCTTTGCTTGATTGCTGCTCGAGCTGCCGGGCCTAAGTAGGTAACCTAACTATCACTACGCCACCGACGCAGACAAACTCAGATACTTTGGGGGGCAGGGGCTTGAGCCTCTTAGACTCCTTTCTCCACATATTGGGAAGTATAATATTTGATAAGATCCCCCGCACCCCCGCCTTGGGATCCGCTGTAGATAACCTATACTTAGCTAGTCGGTTTACTACCCATTACTTTGTAAGTATTTCAAAGTTCTTGCTTGTGTCTAACTAGTCCGGCCTTAAGTACCTACTGTTACATAAAAACTTTTCTTTTTTTCAACTTTTTAATTACATTGAATTTGAAACACGTTTATTATTTTTAAAAGTTCTTCGATTTCGCGCCATTTCACATTTTGTCGTGTTCATCATCAACGCCTATCTCTCTGTGCCTATCGTCGATTTACAGGACATGCCCTAAGTCAATCTTTACAATCAAAGAGAGGGGATCGATCAAAACGCCTTCTGTCACAGTGAAGAGCACAGAAATATCCTCTTTACCGATGAAAAAAACTTTACGATTAAAGAACACTACAATAAACCAAATGATAAAGTGTACGCTCACAGTTCTAAAGAAGCTACTCTAGTGGTCGCAGAGGTACAGCGTGGTAGTCATCCTGCGTCAGTAATGGTTTGGTGGGGTGTCTTATCAAGACGTCATAAAGCTATATTTTTGTGAAAAAAGAATGAAAACTTCAGCCAAAGTGTATCAAGAGCCAGTCTTGGATCTTGTTGTGAAACCTCTCAGCAATACACTTTTTAAAAATGTACCGTGGTCTTTCCAGCAGGACTGGTCATAAGGCACAAACTACCCAAGCCTCATCTAGACCAGACCTCAACACTTTAGACTACAAATTATGGTCAGTTTTAGAGGACATGGCTTGCTCTAAACGACAGTCTTTTAAAAAATATCTGGAGCAAGCAGTGGCAAAATCTCCCATGGAAACATAGATTCGTGGCCAGACAGATTGAAGGCCTGTATGGCCATAGGTGGCCATTTTGAATGTAATATTGTTTTTGTTTTTTGCTGAGACTTTATAAGTATGTATGTACATATAAGTTTTAGTAATATTACATTACTTCATTAAAAAAATGCATTCTCATTTGTAATAGAACTTATGGCCAGAATAGGTATAGGTAGGTATACCTATGAACCTCACCACGATTTTTAATTAAAATACCTACGGTAGCGACCTCGTAACTTTTGCCTTACCGGTAAACAAAGTTCCATAAATACCTTCAAACCTAAATAAAGAAAACTGGCGCTGGATTTAAATGAATATTTTTATTTTGTCAAAGTTTCCAACTTCAATAAGGTTCTGAAACTTTACGTAGAATTTTTCGCCTCTTCGCTCTTCTCGACCGAAACCGCAATCATTTAGTACCTCCCTGCCTATCTATATTTCTGAAGTTGAGAAATCTGAGGTAGATTAAAGAAAAATGTTACTTTTTTTCTTTGCCATTTTTGCAACAAGCGTAGAAATACTTAGAAAGGAAAACTGTACCTAAATGTACTTAATATACTTAGCTCCAGGGCCGCCGATCCCATCAGTAACTAACCAATTGCGCTGAAGATACTATTGTCTCGATTTGCTTGTTCGCCACCACTGACTCAAGGATACCTTCGGATACGTAGATACAACTAGTCCACGACAGGTCGACATAGCAACCAGGATACCAATTACACAATATAGATATATATATACAATTACAGGTACACCTTCTGCACCCGTGCAGCGCCCTGGCCGTTAACTAGTTACTCATTATTTGAATCTCGTTTACCTTAATTTTTCCTGAATTATAGTACCTACTAAAACCCGGCAAGTTCATGTCGGGGCACGCACAAGGTTCCATAGCGCCCCCCCCCCCCCTCCCCCATCCGAATAATACGGGTTTTCTGTTGTTTTTGTTTGATGCTTACAACATTATACCTACATAATAATAATTTTCAATGGAATTTGTACGAAAATTTTGTTACTTCTCATTTGATCAGCTGGTAGGTACTCGTAAACTTGTAATGCCTACTTGGCTGTAATAGTTTTTTTTTTTTTAATTTCACTTTATATACTACTACCGTTCTTTTCACATACCCAAAATCAACTATTTTGCTGGCAGTGGGAAGACACTTTAACAAAAATTTGCACTTTAAAGCTTAATATTTCACAAACGGATCACTAAATCTAAAAGTGACATTCACGACCCTTCAAGACCTATCTAATGATACCCCACACGATGGGAAGAGGAGAAAAAAAAGTCACATCACCACTTTACATATAAAGGAACCCTAAAAACATTCTTTTAGGGTGGACATGGCTATACTATAATAGTTTTGTCATTTTGGCTACTCTAAAAATGGATTTTTTTTTTAAATTGCCATCTTTGTTACAAACTAAAGGCGAACCTATTGTCTGTTGCGGCAGTGCCGGATCTCGAATACATTCGAGGCGGAGTAAAGAATTGATGATAGCGCCTTTCACTTTCGGAGAACGTTCTTATGATGGAGGGCGGGGTGGGGTGCATAGCGCTTACCAGCTCGGTAGCGTAATGGAGTGTGATTATCCTTCCGTAATTATCTCTCCTTACCTTCTAAGGACAAGTAACTATATGTCTCTAGACATATACCTAGTTACTCGTCAGTTTCGTAGAATTAGTGGTTAGTCTAAGACTTGACTAACCACGAATGCTATGTAACTGACAACAATAGGTACCTAACTTGATTATGAAATTATTATCGCTGCAGCCACTGGCATGTCATAAATGTTTAATTTGGTACAGTTTTGCTTCGAAGTACATACCATAATTGCCCAAACTAATTTCGATTCCAAGCTGGACAGTAAAGGTTCATTTCCGTGCATTGCGACCGATCGCGCGACTCGCGATCGGTCGCGATGCTCGGAAATGAACCTTAAAGAAACGTTTATATGCTACATGAATTGCTACGAGCTCCTGTAGCTGCTACGAAGCTACTACGAGGCCTTTCGTAAATAAAGCAGTCTATGAACCCATATTTAGAGGTACCTAGCTACCTACCTACTGAAAACATATATTTTTTTATAAATCATAATAATAGGTCTAGTACGGATACTTTCCTTTTTTCGGAATTAATGTAACGAAAAACTTTTTAGTGCAACGAAAAATTTGGAATATCCTGCATAGCTATGAGAGCCTGGTAGTTTAAAGCCATCGTATTACAAGAGAAGACCCATGTTTTCGAACTTTTATTTTGTGTACAAATTTTGGCTTGCCATTTTGATATTTGGAAGTTGGACTAGCCTCATTTTCTATAATTTTCTTATTTCGATAAACGTGAATCAAAGATTTTGTTACCTTGTTGCAAACCGATCCAAGTTATGTTATGCCAAGCTACATAAACGAACATAAAGCATGAATTTAGTTTGCCTAGTTCTCGTAATTTGCATCTAATATGTTATTAGTAGTTAACTGTTATTACCTACATATTTAATGTTTCTTTCTTTGGTATCTAATAATTTAGTAGGTATCTAATTGATAACTTCTATTCTAATAAATAACAATGTGTGACACGATTTCGGTACCTGAAAAACTGAAAAACTGTTGATTTATCACATCTGTGGACAGTATAATATTCTTAAGTTCTTCCAATAAAAGCTTTCGCAATTATTAATTGCGAATTCGTAATTTTGTTCCCGACATTGTATATGTATTTAGAGACTATTTAAAAAAACCTGGAGGATAAGCACTTCTTACGAGTGTTAACAAAAACTGTTTCATTTTCCTTCTCTGCAATATAATCTACCTACTTACGGAAAAAAGAAATTAGACTATTACTTGCAAAAACCAGTGGTAAGTGAAAGTTTATTTCTTTGTAGTAAGTAACTAGGATAGATATAATGCTTATTAATTATCCACTGTGAGTTTTGGATTAATTTCTGCAATTAAGAAAAAATATGTGTGAGGGTAGATACTAAACCTAGATATTCATTATTGTAATAGCTACTTCTATATTAATTTCATGAAATTAACATTACAACTTTACTCTAAAAACAATTACAAAAATACAATTAATTAATCGGAAGTTTCTAAGTCATACATCTACACAAATATACCATTCTTCTTGTACCTATGTTCTTTTGCAAATGTGCATGTTATTTGTAAATAGAATATTTCACTGTTCGAACATATTTTAGACAAGGGGGCTAGGTTTTATTAAATTTAGAGCGAACAAACACCGTAGATAAAAACAGTACGTGTAAGAGAACATCCAAATGAGAATATCTTATAAGATTACCTGTTAGCAGGTTTCGACTACGCAGGATCGGCGTGACCTGTTTTTCAAGCTTAAAGCTTCAATATTGAAGAAGGTACAAAGTTTACTTACTTTTTCTTTAATGGTGCAGGTTCCTAAACTTTTAAGATAACGGAAAACTTGGGCACACGCTCCAAATACCTTGTATTTTATGGAACCGCATACCAAATGTTTACAAATCAAAAACAGTGTAATTTAATTCTTGTTATCTAGCTACCAAGTTAAGCTATATTTTGCGCTATTTCAGAATAAGATTTGTAATTAATTATGGTATTATTTAAGAGCCAAAAATAATTAATTTCTCGGAGGCCTGACGACTTTTCTACGGAACCCCTCTTCAGGAATCGCTTGTGTAGATAGTACCTTGGATATTACACACACACACACACACACACACAGTGGATAGTATATAAACAACCCGTGTTGGATTTACACGGCCTTTTACGATTTTTTACCTAAATACTACTAAAAATTTCATCTAGGTACACTAATATAATAAAGCTGAAGAGTTTGTTTGTTTAAACGGAAACTCAGGAACTACTAGACCGAATTAAAAAAATATGTTACTGTTGGATAGCCCATTTATCGAGGAAGGTTATAGGCTATATAATATCACGCTACGCCCAATAGGAGCGGAGCAGCAATGAGAAATGTTGCAAAAACAGGGAAAATTTATGTAGACGAAGTTGCGCGGCTATGCACGCAAACTTAGGTGGCGCGAACTGCAGGTAGTGTTATGTAGATAGGTCTGTAGATATTAAGTGGGAGTGCATGCACTGCATACAACAGTTGTGTGATTATAACGTATAAATGTTTGTAAAGTCACACAGGGGTTATTCCCGAGTGTGGGAGTTCTTTTATAAAAAAAATAGATACTTAACAACATTCTTAGGGTAAGGACAGGATTTTTATATACATACATTTTATACTTATGGACCTACCTATGTAATTATGAAATACATTGCGATTTCAGATAGGTTTTCAGCGAGATTGACCTTAACCTAAAACTCTAATCAGTGTCCCTTCATCATCACTTTTTTTTTAATAAATCTTGAATTTTTATGCTTTGAAAAGTTGAATTTTATGTGACCTATTCCATTGACAGCAAATTTATGTGGGTTATTGATAAGGTTTTTGATAGTAAAGTGTGTAGGAACAATAGGCGGCAACTATGATAAATACGGCACATTTATATAAAGGTTCAACATAAACTAACCAGTGGTCCTTATCTAAGTACCTACGTAAAAATAGGTCATCAATATTTTTTACGCTCATTAGTAAAACCATCCATCAACGAAGTTAGAGAACCCGATAGGTTTAGTATCTATAATATCAACCCATATGATGTCCCACTGCTGGGCACGGGTCCCCCAATAGTACCTACTTATCCTGGAGGTAATTGCCATAATCGCCACGCTTGGCGAGCGGGTTGGCGATTATGGCTAAGGTTGAAAGTACGCAGAGAACGCTGCTGTCCGTCCTCCGATGTCAAAAAATCTTGACGGCAGAAATAATCCATTAAACTAAAACCGCCTACTTTAGCTGACATTAAATTTCATCAAACTAATGATTTAATCTTCAGTAAGTAGGTAATTGAAGGACCTCTTGTAACTTTGTGTTATTAAATATCTCCCTACTTAGTTCACGGACGACAATTCTCAGATCAAGAACTACTTAATTACATTGGGGGGTCTGAAGCAGTGAAAGCACTTCAGAATTCGATCAACATCTGTCTGTCAATCGTTCTTAAGGAGGTGAAGGGTGTGAAGTAGGCTTTAAATCCTAATATTACAACCGTGAAAGTTTGTTAAAATGGATGATCTTTGTTACTTTTTCACTCAAAACCAACCCAAAATTGTTTAATGAAACTTGACAATGATATCTATACTAATATTATAAAGCTGAAGAGTCTGTTTGTTTGTTTGAACGCGGTAATCTCAGGAACTACTGATCCGAATTGAAAAATTATTCACTTTTGGATATCCCATTTATCGAAGAAGGCTATAGGCTATATAACATCACGCTACGACCAGTAGGAGCGTATTGTGAGGTTTAGGCCCTAAGCCTGACTTAAGGCAATTATTTTACTCCGTGGTCTCACAGACCTCGGAGTAAAATCATTGTGACGAAGTAAAACGAAGTATGTATTTTTTTTTCAAAACTGGTATTACAAAGTTATTTTGTGTATGTTATGTAAAGAAGCCACGAACGGGAGGTTATTAGTATATTATAAAACACCCTTGTTTTTTTTTCTTTTACATTTGCATTTTTGCTATATATTTTACAATACTTTTATTTCTGTTTCTTTATTTATATACTAACTAGCTGTGCCCCGCGGCGTTACCCGCGTTTTATTAGCCTATGTGTTAATCCAGGGTGTCAGCTAACTCCATACCAAATTTTATTAAAATCGCTCCAGCCGTTTAGACGTGAAGAAGTAACAAACATACACACTTACATACTCACAAACTCACAAACTTTCACCTTTATAATATTAGTATGATAAGATCCAGTTTTGTTAAACTAACTGCGGGTGGGCTCTGGTGACTTGTAATACAGGTAGTGCACTTGCACAAACATAACTAAGGCACCAGTCTCTCACAAAGTTTGTTTAGCGTAAACTTGGCTTTTTAATTACTTAGAGCCAAAGCTTTTTTAAAAAACGTATTTTCGGGCTATGAAAAACTGGTACTTTAACATTAGTATATGAAGGTAAATTTTGCCACCATCTATATTGTTATAATAAGTTAGCTCAGGTGGTAAATCGGGCAGTCCAGAAACCAGAAGACCCCGCTTCGAGTCCAAAAGATTATATTTTATAGAATTTTAAATAACTTTATAAGGTCTTAATCGCGTCAATACCGACCGTATTGCAACGGCCGTGGTCACGGGTAGACCCGTGGCCACGGCCATTGCAATACGGTCGAAACGTCGGGCAATAAACAAAGGAATTTAGCATTAAAATAAAATGTTTACGCGATTAAGACCCGTAGCTTATAAAATACTATAATGTGTACAAATCGCGAAAGTTTACGAACATATTTATTTATAAAGCGCTACCTTTGTGATTATTAATACAACTATTGTATTTTTGAATAAAATGATTGGCAAGAAATTCCTATAAAATAACTATAATTTTTTGGTCACACAGTTCAATTTATGCAACTTTCGGAGCGACTATTTCTAAAAATATTCACTTAATCAAAAAAGTTTATTTGTAACCACTGCATGTTTTTTAAAGGCCTGTCACAACTGTGAAAACACTCCTAACATTGAGCTTACCTGGAGGGGTTAACAGGATTGTTAGTAATGTGGGTCCAAAATCCCACATTGCTAGTTATCATTTTTGATAAAATAAAATAAAATATTTCGATGGAATGGAATTTGTACGATTTTTTTATTACTTCTCATTTGATCAGCTGTTACTCGTAAACATGTAAAGCCTACTGATAGTTTTTCTTTTAAATTCACTATAAAGGTAACTACTGTCGTGATTTTTTTCACATGCCCATCATCAACTGTTTAGCTGGCGGGGGACACACACTTGACTCTAACAAGAGTTTCCATTGCCATTTTGGCAATAGAACCCTAAAAAATCAGCCTTTACACAGGTAAAGGCAATTTTTTTGATATTACATCACATTATTGGAGTAAAGAAATACTCTTTTGTCAGTCAGCTGGATTCCTTACTTAGCGTTTGGCGCAGAGGCAGATTCATTTTTGTAATGACCTTAACATATCGTGAAACTACTTTCTACAACCTAAAAAATAGTTTTCTAGTAGTTAAATTAATTCAAAATAAGTTTTACGTTTGTCACCAGGCACGACAGTCATGCGTTAAAGTTTTTAATCGTATTTGACCTGCGCGTGCTATCAAATGTTTGATTAGAAGTTTTGTATAATCGGTGTAGAATATTATCAGAAGCAGATGCCGTCAGTAGCCGATTAAACTCCGTACGTCAAACGACGGAAGGGTATTTCTTTACTCCACTAATGTGACGTCGTAATATAAAAAAATCAGCCTTTATAAAACGCTTGCATTTTTTGGCGCTCCCGGTCTATAATACTTTATGAAGTTACTAAATGACAAGTAAAATCGTATTTCTTAAAAAGTACCTACCTATATATTTAGTATCTAAGCATTAGACATAGATAGGTATTAGGTACTTTTTGCTATTTTTAATATTTTATATGATAATTTATACCTACACATTAAATGTTTTGAAGAAAAATTCACTCAGACGGGAGTCGAACCCCATTATCAAAGGATATCCGTTCCTACTCTAACCTCTCCGACACTGAGCTTAAACCCGAGATTTCGAATTAAGAACTTAAAATCTATATCAGCATGCCTTCATTTCAGCATGTAACAATTTATTTGCGCTTACGGCACTTAAGCGTTATTTGGTTGGCTCCAATATTATTACCTGCGTCCCACAAGAGATTGGAGATAGCGTTCGCCTGCTGTTCTGCCATTATTGTGATTTTCACGCGATATCTTGACGCCCTGACCTCCGTAGTCGTTTTGTTATTGACTTTACTCTATTTCTTACAGTTACAACAAAGTGGGTCAACGAAGTATGTGATGTCTAAAGGTTTATGACTAAATCTTCGTTATGATAATGTAGGTATTGTATGGTGTGATAAAAGGTCTTATATGGCGTAGTAAAAGGTCTCTATGGGCTAATTAGGAACTTCAGTGTCCGTGCCTGTTTTGTACGGAACAATGAGCGGCGAGAAGTAAGGAAAGATTGATGGCGGTGTACGTTAGACGGCGCCGGGCGTCGACTCGACGTGCGACGGCGGAGCGCCGAGCGGTCCGCGAGTGGCAGTGCGCAGTGCGCATGCTCGCCACTGCGCCACTGAGCGGCGCGCTGCCCCCTGGCGGACTCGCGCCGCAGTGAATTGCGTAACAAAAGCACACTTGCCTTCTGACGCTACACTGAAAACTTTCGCCCGCCCGGAGCGCGCCTACGGAATGGAGAAACGTAAAATGATATAAAACTTTTCCGCGGTGCGCGCCGTCCGACTCGTTAAATCTCGTCTAATACTCACCGGACAATTTTCCAAATAATCGGACAGTAGCTTCTGGCTTTTATTTTTTAGTTCTCAAAGTTTCCGTACAAAGTTGACTGTGGCGAAAAGTGTACTGATGCGGTTTTCGCCGGCCGCTTATAAAATAGTGAGGACGTTCTGAGTGTGTTGTGTTCATTTGCTTTGTTTTCCTTTGCTTGCCGGCGAGTGGTGGCGGCTGTTGGCCGGTGGAACTACGCTGGTGGTGGGAATCGATACTGCGGTGGGAGCGACGAAGGTATTTCTTTTTTATTACTTACCATTTTATATTAAATTGTTTGAAGCGCTTTAAAGCAACGACCATAACTTTGAGTTTGATCGTTAGTTTTGCGTGAGGGTAGTCTGATAAATTATTAATTTAGTTCGCTATAAACCGTGTAGCTAACTGGAATTTTATTGTTAGACTATGTTACTTTTACATTAAACTTATTTGATAAATTTACTCTGTAGATGACTAGTAGGTATTCGTAAGAGTATTTATATGAAATATGAATAATAAATCATGTCGTAACGACCTGTATACTTACACACCACCTAGTAAGAATACATATTGTTGCATAAAATTATAATTAGCTAAAAGAAAAGAACACTCCTATTGTTGTAATCAGCCTATAGTTACAGTTAATTATTTAAACGACAAAATAAACTGCAAACTTTGTAGGCAGGGACCAATTGTGTAGTTTAAGCTCTGCCATGGTCTAACACCCTGCCTGCCGGCTACGCGAAGATATCTCCTAAACTTTCTACGTCTGATTTTATTTGCCAAATTTGGGATACAGCCAAACCTATGACGTAGATATTCTCAGGAAACTAGGTCAGATATATAGGTCTGGTACTACCTATTTTACATCATGTAACACATTACATTGTTATGCCATTAATTAGGTAGGTACAGCCATTTCATTACAATTGCCGTCGTCTCCTCATGATGATATATTCTTATTGTTGGCGCGTGCGACTTCTTTATTTCATTTTATTTCCTCAATACATCGTCGTATCTAACTATAAGTACATACTAATTGACAATTAGTAGTACATTGCCAATGCTATGCTGCTGTTATAAAAAAAACAGCACCAAATTCAGTTTAAAGAACAATTGTAATTTCTGTTGGTATTTCACAGCTCATTGTGTTGAAAGCCACACAAAAATGTTCATTGTAACGTGGACCTTTGGCTTGCTTAGCTATAAAATGTAATAACACAGTTGCAATCAGCCGCCAGTGTTATGGAACAATACCCTTTTCAGTTACGTGTGGCACTCGTAAAAAATGTATGAAATTTAATCATAATTAGAGTTTCAATTTGTTCAAATACGACTTTCCAAATTAATTAAAACACGAAGTACCGCTGCGTGCTCAACAATCCTAACTCAATTATCCGAAGAAACGATAAAACATCGCAACATAAATAAATTTCAGGATCTGGGTTGCGATACCAGCGATCTGTCAGTCAACTCTCGTTCTAATTGGACTCTAAAATTAAAAACCTGACTTTGTAACTACCTAATACATACCGCTAACATAGGCACAAGAAGCAAATGGGCAAAAAAAAAACATTCTTAGGGGGGGGGGGGGATAAAGTGGCAAAAGAGCAAAAATAATCAATTGTAATCTTTAGAAATAAAAAATCCACAGAACCCAATATAACCGTCTCTCCGTTCCCTGACGGTTAAATCCGCTAAATACGCCTACGCCCGCTAATATGTTTAACTTACACATAGGTACGTATTTGAAATCTCCGTCTCGTCTTCTTTATTTAGTTTGTATCATAACAAAAAAAGGAGACGAGAGCAAGCATTTGACCCGTTCAGAAAAAAAATCGAGCTTGATGTTAATCATTTCTGACGGCAATCATATCTATTGCTTTGGAAAAAATGACATTCTATATTACCCGGACTTATTTACTAGGTATTCTAACAATACCCTAATCATCTCAATTGGGTCAGTCGTTTAGAAGTTATAATGTTATAAAAAAACTCACAGATGAGGAAAGTAATGTTTTCAGTGTTTCACATAGGTATGTTACATGAAACACTAAAAACATTACTCTCCTTTTTGGGACAGTTGTCGTCTAAAAAGATTGAGTTAACATTTCATTTTGTTGGAATAACATGTCAATTTTGTTGGCGCCATTCGCCGTGAACCATGTTGTTTGATGAGCGTGCTATGTCGTAAAAAATCTTAATGGGCTATTGAACCGCAACGTGACATACTCGTTGTCGGATTACAGCTGGCCACTCTAGCTTTACGTTGTTGATTAAATCATCCATATTAGGTGGGCAATGCGTACGCGTAAATCGTATGGTTTCACTAAGTCGATAGTAGTTCGCTCGAGTTGGTTTTAGTTATGACATTAGGTATGTTTGCTTTATTGATAGTATTACAATTATTCTGAGTTTCGTCTAAAAATAAAATCCTTCTTAACAAATAATGTTCGGTCGCATTCTAAACAGAAAATATTTTATCAACCGAGTTAGGTAAAGTATCTACCAAATTACATAGAATAAAAAATGTGCCACCTAGAATAAAATTAAAATTTCGTACTGACATACGGTAGGTATTACTTAATTGTTTTATTCGAAAGCGAGTAAAACTCACACAGTAAACTTGACAGCTCGAAAGAGGTCCACATGGCGATTTTTACTCGATTTCAATGAAACTATCGAGTAATACCATAAGCGAGTAGGTACGGAGCTGTAGACGTTCACAATAAAAATGAATTACGCTAACAGACTCTAGATATAAATAGTTTTAATTATTATAAGAGCCTTACCTTAATGTCGGAAGCAATAAAGAGAGTAATGTGTTTTTATTATTTGCCAATAAAAATATATGGGCTTTCTAAATGGATCGACAAGAGACGGCGATATGTTTTAAAATTGTTAGAATACCAACACGTAGCACAACGTTTTATTGGATAAGGACTGGAACTGAAGGATCTCGTAGTAAACGATAATTTGTGAGCAGATGGAACAATTTGCTATTTTGATAAACAGCAATTTTTAATCGGCTCAGTTCTGTTTAATGGTTTCAAATATTTGACTATAAATTAGGTACCTACCTACGTTGGAGTTTTCTCGGTAAAGAAAGTAATCGATAAAACCGAGATCGTCGTAGGCTTCATACTTTTTGTTCAAACTTTTTTTGTGTAAACCAAGGAAAAGTAAAGAAACAGCGATTGAAAGCGTGATGATCGACTAACGTGTGATGTCCGAATATCTAAGTCTAAGAAACATATCAAGTATATATGTATATATTACAAAAGCAAACAAACCAAAGAAATATAAATCTTTAGAAAGGCCTTCTATGTGAAATATCATTAGGAAGATAAAATATTTGGATGAAAGCCAAAAGGCAACTTCTGACCTACAATTCAGGCCATAAAAGAAATCGGGAATCCTTGAACAAGTACCTACCGTACTGTCTCCTTTTGTTACATTAGAAATGAATATGAAAATAAATATGCTCTGCACGTGGATCATATTCACTGAACATTTTATACGCAAGTAAGATGGCAATCTTCTGACTAACAAAGTGCCTCGTTTATGTAAATATTCTAAGAACGTATGCACTTGGGTACACTAAAGGCAAAACTGAAGATTTTAGTTAGTACATCTGCTACGATTCCAGCACCGCTACATTTATATTTTGCAATTCCTATCGGAGTTTGTATTCCTAAAACTAAAGTTTTCTGCAAACGAAAAACTTACACGGAATACTAAGTAATACCTAATAAGATTATGTAGCTCTAAACTCCAATTTTGTAATAACATTTACAATTAATACTAAAGAAACCTGCTCCATATGCTATAAAGGGAAGAGGCTTTTTGAGAATGAAGGCATTATGGAAGAGAAACATTATGATAATACAAAGAGACATTACGTGAAAAACATTTTAGGAAACAAACATTACAAATGGAATGAATTTAAACATTTGTAAAGCATTAGGCATTCATATATTTAATACCTACCTAATTCTATTGTAGACAACTTAAACATACGAATTCAATATATACAAACAAACAAAACTGAAAACAGACACGTTCCCTTTTCTTCTTTACCTAACTACCTACATTTAGAAACAATTGAACAAGCCCAGTAAATAGAACTAACCAAAATAGTTTTCCGTTTACATTCGTCAGTGTCTTTCAAATTTGTGACAAAATTAGATCATGTAGCACGACGACATTCACCTCGTCCGTGACAGAATATAAATATACTTTTTACTCCATTCGATCGTAACTCATAACCTATGTTCGGCTGTAGATAATTACATACCTACTTACATACGACGCGATCAGAAAACAAGAACAAAAAAATATTTATTTATTCTCAGAAAAAAAACTTGACAGGTTAACCTGGTTGCTAATTAATATACCTCTATGGGGCTGTTTGGGTTACAGTTTTAGTATCATAATTTGGTACTAGATATAATATATTACATATGAAGAGATAAAAGGACAAACACAATTTATAAACGCACACATATTTAAAGGTAACAAAACAATGAGACATCTGTTCATTGTTACTTGTCTAGTGAAGCTATATAAAATGGAAAAATAATATTCTTAATCGAGTTAAAGTATAAATTGATAATAATGTGACAGGGAAATAAGCCTAGACAACCATTATTTTCAGAGTATTAACATAATATGCCTCAGTTTTTATTCTTGACACAAATTGAGCGATAAATACAAAGAAAACAGACAGTTAATATTACAAACTCTAGTGTAAATAAATTGCAAATTGTAAACAAAAGGGGAACCTTTTCGAATGAATCCAAATGTACCGTAACAGTAGAACAAACCTCGTAAACATGAGCCTCCTAAATCCCTGTGACTTTTGACAATTGCCATTGAACAAATTTTCAACAGCTATTGGGATGTAATGGCTTTCGCTTACATATTGCAAAACGTTTTATGGGAAAATTTATTGGGTATTTGGTATTAATTTCATGCAGTATTTTGTAATAACGTGATGAAATAACGTATATTAACTTATACAATGAAACAAAGTTATCGCTGTCAGGTAGTGGCGGATCAATTATTATAGTTTGATAAGACTTGCCATCTAGAATTTTGATTTAGAACTGGACCCCGCTGAGAATATTTTTTATTAAGAATAAACGAGAAAAGCGGCACCGCGGTCAATCTATTTGATAGGGGACTATTTCCGTAGTGCCCTCTTAAATGTATGTCCAAGTCTATAAAAGTAAAGACCTCAAGTCCTCAACAACAGACTCCATATATTAAGACTGGCTTCGCCCAAGTGAAAACTAAACAAATCGATACCTAGATAGACAGGGACCAATTAGAATATTAGTAGGTGTGAATTAATCTAGAACCTATACAACAAATATTATATTCAATTTCTGGGATTACTTAATACCTACTTAAATAAAATTAAAATTGATTAGGTACCCGTCTAGTTGGTTCTGGTGGCTACTTTTCACCATAAATAGAGCAAATAGTATTTCTACGAAATGAAGTTTATCGATTCCAATAATGCCTCACTTTTATTTTCAAGAAATGATTTAGCAAATTAACTTTTTTTTCTTTGCAATCAATACGAGATTGCCTTTGGACTATGGATAGGTTGTAGTTGTATGACTTATAGAATTAATATAATTATATTAATTATACATTCATGAATGTGTTTTTTTATTTCAAGAAAAAAATAAAAATTTTGCTGTAATTCTAATTAGGAAGGATAGAAAAAAAAATGAGGTTTAGCAACATATGTAGTCCCTATAGATGGTTAGGTTCTGTTCAGGTCTCGGGTTCAACTCCTGGGCTTTTGGACTGGCTTTTAAACTTTTCTATCTTCAAAAAATGTAATTATTGTATGAAGTCACAATTTGAGATATTCCACACCTATACATACGCACATCTATTTTTCATTCGGTATTTTTATATTCAACATTTTGATATTTTAGGTCGATTAATTTTTGACCTTATCATACGCTCGTTCATACCAGGCACAGCATTAATCATTATGGTACCTTTCGACAGATTAAAGTAAACTTGGTATTAAATAAGGCAGAATACTGTACGCGATGTCACGTAAGAAAAACTAGCTAAGTACATACACAATACAGGCCAGCAACCTTGCGTGTGACATAATCTATTCCCCGTAGTACGGTAGTTACTCTGTATTTTTTTAGCCGCCTATGTTTAAAAATACACTTTGTTGCGCATCGGTGTAGTTGCCTAATACATCACATGCAGCCAGTTATTACGCATGGGCGCATGGCATAGTTCTAATATTGGGTAGACAGGTATTTACTACTATAACATTCCTAGAAATCCTCTTTTTAACATAAACCTAAAATAAAATAATATTAAAGATTTTTTAATAAAAAAAATCCTTAAAAAGTTGTATGTATGTTAGTTCAATATAGTACCTTCCAAAACTTGAAGGTTTTTCTAAATTCTTTTTGACGTTATAACGTCTTCTAAATCGATGACCGGCTGTCCTCACAAAAAAGTATCACGTTCCGCTCACGTTCTGCCTGTCGACTGGTTGCTAAGCAACGCGAATAGCGATATGTTACCAATGTTTTCATATGAGGTTATCAAGTAAAATTATAGTCTGTAAACCGACTTTACAGACAATCATTTTTTCGTCTAATCAACCTAAATTGTCTGCAAATCAACCTTGATTGAAGTATTTAAATTTATAAGTAAAAAAAATTTTTAATTATAAATTTAAATAATAAACTCATGGGCTGTCCCACTGCTGGGCGAAGGTTTTTTCCATACGCCATTTACAATATTGTAAAAAATGTCAACTGGTAATGGACTAAAATCTAAAAAGATATATTTGATGTTCGTGTGACCAGCTTACGTATTGTCCACCACTTTATAGTCGGCTGACTTTATTTCTTCTTTATAATATTGGATAAGCTTTATTCTGATAGATTTACAAACTAATAATTTCATTTTTTGCGTAACGTGCGGTGGAGGCTACCACTGCTTAACCCACCTACTGTATTGCAACTAACGTTCACGGAGCTTCATGATACTATTATCTGAAGTATTAGTTAGTTAATAGTTATCGCCCGAGAGAAAATGACAGAGAAAATTTTATGTGGCTCGGGGTCTATAACAGCTGTCAAACCATTACAAACAACACACACTTGGGTGTTTGTATATTTTTAAATCGGGCAGCAGTTTAATAATTTTGTGTAGTGTAGGTACCTATCTGCCTATTGACTACATCATACAAAGAAGATTTTTTAATCGAGTTATTATTTCATTGTTAAAGCTCTATTTTGTGAATAGGTAATATACATACGTTAGTAATATTTATAGGTATATTATACAAATATTAGTTGACGCTGTAGGTAGGTACAAAGTAAACATCAAGTTGATTGAAAGGTAAACACCCTAGATATGTATGAAGAAACCAACAAAGGCTATTCAGGGAAATGACAACATACAAGGAGTTTGTTCTTTTAATAAATTTTACCTCTTTATAGACAGCGTTAGACACTTGGACTCTGTTAAGTTCATCTATATAGGTACTAGATATATGATATATGATTATTATGCAGGAACCTTTATCTATCGGTACAAATAAAGTAGGAAAACGCACATTGATTATTTTCTTGAAAGTTAGGATTCTATTATTTTTGAAATATCTATTTCTTTTTTACCGACGTAGAAAGAAATAGAATATTTCTTGTATTAGGTGCCGTGGCAGAAAGAGATCTATAGACCTCCGTAGTAAATTTTCAAGTACAAATATTTTACCTTCAGTTATTAAATAGTTCATTTAAATATAGGTAAGTACATGGAATTAGACATGGTTGTGAAATTAAAATTTAATGTAGATGAACTAAAATGTAATATCTGAATTACTTACCATGCGATAAGTTTCATCCAAAAACTGCTAAAATCCCATGGGATCGTAGGACACTCGAATATCACGCAACCGCAGCTGCGATTAGTTAATAGGTTTGCTTAAAGTAATAAATAATATAAACTTTTTTTTTGAATATTAAAAAAAAAGTTTTTTTCTTACTAGCAATATGGGATTGTGGTCCCACATTACTAGCAATGCTGTTAACCCCTCCAGCTAAACTCAATACCTTGTGTTAGGTAGGATTCGAACCCGGCTACCTAATAAATAGATGCGTTTATATCATTTCTTTTCATTCCAATTTACAACAATAAACTGGCAACTCAGTTTGTTAGTCATTTATGTGGCTATTGATTAAAGTGCACTATTTATAGGCAGCTTTGTAAGGTCGGTCAGACACTGAAAGGTTCGAATCAAGGTACTGAGGCTTATTATAAAATATGTGAACAAAAGGTCTTCAGTATCGATTGGATTTAGATATAGACGTTGGGTAATAAGTCCTTGAAGTTTTTAGTAATTGAATTGTAAAACATTTCATGCTGAATTAAAGCTGTTGTGTTGATAAATTAGGTTACTACTACTTTGAGTTTAATAGGCTCTGCTCATTGACGTAGAGAACAGGACTGCGCCATAACCTCACAAAATTGACCACCTATAGAAAGAGACAACGCTACTTTGTGGCTAATACCTGTCAAAAGCCGCCCGAGTTTTTTCTCTCTTTCACGCTTTGCAGTCAATTTTTACTTTTTAATTGAAAGGGATGGCGCAGTCATGGTCTATACGTCAATGGCTCTACTTAACTTACTCTATGGCCGTAATTATGCCAGTGCACTGTATAGTCTCTATCTCCATGGTATAGTACTAGTGCGCTGGACCAAAGACAATATGAAACTTCGTAATAGCTGGACTTTCTACCCCATATAAAGTGATAGCAATTTCAAATGCCGAATAGACGGATTGACAGGAGTCCGTAATGTCAAAATCTAATGGAAGTTTTTTACCGTTGGCGATAGCTTGTCCAACATACTAGTAGTATATAGAGGTCAGTGTGCCAGTGCATATATATATAAAACATCAGGTAACTAATAAACCATAAAAAAAATAAAACTAAAAAAATTGTCATGAAATTGTATCAAAATACAAATCATAGTTGAAATGTAGACAATAGTCATCGTCATTAAATAGGAATAAACTTTTCTTTATTCCTTAACTTCGAACCCAACTTTATGTTAGTATAGGTAAGTACTTAAGTTTGATAGGTACTTTGATAAATAAAAGAGATCATACCAATATTCTTATACAAAAAATGTTCTTGTAGGTAATAACTAAGAACAGCAAACAAGTTTTCAATTCTCTGAAGACCCGTTGTCCTCAGTTAAGTGCTGAAAGATTACAATGTACGTTGTTAATAAGCAGCACCGGCTCTAGCTCGAATCAGACTAGAGCGAAATAGTCTTTCAGCGCCCTTTGTTCGGCATTCTTACACAATGCCTCTTAAAAGGTGCCATCTTAATTTTATTTTCTACTAGATTGTTTTTGGCATTTGATTTTTTATCCCACCTTGTCATCTGGCGTCTAGAGTGATTGCTCTATTCACTCTACCGTAGGTTCGACCCCACTGTGATCTATATACTCGTAGTACTAGTCAATGATGTTTTAAGTAAAAAGGTTTAGATAGGTTACAAGCGCTCAGAAAGTGACACCTTAAATACTATACAATTGACTTCTTTTTCTATGTCTGTGTCACATCGACGGCGTTAACAGATGAAAGCATCGGATTACATTTTTCTCTTTTTCGCTCGTGATAATTAAATCATGCTTTCCTACTTTTGCGACTTGTTTTATAATAAGGTAACATTGCAATATATTATGTTATCTATGTGCGAATTAATAATTCTTTATTTTGATCTCACAATCACCAATCTATACAATATTAATTTATTATATTAACAATGATTAAATAATAGTAATTGTGAGAGAACTGGTGTCTGAAATAGGCGCGAGCCTGCAGCTCAGATCATCATTTAAAGATCTATATATCTACACATACTTTGAACATCATTGGTACTTGCAGATACACTATTTAAACACGGAATATAATACAAATAACGTCCTGTGAATTTTTTTAAAACTGACAAATGACAGTTGTAGTTATTCTTGTTAAACAAGTGTAAACTTCCATTTCATTTTGTAAAATTAGCGTACAAATGTCAAAATCAAATGAAAGTCTTGTTGTCGGCTAGTACTATAGAGGTCAATGTTCGGCCCTGATAATAATGAACTATAAAGAGTTTGTAAGTACGTACATAACAATACCATAATGGACCACGGATCTCCATCTTGTTAATATCAAAGGTTACTTTCATGTATACTTTCTTTATTCCCGAGAAAATAGAGTAACGAACACGTTTCACGTTTCGTACCTATTGCAAAAATATTTTATAGGTACTACCTAACTTAGCTACAAATTCAGTACCTATGTTGTTGCTATATTTCTTTGTGGCATTGTTCAGTCACTGCGGTAGAGTTTACAGACCTTTTGGATCGATAAGAATGGAATAATTACGTTATGTTCGAATGACACAGCACTGCGTGGTAAAGCGAGCTCGCCACAGCTAACAATTTAGCTTTATTAAAAACTAACTAATGCTATGGACTCTTTGTACATCGTTAAATATGTTTAGTGTTGAACTCCGTCTGTCAAGGTTCATTCTTTCGTTAAAAATTATGAAGATTTATAATTAAGTAACGTCCAGATGTTCACTCATCGCTCTTCATTCTCCTTTCGTTTATTTGATTCTGTTTGGTTATTCACAAGTTAGTTTCACTAAAACTCGAAAACATCTTAACTGATTAAGATTTTGTTTAGGTGTATTTGCTTTAATGTTCATGTTTAAAAAAATAGGAAAAATGTTAAAGAAACCATGTCCAAAAGAAAAATTAAATTGTTTTTTATGGTAATCGCCTAACCTAAAATTGAATGTTGGTACCTAACATTCAAATGTAGGTGGCACGGAGTTCACTGGGTCAGTTAGTTTTTATATAAATATCGACGGAATATATATCGGGGCCGTATGAGGTATTTGCGGCTCAGTATTCGAACTAAAAATGTATTATTCGATCATAGTGTGGGTTATGGGATGCCTCGAGCAAAGTTCATTATACATAAATGTTCAAATCACTTTGATTACGTGCTAACTACTACAACACACACTTATAACAACGCTAACACCTTGCACAGATGGTTATAAATAGTGACAAGTCAACCAGAGAGGAGCTTTCGCTTCGACCGTTTGATTCCGACTGACTGCCTTACTCTAGGCATTTTAAAATGTAAACGTCAAACGAAAGTCACGCCATCTACCAGTGGCCATGTCCAAGTGAGTCAATACACTTACATATTACCTACTACTCACTGCGGGAGTAGTCTTTAAAAAAAAATCGAAACATGAACGGAAATAATTGATTTCCGTTCACATGTTTCGATTTTTTTTTTCGACGATAACGAAACGATCTCCTTGAACTGACATAAAAATTAAAAACAATTGTCAAATGTAGTCCTATTTAGGTTAGTACATCGTTATAGAAAGCTTCTACCTATTTGGCTAATTCATTTTTTGTTGTATTCTAAAAAGCTATAAGCTCTTGGGATTACATTCCGCCAAAAGTTGAAACCCATACTAAACGCTTAAGGACAACGTACTTACTTACACCGTACGCATTTTTGTCTCTTGTGACATGTACCGCCATCGGAGAAAATCAACATCGCCAGCATACCTATCGAGGACCATCGAATGCCCGTATTGGGGCGATCTTCACACATACATGGAAGGTATCGATCATAATTTGAATACTGTAGATATAATCGAAAGAGTCCTGGTTCAGAAATAAAAAAAAAACTGGATTGGAACCAACTATCAAGGTCATTAAAACACGTCCAATGAATAATAGCTAATCTTGAATATCCTAAACTAGAAGTTTAAAAACATCCAGTTCCATTTAATATTGTTTTCTGTAAAAGTATTCTCACAATAGAGGAAATTCTATGACTTTTTGTTCCAATTACAGTAGCAGAACGTGTTGGTTGAAGTTCAGGGCGTGATTGGACAAAGTATAAACTTTGAAAACTTGTTTTAGTTTTGTTTGGACGTGTGAAGATATTCACATTTTGTCAGTTTAATGATTATGATACTTTTACACGTAACTCCATTTCAAATAAAGTGATGCAAGTAATTGCTATGCTATCTTTAGTTTCTGCTTCAGATAGTAGTGCCCATAGGTGTTTCTTCCCAAAATTATTTCTCGGAGGGAAGAAAAGGGTTCCAAGCGTAGGTAGATACTACTGTAGGGAGGTGGGTTTGCCCCCATAACTCTTACAATAATACCAGAGCACCTAGACAAGTGGCATAAACGCTAACTTCTAACGTCGTTGGATGTGCAAAACCGAAAGTGATAATCGGATTCAAAATTTTACTTTTATCTAAAGTCTATCTAACATTTCAGGAAGGTGTTGAACCCCCAAATAATTCCTCTCCCCTAGGAGTACCTAGGGGAGGTAAAGGATGTATATTTTCATCAGAGTAAAGACAAGTATTGGAGTACCAATACTTGTCTCTACTCTGATGAACACTCGATACTACGATACTTTCTAAGTAATAGATACCTAGACAACGCAAAGCAGAGGGTAATCGCCGATTCGATCGGATAATTTGCTTCACGCCGGATAATCCGGCTCAATGGATTTGGTGTTCACCATCAAACATTAACTACTTCCGAGTTCCGCTCGTTCTTAGGCGATTACCTGTGTATAATTAATTACTTTATAGTAGCTTTTTGTATGATAAATGATAATGATATTTACATTCCTATAATTGCCGGTAAACCATTGATAATTTCGAACAGGTAACAGTAAATTAAGCGGCAGAGTAATCAAAGAACGAATAGTCATGCTCCAATACTTTCAATTTATGCTTACTGACTATAGTCACTGTCTTCGGTCATGGCTCCAATCTTATCAGAGACTAGCCTGCCTATACAGGTTGTTTTTTAACATACTAATAACCAGCCGCTCGTGGCTTCTTTACATAACATTAAAGAACTTTGTAATATCAGTTTTGAAATATATTTAATACTAGTTGCCCCGCGCAACTTCGTCAGCGTAAATTTTCCCCTGGTTCTTGCAACATTTTGTATTGCTGCCCCGCTCTTATTAGTCTTGGCGTGATGTTATATAGCCTATAGCCTTTCTCGATAAACAGGCTATCTAAAAGTAAAAGAATTTCTTAATTCGGAGCAGTAGTTCCTGAGATTATCGTGTTTAAACAAACAACTCTTCAGCTTTATAATATTAGTATAGATTAATCCTTAATCACCTAGGTACCACTTGTTTTTGGAGTTATGTCCGTAACCACCTACAGACTATTTTACTGGAGTAAAATCGTTGTTTATTGTGAGGTTTAGGCCCTCAACCTGACAACGATCAATCGATTTTACACCGGGGTTTCTCAGATGTGTGGTAAATGGTTACGTGACAAAAGTAGGTGAAGGGTGAATTAGTATTTTTTTTCCAAGATTATATTACGATGTTATTTGGTGTAATATGAAGAAGCCAAGTGCGGGATGTTCTTAGTATATTAAAGCTCACTCTGTATATATATAGTTATAGACTATTAAAGTGTTTCTACCATGTGTATGTGTTTCTACCAAGTGTAGTCACAAGTGCAGTACGTTACGTTTGCTTTGTTCCCCGCACTGAACGATCACGGGTGGGTTCAGGTGGGAGTGAAGTACAAATGGATCATTGATGACGGTCCATTTATGCATGAGTGCTTTTTCTTGAAAAAATCTACCGTCATAGGGGTCGAGAGCTCAAAACAGAATCCTGGATCACCGCTGCGCATAATTATTCTACGCTGAAGGGCCAGACGGGTGACAATCAAAAGTGCGGCATCACATGGATGGGAAGTACCTTATATATTGTAGATAGACATTTCACTGAAAAAAGACTTCATATTAATTTTAAATATAAATTGAACTGCTTTCACAGTTTTTTAAATAAATGCCTGTGTGAACCGGGAATCGAACCCGCCCAAGGAGAAAATGCACCAATCAGTATTGTGATGATACCAATCCAAGGGGTCGGTCATAGAAATTACTTTTTTCTAAATAATTCTAATATTATAAATAAAGGGAAGACTATGATTTTTTACATTTAATAAAATACAATTTAAATCTATAGTTAATAACGACCATTGGTCCAACGATTGCATTTTTTACTGTGTTTCTGCTTCTATTGATGATTATTTCAAGTTACAAACTAAACTTAAGCATATTATTTCAAACTTAGGTCACGCCAACGTTAGTAAATCGATAAATAGTGATATTGTAAGTGTGTTAATTTGCGCATTACAGAATAGGACACACTTTGAACATTCGTTATTTGTTGTACCTGAGTTGCAATACGGATAAATATAACGGAGTAATTATTTTACCTGAAATAGTAAAATAATTACTCCGTTATGGTTTTCCTTCCATATTAGATACTAAGTTGTTTTAAAACAATATTTACAATGATTAACCCTTTCGATTGGTATCGTAAATACAGAGTGTTTCATTTTTAATATTTTGCGGTTTCGATTCCCGGTCCAAATAGAGATTACATAAAAATCTTTGGTTGCAGTCCGAATGGTTTTTTAAATCAAAATGAAGTCTTCTTTCAGTGAAATGTCGTCTATCTACAATATGTAAGGTGCTTTACCTCCGTATTGCACAGTTTTGGGACATCCTGTATATTAATAGGTACTCATAAAATTATCACGAGAAGTTTTTGGCACTCGGTGTCACGGAGTATATTAAAAGAAAAATAGACACAAATAAAGCTGCTTCTTAGATTGATTACCTACTAGTTATATAACTTTTTTAAATGTAAGTTCTTGCCAAGATAATAATAAAAATAATAATAATATCTTGGGACAACTCACACAACTTGTACTATGGAACAGCTTGTACTATGGAAACCAGACAACTGATAAACATACTTATATATTTCTAAATACATACATATTATAGATAAATAACACCCAGACACAGAATACACCATCGTACTCATCACACAAAGTTTTATCCTGGATTTATTTATTTATTTAAATATATTTGATTCGAGAACAGTTATTACAAGTATTCATAGCTTAACTAGTGCATACATAAATTTACTTTATAACAATGTGTAACTTATTAAAGGTGAATATCGCATGCATTAGTCATAATAAATCTTATGTTTACCTATAGAACAGGCAGGTACACCTATGAGGCTTACCTAACCTATTCTTATTTGCAAAATATTTTCAGGTTTAACGTTTTGCATTCACCATCCTTCAAACGCAAGTCTGATGACGTTATTCGAACTAATAAATACTTGATTTGTAGCACTTACCGTACATCTCGTAGGTTAAGTCCAGCAAAGAATTACGTCATTTTATCGCTAAGCCTAATTGCTTGAATTATGACTTACTAAAGATTAATTGTGACGCGTCACGTTAATGAAACTTTTTCATATTAATATGTTCTATAACCTTTTATGTCCGTCATGAATTAAAGACGACCAACATATTTGAACCGAATTTTAGCGTCCTCTGAAGATAATCAGTCCAAAATCTATCATTGTAATCATACATTGCATAACAGCTGAATAGTTGATTTTTGCTCTAACTATGTAACTATAAGGATTCCGTTTTGCCATTTTGGCTACGGAACCCTAAAAAAATAAGGCATAGCTACGTCACTGATAACAATAAATTGCTATTTTGATCCAACCATAACAACAAAACAATTAAGCTATAATTATATGTGTCAAGCTATGATAACTATCGAAATTATCCACATGATTTTGCTATAATTACAATAAATTATTGAAAATTAATGCAATTAGGTAAATCCTACAAGATTTATGTATGTATCATATAATATGTATGTATGCATATAATTGGGCGTAGATACTTCTATGATAACGAGGTTTTTTTATATTATTCCACTACTTGAAATGTGTTAGTTAAATTGTTTGCTCCGTAATCAAACCTGAACCAAAACTTATGGGCCAGTAGACAGGGAGTGAGTCCATCAATTGTCTTCTGAGTACCTACGAATTCCCTAGCTAATTTATCACAGGATATCACGCTATCATGCTACCAATGCAGTATTTTTTTATAATACGAGTAGATATATTTTGTGATTACGAATTAATTAGGCAAAAAAATAAATAGCTCTGTACCCGTCCATTCTCAAGTATTTAACATCTTCCTAAATAAAACCTTTCTTTTAAAATATTATCAGCATTAAATATTCAACGAGAAAATCCTATCCTTAAACAAAAACCTTTTAAGGCTCATTACAAAATTACGACTCTTAATTAAAACGCAGTGTAAGGGTAACTTACACAATAATTTATTTTAATTTATACTAACGAATTCTTGGCAAACTCTCATAAATTGTTTCACCCATATCAGGATGATGAATGAAAGAAGCACTTTGTTAGGCGGACAGTTCTCTAAATGTTACAATAAATATGTATTATAATGTTATACCATAGAACATCGTTTTCCAAAGTGGGTACCATGGAACTCACTTTGGGAATGAAAAGGGGTTCCGTAGACAAGTCAGCAGGATTCCACGAAATATACACAGGGTGACTTTGAAATCAGTCTACAAATTGATAGGAGAGATTCAATAACCATAATGCAATCGTTTTACGTTGAAATATTTCCATTAAACTGTAAAAAAAAGAAATAATGGTCCATCGATAAAAATGTAAACTAAGTCGTTGAGGAGATTCAATTAAACAAATAAACTGTTAATATCAACGTTTCACTTTGTCAAGCGCATAATACCTAAACACATAAATTCACAAAGAAATTATGCATTTAGTCCGGTGCTAACATGGTTCTTCGTTAACATTTTCTGATCCCCGGCCATAGACTACAGAACATACATAGAAAACGCTCTTGACGCCCGCACACTTGGACATCACACTCGGAACAAAATACACCTATGTGGTCTTCGATTCATGGATATGTGCGAAGCTCGAGTGAAGAACAGAAGCGGAGTGAAAATGTTTATCAGTTTTCAAATAACCTCACTTAAATTTTTTTTCAAACTATGTATCACACCAGACAGCTGTATACTCTTAGATTGTAAATAGGGTATTTGACTGAAGTCAAATCAGTCTCTTTTTAAGAAATGTCAAAAACGACCCGCCTGGTACAAATTTGTATGGAATGCTAGCATATGTCGTCACATTTTCTATGGTCAAATCATTTACTTTTTATGTTTCTTTTTATGATTTAAAATTAACAAAAACGTTAAATTAATAAATGAACATGATTTTCAGAACACTTTTTGACATATTTTTACATGGTTTGTATAAAATATTTTATTTTAATAGTAGTCAAATACCCAACTATGCAGTACCTACTGTTTGACAGCAGATTTAAAATTCATTCGAACCAAAATTCATTGACTATGATCAGTTGAACTAAAATCTTTTTATTAGTTTGACAATAATGACATATTAGCGTTACTGCTCTTTGATCCGTTTCAAGCAAAAGTGGACTTTAAGGTGGACGAACCTTTTCATGGCACGGCTGTACGTATAAAGGTTGCCTTCTGTACTGTCGGTATTCTGTGCTTATACCGTCTAAATTATGTGCTGTCGGTATTCTGTAGTTATACCGTCTAATTTAATAACCTAACGTCCGCAGAGGGCGGAGCGTGCTTAGTACCAACAATAACGTTGTTGTAACACGTCGCCCTAATATCGTCATCGCGTGAACAAATATATATAATTAAAGCTTCTTTCACACCACTACCTATGTGTCATTGATGTTTATAGTTTTGTTACAAAATAAACTGTTTAGTAGAACATCTTTTTTTTATTGGAATGTAGTTCCTTATTGCACGATATCATTTATTTCCAGGTTGAGAGGCTAGACGAAAAAAAGCGTAACATTTTGACATTGATCAAAAATCTATTATTTATGATTATGTGAATGATGAGGTTGTATCATATAGGTTGTTTGTATTTTTGTAAAAGATTGTAATGTTTATTTTACCTATTTCAAACTGGCTGTGAGTCTTCCCGTGACCACGGCCGTTGCAATACGGTCGAAACGTCGGGCAATAAACAAGGTATTTTACCTTAAATTATTCACGCGATTAAGACCCGTAATATATATATTTTAATAATGGCTGTGTGTAATGCATGTGCGATAAATCTTAATTTGAAATATGACAATTATTAAAGTGTTATGTTCTTCCAGAGCTTTTTTATCATTCATTTATACAAAAACAAAAAACCGGGCAAGTGCATGTCAGGAGAAGTGGGTTTTCTGTTGTTTTTGTTTCATTCTACTAACAACGTTAAGTATATAAGTAATTTTCAATGGAATTTATACGAAAATTTTGTTACTTCTCATTTGGTCGGCTGTTACTCATAAACTTGTAAAACCTACTTAGCTGTGATAGTCTTCCTGTTAATTTAATTGAAGGAACTTTACACATCTCCAAAAACAACCATTTAGCTGGCAATGAGGGATTGTGAATCCCACATTACTAGCAATCCTAGGAGTGGGTTCACGTCGGTAGTATAATGGGTAGAATTCGAACTCACGACCTCACGATTGCGATCTGATGCCTTAGCCATTAGGGTACCTCCACTTTTTTTATTGTATGATCATGTTCAATATTGTTTGTAAAGTTATGTGATAGAGTTTTCCTATGTAATACTTTGCTTATTCACTATCTTTACTTTGATGTGACAAGCCCGCGCGTTGATGCATTTCTAAGCGCAGCTCTCTACCGCGCATGCGCGATGGACATATTTGAGCGCACCGTGCATGTGTCAGTTCGCACGAGCTAGTCACGACAACGAAATAAAGATAATGAATAAGAACCCAGCTGTTTATAGCTGCAAAGTATAGTTTATGGCACTGTGTGCAACCAATTCCATTTGAGACAATTTTGACAATTTGCTAAACAAGGAAATTCTCATTTGCCGCTTGTCACGGCCGCGGTGGTGTTGTTTCATTCCTTCATGTTACCTAAAGATGGCGCGGTTCGTTCCTATTCTTGGTTGTCATTTGAAACACAGCGCAAATGTTCAAGCAGTCATATTAAACAACAAATTAGATTCAGATTTGAAAATGATCTCAAACCACAGAATCTTTAAAATTAGGTTCAAAGCACATCTCCTTAAGGACAAAATATGAAATCTTAATGGCTTAAGCGTATAAGATGCAAAAATTATTTTTGTTTACAATTTTTTATTTTTAAAATTTATTATGTTTTTTTTTCCTTATGTATTTTGTTGTGTGTTAGTATGTAGGTATCTTGTTTTTTTTTGTGTGGTAGTTTTAAGGGTTTATTTTCAACACAAATGTAGTTTTGTTCAGAAATAAATGTCTAATGTCATTTTACTTTTAGAGGTCCAGCAGACTACAAACTTTTTAATCGGCTAATAGTTTGGTCGGGTTGGATGTATCGGCCGACGAAAAGTTTGTAGTCTGCGGGGGGTTTTGTGGGCGCCCTTGTCCATGATTCTACCATACAAACGCGCATAAGTGATTACTCCTCCTGTGTAAGGTCGTAAGTCAAAACTAAAAATTATTATCAATTCGATTTATCATTAACTAGGCTTGTAGAAAACGATAATTCAAAATTAGGTAAACTCTATTCTCCACTCATAAGAGTCATACAGTATGTAGGTTTATTTAATCCCTGGCCTACCCGTTAATGTTTTGTTAGGTATTCGCATTCGATTTACGCCTTTTTTTTTTTAAATTTAATGACGAAAATAAATATTTTCTTGAATGATGAGTGATGATGAGTCACATGGGAAAACATGTGGAGGCCGCAAAGATTGTTTTGATTGTAAAGAGGCTTTATGCAAACAATATTTATAAAAAATCTTGAAAATTTACACTATTCGACGAAATTGGGTACTTAAATCGTGAATTTTAATATTCAATAAACGGATATGTTTTTTTTATATTTATTTAGCATTTATAACAAAATACCTACACACCACTTTCGAGTCGGACAGGGATTAATTTACACCTTGTATAATTCACTCATTAGGTCTGGACCACCAGTGATGGAAACGCAACATAAATGTGGATGTGACGAAGAAGAAGAAGAAGAAGAAGAGAAGCCGGAAGGTTCAAATAACTGTGTCCAACAAGATACATTTTTTAATCGAATTACCTCAGAAAATTGTAACCTTTGGTCTCTGTACAAGAGGCAAGCAATACGCAAACAGCAGCATGGCGTCTAAGTAGGCTCTAGACAGTTATAAGCGAAATGCGAGTAACCCTTAATAACGCAACGGGGAATTTCATTCTTCATAACTTCTACTATTAGTTCAAAAATGTTCTCTTTACGCTGTTTATAATAATAATGTCTTAATAATGTCTTGGGACAACTCACACAACGCTATCTGATCCCAAACTAAGCAGAGCTTGTACTATAGAAACCAGACAACTGATAAACATACTTATATATTTCTAAATACATCAAATTATAGATAAATAACACCCAGACACAGAATAAACCATCGTGCTCATCACACAAAGTTTTATTCTGGGTGGGGATCGAACCCACGACCTCTTGCGTAGCAGTCGGATATACCTACTCCCACCGCGCCACAGAGGCAGTCATTATGTTTATTACTCTTCATATTTATACTATAGATATCGTGATATACCTAAATCTGTTTTTGTTCTCCCTATAGATGTAATTCTACGTTTTTCCTTATTAATGGACATTAAGCATTCGTTAATAAAAAATCTGTAATATTCAAATTTAATAAGTTTCACTTATTTAGGGTACCTATTATAAAAAATACTCTTAACTGTCAATATACCTATCTGACAAAATTCAGCTTAAACGCTGAATTTTGAGTCAAGTAAGTACCGACTCAGTTTTTGGAATTTCGTGTTTAGTAAATGAGTGAGGGGCCTTTCGCTTTTATTTATAACCTAATAGCTTAGACACACAAAAATTCTAAAGAGAATTATTGTTTAATTAACTAGCTGACCTACGCAACTTTGTCTGGGTCAATTTCCTCCGTTTTTACCCGACTGCCGAAAAGGGGTTATGTGTTTAACGCGTATGTATGTATTTATCCTTTCAATGTTCCTATGTCCGCTCATAACTCCTCAACGGCTTAACCGATTGTAATAAATGATAAATCATTAGATACATCTCCAAGACGCGAGTGTCACTGGATAGGTACATAAAATTAAAAAAAAAACTAAATGGCAGATTTGGGCTGAGAAAAAATATTTTCTAGGACCTTCGGAGTCAGGTATCAAATCAAAGGGCTTTAAAAGGCGAGTTCAAAAATATATATATAACCTTTAAGTTTAAAAAAATTGTAAGTGACAAATCATAGAAAAAAACAACGTTATTAATATAACAAATAGTTCTTATTAAGTCACGTTGTATCTTACAATACTAAAAAGTAGTAAGTAAATAAAAAATGTATTTATTTGTACCTAGTACTTATATTATTATTCCGTTGTCACGTATTGCTTATTAATTAAATAGTTTAGCTGCCAACAAGTTTACTGCATCTACTTCTATTTTTATCTCTACATCACCCAAAGGTTGACTGGTAGAGAATTCTTTTAGCATTAAGTCCACCTTTGTACAATGGATGTCTGTGTCTCTGTGCATACATTTTTTAAATAAATAAACTAAATATTTAATATACTGCAGTCGGAGGCATAAATGAATTCTGATATCGTGTCTCCGACTACATGATAATAAATATCAAGGGTAGGTATGTTGTTTCTGTTTTTTTGCAGGCAAGTTTTTGTAGTCTTTAAATCATTTTTTTGCAACATTTTTATTGCTGCTCCGCTTCTATTAGACGTAGCGTGACGTTATATAGTCTATAGCCTTCCTCGACAAATGATCTATCCAACAGTAAAAGATTTTTTAAGTATTACTTCCTGAGATTATCGCTTTCTAAACACATAAACTCTTTTTATGTGCACACATTGACCAGTTACCATTTTATTATAGACTAGCGGACGCCTAGCGGTTTCACCCGCGTAATTCCCGTTCTCGTGGGAATACAGGGATAAAAAATAGCCTATGTCACCCGGGGTTGGTGTAGCTTCAAAACGATGAAAGAATTTTTCAAATCCGTCCAGTACTTTCGGAGCCCTTTTACATACATACAAACAATCAAATCTTTCCTCTTTATGATATTACTAGCTGTGTCCCGCGGTGTTACCCGCGGTTTATTAGCCTATGTATTAATCAAATTTTATTAAAATCGCTACAGCCGTTTAGCCGTGAAGAAGTAACAAACATACACACTCACAAACTTTCGCCTTTATAATATTAGTGTGATTAAAGATATAGACTAGCTGGCCGCGCAACTTCGTCTGCGTAAATTTTCCCCATTTTTGCAACATTTCTCATTGCCGCTCCGCTCCTATTCGTCGTTGCGTGATGTTATAACCTTCCTCGATAAATGGGCTATCCAACAGTGAAAGAATTTTTCCATTCGGATCAGTAGTTCCTGAGATTATGGCGTTCAAACAAACAAACAAACTCACCAGCTTTATAATATTAGTATAGATATATACTAGGCTATTTTTGGTATAATGCAAAGTTCAGACACTCCAACAAGATTTTTACTTCTAGAAATCACATAATTAAAATAAAATATAAATATTGAAACCTTGCAGAGTTACCTATAAGCCACGTTGTATAGGTAGAAGATGGATTTCACGAACCCGCAGAATCAACAATAGAAATGCTTAATACATACAACATTAGCAACTAGCATGGCCAGCAGGCATAGATTTTCTAAAAGAGCTACTTCCGTACCGCCCACATTACCTTCACACAATATTGATATCCTAATACTATTCATATAAACATAACAATATCTTATTCGACCCTTTGCTATACATAAAGAAACATATGAATTTTATTCTGAGATGGGCTAACAAAGCGTATTTTTCAGAGCTAGCGTACAAGTATAGCCATAAATAATACATTATAAAGTAAATTTGCATGTTGCAAAACCTTTATACGTGACCTCAATAACACTTGAAAATAACATAAATTTAAAAGGAGAATAACAATCGACACAACATTATTTTCAGACTGGAAGTTTGAGAAACACATTTTTTTTTTTTAAAGACGACTCCTGCATTAGGTTACAAGCCCTGTGTCGCAGGAGACTTTACAAACATACAAGTCACGGACACAAAGTACACCCAGACTCGGAACAACAATTTGTGGATCTTGCGTAGCAGTCGGACACACTCCCACCGCGCCACAGAGGCAGTCAAACATTGCAAAAAAACATTGAAAATCCTTAATGATTCTACAATTTGACTTTCCATTTAATATGTGCCATAATATTAAATGGAAAGAAAATAACAAGATATTAGACGGCAAACGAAATGAAAAAGTAGTACCTACTATTAATGGTACAATCGGTACTACAACAAAAACGAGCGCTCGACGCCAATTCGTGAGTTGCGAGAACAAAATGTTTAATTTACTCTAGGCAAGCGCTACAGATAGACAACTAGAGTCCGGCAGAGTTACGACCCAGCTACAAAAGGTAATTAAATACTTACGTGACCAATTTGTTCTCCGGTGCAAGTTGGAATAGACGGTTGCAATGAATTGCAAAGCTAAAACATATACCTAAATGTACTGTGGTGTTAACAAAACGCTTTCAGACCGCGATATTAGAGATTATAAACGTTTGTACAAACCCACTCCTCTCATAATAAATTTACAAGTAAAGGCCATGAGCCCAACACGTTGTGGTAATCAAGTTTCACCAAATCCGACATATTATCATTGCCGGGATTATCTTGGGAATGCGCGGAATCCCGCATTCTTCCCAGCCTTAACGTGGTTGTATATATTTGGCGTAAATTGCTAGTCCCTAAGCTGTTTTATTACTTTTCACATTCCAACGGTGGAGACAGCTGCAGTCGTAATGTAATAACATTCGCTTTTGACTTAATTGGGTAGGTACTGGCATTAATTACAATTTTATTTCTTCGCAGTAATCCACAGTACCTAAGATAAAGATTAGATTATTACAGTTAAATGATTGCACATACCAACAGTAGGCGGTCGAGTTGAGTACAGATATTTCCTTTACGTGCAGGTCAAAACTCAAAAATGTTTTAACATATAAGATAGTAAATGTATTTTTAATCGTCTGAACGGCAACATCTGAAATTGAACATTATGTTATTTTTGTTTAATTACCCTGAACGAAGTAATAAAGAGTTTAGGTACGTGTTGACGAAGAAAGAACTTTAAGTATGTAGTATAGTTATCGTCGTTGGTGATGGTTGGTGATACTATTAATTAATGGAATCACAGGGCAGAGAAATATCACAAGTGTGAGTGTGCGCTTCTTTTATTTGATAGACAGATGATTGTCTTAAAACGTTACGTGTTAGAACTACTTTACTATACGTCGTGTGCATCTACGACTGATGCTCGTCTTCAACTGTCAACTTAAAACTAACTTACAACAAAACATCTGAATATTACTGACTACCTGGGCCTCTCACCCTACTTAACGATAACCATACTTTAACAACTTAAAACAATTCTATACACCATATCTATTCTAAATTTGATACAAAAACTCATCGGTTCACCACAAAAACTATTTGGCGCCATACTTACAAATGGGTAAAATACTTAAGGACGCCATTAAATCACCATTGTCTGACATAGGCACCAAGAATTGTTTAGAAACCCCTTTCGTTTACATCTGGTACACATTACAGCCTTAACTATTTAAAACTATACATCGTCATTACAAAAAATAAACCCTTAAATCTAAAATACCACAAGTATTAAAAAAGTAGTTAGGTACTTATAGTTAAACATAAAGTTACCTAAATCATCAACGTCAATATGCGTTAGATAGTCAAGGTATCCCTTGTCAGTACAAAATAAATTCTTCTCCTATACGAGTTCAGCAGTCAATCAAACTAGAACACGATAAATCACGGGACTCTTACAATGAATTGCTAAACTACAACGAACTGTTAAAGTTTGCAATCGATTTATTCAGTGGCCTAGGCTTACCTTCCAACTTGTATCCGTCCATAAATCCAGATATTGCGATTGGATTTGCTGTTTCCGATACAGGACTTTTTGAAAGGTTGTTTTATAACTTTCCTTTCCTCTTTTAAAACGGGTAGCTTTGATTTCAACCACAGCTGCAGGTATTGAAAACATTGAAATGATATGTAAATGATAGCAGGCAGGTTGGATTTTGCGATTTTAGGTTGCTTCACTGATCTGCCTGCGAGAGGTGCGGATGGGTGAATCGACTCTAATTATTAAGTATGATTTTGTTTTTATTATTTATTTACCAACATAGGTATTAAGGTTTTGTTACTTATGGGTTATACGTTTATAATTGCTCGAAAATAAACATTTTTAGGGTTCCGTACCTCAAAAGGAATAAAACGGAACCCTTATAAGATTACTTTGTTGTCCGTCCGTTGGTCTGTAAAGACCCTTTATCTCGGTAACGCATTGAGGTATCGATTTGAAATTAATACTATATAGGTACTCATATCTACAATCCCTTGAAGCTGTGAAAAAAAAAACAATGTAAAAAAGATACGGCCGTTTATTTTTTAAAGACTTCCTTCCTGAACTATTTATATCTAATATTATGTAGTACCTACAAATATTTACGGAACCTTCGATGGGCGAGTCCGAATCGCACTAGCCGGTTTTCTTGTAATGTCATCATTATACTATTGAAAGTCTAAGTTCCATCAGTCAACCCGTGACCACGATTGGTGCAATTTTGTCCGGTTTTTTTTTACTATGTATGTTTCATCGATTCAACTTTGTAAAAGAATTAGGAGAATGTAGCATCTGAGTATTTATTTTCGTCCACTGCGTCGTACTTTAAAGTCTTATTACGATCGCTAACCCACTCGATAAGTGTGGCGATTATGGCTATTACCCCCAGGATCTACAATAAGTAAGTTCTACTGGGAAGACTTGTGCCCAGAAGTGGGACATCATATGGGTTGTTATAGGATATTAAATAACATTAAAAACAATTCGACTTCTTTAGGTACCTATTGATATAACAAAGCTGAAGAGTTTGTTTGAACGCACAAATCTCCAATGTTACTGGACCGATATAGATGAGGTGAAACATACCCTGTAGGTCTAGTAGTAAGTGACCCTGACTGCTAAGCTAGAGATCGTAAGTTCGATCCACACACAAGATACAACTTTGTGTGATGAGCACCATGTTTTATTCTGTGTCTGTGTGTAATTAATCTATAATATGTATGTATTTAGAAATATATGGTATGTTGTATCAGTTATCTGGTTGCCATAGTACAGGTTCGGCTAGTTTGCGATCAGATGGCATTGTGTGAGTGTTCCCAAGGTATTATATGAAGGTTATACGGTACTAAGGTTCAAATCCAATTCATTTATTTCGCATGAAACATGGCTGACAATGTTCTTAACAATACACCTATTGTACGTCATGTTTCGCTTGGCCGGAGGCATGCACATGTCAAAGCTTTTGTATACAATGACAAAATATTAACAAATACATAGTTTTATGGGTTTTAAATCACGATCCCATCCGATTAAAGCTAGTAGGTAATAAAGAATATATACTAATTTTAGTTCCTATCAGTTGTTTGGTTGCGAGAGCACAGGTTCTGCCTAGTTTGGGATCAGAAGTTGTCCAAAGATAAAAAAAAAAAATTCTACATTGTAGTGGTTACTGACACTTCTTAACATTAATTAGTATGAATACTCGTATTATGTTAATACATAGGTTTGCATTATAACTTGGTAAGTTGTTAGTTTTGTTTCTGAAAACGCAAGATTTTGAATGTCGAGCTTATTTACTTTATGCTATAAGTTCTCCTGCCTGAAGCGGTCTTTTATTAAAATATACATAAGGAGAGGTTTGAATAAGGCATAACGAGTCGACTTGTGCCCGTGATGAAAGGGCGTTGTGAGAACGACCTAATGAATAATAATTGTCGGCAGTAAGCAATGTCACTCGAGACAATCTGTTAAGCAGAAAATGATACGCTTCAGATGTGTTAAAATATTATACGACAATAATGGGACCTACTTACATTCCCACTTTGAGAATATGAGATGAACTGAATGAGTCATAGAGTTCGTTCATAAATTTATTCAAAACAACTATTAGATAAAGTGCTCTTAAACTTGAGACCTTGAGAACAGCGCAGTGCAAGATCTATTTTTACCCATACTAAGAACTTTATTCCGTTTGGTATATTATACTTATACCTTATCTGGCTGGCATAATAATTTCATGGCATAATAAGACATAAATAAGTAGTTATTTAATTTTAGATCAAGCATTGTAAATAAATGAATGTCATAACAAAATGTTTTTTTTTTTCATGGCAACAATTCTGCCAATGTCAGATGTACAGATGTACGAGGGAATAACAAAATGTTATTGTGACATTTTGAAGCCGAGTTCCTTTAGTTATTGTTCTGACACCATGTTTTAACTTTAATCAGATTTTCTGAAAATAAATTCAATCATAATAAGCCAAATGTAATCGAAGTTCCTTTATCTATTATTAAAACACTTTAAGTAGGTCATACAGTTAACATAGATCTTATTACATTCATCGTGAAAGATTAACTCTCTTTTTTAAAGGTGGTGTGGTATACATGCACATATATATATGATACCACCCTGAAATTTTCACGTCAATATTTCAAAGTCTTCTACACAACCGGAATTCAAAGTGGAATAAGTCTAAATTTGGAGATGGAGTTGTGAACTCTGTCCTTAATCACGTTCTTTTTTTCCGTTTTCGCGGCAAGCCCGTGCGAACTGTCGAAATCTTGTCATAATGGTAAATAGAGAGCTGTGTTTAGATATGACTGCCTCTGTGGCGCGGTGGGAGTGTATCCGACTGCTACACAAGAGGTCGTGGGTTCGATCCCCACCCAGGATAAAACTTTGTGTGATGAGCACGATGGTTTATTCTGTGTCTGGATGTTATTTATCTATAATATGTATGTATTTAGAAATATATAAGTATGTTTATCAGTTGTCTGGTTTCCATAGTACAAGCTCTGCTTAGTTTGGGATCAGATGGCGTTGTGTGAGTTGTCCCAAGATATTATTATTATTATTATTATTAAATGCAACAACGCGCATGCGCGGCGGTCATCTTTGAGCGCACCGCGCAGTTCGCACGGACTTACCGCATAAACGGAAAAAAAGAACGTCAATGAGGACCCGGAATATATTTCTTGATGCTGTTAAAGTAGTATTCTCTATCGATTCCCTCTGTAGCAAATATTTTATGTGCGACGGCGCTCGGGACCTGCGTTTGACATTTTAGGTCACAACTTAAGACATAAAGAGTTTTATGATTTTTCATAGCGTAGGTACCTACTTTGTTTCTTTTACTAAACTTTCTTTCGTTAGTGTTTATTATCACAGTAAATAGGTAATCAATGTGGTAGTAATAAAATAGATTGTAAAATAAATCAATGAAAACACAAAACAAAAGTAAACGAAACAATTTATCCGAAAATTCGATGAACATAAAACAATTGATGAAAAAAACAGTTATCTGTTTACCCTTTTTAATTACTCATCGTCAGCTGCTTCTTTCCAATTACGATTTTAGTAGCTTTTTCAAATATATAGAGTACACACCCTGTACCTGTAACAAAATAATAAGTAGGTACTCATAAAAATTGCTAGTTAAGCTTACTATTTAATTAGCTTGTAATTGGCATGTGATTGACTATGTGTCTATTAATTATGGAGTAAACGTAAGCTCCCCTGAAAAAGAAACAACGGGTTGCACTATAGGAGTGCCGGCAGAAGTAAAAACTTGAAAAATAACGTTGTGCATTTTTGAATATTTTGGAATGGTTAATTGCTTTATTTATCAGTATAAAGGTACTATCATTTATGTGATTAAATACAATATTCATCTACACTTCAGAACTATTATGCTGTAGTATAAACACACGCGCACACTCACGCAAGCGCCCTGCGCCACTTAAACGCCGCCCCGGCGGTTTACTCTCCCTCCGTCTTACAAATTTTCGATCAGGTCACGTGTCCTGACGCGAGTTTAACATTTTTTTACCCATCCCAAAAAGTGCACAACGCCGCTAAAGAAGTTTTCACTACAAAAAAATATCTTTAGACTTTTTTCTGTGAAGAAAATGTACTAAGCTAAAGATCGGCAATTAAAAACCAAACCAAAGATCATACAAATTCGAACATGCCACTGTTTAGCAGACTGATGTGTATCTGTATGTATCTACCTACCTACTATAATCTCAGTAAGACATTATTAGTAAACAGGTGCACAGTCTGCTTAATATAATCGTCTTTACGACGCTTTCGAATAAATAAATGATGCCATCGTTAGTTCCGAGCAGAATTTAATTAGGTTATCAAACTAACTGGTGAAATGTATGGTACATTTTAAAATTCCTGGCAAAAAGACTCGATGTATGGAATAAATTTATAGTAGCTTATGCATCGTCGTAGATTTTAACCGCTTTTACTGGGGCTGGCTGTGGAAAATGTTGTTAACCCCCGGTAAATACTGCCTTTTCCAGTAACTTACAAAGCTTCTCACGTTGTTAGAAAACGAGGAAATGCTAAGAGCGATCTCTTCCAGGCAACCTTTGGATGGACAGAGACATAAATACACGAATTAGGTAGGGGTAGTGTACAGCGTGATATTAATTTATAGTTATCATGAACTACAACGACAAGAAAATATAAAACGAAGAGAAAATATAGGTAACTAGCTTTCGCCCGCGGCTCCGCCCGCGTGGATGTCGGTTATCGCGATAAAAACTATCCTATGTCCTTCCCCGGGACTCAAACTATCTCCATACCAAATTTCATCTAAATCGGTTTAGCTGTTTGAGCGTGAAAGCGTAACAGACAGACAGACAGACAGACAGACAGACAGACAGACAGACAGAGTTACTTTCACATTTATAATATTAGTATGGATTATTAAAAATTTAAAGTTTACTCAGAGAGATAGTGGTCCTTCATCATTTTTTTAAACGATGCCAACGATTGGGCTCGTCTTATAGTTCTCTAACTATAAGACGAGCCCAATCGTTGGCATCGTCTGCAGTGCATTCCATAGTCTTGCTGCCTCGACAGTAAACGACCTATCATAGAATTTTGTGGAATGCGCTGGAATTTCTAACCTCAAATCCTCCGATGACCTAAGGAATCTGGAATGTGTGTCATGAAGGAACTTGAAACGTTCTTTAAGATACGAGGGAGTAAAAGGATTAAAGAGTATACTATACAGTAATGAGAGAATGTGAGATACCTTCATTTAAGATAAAAAAAAACGGGCTAGAGCATTTCAGACCATGCTCAGTGTAGGGTTCCTACCTTTGAATAATTGCATCAGCAGAAGAGCGTATGTTCATGGCACTTACGCCCTTTTGTTGAGAAATGCAGTTTTTCAACATTAACTCAATAACGGTATATCCGATCATGTCTGACATAATTTTAGTTCAAAGTGCTTATTAAGCGCTACCTTTGTATTTTTTTCCATGTTTTTTTAATCACGTGGTTCAAAAGTTAAGGGGGGGGGGCACAATTTATCAACTTTCGGAGCGATTATTTCTAAAAATATTCACTCTCCTTACATTTCCAAAACAAATCAGCTTCTGTTGCATGTATGGAATGCCCTCCTAATTTTTTATTATTATTATTAATTATCAAACTAAGTAGCGGCTACTATAAGACACCTTTTCATCAAATTTAATCAATATTCATTGAGTAGTCTTTGAGTAAAATGCCTGTGGCACGGCATCTGGATGTGCATACAGTAGCTGTGCTGATATAGATGAAATTGCAACATTTATTTTTGTATTTTTTCAACAAAAATAACTCATTTATTTGCAAACTCCACCTTGCCCTCTAGAGTACCCCATCTTACTCGACGTAGGGGGCAAGATGGGGACTTATTTTTACTTTTTGACTATTCTCTACTTAATAACGTACTATGTCACCCTTATAATCATGGAAGACTATAATAACCAAATATGATTTAAAATGTTACTTTTATTGAGCTTGAAACGTTAAGTACCCCGTCTTGCTCCCCTCTCTCCTACTTTAAAGACTACGGGTCTTAATCGCGTGAATATTTTATCTATGACTAGCTGTCCCGCGCAACTTCGTGTGCGTAATTTTTCCCCGTTTTTTGCAACATTTCACGTCGCTACTCCGCTCCTATTAGTCGTAGCGCTGATGTTTTATAGCCTATAGCCTTCTTCGATAAATAGGCCATCCAACAAAAAAAATGAATTTTTCAAATCGGACCAGTGGTTCCTGAGATTAGCGCGTTTAAACAAACAAACAAAGCAAACAAACGAACTCTTCCGCTTTATAATATTAGTATAGATTTACAAAATAAATATGTGATGTAAAATTTTACTTTAGGTACATGACAAAACGGAAAAAAATAGATCTCATTATGAAGTGAATACAACCGTGTTATAAACTTAGAAAATCTATATAGACTTACCAAAAAGTAACGAAACATACACATAACTATTCGTAAACCTAAAAGTAACACAATAGAAGGTATTCCCGCGACGGACATATTAGATTGGTCTCGGTTTGGAACTCGGTTCGTTATTTATTTGTTTCCACTGCTGTTCCTTGTTATCGTTTTTTGTCTACCTCAGTTCTAACGCAATAAAATAGAAAGACTATAGTATGACGTATGACGTACATGATACTGAGAGGAACATGTATGTCTCATTCTCTCTTTTTTATCTCATCTCATTTTTTTAAGCTCTCTGATCTATGGACATGCACCCCCTCTCGATATTTGGGGTTTTGTCTTATTAATAAGTTTTTATTAATAAGACTAAACCATTCGACTTTCCGTACAAGTTAGTATGAAATGTAGGCTTGTGATTATTTTCAAAAAAATATTGTCATAGTATTAATAGTGAAATATCTAGTTGACTTATGTTTAGCAGGAGAGTGATAAAGCCTGATTATGAATTGAGTTCGGTCACGGCGACTAAACGGAAATCTAAACTGGGATTAGCCAACTGCGAAAGAGATATGACAGTGCACAAGTGGGCTTAATATAGCATGATGGGAGTAACATACATGACATAGCTTAAGAAAGAAAACGGTCACCATCTTTAGACCTGATAGTGGTAACATTTTTTTAAAGATAACTGGCAAATAATATGAACTGCATTCAAAGATTTTTAAATAATCGCCTGTCTGGACCGGGAATCAATCTCGCTAAATATGAAAAAAGCAACGTGCGGCATTTTAGCAATGGGATTATTTTTTCTGAAAACTTAGTATCTTAAATGGATGGAAAAGCATAGAATTTAATATTTCAGTTAAAATAAATTACACCAAACTGCAACTTACAATAAATTTAACTTGACAAATGCTCAAAGCGTGTCCTATTCTGCAATTCGCAAATTAGCACACTTATAATATCACTATTTGTTGATTTACTCATATTTGCATAATAAATGTTTGAAATAATACGTTTAAATTCATTTGTAACTTAAAATCAGAAGCAGAAACATTGTGAAAAATGCAATAGTGTCGTAATATACAATTTGTATTTTATTAAATGTGAAATAACATAGCCTTCCCTTTATTTAAGGTTACCTACTATGTTATTACCTAGTCCAGCCATAAGTTCTGTTACAAATGAAAATGCATTTTTTTTAAATGAAGTAATGTAATATTACTAAAACTTATATGTACATTTTTATTAAAGTCTCAGCAAAAAATAAAAACAATATTCTATTCAAAATGGCCCCCTTTGGCTTTTATACAGGCCTTTAATCTGTCTGGCCACGAATCTATGGATTTACGTACTGTTTCCATGGGAAATTTCGCCACTGCTTGCTCCAGAGATTGTATAAGCGACTTAATGTTGCCGTGTCGTTTAGAGCAAGCCATGTCTTCTTAAACTAACCATAATTTGTAGTGTAAAGGGTTGAGGCCGTGGCTAGATGAGGGCCAGTCTTCAGCTCTTATAAAGTCCGAATCGTTAGTTTCAAGCCAGGCTTGGGGAGTTTGTGTCTTGTGACCAGATGCAAAGTCCTGCAGGAAAGTCTACGGTACATTTCTAAAAAGTGTATTGCTGAGAGGTTTCACAACACGATCCACTTTGGCTGAAGTTTTCACTCCTTTTTCACGAAAATGTATATTTGTGAAGCCTTGATAAGACACGCCCCACCAAACCATCACTGACACAGGATGATGACCACGCTGTACCTTTCCGACCACTTGAGCAGCTTCTTTAGAACTGTGAGCGTACACTTTATGATTTTGGTTATTGTAGAGCTCTTCAATCGTGAATTTTTTTTCATCGGTAAAGAGGATATTTCCTTTTCTGGTTTATACCTGCGTATCGCGAGAGAGATACGCAGGTATAAACCAAGAGAAAGAGAGTGAAAAGATCAAAACGCCCTCTAGCGTTTTGATATTTTCACTCTCTTTAATTGTAAAGATTGATTCAGGGCATGTCCTGTATATCGACGATAAGCACCGAGCTTTAGGTCTTATTTTATAATACTCGACAGAGTTCTAGCGGGAATCTTCATTTCTCGCGATAAGGTTTTTTGCTTCCTAATGGGATTTCGACTTCGAATTCTGGCTATTAATAACATAAGCTACGAATAACTGCATTAACAGCCTTTGTAGTTTTAACAGCACACGGCCAAAGGGTCAGTCATTGAAATTATTTTTTTCTAAAAATTTCCCGTCATCCCCCTGTATTTTTATGATACCAATCCAAAGAGATTGGTGTCATAAAAATAAATAGTGCTTTTTCACATTAGGCGGCTTCGAATCCTGGTTCAGATATGTGGTTATTTAAAAGTGGCGTAGTTTTGGGACACCCTGTGTATGTCAAGTAGGTGTGGAAAGCGCTATAAATGGTCGAACTTCATCCCGTCCTCGGTGCAGCAAAAGACCGACAGTTACTAATTACTACAGAGTGCTTTCCATTTCGGTGCAACACTTTCATGAGAAGATTGCAAACATAATAAATCACAATAAACAAAATGAAAAAATACATTGCATATTTCACACTGCTTTCGTAAACAAAGTTAGTTATAACCCGGCAGTATACAGCGCCCTAAATTTTGCAGAATAGCGGTCGCGTGACCCTACCGTTGGCCATGAGTAACGTAGTTACTTGATTGTGTTACTGCGAGTGTTGTGGATAACCTATCGATAGTATGTGCACTTATTTACATAGCGATCATTCAGTTATATCCTTTAGAGAAAATGGTTTCGATATCGGAAACTGCAATATGTTCATTGGAATGGCAAACTGCAGCTTAACGTCAGTTATTCTATGACTGAATATCTGTTTGTTTAACCCATTTCGTAAAACAAGGTTGATTATTCGCATCCGACTGTTGTGTCTCAGTCCCGGGAGACGTTTGATGATCACCATTGAATATTCATAACTGCTATGAAACCGTCCTGGTCTGGAATATAATGAACAGTGACGATGTAGCCGATAATTTTGCTATATTCTGTATGTAGGTATTTATGCGTCTTCATAAAGTGCAAGTACCAATTACAATAAGTGCATCGTTATCTTTTATATTAAATTAATATTACATCAACGGATGCAAGGCTAATTGATCTAAGTGTATTTTTTTGCGACATTCAGTTATATATATAGAGTTTTTTTTCTCTGTCGATTGCGCTAGGTTTCAAAGTTTTCTAAGGACTTTGTTGGTGCTTAGTATCCACAGCAAAACACACCACATTCCTTAAGTCATTGATCTAAACGACAAATCTTAACAAGCAATTAATAACGCGATCGTTGCTCAGCAACCAGTCAATAACGTGACGTGACACTTTTTCGTGAGTGCACCCCGTCATCGATTTATGAGACGTTACCATGTTAAAAAATAATACTAGACAATTTTAATTCGCAATATTTCTATGTATAACGAATGTACACTGAATCTCCCTTATCAATTTGTCGACTGAAGTCCCTTATTAGTTTTTTATGTAGGTATGCCTGTGTCAAATTCACTGATAAAAAATCCCTTGTGCCAGTGGCGCTTTTTGATAAGTGTGATTTATTGTTAGATCTGCTATTTTATCTGAATGTATAAACGGGTATGGCGCAGAATCAGATAAACCAACGGTTTTTCAGGTAAAGGAAAGGTAACAAGTTTTTCGTCGTAATATTACCAAAATTTGCTTCGGGGCTTCTAGATAACAAGCCAGTGACCTGTAAAGTCCGTGCCTGTGTTCTCCCTATACCTACGAATGTAGCTTGCCCCGGTTCTGACAACCCGCCCCGATTTTCAAAGGTCTATCTAATGAGTCGACCCGCGCCTTTTCACTAGTTCTCCGCTCCCAATTTTCAAGTTATATCTACACTATTATTTTTAATTCGTGCAATGTGAATATACGTATTTGTGTAATCTTTGTACATGTATATTTTAAATGTATACAAAATATAATATACAATTTAATACAAATGACAAATACCTATACAAAATACTGGCATTCATTTATCTTATTGGATTAATCTAAACTACGTCAAAGAGTCTATAAAATATTCGGTTTAATAGTTCACACAGCTAATCTGAGCTAATTTTGATTTACGAGTAGTTTACTAACCAGGCCAACCAATGCTTAAATAATTAGTAAATTAGTAAAAATATTATAACACAAAAAACCCGACTGCTTAAAATAAATAACTGAAATAGTTTGGCACAATTTTATTTTTTCTCATTTTGATGTAGGTACCCAGTCACTCTCATAACTAAGATGTATCTAACGATACCTCTCAAGCTAAAATCCATAAAGTAATTTAGACTCTAGAGCTTGCTAAGAAATATACGTACATAATACCTACAAACATACACTCGAAAAACATAAACCTCCTTCTTACGCAGTCGGATAAAAATCAGACTCAGGCAGATTTTAAAAATACCTACGTACCTATAGGTAACGTATAACACTACGTATAAGCAAAAGAAGGCCAAAACATCGATCTTTAAAGCCTCAGGCCTCCATTTTTAAGTTAACGAGAGTTTCAGTGACGTTAATGCGTCTCCTGTCAGTTGGCAAAATTGATGCCTGACCCGAGGTTAGTTTTGTGACTTGTTGGCAATCGACAGGCTTCACAGCTTAAATTATGACCTTTAATGGTTGCTCGAAATTAAATAAGAATTTCCAACTCAGGTTTAACATAAAATTTATATTATACAGGTATGGTTTTTTTTTGTAAAAGAGTCAACCATAAATGTCTTGATTTTATCTTCGAGATATTCGCTTTTTTGTGTGTGTGGGATTGTAGGTCCCATATTACTAGCAATCTGGTTACCCCTCCAACTAAGCTCAATGGCTTGTGTTGGGAGTGGGTTCACGTCGGTAGTATAATGGGTAGGATTAGAACCCACGACCTCACGATTGCGAGTCCAATGCCTAAGCTTGGACTACCGCCGCATTTGATATTCATTACTAATATTAAAAATTTTCAAAATTTGCATACTATTTCCAACACTTTCCTTTTATTATAAAGTAAAAAAGAAAACTACTACACATTTCTCCATGAATACCATAAATAATACCTTAAAGATAATTTATGCTAGGTTGCGTTGGGTGAATTGGCACACCCGGAACGGGTACAAAATTTCAAAATATTCGTACCATTTAAATTCAGCGCCTCGCCTTGCATTGAACGATCCATACCTCGGACGCGGGTTGGGTCCAGCATGGCTTAAACTTTGTATAAATCATTGTTTCACATAATAAATGGAAACCAAATGTTTAAACCGCTCAAGATTTTATAAACATATTAAATAAAGGAATTATTATTGTGTAATAACGTAAGTAGAATGACCGAAGTTTAATCATAATAGAGAATTAATATTGATCAATTAACTTTTATGTTTTGAAGTCAAATACAGACGGACTATTAATAATAGATTTTACAATATACCTAGTAGTTATGTCTATAACTACAGGTATATTTTTAACATACAAGTATTATTAAATAACATTACATTACAATTTACAGGCCACGTAAATAGTTACTACGTTTGGACAGCGTAGATCGCTCGTAGCATCTGCTACGCACAAAACCAAGCTACAACTTAACCCTTTAATTATAATATACTAGCTGTCCCGCGCAACTTCGTATGCGTAAATTTTCCCCGTTTTCGCAACATTTCACGTCGCTACTCCGCTCCTATTAGTCGTAGCGTGATGTTATATAACCTATAGCCTTCCTCGATAAATGGGCTATCTAACAAAAAAAGATTTTTTTAAATCGGACCAGTAGTTCCTGAGATTAGCGCGTTTAAACAAACAAACAAACTCTTCCGCTTTATAATATTAGTATAGATAGGTAGCTATAGAGTTAGTTGTAATTAAAGTCATTTATTTACTACCGTATTCACAGTTTCGTCTCGTTTAATGCTTACTTAAATCATTCCTTTTTCAAATTTTGTCATATAAAATCTTTATAATGCATGATTTAATAATATAGTTTTAGGAAATAGATTTCTATATTCAATTCATTTTTCAAATATATAATATCATAAATAATATCTTGGAACAACTCACACAAAGCTATCTGATTCCAAAGTAAGCAGAGCTTGTACTATGGAAACCAGACAAGTGATAAACACACATATATATATATATTTATTTATTTCTAAATACATACTTAATAGAATATACCATCGTGTTCATCACCCAAAGTTTTATCCTGGGTGGGGATCGAACCTCCCCACGACCTCTTGCGTCGGTAGATTTACAAGTGCTTATATTTATTCTACTAAACTTTAACCTACAAAACGTCTACTAATGAAGAAAAATATACGTAATTTTAAGAATTTGTCTTAGATTCATGACCTCTTTAATCTTTAAACTAAAGCAAATCTTAGTACTCTACAATTTGGACGTCAGGGTACACCTTGATTTAATTAAAAAAGGTTTTTTAAACCCGAGCTCAGCCGGTTTTAATTTTCCTAAATTACCTTTTATTTCAACAACTAGCATCAAAGACATTTTTGTTTCAGTTTATTACCAAGAAGGCATTACGTATTGCCCTGTACCAACGAGGTCAGGGCGAGTAAGTAAACACTGAAGCCATTTACCGCCTGCAGATTGCTCTGGTTCAATTTCTTTGTTGTTTCATACATAGTAAAGTACCATCTCACTAATAAAATATTTAAATTTTAACCAACATCTATTTTACGAGTTGCCGCGAAACTTCTCTCGACTGCGTCCTTAAGAGACATGGTACTGTGCTGCGGCGGAATCTCATCTAAGGTCATATGACTTGAGGAATATTTGGAAAGAAAATGTCTTTCTTTTTATTAACGCACTGTACTTTAGTGGCATGACGCAAGCAGTTTCCACACTTCATTATCCAGCGAAGAAGCATTGGTTTTGTATCGAGTCTTGAATCAACTTGACGGATTATGCTAATATGTTTGTAATCCAATGACTAGGGTAGGTAAGATAGGGTTTTGATGGCTAAACGTCTCCGGATTTTGATACAAAAATTTAGACTATTCATTAAAAAAATTATATAAGTAAGTTGGCAAGTTAAAATACCTATATTTTAATTTTGAGACCACTTTACCCTACTCATCCTTTGTGTTGTTATTCGATCCCGACTGGGATTAACTCACATGATAAAAGGTTGTAATAGGATAATATTGTTTCTTCTGACTCCTAAATGTTTAGGCCAAGTAGGGAGATGCCCCGTAGCCATATAGTTTCAAAGCTTTTGTTACAGACAACACAATCGAAGCCGCAAACCACGATATGCTTCGTACCTACCTATCTAACATATTATATTTCGAAACAATACATCGTATGTATCGGTATTTGTTCACCAAAAGGTAAAGCGAGCTAATTTCGCAATGGCCTTTCATAAAAGCTGTCAAGAGAATAAATAATAACGCGTAATAAACTATTAATAACGACCAATTTCGGGTACGGCACCTATTCACGTCTTACATCATACATCATTATTAGCCCTATTATATCAATAACCTACTCAAACATATCGCATAATATAATATTCTGTTAGACTAAAAACACCCGTTGAAACAGACTGAATTAAATATTTGTTATATAATAACAAACAAATGGAACGCACAAACAATTCGCCAGTTTACGTTATGCAATTCATCAGCAATCAGTTGAATCGATTATATAAATAACTCCAGTTAAAACTGAGCAAGCGAAATCTGTTCAATGTTGTTAAGCCAGCAATATACTGGATGCAGTAAAATTGTAGCTTGAACTGACTTAAAATAACCTTTTCAATTATAAATATAAAGATTGTTTGCTTATTCCTTCCTTCTCGCAGCGAACAAACAATCTTAAACTTAAACTACGTCTATGTCAGAAATCACTTCGATCCGATGTTCCATAACAAAGGATCGAGGTAATTTCTGACATAGACGTAGTTTAGGGTCTAATGCGTTTCGACAAATAATGAAGGTATAGGCTAATAACAGTTGACAAATACATATTGGTGGTATATTTTGTAACTATTAACGTTCATCCAATCCATAGCCTTTTTGACCTATTTCATAGAATATTCGTACCATTTTATTTTTGCGTTAAACTAGAAACGGAGGGCAAACACAGCTTGCTATTCGTTCTTCGCTTTTTACAATTCACCAAGAGAAACTATAGTATGGTAGAGCACTGACACGAAAATTGTTATTGCACTAAATCCATAGCTTAAACTCGTGACTCATACCAATATCACTAGGGGCACTGCTCGAACAATGTCCTTTGTTCTACACTATGTACTATTTTAATACTTTATTATAATTTTATATTCTCACTGAAAAAAACCCTTTGCATCACCCAAACTCCTTTTACAGAATTAACGTCCACCTTTACTTAATATTGAAGGCTGCTGTAAGGACGAAAACAAATTCTGGGTTACTTCCATTGTCCATAAATAATATAGGTATTTTATCCAGACCTAAGAAAGAATACGAAAAATATTTAGATCCTTCTAGAAATGTTTGAGTTCGGTAATGGAACAGAAGTAATAAACAGGACCATCGTTATTTTCGAAGAACTTTTTACTTTTATAGTTTTGTTTACTCCCTATAACTTAATAGGTCTTACGTAAGATAGGACAAACAAATTTAATATAGTATATCGTTCGTTTTTTCTATGACCGGAGATAAAATCATAGTCGGTTGATATCGTAGCCCATGTCACTCACACAGATTTATGAGGCACCATTTTATTATTATCTCGTTTTTATATACGATCCGGTGATGCTTGTGATTTCGAACACGTGGATATATATGAATTATACATGTGTACGGCAAGACATGCGATGTCCACGTCGCCATGTCGGTATAAGAAGGATACATTTTTTGAAGCCTTTATCAAAACGTTTGTATGTAGATATGAAACAACAGATACAGGAAAACACTACGCAACGTATCTACTATGATCTTTCGAGTTGCATGTTTTACAGTTTTCTAACTATTTAGTATACCTAGTCTATCTGGTCATTGATTGAAATGAAAGTGATCGCTGGTGAGGAACCACCGCATACTTTTTAGTATGACAGTTAAATTTGTGCATAATTGTTAACCTTCCTTGACTACGTTCAACTTGTGGAATGTAAACCCACAAACCCACTTTACGCAAGTAAACACAACTATGTGTCATTTTCTAGTTCTAGTCTTGCCGTTTTCTAATCAGTCTATGTGAACAATGGACCTGATTGCCACCAGGAAACACTGTCTAGGCCAAGGGACTGTAACAAGGCGATTGGAAAAGATAGATTGATATAATTAAACAGCTATCCGCTTGCCAAGTTGGCCAGACTGCCCGTGACCGATATTTAAACATAATGCGGTATAATACTACATGCTTGTATCACTGTACCATGGTGTAAGGGTGTTTAGTACTTTGGGAAAACAATTTAAAGATAATACTTTTGAATTTAGTCAGATATCAAATGTTTAAAGAAATTGTAATGCCTGTACTTCGAGGCTTTGTCTGTTAATTAAGATGATCGAGAATAGCAAGCAAGGTATAGAGGACAAATGTTGTAAATTATTTTGGATTACTACAAATTATTTGGTTAGGAACGGAGTGTATAGATGACGCGCGTTTGACTAAAGCGCGTTTACAATTTAATACTTTGAAGTTGTAAATGCGCGATTAGTTATTTTTATCTAAACCTGGCCTATGAGTTGTTGGCCGGTTGGCCTGGAAAAGCTGAAGTTTTACGAAAAAATACAAATTTCATCCATTTATTTCATCACTTTAAAAAGGAAAAAAATGAAGTGTGATTCTCGAAGTTTATGAAGTCGTAAAAAGCTATTATTATTATTCTATTTATTCCATTTTCATTTGGCTCAAAGAACCGCACGGGTGACAAACAACACAACGCTAAATACTAAATACGCATTAACATTGCCATAAACACGTATTATACAAACAATGCAATCTAAATATAAACAAATTCATTTGTTGTCGAAACAATGCCGTGGGTACAAATGAGTTTTATCGAAACCCGACAAAGTTTCGGGATAGATCAATATCTGTCTCGTAAGTTTAACAAGGTTAAACTGTTTCCGACGGACATAACAATGGACCGTACCTATATCAAACGTGAAAGATGACCGTCGTAAGCGGCACACATCTCGTCCGGACGGCTGTAATGCATACTAACAACTACGGCTTACAGGTATTTCTCGATGAAAACGAGTTGGGTTTGCGGTATAGGTACCTACCTACTGAATTTTAAAGCTACGATTCGCTGTGTAATGAGATTTCTTGTTTTCATTACGTCTTCATATATTAACCGTTATTATAGACTTCTTGTTTTTGGAAAGGTTGTCAACATGATTGAAACTATCAATTCGTGCCACATGTTCGTAATGGTACTTTAAATGGAGTCCTATATATGTTGTTTAATTCAATAAAGTTGAGTTCCTATTGTCTTGATCTATCTAATGCATATCTCTAACATTACAAATGTTGGCATGGCGAGTGGCAGTTTCAAATTCAAATTAAATTTATTCGGTTGAGTTCATGTTTACTCGGCAAAGAATTTGAAGATTAATTTCTTAAGTTATGTAGGTATTATAGTTTAAATATTTGAGTAAATCACAAATACCGAGAGACTAAATTCAAATAATATTTCCAACTTTGCCATTTTGTAGTTTCATTTACTTTCTAGTCGAAACCGTATGATTTTCTCATGATGAAGTCTAAAGTTTACTCGAGACCGAGAAACAAAGCAACTTTGAGAAATAAAAATTATGGCCACTAGAATAATAAATTTAGTCTTCGAGCAAACACTCTGAAGCGTGAAGTTAGTACCTACCTATCCACTCAAGGCGATGTAACGTTTTCTTGGTCAGGGCCACCTGAGGGGAACCCCTCCCTCCCCAGATGGTTGTTTTGTGTACCGAATTTCGTTGCCCATACGCTTCTTGTGCTCCCCCTTTTTGGGGCACCGCCCCCAACCCTTCGTGCAAGCAACTCAGACTTGGCAGGTGTTGGACGAAACGAAATACATCCCTACCCCTCCCCCCCTACGTCGTAAGCATGTTACATCCGGTACTGCCATTTGCCCCGAATCATATCCTGGAATAACCAACTAGGAATAGGTAAGGAGTAGTAATAATGTGCACAAGTTTAGTGTGTGCGCAAGCGCAAGTGCACTCTCTATTCCCTTACCCTCATAGACAGACGGTACAGAAATCTATTACGGGTCCTTATTCACGGTCTTTAATCCGTGTTCGTGGCAAATCCGTGCGAACTGGCGCATGCGCGGTGGGCTCCAAGATATCCGCCGCGCATGCGTTGATGCGTTTCAGCTCTCCATTTACCAATATGACAAGATTTTGCTAATTCGCACGGGCGATTGGATTCATAGTGATATCTTAGCTAAAATATATATAAAAATTCCTGACTAAAATAGATATACATTTTGCAGTTGGTACAGGAAATGTAGTTTTTATGATTTATGCATCAACTTCAAAATGTTTTTGTCAGCAATTTTTGTTGTTGTACCTATGTATATTATTTTATGCACTTTAGTTATTGTGTATTATTTTTTTGTATTTTTTTTTATTTCTTTTTTTTTTAACTTTTTAACTTGGTTTGTAATTTATCTAAGTTACAATAACATAATGTCAACTGAATAATTCCGCTGGTCATCTGTAGTCTTTATCATCAGTTTCACTTCACAAATTGTTTTTTTGAAAGTAAATACACAAACAACTGTGAAATATACCTAAATCACTATAGGTGTACCTTTAATACTCAGAGAGTTCCTTCGATTTCTGATATGATGACAATGCGACCAACTTGGATATATACTCCCTCAAACATAAAAATAAGTTTTCAAATCAATCCAGTCTTGGTGTAATCAGTGGACATACATACAGACGAACATAGAATCTCCTCCTTTTTGAAGTCGGTAAAAAACTAGAAGTATGCTCATCAAAGGAAATGTTTCAACAAAAAATACATGAGATAGGTTAATATAACCACAATTATAAAGATAGTAATGATTCTATGACGAGGGGAATGATAAATAGTGACGACATGTTATGGTGCATACATAGTTTATGAGACTATTTTTTTGATGACCTGTGTCGAACTGAATTCCACCAATGCACCGACGCATTACGCTGTCTTTAAGCACTCTTATAAGTATCCGGTACGAATCGAACCGGTTCAATTTTCGGTAAGCAGGCACAGGGTCATAAGCCTTGCGTTAACCCTTTTATAGTCACTTTAAAACCTTATCTGCTTGCAACTCATCTGGCTCATTAAATATTAAAACATACTCCGAACATAGGTACAACATATTTTAGTATTAGATTATTCCTCGTGTGCTCTTATTTGATGCGTATGGGTTAGCTCAAGTTTCCCCATTTACACACAAATAAGTGGAAGTCATATTTGCCCCGTGCCACCATTATTTCCGGACAATCGAGCACAATGTAAGACTCGTAAAGACGGGTGAAAATGGCTAGACCTTTGCCATCTTGCAGTAAACAGAGGGTTTGTTACACCACACGTTAAGTTGAACAAATTACTTGTAACTAGATTTTCTGGTTTCTATTTTAATAAGGCGACAACTTGGAAAAAATTCTCGACAGCTTAGTACCTATGTAGATACCATTTATATTGGTCCCTTTGTCGACATTATTTTAAGCATATAAAGTGTAATTAGTTTATTATAAAAAAAACAATAGATAAAATATGCTTTTATATAGAGCTTTTATGATAAGTCAGAATATATAAAATATAAGAAAGAAGTTGACCCGGTGAACCTCATTCGCTATTACAAGGCAATAAGAATTAAGAGGTCGTGAAAGCTAAGAGTATCAGAATCTAATTGATTGACTGAGGGATTTCAATTTGTACGCTGAGTGTTGATACGTTTTTAACCTATTACTTTCATCTATATAAGAATGTAACAGCTATCGTAAATACCCAATTATACCATTCTCTGCAAAGTCATATTTATTAATTCGATACCTAAAAATTGCGATCGTTCCCCTAATGACATTAAAATTATACGCTGTTGACGCGAATTATGGGCGTGTATTGTAACAGGCACCGTGGCTGATTGACGGTTTCTCTAAAAGGTGGATACCATTACTTTACTTTTACCTGACGGGTAAGCCTTTTAGCGCCGTTTATGGCATCCTCAGGATTTGAGGCATTAGCACGGTCCGCGTGGGTTACACGCAAGGAGTTTCAATAATCTAGGTGGTTTGAGCTCAAGCCTACCTAAACATTCATAAAAACAATGGTTTTGTTTTTATCGTAGGTATGCAGTAAACAAAAACAGCAATGATATACAAAAGCCACCGCTTGCCGTAGGTTGCGGCATTCCATTTTTCGCTATCGCCATTAATTCAGGATATAATGTAACTAATTTTAACAACAATATGTAACTTCTACGGTTTGGCCAGTAAGAGCTTTTTTACAAAAAACATGTGCAGCTTCTAAATAAAGCATGCTTCTGAATAAATAAAAGTATGTGGTTTCTAGATTAGAGTAGGCTTGAATCATTTTTAGCGAAGGCAAGTTATTACACTGTCGTAAATCTTCCGCCTCTTGCCCATAGTAATTCGCAGTTTCTAGCCCTTCTAAAAGAATCGAATTACGCACTTTCGAAGTGTATTATGTATACAATAAAGGGATCCATACATTTCTATTTACGTATGTATGAACTACCGAGGTAAGTGGCAGTTGTCTCAGTTAATTTGGCCCTGGTAGAACGAGCGGGTCGACAACATATATTTATTTTATCGCTCTGCCGGCCACCAACACGACTTTTTAATAAGTTACTTGTACAGAAAAAAGCAGCCCCGCATTAATTAATTCCCTCGTTACCTTAATAAGGAATTAATGTACGAACCTCTGAATAAGAATTTTACACGCATTTTTGTATGGTAATGAACATCCGACAGTGTGAGAGTTATTAATATACATTGTACATTACTTATGTATTTGTAAGTGAAAAAAATCTGGTTAGCTACCCAGTTGCGGAAATGAGTACAACGTGACTTATTGGCCTACGGCAAATCGTTTTTACCATCGAAAGGTTCGCAGATAAATCAAACAATCACAAGAATCATTGACGAAGACTAACGATGTTATTATGTTCCGATTTTTATTGTAGTGTCCGTCATTGAAACGTTTGCCTTTATTTAACAGGAAGGAATAAAATTACCACTGTTCAAAAAGATTTTTATCATTCTCTTGAACAAGGCGCACCTGCTTCTGACAAATAAGATCTTTCTCGATTCATCACAGTCGCTTTCGTTTACAAGCGCTATGTGATAATAAAAAACATTATTCATTTTCTTCAACAAATTCCGGCTTCAATTTCTTAACTTGATTAAACTGCAGCAATGCCAGATCCAACATTAGTCATCAGACTAATAGTGTCGAAGATCTGGTATTGTTAAGGACCGCCTCAAATGCGAAAGAGTTTTGTATTAGCACAAGGGGCGCTCAGCGCATATCAAATCTCTATTCTGTTCTTATGCTTAAAACAAAATAATTTTCTTCAGTTCTGAGGTTATTTGCATAGTCAATTAAAGGCATGCAATGTGTGGGGGACTAGGGGAAGGTTCGAAGTTCACGTGTTTTGATGTCTGTCAAAAAAGTGACCACGGAATGCCATTATATACTTGAAGGTTTAATTGTGTAAATATTGAGAACCGATGTAACAGCCACCTTAATCATTAATGTGCACATACGGTAACAGTATTTAGCAGAAGTTGTAACTCCCTTTACAATAACACCTAGAATACATTCTATTGCAAAATGACTTTATTAGAAAGGGGGTGTCTAAATCTAAATAAAATTGTTTTGTCAAACCATCGAAATGCTTGCAATTTGTCTAGAGAGATAGCTTTCGTAGACTGGCTGTATTATTAACTTTCAAGTTAGGTATCACAAAAACATCTGTTTATTTTCAATTATCCTCAAATTGATTACCTACATATTAAGTAACTGTGGCATTTCACTATAACATAGATTGACTTGTCTACCTGTAGCATATTTAAGTTACATGCAACTAATGAACGCACAACAGTAATAAATCAGGGAACTACATGAAACTAGTCGTATAAATTGTATTATAATGGCATGCTAAGGTCGGTTCCAAGAGAATTAATCGGTTCTAGAGTATGTATGGAATTCGCATTGTGTTTGACGACTCAGCGATCGTGCTCGACCGTACTGGGTGAACTGCCGAGTAATGAAATAGAATAAAGACTTAGCAAATAATCTAAAATAATTCAAAATTAGATTTTTTTCGTTTTCTTATATCAATCTTCCTCGGCTAAAACAGATAAACTATGGAAATATATAAACTTACAATTCATTCAATTTATAGATTAAAAAAAAAATTATAGGTACCTATTTAGAATATGGCTCCCAATACGCCTTCGTCAGAATACTCACATTCTCTCATTACTGTATAGTATACTCTTTAATCCTTTTACTCCCTTGTATCTTAAAGAACGTTTCAAGTTCCTTCATGACACACATTCCAGATTCCTAAGGTCATCGGAGGATTTGAGGTTAGAAATTCCAGCGCATTCCACAAAATTCTATGATAGGTCGTTTACTGTCGAGGTAGCAAGACTATGGAATGCACTGCCTCTAACTATAAGACGAGCCCAATCATTGGCATCGTTTAAAAAAATGTTAAAGGACCACTATCTCTAAGAGTAAACTTTTTTTTTTTTTTTTAATTACCTATCTTATCTCTTCTTGTTCTTGATAACCATAAATTAATATCACGCTGTACACTACCCCTACCTAATTCGTGTATTTATATCTCTGTCCATCCAAAGGTTGCCTGGAAGAGATCGCTCTTAGCGATAAGGCCGCCCATTGTACATTTATGTTATACAATGTATTCTTTGTTTTTATATTGGTGTACAATAAAGTATATATTATTATTATTAATATGCATAGATTTATGCCACACTTAATTATTAAAGACTGATACCTTAATTCCCTGATCTTAAGATACAACAACATATCCTGTAATAAGTAAGTAGTATTATAAACAAAATTGATTAATATCATAAATACAGTTATTTACACAATTCTTAGGTGACCATTTTATTCTTGAAAATTACAATTGAAAACAAAATCCTGTTTTGATTATAGTTATTTTTTTTACCTACAACCACCAACTACTAGGTTTAAAACCTAGCATTATTACTACAAAAGTTGTTTACAAATTTAATTTATTGTGAGTTTGCTTTCGCGAGTACAACATAAATAAAAAGTCCGAATTTCTGCCTTCAAAGTTTATTGAGCAAATGTTCGCGAGATCTTAATTAATTTTTAACTTTAACGCCATTGGGCTTATTCTTCACGGACCTCTACATAATAATAGACCCTCATCCCGTAAACTGCTTGCTTACATGAACAATCTTCGAGTTCTGGCTCATTTGTCACGATCTAAACAAAGTATTTTTAGTATCAAGGCTATGATAATCAAGCTAGGCGGCTCTTCACTGACAAAAAAAACCGAAGAGTTTCCTAGTAGGTATTAACCTACTCAGAAACTCTTCGGTTTTTTTTTGGTTTAACATGTCTCAAGAAATACTCAGGAACCTAATGTAATATTTTTTTCAGTATCGCTATTTGCCTACATTGCAATTTTTTGCCATTTTATTTTTAAAACAATTTATTTATCGTCCTTAGGTATTTTTTTTATAAAATACGGCTTCTACAGTAGGGTAGAAGCCCTGTGTCGCGGGGGACTTTACAAACATACAAGTCACACATAGTACACCCAGACTCGGAACAACAATTTATGGATCATACAAAGTGGTCTCCCGTGTGGGAATCGAACCCACGACTTCTTGCGTAGCAGTCGGATACACTCCCATCGCGCCACAAAGGCAGTAGTAAGTTAGGTATACTAAATTTAGTTTATAACAACTGAGCCTGGTAAACTCTACACCACAATGCAGTCGTCGAGTGTGAAATGAACCGTTTAATGCAATTTCCGGTGAACCATGAAGTGGAATAAAGGTAGCACATTATTGTACATTGTATCTACATTAAAGCTGAATTTTAAGAAAGTAATCCATAATATAAGTCGGCTCCTTTTTATAATAATTCTTCATTGCAACACAACGCCGCGCCGTTTGTGTGTCTAATCTGTAAACTTGAATACCCTTGTTAATCTTCCTCTATATAAAAATCGCTTGTCACGGTGTTTGTGGTCGAACTACGAAAAGGCTGGACCGATTTTATTGATTTTTTTTGTATATTTGGTAGATTTGAGAGTAGGCCGTCAAGTTTTTTTTTTATTACGAGGAAAAATTGACCGTGAAACGACATACATAATAATAATAATTCTTTATTCACTTATGAAGCAAAATGTCTACTTGTCTTGTAATGTGAAAATAAAATATTTACGCGATTAAGACCCGTAGCTTATAAAATTCTATAACATTCGCTGTTCACAAAATGGGTATTATATAAATTGCCAATATTTACAATGTTTCTTTGTTTATAAACTGTATATGCAGGTAAGGTACCATTATATTATACACCATATTAGAGGACTAATACAGAAACAAGAGATAAAAAATATAGAGTTTGGATATATCAACCTCAATGGATACATCATAGTAGAAACTATATGTGCTTAAATATTGGCCAAATCACTGGTAATTAATGAATAAGTATAAATATTTTGCAAAAGAAAGAAAATAATGGCCTTAATTTATCACGCAGAATCTTTACTTACAAAAGTAAATCATAACTAATACCTAAGTAATATTATCAAACGGTGACAACAAAATTCTCCTAAGTAATATACAACGAACTACTTCTACTTCCATTTATCTTTATCACTTAAATAATCATCGATTGAGTACTGTACATGCTTGTTTTGTAAAGCAGATACTGACTGTGAGTAAAGTGTGCGAGACTGCATAAAATTTAATAAACTTACAACCCCTTTTTCATGAATGTATGTAATAGATTCTGTTAATTGAATTTTGTCTCTCTTGGTGACTGAAAAGCTGTTACCATATAATACTATAACAGATAACCTATTATCTAAGGTAGTACCTATTATTTAACTTACTAATTAAATTACAAAACTTTGCTCCCAGTGAACAATAATTTATGACACTATACTTTGTGTGACCTACTACAATCTACACCTAATTGGTCAGAAAAAAATACAATTTTATTTTCTATAAATATTTTATCTAGAGTTTGCTGGTCAGATAACAATCCGCAGTCAGAGTCAGACTTACTGCATTTATTGCTCTGCAACTGCCGTGTATCGTAAGTATTGTGTTGACCGACAGACTGTGGTATTTAGCCATTGCAGCATATATTGTTTTTAATAAGAGAGGTTAATTGTTCTGTCTTCCCTCTTGCTACTTTGGCTACCTCCTCATACTTAATAATGTATACTTGAGTTTCTGATTGGTGTTTAAGTATAGGAGTTGTTAAACGGGAGTGCAAGTTCGTGATTTGTGTGTTATGTGTGGTCATACATTAATCTGCTGGCAATAATTTGATCTTTGCAGTGGTCCAAATCTGATTAAAGCCTTTTATGTTCATTTGTCAATTCACAATTAATATTAGATAAAGTTTTAACTTTTCGTAACTTTTGCGACATTATATATTTTTTTAATATTGATTTTATTAATTAAATTATAATTTAATTTAGAGTATTTTCTTCGTTTCTTGTGACTTTAAGTTACATTTTACTTTAATTTAAATTTTAAGTGCGTCACCAATTTTACACCTAAATATTCACTACAGAGGTTCTGAGTCACGTTCCTGTCTATTGCCTGTATTGTTTGATTTAGGGAAACTATAGTCTTATGAGCTTCATCAGGTCATGTCGCAATTCAGTATTGAGACTCAGAGACTCTGAAAACACTTTATTACAGTCACAAAAAAATAGATTTCCTGTTAAAGACGGCCACATTGTTCTCAAAGATCCAGGTTTTGTATGTCCAGTTCTGTAAATTGTTTCTTCAGTTCAGTTGCCTTCTCATTTATTCTAACAATTTCTACCTCGTAGTCCTTTTTGTTTAGTTGTCCTCTTTGTATTTGTTCAATTCAAGTAGCACTAATATTAGTTAAAAGAAACAACTATTAGGTATTATTTACACTTCTTTAAAAATCACTTAATAATTATGTCACATTTTTTTCACCCTTCATACTGATTATTACTAGTTGGCAGTTGAATTCAAACGAACATTTTGAAACAATAATAAAGATTCACACAATATATTATGTAACATAGTCACGTACCAAAATAAGTGCCCATATATGAAATGCTCACGTAAACAAATAGCTCAGTTTTGTGTCATTTAAACAGTTTGGAAAATAACGTCATCAGCCGTTGTGTTTCTTGATTAGTTTTGCAACATTTGATATTAAGTTAAATAAATAAATAAAATGTACTTATCTTAGAACTTATATGGTTAGATTATCTGTAAGTATAAGTTGGTTAAATAAATTCCGAGAAGCCGAAGATTGAACAAAGTGGCGTGCAATTGGTGAGGCCTATGTCCATGTCCAGCAGTGGACTGCGATAGGCTGATGATGAAATAAATTCCAAAATATTTAAACTTCCATTATATTTTTTGTTTATTTAAGTAACCGTGACTTGCGTTTTGATACCCTGATAGTACCCAAATACTAAATTATAATCCTGGCTAATAGTTTAAAAGTGAGTTTGTTTATTTTTACTAATTGGATACTAACTAAACGACTACCAATTAAACGGCTACAAACGAATCGGCTACTAACTAAACGGCTACTGACTAAATAGCTGTAGGGATCTACACCTGACTTCTTCTCGTTGCATTAAACCTATAACTAGGTAGGACCTATATACGGAGTAATTATACAAAATGATATTTAAGATAGCACGACCAAGTTTAGAAACAACTAAGCAGTAAGTGCTGACACTGACAGACACCTAAATAGGTATTTTACATTAAAACCATTTACATTATCAACACAACTCTACGATATATTATTTTCTCACAATGAATTCAATTATGCAGGAAGGTTTGTAGTGAAAATGCGCTATTTACATATTACTACAAAAGATTTGATATTAATTTCACTGCAATGCGCTATTTATGTGAATTTAAATGGTTTTGGTGCTTATACTTTTAAAATTATATCATGTAAACGTGCCTTCATATATAACCACGCTGCTTTCGAGGTATTTAAAATAGGATATTTACAACACAGTTATAATAGTTAGCATAAACACGTCTATAATGACCATTAAAATAAAGTATTTTGAAAAAGAAAATGAAGGAATATTGCATTCATACTAATATTATAAACGTGAAAGTAACTCTGTTTGTCTGTCTGCTCACGCTCAAACAGCTAAACCGATTTAGATGAAATTTGGTAAGGAGATAGTTTGAGTCCCGGGGGAGGACATAGGATAGTTTTTATCGCGATAACCGACATCAACGCGGGCGGAGCCGCGAAAGAAAGCTAGTTTATAATAATGACAGGTTACAGATACAGAATTTAAATTAAACAAATGAGATTTCAATGACGTCATCCATTATATAAAAGGACAGCAATGCATTTTGCAATTGCAATATATATATTTTGATATTGATATTGTTTGGCCTTAATTACTTAACAAACGTTATTGTTTAACGATTCACGGAACATAATATACCAAAATGTTTTATAGCTGCCTACAATTGCGTGTACATAAATGTTACATTTGAGAAATGCCGAAACTCCGAAACACGTGAAAAATATATGCTCTTACATAGCCAATTAGCAACTCTGTTCAACTTGTTGAAAGTCGTTCTGTCTAATTGACTCGCTTGAAAAATTAATACATACATACATACCCCCTGAGGTAGTAAGCTCGTAGGTATAATAGGTAAATGGTACAGGTTCCTCATCAACCAAGGGGATCCGTGTACAAAGTGTAGCCTGGTAAATTATTCACTACATCTGTTCGCGCACATTCTCTCGGGAACGTGTTGCTTGGTATCCCTTTTGGCATGCAGATTCCTATATACTTTATAGAAGCAAGTTTATATGTAATCTTTATTGTTAATGCTCCTATTGGCAGTCGACCAAATAAAACCAGGCAACAGCATGTCGTACCATGCTCAGTGTAGGGTTCCGCAGCCTTGACACTTACGCCCTTTTGTTGAGAAACGCAGTTTTTCGGCAATAACTCAATGATGGTATATCCGATTATGTCCAAAAAAATTTTAGTTTAAAGTTTTTATTAAGAGCTACCTTTGTGATTGTTTTTCATGTTTTTAGTCACACGGTTCAAAAGTTAAGGGAGGGACACAATTTATGCAACTTTCGGAGCGATTATTTCCAAAAATATTTACTCAATCAAAAAAGTTTTACCTTAAAATATTTTTGAAAGACCTGTCAAATGATGTGCTCACGTTGACGTTTGCTAAAAAAAAAGCGTCTGTTACATGTATGCCTAAAAATATTTATTTTTATTATTTAGCTCTCAAACTAAGTACCGGCTACTACAAGACACCTTTTCTCAAAATTTTATCAATATTCATTGAGTTGTCTTTGAGTAAAATGCCTTTGACATACGGACAGACAGAGGGACATGACGAAACTATAAAGGCAATAGGCAAGACGAGGCAAGTTTTATGACGAGACAAGTTAAGTTCTGTTACACTGTTGACGTTCTGTCTACACATGCATAGCATGTATTGTATTTTGCAGAATAGAAAGGTGTACTCAGAATTTAAAGTCCCACATAAATGTAAATCCCACATTGCTAGTTATCTTTTTTATATATAAAAAAATATATATATTAGTAAATTATCTACTTATATGTAGTCTCATCTGGCCGGTTTTGGCTACGGCGACTATTTCACACTCCCATGTCTATCATGTGCTTATGGGATGTGGCTTATGTAGCCAGTATTCTTTGTGAAGATCGTAGAAAAAAAACTGAAGAGATACTTATATATAATAATAATTGGTGCACATTTCAGATTGCACTATTAATATTATAGATAAAGCGTTGGAGATAGACGACTGTCAAATCAGCCCCTTAATTTAATTGATTACTTAAGTGACATAATATTATTAACAGTTTCAAAAACATTTGTTTCACAAACATTCTTGCATAAAATTGCCCTCGTTTCGTAACGTCTAAGTTTCAGCAAAGCATTTCTGCAATTTAATTAAATCGCGCCGTATTTCGAATACTAAATTCTACGTAAGGTAGACTTAGAATTTAGAGCACCAAATCAATTACGCTTTAAACAATCTTTCAACGATTTATAAGTACACTATAATAATGCAAAATTATTTGGCACCCTACTCTCAACTTTATAGGTAATGCAACTGTATCATACAATAAAGAATGTAATTGTAAGGATGAGCAAATCGAGAAAGTCAATAACCTACTTAGTTGTTAACTTTTAAAAACTACAAAATTAAACTTCATGAACACAAACTGCCCGTATTCGTCTCTTTACTAATAGTACCTAAGATAAAAACCGTAACATAGGAACGCTTACAACAAAGGTTTGATTTAACAAACCCTCCGAGTAAAACTATAAGTTCTATAACTTGGTAGTATAATAACTTCTTGAGTGTTTTCCCATGTTAAACAGACGACTGCATTATAATTATGTGAATGTGCGAGGAATGTCTAAATTAAACTAAGTAGGTATACGAAGTAACATATATCTATATATAGATATAGGTACCCGTACCGGTATAGGTACGTTTAATAGTCGTAACAGTTATCTGCGCTGTGTATACCAAAACACAAACATCATCATCATCTTTATACCGTTTATTTCCGTCACTTAGGAACGGCTTCATAGGCGTACCCAGGATCATTTGTCTTTTCGAAACCGGTTTCGAAACTTAGTTTCGAATGTGGCCGAAGAGATACGGAGTGCCCACCGAAGCGCTATTTACCACTCTCTGCGGTATAAGTAACATTAAAAGAAGTCAGTTGCAGGTATTAAATATCTATATCTATATTTATCTATCTATAAATATATATACACAAATTAATTCCTATTTCCCTTGTTGTCACGAGACAATTAGAGAACGACTTTACCGATTTCATTCATTCTTTTTTTTAATTTCTAATGTTCTTACGAAAAAATAAAATAACGGAACGATACGAAGTTTGCCGACAGCTAGTCTAATATATAAAATTCTCGTGTCACAGTTTTCGTTGCCATACTCCTCCGAAACGGCTTGACCGATTTTGATGAAATTTTGTGTGCATATTGGGTAGGTCTGAGAATCGGACAACATACATATATTTTTCATCCCCTTAAGAGTTTGTTTGTTTGTTTGAACGCGATAATCTCAGGAACTACTGGGCCGCATTGAAAAAATATTTTATTGTTGGATAGCCCATTTATCGAGGAAGGCTATAGGTTATAACATCACGCTACGACCAATAGGAGCGGAGCAGCAATGAAAAATGTTGTAAAAAAAAAAAGGGAAAATTTACGCAGACGAAGTTGCGCGGGTCAGCTAGTATATCTATAAATAGATATAGGTACCCGTACCGGTATAGGTACGTTTAATAGTCGTAACAGTTATCTGCGCTATGTATACCAGAACACAAACATCATCATCATCTTTATACCGTTTATTTCCGTCACTTAGGAACGGCTTCATAGGGATTCAGGATCATTTAAGGGTTCCGTAGCCAAAATGGCAAAACAGAAGGAAGAACGGAAGTTTCGAGAAATTACAAAATTTTCGTACAAATTCCTATAACGTTGTAAGTATGAAATAAAAACAACAGAAAACCCACTTCTTAAGCCGCATAATTCTCACCAGACTACGGACTTTTTTTACCCGGTTTTTTTCGTAATATGGAGCGCGGATCACACAAACACCAACCAAATGTGTATGTCTTTTGCTATTAATATCTAATCGCTTCCACAACATCTTTCACACAGTCCATCCATATTTTCTTGTACTCTACTCATGAAGCATGTATATCCAAAACTAAGTGTAGGTTGTTTACTTGACTTTTAAGTTTTTAATGCTAATTTGAAAATATTGTATTGATAAAGAAAAAAAAAATTGAGCCTAGTCATAGCTCGATCATATCCCCTATACTCGCGAGCCGGTCCCTAGTCCATACGCCATTAACCACACTGACACACAAAGAAGTATATTAACTATAAACTAACGACCTTATTGACAACTATATAAAACCGGAGTAAAGAACGTCCTCAAGAACTTATTAAACCTATTGATCCACGTACAAATCTCATTATATCACGTCATCGCTCGTCGCCACTCAACTACAGAATTGTTTTCAATGCTCTAATGACCTCATTGTGAACTGTTAACTACGATAGTAGGCACTGTGTGTGACCAGCAACTTTTACTTATAAACCCTTTGTGGAGACGAATGAGAGTAGGAATAATAGGGCTTGTCTCACCAGTGCAGCGGCGGTAAAACAAAAGGCGATTGGCAATTTTTTCGCTTTGTCAATTTCATGTGAAAGAAAGAAATGCAAATAAAAATTACATAATTGATGATCTGAGAACGTTTTATCTCAAAAACTGTGCACCAGGTTCACCTGGTGCACAGTTTTTGAGATAAAACGTTGCAGAGCCATATACACACATCAAAAGTGTCTAGGGATCAACATATATTTTTGCAATAACTTTTCTCCTGATTGATTTTTTTTTTTTTATTTCTTTAAGGATTCATCAAATAAAGTGTTTTCGTTTGTCACAGTAACGATAAACCAAGTCACCTTTGCATTAATAAAGAAATTTGCCATTTTCCTAATAAAGGGATTTTTGACATTTGAACCACTAACATTAAAGTTCGAAAAAAAGACTGAAATAACAGTTTTCTTTAAAATTTTATTGGGTAACTTAAACAATTAATAATCCGTGTTTCTACCGCGAACACTAACAACACAAGAACATCGGTTTGGCATACTCAAAATGAGTTCATCCAAATCACGCTGTGGAATGGCCGCCCATGTTCGTTGCAACAACAAAAAAAGGTCTTCTTGCGACTGGATACCCTCCATATTCGGCAGAGCTCTTCTCTGTAGCATATCCCATGCATGCTCAATCGGGTTCAAGTCTGGCGACTGAGCAGGCCAGGGCAGGACATTGATGTTAGCTGCGGCGAGAGTCTGTCTTACAACTCTTGCGGTGTGCGGTCGTGCATTATCATGCATTAACTGAAATAAGGGACCGATTTGCACTTGTAGAGGAACGATGACGTCTGATACAATCGTCTCAGCATAAATTTGAGCGTTGAGGTTGCCTCTGATCCAAATCAACTCAGTTCTTCCGCCGATCCAAATACCCGCCCATACCATGATGGTTCCACCACTATAAGGATGGACTTCCTGGCAGGATTTTAATCGCTGTTGGCGTCCAGGGGTTCTCCAGTGTCGTATACGTCTTGTATCCGGTCTCATACCAAAACGAGACTCATCAGAAAAGCACACGAAACGCCATTGTTCTTCTGCCCAATTTCTGTGTTCAAGAGCCCATTGATATCGAATCCTACGATTGTGCATTGCTATAGGTGGTACCCGTAGCGGTCTTCGGGAATGAAGGTTCACTTCATGCAAGCGGTTTCTGACTGTTTGGTCGCTAATTAAGTTCCCTGAAGAGTGATGAAGCCTCACGGCTAACATCATGGCGGTTATTGTTGGACCTCTTCGAGTTAAGATTTGAATGTATCGGTCTTGTCTCCGTGTGGTGCAGCGATACCGTCCTCCATGGCGCTCAGCCACGGTACCAGTGCTTCGGTAACGTGTCCAAAGTCGACTGATAACACTCTGACTTGTATTCAGAGCTCAAGCCACAGTACGTTGCCGGGAACCAGCTTCTATCATTCCCACGGCTCTGAGCATTTCTTCCCTGCTTAAATGACGTCGCCGCTCCATAATAACGTTGGTTTTAATCAGTAGTAGGGAAACAGTAGCACTAATAATGTCTTCAATGCGTTGTATGTTTTTATAGGGAAAATATTGACAGCTGATTTTCATCTTTTACTCGAATTTGATTCACAGTTCCTGATTCAAATTATGAAATGCACCAAAAAGGATCCATATAAATTTATAAAATCATAAATTTATTACAAAGCCACATCTCAATCTCAAGAAATCCGCATAAAAATGCTTGATCCCTAGACACTTTTGATGTGTGTATATTTGTTTCGAGCCTAGGTTCTTATTCAAGTTCTTATTCCGTTTTCGCGGCAAGTCAGTGCGAACTGTCAAAATCCTTTTATAATGGTAAATTGAGAGCCGCGCTTAAAAATGCATCAACGCGCGTGCGCGGCCGACATCTTTGAGCGCACCGCGCATAGTTCGCATGGGCTTGCCGCAAATACTAAAAAATTAAAGATCCCTGGTTATACTTTATTACCGCGTCAGCATCTAGTGAGGGCGATATCATTTTAAACTAAGAAGAAGTCATAGAGGCTTTATGACTTTACTCGAGCAACCGGTGTGAGTACTTACGAGTACTTACTGAGTAGTTACTCGCTGCTGTCTAGCAACAGGCCTCCATATTTGCTTACCATATCTCTTTGACCCTTTTTCTCACAAGGTACTCATGACTGGCTGTTTATGAGAGACATCTGCGTAAGGCACCTGTCCCACTTACGGGTATGAGCGAGAAGCGAGTAGCGATTTTATCACTCAAGAAACGTACAGTCGCGGAATAAAAATGTTTGTCAGTTTTCAAATACCATTTGACGCTTTGCTAACACATGTTACTTTTTCAAACTATACCTTAAAAGTTATTATATGCTTATTTACCTATTCTATTCACGTATGAGAAACTATATGGACTACTAGATGTGCCCGCGACTTTGCTCTCCGTCGTTGCAGTGCTGCTTACTCCCTATAGAAGTTTTATCGTGATGACAAAAAGTAGCAAAAAGCATCATCAGCTATTTGACAGTTAAAATCCCGTCAGAATCCATCCAGCCGTTTCGGAACAAACAGACAGAAAAAAAAATCGAAATTGTGTTTTTGTTATGAGTATATTCTTGCACTAGCTAACCCGCGCAACTTCGTTTGCGTTATGTTTCCCCATTTTTGCAATATTTTCATTGATGCCCCGCTACCTGTACCCGTAAACCTTCGTGGGCTCATGCACAACACCTTGCTGAAGATCATCACATGATCAAATGCATTGTTTACGATTCTATAAAGGACATACAGACAAACATTTATTTATATATATAGATTTGCATTTAGTACAAATCTGTTATTTTGACATTACAAACAAACGCTTCAATTTTATTTATTTGTATAGATTGTCGTCATTATCAGAAATATATTACCTAACTAGGTACATAATGTTCTTAATTAAATTGCAGGTAGATACCTACCTATCTATTTCGATCTATGTTGTATCATATTATATCTACACTTGGCCAGCGGAAAAAAAATATTTGCACTTTCCTTTAGTTTTAATCTCCCATTCCCATACCCGTTTAAACCTCAAGAAATTAACTACATGTACAAAAATAGCCTTAGATTAAAGAGGTCAAAATAGTATACTTATATGGTACCATACCATATAAGTATACTATTTCGACCTCTTTGCCAACAATGTTTGTCACTATTTCGACCTCTTCGCGAACAATGTTTGTCAATTTATGTTTGCTGTTCATCTTGAACTTCTAAATCACACGTTGTGACAACTTTGTGAAGTGTTTCGTGATGTTAGTAGTAAGTGGAGGGTAGGGTACGGCGATACTTTGTAGACGCCATATGGCTTCAATTTGTTCCCGTTTCTTAGGCCATTTTCGTTCTTGCGTAACGGCAAAATATCTTATTTTGTTTAGAAGTCTCTGTTAGAACTAATATCTGATATCGTTATTAAAAAAGTTAGGCAAGTTATTGTATGGACCAAAATGGACCAAATATTTCATAGATATCTATTAGAAAAAATATTGAAAAACATATAAATGTATCAAAATGTTGTCCTTAATCGTCGTCTACATCGATACCTAATCAACGCAATTATTTTTCTATTTACAATAGCATATATTAATGACAGTGGTGGTAAAGGAAACACTCAACCATTTATTGATGAAACTTAATTACTACGGTCAGATGATATGTGGGCCACAAGCATCCAATCAATGAGTTTATTTGACCCCAATTGGGTGCAAAACAAACACGGAGTAACTCAAATAGGTATTTCCGCACCTAACTCCACACATTAAACACTCCGTGCGCTCACCACTAACTCACTGCGGTTTCGAAAACAACCCGAAAGCGAGCTTATCTAAAATAGCCCAATTTTACTAAGTAAAAGTATATCCCTCTGTATTAAGGGACGTATCAAATTTTCCGACAAAGTTTCATTTAAATTGCAAACTATAATAATTGTAATTATACTGAACGAAGGCTTTTGTAGATTTCACGCGAGTTTGAACCTTAAGGCGTGAAACACGGTTTAGTCCTGATGAATACAAATGAGTGGAGGTCGGTCGGAGCGCGACTCGTGGCGACCACTTCCTGGCAGCGCCACACGCCACGGTCCCCGCACCACTAATGCGTGTAGCCAACGACCTTGGCATATATTTGCCGTGATACCACCCTTCTTTGGGTTTACGTTAGAACGCGTCACAACTATTCAGACGTATTATACGGCGTGACATGTTTTCGTAAACACCCTAAATATGAAGGAACTATTCTGACAAAGTTGTGCATAGCTTATTGTGTCAGATTTATTCTTTCTACTTTGTTTTCGGAGCCTTGTGATCCTGAAGGATATCGTGCATTTAATGTTTAGTAAAGTTTTATTGTTACGGTATCCCAAGAGAAATCTTAAATGTTTGTTTTAGAATCTTTCAGCAGGGTTACAAATAATGGTCAAGTGCCAATGGGAGTCACCCACCAAGTTTCATTTAATGGATTGTTTTGTTATCTTTTTTGACTAATTATTACACGCATAGTTTTCATATATATATAACTAAGTATTATTTATTTTACATAACTCACAACATCCCATTTAAAACGGTTTTTATAACATATGTACATCTAACCTAATATCTAGTTTAGGCATTAGATAGGTATCTATAAATCAATATTCACCTACCTACTCATTAAGAACTCACGGCTGACACAAATTCTTTTGTAAATAAAATACCTTTCATGACATATTTTTTTAAATATAATTGGTGTCTTAAAATATCTTTGACAAATGCATCTATAAAAATAAAAAAAGTTACATCACAAAGAGCACAAACTCACAACTCAATTTCACTGGTACAGTTAGCAATGTTTTCTTTCATTCTTTAGTTAATTCATAAAAGTGAGCACAAAGCTACAGACCTCTATCCGTTTGTGCACTTTTAGTTCTCCCTCGGGAACTATAACCGCAACGAGATAAAAAATGTAGTGGATAAATGGCTTCTGGCATCTGTAATATTTGTGAGAGGACTGGAAAGTACCGATTTATGTAGTGGAACTAATGTAATTTGTAAGCAAGGGTAAGGAGATCAGCGATAAAAATGTTATCGATTCAATAGTAAACTTTCGCACCCTAAACCGTTAAACCGTATCAGAATTCTGGCTCGAAAGTATTTCCGAACCCGATATAGCAAGAATAAAACAATGCATCATCGAAATTTCGATTTGTCCTTTTGTATCTTGCTTCCGTTACATAACCACGTCTTAAGATTCTATTACTTACCTAAGTAAAAGCAAAGTTATCATTGTCAACACCATTATAAAATTCTCACCTAAGGTATAAAGCAGTAAATGTAAAAATAAACTTTATTTTCCGTTTTATTTAAAATGCAAACGGGTAAATGTTTGCTTTTCAATGTTTACAGTATCTGAGTGAATGGCCAACCATCCGAACCCATTTTAGCTAAAAGGCTTTCCCACCGAACGTAACTTTTTGGAATAACGAATGAAAACGCCACGTTTACACTCATTTTTCACCCCATTGTACAGTTTTGGTTGAATAGGACAGGTGTTTGTTGATATTATAAATATTCCTTTGTACACATAATTGTCCCAAAAGACTTCATTGACATTGAGCCGGTTATTGTGACGTCAATTTGCAAAACACTCAGTCCAACAATAGCCTAATAAGTTAAAAAACTGGGCAAGAGCATGTCGGACCATGCTCAGTTTAGGGTTCCGCAGCATTGATTAATTGCATCAGCAAAAAATTGTATGTTCATGGCACTTACGCCCTTATGTTGAGAAACGCAGTTTTTCGGCAATAACTCAATGACGGTATATCCGATCATGTACAAAATAATTTTTAGTTTGAAGAATTTACTAAAGCTACCTTTGTGATTTTTTTCATATTTTTTTGGTTACACGGTTCAGAAGTTAAGGGGGGGGGGGGACACAATTTATGCAACTTTCGGAGCGAATATTTACAAAAATATTCACTCAATCAAAAAAGTTTATTAGAAACCTTACTATGTTTTTGATAGTCCTGTCGAATGATGTGCTACACGTTGATGTTTGCTCAAAATCTGCTTCTGTTACATGGGGTGCGCCCCCATAAAATATTTACTTTTATTATTTATTAAGTAGCGGCTACTACAAGACACCTTTTCACTAAATTTCATCAATATTCATAGTCTTTGAGTAAAATGCCTATGACATACGGACGGACAGACAGACAGATAGACGGATTTGACGGACTTGACGAAACTATAAGGGTTTCGTTTTTGCCATTTTGGCTACGGCACCCTAAAAACGAAAAGTTTTTCCGCGTAGACATAGTACCTAATGCTGATGAAATAAAAATATAGTAATGGAACAGTCATCTAAAACTCATTATCTTTGCATAAAGAAAATAATACTAAAATCGCTATTTAAGATGGCATTGTATTGCTTTAAAAATATGAAAAAAGTATAAATGTTGATAAACTTTCGCGATTTGTACACATTATGAAAATGATATACATATATAAGAATATGAAAAATACCTAGGTATTTTACCTTAAATTATTCACGCGATTAATACCCGTAATATATATATTTTCATAATGAAAAAAGTATTAAACTTGATAATATTAAAACCTTGACACATTTCATGATTCTATATGACTTTTTTACTTTAAAATAAATCTATAAATACAATTTATCTCTTTTTGTGGTGAAGCAATCATTCCTTGTACGAGACAAATGGTTGAGTGATCGATGACCCATTTCGCAGGACATTTTGACGATGGCATGGCACGTAATATTGATGAAAAGCCATGAGGCATTCATCCCCTGATTAAATAATATAAAGTGGAATTGAAACCAGCAACGCGTTCCATGATATACCTACCTGAAGCTGCCTGAATTAATTTGATCCGAATATGTTGGTAAATTAAAATGATACTACGTTAAAGGTGACGTATGTTTCGATGAAATTTAGTATTCAGCTATTTTGGAACCGAATACGTAAACGTACAGGAATAGGTTTGAATATACATACAGAACTATTTTATTGCAAAACCTAATTCATTTTGCTGATGTTATATTTGTGATATCGGTGTCATGTCTCAAAGCATGTAATGTTTGCGTACCTATGTAGGTACTGTTTTCTCAGATAAAATGTGAGATTTTTTAGCACTTCCTAAAAATAACCTGCTCACTATAAGTGAAACAATAACATTACTATGGTAATCCGTATATTGCAATATAGAGTTTCATACAAAAATGCCGAAGTAACTACGTTGGGGTAATCTTGGGAAACTCGATTATTCTCAGAATCAGTCGGGTAATATCAAATCTCAAACTACGAGTGTTGTGCAATGTCCCTATTGTATTGTAAAAGTTCATGTTTATGAGTTATTTATAGTACTGAACTGATGTTTGTTTATATTGATTGTGCATTTGTATATTTCAAGATAAATAAATTACTTACTGAAACTGATATTTCTCGGAATCTGAGCGATAATATCGCTTTGGGCGACATAGTGATAGATCCGTAATATAAATAAAAAATATATTCGCAACGCTTGATAATTTTACTTGCTGCCTTTCGTCTTACTAACCAAAGCTTAATAACTAAAACCACCACATACATAACAACGCTTCATCAACTCGACAAATGACACGGCAAAGCAGACAAATTAACTGAATTGCAGCTAACAGAGGCTACAAGCAAACTATATTTTCCAGGCATGATAACATTCGGGCTTCAGAAGTTCTCACAGCCGCCAACTCGAGCATATTAAGCTGCTCACGGAAACATCATCAACGGTTTCACTACGGTACGCTGACATCGTAACACTTTAGACCCTTTTTAAATTATCTCCGCGTTTGTGAGATGGTATGGTGCTCTACGTTAATGATATAACGAAATTGCACGGTAATAAATGTTATTTTATTGGTTTTCACAAGCTTTTGTTTTACTTACTTTGTCGTCTTTTATGTCTTTGTAATTTATTTTGAAACCAATGATGCATTTCAGCACAGATTTATCCTTTAAAAAAAATGTGTGGCACTCGGGGACTGCCGCGGTAAAGCTATTGCATAGTATTTTTATCAATATAGCAATTAAAAAAATATTTTTTTTTTTTTTTTTATTTTTTAAAAAAGTTTTTTTTTTTTTAATTAAAAAAAAAATCATTAAAAGTTCTGCTATTCATGTTTCATGCTTGGCAAAAGTAAAAAGTATCACCGCTGTGCCCGTCGGAGTGGGGAGCGTGAGGTTTTTTCGTTACGGAATTTCTGGATTCGGTCCCCGCGCTCAAGGCCCGCGATAGAAGCTATGCAATAGCTTAAAAATGTGTAGGTATGTACTGGTTTTCTTAATTAATTTTAAACTTAACAGTTTTTTTAGAGATTTAGCCCACAATGGGACCATTTATATTAACAGCTCTCTCGTTTATCTCTCCTTCACCTAGGTATATTATATTTGTTACGCCCAAATAATTGTCTCTTATAATTTTCTCAGGCCCTAATATATTTTTCGTTCTCCTCAACATTTGCGTTAATTACGTCACAAGCTGTACAATACACGCCATTTTTATACACATAAATCAACGTCTTTACATGATTACAACTAATAACAACGCTTACAAGGTTACAAAAGAAAGAAATATAGCTATATTTCTTAGCCAAAGCTACGGAAATATCGATTTCTTTAACAAAAACCGAACCACGATGTAAGGTCTTAAAAATAACATGTTACATCGAAACGGTTGTTATTATATGGCGAGTCCTTCGTCGATGTCGTCTAATTTCTTAATGCCATATGATCTATTATTTGTACAGCGTGGCCCTGTGTAAGAATAGGGTCACCCCCATGGCCTTTAAACTAATTAAGCGATAATTACTGAAACCGTAGAGAACGCCCATTCCTAACAGCAGGTGTAAGTGGGTACACTTCAAAATGGTTACATCACGTTTGTCGTATCTTCAAGTGTCGCAGGTGGGGTTTTTGGAAATGGACCCTGAATCCCGAATTTCTTTTGAAATTTGATTATAATTTTTGAGTTTTATGTTGGCACTACATACCCGAGAATTACAGTAGACTCTAAAATTATTAAATCACGAAAATAAAACTGGTTTTACTAGTCAGTATTTGAAGGTTTTACTGCCGAAACGGTTGACGAAATTAGAGAGTACTTTCGTCATTCTGTCAACGGAGTTGAGATACACCTATCAAAATACAGTAAAATCATCTGAGAGTTTGAATATCTTCAACCCTATCGTGTAACCTACCTGTAAGGATTTTACCTTCTAAATAAAGACATTTAAGACCTTAAAGTCATCGGGCGTATAGCCTCGGGTACACTTAATTATTCATAGTAAGTAGGTAAGTGGTATTCTTATACCATTGAAAAGGCAACTAAAATCAATCCCCACCCGGATTTTACTAAAATATTAACACACGATGGCATTGTTATTCTCCTTGAATAACGTTCACGGTATGTAATTAGTTGGTGGAGGGAAAAACTGAATCAAACTAGACATTTGCCACAGTGGTAAAGTTGAAATGTACAATTGTACGTCTATGAATGTTTATATGAGGTGTATTATTACAACATGACATAAGTTAGACGTCATGCAAGGATAAATGAGTAACAAACTACGCACCTAAATACAAAACACTACGGCTTTATCTCCCCAAAGAGACTTGCATATATTTCTTTATGTTAATTGGGAGCGAGCTACTCATTGTCCCAGAGTCCGAACAGCGCTCAACATATTCCCTACTTTCATAAACTTTGCATACAATCTTCTCTGATTAAATGTTTTATTCCAAACTAGCTTTTAGACCATTGCTGCTCCTAAAATTGTCAATTTGAGAAACATGGCTTAGGGTTGCCACCTTTTATTGATCTAAATAAAGTATTTGCATTGGTTATTAAAATTAGAAAAAAGTACGTTTTGTCAAAATAAAGAACAATTTAATTTAATACATTTTCTAAAAATATATTTGATTATGTTTTCCGCAGTAGGGTACAAGCCTTGTGTTGGGGGGAATTTACAAACATACAAGTCACGGACACAAAGTACACCCAGACACAGAACAACAATTTGTGGATCACACAAAGTGGTGTCCCGTGTGGAAATTGAACCTTTTGCGTCGCAGTCGGACAAACTCCCACCGCTTAACATATTTAAGTTACGTCTATTACAATTCCGGGAAAATTAAACCATGTAAAATAAAGTATTTTTGCGTACTTTATACTTCTCATAAAGTATAAAGTACAATTATCCGAAATAAAGTATAATACTTTATTATAAAGTACGGGTGGCAACCCTACTCACAGCCATTGACCTATATAGTAGGTACATTCGTTCCGTGGTGAATTCGATAACACCGTACTAATCGTTCGCAAAAAAATAAAAAAATGTCTATGGTCTCCACCGCAAACGTCAAATTTCATAATAAATTTCTTTTCCATTATCGATATCGCTTTTCGAATGTAACTTTGTCTAGACCCCCTAGACTGGCTACCTCGTACAAAGTGACAGGAATTACAAATGTTCTGTTAACCTTTTTTGACAATTATGACAAATAGCCACTGTTGTTAACCTTGTTACACAAGTATAGACTTTGTCAAATATTTGCTTTGTCAAATGGCCGTATAAATCTCAAAAACAAATGGAAGTCTTGTTGCTGCCGGCGGTAGAATGTCCAGCGTACTAGCAATAGAGAGGTCAGCGGCTACAGCTAATTGACACGTTAGCCGCTTCCGATTTAGGATTAGAGCTAAAATAGACATGCCTGTTACACCGGAAAATAGCATTGGCGCCAACGTTGGGACGAGCATTATTCTAGAGTCACACGTTGGATGAATGGCGTTGTTACCGACGTTGGCGTTGATGTTGTAAGTAGTACACAGCATAAAAGCTCCTTGTACTTGCTATCTAATTGTCATCTATAAGCTGTCCCTAACAGCTATGCCTGTATCTGATTTTTATTTAGATTAGATTTACTAGCATGTGTAATGTATCTCCTCCCTAACGGCAATTATATTTTATACAGAAAAAAATACGGTAACTTAATCAATTATTTATCTATTTTAAATTGATTAGTCAAGAAAGAAATTCATTTTTATTGGGGCTTTGGGTAGAATGAATGAGGGTAGCCTCATTCATTCTACCCAAAGCCCCAATGATTGCAATAGAAAATAACAATTTCATAATATTAAGATGACTAAGTTGATAAATTATCGCGATTTGTACACATTATAAAATTATATATACTACGGGTCTTAATCGCGTGAATAATTTAAGATAAAATACCTTGTTTATTGCCCGATGTTTCGACCGTATTGCAATGGCCGTGGTCACAGACCCGTAGTATATATAATTTTATAAGATGACTAAGTGCAATAAAAAACTACTTATTGGCAAATAAAAATTACATTGTGATGCTTAACTTTTGCTACGAAGCTTTTAAATACGCTGTCTTAGAGCACCGACTGTTCATTAACGCTTGACACCATGCTGCCTGCCAACACTTTACTAATACACTTTCAATATTAGTTAATATTCCTAAGTACTGTTACTAACAACGAAAGGTTTGAGTACATGCGACTGTGACATTACGTGATGTTATAACATGTTCTTATTATCCTACGAATAATATAATTATTATTCGTAGTTATTATCATTACTTCATTACCAGCTTTTGTCCATGTGTTCACCCACGTTGGAATATTTGTTAGGTACCGTTATAATTATTTTTCGTTTATGGTCAAAGAACTTACTTTCATTAAAATCAAATAATTATAGTAAAAAATAAACAAATCTTCACGTTTAGAATATTCGTAAGATCTAAGTGAATTTACTATACTTTTTATTTACGCAAAGCTGCCATTCGAAACTGTACCTCATATTTTGCTGCTTGTAAATTGTAAAGCAGTTTTTATTGCGCCTCCATCTTTATTCGACGTATTCATGTTGGTCAGACACCAAGAAATACAATAACAATGTAAGTAACTATTTAATAGACAATCTTTTTACTCTTGCAGCCTGTGGCTTAAATATACGATGCACTGCGCGTCCAGTATAATAATGCGCTTAGAATGTTGTTGGGACTACCTCGGCACTGCAGTGCTTCGGCCATGTTCGCTGAAGCAAGATTAGATGATTTTCATGCAATCATACGCAAGCGATCTGCGTCTATTCTGCAGCGACTCAGGGGTAGTTCTAACAGTATTCTAACTATTCTGGCGGACAAAATCGATGGGCTCTTTATAAGACTGTGGTCAAGTAGGCATGTGCGTGAAGATGTACCTGCACCAAATTAAATGTAACATACTAACACTAGGTTAAGATCGTACTAATATTATATGGATTCAATTTTATCTGAAATAAATGAATATTATTATTATTATTATAAATGTACAAATAAATAGGTTTTATAGATGTTGATAAACTTTCGCGATTTGTACACATTATGAAAATATATATATTACGGGTCTTAATCGCACCACAATAATTATATATATGTTCATAAAGGTTTTATAGACTGCGGCTTTTTTTAAATTTCTCATATTCCTGATACACAAATATGTTCAACATTTTTGTGTACCCAAATAACGGCATATCAAATAAATAATTGTTTAATAAACGTGTACCTACAAGCAATTTAACAAATAATGATTCGTGGGGTCGGTCGGCACAAATTACAAATGGCGTAGCTTGATGAATTTATAACTTCCCCTGAGAGTGACAGCTTTTTTATAAAAGAACTAGCTGTCGGCAAACTTCGTATCGTCCCGTTATTTTATTTTTTCGTAAGAACATTACAAATTTAAAAAAAAGAATGAATGAAATCGGTAAAGTCGTTCTCTAATTGTCTCGTGACAACAAGGGAAATAGGGATTCATTTGTGTATATATATTTATAGATAGATAAATATAGATATAGATACCAGCAACTGACTTCTTTTAATGTTACTTATACCGCAGAGAGTGGTAAATAGTGCTTCAGTGGGCACTCCGAATACTTCATTTATATCTATTGTAATGGTAAATGTGTGTTTATCTTTTTCATCTAAGCGTCCTAAGGTTTAATTTGCAGTCAAATGAAACCTCAGGACAGGAAGTTGAATTGCCACGCAAATGTTCTTTGTTTGGTCTTGCTAAACCGCGTAATTTTATAAAAAGCACTACCTGCATCATACTTTTACGTTTCCATAAAAATGAAATTACTTCCTTATTATTACTTAATGTAATTTTACACACGGAAACTTTTGGAATTATGAGCTTTACCATGTTTCAATGTTTTACTTTAAAATCTCAAACACTTTTATAGTAAACTAACTGACCCGCGCAGCTCATGTTATATAGCCTATGACACTCACAAAGAACGTGACTTTTTATTGGTAAAGAATTTATAAAATCGGTTCTGTAGATCTAGAGATTACCCCTACAACCACACAAACTCGCAGACTTTACCTCTTTATAATATTGGTATAGATAGGGTTTTACTGGCTAATAAAAAACACATAAATAACAGATTTCGTCAGCATAATAAATAACAAGCATGTGTCAATGGCATGACTTGACATTCACATAATGTTTACTGTGAAGCTGTGCCTTTAAGGGTGCAGTAGGCGCTTAGTAGACTAGACATAGACACCTCATTACGCCGAGCTCCCGCGAGGTCATCACACAACATTAAAGAGAAACTTGACTTTGTGGAAAAGCTTGAAACACAACTAGTGTGACCTCAACCTAAACTAAAATACACTGCGACATTTATAACTTTGTCATAGTGGTTATAATTATAGATCATTGACGTATAAACCAGGACTGCGCCATCCCTTTCAATTAAAAAGTAAATATTGACTGCAGAGCGTGAAAGAGAGAAAAAACTCGTGCGGCCTTTGACAGATATAGTTCACAAAGTAGCGTTGTCTCTTTCTAGAGTGTGGTCAGTTTTATGAGGTTATGGCGCAGTATTGGTCTCTACGTCAATGTTATGATACATACCATAAACTTATAATACAAACAATATTTTACTCTCTCTTATTAATTCGAAGTATTAAAATAAAAGTGAAATGTATTATGGAGGCATTAATTTAACTTAGAGGGAGTACAATGTATTACAAATTCGTTGTCCATACTTACGAGTAAATTTTTACATGATATAAACTAAAATCGCATTCCACTGTCTGTCTCTACCTATATTTGAAACGGTGTGAGGTAGCAGGCTCCATCCACGCTTTTTACAGTTTACTACCGACGTGAACCCATTACTAACACAAGCAATTTAGCTTATCTGGAGGGATTAAAAAGATTGCTAGTAATATACGACCCACATTGCTAGTTATTTAACAAAGGTATGCATAAAATATTATGAGTATCGATATCGAAGAAAACTTTGTGTAGCCGGGGCGGCCAGCCATAGTTTATTTTCAATTATGTAACAGCATGGGCATGCCCAGGATGATTTATCACAGGGGGGGCGTAATTTCAGGGGAAGGGGGTTTTGCTAGTACTGTGTAGCTAACTTTTTGCAATTTCGGGGGTGGGGGGCAACCCTCAAATCGCTCCCACCTGTATACGCCCATGAGTAACAGTAATAAGTTACCTACGAATAATAAGAGCTAATAATAATTTGAAGACAGTTGAGCAGTTGACATCAAGAAACCTGCATATTGTAATTGTTCATCATTCGACCCTGGCGCCATATATGTTTTAGTTCTATATTACGCCGCGGTCGAAAACGTGAACGATTACATTAACATCGTCGCCAGTACCTACATTGGAACCAGAAAGAGCATCAAAAGTAGACGAAGAAGTCATTGATCCTCGCCGTGAGCTGCCGTATAATTATAATATTACTGAATTTTATGTTTCGATCGTCACTAGGGTACATACATAAAAACAAAATCTATACATAACATAATTCACTTCTCCTAAATGACTGATTCATCAACGCAGAGCCTAAACCGCTGGGACTACAAACATGAAATTTTGGCAGTTGATGCCTTTTATGTTGCAGACGTTCATTAAGTAAGGATTTTTGGAAATTCGTTCCCAAGGGGATGAAATTGGGGTTATATTTTGTATAGATTGTATGAAACTCAGTCAGTTTTGTTCTTTATTTTTAGGGTTAAAATAAAGAAAATTGGTGGTTTGAATGTTTGTAGAAAATCAACCCCTAGGGGGGTAATTTAGGGGTTACCCTTAGTTATGAAGTTAGAGATCTGTGTAATTTCGTTTTTTGGTTTTTAGTTTAAAATAAATAAACAACTGTTTTAGCGTTTTTAGAAAATCAAATGGGTGTTGCAAGTTGGTATAAAACTCCGTCAGTTGTGGAGTTAGATTTGTGAAAGTTTGTAAATTGGGAATCACGTGTTTCAGCGTTTTAATCGAACGCGATAATTCTCAACCCTTAAGGGAGTAAAATCTAGGCGGGCGAAACCGTCGGCGACAGCTAGTAATTCATAAAGCTCTATAGGAAGTTTTATTTCCTAAAATGTTTACATACTTATGTTATTTTCTTCGTAGTATATTTTCATAATTTAAGAGATTGTTTTGTCTTGTCTTTACTTATTTATAGTTTTCATATTCCAGAAATAGACTAAAAGCAATATTGACCTATAAGAATAACATGATCACACATTTGTAACTAATAAGTTTGGTATAGCTCTTCAATTTTATTAAATCAAAAAGATAATTTGTACTTTAAATATCTCGCCATTAATCTGAATAAAATTGTTCCATTGCAACATCAATTTTATTGTGGGTAATATCACATTGTAAAAATGAAACTATTCCGACCACTGAAAAACAAAATAAAAACTATTTTTCAAGACATTGACGCGAGAGTCCTCAACATAAAGACAAAACGTCTGTTAAGTGGTCCTCATCTTAAAGAGCTTGAGAGGCACGTTGTGAAACCAGTAGTGACAAGCGTCTGACTGGCCTTTGTTCCCAACTACGACTAAGAAAACCCATCATGTCAAGTACCTTTGAGTTCGCATCACAAACTTCCCTATACAACTTAAACAGGGTGCCGATTTAGTTAGTAGAATCTTTGCAGGGGGTTGGTTAATAATAATACTCAACAACTTTATTTTTATCTAATCATCAGCAGCATATCTAATATTCAATAACGTTTTTTTTATCCAATTCAAGCCACCGTCGTGATTTAAAACTTACGCGTTTAAGTAAACGCGTACTTCATTTAAGTTCGGTAGATATCTATACGGAGAAGATCTACCGAACTTAAATGAAGTAGTCAACAATAATTATAAACAAAAAATCTTTAAAAATATACTAGGTACAAAAAAACGTGCACAATTTTTTTAAGATTTCGGTTGAGTATCAAGGTCTGATCACCCCCTGTGAGGATTCGACAAACTAAAACGGCATCCTGTATAACGGATACCCGCAAAACCTAATCTAATGAAAGCTTACCTTACCTTCGACAAAAAATTGTTTATGGGGAAAAACTGGCCCAGAAACTTATTCCGGTAGACTGCACACCCTCTTTGTTTTACACAGAGCGAAAAAGGGCACCGCCGAGTCATGTTACACTTTCATTTTGGGCACAGTGCTTTGTGTTTTTTATTTCATGAAATAATGTGATGTATATTGAGAGTATTGGCCTGGATAAAAATAACATAGGTACCTACTGTGACTATTATTTTTACTTATGAAGATTTTGTTATTCATACTGCAAACGATTAAATTAAAATTTTATGAAGAAACTTTTAACAGCGGCTTTGACCGCGTTTTGTTTTTTTAAATGAAGTTTATTATCCCGTTTCACTCTTCCCTCCCCCTTTATCGAAAATCAATGAATATTTAAAAAAAATCGAATTCATCCAGCTGTTCTTTTTTTCGTGGCGATTCATTTTTATTTATATAGATGAGATAGAATGTATTACAAAGATAAAAGAGAGAAGATGTGGGTTTACCAGTGTAATGCATAATAATATATTGTATTTTTTCTTAGAGAATTTACTCTACTGTTGATAGATTCAACAGTAGAGTACCTAGTAGCGTCCAAGATGATTAAAACCAACGAAAAACATGAAGGAAAAATGGCCGAGCAAAACCATGTATAATACAATCGATAAACACGAAATATATAAATCGAAACCTCAAACTCCACGCGTTATTGTACGAGCACTTCTAAATCTCTGTTAGTTCAGGCGCCAACAAGTTTCAATGAGTACCTACAAATTCCAAGACAATTCCGAAGATAAAGTAAAACACGATAACTCGGCATTGATTGATGAGGCATATCAATTTGTTAGATCTGAACGAGCTGGTTTGTAGCAAAATAAATGAATCCCTATCGAGCTTCTGAAGTTTTTCACATTGATGAAAATATAGGTACAGGGTTACTGGTAACTCGACCTATTCTTTGCGGGAGATCATAGTTGGGTTAAAATGCAACAAATTAAGTCACAAAACATTTTGCTAAAATCTAGTACTTTTGAAGATATTCCCATTTTTAGATTTTGTAACCCTCTATATTCTAGAATTTATGTTTCCTAGAATAAAGTCGCTAAATAATGTCTACAGAATAAGCTTGCGCGATAAAATAACTTCAAACGGTTTTATTGCTTAAAGTCTGCAAGAGTTTGCCTTGTGCTAGGCGTAGTCTTTCAGCTGGATCGATACGAAATAGGTAGAACGTTGCCATTGCCTAAGTGCTCGCACTCACGGTCAATGAACTTGCAGTGCTATTTACTAGAGACCCCCAACATTTAATATTGCTAGAAAATTTTACCGAGTACTGGTTTGTTCTCAATCTTGGATTAAGCTATTGGTTCATCAGATGTTTATTGATTTGTCACCCATGTGTGTTAATCATGACATTGAATTGTAAACGAAGATGGACAGCAAGGAAGCAGTTAGATGTGTATTGTGTACGTACATTAATTACTATCCATCTATTCTGAGATGTTTCCAGTACGATGATGTCAGTATAAAATAATAAAGACCACTGATTGGGCTTTATAATTAGCAATAATATACTATATTACTCTGAAATAAGGTTCATATTCATTTTTTTATTCTTCGTAATAACGTATATTAATTTGAATTGGATGGTCTATATTTAGAAGCCGTATCGCAGTCCGTTCTGATTTAGTATTTATTCCCAACGTACTAACAAGAACAAAGAATAGGTCACAAAAGTGGGGCTAAGCTCACATTTATTGAGATAATTTTGTCCCAAATGTGTACTTGCCTAATTATTTTGTAACTTTGTGCAAAAATATAACACTCGCTTTTCATAACAGCGCTCAGGGGACAGCTGTGCTTGGGAAGTTGCGACTAGACTTGGTATATTCACTTTCGTGTATCTTTTGAGCAAATTAACTTGCAACTACATTTGTCAAGAAGGTCTAACCTTAGCCACTCCTTCGTGATGTATAATTATACTTATATCAAAATATTGTAGCAACATGGCCTATAAATGGAACAAGTCACGCAATGATTCGTAGACCTCGCTTAGCGCCCTTTACCAAATAACTAGCTATGTTTTTGCTACAACTTGACATTGACCTACTCTTAACCAATTAGGTACAAGCTACTTACAGGAATGGTAATAAATTATCTACTTCCTAAATATAAATTAATGTAATCGAAAGTTAAAGACATTCTTTCTCTGAACATGGTATGGTTCATTTCCGCGCATCGCGGCCGATCACGAGCGATTACGAGCGGCTGACGCGCGCGGCCGATGCGACAATAGTCGGAGTGCACGCGCAGCCTACGTCAGTCGTCGGCCGCGCGCGTCTGTCGCAGATCTCGGAAACAGCGCGATGCATTCTCATATTCTGACTATTGACGCAACGGCCGCGCGCGTCAGCCGCTCGTCGTAAGCCGTCCCGCGGCTAGCGATCGGCCGCGACGCACGGAAATGAATCTTAACCTCCAAAAGTACAAAGCCGATTTCGACGATTTTTGATATTTAGAAAAAAAAAAAGGAAAAACCCGAGGGAACAGTCCAAAAATAGAAATTGATATTTAGTATGGGAATTGAAATTATCACTTCAGATTACCTACATTTTAGAAGATAAGAAATTCACCGGATCAGAACCCTAAAAACATTAATCTTGGAATGTTATTATTCTCTATTGAATAACTAACGCCAATCCGATTAGATTAGAAGCCAACTCCAACACAATTGGAAATAATGAGGTTGGGAGGAAAAAGTCACTACATAATAGACACAAATTTCCCAATTTAACTTGAAAAGTCACAGACACCCGGAGAAACAGCTGTCGTGGCGATGTCGACCAACATTACACTAATATTCACTAAAAGCAAACGTAATAGAAAATTATTACTAATACAATGAAACACCTAAGTACATACTACGTTATACAAACCGTGGCGTGACTACTATCTACCCCATTAGATATTCATGACAATTTTCGATTTACGGATAAATAGGGAAATATTTGACATGTGAAGTTTATTATGTTATTGGTAAAGTTTCAAATAAGTGATACACCTATCTATATAATAGTATGCACTACAATATTTCTTATTGGGTACAAGTATAAGCAACAATGACTGAACAATCTATGCATGTACCTACGTACCCTCTTTGTAATACTCCCAACAACATACCACCCTAAAATAGACATTATTACATACAATATAATAACTCTCTATCAGTGGTGGAGGGTCCTAGAAACACTATTATTTTCGGTTTCTCTTTGGATCTTAGTGACATATCTAATATTAAAGGTACAAAGAACCTCGTCCAGCTAGGCATACTGTTATATCGGGTTACCTTAGAAAAATGTTAACCCTTCGCCTGAAATCTATAGTACCCAAGGGACAGTGTTAGAAAGAAGAGACACCCAACAAAGAGATGAGAAGATGATTTTTATCTAACACTAGGACCATATTGGAGAAACGGTTCCATCAGACAGAGTTCAATGGAAGCAGTTGGAGGCGGCCTATAGCAAAAGGCACACCGAATCGAAGGATATACTCTGAAAACAAGTTATAATTAAAAGATAAAATACTGTAACAACCAAATTCTGAATCAAAGGCTATATTATTTAAATTTAACAGGCTATTTTTATCTGCCTGACAAACAAGGTCAACCTATAGCACTTGAATAAGTAGTAAAAGTTACCTAAGGCGAAAACTTTTGGTAGAAGCAAAACATATTTATACAATTTCTTGTATCCAATCAGCATCACAGTCAATGTTGGCTCTGGTGCCAACATGATTCATGGAATACTAAGACAATTCCGAAGATAAAATAAAACGCGGTAACCCTACATTGATTGATGAGACATATCAATATTACTAGAGGCGAAGGAACCGCTCTCTAAGAAAATAAACGTATCCTTGTCAAGCTTTTCTCTTTCGGATTGATACAAATATACGCTCCGTAGTTAATATTTATTAGACGGATGATGGTCGCTGTATTAATAAATGTCTGTAAGGAATTGGTCTCTATAATATAACTTGAAAGAAACTTGAATGGAAGTCATCGTGTACCTATTATAGCGTTTTAGATGAGAGCATCGTGTTTTTTTCCCTCTGTTACTGTTAGTACAGCTACTGTTTGTTTTATCAGAAGGTTGATTTAAATTAGTTAAGTGTATGTAAATTTGATTTTAACCGATGCATGCAACTTTTTTTGTAAAGTTTTCTTTTAGGTAGAGATTAAGACGCAATTTTCTTCTTTCATTATCGTAATTATGTTCCTTTTTTCAACTAGTTAACGCCTAGGGCCTAGTTTAATCAGACCAAAATGTATCAATCATACTACGGAAGAGCGGTGTCATACAGGCATTGATTGCTTAAAAGAGGATCCCGAGCACTAATTTGTAAAAAAAATGATTATAATTGATCAATAAAATTATTATTAATAATTATTATTATTATAACTAACCTTTTTCACTTTACCGTATTTGACGTAAAAATATATAATATACCTAACGAGGTAGCATCTAATATTATTCACATCTATTAAATTAGATGGACCACGAGATTATTCCTTGATAAAAAATCTTCATGTAGTAAGTACTACATGTTTAGAATTCCCTGCAGAGGCAACAGCGATGCAATTAGTACTAAGCTCTACTTGAAATCGTAGCAGAGTAAATGTTTATAGAGGTTAGTTATACAGGGTGTAATCGTTAAGTGTGTACTGGCGATTATTCTGTAAATATATGAGATATCAAAAAACTTTAAACTGATATTGAAAGTACGTCTATTGAACTACTTCAATAACTTTTCAAACTATTATGAGAATAGCCTATTATTTTTATTTACTCATGCTCACATTAGTAAAGCGGTTTTAGTTTCCTTATTTTAAGTAGTTTAAATATATTTTTTGCTAAAAAACTATTTATTATTGTTCCCTTAATTACAATTATATTAACAATTATTACTTATATTAACAATTATATATCGAACTGGCTGAAAAGCTAAAAATTATAAAAATCGTATCTACTTAGATTTTGGTGTTCGTTCGAAATTTAAATCTCGCGGGAATCATAAATTTAACCGACTTCATGTTCAATATCAGTTTAAAGTTTTTTTTATATCTCTTATTTTTACGGAATAGTCGCCTGTAGGTATACACATGATAACACCCTGTATACTACCAGCGGTATATGTGGCATCCCAACTAGTTATCTTTGCATATAGGATTTAGAAGAACCCTTTTCCTGAGCCGACTTTTATGGTTAGCTTGGGTTAAACAGTGATGTAGATGTTTATCTTTTAAATACTTATAATAAAGCTATCTTAGAGGTAGTAGCCGCCGATGTTGATGCAATCCTATACATAAAAGGTAAAGTACGTATAATATATGGTTTGTATAAAATAATGTTGGTTTCTTAAATAGAAGTAATTTCTACTTTACCTTTTGAGCTAAAATTTCAAGACTTAATCTTGAAATTTTAGCTCAAAAGGTAAAATGAAGCATCGTCTTGAATGTAGGTATTTTTAATCAAAATTTGTTTTTGTTACATTTGTTTACATAAAAGAAAGTAGGTACTTGGGTTTAAAGAAACTTTATTTATATAACTTAACTATATTATCCGAAATTTTAAGCAAAACACAACATGTGCTGTTTATCCATAACATGTTCGAACTTAAGTTCCCATAAATCTTAGTTATTACAACACATCTAGTTACTCTAAGACAACGGCAAACTTTGACACAAGTTGTATACGATCAGCACAAATTTCATCGAAAATTTCCCTTGTTGATTCTAGTTTCCTTTGATATAGAGCATTATCGCCAAATATATAACAAAATATTGGTTTCTAAAGGAACACGCAGACTAACCTAATTTGATCACGCAATGCTTCAACTCAACATTCAAAAGGTTAAAGTCGTTCCAGAAAATGGCTGAACACAATGATTTTAATCAACATGAAACTATTATTTCTATTAAGTATGTGTTCCATTATGATTTATATATTGGTGTGCGAATTATTTACTATAATTATTCCACGTTTTAAGGTTATATACAAATACTTTATGAAACATCTTTGAAGTTAACAGTCATCACTTATATATTATGTTTTGTTTAATAGGGTTGAATGAGAATATTATAGAATTTTATAAGCTACGGGTCTTAATCGCGTAAATATTTTATTTTAATGCTAAATAGCTTTGTTTATTGCCCGACGTTTAAAACCCGTAGCTTATAAAATTCTATAATGTGTACAAATCGCGAAAGTTTACGAACATATATTGAATGAGAATATTAGTTATATTTCGGGACTTAATCGCGTGAATTATTTAAAGGTACGAACCTTTTATTTATTTACCCGACGTTTCGATCAAATTGCACCGATCGTGGTCACGGGTCGACTAGCAGTCGCTAGCTAGTCGACCCGTGACCACGATCGGTGCAATTCGATCGAAACGTCGGGTAAATAAAAGGTTCGTACCTTTAAATTATTCACGCGGTTAAGTCCCGAAATATAACTAATAGTATAAAAATCGCGAAAGTTTAAAAACAATGAATGAGAATAGTTTGAAAATAGTTTCGACGTACCTACCTCGCTCCAGACTCTCATGAAACTTATAGAGTGTACATTTGTGTTATAAAATGATAGCGCGTAGAGGATTCTCGGTAACGACATTTTTGATATTAATATTCGATTGCTACAATGCATTTCAAAGGCCTCATCTACCGATATTGGTATGACCCGCATAGTTTGAAGTTATTATGATGACATACGAGGCAAATTTAATTGTCTTGAACTTGCTTCGGAGCCCTCCTTTGTTCTGTACCAAACTTGGCTTCGTTTGGTTACCGCTATTTAAGCTTTCTAGTTCAATGTATGTAACTTGTACTACCGATAAACTAAACAAAGTTTAGTCCAGAGAATTAGGGATATAACTTTGCGTTGTTCTAATCGCTTGTTACGTTAGAGATTTACTTTAACCTCTACTGGACTGTTAAACTTGGTTTGTTGCTTTTATATTATTTTCTCTAATTTACCTCATACAATGCCATACGATATTTTTGAAGGAAAATCATTTTCGTTAAGGTTTTTATCTTCAAACGAAAGCCCAGACAACGGGAAAGCAACATTTTTCCTTATTGAAACAATACATTCTACAACTACGTCCATTACCCACGTGTAATATTATATCCCACAGTTATAATACATTCCACAGATCACAAATCAATTCATTCAGCAAATGTCCTGCCTAATCACATCGAATAAACATAAAACGTGATAAATTGGAACAGTTCAATCAGAGCTCTCCGACAGTTTAATTACTCGTAGTGTTATACAAGATTTGGGGCAATATTTACATTTTACTGCAGCGGTATGACGCGGTCATCCAACCGAATGTAATTAGTGTGGCGGGCGAAACAAATTATATACATGTATATAAGTAGCTCCTATATACTACATGTCGGTGCTACGACAGAGCTTTGAAGAGAATTTCTGCTTCATGCATGCCTCCATCCGTGACTACATTTTAGATAAAAGAGCGTTAGCTTCTCCTATTTTATACTTTCTCTTTGTTGAATTTTCTCCTTACAGTACTTACTCGCTAATGGTGATAGAGTTTCATCATTATTCTCTATTTTTTTACCCTCTACTGCGTATCCTTGTTAAGGAAACATTTGTGTTGGACGGACTTAACGTCCATATGCACTTTATAAGCGTTTATTTTTAGTGGAAAAAGAAACATAGTTTGGCTTGCCTTGAAGGATAATGTGGAGAATATTTCCTCTCTATATTTTTCTGGTTACGTTTTAGCATAGTTATACGTTAAGATAACCAATTATATAAAATCACAAACTTGTGATCAACACTTCTCGCTACGCGACTGTTAACGCTTAATACTAAATCATTTTTGATGGAACTACCCAAATAATGATAAAATTAAAATATATGCATGGAGTTTTATACAAACGTCTACTCTACGTTCGTGTTTTAAATATTTATTATATGTAAACACAGCTACTTTTTGATTGTATATTAGTAGAGATGCCTAAATATTATTCAACCCAATCCAACAACAACGTAATCCGTTAAAATCCGATACTCAATAGTTTAAACATTCGATATTTTTCACAAAAGTTCCAGTATTTCTCGCTATATATCGAGCTCTTTTATTTTCGATGTCAGGCTACAAATAAACTAGTACATATCTAACTATATCTACCAATGTAACACGTTATATTGGTGCAGAATTCGTAAAGCATTGTATCTGCCACCCGGGAAAGTAATTTTATATTGGATATTTCAGTGGTCTTGCGCTGAAAACATTTTTCAATATCGGAATGGCACCGACATCGAACGGACATAACTTACTTTGTTCTTAATAAATTGGATGTTCAGTTGTTTAACTTTTGTGTTTGACGTATAACGTTATTATTTAGTGCTAATTTTAAAATAGTTTGATACACTTGCTTACTAGATTTGATTAAATGTATAATATTGTTTTTAAACTTTCGCGATTTTTTTACATATTAGATATATTTCGGGACTTAATCGCGTGAATTATTTAAAGGTACGAAACGTCGGGTAAATAAAAGGTTCGTACCTTTAAATAATTCACGCGATTAAGTCCCGAAATATATCTGAGATAGATTCCTAATCCAGCTTCTGAAATTGAAGCAAAGAACTGTCAAAAAGTACGGTCAAATGGACGTACTTTTTAAGAGGTATGAAGACTGCTATCAGATGTTCTAGTCAAAGTTATTCTAGCGCGCCATTTTCAAAAATAATAGCTTCATTTTTTTTATAGTCTTACTGAGGGAATGCTCCATCTAGACATTATATAATCAAAGCTTACTAGGTTTAAAAAACAAAGTTTCCTAAGTCCATTATCTATTTTTAGACTAGTGTTTTAGGTATGGGAGCAACTGGCGCAACAGCCCAGCGAGACACTTGACACATGTAGGTATAACCTTGAACAAAGGTTAGCACTTTATTAAATATTACCTTAGATGTAGTGCCATGAAAATGTTTGAATAATATATATTTCAAGAAATTAATAAACCACATCCTTTCGGAAATATCACACGGCTTTGGCCGATATTGATTTCAGAAATTGGTTTGCTGGTCGCGTTCGCGTTTCGTGTTAGAATCTGCCCCGATACCTGAACTTCCACGGACCTTACTTTCGCAAAACTTTTGCATTAAATCCAATAAAGAACAGGCGTCAATTTATTTAACAAACATAAAGTAACATCTCGAGCCCCAAAATAAGCAATTTCATCGATGACATGATCGAATTGACAAAATTATGTTCTGGTACAGGGGAGAGCAATCATGATATTCGCTTTACAAGCTCACAAGCCACTCTTTGACGCTCGACGTTAGATAGAAATTGGATGGCGCGTATTTGGTTGCATTTTATTACTATTGCCGAGTTTGTGGCGGATCGTATTGTTTGAGAAAAGACATAGGTTATTTTATCCACTGAAATAATGTGAGCTAACTTTATTACGTTCTTTTACGAGTGACCTGTGAACGACAACTTGACATCTCACTTGGCAACGATAATATCGAGTGGAATCGAATTAAATATTACAAGCAGTTAGCTTTTGTTATTATTAATCTCTTCTTATGTGTAAATATAATCTTAATACAACATGAAGAAAAATAAAGCGCTTTTATGTAACGATAGGTACTGAACGTGCTTTAGCGTTGTGTGAGTTGTCCCTAGATATTATTATTGTTATTATTTTTACTCAACTGCGGGAGGCAGGTTATGTGTTTGACTTGTATGTATGTATCAATACATACATTACGATCTTAAGTTTAATTTACATTCTCAACGACTCAATCAATTTGTATTACCATTTATTACAAAACCTACTAAGAGGGTAGTCACCTGTCACAGGGATTTTTTGCTTACTACGTGACTTCGTCACTGTGCATATAATGCATTAAAGTTTTTATGAAAATAAATGTATTATTATTATTATATTTGATAATACTATTATAGTACATTGTTAAATTAAATTAAAATGCAGGCAGTACCCATTATCTTAATAGAGTGGATTCTAAATTTTAACCCACTCACCTAGAGTGGGTTAAAATTTAGAATCCACTCTCACAGTCACGTAGTAAGCAAAAAATCCCTGTGACAGGTGACCCTCTACTACAGCTATTGTTTATTTTAAATAACAGTAACACCGCAATATTGTGTGTGTGTGGGTATGTACGTTTGTGTGTGTTCAGGTGCGTGTATTGTGTGTATGTATATGTTATTTCAAGTGTTGTAAAAAAACCTCCGTTTCCTCATAACTTAATAGTGTTAAGAAGTTTGTAGTCAGTTTCTTGTAGTGTTTTAGTGTGAATCTCTATTTTTTTGTTTATTTTATTGTACAAGACACCGAGCGATGGTTATACTGTTTATTTGCAAATTCTGTTTTTATTCGACTACGCACAATAATGCCTTTTCTTGAATTTCAATAATTATATATTAAATAAACTTAGGTACCTAAATTAGGATAGTATAAACTCGTTTAATGAGAATTGTCTAAGACTTAATTGTTTGGTGCTTTTTGTTTTACCTTTTTAACACTACAGTCGTCATTTCCATCCTATTCTTACCATTGAAATATTAAGTAAATAATAAATACTACTTTCTCTTCCATTTCAACAATGCCTAATAAATGTTAAATAAAAGGAAACTTCCCCAACAAAACTCAATGAAAGAACAAATTTCGATGGAAAACTTTTGTAATTAACCATTACATTGAAGTTACTAATTCCTCTGAGGCTATTGGAATATTCAATTGTATTTATAATTCATATTTATCTAAGGTCACTAACTTATACTATTATTAAAATTAACTTATTTGGTTTTTTATTTAGAAAAAGTAGTAACAAACATTTTTATTTTTATGCCGAACTATTTAGGTACCGACAGAAAGTTACACAACAAGCAGGGCTGACACTTAAAGTTTATGGCTACTAAGGGTAAATTTAAATAGCAGAGGCATAAACAACGTTCCAAAATAAACGTGCCTTGATTTTCCAAGCAGACACTAGGCTGACAGACAATACCTATAAAACAGAAAAAAAATGACATGTCCTTGGAAGACTCACGAGTTTTTATATAGGTACTTATTGACAAAATTCATATCACAACCATTATTTGTTCATATATTATACTGGGTCAACTAGCCCTTTGTATGGAGATGCAGTACACTTTAGTCTTAATGAATAAGCTATCATGTCGCAGGCTCAGCCCTATAATGAGTGAGTGGACGATAAACATCTTTCCTCGACGGGTGGTCACTTAGATTCCTACATTTTGTGGTAATTCTCAGCTTTATTTATTTACTATGTGGCGTACTACTAAAGATTTTGTATTTCGATCGTATGATATAATAGTTTATCTGCTCTTTTAAAAAAATATATGATTTTTTTTCTTTAGTTCTTGTAATCAGTATTTATTGTACGGGAATTAACGCGCATTATATACCTTAAAATAGCTTGACGTTTCGACCAGGTTGCACCGGCCGTGGTCACAAGTGGACTTATTAAAGTCCGCTCGTGACCACGGCCGGTGTATAGTAGGAGAGGTACTGAAGCAAGCGTTTCCGTTCTTTACACGTTCAAGGCGTTTGTTGTATACATTGTACGGGTTCCAAACAACTGTATTATATTGTCATATTGGTCTGACTAATGAATTAAACAATCTACGTTCTTTGCTTTAGTTATCGAGTTTTATAAATGTTTACAATTTTGTTATACAAACCTCAGTAATTTAAACCCTCTAATAATAATGTAATATCTTGGGACAACTCACACAACGCTATCCCAAACTAAGCAGAGCTTGTACTATGGAAACCAGACAACTTACATATTTCTAAATACATACATATTATAGATAAATAACACCCAGACACAGAATAAACTATCGTGTTCATCACACAAAGTTTTATCCTGAGTGGGGATCGAACCCTCTAATAATAATAATTACGTAATATCGGAAATGAGTATAAAAATTTTAGGTTGGTATCTATTGTGATGCCTAGATTTTTTATTTTCTCTCAGTGATTTAGTAAAACTCTGTCTATGGTTTACTGCGGGTAGTTTCGCGGTTGAGTTATATATAGTAATAGTTGTGTATATTACATATTGTCCTATTCTGTTATCTATACACCAACGACACTGTGAGTTAAGGCCTTATTATAACTTTTCGAAATCTGACTTGCTCTGAATTCGTTTCACAATTTTGGGGTCGTCTGCATAAAGATAGAAGCTGATTTTTTTAAGCATAGGGAATGTTATTACATCACATTAAAAATAATGGGTTCTAAGCATTACAGTTATAAAACCCATATAAAAGCGAAAGATCACTGACTCACTAAACAACAAATTTTAACAGGTATTCTCATACCTGTTAAAATTTGTTGTTGTCAGCTAAGAACGGATTTTTTTTAAACTCCATCCCTAAGGGGCGGCAAAAAGACAGCCTAAGTTTAAATGGAAATTGCTCGACTACCAAATCCATGCACAATTAACATCTGTGAAACCACGAGGAAAAGCTTCTAATATTATGTACCTACCTATCATTCAAAAATACATACAGATGAGAATGATTTGCATCAGAAATTAATTCAATAATGTCATAACACTGAAAAACTTTGATGTTAAATTCATTTACAAACAACAAATCAAACCTAAACCGCATAAAAGTTTAACCCTTGATAGGAGCAGAGTTTATTAAATTGACTGAACTTTCAAATTCAAATGAAAAGGGATTGAAAGCTGGTAACTTTCGGTTGCTGCGAGGCAAATTATATATACTTAAGTACGACCTGTCGCTTAGCCGTCGTCTTTTGTTAAATAACATGAACTAGCAGCCACAATGTAAAATAACCTTAATTTTACAACGACGTATTTCTTTTAGCTTATTTTTCTTAAGAATACAAGTTTCTTTCTACGAAATAACTTGGATGCACGTATGGCAGAATAATTTAATTATGTTTCCTTTTCAATTATGGGTCTTGTTTGGCTCGAGAGAAAAAAGTGTTGATTCGCAAATATTGTAATCCCGATTCTGGGTTTATTGTGTCCGTGACTTGACTGTCTTAATCCTACAGTGATTTTAATTCGCTTTATTACACAATCTGCATCTTTTAAAAGGATATAAAATCACGCATTAGCATGTAAGAAATGTGAAACTAGGGTCAATTTAAATAACCAAATAATAAATGTATTTTTCATAGATTTGTTTTTCCGGCCAGTCCCGCCGCTGCGCCGTGTTGCCAAAAGGTGCCAAAAATATCGTTTGACAGATGGATTAACTATTATAAAACCGGCAAAGTTATAACTGCTCTATGGCTCTGTGGCATAACGCCGCGAATGGACTTTTTACTTCATAATCAGAATGATGATGATCTACTTTTGAAGATGTCAAGAACAGACAGGCCTTAATAACCTAATCCCGTATAGAGCTATCAATCATCAGATTTTGGACAGATATAACCAAATTCGAGGATCTATACCATTGAGTTATCAATGGTTGTTTAAATGTGATAGTAAATGCTTTTACCTAATGTTATTAAAATAATAATTTTATCAATCTAAGGACCCAAAAATTTTGCAATATTTTTCATTACCTATACATTTAAATTTATGAATTTAAAAGTTTACAAATTAACAGGAAAATATAACATTAAGTCTATGCGTCTATGTCATCGATTTTTTGCAAAACGTAAGGTGTAAAACTTGTGGTATACCTACAGTCACAGAGAAAGTAATCACTACGTTTTAAAAAAGTAATACCTACAGTGACCGCTGCTGAAATTTGATAATAAGAAAACGCTATAAATATGTCATAATAGCAACATGTTTAGCTTCATATCACATGCAATACTTATGTTGTTGCCAATCGGCTGCTAAAATTACGACAACTTTCTGTTACATATTATTTACAATGTTATTCCTAATTTAGTGCAAACTGAAAGTAGTTAGTTAGCTCAGAATCAGTAACACAATCCAATAGGGTAGTAGTAGTTCATGTTATATTTTACGATTAATGAATGGTTCTAAGAATCCAAATATTCTTTACAATGTGATGTGAAACATAATCATCATTTATTTTTATTTATATTCATGGATTACGTACTACGCGACGCAATGAGCATGAAACTGCGAAGAACATAAGACAACTTTAATGGCTTATGACTAAGCAAGTTTTGTATATTTTAATTTTCCTTTTTAATAAACCATTTCTTGAAGTAAAAATCTTGTTGAGGTGTCTGAGCTTGGACTACGAAAAATAACCTTATATATAAAATTAATGATTTACATCTAGGTAAAAAGGAAGTAATGTAAGTACTAAATTTTAAACATGAGTTATCATTTTTTCACTGTTAATGTCCAAAGCTCTGCCATTTTAAAATATTTTCCTAGCTTTCCAACCTGGTACACCTACTTTTCCACCGTTAATAACAAAGTTTATACATACAATTAATTCATGACGTGAACATTAAGAGCACTCAGCAGCACCCGACGTCTTCAACATACTCGGCAATAAACAGTAATCTGTGGCTTTTAGTTGCTCAGCCTTTGTCTAAACTTTGTATGCACTATTCATCATCTATCTACCAAGAGTAGGCATATATATCATTATTCATTAGGTTTTTTTCTCAGAAATCTATGAAATTTATTACTTTTATTGGTTGTTTTATAATTAATTTACAATTTTCTACGATAATAGTAATAAAAAAACTTTTTTACTAAAAAAATATTACAGACTTCAACATTAAAAACAAGGCCACTAAAAAGGAAATAATAGTATAGAACTATTATTAACTATATTATAGAACTATATTTTGAAGTTGATGCCATGAAATAGTAGTTTTTATATTTTATTCAATATATTTACTATTACCTGCCGTAATAAATATATCTATCTACCAATAAATTCATAATACTTTATTCACTTGGTTAAAGAATTTATATATTATATAGGACACAAAAATATGTTACATAACATTTAAATTTCATTATATAACACAAATAAGTACCTATATGATTATCGTACAAAAGAACAGAATGAACATGTGAAATATATCTCGGTAGAACATTTTTAAGTAATATTTTATACACGACAGCAGATCGTGATACGTAAGCCACGTTTTATGAAAGACGTGGAGGCAGGCGCACAAAAATACCGGTATCTTGAATTGTCGTAAATTCTTATTTTAAGAGTGAATAAATTTTCCCAGGTTATATTCAACTGGTACAACCAAGATACAACAAAAAATAACACAAAAACGAAATATAAAATATAACATTTTGTTTTATAGCTAAAACAACGTATTATTGAAAAAAACATCCTATGCTAAACACAGGTCACTTTACAAACAGATAAAGGAATAAATCACTGATTCGCTGATAAGGGTATCCATAAAACCGATATGCGATACAGATTCTAATATATATACCCATACCAATGGCTATTTTCAAAGCTAATCGACACAAACAGTATAGAATAAACCCTTTTAAAATTGTTCCTGGTGATATTGATTGTGATTTATATCTATTTACCTATATAAAAATCAATTGAATGTATGTAGGATTGTAGATACGAGTACACAGCACTTTTTTTATGTTGGTGATTGTCAAGATTTCATACCAATTTTGCATTTCTTTCATACCAAACTTGGTATACAAGAAAATGTTTGAACAAAAAAGAAAATGTGTCATTACATGGTCTTGCGGTATCATGGAGATTTTACTCTAGAAACCTGGACAGGCAGATAATATTAAATAAAGAACAATAGAATTAATGCGCAATAATAAAAAGAGTTTTGCACGAGCACATTCATTCTTACTTTTACAAAAAAAAGTTTTTGCAATGAAAAACAGCGGCAACTCTTCTAAATCAAAAGCGGCCAGTAACAAATCTTAAAATAATGGCGTCTATAAATATTTAAGCAAATTAAAATACAATCCGGCCGAAAAATAACGACTTGGGCGGGAAATATAGCCTACTTATTGAATCAGAGAGGTTGATTACAATTCTTGTTTTACTTCGAGTTTTGTAACTTCTAGTCTTGAATTTTGAAATGTTAATTTTATTAAACCTCTGGGAAATCGTAGTTCCTATTTTCGTATGCAAATGTCAATCTAACACAAAAATAATTATGGAAGCACGAAGACCAGGGCTGAGGATGCATGGGCACTGGTCCAGACCAACTTCTGATAATTTGATTTATTTATATTATTTAAATCGTATTTTTAATCCAGATAACGTTGGGCAGTTAGTTGACAATATCATTTGAAGTAAATAATGTTGTCAATGATCTATTATTTTATTTTATTAAACAGTGTACTATTATAAATATTAAACCAATATTTTTTCATTTGTTAACAACATGTACGCCTCCGACTTCGCCCGGATAACCCATTAAAATCTTAGTTGTCAATACAAGCAGGCTGCAATATGAAGTTTTTAAACCATGCAATACATAGATATATTTCGGGACATAATCGCGTGAATTATTTAAAGGTACCTTTTATTTACCCGACGTTTCGATCGAATTGCACCGATCGTAGACACGGGTCGACTCTAGAGTCGACTGCGAATAAGTCACGAAATATATCTAATATGTATAAAAATCGCGAAAGTTTAAAAACAATAACATTGAAAGCAATAACATACAATACTTACGTTAAATATATTTATGTTTTATTTCGAGTACTACAGGAGCATTTAAATCCATACTAATATTAGAAATGTGAAAGTAACTCTGTCTGTCTGTCTGACTGTTACGCTTTCACGCTCAAACAGCTAAACCGATTTAGATGAAATTTGGTATGGAGATAGTTTGAGTCCCCGGGACATAGGATTTTTATCACGATAACCAATAACCACGTGGGCGGAGACGCGGGCGAAAGTTAGTATTCTATATTTTTTAACCCTATATCGACTAACTATAAAACAATTTTCAATAACTATAGTTATCAATATATAATCTTGTAGCTTGTAAGTGTTGTATCGGATTTTCTAGTCTTAACAAGGACGGACGGATTCAACTGTTTAAGGGACGGGACCACTAACTAATATTGGAGATTAGTCCAAGTTGGGCTAACAACAATAGGGGTTTTATTTATATGTTAATATTTTATACATTTGAATATAACGAATAATCCATGGCCAACTTAGGTATTATGATATTGTTGTTGAATACTGAAATATGATTATAGTTTCGAGTAAAGTTACTATATAATAGCCGTTGAATCCGAAACAATTCTTTTTTGTCTATCTGTCAATGTGTTTGTACGCAAATTACGCTATAAATACTGCACCAAATTGAATGCTGTTTCCATAGACGTTTTGTTGTAGGTGTAACTTAAAATCTGATAGGTACATCTATTTTGATACGCTACTAAGTCTTATAATGGGTACTGAAATATGCATATCCATAGAAGATACAAGGAAACTGTCTCAACCTTTATAAGCTATTTGTGAAAACGATTTTGCTGTAATTAAATTTTTGATCAGGCGTGAGTTGTGCATTAAATTGAGTTTTATATGGGTCGACCCAAATTCATGTCATTCGTGGACAGTAGAAGGTGGTCAAATGGAATTAAATATTTATTCATACAAATTGGACTTTTCATACTTAAATTATGTAAATGAGCTTCAGGGTTTTTTAAAATCCATGCCTACGAAGTCGCGGGCAACATCAGAACTACTACTTATTTACATACCTAATAACCACACAATGTCGTAAGCTAAGTATTACTTACAAATTAAACTTTGTAGGTATACATTATTTTTATTACTACCTACTAATTAAAACCTTTAAATAACTTTAGGACGTTAGCAGTAAATAGTTAGATATGCTATTAGGAATTTAACTTTCTTGCGCGTGATTACAGAATTTAATGGTGCTTGCTGTTACGGCCGGTCTCAATAATCTAACTATCGATGGTTTTTTTTTTTTTTTTTTTTTTTTTTGTTTTTTTGGATATTTGACATAAGCTCCATACAAAATATGCCAAAATTCTACCTCTAAATCCATCGATAGTTAGATTATTGAGACCGGTCGTTAGTAATTTTGACAGTAACTCAATCTACTTAAAACCATAGTGGAAAATGTTATATTGAACATAAATCCTAGTACCTAGATATTAATAAATTAACCATTTTTAGAGAACCTAGATAAAGAAAACCAAGAAGAATTAAAGTAACAATGTAAACTTCTAACTTAAAAAGTCTAAATAAACGACTTTATGACTACCTTTTGCCCGCAACTTTGCCCCTAAGGGGGAAAAACGGGGGTGCAAAGTTAGTTTGAAACTTTGCCGTTAAAATATTTTGGTAACAATCTGGCATCCACGCGGGCGAAGCCACAGGCATAAGCTAGTCTTTTACATACCTACAGACTTTGACCAGTTACAATTTTATCATATCTATATCTATGTATAGATATAGATTACCTCTTCTTGAATTGCCAAATTATTTACCATTTATTTCCGCAAACAGCTCATTTGTTACCGCAATAATTGGCTCCATAGCCAGTCCATTAGCTAACAGAACAATATTATTAACATACGAAACGGTCACAATCACACATCTACGTAACACAAACACACGGCGTTTAAATTATTCAAACCACTACCGGTGCGATGGAGGGTTGACAAGCAATACGGGATTCTAAATCCCAGTGGCCGAGGGAGCAGGATGCCGGGGCATAAGTGTAAAAGCTCTGTGAACATTGTGATACGGAGCGCAGAGAGGCGTGTAGCGTGAATGAGTGCGATTGAAGCACTTGCTATCACTATCCGATAAGACAGAGAATAATCACCCGTGAGTGAGCGTAATGTTACCGGTATTATCTACACTTAACCAATTACTAGCTGCAATTACTACTGTTGACCGTGTTGTTTTATGGTTGAGAAATAAAAAAGAGAAACAATGCCTTTAAGATTCATTTAAAAACTTTTATACGAAAAAAAATGTTTTTCAGTAAAATCAAAAATGTTGAAAATGTATAAATCAAAACTCAATCTAATTTCAAATTTTGATCAAAATCCCTTTTCGAAAAGGCTATAAGAATTTCTTTAGCTCTGAATAAATGAAATAATAAAGCATAATTTTATTAGATCAAGGTCAAAGTGTATTTTGCCATTTAATTTGATTTGTAAATGCGCTTTATTTATTACAAAAATCATTGTAAAATGACGACATTTTTCGCAAAAATTAACGGAAATTTATATTACAATTTAATGTTATGAATTTTAAAAAATCTGGTATCTATCTATATCTTTTTGATGTTTTGGTAATATTTATAGTCTATTTAAAGAGATTTAATAAAACAATTAGCCGTTTGAAAATGATTATATCTATACGTGCTTTTCTTAAAACGAGGAATGTGAAACTGATCTCAACAAAAGAAACAACCCAGTATTTGTAAATGAGGTAAATTAACTATCAATATTAAAGATTGATCTATTTTTAACATGTATTAGTGTTAAAGTATTTCATAACAGGGTAGATTAAGCGCTTGAAAATTACTCACATGTAAGTGCGAAATGCCTCTTAATTTATTACTAAACGCGTAATGCCACTTACCGAACGCAATATTTAGAAAATCGCACAAAAATAAATATGTACCTGCATTTAGATAATCTTACGGAAGGTATACTTACTAAAAGACTAAAATATAAACACTATTTTGAAGCATAAAAATCTAAATAATTATCTCATATAATATATGTAAGTTACTACTGAAACTGTTTTCAGTAGTAAACTGTAATAATAGAAGTAAATTGGTTTAACCAAATCATATTAGTTGTATTAAATGATAAGGTTGTTTTATGCAAATGGAGTATTGTATTAATTATTTTTACAAAATACCATAAAATCATTTCTATTATTGTAGATTTTTTCCGCGTTTATTTTATGTGGGTAGTTTGCAATTCGAAATTAAAAGTTATTATATGTACTACATATAAAATAAATGCGGTAAAATTCTACAATAATGAAAATAACATATATATATATATATACAATCAAAAGGGTAATCTCTCAAAACCTATTCTTTCGATATTTTTTTTAACGCTAATTAGTCGTACAAGCCCTGTATTGCGGGGGACTTTACAAACATACAAGTCACGGTAAAAAACAGAAAGACCCACTCGAAACAACAATTTGTGGATCACACAAAGTGGTGTGGGAATGGAACCCACGACCTCTTGCGTAGCAGTCGGACACACTCCCACCGCGCCACAGAGGCAGTCAATGTGTTCTACTTGATCTTCTTACACATACTTTCAAATTGTTTCTACATCGAGCATTGAAACCAACGCCGTACACAGCATCCCGCTGGACGCCACGCTCAAGCATTTAACAAAGCCATACCCTAAAAGATGTAGGTCGACATGGATTAAGGGATGATGCGGCGGAACCCGCTTGAAAAGAACCGGAGGCAGGCCACTGAGTAATGCCTTGTTGCTCCGTTCACAGTATGCCATTTTTCGTTTTAAGAACAATTTTAGACGGAGTCTTGTGACGGAATTTTAGTCAAGTTCTCATGACAATCTTCTAACATTAAAACATATTTCATTTGAAGTTGGAATGGAGTAATCTACCTACGCAGTCACGCAGACATTGTTCGTGACTTATTTTATACACGGCTGTCTCTGATTGTTGACTTACCATCATGTATATATCTATAGCTATATAAGACAACGTGGAAGAAAATGGTTTGTATATGTGACACAGTTTTGCTTATAAACTAAACACGTTACCCAAATATTGGTTGACGCAAAGTGCTTGCGATCTACGTAGTTTTGTCTCTCGATTTTTGTTGAACATAGAAGCACTTCCATTTACTTTTGCATAAAAAAGCTTTTAGTAGTACAATTACAGACTTGAAACTAAATTAAACAGAATTACAATTACATAAATTTGTAGAACAAACCCTGCAAACAAACGTTTTTCCAACAAACATTTCCAATCTGTTTCGCCGTAGCACCGTAGACCAGCTACACCTGCTACGAGGTGGCTTCGCTCCGCTCGACTCCGCTACGTAATTCCATTAACGGCCGGCGTAGCTGATAAGCCGCGAAACAATAGCCTTAATTTGTACCAATGACGTTCTCAATTAGCTACGAAGTTTTATTAAGTAAGAGAATGCTTAACAAACCGGGAGTGCCTGATCTGAATTGGGACCATTTTAAAGAATAGATACGAGTTTGAATTTCGTAATATTATTAGTAGATCATTACTTTGAATGGTTATTTGTTTTACAAGAATACCTGAATAAGAAAATTAATACCTATCTTTAAACGTCGCGTTAAGTTGATAGAATACTGAAAAATTTATCGTAAAATTTAATAACATATTTTGATCTGAAAAAATATTTGCTATAAACCAATTTGGTAGTATATTAAGGTCACATTTCGAAGGCAAAGTCAACCCTCTAAACACTACACATAATATTTCGTAGTTTCGTATGCAAACTGTTGAATCGAGTAGAAATACAGCTAATTAATTACAAAGTTTTGAACATGGAGCTCCGCTGTTTCACAAATAACATTAGTCAAAGACTACATGAGATCAAGTTATGTATATTTTATGTAGTATGTTTATATTTTTTTAACTAACACCCCGCTCCAGATCCATGGTATACTTTACAAATTACAAGATGTCAAACTGAACGTCACACACACTTTTTTATTGAGATCGTCTTACAAATACCTAAACCAATCAAGATTCCGATGCCTTTAACAAAAAATGGTTATCTGTAAAGTCGGTTTACGGACGATAATTTTACGTGATAATATCATAAGAAACCATTGATGAGTATCGTCATTCGCGTTGCTTAGCAACCAATTAATAACTTTAGTTTCAATTGTATCGTACGTCATGTCGCTGCAATCGGCATTTTCTGTTGCTTAGCAACCTATCAATAACGTAACTGCTTAACAACCAATCAATAACATGACTGCTTAGCAAGTTAGTTCCAATTGTATCGCATGATGTCGCTGCAATCGCCATTTTCTGTTGCTTAGCAACCAATCAATAACGTAACTGCTTAGCAACCAATCAATAACGTGGCTACTAAGCAACCAATCAATAACGTAACCGTTGCTTAGCAACCAATCAATAAAACTTTTTCGTGCGTGCAACCGGTCAACGAATAAGACGTAATAAGACCTTATCACGTCAAAAAATCAACTTTGTTCTAACAACCGACATCTATCGAACTTTGTAAACTGTTGAGTTTTCACACATACCTACGTGCATAATAATAATTAGACAGAAGAAGAAAAATCGTTAGTAGACTGCAGCAGCCAAAGTTCAACCCTGAACGGATTTTGGTATACGTATTAAAATTGAGAAGGAAAAATCGTCGTATCAAATAATACTATTATTTTTGTTTCTCTCACAACTTAGCATTCAGCGAAGATTTTCAGCTCAAAAAACCCTTTTCTTTTCTTAAAACATTGACGTAAATAATATTTAAATTAACAAAACAGATTATACTCCCTAAATAAATTGTATGTCTAAAGAAAGAACAATGTCCTCAAAAGCTGCAAAGAAGGATTTGTTAAAATAAAAAATGGAAATGTTTTTTCTAAGTGGGTGATTTAGTGTCTGCCTTGAAATTTACAAACGGGACAGTATTAACATAATCCAGTACTGGGGCGCCCTTGTACAAACGAATAACAAACTCTTATCGACGAACTCGAAATTATACTTGATCTGCATCATTTCTACACTGTTTAATCAATATATACATATGTACTTAACTATCATTGCAAACATTCTGACACGCTGATACCTTTTTTCACCCGACTATGGCGAAGCCAAAAAGGAAGGGTAATGTTTTTAGCAGTCTATATATGTTTGTATGTTTTTATTGATATTTTGTTCGAGCCTCTTTTTTATTGTTTTTGAACGTGGTAATCTCAAAAATAAGTAATAATAATAATAATGATTTTATTAATGTACTTATTAAATAATACCTAGTCTGTTTATTGAGGAAAGTAATAGCGAAAGTTCTCTCTTTGTGAACTTTCCTGTCATTATTGGAAAAAATACACACAACTAAAATTAGCAGCGTCGCGTGTTTGATGCAATCCATCTTAGATTGGGCACCTAAACAGTTTATAAAAAACATGGGCAATTTGAAAGGAGTGGCCGCAAGTTTTAATTGCCTCGTTCTTTTCTCCGGCTTTACCCATTGCTTTGCGATGTACAAGAAACAGAGTAGTTGCACCGTGGCACAACAATACATCTTATGGTATCAAGCCGTTATTAAAACAATGAAAAAAAAAACACAAAAGAGCAGTAAGATCTGCATTGTACATATTCCAAGTAAGTACCAACATTACGAAAATTACAGTGAGTTAGCGTACCGTTACTATGTGCCATTAAGAATGAGATTATTTTGAAATTGCTACCAAGTTTCCATGTTTTACACTTAGCTATCATAAGCATATCATCATGTTTGTTTTACACAATACCTACCTACTTAATCAATGATAAACCAAATGAAAGCAGACTGAATGGCGATAGTATAAATATCGTTTACGTCATTTTTTACGAACCTACCAGCTCTCTATAAAGAAAAGAAGGTATTTCATGTCCATGTTCATGAAAACAAAAAACATTTCACAAGCATTATTAAAATGGGTGGCAGTTGTTGACTTAATTAAACTCCGGAGAGGACGTCAATGAAAAAAGGGTTTATATTGTTGGAAAATAGAAGTGTTGAACCACCAGCGCCCTCGGTATTTTTAAGGGTGGCGACATTTAGATCTAAATTAAAAACCATAACACTCTCTTATTTAAACCATTTTTCACCGCAAATGAAACCCTGACATTTTACAATACTGTCGTCCGAAATGAAAATATACTTTTACGTCCGCCATTATTCCTAGCTCGACGCGAAACGTTCTCAACAACCTTGTAACAAGTTTTACAAAGAAACGGATGCTTTGCCACGGACATTTGCGCATTTTAAATAGAACATAAATAAAAATGAATATAAATAACTGATAATGACTCGTTTTAATTTTCATAATGAAACTAAGTTCTTCATCGCGGTAAGAGACGGCAAGGTCGCATTCGGTGCCATCTCCCCGTGGTACGTGTTCACATAAAATATTACGACCTATCAAATTTGTAGATGAACTGTATTATAATATGAATTTACACTCCATTTCTTGTTGACTTGAATTATTAAATGTTACAGCTTCTAGCTTTCAGTGCTTTCAGCTTTCAAAATCAATATAAAGTAGGTAGTATTATGTAAGTCGGCACAGTACTAAACGAAGTAACTTACCTACGGTCGAGGCAGTGTAACATTTTCCAACATTTTATTGTTTCAACGTAACAAGTGAGATACCCATCGCAATACCTCGGTTACGATTTATCTACGTATATAAATCTAAACGCAAATATTAGCTCAACATTTCTTCTCTGATAAAGCTATAATTTTCTCTTTGGTTCCCTTTAGATTTAGCGGAAATATATAATGCAATGGTAGAATAGAGTAATTTCATTGGACATAAGTTACGCTGGTAGCTGAATAATTGAGGACAAACTATTTTTGTGATGGTACCTACCTAGTAAACCGTAATAATATTCTACATTTGAATAGTAGAAAACTAAACGATTTTAACTTGTACCTAATATCCATATTTTTACGCTTAATTCCATTGTTTATCAGTGCAAGTGTTTTTTACAATATACAAAGCATTCAAATTTCTTGTCCGCAAAGAATTTGAGTTGTAAAGTCAGAGTGACAGACCACAACAATTTGTTCGCTCCGAGGTTCGTTTAGAAGATTTTTTTCATTTGTTTTATTGTTATTGTTGCAGTTATTTGGCGCGACATGTTGTGGAGGACAGGAGCGCGGGCGGGTTGATCCATCTCTCCACATGTCGACAAAGCTCTGCAGTCAGCAGAAAGGTATTTTTTATTACTTTATATTGATTTTTAAAATAGTTAACAACATGTACACTATAATAAAACCTTTTAAATGATACCTATGTAGAGGTCTCTTGAAAATTATTCATTTTGCGATAATTATGAGAGCCAATGGTGAAAGCTCTATGACCGTGTTCTCTGAGGAATTAAATTATATTTTTTTGTTTTAAAAGATATCCAACTAAGACCACAAAAGGATAATCTTATGTATCCAGTGATTTATACGGTCACCTTTTCTCAACGACCACTCTTACTGTCCATAGTTTAAAAACATTTCTCTAAACACGTTATATGAGTATTGTCAGATATCAAATCTAGCATTACTATGATCTTTCATCTTTCTCGTCTATGTTATAAGCAGAAATCCAATTCCACGAAAGATATTCGGCAGATCTACTTATGCGAATAGCATTTCGTCGATAAACTCGACAAAGAGCTTTGATCAGGCAATATCCCTGGAGACTCCTTTAAATTGATGCTGTACCGTATGATTGTTTTGAAAATTAGATAATAAAATGGACAAAAAATAGGTACTCGTTTTGCTTATAATATTATTGAAAATAGAATTTGACCATTGGGGCGCACGGACAGACAATCTCAAAGAAATATTGTCGGCGTGTTCCAAATAAAGGAATGTGTATAAAATAGGCTTCGGGTCATAAATTTCGATATTTCCCCAGATAGTACCTTTCTAACTTCATGTGTCAAAGTAACAGGAATGATAAACCTTTTGTTACTGTATTTTGTCTGAATATATTCTACCAATTTATATCACTCGACCTCAAAATTTGTTTGTAGTCGAGAATACATAAATAATAAGTCCTTCATTTCTGACTCAACCTCCTGAGCAATATTGTTTGTGCTCGCTACAATGAAACCTTGTATCCACTAATTTGATGACGATGTCTTATGAGGCGTCTATGAGACAGCGTGTGTTACAAATGGATTAATAAAGCCTAATGAGTATGAGGAAATGACGAAGAACATTTGGGTAATTATGGCTACAGTTAAACCTGTATGGGTGGGGTGGGTTGCGGGCCGCGGTCATGTCGCGCGCCAATGATTCGCGTGCAGTCTTATTGACGTCATAACCATAATACAACTTTTGAAAGTAGGTCATGTATTCAACTCACAGCAAAAAAATATATATAATGTTGTGGTCGGCCTTGCAACACGCTCGGTACCTACCCCAACAACTATACTACGTTTGCATGTCCCACCATATGGTAAGCAAATTCATTTGGAAATAATATATTTAATAATTAAATCATGACTCATTGGCAAATTAGCACATTGAATAAATATAATTATTACGTAGACGTACTTTAGATTTGTTGGAGTATATTGCACCATCAAAATCTTGCAACATTTATGAGGTCTTGGAAACTATTTTTTATAATTCAGCAGTATCCTTTTAGAATTAATGGCTTGAAACAAAGAGAGATCAAATCCAAGACCTCAGTTTTATCTGTAGTACCTGTATTCACTACGTAGATAAAATCCACCGAACATCTTACGATCACTGTCAACAATAAGATTTGAATATGCATTTCAAAGTCTGTATACTTCATGCAATTTCATGAATAATTTTATGCACCTGCTTTACAGAGAAATATATTTATACTTTCACAAAGAAAACGCGAAATACTTTTATTCGTATTACATTTGCTTTTTATACTGTGGCTTGACATTTTCCAAAAAAAAATCTACCAACTGTTTTCTTCACACGGATTTGTCAAGTCTATAATCCGATTTCTTCACGCACGGTCTTGTTTTCTTTGTATTTGGCAAGATTTGGTATTGTTTAAGGGCCTGTACTTAAAAACTTACCATTCTTCTGATGTCTTTGTTCCCAGCATACGAGTACCTGACCTAAATATTTCTGCTTTAATGTAAACTTAGATTAGTCAGCTTTTATTAGACTTGGTTTAAGTAAATGTATTGTAGTTACCATTCATAACAATTTTAAAAATAATACTATACTTATGCTAAATTTGAAATAAAATAAAGAAAGTATCTAAAAAAAGTAATAAAAATAATATCGGAAGTATTCTGCATGGTAATTATGCAGGGAAAAATACCCCGAGTAAAGAAATAAAAAATAAGAACACTTTTTTACTGGGGGTTTTATTTCCTGTACCTTAATATCCATAGAGGCTAAATAACCTTACATATAATTACATTTTTAACAGAAAACCTTCCTTCTAGGCACTATTATTACCTGGCTCCTCTAATAACTCTTTTTTTTTTCCATGAATTTTTTTACGGCCTACTAAATCTATTCTTAAATTTTTAAATATTCTTTAACATTAATCTTTTGGGTTTCAGATGTCCTAATATGGGTTGGTCATGCGTCGTGGCACGCGCTGTGGCCCTTTTCCTCATGCTCAGCAGAGCATCAGCTCTCACATCAGACATGTAAGAACCAATATACCTACACGCATACCTCCTTATTCATAATATCGTAGGCAAAACGAAACCACTAATTGATCAGTTGGTTAGAGTGGAAAAAGCAGTAATAACAGTATTGTACTAGCCAATGTTTTGTCTTCTTCTATCCCATTTAGAACATAGAATGAGAAACAAAGACAAAGCATTCGCTAGTTAAAGTGTTGCTATTAGGGATAGTTCACACGTTCCGGTTACAACTGGCTACCCGGCGGCGCATGTATAGCGACCTGGGGGCCTAGACCAAGTCACATTCGATAGAATAACGATATAATAGCGATGTCGTTCATGGAAAAGTATTGTATGTAGTAGATATAGAGTTTGACGTTTGCGGTTGAAACAATAGTCATTTTTTTTGCGAATGATTAGAAAGGCGTTAACGAATACGCCACGGAACGAATGTACCTTGTCTAAGCCGGAGAACGGACGGACGCCGGAACGTGAAAGCGACCGTACATCGCCATACACTTCGCGCTAGGTAGCCGGATTGAACCGTTGTGAAAAGGACATTATCGTATGTATTATAAAACAGGAGTAGGTACCTATATATAACAGTCCAACCAAATTTGTATATGGATGCCGAGTACCAACAGGCTATTGAGGCGTAAATCTAAAAAGGCGTCGTTATATTATCGTAGTAATAAAAACTATACAATCAACCCTCCTAAGCTAATCGATTACATAGCGATATAAATGCGATCATACATTTTATTTCAAAAAGCTGTACGTACAATATATTCTATCTATCTATCTATAATATGGTTTTTATTATAATAGTGGCAGCACCTTGCCTACATATACATTACTAGCTGACCCGCGCAACTTCTTTTGCGTAAATTTTCCCCGTTTTTGCAACATTTTCCATTGCTGTTCCGCTCCTATTGGTCGTAGCGTGATGTTATATAACCTATAGCCTTCTCAGATAAAAACCAAACAACTGATAAACATACTTATATATTTCTAAATACATACATATTACAGAATGTTATATGTATGTATTTGTTATGTATCTCTAATATAGATAAATAACACCCAGACACAGAATAAACCATCGTGCTCGACACATAAAGTTTTATCCTGTGTAGGGATTGAACCCACGACCTCTTGCGTAGCAGTCGGATACACTCCTACCGCGCCACAGAGGTAGGCAACATATTAGCGGCAGAGGCAGTCAACATAACAGTCAAATATTGGCAATTTGAAATGAGTGGCCGCGAACAGGCATTACATGTGTGTACACTTTTCACAAGTGGACTAAAGAAAAGGAAAAGGAATAAGGAAATTTGATTTTATTACATACTTTTATAAAATTTTAAAGTTTTACGAGTACTCGTAGGTATTCGGAATTCAGTATAGACAGAGGCTAGTCATTTATAGTTTTGCGGTTCTCTTTCTCTTACATTCTTTATTAGCCAAAAAGTAATTGATCCACGTGTGACGTAAACATATCGTAATAGCTGTAGATAATAATGTATCAAGCGTGAAAGGACAAATGGCGAGCGACAGGCGACGAAGCGTATATAACACGCTAGCCGGCCCACAACCGTCGAACCGTGAAGTTCCCCGCTCCATTTATAGACTCCCGGACACCGAGCAAAATGTAAATTGTTTGCGGGAATATGCTTCATATTTACTACCCTGCCAGAATCATTATCACTGTCCCAAATTGTGCCTACTCGTAAACATATATCACGAGAGTTTCGTAGCGAACTCTGACTGCTATGAGCCTTGCCTGTGCTAATTTGATTTTAACAAAGATAAAGCGATAATAACTCATGTCTGAGTAAGTTTTGAAATCAGTTTACGTTGAATCCACAAGCAACAATGCTTGTTTCTCGTGTAGGCACTAACAAACTTAGGGTACGCCACCTGTTATAAAGTATGTCATTGTGATCAAATTGGTAAAATATTTTGAAGCCAACGGAAGGGAGGCTTCAAAAAATATTTTAACAGGATGTGACGTGATGATATCAAAATACGTTTTTTTGTTATTTAAACACGCCAAATTAAGCATGATATTTACGCAATAACGATGAAACTATTTCTGCTTGACTCAGTTCAAACTATTAAAAAAAACGGTTGTATGTACAGTCGCTTTACGGCCGATAAAGATTTTTACGAGATAACGTTATATGAAAAAATTGATGACATTGTAATAAGCAACCATGCCTGTGACAGCTTTAGTTTCAATTGTGTCGCATGTCACTGCAATCGCCATTCGCTGATAGACTGATAGCTATAAGGTCCAATTGTTTCGCATGTCACTGCAATCGCCATTTGTTGATAGGCTGAAATATCAGCTTATCGGCAGGCGGAACGGGACGGACCGTAACACTTTTTCGTGCATGCACCCGGTCATCGATTTATAAAACGTTATCACGTCAAAAATAATCTCGCATGCTCTAAATACCCACTGGGAACTTCATTATTAGAGCATGTCGATGCCTTGTTTATTACCTTATTGAGAGGCTTTAGACGCAGCAAGGTACTAAGTGTTAATCTAAAATCAATACCCAGCGTACCCTCGCTCCCACACGTTTAATTTGCCATGATATGTGAAGGCGATAAATTTTGCCTAATGTTAGCTACCTTCATCTCGTTACCCTGTAAATGAAACATTCATTTGAAACTTACATGAAATTGCATTTAACCTTGTGCCGTTACTCTACAGATTTGCAGCCGGAAAATCGGACAAAGAAATATTGGACAATCTGCTGAAAAATTCCCGCTATGACAAAAGACTGCTGCCACCAGTAGATGGTAAATCTCATTATTTTAATTCTCCCTTGTCATATCTATGTACATTTTATGCAATGTATTTACCTTATTTTATAAAGCTGGCTTATGTATGCTATGTATTTGTATATGACAAGTAGGTTATACAAAATTGATGTGAAATTGCAGATCCAGAATTCTGTTGTGGTCTAACATCGCCCAACGACTCTCTGGCTCAAAATAATGTGGGGCTATCGTCACTTCGGCCTCGGTCGCACAATCGTGGTGTGTTGTGTTCCATGTTTATGAAAAGAGAAATCCTATCACCACCTATACTTTATATATTTATACTTTGTATTGTATCTATCCAAATTGTAGCGACCTTTATGTTATATGCCAGTTATTTCCTTGCACGCAGCTCAATCTTTTCTTTTCTCTCACGCAGTTGTAGATACCATTTACCTTACTAGGTATATATGCTTTAGATGATTTCCATACCTATATATAATTACGAGCCACGTATTATTTTTTACCAATATTAATGCACCGAATAAAATTGATGTATTAGATTAGAACACAAACACTAGGTACTATATTATTTCAATAATATATTGGCTAAGAAATTGATACAAGTTATTACACTTCTCATTAAAAAAGGAAACACTAACAGTCAAATAAATCAACAATCCATTATTTTAAAAAGTCTTCTTTTATGTCACGCTTTTTACCTTTAATGATTTTCTCTTTTCACAAACATCAAACACAAATTTATGTCCCTTTGTCTGTCATAAATTCATATTTATTTTCAATAGAAATCGGATCTGCCAAACTCTTATTTACAGTTTTCGTTATTATTGCAATAGTTATGTATTGTGATTAATTTACTTTTAACTTCCAATCTTTATTTCTACTTATAACATTTCAACTTGCGTACATAATATATTTATTATAAAACATATTTGAGGTCCAAACATTACTTCCATCTACTTCTATATCTAGATTTTACTTGATTTCCCATAAAATGACTTACAGTGATTATAAATTAGGTCTACAGAACTCCGGCACTTATTAGATAAAGCATGGACTCGTAAATGTATGTCAGTGTTGTGTTTTACAATCTAAGATGTGAAAAGGTACATAGTTCACACAATCACATCGTTTTCAGGTGTCCTCACCGTAAATGTTAGCGTGCTACTTCTTAGCTTAGCTTCTCCGGACGAATCTAGTCTTGTAAGTACTCATCAACCTTTACGATTTTATATCTTGCGTCATTATTCGTGGCTCCTTCGTTTTTATTAACCTTAAATTGTATCTACACGACTCTTTCAGAAATACGAAGTGGAGTTTTTACTTCAACAACAGTGGTACGATCCACGTTTACGATACTCCAACCAGTCCAGTTACGACTATTTAAACGCTATTCATCATCACGAAGACATTTGGTTACCGGATACCTACTTCATCATGCACGGTGACTTCAAGGTCTGTTCACTAACACAACACAGTTACAAATAACAAATGATATTTTACCATCTAATTTTATAATACATGATTATTTCCACCATGCTTTCTTCTGAAGGAGTTTTCCCAGCACTCATGGGTATTTATAACTACATACAATGCTTCATGAAACTAAAAGGACCATTTTTTGTATATACAAAATATTTTTAGCTGAACACTTCATTCTGCTCGCCTCGATTTCTTTCTGGTTTTTAAAACATGTAATTCTAGATAATTGGACTTAATTTTTGTAGATTTCATCGTAATGTACGGTCCGGTGGTTTTGGTGATAAGTAATACTTATTTCACATTAGGAGTATTTAGGATAATTTTATTATTAACTAGTGCAAATGCTTAACATTGATTCGTTTGTGAAAAAAGAATACTTTCTTAATTAATTGTATTTTACAGGATCCAATAATACCAATGCATTTCGCTTTGCGTATATACCGCAATGGTACTATAAACTATTTGATGCGGCGACACCTTATCCTGTCCTGTCAAGGGCGGCTCAACATATTTCCATTTGACGACCCATTGTGTTCATTTGCCTTAGAAAGTAGTAAGTATACATAACATTATACTTGTATAACTTCTAAAACGAAATACATTTTACAATATATTTATATTTGTTTGCAGTATCCTACGAGCAATCAGCCATCACGTACGTGTGGAAGAACGACGAGGACACGTTGCGGAAGTCGCCATCGTTAACGACTCTCAATGCGTACCTCATACAGAACCAAACCATTCCCTGCCCTATAAAAGCCAGTTGGAGAGGTAAAATACATAAATGTTGATATACACACGACAACCCGACATCGCTTAAGAAATATTAACCAAACGGAATATATCCTATAATACTCATACATATATTTTTTCCATTTTCGACGGTAGATTAGTGTCCAAAATTAGAAATTTTATTTAGAGCACATCTTATATTTTGCACAAGAGATGATCGAAATTTATTGCGTGATTATATTGAAATTCTGATTAACTCTTTTCAGCTTGGTCTTGATTTCTGTATAAGGTTAATTTTTATGAATTTATTTTGTGTGTTAAATAAAGAATAATGTAGTAGACGCTTCATAGTGTACGTTATGCAAATACGATATGGGTGATGTAATTAAGAGTATTGCTAGCTAACAGCATGTTCATGTAGGTTGTTTGTCCAACCTTACCGTGTAGTGTGTTCACATTAGAAAAAACTAAAACAGTGTGACTTGACAGTAGTTTATATTAATACAACTTTTGCTATTACTAACATCTAAATGTTCATTAGTAAATTAAAAATGTAGAATGTAAGAATTTATTAACGTCTTTGCAAGCAGCTGAGGGTAATTCACTTTACGAAGAAGACGAAGAGATGACATGTAATCTTTGCCAGAGACGCTTTGAGGAGCAAGGTACATAAGTTCACCGGACGAGGCACCGTTCTGTCCGGTGTCGTCGTATTTACAATATTTATGCGCTTATGTGTGAGTAAATGCGTAATTGTGTTTAAATAAAATGTTGTAACAATGTGTTGTAAAATCCGTCGTGGTTAAAGGATGCCAAAGGTTTGCTCCTTACGATATATTTGTTTTATCACCAAGTATTTATGTTGTTTAGTTAGGTGCATAGTTGTTCTCATTTTATTCATGCATGTATTATAAATTCCATACAAGTCTGTGAGAGCATGCGTTTTAAATAGTACCTACGCTGCATTGTCTTTGATGAACGTCATAATGCTACAATGTATGTTCATTAAGTGTATGACACAAGAACACAACACGCATTACTCATACATACAGAACAGTAGTTAGTATCTATAGATGATGTCGTTTGCTAAACATAGAAACTTAACTTTCAACAAGGCCTCTGAATTGAGTTACTTGGAATTTTGTATCCTGATTTTATTTTATGTTTGTTTTTTTGGATATGAATCGAGACACTTGGCGTCACGAGATGCTTATACTGTACCTAATAATATTCACTCCGCAGGTAACTACAGCTGTCTAAAGGTCGACTTAATATTTACTAGAGACCGAGCGTTCTACTTTACGACAGTATTTATCCCCGGGATTATTCTGGTCACCTCCTCTTTCATCACGTTTTGGCTGGAATGGAACGCAGTACCAGCCCGTTCCATGATAGGTAAAATATGTGGCTGGTAATCGGGAATGCTCTCGGTCTTGCATTGCATCAATTTTATTCTTGGTAGATGTGGCTGGGGCTGTCGATATAACACGCTATCTGTTGCAGGTTTCGCTTCTTATTTTAGTATGTAAATACCTAATAAGTATTCGACGTTCAAGTAAGAACATAATATCAGGATTATCGTTGCCAATCAAGCAGACTTTTAAACATACAGTACTTGAAGTGAAATGACTATATATACAGGGTGTAACAGAAAGGTGTGGTCATATTCAAGGGTTGGTATGTGCCCATAATACTGAGTGCACATACCTAATTTTATCAGAATCGGAGTACCCTAAAAAAATATTTATTATTTTTTCAATTGTTTATTTATGAATGAAAAAGTTATTAATTTAAAAAAGTATGACTTAAAAAGTTCTATGCCATAATTATCCAATCGAATTTTGTACCAGGGAAGTTATAATTCTTATGCCATACGCCTTTCACTACTGAATTTTGACAAAAAGAATATGCTGTAACTATGTAATTATAATGCAATCAGCTATGGGACCATGGTATGTGCAATACTGACAACATACCCTATCCGCTGCTGAAATTTGACCACACCTTTCTGTTACACCCTGTAGATCCACATATTGATGTATGTCAATCTGTGAATCGATATCCTGATATCATGTCTCTTTGTAAGCAGTTACAAACTTTCTCGCCTACAAATCTCATCACCAACTTCTTCTTTTTTTTATTTTTTCTATTATGCTTTACATTTTTAGGTAATTATAGCTGCCTCAAAGTGGATCTCATCTTCACGCGGGATAGATCATTTTACTTCACCACAGTTTTCATTCCGGGAATAATTTTGGTGACTTCATCGTTTATTACTTTTTGGCTGGAATGGAATGCTGTGCCTGCTAGAGTAATGATAGGTTGGTTTAAGTATACTTTTTATTTGCCTTATAGTAGGTACAAACGAAAAAACCAAACTTTAGTTTTTTGTTTATAGCATTATACATAACAAGCTATTCAAACTAAAACGTTATCTAGTAAGTACTAGAATGTTCTACAAAATACTAAATTATGTATATTATAAATGTATTTAGGCGTGCTCAGAGTAATTGGCGTTGTAAGTAGAAATTTATGTACCTACTTAGATCATTGATAGACGCATGAACTTCTTGTAATATTATGTAGAGCTTACAAATTTAAAACTATATTTTAACTTACTTTCTCATCATCACACGCTTACTAATCTTTAATTTTAGATAATTCATAATTTTAGTTAATTACGAAACTCATAACATGAGTTTAAAATTTGTCTGTATTTTAACAGGTGTAACGACCATGTTGAATTTTTTCACAACATCGAATGGATTCAGATCAACGCTGCCAGTCGTGTCCAACTTGACAGCGATGAACGTATGGGACGGCGTGTGTATGTGTTTTATTTATGCGTCATTACTGGAGTTCGTGTGTGTCAACTACGTCGGAAGAAAACGACCTCTTCACAACGTCGTATACCGACCTGGTGAAAATCCAGTCACGCAGGTGAATACCACTCCATAGATCTCTCAATTGCACTGACTAGAGCGTTATCTACAAAAAATATTTTAATTTTTAGTGTCTTGATAACGATATATTTAGAGCAATTGGGTTATGTGTATGTATTGTTTATAATGTCACTTATGTTACATAGTTATAATATCTTATTGTAAATCGTGTGTAATCGATGTCGTTTTCTTGTATTACAATGGTTTATTCGCACTTAAACTTTAATACGCTCTTGTTCAACAAAAAATAAGTGTCTATTTTACTATCCAGCTTTGTGAGTGGTGAAAATTATTATTAAGAAATTTGCTCAGAATACAGTATATTTATTTACATTAACTAATGCTCTGTAAATACACTCACTATAATACATTATAATGCTACTAAACTATACCCGCCCTGATTGTGGTCCTTGTAGCCTACAAGCAATTGATTCCTATATATATGTAAAACATATAATAAAGCACTTTGATATTTTATTGGTGGTATTAGGGGTATTTTTTAGAAAACCCATTACCCATTCACGATGGAATTTCTATGTTAAACTGAATACACAAGACAAACGATTTGAGCGTAGATAATTTGATATATCCTGATGAAACAACAAACAAGTTCCCTCGTGAATATTTTACATTTTTTCTATCTTACTCTTTGCAATGTTTTCTTTCAATCTTATAACAACAAGACATCGCATGATATATTATGGGCGCGTGCTCAATTATTATTTCGTACAAATAACGCAATGTCATGTTGTTGTTTTTCTTTCTAGCATGCCTCACATCTTTGAAGTATATTGCATGTATCTGGCTCATAATTTTATACAAATTTTATTGGGTAAGCCCGAATTCATCACATCGTATCATTTGCAATCGTATCACTTCACCAAAAGACTACTTTGTGTGGCCATAAATCATAAAATAACGATCGTGTCTCTACTTGTTATCATTACTTGCTTTTCATAACAAAATCCATAAAACTTTGTGTTGAAGTGTGCCTCGACTTAGAAAACATTGCAAAGATGCATTTAAACGGTCCTTTAAAGTACATGAAATTAGTTTTACGTTTGTTTACGGACTAGTCAGGTTTCAAAGTGCATTTTATTAATAATAAATGTGGCCACGACAACCTAGTCTATGTTCACGAATGCACATCGTTAGACCATCTGTCACGAGTGAACAAACTGTGTGTGTGATGTGTTCACAGCGACTGCCCGCAGTCCTGAGCAGAATTGGCATAATACTGGCCAGCCCCTTGGTAAGAACATTCGCCGCATTCATTGGCACTGTCCTGACATCGCTGACGTATTTCTTTTTTACCAAATACTGCTCTTAAAGACTGATCGTATATTAGTTATGTAGTACATCACACAGTTAATTGTATACCACGTGTATACGTATATCTACTAGAATAGAATAAGATATGCAGGTAAGTTTTTAGATTATTTTATACTTCAGTCTTTTAAGATTTCAAAAAGCGCTTCTTCGATAGCTCAAATGAATTATTAACTATAGTAAAAAGGAAATATAGGCAGCTCTTGTCACCATTTTCAAACACGATACGATTATCCAAAACGCATGTTGTAATCCTATTAATCTGGCTTCAGTAGATAGTTAATATCCACGAATCAACCACGTTACCTCTGCCCTGACGCGATATTCTATTTTACAGCGGTTACTGTTTGATCGGTCGCATTTAGCGTATTAATACGCCAAATTCGGTGGATTTAAAACGCTGAATATGTAAAGTTGGATGGGAGCGAAGCTTGTGCTACACACGGTCAGGGTAATATTATTTATACAGTATTCTATCTTCATACAAACAGTCGGAACGCGAATTATACCTCCGCGCCTCAAGTTGGATACACTCTCGGTACACAGCCAGTCGCAAATGCGCCGCCGTGACGAACGAACGTTTTGATAGTTCCTGACTGACAGACTGACTGATGGATCAACGCACAGCCTAACCCGCTGATCGTAGAGACGTGAAATTTCAACGACGTATTTATTATATAATGTAGGCATCCGCTATCAAGAGATTTTTGGAAATTATGAATTTCCAAAAATGTCTTGTCCTAAGAGGGTAAAATAGTTGTTATAAGTTTGTATGAAAATCCGTCAATTTTAAAGTTAGATATTTTGTAATATTTCGTATTTGGCTGTTTGGTTAAAAATAATAAAATTCGAGTTTCAGCGTTTTTAGAAAATCAACCCCTGTAGGGGTAAAATAGGGGTTGCAAGTTTTTATCACACTTCGGCAGTTTTAAAGTAATATCTGTTAAACCTCGTATTTAGGTTTAAAATAGAGAATCACGTGTTTCAGCGCTTTTAGAAAATCCACCTTTAAGGGGATAAAAAAGGGGTTGCAATTTTGTATGTAACTTCATCAATATTAAAGTCAAATCAGTGAAAATTTAGCTTTGTGGATAAAGAAACACGTCTTGCAGCGTAAAAATCACCCTTAACGGGCTAAAGCTGGTTTAACAATAAAGCTTTTCTTACGCGTCACTCGAGAGGCAAATATTTTTCAGTCTTAAATTCTTAAGGACGTTTTTTTTTAATTAAATCTAATAATCAAAAATACATCATATATTTTTATTGATCATTTCCTATTTCATTCAAAAACAAATTCATACAATCACAAAACTAGAAAGAAACTTAAGTAGGAAGATGAAATTAAAATACTGTAGGCGGGCAGCCCTTTCGCGTGTTGACGTACCGGGCGGTTGTAGATGATTGTTTTGAATGTCTACAACGGTGGCGCAATGGGAACCCTCTGTGGCGCAGTGGGAGTGTGTTCGACTGCTACGCAGGAGGTCGTGGGTTTGATTCCCACACGGGACACCACTTTGTGTGATCCACAAATTTTTGTTCCGAGTCTGGGTGTACTTTGTGTCCGTGACTTGTATGTTTGTAAAGTCCCCCGCGACACAGGGCTTGTACCCTACTGCGGAAATCGTATTTTAAGAACAAAAAAAAAAATTTTATATAGGGCCGAGTTACAATACTGTACAGATAATATTACTCAATATTACTTAAGGCAATAAGAGTATCTTCATATTTGTAGCAAGGCATGTGCACGTGTACGTCTCGCGACCACGCCTTTAAAAGTGTCCCTACCGTAACCGCTGTCACACATATACTTTTAACACATTATCTACATTCGAATTTCTAAACCCAGTATTGTGTTGCATGTTACCTATTTTCAACCTAACTAACATCCACAACACGAAGCAACATTTTACATAAAAATAACCAAACCAATTCTGAACTCACCGAATTCCGATGAAATTTCAACGTAACTTTACTCTTTGAAACATAAATAAGAGATTACGTTGCGTTACGATTTTTATCTTGGTAACAAATAGAACGCTTATAGTTGAACTTACATTGAACACAACGCTTGTAAAATAATTTAATAGGTTTATTCTTATGCAGCAGGCTTCCGCGTCTTCACATTTATATTATGTACATTATTTACTATTACGCCGCTCTATTGTGGTCCGTTAAACAGCCTCTTTGACCTACTTCGTCCCTTCAATCAATCATCGGTTTAAGCAAATCAGCATTAAGAAAATAAATATGAAGGGGAATCAGAAATTTGGCTAGTAGCTCCACAGCTTATAAATAAAGAGGAGTTGGTTTTCTGTGTCTCATAATAGGTCGTCTGGCTGGAACATAATCTTAATCAGAATCCTTTAATAAAATAATCAAAATGGATGTGTTTTTATGAGTGAACCACTTCAAGACCACTACGTTGATAAATGCCCAATGACATATTAGTCATGTGTCTCATTACAATATAGAAGGTTCTCTACCTTATTTAAAAAAAAAAAACATTATAAATACCGAAGTAAGCTATTGATCTGTTATAAAAGAAAGTGGGTAGAATGGGTCGATATGATCGATATGAAAATAAGGGTCTGTATTCAGGCAATCTGACTGGTTTGACTGCCTCTGTGGCGCAGTGGGAGTGTATCCGACTGCTACGCAAGAGGTCGTGGGTTCGATTCCTACACGGGACACTACTTTGTGTGATCCACAAATTGTTGTTCCGAGTCTCGGGGTGTACTTTGTGTCCGTGACTTGTATGTTTGTAAAGTCCGCCGCGACACAGGGCTTGCACCATACTGCGGGAGTCGTCTTTAAAAAAAAATCTTATAATAATAATAATTATCATCAAGAAAAATACGCATGTCATGATTCAAGTTATTCTACTTTGAATAATTGGTCACTTTATCTTATTGTCTCTTTATTTTCGATTATATTTTTACTCATTGTCTTTTCTTACTTTTTTATTTTATTAATATTACTTACATAAAAAGTGATGATGTGGTCTCCTCTTTATTTATATTCTGTGGGCAGGTCGAAATAGAGTGGTCGTGTAGTATATCATGCTTCGGCTAAACACTGGTGTACATTTGCATAGGAGGCGATGGCATTCCTCCACTGGGCTAAGACAGAGATGCCCCAGCCGGAGTGTAGCGGCGCTGTAAGTGATGTCCCTGATGACAATAGTTTGCCCCACATCATCACCTTTGTCTCTGATATCATGAAACTAACGCATAATTTTATTTAACGCTGCTTCGGAACGCAACAGCCTGTAAGTATGAAACCATAAACCATTCTTTTGAAACTTTTGTTGAGCTGTTGGTATAGTCTTATTGCTATGAATTATGCGATTTAAAATACCATTTTAATAGTTTAATATAAAAAATCATATGGCCATCAATTAAAAACTGCATTATTTGTGACTAAAGATTTTTTTAAGCTGAACATTAAAGTCACGCAAACGTCTACATTATAATCATTTAATTATATTCTTTTCAATTTGGTACCTGTAATGTGCAAAAAACTCTTTAATCAATTAGGTAATTATGGGAAGTCAATCGCTACTTAGGTAATTGAAAAGCGGCACAAAAGAACTCATATAAATCTCATGCTTCCATAGAAATTCTATTTTTCTGTTACTGCTTATTATTTCCTTTAGTTCTTTTACTAAGATTTAAATAGTAGGTATGTGACCTCTAGATATACATATATACCTACACGAATAAAAATTGAATCCGCACACATTACCTGACCAGTTTCATGTTATTTCATTCATAGTGGATCAGATTACACACATTTATTCAATTTATCGATAACAATATAATTATTACAGGGCGATAAAAAGCGCGAGTCGACAGGTGCAGCGGACCTAGTGTCATGCACAGCATGTACGGGAGCCCCGGGCTCCTGTACCCACACCGCCAACAATGGCGGGGTCTCAGAGGTAATTGTCGCCACTTCTCACCGAAGCTAACATAATGTTATCCATATTTTGCGAAATAAACTACATTACCACCCCTTTTTTTTGAGAACACGAACCACACGGAACATACCTACAATCCGCACCAAACCTACAAATGAATAATGTATCGGCTTACGCCGGTAGTAACATGGAATTTGCAGCTTAAATGCAATTACGCCTGGATACCTAAATCACTTTTTGTTTTGTTTTACTGCTGGTTGACAAGAGAAATAACGTATCAATCAAACACACACTGGGCTTATTCGCTATGACTTCGATTAGAGTAGGTAACCTTTAGTACTTAGTTGTAGGCGTTATCAAGATGTAGAAAGATGCGAGCTATTATAATCTTTAAACAAAAAGTAGTTCACGAACGGTAGGGTCCCTCCATCAACACAGACACGGTACCATTAGCCTGTTTACCACGGTAGCAGCTTTCAATATCATCATTCATTTGCATAATAATTTCTTTCAGCCATGTTTCGTCCAGGTTCGCAAAAAAGAACCGCCGCACCCGATCCGCGTGGCGAAGACCATCGACGTGATCGCGCGGATCACTTTCCCCACTGCCTACGCCGTGTTTCTTATCTTCTTCTTCATTCACTATAAGGCGTTTTCTTAATGCTGCCTCTATTTGTACCGCTGACGCTGGCCGCTTCGTGTGAACGGACTATTACTGTGTTTTTTACATCTACTGTTTATTTATCACGACACAAATATGTATGAGGTTAAGCAACTCACTATTATAATACATATTTGATGAATTCGTTAAGAATTGTGATTATACCCGTTTATAGTGATCGTATTGTTAAGAATTATAGTTAAGAGACTTGAAGCAGAAAGCTACCGTCGCAGCTTTCCATAATTAAAGGTACGGTGACACGGTGACGGGGGAGATGGTACGAGCGAGACGCATAGAGAGTTGTAATGCATTAAACAGTAGGTACCCGAGTCGTCGCACAGCACCACTTCGTTCAACCACGTGTCCGCTGTCACGCTGTCCGCCCTCCCCAAGCCACCAATGTAACCGAAACGTTAACGTCAATAAATCGAGAGATGAGTGCGATTTTTCTACAGGTTTTGAAATAGTTTTCTATAAATGTTAATAGACGGACGTTTATAATGTATATCTACGCGTAAGATTTACTTTTTTGTGAATACACGAAACTTATGATAGGATAAAGAGGGATCAATAACTTATGTAATTGTATGAAATTTCTTGTATCAATGTGATTACATCGGACGTTTGTACGAACACTTTAGCGAGAATGAATAGTTAATCGAGTGTCGGGTTTTTATACGGAATGCTTCCTTCGTATTGAAAAGTAAAGAAATCTATTTCAAACCTTAAGACAGTCCAGACGTACCCATTTATTGCTTTTAAGTTAATTAAATTAGTAAGATAGCAAAAGACATGATTACTTTTTATATTTATTAGACATTAATCACCATAGATATAGTTTTTCTGACTACCAACACCTGCATACGTTGTGATAATTATAATTAAATATTATTATGCTTTGTAAAGGTGAAATGTAGGCTTAACGCCATTTTATTTCAATTAAATTGATTATTTTCCGGAATAATATAATTCGAAGTATTGTAAAAAATAGCGGTAGATGCATAGATGAAGCTCAAGTCATTATTATCTTTAAATTCTAATATAAATAATATATTAGTTGTACCAAATGATTTGACGCTAATTCCAGAGGTGTACGACTTCTAGTATGCTGATTAAGTTGATATTGTACCATGAACATGCCTTCTACATGTCAAAGAGTTATTTTTGCCTGATGTAATAGTAGTAGTTAATACAAGAATTGGTAAAAATAACGCTGGCTGTAAATAAAAAAAATACACCTATCAATACGTAAGGTATACTAACCTAATAAAAATATATATTGTAACTAGATACTTGTAAATAAGTATCGTGAATATTGTGCTGTGAGACCATACCGTCACCTTATATGTTGCATAAGTAGAATTTACTTCATCAAGTTAAGGTATTTGTAAAATTAATAAAAGATTGTTCTCTTATATCACCATCTTAGATATTATTACGTAGTGACCACGAATGCTAGGAGCCGATATTTAGATATAATTAATCTAAAGCGGAACTTTGTCTACAACCCTTTTGCGCTTGTTCGCCCATTACATCATAGGATGTGCGTTATTATTTAAATACCTACCTATTTGTGGATGATGATATTATTTATTGTTTAGTATTCGATAAATCGATTTCCTAATTAAAATTAACGATAACTTCAATTGAATTATACACCATCGACATTATGCCTTTCGCTTGTTAAAAGAGTGGACCAAAGAGTCAACTGTTTTGAAACATAGATTTTATATCAAAATTATTGTAATTTACAATAAATTGTAAGAAAAAGCATTTTGGCTGTGCTTTGAATGAAATTATCTATTTCAATTAAATTGTAGATATGCCTGATTACATTTGTAATATTGTGTACTTACTTACATTATTTTAAACGGGTGGTCAAAATTGAAGAGTACCTTAAGATTTTAAAACAACGCTTTTGCCTGTGCCTACGAAATATGTTTATGTCAATATTAAAACCAATTAAAATACTCTGGAGTGTCTATAGATATAATATCAATTAAATATGCAACAATATCTTAACGTGATGATCAATCAATGTGACATTAATAAACTAAAATCTGTGATTGATAATATATCAAAACAAATGAAAGCGAACAGAAATGCTTCATTGAAATCAACACATAAAACTTTGATAACACAGTCACACTTGTAAAATAGGTGTTATACCAATAGACATGTTCAATAAGATATTTAAAGTCCCATTTTATATACATTTAAAAATACATAAACATTATCTATTTACCATTATTTGCTACTGTGACCTTAAATTTCAAAGAATTGTGAGTTTCAGAATGTGTTCCAATGATTTCTAGTAACCCTATGTCCGTATAATTTTAATAAATAGAATTATTGAACTTTAAATAAATTAGATATTTTGACAAATGATATCTGACCACCGAATCTATCTGAAACTATTAAACATAAATACCTATATTATAAAATTATATATACTACGGGTCTCAATTGCGTTTATAATTTAAGGTAAAATGCCTTGTTTATTGCAATACAGTAGAAACGTCGGGCAATAAACAAGGTATTTTACATTAAATTATTCAAGCAATTAAGACCTGCAGTATATATAGTTTTATAATGTGTACAAATCGCGAAAGTTTATTAACATTTATAAATACCTATACATAGGATTTTTCATCTTTTTCCATTGGCTCCCAAGCGGCTAGCGGGCATACGACGATCCGCCCTAAATTCGGGCCCAACTGTCGGCCGGACATACGATCACAGTTGCGCGGCGATTGATCGTGAATTTGTTCGCTAGGCGCTCGATGGGTTAAAAAATTGGAATTTGTAACAGAACCAAAGTGTACGAACTCAAACACTATATACGTTAATTGCGGCAACAATTTAATATGCCTACTTAGGCCGATATCTCACTGGCGTTTTGCGAGCGTTGGCGTTTCTTCCACGTCTACGCTGCGGAGACGCGACATTGCATATCCAACGTGATAAGCAGCAACCATGCAATTGGCCCCCGACGTAAAACCCCGTCCGCGCCTACAGATAGAGCGGGACGGCGTGATTGTATCTCAAAAAACGCAATGTTAACGTCGCGTCTGCACATAATTGGGATGATGACTACAATGAAAATAAATTAATTTTCAGTATCAAGCAATAATACGTCATAACGAGATTTGAATAAATGCCTTATTCCACAATTTAACGTCTGTAAGATTTTTTAATCATCAAAACAAATACTAAAAGTAATGATTTGACAGTCAGTATTCCATTCTATTTACTGTAAAGCGTGTCGTTTTGACATTTCATTACAAAATACTGATTTGACTTAATAGTTATCATCCCCATTGTTACTGCGCAGACGTTGGAGAAACGCCAACGTTTGTAAAACGCTAGTGGGATAGAGGCCTTAGCTATTGAGTCCAGACGTTACACAAAATTTAAACACACAATTCACGCGTCATTGTTTGTTACTTATTATCTCCTACTCGTATCTATATTATTACGGAACAATTTGTTAAAGTTTATACCTAAAGTACAATCAGACCATTCCCTTTATATTTGGATAGATACAAAGTGATACTATTTTAAATTCGCAACGTTTTTATAGGTACTATTTAAAATGTAAGATAAAATTAACATATCATTCGCTTTATAAGATACAACATTGTACCTATATAAAATAATATTGTGCTATCCTGTAAAAAAATTAAATTATTATTATTATATTCTATGCTGCCTTTAAATATATATACATGTATAAATTATACTTTATATTATAGGTAGGTATTGTTTGTTATGTGAAGCACTTCCTTGTTTGTAAATTTTATGATGTTTATGCCAAAACCTTTGCTGATTTTATTGAATGCTCATTCATCAATTTCTGCTGCGTCTGTCTTTGAGACAAGCAGTACTTAATTGAGTGCTACCTGAGTTTGAATAACGCCTGGTTGTAACTATGACGGAGCACTATAATCTCTCCTCCAGTAGTCATACTTGCTTGTAAGGTCCAATTTATATCGAAGTGGTAGCGGCCGGCAGCGCACTTTCAGTTGTCAAAGAATTTAAAACTTTATTTTCATAATTAAAAGACCAGCATCGCTTGAAAAGCTCAATGAGGTCGCGGCACCGCGCGCGGCCGCTTGTGGCCGCACGGCCTTCAAGCGCCACTGCCATGAAGATGTGAATTGAGCGTTAGAAACGCTACACAGGTTTGATTTCCAAATTCTTAAAACTCCCTAACGCTTTCTTCCCATTTCCGTTTTGGTTTGGAATCAATATCATCAAAATTAAGTGCTCGAAATGAAATAAAAACCAAACATCTATAGCCAATCTTTGACAATAGCAATTCCTAATTACTTAGATGCTTCTTTTCGACACAAATTATATTGTCTTGTTATCTCCACCATATTATTTGGACGAAGTCCAAAATATAAATCTTTATTTATAAAGTTACTGAATCAAAAACATCTCACTTAATAAATATATTGTTGATATTATGTTGATTTTAAAATAAGACGAATTAAATTTACTTTTATTTAGTAACCCTCCAAACGTCTGGCTCAACTATGGGCCGGACATACAGTGGGCCTAGACAAAGTCACATTCGAACAGCGATTGTCTAAGCCCCCTGGGGGCCTAGACATTCAAATAGCGATGTCGTTAATGGAAAAGTATTGTAGTATAGAATTTGACGTTTGTGGTTAGTCGTATGGTCTCCACCATAGACATTTTTTTTTTCGAACGATTAGAACAGCGTTAGCGAATTCGCCACGGAGTCTATGCCCACAGGTGTCCGGTTGACAGTCAGTCGCGGCGATTGGTCGTGAATTTGTTCGCTAGACGTTCGATGGGTTAATGTTATATTCTATTTAAAAAGTATTAATATTACGTTTAGTACAAATTAATCAGAAACATTTAAAGCGTACTTTTGAAGTCAGATTCTAAAATACTTAAGTTTTATAAATTTAATATATTAAATAAACTAATTAAGTAAATATTGATTTATATAACAATGTCCTGTAGTTATGATTATTTTTGTATAATATTGCCTACTCAGATTTTCTAGTCATTTTACCTGTATAATGTAACTGCGATCTATTTATCAAATGTAAAAGTTAATTATAAAAATGCTTTGCCGAACATGAGAGATTAGGCTAAATATAAGCCGCTTAATTATAGGTATTATATAAGCAAGTATAATGAACTACTTAAGTAGTTATTTACCGTATATGCTGTACCATAAAAACAATAATATGAGTAGACTTCCCATTAATTCCTGCAAGAGAACACAGCGTTCGTGTGTCGCTTTACCTTAGGTTAAAATTCATGACGCAAACGTAGAGCTGATATCACAAAATCTTCATAATGTTTTACTAAATAAAACATACAATTGCTAGTGTAGTTTTATTTTCAAATTGCAACTGTTCATAGTAGATTATAATGTTTAAGTTGACTGTGATCAAACGTCTACGAAAAGCGCTACGGTGTCGTAGCGGGGCTACGACATGTACAAAATTTATCATTTCAAGTTAATCTGCAATAAACAATAAAGGGGAGGTATTCTCATCTACAATTTAACCGTTCAGTTTTGAAGAATATTTTCTAATAGTATTGAAATACACAGCTGGGTTTAATATTAGTCGTAGAATTGTTAATAAGCTTACATTTAGTATGTTTAGTATTAAGGATTTATTGTCAACAATTTGATGAATGAAGACATTAGTGAGATACTATCAAAGAACAATGAAACTGGCTGTATTATTAAAGTTTGCCATTGTTTAATGTAATTACAATAATATTTTCAAAATTATCATCGTTGTAAATAACTATTTGTATTCTTGCAGTATCGAGAATCGATTTCTAATTCTGAATGTCCATCATAGATAATTACTTAACGTACATAATAACTCGATGTTAAAAACATGCATACGACCACGTGCGACTTGCGAATTTCTTCAAAAAGGCAGTCAATTACACGACACTGTGTGGACTTAGGCGTTTCAGCTCATTGAAAGGGCCTATTTAAATGGACATTCCGAAACATATTACATTTTTTAACATGTTTAATAATTTGTCAACATTCTTACAATAATAAGGTTTATTTTAAGAAATAATTCATCTCAATTTATCATTTTTTATTGAAAAGTTATACACGGTTTCTGACGTAATTTTGTTTAATTTGGTTTTTTAATAAATATATGCATTAACACGTAACAATATCCAAAATTAAACAAAGTTTATGAAAATATATATATTACGGGTCATAATCGCGAGAATAATTTAAGGTGAAATACCTTATTTATTGCCCGACGTTTCGACCGTATTGCAACGGCCGTGGTCACATGTAGACTAAACAAAATTTGTCTTACGAATTCATCAGAAACCGGATATAAGTCAAGTATTTTTAATTATATTCAATTATGTTATGAAAGGAAGTGAAATTAGACAAGTAGCTAAATATTGATGCACTGCGAGTTTAACCGCGGTGTAAGCTTTTGTAGAAATTGCACATAACTTCGTAGGTTAGAGAAAAACACAATTATATAAATTAGGAACAACAAATTGTGAGAAAATTAAAATCAGAAACCTTACATTTTTCTTTTCAATAATGTGAATGTATCTGTGCGACTCATATTAAGTGACAATTATAAGTGTTTTGTTGGTACATTATAATAACATAATACCAATGTTGGTAAGTACATTACATAGATATAGATAGTTCTACTTATTTATGCGCGTGAACTTGTAATTATACAACTTTGACATAACTATCGCGTTGCATGATTATAACTATTTATTATACGGAAATTAACGGACATTATTTACCTTAAAATTGCTTGACGTTTCGACCAGGTCGCACCGGCCGTGGTCGAAATGTCAAGCAATTTTAAGGTAAACAATGCGCGTTAATTCCTGTTTATTAAATAGTTAAATACAACTTTAATTTGTGTGGCAATGACGCGGCAGTCGTCGTTCTAGCAACACTCACACACACAGACACTGTATCGACACACGGTCACCCACACATAGCATCACGCGTACAAATGAGTTGAACTATCTTATTCTTAATGGAATTCTGGTTAAATAGTATCTGATACCTACCGATTTTTAAAATACAGCAGGATTTTTGATAGATAATTCCATGTTCTAAAGAATTTGTTTCCACAGCTTACACATGGTTATCTATCTAAATTAAATAGATACGAAAATCGACATTATAAATTTGAAACAGAAATATTTCTAATTAATTACATTAAGTGGATACCTAAATTAGTACATTCTTCTTCCCTTTCCTAAAATTGTACAGGGTGATTAGTAACATACTAACAACCTCCCGCTCGTGGGTTTTTACATAACCCTAAATAACTTTGTAATTTCAGTATTGTATAATATTTAATATATTAACTCATAATCACTTACCAGTTCTTTTTGGAGTTACGACCTTAACCACCTACAGACTATTATACTGGAGTAAAATCGTTAAAAAAAGGTTTAGGTCCTTAACCTGACAAAGTAACATCGATTTTACTCCGGAGTCTATTAGATGTGTGTAAATGATTGTGTGACAAAAGTAGTTGGTAGGCGATGAAGGGTTAATTTGCATTTTTTTTTTTCAAAAATATATTACGAAGTAAGCTCTTGGCTTTTTAGATTTGGTTAAATGTAAAAGAGCCAAGAGCGAAAATCACCCGGTAGATGATGGTTTGGAAAAGATTATAGCTGCTACAAAGAAAGAATATCATGATTATTTGTAAAAGATGTTAAAGGCAAGAAGTCAACCTTCAACTTACACTAAGCGATAAACTTACCTAACAACGTGAAAACTAAATGTACCTACCAAAAGTGAGTTTAATCTTAAAGATATACCAAATATTCAAACTTCACTCAATTTTGATACGTAGCAGGTTAAAACTCATACTGTCACAGTCACTTAAAGTGGAGACGAAAATCCTAATTGTACTAAATGGATACCTGTTGAAGTTAATAGAGTCGCAGATACCACGTTAAATTATTTACGGAAGTTATTTTAAGTTAAATGTTGAAACAAAGTAATTTCTTACCACTTACTAATTTATTAGTTGGTACTTAGTAAGTATTTGTTAACACAAATATTTTCACACTGTTTTATAAATTTCCTGTTTGAAAAACTGTAAACTCTGGTGGGAATAAAAGTATTCTCATTCAAATGTATTGTAAGTTTAAACACATAGTTTGCTTGAAATACTTAGTATGTATTTTGTAATCAAGCAATTAAATAGATGATAAATTAGATAAGTATTCAATTAATATTTTCATAATAAAATCCGTCGTGATGCATTAAGTACCAACTTATGCGTAAAATTTAATTAAGAACAAAAACTAAAATGTAGTTTTGAAAAAGTGTTATGAAGTTTCTAATATAACACATTCTTATTAATTGAATGTAAGTAGATATACTTACTTTTAAATTGGTTATGTTATGTTGCATGATGAGGAAGAGTTCTTAGATATGAATTTATCTTGTTAAGTTTCAAAAGACTATGACGCAAATGCATCTCTATTTGTATCTAAAAGATGGCTATCTAAAGCAATTTCATTTTATTTTATCATTTATTGGAGATTGTGTACCATTTTGTTGTAAGTATATTTACCGTTGCAGTTTGAAATGAGACACAACTGCTTTTGTAAATATGGAAATGTCAGCGCGCTGACCGCCCGTTCGTTATATTATGGCATTGTAAATAATTTTAATGTAAAATTTATGAATTACAATTTTCATCAAATAAAACACAAATTCGAATTGAAATTTACTTTTTTTTACTCTCATGGTATGTTGTGCTGTACTTAATTGTTAGCTGTTTCCCTAAAAACTATTCTTAGTAACTAGGTAGTTAGTAATAATATATTTTTCGTTTTAGCTTTGGATTTCAACGTATTCATGAAATTAGGAAGTATCACCATCACTACCATTACTCTTTTACTAGAATAAACAGTGTCTATACCTATACTGCAGTGTCTATACAGTCAGTTCTGGACTAAAACATAAAGTAAGTCAGTGACATTTTGCATTAATCGGTAATGTTAGATGTTTTTCCCAGTTTTCAATTGAAGTCGGTTCAATTATCTTAAAAAAGTAGTTTAAGACGTGTAGTGGGTATGTCGTGAGGTACCGGCTTAAGAATAGTACCACCCCATCTCGACCCGTGCGTGTCGTCAAAGTGGCAACGATTTCACACTGAAGGACGGGCAGCAGCGTCCTCTGCGTACTTTAAAGCCATACTGCGATCGCCAAAAGTGGTAATTATGGCAAATACCTCCAGGATTTAATAAGTAGGTTCTACTGTGGAGAACCATGCAAAACAGTGGGACATCGTATGGGTTGATATGAATAACTAGTTTATAAGGTTATGTACCACTACTGCAGCTTGCAGTATTGCCACTACTTATGTCTATAGTTAAAAAAACAATGGGTCTATAGTTAAAAAACATGCTGGGCTGTAGCTAGGAGAACATTGTGTGGTAATACCCTAGTTTAATAAAAATCGTAAATAAATTGACTTTTTCCCGTAGTTTAGTTGTCCGATCAACCGGACTATAGATTTTTTTATACATGGTGCAGTTGATCAGACTACGGAAGATACAAAACCTTAGGAAGAGGTAAGGGCTTAAGGCCGACCCTTGATGCAAGCCGACCGCCACCTTAAACTCTTCGGTTTAGCCGGCAGCGAGGTTACCTCACATACTTTGCAGGCAGGTTTGTTTAGAGTGAGAAAGACTTATCGCTCTACATCATTCGTTAGACGAGGATGGCAATAGCCTGCTCTGCTGTCGTAACGAAGAATGCAGTAACTGACAAAAACCATTATTTTAGTTATTTTCTTGAAATGGCAACGTAAGCCATACACTATGCAATAATAACAAAAAAAAAATTAAAAGCAAATTGGAAACTTAAATGTTATTAGCATAATATGTAGTAGTTAGACCAAGTTATTTACATTCACTAAGATAAATTGCAATTGTAGTAACTATAATAAACTAGCGGCTCGCATCGGCTTCGCACGGACTTTCTCCAGTCCATAAAATAGCTCCACAGTCCGGACCATTCGACTCACACTTGGCATTTCAAAATGTAAACGTCGGTACCCCGGTACCTCGGTAAACGAAAGGTACCCCATCCGCCGACGGCCATATTCAAGTAATTCAATACAATAGTCTCTATTTGCTGATAAGCTGCAGTCAGGAATCTCGGTAAGTATATCATATAATAGTTTTATCATTACATTTAAAAGATTGTCAGGGACAAAGGTAAAGTGGACTGGTTGAGAGTGTAATCGTAGTATTAGGTACTGATAATAGTGGGCGCTGTCTGGGGCGGAGTGTCTGTCTAATGGGTGGCGGAACGTTTAGTGATAAGTACCTACTGTAAATGTGAGGGATTAGATAAGAAACCACCGAATTAGACGTCTTTATTAGACTTCTAAGCTTTGATACCTACGCGACCATGCTCAGTAATGTGGAGCTATTTTATGGACTGGAGAAAGTCCGCGCAAAGCCGAAGCGGGCCACTAGTTTATTATAATAATGGCAACTGTAGTTTATCTTGATGAATGTAAACAATTTGGTCTAATTACTGCATTTTATGTTCATAAAATGTTAGTTTCCAATTTGCTTTTAATTTTTTTTTTGTCATTATTGCATGGTATGGCTTACGTTGCCAAATCAAGCAAACAACTAAAGTAATACTTTTTGTCCATTTCATTTAATTCCATTCATTTATTTTTGCATAACATGGGTACATTATGAGGTGTTAGTAATTACAATATTGAGCATTCCAAGTTTTACCAAGTTGTATTACTGAGAATAACAATTTTTATTATATTTAAGTGATTATATATCTATTTATTTAATTACATTCATGCATATGGTTAGGTACACATATATCATAAAACTATATTAGGTAGATAAAATTCATAACCATTAAATTATGTCAATATTATCATCAAAATATTCTTTCAACGTGTAGTAGCACTTTTTTAAGAGTACATTAATGAGCTAATTTTCAAATTTTACCTTATTGTCTATGTCTTTGATATATGTCGGTAGTTTGTTATAATTCAGCGGTGCTCTACAAATATGCTACTATACATCAACGCGGTTTTGCTTAGTACCAAACATAGTTTACCTAGGTGTCGTTGACGTTCCCTCTTATTAAATAGGTTTATATTCTGCTTTACAAACATTGCGCTTTCATGTATGAATATGCCAGGTAACATAAGTATAGAATATTGAATATCATAAGGCCTGCATGATTCTCTTGACTTCAAACCGAACATTGTTCTTATACAGCGTTTCTGCGCTTTAAACACCAGGTGAGTGTAGTTCCCCCAAAAAATAATGCCATAACGAAGAATCGAAGAGATATATCCATGGTGAGCAGTCATAAGCGCGTCTCTACTAGTAATAAATTTCAGTCTGTACAATCCATACGCAAACTGGCTGATGTTTTTGCAAATATGGTCAATAGGTAATTTCCAGTTCATTTATTGATCCAAATGTAGCCCTAGAAATTTAGGATATAAACATTCTTCGATTCTCACCCCCCGATAATTAATATTAAATGCTATAGAATTGTCATTAATTACTGGTCTTTGTTTGAAATTAATAATTTTCGTCTTCTCTAAATTATTTTTTAAATTATTTAATGTTAGCCAATGGATAATAGATATCAATGAGTTATTAATAGTAGATTGTAGTGATGTCAATGTCAAGTCAGAGAATAATATTGTGCATTCAACTGCAAATAATGTCATTTTATGTTTAATACTTATTGGTAAGTCATTAAATATAATAAAGAGCAGTGGGCCTAACACACTGTCCTGGGGCATTCCATATTTGACTTTTCTTACATCAGATTGATACACTTTTTAAATTTTTGTTCTTGTACATAGTCTTGTTATTTGCGTGACCTGCTCCCTGTCAGTTAAATAGGACGATATTAGTTTATGAGCATTGCCCCTTATTCCATAGGAGTAAAGTTTATATAATAAAATGTCGTGTCTTACGTGGTCAAAAGCTTTTGTCATGTCCATAAATAGACCAACTACTGGATGTCCCCTATCCATATTAAGGATCGTAAAAAATTATAAGTAGCCATGTTTATATTTTTATTCTTCCTAAATCCATATTGCTGGGGGTTCAATATAGATTCCTTTTCTAGGAAAGTATTGAGGCAGTTATAAATCACTTTTTCGTATATGTTAGCAAATATTGGTACTATTGCTACCGACCTATAGTGACCTATGATTTGTTTTTCGCCCTTTTTGTACAGAAGTTTAATTATTGATTGTTTCAATTCATGAGGAAATAAACGTTGTTCAAGGCTCAAATTAATTAAATAAGATAAAGCAGGTGCTGTAGAACTACTTACGTCTTTCGACTATAGCTGTTAATATCCCATCGATGCCAGCGCTTTTTGTATTCTTTAGTTCCATGATTATATTAAAAATGTCAATAGATGATATCGGATTCATAAAAAATATTTGCATATATTATGTCCAGGTGAATTATTACTAGGTTTAGAGTTACTTCCATTATCCACAATGTCCACATAATAGTCATTAAAAGCATTGCATATTAATTTGGAATTTATTATCAATTCACCATTATATTTTATCTCGGTAATGTTTAAATTAGTATTTTTATTTATTTATTTTTATTGAGCCATTAATAATTCTCCAAGTTGCTTTTAATTTATTTTCATTTATTTTGATATAGTGGGGGTTAAGGGGAGAACGGTATTAACATCTTAACCGACCCAACTGTCAACCTCACCTGCACGCGCCGGAGGGCGGCGGTGGCAAATCTAGCTTCCGTGGTATCCCCTGCTAGATAACAGACGAGGCAATGGCGACCGAGCAATGGCGGTATAACCATAAACCTGACTGAGAAATCAGCCAGAAGAGGCTAGAGCGAACCTTGGGGTGTAAATTACCCCTAAAATGTCTCCCGGGGAGACCAAACTCGTGAGCCTTGGTAGGCAGTTGGTCTAGGAGAAGGTACTCCGAATAATAAACCAAATGTGCTGCCTTGCACAAAGGTGTTGATTCACCAAAGACTAGGATGCATACCCAAAAAGTATGCCGAAATCAAAATGGAAGCAGGATTACAAAACAAATTACCCCAGGAAGGTACCAGCCATGCTGGAGAATCCTTCTCTGAGAAGAGCCCACAGGGCAACTCAGACAGCCTCACCGTATCTGGGGGAGGCACAATTTTGCTACAAAAATATGGAGAACACGACTTAGATACACCCACTGGTCCAACCAAAAAACTATATAAAAACCCCGACACCAATAGGTAAATGGTACAGCAGGCTTTCCATCCTAGCCTGTTTAATAATCGGCCAAGAATCAACTCAACCACACCAAGTAAACTGAAGGACAAACCAGTTCAAGCAAATGACACAGAGCTAGACAAGAAGAACACCTCAACCTTATGGCAAAACGATAAAGTGCCTCCAAAAAGGCAAAAAAGAAAAGAGGCAAGCCCAATTCACAGAGACAATGCAAAGAAAACAAAAAACACATCAACATTTACAGTGCCGACACATAACCAATTTGACATCCTTAACAATGAAGAAACCGAAGAACCAGCCAAAGAATATTTACCTAAGGCCGAGCCTATCTTTGTAACAGGAGTATTGGATGTTAAAGCACTGAAAACTATGCTAAATAAAATAGCCGACAGCAGCTTATACAAAATGACAACACTAAGATCCGGACATATTATTAAACTAAGGCCAAATGACATACAGACCTACAAGGCAATAAGAGAACAATTCATTAAAGACAACATATCGCACTACACTTACAAACTCAAATGTGAAAGAGCATATAGAGTGGTAATAAGAGTCACTATCACTCTACAGAAGATATATCTCTAATCACACAAGAACTCCAAGAAAAGGGTCATGAGGTCAGACAAATAGTAAATATACTGCACAGATCTACCAAAGAGGCCTTACCTGTGTTTTTCGTTGATTTAGAACCAAACAAAAACAATAAGGATATATTCAAACTAGGATATCTGAGACAAATGAAAATAACAATAGAAGCCCCATACAAAAAAAAAGAAATCATGCAGTGTAAAAGATGTCAACGCTTTGGACACACTAAGAATCAGTGCTGTAGACCATACAGGTGTGTAAAATGTGGTCAAGATCATCCTACTTCAGCATGCATCAAATCGTCAGATACAGATGCAACATGTGCAAACTGCCAGGAGAATCACCCTGCAAGCTATAAAGGCTGCGCAAAATTTAAACAATACAGAGAAAGAATACTTAAAACCAAACCAATCATAAAAGATGCGCCGTCAACTGTAAACATTAAGAAAAGCGAAACTTTAGATCAAACTCCAAAACAAAACGTAAAACAGCATAAGCCCACAGAAAGAAAGAGTTACTCGCACGTAACAAAAGATCGACCTCTGAATGAAGATCTAAGTGACTCAGTAAACTTTCAAGACAGACTAGAACAAATGTTTGCTCAATTTCAAAAAGTCATGATCGGCATGATGGACAAGATGATGGACCGTATGATCCAGCTTATTGCAAGCCTATTTAACAAATGAATCACACATTCCGAGTGGTCACTTGGAACGCCAACGGCCTGACGGAACGTCGTCAGGAATTACAAATATTTCTTCAAATAGAAAAAATTGACATAGCGTTAATTTCCATGACAAGATTGACTGCAAAATCGCACTTCACGATTCGAAACTATACAGTTTACACAACAAATCATCCATCAGGAAACAGCCATGGTGGGACAGCAGTAATTGTAAAAAGCAATATTAAACATTACGAACTAGAGAAATATAGCACTAATAAAATACAAGCGACTTCAATAAAGGTAATGATGAACAATAAAATTGAGACGACTATGTCTGCAGTGTATTGTCCACCCAGGCATTCGATTACTAAAGACGACTACAACTCTTACTTTTCCTCCCTAGGTCCTCGATTTATATGTGGTGGAGATTGGAACGCAAAACACACCTACTGGGGTTCTCGTTTAATTACACACCGATAAAGACAACTATACGGTATTTCACAGAATCTAAGACTAGAGTGCTTGTCCTCACGTGAACCGACATACTGGCCAACCGACCGAACTAAGATTCCAGATTTACTCGATTTCTTTGTGATCAAAAATATAAGTCGGAACTATATGACTACAGAAACTTGTACGGATTTAACATCTGACCACACACCAGTAATACTTAACGTCAACTCAACGGTGGTGTTGTCTAAACCAGCTCATAGACTGCACAACAAAAATACTGATTGGATAAAATATCAAGATAGGGTCACAGAGGAAATCAAAATTAACACTTTGAAAACTGAAACACAGATTGAAGAAGCCATCGAAAAATTAAATATAATTATTCACAAAGCAGCTGCGGCCGCCACAAAAGTGAGAAAAAAGTCGCCAATAATGTTAAACGAATACCCAAAAACGATCAAAGAAAAAGTTACCGAACGTCGCCGGCTAAGAAAAATATGGCATGAAACTAAATACCCTACAGACAAATCCGCATTTAATCGAGCTTCTAATGAACTGAAAAAGATGATTAAAACCTTCAACAATGATATTTTACAAACACTCCTTTCTAACTTGACTCCAAGCACAGATACAGGACAGGTTATTCGCTTTGGAAGACAACACATAGGCTAAAACGCCCCAATAGACAAATTCCGCCTATAAGAAATGACAACGGGGAATGGGCCAGATCGGACCTGGAAAAGGCCAATATATTCGCAGATCACCTTTGTAAAGTGTTTCAACCATTTCCTGAGTCGAGCCCTGAGCACGACAATAAAATTAAACGCTACCTAGAAAGCGCCTATCAAATGAATCTCCCGCTAAAATTTGTAAACCCCACCGAAGTAGCTCGTGAAATAAAACAGCTAAAAGATGGTAAATCGCCGGGTTACGATCTAATTGATAGTGCTCTTCTAAAAAACCTACCAAAAAAGGCAATTGTAGCAATAGCCAACATATTTAATGCCTGCTTACGACGTTGTCACTTCCCAGGACAATCGAAAATAGCGCAGGTTATATGCTGCCTAAACCTGGCAAGCCACCTAACCAAGTCGGCTCATACCGACCTATTAGTCTGCTGCCCGTAATGAGTAAACTCTTTGAAAAACTCATACTGAAAAGAATGAATGTTTATCTGAACGACATAATTCCAAATCACCAATTTGGTTTTAGGGAAAACCATGGCACCACCGAACAAGTTCACAGGATTGTCGACTATATAAGCAAATCACTGGAGGAAAAACTGTACTGCTCTGCCGTCCTTCTGGATATTAGCCAAGCCTTCGACAAAGTGTGGCACGAAGGCCTGCTGTACAAAATTAAAAAGATGCTTCCTCACTCGTTTTACCACCTATTACATTCCTATCTCAGTATGCGATGCTTTGAAGTAAAATTTCGTGAGGATCTCTCTGACTTTCATGAAATCAAGTCAGGAGTGCCCCAAGGGAGCATCCTAGGTCCGGTACTGTACACAATATTTACTGCCGACCTTCCAACAACAAACAACACCAAGGTTGCGACATATGCGGACGACACGGCCATACTATCTGCCCACACAAATCCAGTAACTGCATCTGACCAACTACAACACCACATTTATAAAATTGAGGAATGGCTTAAAATCTGGCGAATTCATGTTAACCAAAATAAGTCGACACATGTCACATTCACCCTCAGGAGAGACACTTGCCCTCCGGTAAAAATCAGTAATGATATAATCCCACAAGAAGAACATGTAAAGTACCTAGGCATGCACTTGGACAGAAGATTAACATGGCAGAAACACATATGGGCCAAGCGGAAACAGTTAGATTTAAAATTACGTAGTATGTACTGGCTAATAGGACGCCATTCTCAAATGAGCACTTACAGTAAGCTTTCAGTCTACAAAGCTATCCTGAAACCAATTTGGACCTATGGCATCCAACTCTGGGGTACAGCCAGCAATAGCAATATTGAGATACTGGAACGTTTCCAGACTAAAACACTGAGAGCCATCTTTAATATACCTCAATACATAAGTAATAGAATCATATATCACGACTTGAAAGTACCAACAGTGAAACAAGAAATAGTGAAGTATAGTAAAAACTATCAAAACAGACTTTCAAATCACAAAAATGAACTTGCCCAAAGATTAAGTGGGGACAAAGGACTGCGATATAAGAGACTGAAGAGACACGGTGTTCCAAATCTAGCGAACAGATTCATCTCATTGGAATGAGACATTTATTTATGAAGTGTCTCATCAAGCTGTACCATAAAAAAAAACCAGATACCCGATTATCGGACAGAGAGGTGGCTTAATGTTGACTGCAACAGATTGCCATGATGCAGATAAAACAAAGAAGAAAAAAAAAAACATTTTGTGACCTTTGGGTTAATCTAATTATTGTCTATAATCTAGAAGCATATGTTTTAAACTGTGTTTTGTTGCATATTGTAGAATTTTTCCAAAATTTCCAAAGTAATTCCCTTTTTTTTTACTACCTAGTTTTATTCCTTTAGAAATCCATTTTGTTTTAGTTGTAGGTACAATTTTAATTCTATGAATTGGAAAACATAGATCATATAGCAGCTTAAATAAGTTTATGAATCAGTTCAATGCCTCATTTGCTTCAGTCTGTTCATACACTTGGGAAAAACTCAATTGAAAAATTAAATTTTTAAATTTATATCTATATTCTGAGGAAAAATCATCCTTTTAAGTATAAACCAATGTTTTAATACCATGCTAGCACTAATAGGGCATTGTATAATTTGCGCAGAATGATTCAATATACTGAGTTCTACCAATTCACTTTTGCACCCCCGCAAGTTGTGTCGAATATTGTCAATGCAAGTATTACTGGCATATCGAGTAGCTTGTTGGAATTCGGCTTTAAACTGAATGACCAAATAGTATTTTGCAATTCTAAGGAAAGTCCATTCTTTTTAAGTAAATCTATGTTTTAGTCACCACATAGTATAACTTTTTGGTTTTTGTTCTTACAAACATAAGACAAGAGAGTGTGCATTTTTGCATAAAAACATTCAAGAGATAATGAGTCAAATTTAGGAGGCCTTTACATACAGGCAATATAAATACCATAACTATTTTTTTTAAATTCATTTATAGAACATTCACATTTGTTTGCTATTGATAGATTGTCCATTTCATGAACAGTTTTATATTTAATACCATTTTTTACTAAAATATATGATCCGCCATGTCGAGACTGCCTCATAAAGGAAGCCGCTAAACTCAAATTAGGTATACATAAATATTGTTCGTCCTGTACTCCTCCGTCAATATTCTTAATCATTTCATTTAGATTAACACACAACATATCTGACTTACTTATTAACTCATTTATGTTTTGATGAATATTGACAAGTATTTAGGCACGAAAAATCTAATCATGGTTTCTTAACTAATCCCTCACATTTACAGTAGGTACTTATCACTAAACGTTCCGCCACCCATTAGACAGACACTCCGCCCCAGACAGCGCCCACTATTAACAGTACCTAATACTACTATTACACTCTCAACCAGTCCACTTTACCTTTGTCCCTGACAATCTTTTAAATTTAATGATAATAGGTACTATTATATGATATACTTACCGAGATTCCTGACTGCAGCTTATGAGCAAATAGAGACTATTGTATTGACTTACTTGAGTATGGCCGCCGGCGGATGGGGTACCTTTCGTTCGACGTTTACATTTTGAAATGCCAATTGTGAGTCGAATGGTCCGGGCTGTGGAGCTATTTTATGGACTGGAGAAAGTCCGTGCGAAGCCGATGCGAGCCGCTAGTTTATTATAGTTACTACAATTGCAATTTATCTTAGTGAATGTAAATAACTTGGTCTAACTACTACATATTATGCTAATAACATTTAAGTTTCCAATTTGCTTTTCATTTTTTTTTTGTTATTATTGCATAGTGTATGACTTACGTTGCCATTTCAAGAAAATAACTAAAATAATGGTTTTTGTCAGTTACTGCATTCTTCGTTACGACAGCAGAGCAGGCTATTGCCATCCTCGTCTAACGAATGATGTAGAGCGATAAGTCTTTCTCACTCTAAACAAACTTTAAACGCTGGCAAGTCCGACTGCGGGCACTTTTGCATAGGCAGAGGTAGTTTAACATGTACAGGAAATAAATAGCTTTAATTTTATATATAAATGATAACAATACGCCATGAACGTAATAACGTAACAAAATATTACCTGCTTACACCTGGCTGCGAAAGGGTTGCGGGCAAGTGCGCAAAGGCACCCATCGCTTTTCAAGTTCTCTACGTCTATTTCTATAAAGTAGAGTGTATTTCATTGCAATAACAAGTGAGATTTTTTTTGATTATAATTAATTTAATTAAAAATACTTGCGGGCAAAATCTGATAGGCAGACTGGCCAAAACATATTGCCCCTTTTATGATTGTATAGAAAAACATGATTTCATTACCATACTCGATGAACGATGCGAATCTGCAGCCGTATCTCAGTCTATTACGAAAATTTGCAATTATTATTTATTGTTTTAGTGATGAAAATTTTAATTAAATTTAATATCACAAATTAGTAAAAACAACTTTTTTTGTGACAAAGTACGTACATAATGTATCCATACATAAAAGTATTCGCCTTTTCCTCGATGTTACTGAATCTTGTTTATTTTTCTAGCTATATAAGATAAATTCCCATTAAACAGTCTCGTTTGTAGTACGTTACGTATATTTCATCTCAGTAAAGTGTTAGAGGTTAGTTTATTATAAACACCATTGCCCCGAAAAAGGAAAATGCATTTTTCCCTCAAAATGTAAGATCATCAAGAAAAGAACTACAAGTAAGATCACAAAAATGCACAGAGTTACGATTACCCTTTGAAAAAGCGGGAGCAATTCCGCGTCAGTACCGAAGCCCGAGAGAAGAAAAACCGAAATGAAATCATGATTGAGGTTTACCAGAATCTAATGACAAGTGAGGAAATTAAATTAGTTTATTTGGACCCTGTTAAGCAGACAAGATCCAACCAACATTATGTTACTTTTGAGTACGATTTGAAATTTAGGAGTGAATATAAAACAAACAGGCTTATGAATATAAAAATGGAAAGATACCAATGGTAACACATTAAATTAGCATTATTTTAAATGTAATGCCACTTGCTATGCGCCCATAGTTTTCCTGATTTTCTTTAAAAACTACCCATGGATCTTTTATGCAAAAAAGAAAATCATCGGTAACATTTTCACGGGGGATCCAAATAAAAAATATATGAAGTTATAAAAATATTTATTAAAGGTATTATATAAAAAAGAATAATTTTTAGCTTACTTTTACTTTATTATTTAACCCAACGTTTCGAACACTTTCCTAGCGACAAAGGAACCTGAATAGTATCCGAAATGTCGGCTTAAATATATATTGTAAAAGCAAATAAAATGCGTTAGTGTCCGTAAGACTTTGTTTTAGTTAAAAATCTTGAAAAGGTACCTAAGGGACATTTAATCAAGATATAGGATCACGATCCACTTCCACTTCCAACTCAAAATCAGGTTCCCCCGAAAATCCGTCTACATCATCTTCTATACTATTATCACCAGTAAATTTCTTATAGAATGACTGAGCATCATGAGGGATCAAATGCATTAGGCTTCTGATGTCATTCAACTTTGCTTGTGGTATCATCTTCCCATGAGGCCAAAGCATTTGCATTAGATTTTTTGTTATGAAACGTTGTCTACCACGGCAATTTTTTTTCAGATCAACTTCTACAAAAGAATCTTCTTGATTGTAATCCATAAACAAAGAAAACATCGCCTCCTTTTTTAATAAAATTTCTTTCGTCTGTAATGTCAGGTAAAAGTAGGGCTGTTTTGGGGTGTGTCTTCGATGACATCTTGTATAAAAGTTTCTGTAATATAATACGAACAAAACGTGAGTAAAATGTATGATAAACTACACCTTCTTGTAGAATATTATAAGTACTTCAAGGTATTTCAAAAAACATTTTGAGGTTAAGAAAGTTTTTGTTTAAAACTTACCATCTTTACTTTCATCTTGAGTGTCATCGGAATTATAACCCAAACAGGCATTCAACAGTACACTATTAAAATTATGTTCCATCTCCTCTAGGTAATAATCACGAATTTATATAACTAAGTAATAATTTAAATTAAAACCGCCACCATGTCCGTCCAAGTACAGAATCAGCAAACAAAACCTATACCATTGCATCGAGGAGTGAGGCAAGGGGACGTTATTTCCCCGAAACTGTTCACAAATGCAATGGAGGATATGTTCAAGACGCTGCACTGGAAAGGGCGGGGCATCAACATCAATGGTGAATACATCTCTCACTTGAGATTTGCAGATGACATTGTCATTATGGCGGAAACGCTGCAGGACCTGCAACTGATGCTGAATGACCTGGCTGACTCCTCTGTACGCATCGGCCTACGGATGAACTTGGATAAAACCAAGGTCATGTTCAATGAACATGTACTACCGGAACCGATAGCGGTGCACGGCGCCGTTCTCGAAGCTGTTCAAAAATATGTGTACCTCGGGCAGTCATTGCAGTTAGGTAGCAACAACTTCGAGGACGAGGTGAACAGGAGAATTCGGTTGGGTTGGGCAGCGTTTGGTAAGCTACGTCAAGTCTTCTCATCGTCGATCCCACAATGTCTAAAGACTAAAGTCTTTAATCAGTGCGTCCTACCCGTCATGACATACGGAGCCGAAACGTGGACACTGACGGTACGGCTAGTCCACAAGTTCAAAGTCGCTCAGCGGGCTATGGAAAGGGCTATGCTCGGAGTTTCTCTTAGGGACAAAATCAGAAATGAGGTGATCCGGCAGAGAACCAAAGTTATCGACATAGCCCACCGGATTAGCAAGCTGAAGTGGCAGTGGGCTGGCCATATTTGCCGAAGAACCGACAACCGTTGGGGTAAACGAGTTCTTGAGTGGAGACCACGGCACGGCAAACGTAGTGTAGGACGCCCTCAGGCCAGGTGGAGTGACGATTTACGCAAAACGGCTGGCAGGAGCTGGATGCGAGAAGCCGAAGATAGAACAAAGTGGCGTGCAATTGGAGAGGCCTATGTCCAGCAGTGGACTGCGATAGGCTGATGATGATGATGATGAAGTAATAATTAAATTTCACCCACTTGCAAGAAATTTTATAGCTGGTATTGGTACCTGTGTTGTGTTACCAGATGTATAAAACTTAATTACGTTCAAAAACAATTTAATTATATATAAAAAAATTCAAACTACATTTCAACGGAAATAATAGTATTGTCTATAAAAATAGTTAAAACAAAAAATTTTGTTGGTCAATTAGGATTAAAAGTAAATCTGAAATTTGATATTACGCAATAAAGTGTCAAACCACTTGGTCCCTGTGTAATCAGTAAGATTAAACAAAACAATTATGCATAAAGGATCCGGGGTGCTTGGTTTACTTTACTTTAAAGATTAAAAGAAAAAAATATTTTGCGGAAAGGATCCAACCTTCTTGGGTTTAAAAAAATAATAAATTCCTTTTTTTTTGAGGTCCAAGAGTCATGAATCTGTTTTGTTTTTTATTTTTAATGCTGAATGTATGTTGGTACATTTCGTGACATAGAGGTTTGTTTGGTGAATGTTATGAGACTGCTTGGATCTTTTGTGCGTATATAAAATGCGATTTGTAGATTCTTACTGTATATATAACTCGATTTTCGACGAATTGTGGGTTGGATCTTTTCTGCTTAACAGGGTCCATTTATGGTAACACAAGATTTAAGTAAGTAAACTGACTAGGACGAACAAGTCTTGATCGTTGTATTTTTTCATTGAACTAATTTGTTTTTTCATTACCAATTTCTTCTTCAATACAACTAAGTATCATCACTGGTCAAACAAAATAAATATTTCGTACAGCAGCTCCGGCTGCGTGAATGTCAGTTTTTGCTGATGATCAGTTTATGATTCATAAAAAATCAAACAATGATCTTTGAAGCATTCTACTTTTTCCCGGTCCTATCACTTTATATGGTCCTATACATTTTGAAGCCTATCAGCAGGCGTAAACGTAAACGTGGCCGTCGAGATCATTAAAGCTGCCACATGCATAGTTGTTTATTACAATGTCATTAATGTGGCGATTGCAGTGACATGCGATACAATAGGATTTTTTTTTTATCTGCCACAGGCACGTTGGTTTATTAGAACGTCATCAATTTATTAAAATATATATATTACGGGTCTTAATCGCGTGAATAATTGGCCGTGGTCACGGGAAGACTTCCCGTGACCACGGCCGTTGCAATACGGTCGAAACGTCGGGCAATAAACAAGGTATTTTACCTTAAATTATTCACGCGATTAAGACCCGTAATATATATCTTATACCTTTAAACGAGCAATTCTTGTATATATATACCTATATATATAATCTGAATCTCGGCAATGGCTCCAGCGATTTTCATGAAATTTAGTATGCAGGGGCTTTCGGGGGAGATAAATCGATCTAGCTAGGTTTCATTTTTGGAAAACATCGTTTAAAAAAAATAACGAGCGAAGCTCGGTCATCCAGGTACTTTTAATAATGTGTACAAATCGCGAAAGTTTATCAACATGTCATCAATTTTCTCTTACGACGTCTCGTAAAAATATCATCCGTAAACCGACTTTACAGACAACCATTTTTTTTATTAAACTTTATGCACAAAGTTTGACTGAGCCCGGCTTAATGCTAAAAGTATTCTCTGCCACCTTAGGGTGATGTAGAAATAAAATGTATAGCATGGTGTAGTTTAACAAATCAATACTTTTTTAATTATGGTTTGCATGATCCCCATCAAGATAAACCATCCGACGATTTTTTTTTTGACGTGAGAACATCATAATAATCGATGACCGGGTGCACGCACGAAATAGTCACGTTTTCACGTAAAATTATCATCCGTAAACCGACTTTACAGACAACCATTTTCTTACATAGGAGCGGGAGGGGGTCAAAAACTAGACAAAAAGTTTATAATTTTAATCTGGTAACCCCATTGTATGTCAAAAGATGAGGAAGTCAAGTTTGAAGTTTAGAAATAGAAAATAATTTGTCGTGAAATTTTGAAAACGTGTGGTCATGACAACGAAACTCGTAAACCGAAACAAATAAAATTTTATAAATGCACACATATTTCTAGTTCAAGATTAAAAGCAATGATTGTATTTAATATTTGGTCTGTATTACAGTGGTATTTAAGGCCTTTTATTAAGTGGTTTTTAAGGAAAACTACTCGACTGTGCGAATTACAAAGAATTTGTTACGGAGACCGAATTGGAGCTGAAAGAACTTGTAATATTGAGAAATCATTGACCTTGTCTCGTACTCGAGATGTGAAAGAAGTGGTTTCGCATTTAGATGATACGGTATTGCAAAAAAGATTTGACCCGATCAACTTTCGAGAAATCTTAGACCCATCTATTGCTATCATAGTTAGACTAAAAAAGATCAATCCAAAGTTACACGGATCGTTTGTAGTATCCTTTCGACGTTGCTTGGAACAAATTTGGAGTTACAGAACTCTTGTAAACGAAGTAGAAGAGCTACGACGAATTCAATTTGATAGCAACAATGAAGAACATGAAGAAAAGTTATTAAAATTGTGGTCTTTGCTAGTGCCTGATTCTCCTCTAGATGGACGAGTGACTAAACAATGGCAACATATTGGATTTCAGGTAGATCATTCAGATTTAGTTTATAGTATAGTGTAATAAATTATGTACCTATTTAAATATAATAATAGTACCTAGTATGTCCCAATCCAGTATTCTTAGAAGATGACATTAAGGCAGAAGTGTTCAAATATGTTCAAGAAAAAATAAAGGAAGATAAATATCTAGCCTTTTGCAAACATGCAGGGCAATTTGTTATTTTTAGAGTTTAACCGCTGCATTTTCATGTTATGGATCATTATATATTAACTATATATTGTATTATTTTCCAGGGTGATGATCCAAAAACTGATTTTCGAGGAATGGGTCTCCTTGGACTAGAAAACCTCCTGTTCTTTGCTACAGAGTATCCACAAGTTTCAAGACATGTTCTAAGCCACTCTCTACACCCTAAATATGGATATACTTTTGCTATTGTGGGCATAAATATAACTTCAATGGCCTACTATATGTTACAAGATGGTTCAGCTAAAACTTACATGTTTAATACTAAACAATATTTACCAAATATGAATCTATTTCATAAGTTTTATTGTTACTTATTTTATGAATTTGATAAAATGTGGATAGAATCTAAGCCTCAAAATATAATGGAGTTTTCTATTATATTTAAAAAATTCGAAAATGCTGTCAGAATTGAACTTGCTGATCCTGCTTCAGTATTTAGAATAAACATTGAGGTTGACAATATTTAAAGAATATTAGTATAAATTTTATAAAAAGTAGCTAATACACAGTATAGATATAAATTTGATAACAGTACAGTATGGCACAGTTTTAAATCTGACTGAAGTTTACTTTTAGAAGCTATCACCTGCATGGATCTCAGTTTCTGTGTCTCTGTATTTGTTCTAAATACTGAAAAAATACTTTATGTACTAAACATCACACAAATCTATTTGTCTTGGGTCTCACTGATGTTCAAATTGCATATTGGTGTTCAAATGGTGCATATTGTGATATTCATAATAATAAAAGATAATATTTAGATTGACTAAAAGAACATTACTTTGTAACTATTTATTATATGGGAATTAATGCAAATCATTTACCTTAAAATTGCTTGAAGTTTTGACCAGATTGCACTGGCCGTGGTCACAAGCGGTGCAACCTAGTCATAAAATCAAGCAATCTTAAGGTAAATAATGCGCGTTAGTTAATAATAATTAGTATAATAAATAGTTATAAACATGCAACGCGGAAGTTTAAATGTTAACATTACTTTGTTTTAAGCTATTTATAACTTTAGCCTGCAACCATAAGGTAGGTATGGAAATGTGCAATATCTAATAGGAAGTTGAGACTACCACCAATAGTTTATATATATTTTTTGATGCTATATCAATTTTTATTATTAATCAAAATGTGACCAGTGAACTTGTCGCCGGCCCCGGAGAATAAAATGATAACCGACATTGCAATAGTTTTAGTGTTATGCCATATTTGAAGTCTAGAGAGCCCAATACACACACTCAATTTTTTTCGTAATTTTTCTATGATTATTCATAAAAATAAAAGACAATACTATATTATTCGTCGTACTTTCTGAGGTGCACATTAACGTGAATAAAATTATTACAAATTATTGCCATCTTGGTTATATTAAAAAATATATTGTAAGAGCTATAACAATTGTATTCTCGCACAAGAAAACATCGCTATGAATTGTAATGGCGAATACCATTTTATTCTCGTTAAAAAACTTCTAAGCTCGGTGGCTAACATTGCTTTAGTAAACAGTTTGTATTGACGCTGAATGGTGAAGTATATTGCCATACTTTTCTAACGCACATTTTTGCAAACGTTAGAGAGTGATGACAGTATACAATCTTCGCGCGAAATTCTTGCAGGTGCGGCACGTGCCGATGTTTGTTTACGTAATTATTGTTTCCAAAAACGTCGTTGCATGTGCATCATAATTTTGTGTTCTTAGGATTTCGGAGATTATAAAAGTATTGTAGTCGTGTTATCGTGTGCAGTGATTGTGAAATTCGGTAGACTGATACCTATATATTTAATTAAGTCATCACAATTAAGTAAATATGAATCAACAGAGGTATTCTAGGATAAATACTATTATGAGTAAGCTCGTGGGCTCGAACCAGTGCAAGGATGGTAAGTACTAATTCTTCCTTATTATGGTTTTTCGTTATTTAAGTATCCTACTAATATAATAGGTATTATAAATGGGAATGTTTATATGGATGGATGTTTGTTACACTTTTACGCAAAAACTACTGAACGGATTTTGATGAAACTTTGTAGTAATATAGTTAATATATCAGAATAACATATAGGCTATATTTTATTTCCGTATTCCTACGGGAATGGGAACTACGCAGGTGATACCGCGGATGCAGCTAGCACTTAGGTTTTTAGTAAAAATATAGGCACATACAGATGGGTCAGGTTTTGGGTTCGATTCCCATACGTAACAACACTTTGTGTTCGTCAAGTCGGGGTGGTATGTAGGTATTGTGTCGGCGATTTTGAATTTTTTAAAGTACATAACTAGTTCTTAACATAAGAGTTGAAAGTATTGCTATTTTAATATTTTAATAAAATGAAATAAATATTATTTTCAGACAATTTACCAGCTGATACTATAAATAAGGAAGAAACAACAAAACGTCATCATGAATATAGTTTACGAGGTAGGTACATACCGTAGTGTCTTTGTATTTTTAATGAAATACCCTTGGCATGCTAGCTTGGCATACATTGCGTCTCATTTATACCGTATAATTTTATAAAAAATACGTTTAAAAAATGTAGTCAGGTTGATATTTTGGAACTTTCTACACTAACTTTACATGACTGGTCTGTTAGTCTAGTGGTTGGTGACACTGCCTGCTATGCTGGAAGTCATAAGTTTGATTCCCACCCAAATCTTTGTTTGAGCGCCATAATTTTGTTCTGGAGTGTAATTTGTCTATTATGCTTAGCAATAACAATATTAGCACCTAGCACGTATCATTACAAGTTATCGGCCTTATTGTGAGTTGACTTAAGATTGTATATCTATTAATAACTAGCTATTATTACCTAATTTACATTGTTTGACTGGCTCGATGGCTCATTCGTACAGTGTACAGACTGCCACGCAGAGGTCTCGGGCTCGAATCCTGGGTCGTGTGGTATTGGGTTTTTCTGGCGAAAAATTCGCAATGTACGCCCGCAGTCAGTTACTTCAGTCAGTCAGTTTCAGTTAGTTACTTATTTTAATACCATACGTATTCGATTAATATCTTATCTCATCTCATATTACAGAGTCAGCAAAGACGAAATATTATGATGAAAACGATAAAGAAGTAGATGAAGACTTTTCTCCAGATGTATCCGAATATGTACCAAGCCCAAACCGATTAACAAATCAAGATAATTATAGTAAAACGCCATCAAGTATTGGGGGCGACTCGGTCTTTATAAAAGCAGCCACTAATGATATTGCAAAAACGCCATCAACCATTTCAAATATTTCTTTCATTTTAGATACAGTTGATTTTGTAGCATCACCTTCAATAGTATACGATAACCGTCAAACCTCAGATTTAGATAAATCTCATGGCGATGACATAACTTTCAAGAGATTGGCAACATCTCCTTTAAGAGATTATAATGCTGAAACAATGTATGGAAAAAGTACAAAAAAGTTAACTCGACGTTGCTTAAACTATACTATCCCTGCCAATTCTGATGACGTGAATGCCAACCACGTATCTTTTGGCCAAACGGAAGATAATCAGGATCAGGAAGTTTCTTCTATCAGTGAACTGACACTTAATAAACCATATCTAGCTCCTGAAATTGGTATCTGTGAGTTAGATGAAACTTTGAAATCTCAAAACTGTTCCACTGACACTGACGGTTCAATGTTACAACGTTCCCTGGTTAGTTACAAAAATATTTCTTCATGTTCAAACTTAGATATAACAGATTTATTACCACCCGATGTATATGAATACAACGCTGTGAATAACCTTGTTGAAGATAACCACGAAAGTGATAATAACCTTGTCTCCGAACAAGTGCCCATACAAATTGAAACTACAAAAATTGTTACAAATACGACGAAGAAACTAACCAGAAAGCGGTCACGAAACGAAAGTGAAAGACAGGACCAGAAAAGTAAAAAACTAAAGAATTTAGGAGAAGCCTACACAGGATGCAGATCTAAAAAAGAGTTTACTAAAAAGATTGTTAAAGCTGAATGTAAGTGTACAAAGAAATGTGGAGAAAGAATTACACAAGCACAAAGAGAGGCTTTATTGCAGCAATACTATGCACTTGGAAGTCATGAGCTACAGTGGCAATACATCGCAAACTATACCATAGCCGAAGACGTAAAACGAGTATCTGTAGTACGCAAGAACAATCGTACACAGACGATTAAATACTTTTTTCGTATAAACGGGGAGAAAACGCAAGTATGTAAGACCTTTTTTATAAACACATTAAGTATTTCACATCAGACAGTATATACGGCGTTGGAGAAGGTAAAATCAGATACAGGTTTAGTAGACTGCAGAGGGCAACATGATAACAGGCCACGTAAAATGCACGTAAGCACGGAGGAAAATATAATCAAACATATCCAATTATTTCCTGTTGTCGAGTCGCATTATGTAAGGCAAGATTCCGCGAGACTATATCTGTCAGAGCTTCTTAATTTGAGTAAAATGTATCGTCTGTACCAAACTTGGTTTAAAGAGGGAAATTATGATTGCCCGATAGCTTCTAAACGACAATATGAGACCATCTTTAACACCAAATTTAATTATTCTTTTTATAAACCAAAGAAAGACCAATGCTCAACGTGCACTCTCTACAGAGAAGCTGATCCTCTTCGACAAGAGACATTGAAAGATAAATATGACCAACACCAAAAGAACAAAGACAAAGTACGTCAAATTAAAAAAGAAGAAAAAGAATCCATTGATCCTTCACATACCACCATAGCGATATTTGACTTAGAGAAGGTCTTGAGTATTCCACAATCTCAAGTGGGAATATTGCATTATAAAAGGAAGTATCCAATTTATAATTTTACCATTTATGATAGTAATAGACATAAAGGTCATTGCTATGTTTGGCACCACACAATAGCCAAAAGGGGAGCCATAGAAATAGGCAGTTGTCTGTGGCAATTTCTCTTAAGTGAAAAGGAAAGGGGTATTAAAAATATTTCTTTTTATTCAGATGGCTGTGCAGGCCAGAACAAAAACAGGTTTATCTTTGCTCTATACATTTTTGCCGCTCAGAAACTTCAAATAAACATCACACATAGATTTTTTGAAACAGGTCATGGGCAAAGTGAAGGCGATTCTATGCACTCTAATATTGAACGTGAATTAAAACACAGGGTTGTATATACTCCCGATCAGATGTACGCAATAATAATGAATGCCAAAGTCAACGGTGAGAAGTATAATGTGAAGGAAATGTTACAAAGTGAGTTCTTTGACATGAAATAATTAATTAAAAATAAGAACTGGGCCACTGATGAAGCAGGACATAAAATTATGTGGTCTAAGGTAATGGAAGTAAGCGTTTTACATTCACGATCACAGACTCTACGCTTTAAATATGATTTTGAGGATGAGTACTCTCAACTGAATGTAGAACAGCAACAAAGACCAGCCAAAAGCAAGCGAGTTAGGCAGACAAAATCTAACATACCAAATTCTACAGCTGAATTTCAGTTGAAAGTCGCGTACACCGACCCATTGCCATTAAGCAAGGCTTTACACGACGACCTTATGAGCCTATGTAGATCAGAAGCAATCCCAATGTTCTACCATGCCTTCTACGAAACTTTAACTTATGACGGAACTAATACTGAAAGCCATACACTTGTTGAAAACGAAGATCAGGCAAACTAATTTTTAATTACCATTTTTATTAAGTTTCTCTTGTGTGCTTTAACATAAATAAAGTCTGATTACCATAACTTTATTTTATTTTCGTAACTAGAATAATAGTCCTAAGGTTGATTAGTGTACAATGGATATCCCGTATGAACCAGAACAAAATGGTAAGTTACTTTAGTTTTCCATAATTTAGCACTGTCATACGATTGAATAGTATTGCAATAGGATATTATACTATTTAATATCATTGGAAATAACGAGAATAAAATGGTAAGTGTACAATACCAAATCTCAATAACATTAGATATTTACTAACTTATTAAATTGTAATTATCTTAAATTTGGACAATGCATTTCAAGATTTATTAAAACATTATAAAAGCTTTAAAAATTACTCTTAATTTGAGTCTTTATTGGATTATCTACGTCTAATATTAGTTAAGTTATAGACAAAAAACCGTTTTTTATTTTTCCTGAAAATTTATGTTTCTGTGATTACCATTTTATTCGCCGGGGCCGGCGTTGTGATGATTCTACACATAACTACAACTTTGGTCTAAGTACTAAGCTACTTGATTTATGAAATGGGAATATTTTATTAGTAAATTAATTCTTTTATACACTGAATTATAATATTACCATAATATTTATATTCTTGATTATTGAGGTACCATTTGAATGACCTTTTGTTTAGGTAGGTACTTATTTATTATATTACTTTTACTTTTTCTAGTCTTTTTTAATTATTGTAAGCTCAGAATCTTGTTAGAAAGTTATGCTAATGTAAATATTTCGAATTATTTTTTTTACCATAACACATTTTACATCACTAAAATCTAATTTTTTTATTACCTTTGTGTGCAATAAGTTGTAAGAAAATTTTAAATAATAACGTATTATGTATGACTTAACCTACATTTACTTACGCACTGGGTCATGAGTTTAATAGTTAAATAGACAATCAATATGGCACAATAATGTTATATTATTTTAAAACTATTATAAATCATTAATATTTATTTAGAATAGTCGAAATTTCGCTCTAACCAAAGATGCCTCAGCTTATTGAATACCATAATTTAAATTTGCAAATACTACAGAACACCAAGAGTAGATAGGTACCTACCTACTTATTGAAAAGTGGGCAGTGACATTTTGAATCCAAGGAAAATCTGCCACTATTGACTACGTTGTGCTTTTCAGTTCACCAACTCTAATTTATTATTACACAACTACCCAACATTTTTTTTTAAGGATTCATATATGTATGTATTTTCTTTAGTTCACCATAACTTCTAAACCCTAAATCAATTTAGATGAGGATGATTTATACGAGTCTGCATAACATGAGCTAGGGTATTTTTAATAAAAGCATGCTTATTTCTATTCGAATTGATATTATATTATATAGTTGCACTCGAATTATTTATTCTTCTTATCAGGTTAACATGGGTATCGAAAACTAATGTGTTTGTGTATAGTTACAAAGGCCGGCAATATTTTTTATTATGTTCTCGTTTTGGCTATATAATAATATTATTGCACTAAGATAAGTATTTATGACTGCACAGAAATAAAAACAAACAAATTGAAACATATTTATTTTATTCTTATATCCAAACACCAATCCGTCACTGCTGTTGTTGAATAAATTATAGGTCATTAGGTTCAGTCAATAATTGTTTGCACTATGCATTATCACCACATATACCTATTGAGATATCACAGACTTTGTGTGAATACAAATAACTAGTCATGGTACCAAACCCTCTCTTAAGCAACCCCAAGTGTAATTTGTCACAATAATACATATTTTTAAGCTACAATAACATACAAAATACACCAGCTGAGTAAACACAACCAACAATTAAAAATAATTGAAGACATGCGAAAATGTTCATAACACCCTAACCATTAATTGCTAAACCTAACTTTTGTACTTGTAGTACTGTACAACCACAGCTGGTTTGTTCCGACTCTAATTGGTTTATGGAAGCAATTATACATATAAGTACATTGTTAAAAAAATCTTGCTACACAGCAAAAAATAACAACACATAAAAACTTATAAATAGATACTCTTTAAATGCATAAAATATCATTTCCTTTTTCACTTATTTAACATATTTTGTTCTGCAAAACATGGAACAAAAATCATTTACTCTTCTTATCCTTTTTTGTTTCTTTCTTAGCAGGCCTAGATCGTCCAGCTTTTAGCAATGCTATGATAGCAGTTATTGCCACTAAACCAAATCCAGCTAACCCAATCTGCCAGATCCAAGGGTATTTTGCTAAAATATCCAATCCAAAAGCTAAACTTATTTTTATCATTTCCACACACCAATCCACAAGTTCGTCACTGAAATGATAATAAAAACTGTTATCAAAGTATGTACATGCAAAATATATTTAGGCAATTTATAAATACTTAATTTGCTGATTGGCACTACATAATAAACTTACAATGGAGATGCAAGTAGTGGCACAGGTTCTCCTTTTGAATTCTTGTACCAATCTTGAGCAAAAGTCACAAATGATTTCACATCTTTCAATGGTAAATCATAGTGATATACTTTTCCAAGGCGGAAGCTGGAACAGATTAAGTCGGTTTGTTATAATATATAATAGGGGGTTTTCCTTCAAATATGGATGAAGCTACTTCATAATAAAATACTTACAACAGAAAACTTGGAAGTTTTGTAACATGGAATCGTTTTGCTGTATTGACGCCAGCTAAATTTGCATCCATGCGTGCAACATTGACGCGGCTGCGCAATGTTGCTCCCACACTCTCCCATACTGCATGTAGCCTTTGGCATTCCACACAGGAAGCTCCATAGCTGGACAAAAAATATTATATCATGGTTGCTGTGTAAGAGTAATGTGATAGTAAAATAGGTAAGTAAACAATTTCTACTTTTAAGTAAGTTTTTTATCTATACTTGAAAACATTAGTAAGTAATTTCTTTTAATAACTTGAAAATATTACAATGTTACAATCATTATTAATTAATTTATGACTTCATACCCTCTAGAATAAATAAAATGTGGACTTACAACATAACAAACCAATCCCCAGTAGTAGCACCAGTTGCGGCCTGAGTTATATGTTCAAATATCTTGTCAGTAAGTTCTTTGACTGCAGGAGACTGATTCTTGTCAAAGAATCCATAAATTTCATTATCATCTGGTTCACCTATTAACAAAATAGCTTAAGCTTATGACAAGCACTCCTTAAGGGTTGAACCATCACTTACTAGAGCGAGCTCCTGCTCTCTTTCTCAATCAAGTAAATGATTATTCCAAGTGACAGAACATGATAAAAGCATAAGAAAGTGTGATTTGGTGCAGCCAAATACCGTTCAACCCTAATTTAAGACCCAATACTAAGTATACTTCATTTTAGAGTTCCATTCATGACTATGGAACTTATAAGAAATATTTTATACCCATGTTATTATAATTGGTTTCTAGTAAGCTAAAGGAAAATAACAAAGACCTTCAAAACATTTTACCATGACTAAACTATATATATTTGTATATAAAATAAAAATTTAGGGAATACAATTAATTAAGCATTTTAAGTATATAATATAATATAGTAAAGGCAATCCAAACTATTATTATATTATTAGTAGGTTTATTTTTTTTTGAGCTACAAAATAAATATTTAGGATCAAAAACATAGTTCACAAATCTTACCATTGTATAATAATGGTACTCCATGTCTGAAGAAAACAATAGCAGGATCTTTTGCAGGGTTGTACAAGCGAGCCAAGTGGCTGTTAGTAGCTTTTACACTAACAGCATTCATGTGCTTTTTAAAATCATCTTCCAAGTTTTCTATATGAGTTTCAAATTGTGCACATTTGTCACAATTTGGTTTACCTAAAATCAAATACGTACAGGTGTCTGTTGTAAATACAAGATGATATTTTATTGTTATTGTTTACAACAAAATTTAAAAGACTAAGCAGATTCCATACATGTATTGCATTCTATATTTCAAAATACAAACAAGTTACAGCAATAGCAAAAAGTTGTAGTACTTACTGAAAAGAACAATAAGTTTTTCTTTCTCCCTAATTAATTGTAAGAGATCATCATCGCTTACGCTTTGTAAACTTTCACTACTAGATTTTATGAGTGAAAAGAGTAAAACTATGAAACAAACTTTGAGCTGCATTTTGTTTACGTTTAGCTAAAGAAAAAAGGTGATATGGTTTCGCTTTTTAATTATTTATTTTAATGATCCATGGGCTTTTATAGTTTTGAACAATTAAGTACAAAAATAAAGACTCGTCAATTATAACCTTTTCTTTGTAGACTGAGACATACGGTCTATTTCTTTTCACAAAGATGATCCATTTCACAAATAATTTACATTGAATCAATTTATTATATTAAAAAATGATCTTATATTTCTACATTAATGTAAAATCTAATAAATTAACTAATGAATATAGTAATTTATGGTAAACTGGTTATATGTCGCATATTTTGTAAAACTTATTAATATAAACTTACACACAAGTTGAGAGATTTTTAAGATCATTGCATAAGAAGGAACGGTGGCAGTGTTGTCAACGCCAAACGTTTTTATTACCTAAATTGAAATAAAAAAACCCCTACAATGTTCAAAATGTGTGTTCTGTCTGAGGTTCAAATAATATTAATACCTCAAAACGAACAGCGAGCGGCCCCGGTGAATAACCCTTAAAGATATTAAGCCTCGAAAGAAACCCTTAATCCGCTTATTTCCCCAAAATTTAGGGGGAAGACCTTTTAGTGGGAAACTATCACCGATAGCGGGTAGTACAAGCGGGTAGTGACTGGCAATGACTGGCTAATGATCTGAGGCCGCACGAGTTCGCTTTGCAGTCAATTTTTACTTTTTACTTGAAAGGGATGGCACAGTCCAGGTCTATACGTCAATGTTATATAATACTTCAAAAGATAATGACAGCAACTTATTGTCAATGTCAATACTGTCAGTGTCAAAACTCTTACTGATATCTGTGGTTTTGTGTGTGATGGTGGTTTATTTGAACAAAATAAATAATAGAAATTCGAAATTAAACATTTAACCAATATATGTTCTTCCCAACGTATAGCTCCTATTTCTCCCGAAATAATTGTTATTCAGGATACTCTTAATTCAAGACATTGCTGGAAAACAACAACAGGTGAAGGTTTGTCAATTCAATGTCACAGTTCCTTCGAATACGTCCTCCTTGCATCTAAACACGATTACCTTGTGAAAGTTCGATCTAACAACTTAGGATATTAGTGTTGTGTTCAGTTGTGTCTATTAGATCTTTACTTTGCATATTCTAGGCGTTTTCCTTATAAAACTAGAACGATTTTAAAAGGGAGTAGTGAATGAGTCATAGGTCGTAATTTGGAAGTGCTGATCTAATCCTTGCGAGTTATTACCCAGTAAGATTCATATTATTGTTTGTTTGTAACAGTTCCTCAGAAAAAATGGCGGAAAATGAAGAAAAGGTTGTAATGACCCCCAAAAGCAAAACAGCTAATTCAACTACCTTAGTGATTGAAAGAAAAACTGTTGAAGCAGAAGCAAGTGATAAAATTCATGTCGCTGGTGGTGATCACACAGGAATCATTATAAATAAAGAAGAAAACTATGGTATGTCTATTTAATTCACATAGTACTTAGGTATTTTTTAAAGTAATATATTTATTAATTGGATGTTTACATAGATATAAATAAAAGGTATTTATTAGCAAATTCAGAATGTATATTGTATTGTTCTTGTGGTTTTATATTGTACTATTGTGAACAAGTACATATCAGTAACAAAATATTTGTACTTAATATAAGTATTAATACTGTCTAGGTCTAGCAGCCCTTTTGTGACTCCCATTATAACAATTTAAATAAGGTAAATGTTTATTTAAAATTGTACATTTCTGTACTTTATAACCAAATTCATAACCAGAACACTATAATCAGTCTGTTTATTTTGTGATCAAGTAATAACTTCTTTCTTCTTTTTTTTTTTTTTTTTTTTTTTTTTTTCAAGATAACTAGCAATGTGGGATTTTGATCCCACATTACTAGCAATCCTGTTAACCCCTCCAGCTAAGCTCAATACTGATTCTAGGAAAATGTTTTTATTAGTATAGTCTGTTACCATTATTTGATAATATTATAAATTTAAGTGGAAAAGGTTGGAGGAGGCCTATGTGTCAACAAGGGTACTCTGATTTTGGTTATTGATGTGCTATAAAATTATCAAGTTTTTGTAATTTGTAAAGTATTGGTAATAAAGGTTTTTTACTGTAAATATTTGTTTTATAAACAGGTGAATAGTTATTCACAAAAATCACATCTCTAAAATGTTTATTTACTTAATAAGTTGGTTTATTAAAGATGTCCATTTTGACACACCCTATACCAAATAAAAGGTGTGCCAAACTAGGGGAGATTTATAGGATGGGCATGTCTAAGCAATGCCTCCCCTGACATTTATTTCAAAAATAACATAGTGTTCATTTGCTTAATGTTTTTAATGAGTTTTGTTGAAATGTATGTAATTTGCATTTTGATAATAAGTAACAATAGTATTAGATAACAACTATTGTTATAACATTTATTCTGTTATTAAAATGTAATGTATTTTATGGATTTGTATGAAATTGAGTAGGTACACTTTTACACCATATAATCAAGATATATATAACAAACTAAATTATTACAAAACATTTAAAGTAAATGACTAAAATATTTTGGCGCCAACTTCTGCCATTTTTTTTCAAATTTGATGTACCCAGTGTCACTCTCACAACTCAGACGAATCTAACAATACCTCTCAAGCTAAAATCCATGAAGCCATTTAGGCTGTAGAGTGTGCTAAAAAAATATACATACATAAACTCAAAACTCAAAAACTCCATCTTGCACTGTTGGGTAAAAATTGAGTAATTATGTTAAAAATATGTTGTGATAGGTACATCATATTATTCTAGATTGATACTAAAAAATAATAATTACTTTAAAAGTCAAAATGTTAATAAATATGCTGATAAAAATTCTGCTTTGTTATCAGAGTTATGTGACCTTTAATTTTTCCTTGTTACATTGTAGTAGGTAATAATAATTACCATTATGTCAGTGTTTGTTGGCTCTATCAGAAAAAGATAAAGCTCTCGGTTATTTTATGTCCTGCAAGTATAAATAGCCAGATATTTTATTAACTCAATTTAACCTTCATTGTAATTTATTATAAACTAACTTATGCCCGCGGCTTCGCCTGCGTGGAAGCCAGATTGTTACCAAAATATTTTAACGGCAAAGTTTCATACTAACTTTGCACCCCCGTTTTACCCCCTTAGGGGGTGAATTTTCAAAAATCCTTTCTTAGTGCTCCCTTACGTTATAAAAGGAACCCATGTGCAAAATTTCAAGTTTCTAACTTACAAGTTCATAGCATTAATTTTTATAACTATAGATTCTTATGCACTTAAATATTACTAAGCTTGATAACACATTTTATATTAGGCATGAATCCAGCCTAGCGGGCACAGTGACAAATGGATTGATTGGCTAATGCTTTAATAATATAATTATATTTAAATCTTCAAGGTATTTGTTAAATAGAATTGAAAGGAACCATGTGTGAATTGGCCAATGGTACGCATTGCATAAGAGCAGGTGCAATACGTTTTCTAGTTATAAAAGATTCATTAAAATCAAAATTTAACAGCTTTAGGCTTATTTGTGAGCTGGATCAGGCGGATCCAGCTCACAAATAAGCCTAAAGCTGTTGTAAATGACTAAGATATTTTGGCGCCAAATTCTGCCATTTTTTTTTCTAATTTGATGTACCCAGTGTCACTCAGATTTTAGCTTGAGAGGTATTGTTAGATTCGTCTGAGTTGAGAGAGTGACACTGGGTACATCAAATTAGAAAAAAAAATGGCAGAATTTGGCGCCAAAATATCTTAGTCATTTACAACAGCTTTAGGCTTATTTGTGAGCTGGATCCGCCTGCATTTTATGTTATTATGAGAAGAAAGACTTTATTAAATTTGCTTCCATCAATTTATTATATAAATTTACAAGAAATAATATTTTATGGTATAAAACATGCACAAGTGAGTCAGCCTTCGAGCTTCATTAAAAATTACCATCCATTAAACTTATCAACTCATTAAGCAAGTGCGTTAAGACAATGAGTATTGTACTCAATTCAAACAATAATTGGTACTGTTGCTTACTTGTTAGATAAGAAAATGAATGTTGCAACGTTAAAGTACTAAAGAACTACAAATTACAATGCATTGGTTTTATAAGCAATTACATGGAATCACTAAAGGCGCGTTTCTATCCCACTATGTCATAACAACAGATTATCGTGTCGTTTAAAGCGCCTCCGTGGCTTGTGTATTTAAATGGAGGTGTTCACATATAGGACGACACGATTGACGGTCCGCGACATTTTTGCAGTGACGACAGATTAACATACCGGCTAGCACGACAGTCGTTATAATTGAAACAGCTAGAGGCGAGACAGTCGTCCAACGATAGATTAATCTACACGACATAGTTGGAACGCAACCTTAGACATCTGTCTTTAAAATAACTTTATGAACCTTTAAAATATTTCCTTTGAATTGTGATTGTAGTTAAGGTTCAAAGGTTGTATGGTATAAAATAATAATGAATACTGTAGGTAGTTATAACAAACTAGCTGTCCCGGTGAACTTCGTACCGCCCCGTTTTTTTTTCGTTATTTTCTTAATTTTACGTAAGAACCTTCTTCAGAGTATTAGAAAACTAAAAAAAAAGAATAAGTAAATGAAATCGGTAAAGTCATTCTCTAGTTATTTCGTTACCAAGGGATGGGTTACGTTTTTCGAGTGTATAATAATAATAATATCTTGGGACAACTCACACAACGCTATCTGATCCCAAACTAAGCAGAGCTTGTATTATGGAAACCAGACAACCGATAAACATACTTATATATTTTTAAATACATACATATTATAAATAAATAACACCCAGACACAGAATAAACCATCGTGCTCATCACACAAAGTGTTATCCTGGGTGATACACTCCCACCGCGCCACAGAGGCAGTGTATGTATGTATGTATCTATATTTCTTTAGCACGCCCTAGAGCCTAAATGGCTTGATGGATTTTTGCGTCAGAGGTGTCGTTCAGGGTATCTTGTTTCCGTCCTTTTGCAGGCGGGTTTTTTTTTTTTTTTAATATAGTATAGATATTCAAAGATCAATTTTAAATTTACTCTCAATTTATATATTTCTATTTTTTCAGAGAATGGAGTAACAGAGCCATGTCATGCCCAGTTAGAATTTTACGTATATTTGGTATCGGGTGCGACCGGTAATCACACAAGAGAAGCCCGCGCATTACGATTTTGGTTCAAACCTCATATGCCACCAAATGAAAGACCACATGAAGCACAAGCATTTTTCAGAGAGCTTGTTAGTCCACAAGATTTTCCTAAAGGTATATTTTAATGAAAAAAAACTGATCCATTATCTTGATCAAAACATCCCTGTTTTGGATATTCACTATTTTTTTGACGTGATAACGTCTTATAAATCGATGACCGGTTGCACGCACGAAAAAGTGTCACGGTCCATCACATTCCACCTGCTGATAGGCTGAAGTATTGTGATCGTCGTCGGGCGCATGCGCTCGGGTCCACTAAAGCTGTCACAGGCATAGTTGCTTATTAGGTACAATGTTATCAATGTTTTCTTATGACGTTTTTATGTAAAATTATCGTCCGTAACCCGACTTTACAGACAACCATTTTTTTAATACTACGACGGAGGCAAATAGGTGTACTGCCCACCTGATGTTAAGTGGTTACCGTAGCCTTTCGATCACAGCTACTTCATATAATGTGTTGATGTTATTGTAAAATTTTCAACACAAAACTTTTATAAGTAGAAGTGGCTTTATAATACACAGGTTCTAAACATCTATGTTAATAAAATTACCAAGCTTTCTTTAGACTGTTTCATGACTCACAGGTCAAGTGTACAAGGGCGCTAATTTATACAACTAATGTAGGTCGTACTAAGGTATATTTGTTAGAGCTTGCCGTAGTTCTTCACATTTATATTCGTAGGCAATTTAAAACGTAAAAAATGCAACAAAATTCTTAAGTTCCTTAATTTTTTACGTTCTTTATAAATAGAATGGTACTGATGACCTCAACAAGGCAGTTATTATACGTTCCTACGGGTCGCAGGTTTGTTGACCCCGAATTGTATCTTCAACAACAACGTCATTGAAAATTCAAACCATTGCACTCATCCTTAAGAATAATAAAATATAAGCCATATTTTAATGAAATATTTTTTAAATTTCAGATTATGTTGGTTATATAAAAAAAATCATGAAGTTAATGCAACACAAATATCATCAGCTTAAACTTTTAGAAGTAGAACTTAGACAAGAGGGATCTGGGCCACCTTTACCTGGTTTGTATTTTTGAATATATTGCTAAATTAGTATTATATTTATATTATAAATTGATATATTTATAATGAATAAGGGAGATAAATTCAATATTTAAAGATCAATCAATCATTGATTATGGTGATATATCAAGGACAACATGAGATAAGACGAGATTACATTTTTAGCTTAATAGATACTGCTCTAGCAATTAAAGGCAATACGAGTATAAATCTTTGCAACTTATTTGTCATCTCTGAATAGAATGCCTACTGAGTTTTGGATAGATGTACTTTTCATAGTATAAGTATATAATTATAAACGACTTAGGAATTAATAATACATATTATGTATACATATATTTTGTTTTCTAATTTGTGATACAGAAACGAATGGCGTTATTACGAGTAAGAGCATTATATACAACTTTTCTAATGGCTGTATGTATATTATTTTAGTATGTATGTACTGTTATGCATGTTATTGTGTTCTTTGTTTATTTTCTCTTCCGACGCTGTAGAACAGTTGACCATATTCTTTTCGTTTCCGAAGTAAGTATGTAAACCTGCTTGCATGTTTTGCAAATATGAGCAGTAATATTCACACATTCGCAATGGCAAAACTGTTTGCACTGAGTCGATGACGCCATTAATATGTATTGAACCGGATTTGAAAGTGACGTGATATTATTGTGTCATCATAGTTTGCATTTGATTTAAATATAGACAATGGTCAACTCTATAGTTTATCTTGATTGCAAATTAACAAAACATGCAATGGATGTGTTTGATAGCGGTTAATATAATAATAGGAACTCAATTATCCTTACTAGTTGCAATTCTCCATTCACTGCTTTAACTAATGATGTCATGTATGAAATCTGTTTTGTTTGATTTCTATATTTTTAAACATTTTATAAGTATGTATGAGTATAGGTACTTATTATTAGAAAATTAATTAAGTTCAAGCAGTCATATTTATTTTCAAATGATTTTCTCTAACAAAATGAATGCATGATGAATATTGTATTAGAATATTATTACGTAGGTACTTAGTCTAGTAAACTATGATTTTTAGATAGTTTATAATTACCCAATTCTTTAGATCTTAATGTCCTGCAAAAGTATTTTTTTTCGTAGGTATCTCATATTTTATTTTATGTACGTAAACAATAAAAGTAATTGTGTACTTAGCCATTAGTTCAATGACGTTATAGTTATATACCTAAGGTAATGAATTAAATTACCACTGCTATACTAGAATTGGGTAGATGACTACAATGACCAGAAACTATTTTACTCTAATCAGGGAATAACACTTCTTAAAATTTTACAATGTTTGGCAACTTGTTCATGAACTTATCAACATCAAAACATACCCATACAAACAGTAAATCATTCGAGTATAGAAAATTATAAAGAGGTAAAGGGGTAATCTCTGGATCTACTGAACTGATTTTGAGAATTATTTTACCAATAGAAAGCTACGTTATTTGTGAGTGTCATAGGCTATATAACATCACGCTACGACAAATAGGAGCGAACCATCAATAAAAAATGTTGCAAAAACGGGAGGAAATGCCGCAAACGAAGTTGCGCAGGTCAGCTTTATGTTATTATAACTGGTATGCAGTAAATAGTTTTATCGTTTCTTAAAAATATACTGAATTGATTTGACAGTCATCTACCCTATTCTTTATTATTATAAGAGTTTAACCAATTGTAAATTTAATTTTAGCGTACATAGAAGACAGCGTGGCGAATCAAACTCCAGTTATATCAGAACAAAGAGTGTTGGATATGATAGAAAATGCGTATCCAAATCCTTTGACAGTGGATGACTTTGTTACGTAAGTTAAACTATTCTAAACAAGATATAGGTACAGGGTGTAATCGTTAAGTGTTTACAGGTGATTAATCTTATAGTATTTTTATAGGCATTTCTTGCCAGTTACTTTATAAATACAATAATTGCATTGGAAAGAAAAATTTAAAGTTCAGACCCAGGAATCGAACCCGAGACTTCTTTACCGGAGCGCGAAATCCTCGATTCCTGGGTCTGAACTTCAAATTTTTCTTTCCAATTCAATTATTGTATTTAAAAGGTGATTAATCTGTAAATATGAAAGATATTAAAATAAACTTAACCATTACACCAATACACCCAATTGAGAAATGATTGCCTATAATATAATATAATGATCAATTATGAATTTAGACTAGATGCTGTCTCAGGATGTTATGATTTTATTAGCCTTTACTGTTGAGATACAGGCCATTGCTCTGAGAAATAGTGCGAGCCGTAATCCACCACGCGGGGACAAAATACAGGGAGTACAGCAGGTAACCTTCAAATTATGAACACGATATCTCGGAACGTCTTTCGAACAAAGTAATCATTGCCTAGAGTGCGAATTGTTTTTACGTTAACGCGATCGAAACGTTTACCGCGTTTGGCTCTTCGATTAGATGACGAGCAACGCACACGCTCGAGTGAGTGAGGTATGTTTGAAGGTTAGGTAGGTATATACCTTCTGTACTCCGGGTATGATGTGAAGCGGGCCGATTGCGGATTGGTCGATGTCACAAAATTAAAAATTGTAAATTCAAAATTCTTTATTCACTTAGGATCCAAATCCACTCTTGTGATACGTCGGGATTCTACATGTACCTACATGTAATGCCAAGTTCGCAAACAATAGGTAAGCCGGAGAAAAGAACCTGGCAATAAAAACTAGCGGCCACTCGTTTCAAATTGCCAATTTTACAATTATGAAATAAATTACGGGTCTTAATCGCGTGAATAATTTAAGGTAAAATACCTTGTTTATTGCCCGACGTTTCGACCGTATTGCAACGGCCGTGGTCTATAAACTTGATATGGGGATAAGGTGCTGCGACTGATATACTTACTATACACCATGTTAAAGCACTGATGCAAATTGTATTATCACATGTTTTCTAAATTTTAGTTTTTGTATATGGCGATTTCCTTACCAATTTTGAAATAAATCGCAGAAAGCGCTCGACTGCCTGGATTTTGAAATCGCGACTATCAGCTTTTTATAAGATGTTGTCGTAGTTAGCGTACGAGTTCGACCTTAAACCTCGTTTCCCAATAGGAAATCGGCAATTTGGTCCGATTCAATGCTGCCAAAATGCAGGCGTGTCTCTTCAGTGCGATGAAGAGTCAATTAGACCTGACTCCCGCTTTCCGTGGTGCATCTGTCTTAGTTACCGACAACCTTGATCTAGTCTCAACTTCGGCGCTAATATTGAGACTTACGCACAAATCGCTGCCAAGAAATTGGGCATCCTAAACCTTATAAAGAGGTACTTATCTCCAGGACAGCTTCTAACTTTATATATAGCACAAGTCCCTTCTTGCATAGAGTACTGTTGTCACCAGTGGGATGGCTCGGCTAAGTACCAACTGGTCTCACTAGATGCATTTCAACGCCGAGCCATTAGGCTTATAAACGACGAAACGTTGACTGAAAAAAGCTCCACAGTTTGCAACATCGGCGTAACGTGGCCTGCGTGTCGGTGTTCTACAGATTGTACCACGGAGAGTGTTCAAAACTCCATGCACTGATCCCGCCGTCTCCTTTTTATCATTGAACATCTAGGCGCACTGTAGGCTACCATCTACACGTTGTGGCTATACCCACCTGTCGCACAAAGCAGGGTTTATTCCCGTTCAGTCACACCCAGATATATAACAGTGTGACTCATTAGGAATTAAATTCCTTCTGAGTGACACTGTGACATAATGCATCTTTTTTTTCCCAAAAATCAAAACCAATGTGTAACATTGTGACTGAACAAAAAAAATATTCCCTCTGAGTTACACTGTTACACAACGACACTTTTTTTCTCATTGAGTAACACCGTTACAAAAAAAATACAAGGTACTACTTTTATGGATCCAAAGGCAGGGTTTCAATTGTTTTCTCAGTTGTAAAACGTTGTAATTTAAGCTATTAGTAGAAGACCCTTGCAGAGATTTCGTTTAATGCACGCCCACACTGTCAAACCACTATTATGTTTTCTTCTCGCATAAAAGTCTTGTCCACCGCGAAGAAAAATATCCCCACCTTTTCTTTTTACAAATACTAAATTATCAACATTTTTTGACAATGATGCTGTGGAGGTCGCTTTTTTAGAAGCTCGTGGACGTGCACTGAATACGACGCTAGCGTCAGAGATCACGCTGCTAACTTACGGTTGCTATAAAAAATAAATAAAGAAATTAATATCATAACACATTATGTCTCAACATATATCACATTACAGACGAAGTTACAACTACGCTGTTGACCTACTGTTGCCATAACAAAAAAAAAATAAACAAAAAAATATATAACTTAAGTAAGTAAAAAGTATAATTACTTACGTTACAAAATTACAAATTAACTACTTCTTTATTACTATTTTATTATTATGTTTTATGGTTGTACTTACATTATGTGGCAACACCTAGTACGTCACAGATTAAGTTACAACGTTTTACAACTGACAAAACAATTGAAAACTTTGGATTCATGAAAGTAGTACCTCGTATTTTTTTGGCAACGCGGTGTTACTCAACGAGAAAAAACAGTGTCATAGTGTAACAGTGTAACTCAGAGGGAATATTTTTTTCTTGTTCAGTCACACTGTTACACATTGGTGTGACTTATTAGGAAAAAAAGTTGCATTATGTCATAGTGTCACTCCGCAGGAATTTAATTCCTAATAATTACACTGTTGCATATCGGGGGGGTCACACCCCGATATGTAACAGTGTAACTCATTAGGAATTAAATGAACTGGAATAAACCCAAAGCTGTACGCGCGTACATTTGTTATGCGAACAGCAAAACTGTTGGCGTCAGTGTTTCCAATTAGTTATAACCCGGATACTTTTAAGACTACAGTGCATAGGCATCTTTTGGGTGCGCTCGTTCCATCGTAGGCCTCGCCAATGCTTTCCATCAGGTATGATCGAAGCCAGGAGCATGCCCATGTATTGAAAAACAAAGATATTAAGAAGAACAGTTGCATGTAAAAACAAACGGATATAAGGACAAAAATTCCAAAACTTGTAGAAATTATTATATTTAATCCAGCCTGTAGTCTTTTATAATATGTATTACGTATACACATTTAGACTTTATTATATAAAGATGAAGAAATTATGCAAATCCCACTTCCGTAACAAATTACCTATTACATTCTATGTTTCTAAACACAATGTGCTAAAATTACTTTGTTATATCATTTCTTTGTTGTTAACGTGGTAATGTAGCACGGAGAAATTTGAGTTACCTTTCTTGAATATACAATGTATTTTATTTTGTTACAGGGTTGGAAAATGGTCCAAGGCAGATGTGAAAGATGCTCTGGAAGCTTTAGAAGAGAAGGGGTTGACACGAACTATGTCCGAAGGCTTGTATGTTCGTCAGCATAGTGTTGATACACAGGTAAAATATATATTTTATTTTCATATGACTTTAAACCATGTTCCAAACCAATCGGTGGAATTAATTTAAGGTGGTACCTGTTTAGATTTAACAATAGAAAATATGCTTAGCTTAAAATTTTCTGTATATCTACCTTTTTGTGCAATATGAGCAAGTATGTAAAATAAACTATGAAGATAAATGTAAGAGTTAATAGTCGTATATATGTAATTGAAGAAAATTAGAGTGAAAATGAAATTGTAAAAAAATATTTTTTATTAATAAGTTATACTTATATGTTGACGGGTAGTCAACATAGGTATAGCCCTGATTTTAATTTAAAAAAAAATCACTTCCAGAAAATTCTAAATCCTGGGTGCGTTGTCAACCTGTGGGGGTAAAAAAGGTATTCTCGGGGGCAATGAGGGTGGCATAACGAGGTACTTGTGAGGGAGCGGGAGGGCAATATTGGAATTCATTTGAACCCCCTCCCCTCCCTCGTGCGGCCTTACATTTGGGGCTAATGTTAATATTTCAGGATAAAATAGCTTTTAAAGCGACTTCTCAAAAAGGGTAACGAGTTCAAAAAGGTTGGGAATCACTGTTCTAAATGATAGTAGTGAAAACTGTATTATCAAAAGCAGTTGCGTAGTTTACAGAAAATAAAGGCACAAGTAAACTTAAAGCGGCGGAAATATAAAAAGCGGCGGTAGCATAATGGCTAAGGCATCGGTCTTGCAAACGTGAGGTCATGGGTTCGAATCCTGGCCATTATACTACCGACGTGAACCAACTCCTAACACAAGCCATAGATCTTAGCTGGAGGGGTTGCTAGTAATGCGGGACTACAATCCCACATTGCTAGTTATCTTAAAAAAAACAGACGCAGTAGAAAACGTAACTGTACGTGATATTGGAATAATAAGCAAATTCTTGTTGTTTATAAACGGCAGAAATGTCTCATGTACTATTTTATGTGGGAGGCGACCTCGATCTGCTTGACAATATGCTGTTAACGTAACTTAGACGGGTCTTTAAATTAGCGGCGATGGCCAATCGCCGCTAATTTAATGCAACATGCATAAAACTGTTATGCAACATGCATAAAACTGTTTTTAGGGTTCCGTAGCCAGAATGGTAAAACGGAACCTTATTGTTGCGCCATGTCCGTCCGTCGCTTAACTCAGAGACTGTTAGTGCTAGAAAGCTGTTATTTTGCATGGATGCACATATTACTTATACAAAGTAAAGGATTAAAAAAATGAATATAATGTTTTTTGAGAAACCTCCCCTACCTGGAACGTCCTACTTTACATAATAGGTATGTAAAGTGGGGATGTGATTTTTTTTCTCACCTACCCCATCATGTGGGGCAGATAGGTCTTATCAAAACAGGTAGGGGTTGTAAAGACTATTTTTCGATTTAGGGATCCGTTTGTGAAATATTAAGCTTTAAAGTAAAAACAAATGTTAGAGTCAAGTGTCCCCTCCACCCTGCCAGTTTAATGGTTGATGTTAGGTATGTGAAAAATTCACAGTAGTAGTATATATAGTGAAATTAAAAGGAAAACTGTCACAGCTAAGTAGACAATACAAGTTTACGAGTAACAGCTGATCAAATGAGAAGTAATAAAATTTTCGTACAAATTCCATTGAAAATTATTGTTAAGTAGGTATAACGTTGTAAATATGAAACAAAAATAACAGAAAACCCACTTCTTAAGCAGCATTATTCGGATGCGGTGGGGGAGGGGGTACTACGGAACCCTACATTGTGGGTGACCCGACATGTACTTGCCCAGTTTTTACTTCATTATAATATGTTTTTTAGTTTTTGCTGGGACAGTTAATTTCCATATTATTAATGGCATAAATTAATTTGGTTTAAACAGGTAGTAAAACAAATGCCTCAATTGCATTCATCACGTCAGCCTAGCATAGCCGTGATAACAGCGTTGTATTGCGAGAAACAAGCCGTGGATGCGATGATGGATAACCAAGAGACCTATGTACGATATACGACTGTCGGTAAGTTTGTAATAGATAAGATACACATACCTGGAATCACTTGAAATGGAAGAGCCGCGAACACACCTTTATGTCTGTTGATTTTACCATCTATGTGCAATAAATACTTATAGTGAGGTTCTTTGAAGCAGCGCAAAATGCCGCCCGGCAACAAGTCAATAATAAATATGCATGGGTTGACACAAAAAGAACCATCAATATTGATTATTTATTTATTTACACACAGGATACGCGATAGATAGTGTAACAGAACTACATTAAAATTAACATAAAGCCACCTAAGTCAAGACTGCCTCTGTGGCGCGGTGGGAGACCACTTTGTGTTATCCACAAATTGTTGTTCTGGGTCTGGGTGTACTTTGTTTCCGTTACTTGTATGTTTGTGAAGTCCACCGCGATACAGGGCTTGTAGTCTACTGCGGGAGTCGTCTTTATAAAAATAAAATCAAAAATTAAATACTTAAGTAGCCCTTGTGAATTCCTCCAATGAACATAAAAACAAATCATCTGATACCGCATTGAGCACGCGCAGCGCCCGTGTCGACGGCGCATGCTGTAGTAAATTATTACGCCTTGTTAGGGATTATTTGCCTCCATCAAAACAAATACTAAAAGAAAAACATAATTTCGGCTTCATTAACAAACGCCGATGGGGTAGTTTCGCTATCGTGAGGTCGCGGTTTCGAATCCTAGCTGTTACTTTACTAAATTAACACACTTCTGACAAACAATATTTATATTATAATAATTTAGTTAATTCATTTCTTTTTTCTTTTCAATAGAATATTACCTACATTAAACATAGGTACATTTTAATTAGTTTTGAACAGTATGTTCACTTGTGTAGGCGAGAAAAATAAAAATGTTTTTGCAGTATAATATTTTCCACATTACAAAAAAAATAAAATTCCATTATTTATTGTGAAAGTTTACTCTTGCGGGCAACGTACCTATATGTTACCGAAAATGTAAGTAATGAGCATGGACTATAAAATAATAAACAAAGGAACATAATTGGTTGCGTTCACAATTGTATTATTACACATTTTAAAATCAAATAATATATTCGAGTTCCGGACACACCTAACTCGGCGTACCACAGCTTAAGCGAGCTCTTGGGGTACTGCTGCAGACGTCGCGGATAGTTCCATCTCACCTCATCGTTGCTCCACCAAACGCTCGAATCACCTCACTATTAGTATTTATTACACTTACGATTTTACTAAGTAGGTAGGTACATAATATGCATAACAGTACGTTATTAATTACACACGTGCGTACGTGTAATACACATAATCCCGTAAGGTACTTTTATCAGTTTAATAACAATAATGACTCACCCATCTAAGTGTCTATAAATATAAAACCTTTCTATTTACAAAGAACGTACGTGTATTGCACCTATTTACTTACGAAACACTTCAATAGGAATAATTGTATCACAATGATTCACTGAGATATGAACTATATTCTGTTGACTCTTAACATTCAATGGAATTATGAAGTTAGAATTTGTTTTTTTTAAACATTTATGGATTTATTGAGAATATCTTGTATCATATTGATAAAACATCTCTGATTTGTGCTATATACTGCGATATGTCACAGGCTTTCGATCACGTAGACCACAAAATACTTATAAAAAATCTCGAAGCATATATTATTAGAGGTACTTAATGTCTTAAAATTGCTACAATCTTATTTAATGAATAGACAACAGATGACGCAAATAACTAGAGTCATGGATTACGTTAATGTTTAACGAGTTTTGTGATCTTTGGCTAAAATGCATTATTGTCTTCTTTTACTTAATTTTTAAATTGTTAATATGATGAAGCCATGAAATTACAGGTGTCAATGAATTCTTTATGTCAGATTGATAATTTTTAATGTCCTTGCATGCAATTGTAATTGTGCTATCATCAGCGAATTTGATTGAGCGAAATTGGTTGAGTTGTTGCTTTTGGTAAATCGTTAATGGAAATAATAAATATGAGGTCCGCATACGCTGCCCTGTGGGCCGCCATAAGACGCATAACGCTTCATAGAAGTATATACTAGTTTATTTTTTGTGCTATAAACATACTTAGTGTCGTATTTATTAAAAAATAATACAGATGCGTTCCATTTTTTTTTTAAATTACGAGCTTATCAACACTTACTGAGTGACCTACTTATCAGAAAAATAAACGTTTGTATTAATTTGCGTTGTAAATACATTATAAGTTACGCATGACTGCACATGACAGTCATATCAGAAAATAAATTCTTTCATGTGAAACAATTTTTTTTTAACCATATAATAAAAAAAACGTAAGTTATATAATCAGTTTAATACTATAAAGTAGTAAGTAGTGTAGGTTTACATTATGTAAAATTCTACAGGGAAAGGTTACATTGTTTCAAAACATGTGCTAGGTACTCGCGAAATTGCGTACCTATTTCAGTTACCTTCCCGAGAATTTATTATAATTATTATCCCAGTGTGAATGAATGAAATATTTCAGGAAAATAAAATAAACATAGGGAAATGTTCTTCATAATATAATAACATTTACGTCAACAATAATATCCAAATAAGATAAGACTAAGCGAATAAGCTTTCGTACTTTATTATGGGATGAAGTGAAATATGATATAATTCTTCGTATTTGCATTTTCTTTGTTTGTCATTCTAGGATTTACATGTTTCACGACATTGCTTCAAATGAAAATACCTGCCTTCAATGTCAAATGCTAAAATAAAATTATACGATAACGAAAACAGCACATCTGTGAATAAAAATTTGATGGACTAAAGCTTAATAACAAATGTATCAATAAGGAAATCGAATTATACAATATGTTAAAAATATTATGTAATTTTGTATAACAAAAACAATGAAACAGAAAGATTTAAACAAATACTTTTTTGTGTATCTAAATGCAACTTATTAAATATTTTTTTACAGTTATATTTTACATAGTATACTTTTCTTTACAACTACGAAGTTTAGAAATAGATATAAAAACAAAGAAATTGTTAATTATTAGGTGGGATCGTGCGACTTTTACATACCATTTCCTTATACAGTTCACTATATTTTATAAATAAAACATTTTTAGCTTTTTTTGCTGATTTTGTAAGCAACTAATAAAACTAATTGCATAAACTTGACAATGCTCATAATAAAGTATTAAGTTTTTTCTCATAATATCAGGAATAAAAACGTACAATTGATAAAAAGAAAGTTGTTATTTCTGTTAAATATTAGGTGGCTAATAATATTTTCTGCAATGAAATTGGTTGTGCCTAGAGTACAATATGTTAATACCACTTTCGTTTTACATATCTATACTAATATTATAAAGCTGCTTCAGTATGTTTGAACGCGGTAATCTCAGGAACTACTGGTCCGAATTGAAAAAATATTTTTCTGTTGGGTAGCCCATTTATCGAGAAATGCTATAGGCTATAAAACATCACGCTACGACCAATAGGAGCGGAGCAGCAATGAAAAATGCAAAAACGGGGAAAATTGACGCATACGAAGTTGCGCGGGACGGCTAGTGTTTTATATATAAAACGTCATTCGTCGTTATTGTCCTTATATGAACAGCATATGGGTTTCTCTTTAAGAATGTAATTTAATATTCTTAAGTTCTATACCATTGCTAATGCAATATACTATTGCTGATACATTATCGACATATAATGGTAAGATTGAAGCTTCAAGATGGTTGGATTAATTTTAATGTAAATTGTTTTTTACATAGTTGGCTTCACCAAAATGCGTACCTAGCTAGTATTTTTGTATACCTATAAAATAAATCATAACAATTGTTTAGTCAAAAAATAAAATAGTCTACACATACACAATAATACAAAAATGGACAGATTGATAATACTTGTGATGGCTAAAGCAGTAATGGAATAAATAATAATACTTATAGACTAAATAATTATCACTTAACATTTATAAGACACAATCTACACAATATATGGAAATTGTTTTTTTTTCTTCAATCTAGAAGAAGAAAAAGTACTGGTAAAGCAAAACTTTTTATGCTTATGATAGATATTTTGCTAGTCGGACAACCAAATTAACAAATGGCGTTTTTTATCCAAACTGGAAATCAAGTCTGGTCACTTTTTCAAAATCACCCTGAACATTTAAAAATCTGATATCTTCTATATTGTGCTTCAGGTTAACATTAGCCATAAATGATGTTTCCACATACACATCTACAATTTCTTCTGTTCTCACTTTAAATGTAACATGAAAAGATTGTGGATCTGCAACAAAAGTAACAAAATGAGTAAAGAATACATTTAAGCATGTTAAATATAGAAAAGCACATATAGAAAAGCAATTGGTATTTGTATAACCACCATTACCAGGCACCAGGAGCATACTGGAGTCTTTAAAGTATATTTGATAGAAAAATAATTTATTTTGCCTTAGTAAAATAAATCAAATAAGTGATTCTCCAATATGGAGGTTAACTTATGCAACCTTAAGTCTGTACAAAGTATCTATAGTTTTATATAACTGCTAGCATAATAAATATATAATTTATGGCTGTTAAATATCAATGGATAATTTATTTCTGTGATTATACCCTAAAATTCATTTAGTACAACACAACAAAATATATCTTCACTTGATTGAGAAACTGCTTTAACAACCAAACACATGATAATATGACATAATATATATTTCACCGGCTCTACAGCTAATGTTACAAAGTCACATTGCATACCATTCAAATATGTAATAATGTTTTACTGAGAAATACTTCAATGAACACAATTGTAAGACATCATCAAGTTGCAATACTGTTCTGTCAGTTAAGGTTGATACACAGGGATAGAAATACTATTGATAGCATCTCTAAGTAAACATTTGAGTATTCAGGGGTTTACAAAGTGAACTCTTGGCAACTAGTGTTATACTTGTAGTAAAATAAATTTGACTACCCCGGTGTAGTGGGAGTGTATAGAATGGCTGCACAATAGATTTTGGATTGCCATATGGACACTATTTTGTGTGAAATATCACAAAATATTAATGAAATGTCCACAAAATGTTCATCCGAGTCTGTGACTTGTATTAGTGGTTTGTTTTTGTAAAGTCTGCCAAAAGTGGCCGTAAAAATGGCACATAGTAATTAAGAAAATCTCATCTTACCCTTACCCGAAAAGAAATCGCTTGCATTAAATTCTTCACTAATCATGTTGATTTGTCCATTCTGTATAACTTGAATTGCTATTTTGTTATTGAAATCTATGTCTAATTGACAAGCAACATTATATGGATCAGGATTATCAAATCCAGTAAATAAACCAATCTTCAATCTAAAACAAAATACAATATTAAGTTTAATAAACTGTTTTTCTATTTAATTACTTTTATTAATTACAATTAAATCCCATTCGAGATTATAATAGAATAAATTATACTATGGTTCTTAGCAACCATGAAATAATATTATTATCAAGTTAAATATTTCAGACTTTTACATGGATTTTATATGTTGCTTATAAAATATTGTTCATTGGTGATCATAACTGGCCACATAAAGGCCACAGATGACTGTCTGACTCTCAATAACGCCACAATCCCTTACATGTTATTATTTGACATTGTTATGAAAGTTTATGCTGGTTTTAAAAGAAATTTAGAATTACAAATACATACTGTCTTCGTTGATCGAATGTCACGCCTTCAACAACGATTTTATCATGAAAATCCAATTTCTTCGGTAAAATAAACATTTTGTTATTCAGTTGGGCCTTTGGCCACGGAGGAGCTCGAGTTCCGTTACTATTCAGATGGACACTGTATGGTTCCTCAGGTCGCGTCCCGTCTCTGGAGCAATTTAAAACGGGTCAGACGACGCACATAATCGACCATAACACTTAAAAACACTTCACTCTCCTAACCTTCAAGTTTACTACCATATATTTTCTACGATATTTACGTGATATTTTATGGAACATTCGAGTTACTAATACCACACCGTTTATTTTACAAATTGTCAATGCACTGTCGTTTGTTTATATATTAATTCCTTTAAAAAAATATTGGTATTTTATTTACATTGTTTTGACAATTTCAATGACGGACGTTAACAATTGACATTAGAAATTGTATTTGGTCATGACATTGACATGACACATGGGTAAAGAAAACTACGTCTATAAATTTTATTATTAGTCACGTTCAGTACCTAAAATTCTTTATTACTTGAATAATTCGCGTGAATCAGAAGTCCACTACGAATAATCTAGGTAGATAATACCTAATTAATTCATACCCGACTAAGCAATCCCAACACGTTTTTAACATCTTCAATATAATTTTTGGGCGCACTACAAATTTAGTAACACCTTACACGGTAGACGTTTACAAGTCTCAATGTTTAATCGTAAATGCCAGAGGCTGATGTGAGATTGAAGTTGTAGATGACGTAATGATAATAACAAACAGGCACCGACCTCGAAGGTAACTGGTTGGTATGGGTACTACGTCATTTCACCGACACGTAGATTCACTTTGAAATTTCACTCTTTACTGTTTCTGATTTTCCATCGTTCCGGACATGTAGCGTTCCTTTATGCTAATCGTAAACTGGTTGGTTAGTTAGTATAGAAGGCGCGTTAATTATAATAATGGCATTTGAAGCGTGCTCTCAAAGTCATATAACTATTCGAATAGGTGCTTTTGTTTGCCTTTAGATTGTTATGTGATAGTCGTGATGATACGTTGGATAGAAATGTATTTGAATACAGCTCACTCATACATTCTCTGGGTTTGGCTTAACATTGTTGACTTAAATATTAAGTGAGTAAGCATGTATACTTATACATGCATAAGTGACAGTAGGTATTTAAAACCATACAAAATAGTAGTGAGTATGTAGTTACTCGGTAAGTAGGTAGGTACATATGTATTTTGTGGACAGTAGGAACCAGATGCAGAAAAAAATACCTACTTACATCCATACAAATAACGACAACAATTTTGGGAGGTTTGCTTCCAGGTCCAAATTCAAACTGTGACTGCATATTTGTAAAAAAAACCGTTCATCCCCTGTTCTACCCTCATAAAAAAACAAATAAACGTGTAAGAACCTTTTTGGTTAAACCACCCCATTTTACCAAAAAGGTTCTAGCACCTTTTTTTTTATTTTAAACCAAAAACTGAACAAGTAATATTTAGAGTTCATTGTGCCTATCTGGATTTTTAACCTATTTAATTTCTTTCTGGGTGGAAAAAAATAATTTAAAAAAATCTAAAAAAATCAGTCTTAACCTAGAGTGTTAAAAAGAACGTATTGTTCAAACAGGTTTAAATCTTATCTACCGCATTGCATTTAAAAAATAAATCGTATTCTGTTAGGCAACATATGCCATCAACACGGTTACTTACAGACTGTGAAGGTACATACAAGACGTCTGTTGGTAGGCTCTATCGTGCGTATCTGCTGCACATATCAAAATAGTTACAATATTGTCGTTACGGTTACCGGGCACATCCTATTTTGGAGTTAGCGCTCTTCAGCAATAAGATAGGTAGGTCAGTCAGATCTGCCTGAACAAGTACTACCACAAAGCACGGAGGGCATTATAATTTAAGCTTCATAGGTATTATGCTCAAGCAAGCGACGCGTACATAGAGATCTTTCATGGATACGTGATCTCTGAAAACCTTCGGTACAAAGTGGTCCGACATTCCGTTTCCATCTGTGTGCTTTGGGGAATTTTAGAATTTTGACACTACGTCAGTGTTTAGGTAGGCAATCCCCCCCCCCCCTCCCCCTTCCCTCAGTGGTGGTGGATGATGTACCGGTGTTGATTCAAATGCACCCTCCCCCCCTCCTCATGCGTGCGACTCACACTTGACCGGTTGAGTCAAATGTTGCCCCCTCCCAGAACACAGTCCTGAATCTGCGCCTTCTGTGTGCGTTGTTCCGGTGCGTTTGTATGAAGCTTCAGATGAAAAGCTTACTCGCGATATTTTGTTGTACTTACCTACTTACTTACTAGTAGTAGGTATACACAATTAGGTTGAAACGAATTGAAGAATTTCGTCTATGTGAATCTGGGTAGCAGCTAGTGTTGAATATTAATCTATAACATTTCTCATTGCACAGAGCTATTTCGACATTCTAATTTGGAAGCGGGTAGTGGGCGTGGATGTTTGTTTATATAATATTGAGTTTTTGTTTTAGACAGCACAAATATTTCACGGTTTTGTACGTATTTATCAAACCTTGAACTCACAATATCATCCTTATGATGATTACTTACCATTCACCCTAAAGCATTTGAAACTACCACTAGTACCTACCTATTAAGGTTTTTTGTCTGACTTCTTATAGATTCATTCAGAAACATTACGAAATCAATAGGTTTTCCAATTTCTTAAGACAGAGTAGGTATAAACGGTCGTGCTCATCACACCAAGATAATCTGGGGTCGGATAAATTGACTTATTTGAATTATACCTTATAGTATGTTTCGTTTAGTGATCAATTTAACCCGATCTTATTCGAGAGTTAATGTGTACCTACTGGGGGCCTGCAGAAAGGAAAAATTGTGTAGATTTAACATTAAGCTGAGATATGTACTGTCTTATATAGCTTAAGTTTACAGTGGCGGAGGGTTCTTAGAATAGAATACTATTATTTTCGGTTTCCCGATTTTAACCCACTGCAACTCCTCTGAAACTTTTATGTCAAACTAGCTGTTCCGCGCAACTTCGTCTGCGTACATTTTCCCGGTTTTTGCAAAATTTATCATTGCTGCTCCGCTCTTGTTGGTCGTAGCGTGATGTTATAGCCTAAAGCCTTCCTTGATAAATGGGCTGTCCAACAGTGAAATAATTTTTCAATTCGGATCAGTAGTTCCTGAGATTACCGCGTGCAAACAAACAAACAGGCTCTTCAGCTTAATAATATTAGTATAGACTAGCTGTCCCGCGCAACTTCGTATGCGTTAATTTTTCCCGTTTCTGCAATATTTCTCATCGCTGCTCGGCTCCTTTTGGTCGTAGCGTAATGTTATATAGCCTATAGCCTTCCTCGATAAATGGGCTATCCAACAGTGAAATAATTTTTCAATTCGAATCAGTAGTTCCTGAGATTACCGCGTACAAACAAACAAACTCTTCAGCTTTATAATATTAGTATAGGTCTATATACTTTTCCCTGTAAAGGTAATGTTTAGTTACCTTGTACTGTCAGCAGAGAATGTAGAGCTGACAGTACAAGGGAACTAAACATTACCTATTATATAGAATATTGTGCTGTTGTCACAGCATTCTTTTCCTTAAATATAGGGTACGTACCTACTGCTATTAGCCTTGCGTACCCAAAGCTTGTCCACATTAAGTTGTAGGGATATTAAAAGACATTTTTAAATATTTAAAAATATGTACATTTATTTACTAAACGGGACCAGCCGTTTTAACAACTTATAATTAGGTAGAACAGTCTTATTTGGTGAGGTACATAATTTTACGTACTTGAGTACTAAAATATAAATAACATTTCTTAAAGATAATCATCGTTTAACGGCAACAAGGGCAACATAGCCACAAACAAGCAAACCGCAGATCACATGTCTGACCAACATTCTTTTAATAATCACTTTTAGTCAATTATTTATTGATATCATAAGCAATTATGTATTCTTATTTTATACACGAGGTATCATTATTATAACCATTAGCATAATATTTATTACCTTTCTAACGATTTTGTTAAAAAGTGAAGGACATACTATCGATGCTCGTTACTCCTCCCAGGATTTTCATGGTATCGATGTCTTCCCTATTTTCCAATTTAATAATTATTCCACTGCTTGGCCCTGTCACGCCTACTGCTAATACCAGATTAACACGCCCATCTTTTCGTACCGCAACCTTTAGTGCAAAATCAACGACTGAAAATAAATAATAGATAAGAAAATTAGTAATACAATTAAAAAAATGTTGCAAGTATATACATATACATACTACTCGACCAAGCTAAGTTTGCACCTCGCCGAAATGCGGCGGCGCGCCCGCTTCCCATGTATAATATAATGTTAAAAACAATAAATGCCAACTAAAATTTAACAAACATTTGTATACTTTTTAAAGTCATAGCGAATCCTTTTTTGCAGACCGTACCTAAACGTCAGTGTGACGTAATCAACGCGAGGTGCAAACTTAGCTTGGTCGAGTTGTATGTAAATATCGTACAATCATTAAAATTGTGAAATCTTGTTCAATCATGGATAAATAATATATATTTTGCACGGCCGTTTTTTTGTTTACATTTTTACGATAATTATTAAAAGCCGCCTGCCGAGTCGATAGTCCATAGTGACAAAAAAAAAATCCGGCCGGCTAGCTATCAAGGTTCAAAGATATTATCTTCGTAAGGTAGGACAGATTAACTATGGTTCATGTTGTGGCACTATTTGGTTAATAAGGCGATCTTAAAATATCCCAACTGTGTCATAGGAGTATTCATAATATTATCTAGTTTCTTATAGAGAATGAGAAATAGATACTTTACCTTGTTTTTTCTCATCTACGAGTTCAAGCTCATAAGGTTGCGTCTGTTTATCATTCATAGATGTCACTTCAATCTTTTTACTTGCATAATCGTACAAGATTTTGCAATCTTTGTCGGCTTCCTGTTTATCATGTAATACAACCTGGAACCTGTTACAAAAAAAAAAACATTTTAATTATCATACGTTTTATCCGATCAGATCTTAGATTAGAGTAGCTGAAAAAATCAGGGCTGTATTCAGGAATTGGTCATGAGAAGTATTTCTCGCTCACTCATTTCACATCTCTCTCGGGAAGCGAGGGTAGATTAGAGGGACAATTGCACTTTTTTACTCGATTATCCAGAATCCTACGTGTATACTATTGAATTTAATTTGAGCCTTTCTCAAAAATGATTTAATTGAAGAAGTTCAGAAAGTTGGTGGTATTTTGATACGTATATGAATGACAAAGATAGTGAAGAGGTTAAAATCAGATAATCAAACTATGAAACATTACGTCACAACAGTATTGCCCGCACACAAACATAAGAACGGTTTATACATAGATGACTTGTATTTAAAAATATCGCTTTTAACTTACAATTTATCTGCGAGGTTAAGTTTTCCGATAATGTTAAATTTAAGTCCTGGCTTTAAAACTGTAGGGAGATTGAAGATTCGTACTTCATTAGATTCGCCTTCGTCAATTCTACAAAAAGCAAAATAATGTTATATAATTAAAATGAAAATCGGTCATCCAAAAAGAAAAAAATGGGCTTAAGAGCTAAACAATAACAAAAATAACAAAGTTTTTGAGTACGCACCCATTCCGTGTTTCAATTTCTACATCATTGTCAGACATTGGACGTGCCATTCCGTTGTTATAATTTATCACCAACACAGTTAAGAACAATAAGAATGCCATCATTTTTGTTGCAATTGATTTAAATACACAAAATTTGTCACAAATTTATAGACACCTGTATATATTATGATTGATAGACAACAACTAAAGTGAACGCTTCACTGCACTATTAATTAATAATAAATTAATTTATTTTATTGGTAATCCCTACAAAGGACTATACCAATTTGCAGTCGATTGACACTAATGAGTAGCGCCGATGAACGTTTTATTTAACAGCATTTAATGATTCATTTAATTCATTGCACGTCATTATTTAGGTACTGGTAATGGAACATATTATTGTTTTTAAGGAAGCCGATGGGTTTCTTTACTTTATTAGGGCCTTGTAACAAAACAATCAGTTATTAATCAAGGGATTTATTTCAATAATACAACGAAATTCGTGCATTTTTTCTTGGCCGGCCTGAAGTTAGGTTCTTTAAGACGTTAGAGACGTGTCAAAATTGCGCTCTTTAGCTTATATACGGAAATGATTGTTTTGTGTCCAGAACTAAACCTAAAATAAATTTCTACAGTAAAAAATACCAGTAACTAGGTAGGTATATGGGTATTAAAAACGCCACTTGTTGCTAACTTCAGAGCTGGTGAGGTATAATTGGCGCAATCTAATTTGACCGAACTTAGATTGCGCCAATTATACCTACCTACCTCACCGACGAGGGGGTATTTATCAGTTTAACCTGTGTATCTCTGTTTAGTCTGTGTCATCATAGCGCTCAAACGGATGATCTGATATAATTTCTGATAAAAAAAAAAGCAGTCATATCCGTTTCTTCATCAATCTAAAATCTGATTAATCGGGATTCGTCAACTTTTAAAATTCCATTTCCTATGTAGCGGGGAATTTACAAACATACATATTTACGGACATATAGAACCTACAAACACGAGAACACGGAACCACTATTTTGTGTGTGAATCGCAAAATTTCTCACGGTGAATATTTTTCAGGTGAGTCAAATGTGTACACGCTGGGTACAATTGGCAATCATCGAGTGGTTACAACTAAACTACCCTCAGTGGGTCGGACTCGAGAGGCCATGACAGCTGCTGGCAATACTACTACAAGACTACTGGGAATATTCCAGAAGGTTAGTAATTTTTATCCGACTACGCACTGAAGGTTTGATTTCAACGTGTAGGTATATTTTTTACTTTAACCGATATCTTGGAAAGTACCTACCTTAAAACTACTTACCGTTAAAATCATGTTGACTTGATCGTCGGCTAATAATTAACTCAGTGGCACATCTAAGGAGGATGGCAAAAGGTAGCGGACTCTCTAGACTTAAGTTTCCTAATCCTCGTGTATGTACATATTTTTACTAAATAAAATGTAGGGACACGAAAGACATCGGCAATCAAAGATCAACTGTTGCTCTAGAGATCAATCAGGTCAGACCCTGATTCCTAATTTAGCGGTCGTAGGTTCGATTCCTACCCTAGAATAAATCTTTTAGCATTAGCCGATTAGACGATTGTTTACTCTGTGTCTGGGAGTAATTTATTTAGCTTGCTTAGAAATATATACCAAAGTATATTTATATGATAAAATACTGATAGGTACCTACTAAAGTATTACCAATAATTCTTGGGGTCTTTATGAACTTTTTAGCTGACTTTAATTAATGGACATTGGAAAGTGATATGAATAAAGGGATTTTGGGGTCTTTATCAACTTTTTACTTGACTTTAAAGCAATAAATATTATAAAGTTCTATAAATAGGTTAACAAATAAAAGAGTTTCTGACGTAGGCAACTGGGGTCAATGACTAAACGTTACACCGCACTTATGGTTTGAAATTCCCAATGAGTACGATTTTGCATATTCACCAAATCACATTGGTTTACTCTACCTAATTTAGGCATGTGTTTTTATTTAGCACTTATTACTTTCCATTACGTATTTTGCTGACAAGTAGGTACTCACTCTTTAAACACGCAAATGAGAAATCCTGCCGCACGCTACGTCATTACCTGTTGTTTGAAAATGGCAATGGGAAAAGGCTCCTACTATCGTAACCATTGTTAATAAACATCCTACTACCTAAGTAGGTAATATTACAAAGGCAAAAGTTGAAACTTAAATGTATGATATTTGATTTGTTACGTTATTCGTTCACGCAAAACTACTAATCGGAATTTGAAATTTTGGTATAACTTTACTTCATGAGTCGTAACACCACCGATCATCAGCGCCAAGAGAGACGAAGAAAATACAAAATAAATTAAATATACACACACACACACACACATACAAACACACCGACGTTTTAATTATTAATTGTTTGTTTTTGTTATTTTTATTGCTAATGATTTAATTATAATTTGTATGTTTTAATTATTATTTATCTCAAATGTTTTTTTTTTGGAACAAAGTTTCTTATCGCGCGTTGTAAAAGGGGGCTAGACGGAAAAAAATCATACGAAAAGTTTTAACGACACTTTTTGCTATAGTAAGCTATTGTAAGCCGTGCGGCGTGCGCATGTTTCTCTGTCTGTCTCTCTCTCTCTCTCTCTCTCTCTTATATTTTCGTTTCGTCTTTCTATTTCGCATTGAACAGTGTGGTGTCGCGACGATTATAAAAAAAAAAGAAAAAAGATAAGAACTTCGTTCCATCCACACACAAGGACACCCTCCCTTGACACCTCTCAAGTTTTTTCTATTGTCTGTTATTCTTATTACTGTTGTCTAGTATGTTGGTTCAAAAATAAACGTAAGTATTTTCTTTCTTTCTATCTTACTCATATCACAGAATAAGTAATAGTACCACTCATACTTAGGCATTTTTGTCGCAATATCTGACATCAACGATGACGAAGCCGGCTAAAGTTCTTCTTCGTCGTTACACTCTTGGCAGAGTGTTCGTGGTAGTCTTGTCAGGGTTGATGACACGCTTAACAAAGTCTCCATTCCTCTCTTACTGCTTTCATTCTTGTGCATTTATGAAGTGGACCATTTTAGTGTTGCCTTTATTTGACCGGTCCAACGCATAGGTGTCTGCTTGCCGATAATTCCTTGCACCACCAGTCGCTCTACAGACGTATTATCTCGGCGTGAAATGTGCCTAAAGAAAATGAAAATACGAAGTTAGTAAATTAATAAGCAAATAAATGTACAATTTTTATTATAAACTATAATAGTAAAAGTAACAGATAGGTATATTAGTTTAGCATAAAATCAAATATCTCAATCGATATTAATCCGCTTGACGTAAAAGAATTCAAATCTAACCTCGATATCTATTTTATACCAATATGTGAAATAGCGATGACTGCATGTGATCGGCATGTGTGGCTGCGCTAAGGACTAATTTAGCTCAGTTGAAATGGCACTAAAATAACTATGTTGCTATATGGCGCATTCTGTTCTATTCTTAAACCTGTTTTATGCGTCTGTTTTCGTTTCGTCAGCAAAAATGTCTGGAGAATATATCGCTTGGTAACTGTACAGACCGCAATCATAAGGGAACGATTTAAACACCACTTATTAATTAAAGATGTAATTATATTATTTCATTAACATATAGTATCTAATCTACATGTAAAATACGTCTGCTTCTAATATAGTATTCTTGGAATGCTAAACATTTTTTTATTAAATGACTGTTAGGTTAGCTTTCATTTGATCGCTTCTCAATTAATTAAATTTCCTATAAGTAACTTTTGTAGGGGTAGTTTGACGCTTGAGAATAGACATAGGCAAGCATGTCGCTAGCCGATGACCTAGGAGAGGGGCAAGTTGTAGAAATAGAGGATGGCGAAAGTATGAATTCTGGTTACGATCAAGAGCATAGGAAGCTTCACACATGGAGCTCGTGTATTATCTCTACGGTGATTGTAATAAAAACTTTACAAATATCTTTCTTGTGCCCGAGTTCTGGACTTGCATGCGAAATACGAGGGCTGATTGATAAGTTTCCGAAACGACAAAGAAAGTCTTTAATAATCTATTTAAAATAAATCTATAACTCAACGTAGTTTCCTTCTATCTCGGTGCATTTTGTCTACCGCTTCTCCAATGCCGACACCAGTTTGATAAAATGTTTTCTCCAACCCCTCAAAATACTCGTCTACAGCAACAATGACTTCATCATTTGATAAAAATCTCTGGCCCCGTAAGGGTATGGGAATAAGTAAAAGTCGCATGGTGCCAGATCTGGGGAATAAGGTGGATGCGGTAGCAATTCGAACCGCAATTCATGGAGTTTGGCTACTGCAACCATTGACGTATATAATATAATATCTTGGGACAACTTACACAATGCTATCTGATCCCAAACTAAGCAGAGCTCGTACTATGGAAACCAGACAACTGATTAACATACTTATATATTTCTAAATAGATAAAAAACACCCAGACACAGATTAAACCATCGTGCTCATCACACAAAGTTTTATCCTGGGTGGGGATCAAACCCACGACCTCCGGCTTAGCAGTCAGGGTCACTAAACACTAGACCAAAGGCGCAAAGCTACACCTACACTCTGTGTCTGTTCGCGCTGGGCTTTTTCGAGCATTGTCTTTTGAAGTAGAAATATTTAATTCATTATCGTGCATGAATAATCTATCAAGTGAGTGGACTAAGGATTGCTTTAATTTTTTACAACATACCTCAGAAATTCTCAAAAGCCCATGAAAAATATTGATTGAGATTTAAACTTCATTACAATATTTTTCACTAGAATTCACAGTTCAAAGTACAAATAGACGACGGGGCTTACTATTTTACCCATCAGGCATTTTGATTCACAGGTGGAGTACGTATTCTTAGTGGGTGTTGGCGGCGGTGTACCGCACTACACAGATTATGCCCGGCACGTACGTCTTGGTGACGTAGTCATATCTACACCGGCGCCGGACTTACCCGACAAGTCAGTATTAATCATAGTTTTTCAAATATAATAGGTCTGTTTTAACTAGGTGGAGGTGACTTATGTACATTATTCGGAATTGTTCTACCAAGTGAACCATTTACCAACAATACTTAAGTCTCGTCTATAATAACAAACATTTAACTAAAGAATTGGTCGTACTTAGGGAAAACAAATAAAACAGCTAAGCACCTAGTTATACTTACTTATGTTGTAGGTAGAGGTACTCTACTGTCCTCCAGCTCGTTTAAGGTCGACTTTTGTATGTATTATCGCGACAAAAAACGTCCCATTTAGGATGGACTATTTATAATAGACTCCCTATTTACCTCCATCAGGGGTAAAATTTCCAAATCAACCTACAAATTGCTTACCTGCCAAATTTCAGTGTCGTTGGTAGGTCTTAAATAGTTTTCCAGACCACTTAAAACTTTCGCTTTTCGGTAAGTACTTATATATTAATTTTGTTGTCCTGAAGACAGGACATGGAATACCAAATTCTACCTACACAACAAAGAAAATTACGCAAAGGCAAGTATACAAAGGCGAGCTTAACTCAATATTAAGTTTTCTCCAATTAGAATGGAATTTATAAATTTTAATACAACACGTAGCAAAACATATGGTATTGCATACCATGGCGTCTGCATACCAAACGATGAGTTGCTCTTTAATACTAGATACGTCATTTTATAATTAGAAACACTTGATTTAGGATCCCATAAACCCAGTGCTCCATGATTAACATCGTATCACTTTTGTGGAATGGTCTCACGCTGCATTCGTATAAGATTTGACCGCTGACAAACTAGACTTTTCCGGTACTCGTATTTTTATTTGAATTCAGGTGTTTATTGCTGATGCCACATCAAGTACCCTTAACAAGCAGTCGCTTTTCATTTTTTAAAGAAGAAATATTAAGAGTAGTACCTACCTATCTACCTATGTTTTATAACAGGGTCTTAATATAGGTATTAGAGACTTACTACAAATGGCATTAGTTGTTTTGACAAGAACGATTTTGGTAAAGTTTTGTCTACTATTTGAGCAAAGTAGTAGCTAGTACCTGTATCGCATTTGTATACCTAACTATCGTACATTCGAACAATAGACCGATGCTAAAGAAAATTAATCGCGATCTTTAATCTGATATCTAGGTACAAATAAAAGGCCAATATGTACGAGTATAACGTATATTTCAAACAATACTTTGGTTGTTTTAAACGTAATAAAAATTTGTCGCAAGCGTGACACTAGGTACTCAATATTTACGGCGGCCATACCTAATTTATTTTTATAGGTACAGTGAGCAACAAAGTAACTGAAAATCTTAAACATATTACACACTATCGATTTAAGATTATTGCTGGCTCGGCTACTGTCTGAATTCAAAATTTTAAAAAGTTTCACACTAATTGTCATCTTTATTTCGAGTTACTTATGGAATTTTGAAAATTCGGCCTTATTGAATTATCGATTTACGTGGACGATCGTACGTAACTTGAGACCTGGTCATAAAAGTCTACGACGTTTGCCAATTTGTCATTCATTGTAAATTATAATATCCGTCTAAAGTGTCTGAAACTATTAGTGGAGCAACACAAGCGTAGCTGGTAATAAATTAATACACTGTTATTCTACTTGTCATTACCTAATGTGAAAACAGCTAAAAGGTACTTTTAATAAATAATGTAACAAATCTTTGAGTATTTATATTTAGAGTTATTAAATTCACAATAGTAGGTAGTAAGCATTATTTTTTTTTTCTATGACAAGAGAAACTATGGCATAATTTTGTTATTTTGGATTTAAACGCTTTGTCAGTCAACTTTTAGTTAGGTTATTCAAAAGTATATCTGTCGATATAGTATCGACAGATTACTTTTTTACAACTTTGTGTGATAGTGATTGCATGAGAGTTACGGCGTCTTAGCTTAAGCCTCTCTTGGCTAAGGCATCGGTCTCGCAATCGTGAGGTCGCGGGTTCTAATCCTACCCATTATACTACCGACGTGAACCCACTCCTAACACAGTCCATTGGGCTTAGCTCGAGGGGTTAACAGGATTGCTAGTAATGTGGGACCAAAAATCCCACATTGCTAGTTATCTTAAAAAAAAAAACAATGTACAATCTACACACAAGTATAAAACATAGGGGCACCGATAGGATTTATATAATGATAGTTGCCTGAGGTAATATCACTATGGTAACAGTTTCTGGTGGATAGATATATAATACACTTGTTTTGTAAAATAACCATTACACACAACAATTATTCATAATAAATTAGTAGAGGTTTCAAACACCTTTCATCTAGCGAATGTTTTGTCCGTACCTTTTGGCAGGTTAAATGACTCTAGTCTATGTGCTATTCCAGACCATATATTCTATCTCTTTCAAATTTCGTCCAGGAGGTAATATCACTATGGTAACCGTTTCTGGTGGACAGATATTTATTACACTTGTTTTGTAAAATAACCATTACACACAACAATTATTCATAATAAATTAGTAGAGGTTTCAAACACCTTTTATCTAGCGAATGTATTGTCCGTACCTTTTGGCGGGTTAAATGACTCTAGTCTATGTGCTATTTCGACTATATTCTATCTCTGCCAAATTTCGTCCTGATCAATTCAGCCGTTTTGGCGTGATTGATCGCGAGACGATCAACGACGATCGAGTACAAAAGTATAATATAGGCTTATTGTAAAGTTGTGTACCATGTCCTTGTTTAGTAATTTAGAGGCTGTAGTATATGTATTTAGAGGCTGTGCTCGTTGGTTACCATTTATCACAAATACTTGCATACGACGCCGAGACGTGACGATGAATGTTAATATTCTATATCGATACTCTCAAACATTTAATTTCGAACATTTTCATTTTATCTAAAAGAATTTTCGATGTACTTACATCGAAAATTCTTTTACACTAAAAAATACAATAAATCATGGGAATTGGTGAAGTGTCATTTGATCACAATCAAAAAAAAAATTGTACAATCGCACATATGGTACTTAAGTATGGAGTCTAACCGTCACTTGACCTATTGTTACGGTCTGCTTATCCGTGTAATAAACCCAGAATATGGGTCTACAGGGTTGTAGTTTCTAAGATTAGGTCCAAATACGCATCTACTCTCTGACTTTTACATGCTTAGTAAATGTTCTTCGGGATCTATCATGTATTCGGTACATAAATGGGCTCTACGGGGATCCATTTTGGGTCCATTCTTATTTTTTATTCATAGACTTACTCTTAATAAACAAAATCACTCTTGGTTTTGGATGATATAATATCACTGTTAATTAGATTAAAGCGATTACAACAGACCTTGAATGTGTAGTAAATATTGGTATCTCAAAGATGATTCACTGCTTTAATGGCTAACTAACCAAAACAACGTTTTTAGTCATTTTCGCCAATACCATGCGAATATTCTGTATTTGTCACTGAACATAACTGTGACATAATAATTATTAACGTTTAAATAAATTATTATCCATTGATATGGGTTTTGCATGATATAGCCCACAGCAATCCATTGAGTCACTATTTTTAAAGTCATACGCGTGCCATAACCATTTTAAAACAAGACAAACCTTAAACCACAGTCGGTGACTAAATGGAAACGGGAGATTTTATATTAGACAGGTATACTTTTCGGTAATAAGGTCCAGATATGGTTGTGCCATTTCCCTGGTACCAAAACTTATTTTAATTTATTTTTCGAAACATCCAATACATTAATTCACTGTTTATAAATAAGTAGCTACATTTGTAAATAATTGGATGTACCTTTGGGGGGTAGCCCATAAATCTTGTTTTTTTTTACCCACTTTTTGACCCACCCCTTGCCCCATCACCTTCCCCTTGATTATACCTTGGTGAGTTTTTAGACTTCCTTACCCATGATCACGTGTATTTATTGGTACAAAAAATAACCCAACAATTTTCAAACAAGTGTGAGCCTCGCAACGAGGGGGGGGGGTGCAATTGAACACCGGTGAAGTGTGAAAATAAAACTTAGGCGGTGTATTTGACGTAAACAGAAACGTAATCAGCTGAAAGACAATACAATAAGTGACACATTCAATGACGTTCTCAATCAAGTTATGACAAACGTGATTTTCCTAGATGACCTTTTGCCTGCAGAAATTATGCAATTCAATTTTTCAAACTGTAGGCTTTGTAGGATTCGTAGATACATTAGCAAACACTAAAAAATTGGTTGCATTTTATTACTTTATCCAGTGAGACCCCTCAGCCTAGAGATTTTACATACTTATTTCTATTACTAGCTTTCGCCCGCGTGGATGTCGGTTATCGCAATAAAAACTATCCTATGTCCTTCCCCGGGACTCAAACTATCTCCATACCAAATTTCATCTAAATTGGTTTAGCTGTTTGAGCGTGAAAGCGTAACACATAGACAGAGTTACTTTCCCATTTATAATATTAAGTATGGATTTAACTAACGACAAGTCTAAGTTTACTACTGGTATGTCTGGTTCACTAGTTTCCGACGATGAAGTGCGTTTCCAACAGAAAATAACGAAACCATGTCACCTGTTAAAAATACCTGTACAAACAGAAACTTCACTAAACATTTTTCAGACAAGCATAGCTAGAAAAGTCTATCTTTGATTTTTTTTCAATTAGAGCCTTAATTGTACAGAAAAGTAATGTCTAGCATCATTTGAACTTAAATGCTTAAGTGCTCGTTTCCCATGTTTAATATAACCTATGGTTTACTTAAAGGTTATGTGTAATATGTAAGTATATTAGTTTATAAACAAGTAAATCCCTAATTAATTTTCATGATTGTTTCTTCTGAGTTTATTTCTAGATAAGACTGAATATATAATATACTAACTCGCATTTTATCACGTAGCATGAGGATTTAACTATGAATTAGCTATTTATTGCACAAAACATTAAAAGTTATTCGATTGACGCAATTTAACCATAGAATCACAGAAACTAGTAATACAGAAATACAAAACATCATGATTATATGAATCACAGACTGGCGTAATTGAGATTAATCAAAAATGGGTTTTGTTGTGAATTATATACCTACTTCTCATAAAAAAAATCGAAATACCTAGTGAGTTAAGGTTTTGTAAAGATTATCAAGAAATGTGTATTCATATTTTGGAATAAATTTTGAATGTCATTTAATAGTGGGTAGTAAGTATAAGGTTTTCAATTTGAAAAATAAAAATGTTAATGTTCCAAATTCAAATTACTTTTCATAAATTTCGTATTTTGTTTTACGGAGTCATTTTTATCCTGTATGGAGAATAGAGGAAATGAGAAAAACAATAGGTACGCGTAAATGAAATAAAGCTTAGAAACAGTTTATTTAATAACTGGTATAATACATGGTTATTTAGTTGTGGAATGTTCTCCCATTCTTCTTGGATTGCATGTTGCAGTTGGCTAAGAGTCTCTGGGCCAGGTTCTTTTGCTCGAATTCGTCGTAAATCATCCCATAGATGTTCTATGGGACTCACGACAGGGCTTCTTTCTGACCATTCCATAACAGAGATACAACTTCTGTAAGATAATCTCGTACTAGGGCCGCAATGTGAGCCCTAGCATTATCGTGCATGAATACGAATTCGTCGCCTATAAAATATGAATATGGCATCACACGAGGCTCGAGACATTGTTCGACATAACGTTGACAGTTTAATGTAGGCAGACGAGGTCCAGATATGACAAGGTCTATCTTATGCCTCCCCATACAATCCACGAACCGCCGGCGCCGCCATAGCTCTACTTTTGCTCAATGCAGCAATGTGCATAGCGTTCTTCTTTTTTATATGTACGCCTTGTTCCTTCCATCATTGCCATGCAGCATAATTTTATACTCATCCGAAAACGGAACGTTTCTCCACGTATGCAAAATTAAGGCGCGATCTTCGATGGTCTGCTGTTAATTTCGGCCCATTTTCTGGCTTGTGCGGTACCAGTCCACAACAGTTTATCTAATCGTAGAGTCACATACAGGTACACTTCGTACAACACGGGTACTTCGTACGTCGATTTTGCAAAGAAATTGTCGCGATATATAGATCACCTCGGTCAGAAGTAACCCGATTCCTACCAGATCTTGAACGGCTTGTGAATTACCCAGTCTCCCCATAGCGTTTGTAGACTCTATGAACAGATGACAAGCTTAAATATAATCTTGCAGCCACTACACAATGACTATACGCAGAATCCAGCAACGCTACCTACTTGGGCGGCTTCTATGGACGAAGTATCCATGTGTTTTCGAAAAAAAAAAAAACGATGTATTAAAAGCACAGTCAAAAATAGAAGTTTAAAGTTAAGCATTCATTTTTCGTTTTTGCACAATAAATGTACTCTAACTCGAAATAATGTTTGGGTTCATTTAAAGGATAATAACAATTGAAAATCTAATTTTGAATTTGGAGTTTCCGATACCTACTACTGTAAAGGCCAAACTGCCAGCTTTAAATTATGTTATTTTTTTAATGGAATTAAACTTCTTTTGTGTTACACTATAACAAAAACAATAAAAAAATAAGTGTTTAGGTTTTTTTTTATGAGAAGTGTATATGTCTTCTGAAACCAGACAACTGATAAACATACTTATATATTTCTAAATACATATATATTATAAATAAATAACACCCAGACACAGAATAAACCATTGTGCTCACATGAAGTTTTATCATGGGTGGGGATCAAACCCACAGGCCACAGGTCACTAACCACTAAACCAACAGGCCAGTCAATATCACGTAGTCGAAGGTGTTAGTCCTATAGGTCTTAATCCTATTTCATTTGATAAAGTGTCTTAGTGCCTGTGCCTACCGATACTAGTCGCCACTGCATGAAATATCATGCAGTGGCGACTAGTACTTCATACCGTAAGCAATAGCTTACGGTATGAAGTTGTATAGTGAAATCGTACAGAGAAACGGGCTATCTTGCTTTAATTTTATATTTTTATTTTATTAGTGTATTAAAACATTTTTGTTAAACTATAACGTTCACAAATATACACCTTTTAAGTCCTCCTATTAGGTTTTATTTTTAGAAGTACAACATCCATATATTGTTTTTTAAAATATGGCTATTTTATAGCTTAACCAATTATGTAAACGTATTTAGCCTAGATGTGTAGGCGACCTCCCACGCTACACGATTTAGTGGATGGTAATTGACGGCGGAGTCAATTTTTTTGGCCTTTGCCACTCGTAGATTCAATAAATTATTATACTTAGCAATCAGTGTCCAGTTAACGTTGGTCCATACTGAAATCTTGGTTTATCTTTCAAATCAATATCTTGGCTAGGCGCCCTTTTTGCCGATTACGATTTTTTTCGATACGTAAAAGACGCCAGTTTTTAGACAACAATACATGGCGGCGTCTTTAGCGTTAAGGCCTTATAATGCCGTCACTGTACCTCGATCAAGGTCACGACGAGGTGGGTAACCTACTGCAGACGAACTAACTAAAAACACATGGTGTGCTTTTCAATGTCCTATAGTTAGACCAAGGTTGTCAGCTAGCGGAATGGTCGATTTCTCCTTCGACGGGCCTCATCGCTAACCTTTGTTTTAACCTTATAACTTATATGGTTTATCCTAATTTTTTTTTCTTCAATCCTATAAACAAAGTCGGCGAATGCAGCATTCTATCATGTGTAAGATTAGGTACCCATAAGAGGAAAATAAGTGTTTGACAGGAAAATTTGTACTTAATTGTCTTAATAACATTAGACTATACCATATCAATTACGCTATAGGAAAAATAATTACATATATAACAGAATAAACAAGGTACTCGGAACTGGTCTTATATTGCATATGTTTATATAAGGAAGGTTATATTTTATAGGTTTCAATTGAAATTCGATATTCTTGTATGCGCTGCCGAAGAACTGGCATTATTTTTCCGTTTATTTGAGCTAAACTTAACGTAATTTGTTATGTTATTATCAGGTACGTGTATATATTCTGCGAAAAGGCGGAAAAGAATGCCAAAGGCGGGTGGGACTATGAAGTGAAACCATACAAGCCAGCAGACTTCCTTCTTCAAGACATCGCCATTCGACTGAGCAAATCTAAATCTGTTTGGGATACTTATGTAAGCGAAGGTAAGCAGATTTATGTATTTTATGTCCCTAGAATCTATACCTACCTATTCAGGGGCGGATTTACAGTCTTGACCGCCCCAGGCCCCAGGTCCCCATCACCAGCCGCCCCTTTCTCAGCATCCAACAGGGGTTCCCAAACGTTTAACATCACGGAACACCCTGGTGGGTGGAAATACCATGTCGGAGGGGGATGAGGTTAGTAGGTTTACCCAATGAGAACGTGTTTTGTAGTTGTTCTTTCTACGTAGGCAATAACGGCTGCAAAACCCTACACTAAGCATGGTCAGGTCTTGCCCGATTTTTAACCAAAATGGTCCCTTATAAATTTCGTAAAGAAATGATTTTAATATAGTTTAATTTTTTTTTTGTTGTACCTACATTATTTTTTGCTTTTTAGTTACTTACCTTATATTTATTTTTGAAGTCGGTTTAAGTTTTTATTTCTCACTATTTAGTGTATTTGGTTTGTAGTTGATATAATTTACAATAGCACAATCCTAACTACTCATTTCTTTTTACAAAACGTTACGTTTTGCGAAACATGGCCGTTGATTTTTGAGGAGTTCACCTGATAGTAGACTATAAGTTCCATTACATGATTTGATGGAGGCGAAGTATCAGATATCGAACACGGTACTGAGATCGCAACCAGCAATGTTTATTATTGAATAGTACCGTTGGTCATCTGTGGTCTTCGTTATCAGTTCTATTACACTCAATGGTGCTTTTCAAGAGTAAATGCACGAATTACAACAAAATATCGATTTCTCCAAGATCTCATCATCAGATCCCAACTTTGATGACAATGGGACCAATTTGGAAGTATAACTCTTTCAAATACAAAAATATTTTTTACAGTCGAATTGAGAACCTCCTTCTTTTTGAAGCCGGTTAAAAAGGCTCATTATTGCGGACTGGGGCAGAACTGCACCGCATCGTATAACAATAATCTTCCTTAATCACTTTCGTACATTTTATTTGCCTATAAAATATAAGTAGATTAGATACATAAACATTTAAAGTAAGTACCTAATTAGGTTCAAAACAAAGCAAAAAAAGAAATTGTACCAGCAAAAGAGCGAATATTCGTGGCACTTAGTTCTTTTTTTTGAGAAGTGCAGTTTTACGGCAATAATTCAAAGACGATATATCCGATCATGTTAAAAATAATTTTAGTTGAAAGTATTTCAATTTTTTTCATATTTTTTGGCCATACGGCTTAAAAGATAAAGGACACGATTTTCGAAACATTCAAAGTGATTATTTCCGAAAATATTAACAAAATTAAAAAGGTTTGTGAGAACCTTGAAATGTTTTTAAAAGAAATTTCTAAATTTATACTGAAAAAAAAAATCAGCATCTTATATTTTTTTTATTTACTTTCGAACTAAGTGGCTTATACAAAACACCTAATCTCCAAATTTCATCAATATTCATTGACTAGTCTTTGAGTAAAATGCCTGTGACATACGGACGGACAGTCAGACAGACATTAGATTTTTTTAGGTACCTACTTTGTTTCTTGTTATCTATAATTTTTTTTCACGATTGGTGGCCCCTAATATCTGGCCGCCCTAGACCAGGGCCTACTTTGCTATAAGGCAAATCCGGCCCTGTACCTACTAATATTACCTATAAAGCTGAAGAGTTTGTTGTGCTGAAGTCTCAGGAATTACGGGTTCTAATTAAAAATTATTTTAGTGTTGGATAGTCAATTTCTCGAGGAAGGCTATAATAACATCACGCAGACACGCTACGACAAATCGTTTTAAATACATCATAAATAACAATTCAGTACAATTAGGTGAAAATGGCGACAAACAGATGATCATTTACGCGTAAAACCAATACAGCCTTAAACCTTTCTTGTCTGCAATAGTAAAACATTTCCATACCAAATTTTTTGGGTGAATCTGCAAATAAAAACGGACAAAAACGGTCCGTAATCGGTCACAAAAAGTCCGTTCTATGGAGGACACAAAATAAGACTTCTTAAGCGGCTATTACACTACTCTGAATCAGGGCCCGAGGTGACAAATCGAGAAAAATTGAAATAAGTACAATTTTTACAAATTGCGACAAAGTTTTAGTAAATTGGTGCAGGTTTTCATTGATTTGTAAGAAACTACAAATTTCATGAACTAAGGTAGACTTTGCCACCTATGACATAGATGGCTTTGTCCCATTTATTAAATTCACGAAAAACTATATTGATTTGTCATCAACCGCAGAAAAACTAGTAAGCGTAAAAATTGAGTCACGCAGTCTCAGACAATTACTGTATAGGTGTTGGAAACGTCGTTGACTCGTCATTATTACAAGGAAGAAAGTTATAGGTATACCACAGATATTTGTTCCTGTTTTACTTTAGGCTTTTGTCATTTTTTTTACTCTAAGTTATGAGTTGAGATCGTAGCCAGATTTGGCGGTCCTTCTAACGTATCCATCATATCACGACTGCCTAAAGTAATATCAGTCAATTTGATGCAGTCTGATAAGTATGACTAGTTATCGGAATATTTGAGAAAAACATTGACTGCTCAATATTTACGAGAGCCAAGACCTGCGCTTTGAAGAAAGCAGACTGGCAACGAACATGCCAGTCTGCTTTCTAGTAAGTAGGTAGTTAGCGACCTTATCTGATAAGCTAAAGGTCGTAGGTTCGATTCCCACCCAGGATAAATATTTGTGTGATGAGCACGATTGTTTTGTTCAGAGTCTGGGTGAATTTAATTAGAAATATTAATTAAGTTTATCAGTTGTCTGGTTGGCCGCCATGGGCTCTGTCTAGTTTTGGGATCAAGCAGTCCTGAGTGAATTGTCCCAAGATATTTATTTACTTATCTATTACCTACTTAGTAGCGGCCGCTTCAGCTTCACACCAACTTTTCTCCTCCATTCTAATGTAAAGATAATTTATTTGTAACTTCTTAGCTCGTGTATAACTGTGTTAATTATTATTCCTGATATATGTCCCTGATTAACCGACACACTGGCTCGACTGCTTTTATAATATTGAATCTTTACATAGTATAAAATAAAGTAGCCCCCGTTGTCCGTGCTCTTAGATCTTGTAAACTATGCTACGGATTTTAATGCAGTTTTCAGCAATAGATTCAAGAGAAATAGAAATTGTTTTTTAAACTTGCTTTAGTAATTACTAAATTTAAACATTAATGAACACGTTTATGAAGTATTTTTAATATTGTTGAATTAAAATATTGTTAGTATTTTTAATCGATTAAACATAATTAATCGTTTTCGTAAGTAATTTTAGGGTCGCATCTTTATGACATGCGCGAAAGTGTTATGAACCTAACTTCAATCCGGCTGAGTTACAATGAGACAACTATAGATATAATCATCCCGACTAGGACTATAGGAGACCCGCGACTTGATCCCATCAACTCGTGGGTGATCGCTAGTAAATAATAATAGTACATTATGATATAAGTGCGGTAAGTTGAAAATTACAGAGAAAGCAAAGGCTGTAATTATCAAAGCGCACGTATGTCATACGACGTTTTATAACATATTTGCGAGGAAATAAATAACATTTTCAAATAAAAACAATATAGCGAAAAAATAAGCGCGCGGAATAATTTTTACATGTTCTCAAATTAGCGATGCGCTCGCTTTTTTTTAAGGCAAAGGCACAAAAACAGCCAGTATTACCATAGAATAAGTAATAGTACTGTATTACTAATAAAGTAAATTAATATTTTTGTGTTTTGTTACAGATAAATGGTTGTAATTTAAAATTAATTAAATTAAAGAATTAAATGTTTATTTATTATATTTTATCTCTCATAGTTAATTTTATTCATAAAACCACTTTTCTGACATAAAAACTCTATGCTAATATTTAAAAACCTACCGTTCGTTTTAGACGGGGCATCTTGATAAACCGTGCGTTTTACACAATTACGATATTGAAATTGGTGAAATAAGAGACCCTTTACGAGCAAATGTGTTATAAAATAACTTTATACTTTCAGGTCTCGAACGTTTAAGAGGTGTTCCGGGCAGATGGGAGCCTCCAGAGGGGACAACAGATCGTCTTTGCGTAGAAATTGGTGAAGGCGCATTCATCGAAGTGTCTCATCCAGCGCCACAAGGAGATCAAGTGTACGTATAACAAACATCATTAAATGTAGATATTAAGGTAAACGTGTTTAATGGTACATAGGTTTTACAATATGTTGTATTTCGCATTAACGGGAAGATGTGTATTATTTTTGTATACCTATGGTATATCTGTCCTCATGAGTCATTTCATAAAGCGGTCAACTTATTATTAGAATTATATCACAGCGTTATTACGTAAATCACTTTATTTTACAATAAATACTCTAATAAAATAACATTTCAAGAGAAAATCCCATTCATATAATATATACCGGGAAATCCCTTATGTTGTTTACTAATACAAAAAGTAACATAAATATTTATGTTATGGATCAAGCAAATAAATGCCCCTTCGATATAAATAATGACAACTCAAATTGGGCTTTCTAATTCTTTTTTTTATGCTTCCTTATTTATTAGTTTGTCTGGTCAGTATCAATATTGCTACTTAGGTATCTGTTTAGCAATATGCTCACTTTTAAGCTGTTGTATCATAGTTACTTGCTAGTTTTATACTAGTCAAACGCAAATTTGTGTTATTCTGCCCAATAGGTGACAGATTTTATTCATAAAACCCGGTCAATTTATACTTATCAATAGTTTTTATCATATTTCCTTCTGATATTGGGCATTTTCTGAAATGTCTGTTTAATGGCCTATTAATGACTTGACCATAACATTTACATTATGCTCGATAAATTGCAAATAAATAATAATGTGTTGTTGTAAATAATATTACGTATTTATAATTAAGGAAAACGTTTAATTTGTGGATAGGAGTTATTGCTTACGTGAGGGAGCAGTGCTAAACCCTTCCATGTATGAGTAGGATATCGTCGATGAAGTACCAATACCTCCTAACTGACATTTTAGTCCAAAATTACTTTCATAAAGCAATAGACGTAAAATTCATATTTGCATGGATTGAATTCACTCCTATCAAACATTTGTTCATCAAAAAGCTTCTAGAGCTACGTGAAAATACCTACTAAGTGACGGAATTCATTCGTTCGTATGTATTTTATGGAAATATCTCCTAACTGCACCGACAACCGACTACACTCGGGCGTGCTCTGCATTGGACTGATTAACTTCATACGATCGCTGCAAGCGGCATTGCGTCGCGTTCCTCGCCATTGGATAGAGCTAGACAAAGATACTGCATGCGTTTTGATTTGATTTAGTTCCAGAAAAAAACACCTTGATGAGGGTGTTGTAATTAAAACGGTCGGTTTTCGTTTTGCTCCTGGACAATTCATTGTTAATTGCCACTAATTTCAATATATTTGGAGAGATTATCAAAACAAAGGTAAGTCAATTCATTTTCATTGTTAAATTTAAAGATTTTATTTCAGTTCTTCTGGTTATTGCTACAAAAATTTCAGATAGTAGGTATTTCTTCAAAAGTTTCGTTTTGTGACGTAAAAAAGTGTTAGTTAGCAATGAAGATTATAAAATGATTTCTCATTAAAATTTGCAATTTCAGAAGTGATTTTAGAGCCTAATTTTCAATCTTTTCAAGACATATCTGAAAATAGCAGACAACATCTAGTTGAAAGCATTTCGATTGTTCCAGCTGATTTGTTCTCTTCTAATATTTCTCACGAGGACAATAATGAAGACGAAGTTGATGTTTATGCCGATTCGTCCTCTAGTTCTTATAAGCCGTCATCTTCTTCGAGTGGTGATGATGATGAAAACACAGTAGCTGTTCAAGAATCATCTACTAATTCGCAAAATGTATTCCATGGTGATTTAAATGAAGGTAGAAAACGACGAAATAATAAAGATTGCAATGAATGGAAGAAGTTAAAGAATAAAAAACTCAGAATGGAAGGTAAAGAATACTTGGGCTACACAAAAGCGGCTAACAACAAAATGGAACACAATAAAATAAGACCCCCAAGACAAATAAAAGATAGATGCAAAATCAAAATTTTGCGAAAGGAGCCAGAATAGGAAATGTAAGGATGTTAGCGATGACTCTCGTCAGCTTATTTTTAAACATTTTTGGGATAATCTTAATTGGGACCAAAGAAAAGTTTACATTGCAAGTTTAGTCAAACGCTAAAAGTTTAGTCAAATTCTAGGCGAGTGGAAGAAAGTAGTGCAATGTAGCCCACATTGCACTACTTTCTTACACTTGATCCAAATTCAAACACTAACGTGCAAGTATGCAGAAATATGTTTTTAAATACATTTTGTTTGGGATTCTTTTCAGTACAAACTTGGGTAAAAATGTCAACATTTGGGATGATACCTTCTCAAGAGGTTCAAAATTCAAGAAGAGCTCAATCTGTCAGGCGTGGCGAGGTGAGAAAGTTGCTAACGCTTAATTGTATTTTGGATGATATGCCCAAGCTACCGTCGCATTACAGACGTAAAGAGACAACCAAATTATATTTAGAACCATCTTTTCGCTCAAGGGCTGTTCAGAAAACGAACATCCTACCGTCTGTAGGTTTACATTTGAAAAAGCATTTAAGGAGAAAAAATTGTCGATATATACCTTAAAAAAAGATATGTGCGACGTATGTACCAGTCATGCGGTTGGTAATCTAAGCACAGATGAGTACGTACGTCATATTAATAAACAAAATCGGGCTAGACGAGAGAAAGAAGAAGACAAAGCGAGAGCAGCAAGGGGCGAAATTATTCTTTTAACGATGGATCTTGAGGCTGTCAAAGTTAATGCGCGATAGAAAGAAAGCTTAAAAACCGAGAGATACCTAGCGATTACATTTCTGTCACGAAGAAAGCTCGAATACATCCATTCCCTTACGAAGCTGTTGATGTTGACTACAGTTTTGTTAAGAACTATGCTAGTACTTCAACTTTCCGGTATTCAAGTATTCGGCCAGGTCGGAAAGCGGGGGGGGGGGGAACCGACTGTTACAAACATTCGGGCCATCAGGTATACTGATGATGGAAACATCACTATAAAATTGAATTTTGATGCTGACTGGGTTGGTTTACCGACGAGGCCTAAATTTTTTGCAGGTTTTAATACCTATTTACAAATGAATAACGCACCTCTTCCTATAACAACAACAAAATTTAATCATTTGCAAAGCATGAAAAACGTACTGCCATGAGATTGCCATACATATTACGATACATTGCCTAAAATTTAAGCTTAAATTCATTTAATCAAAAAAACAAATAAGTATGTACATAAGTACATACTTACCTATTTTTTCTAAATAAGTAGAACTTTTTTTTTGTTTTATTTTTGATTATTTTATTTTTTGATAAAGATTTTTGAAGAAATTTTCATGTTTAATTGGAGTTCGTTATTGTTTTGATTTTGTCATTATGAAACATGATAAATTGTTATTATTAAATAAAAAATATTCAGTTATGTTTGTGTTTTATTTACAAGAAATAACTCCTAACATTAAAGTGGATTTTCAAGTTCGAGAATCAATATCTCCTAACTGACTAAATCCCTATAAAACGTAAACTTAATCACATACCTTCGTAACTAATAAAAAGGTAATGCATTGAAAACTATTTTACAACCAACAGTTGATTAAAATAAATAAAACCTTATTTTTAAACAGTTTTTTTCTTCTGGTGTAAAATTATGTTTTCAACACTTAGGAGGTTTTGGTACTTCATCGACGATATATGGTTCGAAGTACTGGGTACATACCCAGTGCTCCAGTGGCCAGTATACGTAACTATTGTAGAAATCTACCTAGGTTTTCCTATTGTAGATACGTAATGGCTTGGGTTATTATAGTTGACTTTTAATTCAGTCAACAAACTTCAAGGGATGAACCAGCGTGTAGCAAAAATATATTTAAAAATATATTTATTTTTACTAGTTGCTTACAAAGGTACCTACATCATTATGATTTTTATATTACATGCGCAAAGGACTAACTTGTTAATTTGATGATTAACTTATTTCTTTTAGGGATTGACAAAAATAATAAAACGTTAATATTTTCAGTTTTTTAGTTAAATTTTACCGTCTAAAGTCAATAAGTAATTGACTTTGAGAAAATCGAGTTAAGACCCGTAGTATAATAATAATAATTTCTTTATTTAGCACTTAAAGTTTACAAGTTTGTACTTAATCTAATACATATATAATTTTATAATCGAGTTGATATTTTTTACAATTTTAATTGTCAATATTTTTATGTTAAACGAATGTACATTATAGGTCCTGAATATATTCGTTTCACATGAAAATTTGTATCCCCCTATCAATTTGTCGACAGATTTAAGTCACCCTGTATAGGTTACGGTGGTAACTAACATAAGTTAGGTATTCTGTGAAATTGCCAAAAAGTCGTCAGATAAAAAACATCGGAATAGTGCAATAAGTAGATATTTGGAATTATGCAGTGGTGTACTGTAGTGTGTCCGATAGGCAAAATAATAATACGTAGCTAACCTTAGAGTAGATAAGTTTCACAGGATAATGATGAGACGATAATTAATTAGATAATCCGATAAGGTGGCAGAGGAGTTAGGCGCAGAGCCCACGGCTTAACGTGGTATCTGAGAAATGGAGTTACATAAGACTTTTTGACCCAACTATGGACTAGACAGTGGTTAAGTTGTCTACTTAATCTAGTCGATCTTTATCAGCTCGACCACTACTGACACGGCGTGACAATTAACAAATATTATTTCGGTGGCGAAATCGTGAAAAGATTAGGGAGGTAGGTGCGACGTCACCACTTTTGACAAAACACGTTAAGCCGTCGATCCAGTGCCTAATCTGTTAAAGTGATTTGCGCGTTTGATATCCGTCTCGTTAGATATCTACTATAAGAGTGAGCGAAAAGAGAGTGCATCATGTATTGTATGTGCTCGATATGTTCCTGGCTTCTGTTGATATTGGCCGCTGTGACGGTTAGGCGCAGGTTAGGATCCAGGATCGTGCTTAGGGGGGAGGGAGGGGGGATTCGATCAAGGGGTGCATTCGATCGACGCCGAAATGCCAAGTATATGTGCGCGACGGGCGTCCGTACTATTTTGAGGGCATCGATCAAATGATCTATGCGAAATGTTACGTCGCCGTGCGATGGACTTCTGGGGCCGCCCCTTATCATCAAAAGTATGGCGAATGTGACGACGAATGTATGACGAATACTTGAAGATTCATGAGGCTGGGGTTGGGGGTAGAATTGCCTCTGTTTCCTTCCCTCCCCTTGGAACCGCGCCTTGTAAGGGGAACATTATATTATCATCTTAGTAGTTTTCCTGTAGGTATGTATTTCAATTTCATTTTTTTTAGTCTGCTTCTAATAAAAAGGTCCCTTCATTTGGATGCGGGTTTCGCTATTCGACCTCATATTTTTCTTGGAATGTTTTTAAGTATAAAACGTTGTCCTAGACACCACATTTATAAACTAAAACATAAGTGAAATATCCATTGATCGGTGTCGGACCGGTTTCGGAAGCCGATGAGAAAATAATCAAACACATGTTTGATTATTTTCTCATCGGCTTCCGAAAAAAGGGCAAGTGTTTTTTTCCTACATGTTACAACACTTAATAAGTATCTAATTTCCTTTAGAAGTCGGTTAATTTTTCTTAATTTATCATGCAATTTATTAAATTTATGAAGGAAAGTTGGCTCAGGCGACGCATCCAATGAACCATTTTTTTCATAAATATAATACATGTATTGTTTGAATAGGGTCGTCTACACTGTTTAAAATATTGGTTTCTCTAGTTAAAAGCCACAAAAACAAATATTTAGGTAAAATAAACACGTTTTCCTGCTATACAATTTCAACTTTTATTGCCGCCTGTCTTCCATGTTTATATCGTCATAACAGCATAGACTTCAAATACAGTGTTGCAATGCCATCTATGCTGCCAATAAAGGCAACGTTACTAATAATTATATTCCGAGAACGTAGCGTGGTGGCGCCACTTTCTATCTCAAAATATCTATGTTTATTTCTACATCATTTTTATTTTTAATCGAAATTCATAATTTTATTTACCTACATACAGCATAAAAAAAGCCTAAAAAGCACACAAGTAAATAACATGCAATTATTGTATAAATGTTATTATAATTTTTCCAGTGACTTGTCAGGCGGCTTGCGCGTGCACCTGTCGCCCGTGGCGGGCGGGCGCGGCGTGTGCGCGGGCGGCGAGGCGCGAGCCGCGTTCGCGGCGCACGCGCGCGCGCTCGCCTACGACTGCGAGCTCGACGCCGTGCTCGATAGCGTCATCGGGAACAGAAAGGATTGCTTCGTCTCTATTAGAGGTTCATTTTTGTTTCTTCCTTTTCTGAATTGTTGTTTCCTGTACTTATACTTTGTTCTATTTTCAATGTGCGTATGAGGATAGAAGCAAATATCTACTTACCGCATTGGTTTCCTTGAATAGTAGGTAGATTATAAAGACACCGGCAATACTTTATATTAGCAATAGTTTAAGTTTTTGATTGTCAATCAAAAATGTAATGCATGTAGGTACTTATTTCATTTTTTTTTATTGAGTATCATACACTTGAAACTATTGCTAAAGTAAAGTTATTGGTGATAACTTTCGGAGTAGTAAGTAGCCATCCATAACAAAGATGTTTTACGAAGCTATATCAAAAACATATAAGGGTGCGTGCTGCACGCGTGCTACTGCTGTAACTTTATGTGCGCATCTCGCGTGCAACTATAACGCTCGTATGGTGCACGCGAGCTGCTTGCGGACCGCGCGCGTGCATGCACCTCAGTGCGCTACTATTTTGAACCCTAAGTTTGTTAAGTACGAACACGCGGTGCATAGTTTGCGCGCGAACTGCAATCTGCAAGTACATTTTGTTTGAAGTATTAAACGTTTCAAATGATAAGATAATTGCAATGGCGACAACTTCACTCTGTACTTGTCAAAATTGTACCGCTAGCAACAAAAACTCCCAAGTCGGGTAAAGTACCTACGTATGTGTATGGTAATAGGACGGACGTAATATTTATTTTCTTTTAACTATGTACCTAAAATTTTTCTTTATCATAATATTATTAGTATTCTTTAAAATTTAACCAAACAGAAATACCTAAGTAAATATGCAAAATATAAGAACATTCTACACTTTTGTGGTCTTTCGTGATTTTTTTTAAACTAAAACGATACGTTTTAGTTAAAAAAAAATAATAAATAGTAAAATACAGTGCTTATGTATAGTTCATTAGAGTAGATAGGTACTTCTGTGTAATACTAATGACACCTTTTTACGAATCATTTTATTTGCTGACCTTACGTTATACATTGAAGTTGCAGTTGTAATGGGAATCGAAATGTCATCATGACAGTTATCAACTCATTTGAAACGCATAGTACATTAAAATTAACCAACTTATTTGTGGGTGAGATATATAAATATTATTCACTATAGCTTTATATATTTTCAGGTATATCAGATTACCGTGACGGCACTCGCGGCAAGGCATGGCAGCCGCACGCAGCGCTGGCCGCCGCTGCGGTTATGAAGGGCATCATCGCCGCAATGGACCCGCCTACTGACTAAATTATCTATACGTGCGATAGACCCTGCCTACATACGAATTGGATTCTATGTTTTACAGAAGCGAACGGTAAAAATTATCCTGAGGTAACTAAATACAAAAATAAATCTTGATACTTGGTTCTTAGTATCTATAATATTAAACTAGAATGTGTTCCAAGAATCCTCTGCCATTAATGGTCTTAATTTGTTGACAAATGTTTTAATCTGAAAATTTAAATTAGCCTCCGGAGGCAGGGTTATTCTTAAAGGCGATGTGATTTTCAAATTATTCGTATTTTTTTTAATTTAAATCGTATATATTTCGACTTTAAACTTCCATGTTTACTTACGCTATACCAAAGGTATTTAATTAAAAAAAACGAATAATTTGGAAATGCTCTAAATTTTGTTAGACCTGGAGTATGTGCATATGCTATGATGACCTATATTTGAAGTTTGGGCTTCATGGCCACGTCCATTGTGAATCATGAGCATTATGAGTAAACCTTTTTTGGCCTAAAAATAAACGAATATACATGCAGTCCACATTATTTATTACTAAATTATTAATTAAACAAATAAGCACCAAGCACGCGTGAACATTTAAAATGTTATTTATTTATTTGTTAAATTGTATTACAGCACTTAAAGTGTGGTATTCACGCATATTTATTAAGAAATTGATATGTTCAAAATACAATGTGTAATCTCTTTTAAAGCATAATAAAAAAATATTAGGAGGGGAATTTACTACGAACTCCCAAACTCCAATGACAAAATGTGTGTTCATCTTATCCTCAATGAAAATAACTAATATTACTAAGTATAGTATAATTTATTCATACCTAATATCTAAATTAATTATAGTGCAGTTACATTTAGACAATTATATTCATGAATATTCGATAAAAGAGATAACCAAAATTTTCGATTTTGATCTATTCAACACAATAAATGTCTAAAATTTACAGAGCTGATTTAATTTACTAAATTTTATTACTGGGGAAATAAAAATTAAGTATTTTACTCGATTCTTATTTGTACTAAAGATTTTTGAGACAAGATATAAATTTATGCACACGAGTTAATTACTTGCGTGCATAGGTTCCGTGATTTTAGTGAAAACATCCAAACAATGTTCATTTGATATAATTTGTTTTATTCCCAATGATTATTTATACAAAACTAAAATAGATTTAATCATTAATATACAGGTTTACTTGCCTTAGCGTTGGCTGTTATAAAAGTAGAAAAATCTTTTATCTAAAATATTTACATTTATCTAATAATTATTAGGGTAGTTTTTAAATACGTAGTGACATAGTACACACGAGTAGTCTTAAAGACATTAATGCAGTTATAGACTGCTACTCTTAAATTGATTAATGACCTACTTCCAAATTCATCCTAGGACTCGGGACTAAAAGTACAGTAATTGTTCATAAAATTGTCTGTTGTCATTGGTAGCCATTTAAAATATATTTTACTGTCTGCAGTTGAAAACAATGGCTGTTATTGTTTTATTGAGTGTGAAACTGATCGCCTACGTTTACGTTGATTAAATGGCCACATTCTAAGTCTTATTTCGTCACAAATGTGATATTATGTGTTTTCAGTTAAAATGGGCTCAAATATTAGTTTGTCTTCCTAAAAAGAATCTTCCCGTCCCGCGTTGCTTGCCTAAATCATTAAAAGTTACCATTTCCCAATTATTTTTATTTTGGTGTTGCCAACATTTAATTATGTAAACACTATTATTGAATTTCCCTGCAGTTTTACTCCACGTATATCGTAGATGTAGTATCTTGTAATAGATGAATAGTTAGAGAATAAATAATATTACGTATCTACCCACTGCCAACAAAGGCCTATCTATTGTAAAGTTAACTTTGTTTTAAATAACAGTATGACGTGATGAAAATATTTAATATTGTAAAACCAAAGTTTAGACATTTGGATGTTTTTTTGACAACCTAGTCTAGTCGCCTGATGTGAACATTTTGTTGAAATATATTATTTACACGTAATTCTTAAGAATCACTGATATAATAAAATTGTGAATTCAAATAGTTTATCATCGTTGATATTTATATGAAGAATATTAATGTGGGGTGACAATTATCACCAAATCACTAATTTAATTGGGGCCATATCTTCAAGATATTGTTTTTGTGGATCTTGTTGACCTTTGAGTAGACTTGTATAAGCCTATATTTGTAACTTTAATTATGGTATTATATATAATATTTTATATAAGTATTATAATTGTTAAATATTTCTGGCCTCTAATGTAAGCTGCTTTGTGTTATTTTTTGTTAGCATATTTTAGGAATTCAAAAACTGTTTATTAGGTGTACCTAAACGCCCAATCTGATGGTAGTTTGTATTATTTAATTTTTTAATGTGTTATTGTCCGTAATATAATGTTGAAACAATTTATTGTAAAATCAATTTATATTATTATGTAAGTTTGATATAGATATAATTTTCCTCTGTAAAAGCTGTCTGTTATACTGTATTATCAAGTTGTATTATATCATTCTACTTAATTTTATTGTATCGCACAAATAAAGTCTATAAAATATCTTTGGAATTTCATTGGTCAGCCTGACTATGCTCTTAAATTATTACAATTTATTAAATAGTCTATTTGATTTCCAGCAAAGAGGTATATTTTTGTATAAAATAAAATATAGAAATAATAAACTGCATTTAATTAATTTTGTAGCAACAAATTTTTAATAATCATATGTTAAATAACTCTAGTGAAATCATCAGTAAACAATAAAAATATGGAATCACTATAATGCAACTAAGAACTGAAAATACAAGAAAAAGTGGAATCAACCTGAAAATGATACTATTTTAATTATACAAATTATGATTTGGTATTAAATTCTGGATTCCTCAGTCTGTGATTTATTCTGAAATACAAAATGATTCTATTAATTTAATATTATATGTTTAGTTGAATACACCAGTTAACAATGTACTATGAATGCACATAACAATTATTATTATAAATACTTTATATAGAACATTCATTAACTTCATTAAATGTTGCATTCCATGCCTCTTCATAAGCAAGTGAAAATTTTAAATATTTATTGGGTTATTCTTGTCTCTTTGATATTACTATGGTGTAGACTTGATTTATTATAAAATACAATTACAGAAACAATATAAGGAATTGTGATAATTATAATATAATGTATTATTTAAAACTAATTTGATACTATGTCATAGCAGTACACCAGTGCAACAAGTATACATAATTATTAAACAAAAACGACAGTTCAGTACAGTTTGATGTTTCTTAATGACAACAGGACTTAAAAAGGATCAGCGAACTTTAGGGAGTGCAATAAACATTAGGTACCTATACTATGTTAGCCACTGGAAAACCAAAAAGATTGTATATTACCCAAATACCTATGTACCATGTACTATATAGATTGGTTATCATTATGTTTGATTATAATGAACTAAAATTGTATATTTTTTACTCTATAGTTCTGACTACACAGTAAAAAAATACTCTATTTTAGTTCATGAATCTTTCAAAGTAATGAAACTTATTTTTTTTTGACTTATAAAAAATATGACAACAGAAACTCCAGGATTAATAATGGATGTGACATTCACAATTCAATATGTAGTAAGGTACACATATATTATTATTGTTGGTGATATTGCAACACCATTCAGTAATACATCAACAAACAACCAAATATTTTTTTTTGGGTTAGGTATGTACTGCTCCTAATTACAGTAATGTCTTGAAGATACAAGAAGAAAACACTGTGCTGATTTAGGAAAGGTTTACAAGTTTGTCACGGTAAAAATAAAGTAATAAAATCTATTGTTGTGTGTATTATAACAATAGATTGATAGCTGGTTAGTATATCTACGCATCAGAAATTGGGGGTAAGGTTATATAGTCTTTTGTAATTAGAAAGTATTTCTCCTTGAGCATTGTAAAGACACTTCTGTCCCAAATAATTGTCATTATTATTCTGTTTTCTCTCTTTTCTTTATCTATGGCAATATGAGACAAATGTGGCAAACAAATGTAATGTTGTTAGACAATATTTCTACTGTTGTCTGTTACATAGTACTGCAATATCACCAATGGATATACATTTTATATTTATATTAGTAACATGTGCAAACACAAAAGCAATATGTCAAGAATTAAACTTTGTTACTTGCATCAGTCTTAGAAGCATGGCATCTGTTGATTGATCATCTATGTTATTGTTGGTCTTCTACAAGTTCATAAAACACATTAATTTATAAAATACAGCGTAAATTCATATCATAAAACTTACATACAATTCAGACAATATTGATCAGTTTATTATTAAGCCTATTTATGTAAGAAAAAAACACTTTTTTAATATTTTAATCTCAATAATAAGTACAATACATTAAAGAATATTCACATTCAGCTAACTAATAAACTTACTCACCAACATATTTAACTTCATCAAAAGCTTTTCTCGCTTTCTTTAATTCTTCATTCATTGTTAGTAGGTCTTTAACACGAGCATATTTTCTCTGATCTTTTCTAACTAGAAATATAATATCTTCTACTTGCACACGGCCTGTTCGACCTACTTCCATTGCTCTGTAAAATATTTATTAGAAATACATACCATTGCCAATTTTTATTTTGGTTAAAAAAAAGGTGGTATAGCTGTACCTGTGAGTTGTTTCTGTTATGAATTCAATAACTAAATCCTCCAAAAAGTCTACACTTTCTGTGTATGGATTCTGATCATCACCAAATCCATACATCATACACCTTAATTCTTTACCAAAGAGCCTTTTTCTACCGGATGATGTTGCCCCAAGCTGTTGTTCAGTTTCCTCTTCGTCAAACTGCGATAACAAAGTTTCATAGGTAAACAAGTTGTCCAAGATATGTAGTCAAAGTATGAAAATATAACTGACCTGATCAAAATTATCAGCGTCTGGGGTAGGCGTCGTCATCTCGTATATAATTAGAAACTTTTACAAAAGAGTTTTGTTACTTCCTCCGTTTCTGAAAATGTGGAAAGGTACCTATGCCGAAAAGAAACAAAAACTTTCCATCCAAAATTCTACTCAAATAATATTTTGTATTGTCAAACTGTGTTACCAACTCAATTTTTAGAAACAAGCCAGTTGTCTTTAATAAGGCCAAAAAGATTACCGAAAAAAGTTTTTTGGCGAAAAAACTAAATCTGATAAATAAAATAGATGGTATAGTGATTGAGATAGTGTTCAGTGCGTTGACTAATTACAATTTGCTAACAGGGTCCTCCAATCTTTTATTTTTTATTTAGTTTAAAAGACATAGAACTATTGGTGGCCTATTTCCTTAGTACTTAGTAGATAAAATTAAATTATTGATGGTTTGTTGGGCTAATTGCAAAACGGGCCATAAATCCGTAGACTTACCATAAAATCGTAAGTTTGGCAACTTTAATATTAAAAATTGTCTATAGTGACATTTAATAAGTCGTTTAAAAATCAAAAATCAAAATAGAAATTAATTTAATCATATATGTTGATAAAGTTTCGCGATTTGTACACATTATGAATATATATATATATATATATATATTTAACGGGTCTAAATCGCGTGAATAATTTAAGGCAAAATACCTTGTTTATTGCCCGTTTCGACCGTTGCAACGGCCATGGTCACGGTAGAGTCTACCCGTGACCACGGCCGTTGCAATACGGTATATAATATACCGTACGGTATTTAATATATTACTATGTCATACTGCTGTGTAAACTAAAAAGTGACAATTGTCAACTGATCAGTGTAATTGTCATACAAAACGTTAGCACATTTGCATAAACAGCCAACTGACATCATAACCACAGAGAAATATAGCGTCAACGGCGTCCAGCAATTACGAAGGAAATTTGAAAATGTAAAATAAATGCATTTTTATGACACATATCGATTGAATAAAAATTTTGTGTTTTTGTTTAGTGTCTAATTACCACTATATAATATAATTGGAACACTTTTCAAAAATGGGTGTAATACCCTATTGTTGAGTCACAAAGGTTATATTTTATTGTCAAAACAATAGAGATCCCTAAGAATACTGCATGGTATCAAAAAAGTATGATTATTAGGCGTGCGCTGTGAAAGCTATAAATCAAATCTATAGATAATACATCAAAATAATGTAAGTACTGCATATTTATACTACTCATTACTATCCACAAAAAACTCCGCGAGGGTATAGGTATGTCTAACAGTAATAGTTAGGTCACAATAACCACTTTTTCGCGTAACTCTCGAGTAAAAGTAAAGCCGTAATGTTATATACCTAAGATCAATAAAATCATACTTAACGCGGACGAAGCCCCGGGCATGTGGTCTTATTGTCAACAAGCTTTTTAAATTTTATTACCTACTGAATCTCAGAATCATGCTTAACAATAGATGGAAATTGTTTAACAGCTTTGCTGCTATAGTGGCTACTGGATTAGTGGTGTTTGTTGACCAAATGAAATGGTTGAGACAATGGACCTGCCATTGTAATTATAATAATATCAAACCACAAGTTTACTAAACAATGTTTTGAGAGTTGTAAAAATGGCGGCAAATTGACATGTCTCTATTTTTACAGCTCCATGTTTAACGTGTAAACCAGTGTAAAATATACTTGAAATAGGTGATTTGAAACTGGCAGATGTACAGAATAACGAAAGAACGAAACTTTATGATTCAAAAAGAAAACTAGTAAAACGACAGAACGAGACTTTGCGATTTTTGAATCGCAAAGTCTCGTTCTGTCGTTTTTTTGGAAGAAAACTAGAGGGAAAATAAACTCGAAATTGGTGGATGCACAGAATGTGCCATAATCCCTACCGAATAATATCGGAAGGCCGACCGTTTAAAATAACAATACGCTGGCTGCACCATGGCAAAAAAACATACCACTAGTTGAAGTAAAAAAATCTCTCTATTGGGTTAAACCCGCTCCATTTTATTATCTTTTCTTGTATTCAAATAAATTAGTTTCATAGATTTTGATGAAATTCAAAGTGCTAAAACTCTTAAAGTGTTGGATTAATTTAAACGTGTCTCTGAAATAAAATGTTCATCGCAAACAGGAGAATCTGAAAACATCAATTTCAGCCATTATGTCCTAAATTTTGAAAATCAGAAAACGGGTAAATTTATAAATTGCATCTGGTATCTATATCACTTCAAAGTTGTCAAAAGCAAAGAGCATGTGTCAAAAGTACACTGAAAGTTGTAAACTGTCAATTTATTGTGAATTGTTTGTACCGCAAAATAGTCACAATCACAATAATTATAATTTTTGTTATAGTTCTAATGTACAAACTGGGGTTTTGATTATATTTCATGTGCATCCAAAAATATCAAGATGAATCCTATGACGTAAATATAACAATTCATTTATTTGTCTAACACAATTTAAGTTGTAAACCTATTCTCATTTTGATATTTAACTTACAGAAATGTAAAAAATGTACTGAAGCTAAGTGAACGAGAGCTGTCTAACAAATCCAAGAGTTCGTGGCATGACCAATATAGAGATAGTGCTTGGGTATTTGTAGGTGGACTGCCATATGATCTCACTGAGGGGGATGTTATATGCGTTTTTTCACAGTATGTATAACATATTACTTGTTCCTACCATTAACCTATCCTATAACCGTACTTTGGTACCAAGATGAGTTTGAAACACAGAGTGCTGTATAGTAATGAAAATCAGTATAAACATTAGTTTTCTCTACAACTCACATATGTTACTAGTTTGGATCTCTTAATAATAGCAGAATCTACAAAAAGGATTTTCCCAAGAAGTGAGAATAAAACTAACTGTCCCAACTGAAAGCAATTTTGTTTTGCTAAGTTCTGTTTTCATTGATTCTGTGTTACAAACTTTGCATTAAAAGTAGAGCCATATTATTTTAATCTAAATTTCAGTTATCTGCTATACGAATAAATAAAAAAAAGAGAGGTGTCTTATGGCCACCCGGTTGGAATGTTCCTTTTCCCATATATTTTGATGAAATGAATGCTTAAAAAAATTTTGGAAGTACATATACATATCAACCCATATGATGGCCCACTGCTGGGCACGGGTCTCCCCAGTAGAACCTACTAGTATGTAGATCCTAGGGGTAGGTATTGCCATAATCACCACGCTTGGCGAGCGGGTTGGTGATCGCAGTAAGGCTTTAAGTACGCAGAGGACGCTGCTGCCCGTCCTCCGTTGTGACATCCCTTAGTCGCCTTGACGACACCTACGGGAAGAGATGGGGTGGTACTATTCTTAAGCCGGCACCACACGGCACTACACAAGTACATAACATTTAAAAAATTTACCTATTTCAAATTAAGATTTTTCACACAGCAGTTTGACATAGGTAAAATTTTTACAACCTTTTACAAAAATACAAACAACCTATATATAACACAACCTCCATAATCTAGCTTCACATAATCATAAATAATAGATTTTTGATTGATGTTAAAATGTTAACTGTTAGCCCAACAAATAACAAAATAATAATAATAAAAAGAAAAAAAAAGAATTAATTACTGACATCGGCTAAAACTGGTTATTGTGTTATATTTTACAGGTATGGTGAAATAGTTAATATAAATTTAGTCAGAGATAAAGCAACAGGGAAGTCTAGAGGGTTCTCATTTATATGTTATGAAGACCAGAGATCCACAATTCTTGCTGTGGACAATTTAAATGGAATCAAGGTAGGTATTCCCATCGCACTAATTGTATTATTTAGATCAGGGTACTGTATGTAATTAGTTTGAATTTTAAAACATAGTATATGTCTTTAACCTTTTGACCACTAGTTGGACATTTAGAATAATAATAAAAAAAAATTAAAGAACACTGCCTGCAAAAGGACAGAAACACAATACCCTTCATATTTAATATACAGGGTGTATTTTTGAAACGGGTCAGTAAGGGCAAGTACCTTAACCGTTGCAGTTACAGCAAAACGTTCTTAGAAGACCTTCCCTAACTTTTTGACATACTTTGAACTGCATTCACAGATTTTGTAAAAAACTTACAGTTGGCAAAAAAAATGCAAAAAGTCCAAAAAATTTTTTTTTATGCCAATCGATTCTATTTCATGTGGGGATCAAAAAACTCTATGAAACCATTTTAGCTTTCAGTACTAGAAAAGACAGAAATCGCCAAAAACGTTTCCCATACATTTCGGCAACAGAAACAAATTTCTACGATGGTCGAACTTTTTGTTATGGCCAGGAAGTGGGTAGAATTGACTGTAAAGTAAATAAAAATAATTTTTACCTTCAAATTTCGAATTTCATTCGAAAATCTGTGTGTCAGCTGAGAAACTTCGTATGAGTTATTATTAATTAAGGATTTTCGCTAAAATGTCTTCTAATCGTGAAAAAATTGACTTATTAGAAGCGTATTTTGTCAATAATCGAAATGCGGGAGCTGCATTAGTGTGGTACCGCAATAAGTATCCGTTGCGACATGTGCCAACAAGAAAGGTTATTAGAAATCTTTTGAAAAACCTGGAATTGCAGGGTTCTTTCAAAAGAAAGCGGCAGCCTCGTGTGGACATGGACACGGAGATTGCGGTTCTGACTTATGTCGAAGCATATCCAGAGGTATCGTCCAGGCATGTCGCCTTTGAAGTAGGTGTATCCCACTCCCTTGTGATAAAGATATGGAAGAAATACGGCTACAAGTGCTATCGATATGGGCGCATAGTTCAAGTGTTACATCCGGGTGATGATGTTCGAAGGCTTACTTTTTGCAGGTGGCTAAGAGGAAAAATAAGCAGAGATCATGAATTTTTAAATTACATACTGTGGTCAGACGAAACGAATTTTTCCAATAACGGTATGTACAACAGAAAAAATCACCACTATTGGTCCAAAGAAAATCCACTAAGAGTTACGGCAAGTCATAATCAGGTTCGCTTCTCATTCAACTGTTGGTGTGGTATAATGTCCAATCGAGTTATAATGGTGGAATTTTATGAAGGGAAACTGAATTCTGCCATGTATAATGAAGTCATTTTACACCATCTTGAAAACGAGATGGACGAATGGCCCCTGTCGGAATTGCGAAAAGTTCATTTTCAACAAGATGGTGCTCCGCCACATAACAGTCACCTTTCACGTTCCAATTTGAGCCGCCTATTCGGTACACAGTGGATAGGTACACATGGTCCAACACAGTGGCCACCTCGTAGCCCCGATCTAACACCACTTGATTTTTTTTTATGGGGCTTCGTGAAAAACGAGGTGTATAAGACGACGTACGCCAGTGTTCAAGAGCTCAAGGATGCATTAATGACCATTTTACGTAATATTCATCCCAGAACATTATTAGCCGCCATTCGTTCAGTGCAAAAAAGGATAGACTTATGTATTCGTGAAAATGGAAATCATTTTGAGCAATTTATTTCATAAACCAATTTCTAAAATGTTTAAATGATTTTTTTTATTTAAAAAAGTTTAAAATTTTACCTGTCCTATGAGTTTCGAGTTGATTTATCATATTTCCGTAGGAAATGTATGGGAAACGTTTTTGGAGATTTCTGTCTTTTCTAGTACTGAAAGCTAAAATGGTTTCATAGAGTTTTTTGATCCCCACATAAAATAGAATCGATTGGCATAAAAAAAAATTTTTTGGACTTTTTGCATTTTTTTTGCCAACTGTAAGTTTTTTACAAAATCTGTGAATGCAGTTCAAAGTATGTCAAAAAGTTAGGGAAGGTCTTCTAAGAACGTTTTGCTGTAACTGCAACGGTTAAGGTACTTGCCCTTACTGACCCGTTTCAAAAATACACCCTGTATATATTTGTTTTATTACATATTTTGATACCCCACTCAATAGGTTTAGGAGATTCTTTTTAAACAAATATACGCTGTCGCCAAAATTACGCCATTAGATTTTTTTAAATTTTAGAGTAGAAATATATAATTGCTCTCACAAAAAAGACGAATCTAACGACACTTCTCAACCTAAAATCTATGTGTGTCCCTCTCCGTTTAGGCCAAAGAAATCACGTACACTCGAAAAACAATCCTCCTTCCGCAGCCAGGTAAAAATACAAGAATTGAACATTGGCTCAGTCAAACTTCAAAGCCCTAAAGCAGCTGTTTGTCATGAGTGGCATCAGGCTATAAGTGTCAGACAAAAAAGAAACCATTCAGAGATAATATGGCTAACATTGCCACATTATCACTGAATGGTTTCTTTTTTGTCTGACACTGTTGGTATACTGTACAATTTTTTAAAAACATGTAAATTTTTTAAGAGTCATATTCCAAAAACTATTAGACATGTGAAGCTGTGAGTGGGCTTAAATTGTCTCAAATTTAATATACATTCAAAATGAAGAACACATTTAATATCAAAAACCCATAGTTTTACAATTGAACTGCAAAAACTGAAAAAAGTCCGAAAATGTTGTAGACTTTGGTATATTATGCAGGTAGCTCAACTATTTATTGCTTGCAAACCAGAATTCCACACTATGTAACGTACCAAAAATGCAGCTTTACATCGCATTTTTTGTGTTTAATGTAGAATTTTACTGGAGTACATAGATTATCGGTAATATAAATATGACCAAGCGCACCACTGGTTTGAAAATATTTGTTGAACATATCCAACTAGATCTCGCAAAGTTCTTCTCATGCTTTAATGGAGTGTTTGTTTTTAGATTTTGGGGCGTACAATTCGTGTGGACCATTGTGAGCAGTACAAAGCACCAAATGCAGACATGAGTAAAGTTGATGAAATGACAGCAGCCATTAGAATGGAAGGATGTGCACCACAGACACCTCAAGTTCTAGTTAAAACAGAGCCAGTTGTAAAACAGGTACTTACTGATATTATGTAAATTGGATATTAGTTTTTTTACACCTAATTTAAATGCAGAATTTGTTGTATATACAAATGCTGTAAGCATTTTAAAAATTGACATAATACCTATACTTTTGGTGGCCAGACTAAAATAATAAGTACCAGCGTGTGAAGCCAGCAAATAGAAAAATAATATCATTTCGCTCCCATTCTCAGCTCCGCAAACAAATGAACATGTATAACCATGGTAAAAAAAATACAATATGGAATATTAAAAACATGTTTTATTTGACTTTAATTACATTTAGTATTACTACTTTTGGCTTCACTTTCTGTTACCACATGCTCCGTCTATGTTATTCTTTTAGTCTGAGTTTTGGTGTTATTCAACTGTACAATTACATTTTTGAAGAAGCAAATTTTAAAGTAAAGTAGTTCCATACTCATATATTATCGTGTCTTATTTGTGTAGTCATAAAATAAACAAGCTGATGAAAATTTTTAAATTCTTTGCTTTAGGAAAAAGAATCCAGAATTAAAAAAGAAGGTAAAGTGAAAAAGAAAAAGGAAAAGAAGAGTAAGAAAAAGAAGAAAAATAAAAGTAGGAGTTCATCCTCAGACACAGAATCTAGTGATAATTAATTTTGTAACGATGTATGTATATAATATTTGTAAAATATGGTAATTAAACAAATATCTAAGAGTATATTTTTTATTTATAACTTTTATTATAAAGATGACTGAACTTATTAATTATATAATAATTCCAACACGTTGAGATCATAATAACAGTTTAAATAACATAATTTTATTATATGCTTAAAATCACAACTTAACAATGGGTAACATTGAGTACATTCATTAAATGTTTTAATTAACCTTGGTCACCATTTTTATTAACAACACCTATTTCATATTTTAATAAAGCTTTCCATTGAAATATAAATAACAAATTAATATAATAAGTAAGTAATAACTGTTTATATTTTAACCTTTTAAGTTATGTGTTGCATGATAACACTTAAACACTGTATTGTGTTTATGAGATTACACTTTTTATGAATTATGAATAAACACAAATATACACTTTACATCCAATCTAATAATAAGACAATTAGTTAAGAAAAACACTATAATTATGTAAAAAAAAGTAAATATTATCGATTCAATATTGACTATGATAAAAATACTGAAATGGTTACATGAAACAATCAATATGTCTATCTTTATTGTATGACATGAAAGAAGCTCATAGAAGAAAATTCAATAGACAACAATTTAATAGTGTCTTTATTTAGATATAATATAGAAGAGGAAGAAACAACATTCAATACATGGACATACCCAGGATCATTTTTGGGAAGGGTTTTTGTAATTTTGCAGGAGGGTACAAATAGACTAAAACACGGGGTAATTGTGTACGATTTCAGGGGAGGGGAGAGGGGATGTTTTACCCCGAATTTCCCCCCTGGGTAAGCCCACCATTCAATATATTATTAAATAGTATTTACAGTACATTTTTGATTTTTTCTAAAACAGATGCATCATTGTATGCAATTATACCTTCAGTGTTGCAGTACAGCTGTGTGTCGTCGTCTTTCGCATCATTGTAGGTGATGGGAATATGTGTAGTATAGGTAATGAGATCACCACCCTTTGCACGTAGTATTGAATGGGGGGCACATGTATCCCAGCGAAAAGTTGTCCCTTTTGATACTATGTATGCTGCGGCTTCACCTATGAAATATTAATACATTAGTATTATTTGTAAAACCTTTGTTATTTTGTACTGCTGATTGTCATTGTTAATAAAGGCTGTTAGTGAAAATTCTTACAAATTAGAATCTTCCTTTTAATTGCAGATGAGTGCTATTAAAAACAATTGCTTTTAATAATACTTCTCTCATCAGAATTGATAGGTATAAGGAAGTATACTTTGTAATTAGTGCTCCTTATTATGTAGATTTTTATTAATTTTCTACAATATATGTAGGTACTAAATCTATACAAATAAATAAAATTAAAGTGTCTGTTTATAATAACGAAATAACAGCCATTTAATAAATGTATATATGGTACATATAACAAGAACACAGTTTTAATTTTTTATGTCTGTACCGGAGATTATCCCGAACATGACGGATGAAATGGGATGGATTTTGACAGGACTTTCACTATCAGATAGTTAATGATGCAAGGAGTAACATAGGTTACTTTTAGGGAGTGAGCAGCACTGCAACTTCTATTTTCCGAGTTACTCACCTAAGGCAACTTTTAAAAGTTTGTGACCAGCACCAGGGAGGGCCTTTACCTCCCAGCCAGCTTTCTCAAATTTTGCAGATATTTCAGGGTTTTCTGCACCACTCATAAGGATCACATTCCTCTCTGCTACCTCTTCACTGCCTCCCCTTTCTTGAATGTCCCCATAGTTGATTCCCCATGCAACTCTACCCTTACCACTGGAAAAAGATGATGTTATGGGCAATAAATTATGTTGTATTTGTTATGTAGATGACATTAACCAGAAGCTAAGTGTGGCATTATAACCTCGTTAAAACAAAACAAAACCTTTTGGGAACATTGACTATTTTTCTACTATGCACATTATTGGAGTATAGTTAAATAAAGTTATAGTTAGTAAAGAATAAATTATTTTGCACAAATAAGGTAATAATACACCTTTCTATGATCAGAGAAAATTCTCCAAAGTAATGATAACTGATAACTAAAACTGAATGATTTGATACAACAAAATTGGGTAGTTGACTACAATAAAAGTAAATTATTTTATACTAATCGGGTAATAGTAGATCTTGAAATGATTAGATATTGATTTCACGATAGGAACTTATGACGTCATAGGTTGTTATTCCATATACATTTCTATGGAGCTTGTCGTTTTGACATTTCATAAAAAGAGACTGATTTGACTTGACAGTCAACATCCCCATTATGATATGAATTGTTTTGTAAAAAGAGACATAATTAACTTGACATTTCAATGCCCAATTGACATAGTAACAAAAGTAAGAAGTCTAATCTTACTTATCATAAAATGGCTGGTTAATGACACCAACTACTGGTTCCCCTGTAGATCTGAGGTAAGCACCAATGAGGACAGTTACACAGGGAAGACCTCTGTCAGCATCTGCCTCACCACGGACACCAGCTATGAATTCTGCAGTGGCATCTGAAATAACCATTTCACTGTTAATATTTTGCACTAATATTACAAGACTGTTATAACTCAAAATCTTACTTTTTTAGAATCAACAAAAAACTGTTTAGGCTTGGTCCTGTCTATAGTAATAGTCCTGTGGTCAGTCAATGAATCTATCAATCATATCTTAATTGCAAAAAGCACTGAGGATTCAGGTGACTGCTGTTCCAGATGCCTAATAGCATTTTTGAATTTGTTGACTGGGACCATATACCTAATTAGCTTCAATGTACTCATATCAACCCATATGATGGCCCACTGCTGGGCACGGGTCTCCCCAGTAGAACCTACTAGTATGTAGATCCTGGGGGTAATTGCCATAATCGCCACGCTTGGCGAGCGGGTTGGCGATCGCAGTAAGGCTTTAAGTACGCAGAGGACGCTGCTGCCCGTCCTCCAGTGTGAAATCCCTTAGTCGCCTTGACGACACCCACGAGAAGAGATGGGGTGGTACTATTCTTAAGCCGGTACCACACGGCTAAATGGCACGGCAATGTACAGTTAACAGTAAAATCTAAAAATTATACAACACAGGATTTTATTTATGTAGTATTACAGTAAAGTAAATTTTGTAATAGGTGTAAGAATGTCAAAGCTGCGAATTTTTTCCCAAAGTCAAGGACCACAATAGGGCTGCCCTTTTGTTTTAAAGCAGGTACTCTTGAACAGTGTTTCCCAAAGTGGGTTCCACGGAATCGAGGGTTTCTGTAGAGATGTTACCAGGGTTCCACAAAAAATTATAAAAAAAAATGTTGAATTTAAAAAAATCATTGTAGTCTACGTAGAAAGAGGAAGAAAACATGTTGGATAATTCCTTTATATTGTTGATAGTTTTCATTAATCATTTTGGCTATCATAACTGGACATTTGGTAAATGTATTATATTGTAATCTTTGTCAGATGTATCCCCTGCAATGTCATAACTCAAGTTCATTGCATAAAATAAAAGATATTCAGTGGGTGTTCCATTATATCACAACCTTGAGAACCCCTGTTCTATACATCTGTCAGCTAGGCCAATCACAGTCGAAAAGTTTATCAAGCCCAAAAAAATATATGTACATGCTAATTAGACTTCATTATAGAATTTTATAAGGTACAGGTCTTAATCACGTAAATATTATATTTTAGACTGATGGGTGTCTATCCGTGACCACGGCCGTTGCAATACGGTCGAAACGTCGGGAAATAAACAAAGGTATTTAGCCTTAAAATAAAATATTTACGCGATTAAGTTCATAGACTTTTATTTGACACCTAATTCTTTTGATTTCCTATACAAGTCTGAAGAATAATTAAGTTAATCATCTTCCACCTCAATTTATAGACGAAGACTGGCTATATTTAATGGAAGAGTCCCCCAATACAGCAGACATTGTTTATTGAGTATTCTGTTTGTACATGGCTTTAAAATTTAACTCTTGAAGGTAAACTTGACGAACAACATAAAACTAATAATTAATAAAAAAGTATAATGCTCAACAGCATTATACATTTTTATTAATTTTAAACTTTGGTTTGTTTGTGACACTTTTACTGCTAACTATATTAAAAACTGGTTTAAACAATGCATTTGATTGGTTCAAATTAAGGGTGATCCCACTCGCCTGACGAAAAAATAAAGTGGCAACTAAGATTGCAGTCCCAGTCGTGGAAAACCATGATTTAATGGCAAGTAGATAATTGAATTTTGCATTCCATTTGATACTGTCTCAAAATTGTTGTTTTAAGTTATTTAGTGTGATTTGTTGTGTTATTTAGTGTGACTGTTACTCGATGGATTAACTGAATCTCAACGTTAGCCACATAAATGACTGTAACATATGTCTGTATGTTATGAATTTAAGTTTATGTTTATTTGTATGTATGTAATGTATTTGAGTATAGTTATGTATATCTGTATGTATGTTATGTTTTTAAGTATACGTATGTATATATATATATATATAATCAATTGTATATATCTTAAATAACTAGCATTGGCTGTCTACAATCTGCACCTATATAATTTTATGTTACATCACCCAAAGGTTGGCTGGTAGAGAATGCTGTTAGCATTAAGCCCGCCTTTGTACAATATTTTGTGCATAAAGTCAATAAATAAATAAATAAATTTGTTCAGTGTGGAGAGGGATGACTATTATTTATTTAAAATAGCATTACCAATAGGGTCTATCCATACTCCTATATCAGAAATGTCTATCTTTGACAAATTCTCTGGCAATTTGTCACAAAAGCCATGTGATGTTTTGCTGTGAGCAGCTTCCGCCATCCGCTTAGCTATAGCCGGCGTTACGAGAAATTGTAAAAGTTCGGCTGTATTTTCTTCTTTGTCTTGTAATGCTATCCGAACTCCGCCTATTTCAGAACACTCTTCACCTCTTACATATTCAGAGAGATCAGGAAAAGCAGATACTATTTCCGTTTTAGCTGCTTCTTGGGCTAAAACATCTGCTATAGTCTTAAAATCTCTTTCGAATCGGGCGTTTGCTTCACCTTCGAATTTTTCGGCAACGAGAAGCACTTCATTCGGTGATCCGGTACAGCAAGAGCGTGCCACGTTTGCTGCTTTTTCTGAGGCATTTATGAGGGTTTCTAAAAGGGTTTTCATTTTCAAAAATTAATCAATACACCTTAAAATCAATAAAACTCAATTTATATTTAGCCACAATCTTGTTTACAAAAAAATTGTCACCAACGTCAATGTAAATTTGCTAGGGAGGGATATAGTCTAAGAGTAAATAACTAGTCGAATCATTAAATCGATTAATAGTGTAGTATCATTAGTATTTTTTTTTTAAGTTTAAATATTGAAAAGAACCAATAATCTAATATAAATTATTATTCTAAATGTAAGGCATTAGAAATTATACTGTGAAGTGAGGAATTAGGAAAATGGCGAAAGTTTGCGCTGTCAAAGCAAAATATTTGTCTAATTTATTTATTTAATCATTGAGATAATTACTACTTAATACGTTAGTACATATTATCTCGGTGGAATTGTATGTAAGTAAATCAAATTAGTAACAATAATTTTACAGTAAATAACTGTACAAAAATACATTAATTTTGTAATACTGGCTGAAATCTGAAACTAAATGAAAAAAGAAGAAGACAACGTATAATGGCGGGAAAACTTAAATTAAGTTTTAGAATTACTAATATAATTATAATTAGTTACGCCAATCACTAATGCTTAATTCATTTTATAAATGTTATACATTAAAAGATGTAATAAATTAAATAGGAGTTATAACGCAGATACTTCAAACATGTCAGTCATTATTACTTTTATAGTAGTAAACAGAAGTTAGAAGAGCAGTAAAAATCGTAAGTAAAATTAAGTTTTTCTTTTCCTTCTGGTAATTTAGTTAATTTTCAAATTAAGTACTTACCCTTTGAATTAATTAATTACTACGTATCTACCTATTTAAAAAAAATGATTTTCATTTCAGTTCTGAGTAGAAGCTGAATCTGATAGGTATCAGGATCACTTAAGTAAAATTAGGATTGATTTGATTGATTGTAAAACTCTAAAACATGTTTTGTGCAAATATTGATACACCTACCTATTTTAAGTGGACAATAATATGGAACCGATTCGTTACATTTAGTGAAAGTGTTCAAGGTTGCCAAATATTGGCGAACGCAAGGCGGTAGGTATCTATCGTGAATGCGTGATCTTTGTCGTGAAACTGCGTGATTGACCTCAAAAGCGCGTGGTGACTTTGTTATAAAAAAATGTTAGTAGGTAAATCATATAAACTAAGTACCTACCAGCCGAGTAACGTTAATGTCAAGACATGTACATAACCACAACAAAGTAGTTCATGAACACTGCAAAATCTACTTCTGTGGTTTTATATTTATTGTTGAGCGATTAGCAAACATGTAAACTTGTTTGTTATCTATTGGTAGATAATTGGTAAAGTCATGGAATTTAAATTTTACTTGCATACGAAACCGCAGTATCCATGTAGGTAGCCTTGACGAAACTATTAGTTATTAATAAAAATTATATTAAAATTGATACATAATGTAGGTATAGTGCTACAATCATACATGCATGCAGACGACGACGGCGGGATGACTTGAGGTACATCACATCACACTATAATCACACTAATAATAATAAAAATGCGAAAGTTTGTGAGTATGTGAGTGTGTATGTTTGTTACTTCTTCACGTCTAAACGGCTGTAGCGATTTTAATAAAATTGGTATGGAGCTGACACCCTGGATTAACACATAGGCTAATAAACCAAGTCAGGTGACACCGCGGGGCACAGCTAGTAATGAATAAAGTCATTGCGTATGCATTATTATGACGGTGTTAACTGCCATCCTGTGTGACATGTAACTTGTGAAACTGTTTTCATACAAGTTACATTACAGACGGAATTTTAAATCATTAATTTATTCATTAAAAAAAAATGCGTTTATACAGCTAGGTACTGCCTATTTGGGCATCTACCTACCTACTTCCAATATACTTATTTAAGTAAGCGTAAGGTAGGTGTTTTATTATTCTATTATGTCTAGGAAACATAACTTCCTCAATGAATGTTTTTTTTACAAATAAGTAGATAATTAAATTAGTGCTGTGTGTATAGTTCCTTTTGTTATAGTTTAATTTGTTTTTTCTACGAATAAGATATTAGCTATAATTACTTAAATCAACCCATATGATGTCCCACTGCTGGGCACGGATCTCACCAGTAGAACCTACATATTATAACCTGGGGGTATTTGCCATAATCGCTACGCTTAGCGAGCGGGTTCGCGATCGCAGTAGCCTTTAAAGTACGCAGAAGACGCTGCTGGCCGTCCTCCGGTGTGAAATCCCTTAGTCGCCTTGACGACGCCCACGGGAAGAGATGGTGTGTTACCTACTATTCTTAAGCCTGATACCACACGGCTAAGCCGGTACAACACGGCGGCATAATTTATTAGTCCATTAATATAGTACCTACATAAGTAAGTAATGGTGTCATGATATGACATGCCTACATTACTTACCTACTTTCGTCTAATCTTGGTCCCTTCAAGTTGAAATCTATCGTAAAGTCGGCTTTTGGATCATATGTGATAACGATCACCTACTTTGCATAATGAATGTGTGACTCTTTACTCATTCATTTCTTGTTTTATGTTTATTTTTACTAATGAGTAGGGAAACTTCTTGTACCTAGGTCACTTTTAACCATATTATAAACTAGTCTGCCCGCGCAATTTCGTCTGCGTTAATTTTCCCCGTTTTTGCAACATTTTTAATTGCTGCTTTGCTCCTATTGGTCGTAGCGCGATGTTATATAGCCTATAACCTTCCTCGATATATGGGCTATCCAACAGTAAAACATTTTTTTAATTTGAACTTGTGTACGAACGTAGTTCCTGAGATTATCGCGTTCAAACAAACAAACTCTTTAGCTTTATAATATTAGCATTTATCTAATCGTGAGAATAAACCCTCACGACGGAGAGACGGGCAGACATGACGAAACTATAAGGGTCCCGTTTTGTCATTTAGAACTTCGTGAACAAGAAATAATAAATTACTTTCCTACCTGCACATATTTCTTCTACATGTGAATCGCAACTAACTTCATGTTAGAGACATCAAAGGATAAAATAAAATAAAAATCGTTTATCTCCATAAAACATTATGTCGAAGCGCCAGGGTGGCCATATGAGCTATTAGGGGCTCAATATTCGAATTAACATTATGGTAATCGACCTCATGAACGTGGATAACTCGAGTAAGGTAAAGTCCGTCAACAGTTTAATCATTTCGATTACACAAATTTCACTGTATCACTGTGTGGGTTATAGTAACCCACACACAACTATAAAAATAGTGAAGTCTATCGTAAGACGTGTTGTCACTACGACCGCTCGATTAATATTACCGAATGTGACTAACTGCCCCATTACTCGCACTTAAAATGTTAATGTCAAACTAAAGTCACGCCATCTTGCGGTGGCCATGTTTAAACGAGTCAATATACCCGCTATTTAATCAAAACAGATGTCAGGCCAACGGGAATCAATTAGCGAAATTTAATAAATCTCCGACATATTAATGTACACGGTGGCCCCACACTAGGCAAGCCTGTACTGTGGGTACCTGATAAGATTACATTTTAATGTTTTACAATGTTTCTTCGAACGATATCAAACAGAGTAATTTTAAAATTAAAGTGGAAAAAATAAAAATAATAATCATTAGGTAGGTTATTATGATACATGTAGAGTGTGAATGTAATAATTAGATGATACATTTTAATAATTGTGGTACTTATTTAGGTCATTGGGATTTGGTTATATCATCATCATCATCATCAGCCTATCGCAGTCCACTGCTGGACATAGGCCTCTCCAATTGCACGCCACTTTGTTCTATCTTCGGCTTCTCGCATCCAGCTCCTGCCAGCCGTTTTGCGTAAATCATCAGTCCACCTGGCCAGAGGGCGTCCTACACTACGTTTGCCGAGCCGCGGTCTCCACTCAAGAACTCGTTTACCCCAACGGTTGTCGGTTCTTCGGCTAATATGGCCAGCCCACTGCCACTTCAGCTTGCTAATCCGGTGGGCTATGTCGATAACTTTGGTTCTCTGCCGGATCACCTCATTTCTGATTTTGTCCCTAAGAGAAACTCCGAGCATAGCCCTTTCCATAGTCCGCTAAGCGACTTTGAACTTGTGGACCAGTCGTACCGTCAGTGTCCACGTTTCGGCTCCGTATGTCATGACGGGTAGGACGCACTGATTAAAGACTTTAGTCTTTAGACATTGTGGGATCGACGATGAGAAGACTTGACGTAGTTTACCAAACGCTGCTCAACCCAACCGAATTCTCCTGTTCACCTCGTCCTCGAAGTTGTTTCTACCTAACTGCAATGACTGCCCGAGGTACACATATTTTGGTTATATACTTAGATATAAAGTCAAGATATAAATCTTGACTTTGTTGATCGTTCTCGACAACTAGTACCAGAAGGTTTTCGGTGTCGTCATAGGATATGGAGAAGAGACAAGAGCCATTTCGTGACTACTCGTATATTTTATGTCTATCACAGAACAATGTTTTATGTCGCACACGCGGGCTGTTTTGTTATATAAATAATGGTCTTGTTTGGACTAAAACGTCTGGCAAAGCATGTGTTGATTGTAGGTATTTGAAGTCCTGAACTTTGTAAACACGACGCGTAAGTAGATCCGCGTAGTCTTCTGAAGTATACCTAATAAAAATAACACTTCTGTGAACAATAATAACTGTCTTCTGTGAACCTGCTTCAAACTATCCTCAGCGTTTGAAAATGCTTCTGTCCAGTTGGAGCCATGTATAAAGGCAGTATCATCCGCATAACATATTACATCTGTATTATAATAATAATACTTCGACTCCATGCACGCATCCCAAATGACCGGGACTCCATAGTCCGTGATATGGAAACGACGTACAAATAATAATAATAATAATAATAATAATAATAGTAGTATTTAACGTATATCGTTAATCTTCAGGATGAACAAAGTTGTTTCCAATATACTGAACTGTAGTACTCCGAAATCAGCGGTGCATAAGTCGCTTTCATGGCTACAAACTTTGACGCACTGTTTTATGTCCGTCAAATAATAATAATGCTTTTGATTCCAAAGTAGTTTTCCAGATTAGCATTTTATGTTCGTAAACCTTTACGATTTGTACACATTATAGAATTTTATAAGCTGCGAGTCTTAATCGTGTATTTTTTTTGGCAATAAATGAATGTATTTAGCCTTAAAATATTTTTTTTACGCGATTAAGACCCGTAGCTATAATGTAATAGTGTATCCTGGCTTATTAGTTTATGCAGAAGATCATTAAAATAATTTATGTTTGCAAGAGTGGGTATTTCTTCGTTTTCATATGAAGTCTGTCTCTATGCTGCATGCATCGGATAATACCAGGGCAGATTCTAAGTTTTATATTAGGTATGTTTAGAATGGGTCAAATGGACTGGCTTAGTATGTTTGTCAATGATGTCGGCAAGAATATTATTAATATTACAAAAGGTATTTACAATTTGGTGTAATTTTCAAATAAAAGTGACCAGTCTTTTTTTACGGTTTCCATATCCTGCTTCACAACTGTTCCATTTAGGGATTTTATGTTAGAGGAACAGACTACACCTACCGCGTTTTGAACAGTGTTCACAAAGATATCTATATGGTCGAGGCACGCTTCATCCTTAGTTGGCTTAGTGATAGCAGGGTAAAGCCCATGTTCTGACATAAGACATAAATGCTCGATGTTTTGGTTAATTGATGTTGAGGGCAGGGATTAGGATGCTTAGACATATTTCACAGGGAAGGGAGTTTTAAAAAAATACGATTTTCCTAGGTCAACTGTCCAACTTATAACTGCTTCGTCTATTCATGTGTTGGAAAAAGTAGTAGAAGCCGTAGCTAGTTACAAAATTCTAACATAATGTAATGCTATAATAATTTCTATATTATACCTATATGTTTTACGTATTATAGTTAATACATCCACTTCAACAACAGCTTTTAGTAAAATTGCTTCATTTTAAACTAAAAAGGAACAAATTAAAAAATATCGAACATTAACAAAAAAAAAAAACAATTTAATTTGTTTCAACACTAAAAACATCACACGAAGAAGTCATCCTCCATCATCCGTCCATCAAGTCATATTTTTATACGCTAATAATAAATTAAAAACGAATTCTCAAATAACAAATGATGGCTTGTTTCATATCCCCTAGAAAAACAAATAAGTCTAATAATGTGAACGAATTTCAGAAAACTCACTTTTTTGTTGTTGTTGTCAGTGTTAGAGACATCATCACAAGTCGATTTACATAACCAATCTACACAACTTCTAAATTTAACTTAGATATACTTACGAATTAAAACATACTAGGTACTTATACTTATACCTAACCGCTTAATATATAGGTATATTAAGCGGTTAGGTAGGTACCGATAGTCGTCGAAAAACCCCAACCTGCGTTTTGTGTCAAGGTCAATCACTTGGTTTAAGGGAATGCCACGATTTTATGTTGAATCAGTACACCAATAAGTAGGTAGGCAGTTAAAGGCCGGGTAGCCACGGGCAGTGTCGCACCATTCACTTTGTTATCCGTTTTACTGCCCTTTCATGATATGAATTATACTCTATATTTTTAACCTAGAGTCATTCCTCATAAACCTACAAGTTCCAGCCCTCTTTTACAGCTACTGCTTGCCATCTTAGGTACCTACTCCAATGTACCTACTTACTTTTACTTCGGTACCTTGTCTTAAAGATCATCATCATCATTTGTGTGAAATATGTTATTCTTGGTTTTGCCGTTTACTTAGTTCGAAACCGTGAGACAGTAGTTTGTTGCTGGGTAGCCAGATTTAGGTTAAATATCGCCAGATTGAAGTGCAAAATAATTTCACATGTTTGTTTCAAAATTTATTTTATCAATAAGTGTTACGAAATAGTGTTTCCTTTGAGTTTTATAACAATAATTAATTCTACCCATTTCCGACGTGGATATCCTTTCTCTTAGAGTTTAAGACCTTGTACGTGGTTAATCATGCATTTTCAGACGTACCTGAGTAGGTATAGGTAAAGTTGCCATTTCATCATGAGCCTAATTAAGTTTTTTACTGTTTTTATTTAAAACTTGGAATACTTTATGTAAGTACTCATTCCGGAACTAAACATCGAATCAGGTGCAAAAAAATCGATGAAGTATACCAAATCGGACCGGTAATAATCTGCAAAATACTACCGAACCGGGTGGCTACTACAATAATGTTTGTAGATCGTACGTCATCGCAATACCTATCTAAGTACAGGTTGAAAGTAAGGGGCGCCAACAGAAAAACTTTTAAACGCTAGTTTAAGGTTGGTATGAATCTACTGAGGACTTGGTCCAAAAGACCTTTGCCTAGCCAGTGAAATAAACTTAAACCCAATAAAGTATTCGTTATATATAGAGGAGAACAAAATAATCAAAGAGGAGACATTAAAATAATGTCTATTACTATCTAACTAACGAACTGAAGTTGTGTAATCTCCTACCCATAGCAAACATTGTAAGGAAATTATATGTATGTAAGTACTAAAATAGAACGACTTTATTTTGACATTGCAATTTAATTGCCATATATCTAACTAGGTTTCGCCCGCCGATCCACCCGTGTCACTGTTGGCGGCCCATACTTATGTGTAATAGCGGCCATACACTCTAGGGTTTGTGACTGTTTTATCCTTACAAGCACAAGCAACAGGCATAACCAAGTTATGATGTACAGATAACTGTACAGTTTTATACGCCACACATTTGCCTGTAGGCTAAGCTCGTAAGGTTATAACCGCCATGCTAAATCCTAGCGTATGTGGCCGCTATAATGGATTTTACTCATTTTTATACGCTTTGTGGTCGGAGGATAAAATGTTAACTGATTGACTCAGGCATCCATGAAATCCATCTTATGTAGATTATTAAGGATTCACCACCTACTTTTGATAGACCGAGCACGAAAAGAGACCTGCAATGGCTGCAACAAAGACAATTAGTGACAAGTACACTCACCCACAAATGCCACGTGTACAATTGAAAAACGTTCACTTCAGAAGTGAAATTTTGCGAGTCAAGGGTCCGGAGGTGCTAGCACTTTTCACTTTTCTTGATGACCATAAATCGTGTGAAGGATAAATTCGACATCTCTATGAGTCTAGTTATCTGCTAAGATAATATATATTATACAAATTCATATTCATTTATTGGTTTGGAGATTACGATTAGAAAAAAGAAGAAAATAGTTTAAGAATAATTACATCAAATTCATGTCAAAAACAATAAAAAGAATAATAATACAATACAATATAAAAATGTCGAAAAAAAAAAAAAAAAATAGTAGACTAAAGATATACATAGATTAACTCATTAAATAATAATGTTCCAAAATTAATGAAGAGATAATTATAATAATAATAATAGTCAATAAGATATATGTAGGAATAAGAATAAGAATAAGAATAAGAATAAGAATATTTTATTTGTACAGAATGTAGGTAACAATAAGATGTAACAACAGTTCATGAATCCTTGTACATTCTACCTTTCGGCATACAAACATGTAAAGTCTTAAATACATTTCTATAAGTAACATAAGCATCATAGTACATCATTTAAAAAATCATTTATAGAGTAGTAACATTTTTTTAACAATAAATCGGTTAACTGTTTTTTAAATTTTTTTAATGGCTGTTGCTTTAGATTGTTGGGTAATTTATTGTAAATAATTGGTGCCATACAGATGGTACTTTTTTTAACAGTGTGGTGTAGTAGCGACCTGTGTGCAATAAATGTTGATACTGAGATCTAATAGAATTCGTTCTCTTTCGTGTCTCGTTTAACGATGGAAACAGATGCGGGTTCGATTTTACAAAAATGGTTATTTCTAGAATGTACAAACATGGAAAAGTTAACAAGTTCATGTCAATCTAATATAATATAAATATATAACTAGACTCATCTCATCTATAAAATTATTTAAAAAATAATAATAATACTCACCTATTACAATAAGGCCACTGTATAAGGTAGATACTTTAAACAGTTTCCCTCAACACGTAGAGGTATCAAGTTGGTTGGTAGGTACTTGTTAGAATAAGAAGCAATGTCTTACAAACACAAGTCTTATTGTAGCGCATATGCTACCACCCCAAGGATGAGTAGTGAAACTACTCACTACTCAACCTTCATGCATGATTTATTTAATATATGTAAAGTAATTCTCGAACAAATTACTTTTTTTTTTACACATCAAAAGTAGGTAGAATTCTGCTTGGATTTCTCAACCTCGACAGTTTGTAAAAAAACAAACTGTGAGGTTGGGAAATCGAAGCAGAACTCTACCAACTGGTAACCAGAGCCTAGCTAGAGCTGTGAGAGTGTGTATTCATTTACAGTATTGTTCGACTAGAGAGGTAGTATACATTTTATACTACCCCAGTCGAACAATACTGTGCCTAATGTTTGAAAGAGAAAAATCAAAAACCGGGCAAGTGCATATCGGGCTAGTTCCGTAGTCCCCCATCCGAATAATGCGGCTTAAGAAGTAGGTAGGTTTTCTGTTGTTTTTGTTTTATACTACTAACAACGTTATATAAGTATTTTTCAATTGAATCTGTATGAAAATGTTGTTACTTCTCACTTAGTCTGCTGTTACTCGTTAAGTTGTAAAGCAAACATCAACGTGTGGCTCATCATTCGACAGGTGGTTTAAAAACATTTCAAGGTTTCTTATAAACTTGTTTAATTAAGTAGATATTTTCGGAAATAATCGCTCCGAAAGTGGAAAAAGTTGTATCCCCCTATTTATCTTTTAAACCGTATGACGAAAATATATAAAAAAATAACAAAGGTAGCGGTAATAAATACTTCAAACGAAAATTATTTCGGATAAGAATTATTATAAGGTTGCTTATATTGCGTACGTCATATACATGGAATAAAGAAACTTTTCTTTCTTTCTTTTTTTCTTTCATGGTCCGAAATGCTCTTGCCCAGTTTTTATTTTTAATTTTCTCTTTATTTAGGACAACAAACAAATACATTGACAGTTTGCTTGATGACATATTTTATTAATGTTTTTATTTTTTGCTCAGAGAGCGACATTTACTTCATGACGGAAATGGATTTTTCTTGTGACGGGAATTTCCCCTACATATAATTATGTAAGTTAGTACATTTACACATAATTGTGCTATATGGCACTTTTATATGGTCGTCATTCGTCATGTCCATGTAAGATACATTTATACCTTTTCACCTTTAACCTACTTACCATTCAAATTTCTTTGAAATTTCTTGCTTTCCTCTAGATGTAAAGTAAGATAAAAGTTTGTTTGGTGTTTTACGACCTACTCGGTCTACCGTTGTTTAGTCCCCAATTCTTCGGTTACTGGCCATAAGATTCGGCTTCAAGGTTCCAGCTTTTGTCTTTTTACTTTCGATCTTGTCGTGGGGTTTCCGACTTTCGCTGTCTAATTTTGCCTTCGACTTTTGGGCCGAATTTTGTCCTTTTGACTTTTGTCCTTCAAATCAACCTGGAATACTGTAACTTGTTAAAAGTATCTATTTATCAAATAGGAGTCGTTTTGCTAGATATTAGGTACTTTCCACTTGTACACAAATAGCCCTCTTTTTTTGTAATATTAAAGTACAGATTTTTGTATCTTTAACCTTTTTGAAAATTAAACCACTGAAGTCATCTAAATGGATTTTGAGATATTTCTCGAACACAAATATAATCTAAACTTAAAAGATGTAATACCGACATAGGTAATAGCATTATAAACATGAACTTAGCCTTAAAAATTCCATAAAGTAAACCCGAAAAGTAGACCATAAAAAGACATCTCTGATGAAAGTAGTAGGTAGTTAAGTGAGAGCAAGAATTTTAAATACCTACCGTTGACATGTTAAACAAAATCAGCATTTTTAACCTCGACATATAAAAAGTTGTCATTCCTTGAATATGGTAGCAATCTCTATTTCGCAAATTAAAACGAGTTATTGTAAAATCAAAGGACTATAATGATTAATATCATGTGATACTTACCCTCAACCACAAACGTAAACTTCTTATTGTTATGTCTATCTTTTGCCTGAGGCATATTTAGTTGTGGATATTTAGTTTTAAGGGGTTTGGTATTAAACCAAAAGGGTGAGCAGTGAAACTCTTCACGACTCAACCTTCGTGCATGATTTATTTATTATACCTATCTAAATTCTAATGTAATTCTCGAACTATTTTTTATTTTTTATTATACGTCAAAAATTAGTAGAGGTTTGCTTCGATTCCCAACTGGAGACAGTTTTTTCTGTTAAGAGCGCGACAGTTCATTTTTCTGGTTAGTAGGTACTCTACAAATAATTATGCATAAACCCATTTGTATCAACCGGTTGTGAAAAAACTCTAATTTAAAAATATCAGTAAATCAGTTTGGGAGCAAAATATCCCTTCTAATTTCATAGCTAAATTAGGTATACATATTCAGTCACACAGCCTGACGCGACTAGCAAATACATGCTACTTGACCATATCGAGCTCCCATGGTTTTGTGATGCGAGCTTGGGTAGTTGGTATCTAGTGATCTATCTAGACATGTGGAGTGTTTTACGAGTACGAATGATAGGATAAGCGAAAATTAGGTACTTACCTGCCTAATTTCTCGTTCATCTTCAATTTGTTTAAACAAATATGGAGGTTTATTTACCTACTCATTTGTAACAATTGACAAATATTTTAACTCTCTTTCTTAGCATTGACAAACCATACCCTCATCTGGACACCTTGACCCAATTTTAAATAATAGCTTATAATCAAGATTGTCGTGATCACACGCTATATCGACTGTGTCTATGCCACAACTAAGTACTTCGATTGTTTTACACTCTGACGTAAAAAATAATGGTAAAATGTTTATTAAATCATTGCACCCGGTACTGTGACATAATCACTAAGCAAGTTTTGAAAAGTTTAGTCGGACAAGGTCAATTTAAATAGTTTTGTTATCGAAACGTATTATTACCTGCTAAATCACCAATTTGTGGTAAATAATAGCTGTATTAAGCAGTGCTTATGATTATGAAGAAAAACTAAATTTCAGAGTGTAGAATTGATGGACAAATATCTTATAATGATCGTACTAGGCCGTACTAGGAACTGTAGTAGCTGGTCAATTGTAGACGAAAAAAACCGGGCAAGAGCATGTCGAGCATGTCAGTGTAGGGTCCGTAGCCTTATATAATTGCATCAGCAGAAGAGCGGATGTTCATGGCACTTACACCCTTTTGTTGAGAAACGCAGTTTTTCGACAATAACTCTATGACGGTACATCCGATCATGTCCAAAATAATTTTAGTTTAAAGTATTTATTGAGCGCTACCAATATGATTTATTCATATCTCACTGTTCAAAAGTTAAGGGGGGGGGGGGGGACACACACGATTTATGCAACTTTCGGAGCGATTATTTCCAAAAATATTCACTCCATCAAAAAAGCTTGTTAAAAACCTTGAAATGTTTTTGAAAGACCTGTCGAATGATGTGCCACACGTTGATGTTAGCCGAAAAAAAAAGCTTCTGTTACATGTATGAAGTGTCCCCCAAAAATATTTATTTTTATTATTTAGCTATCAAACAAAGTAGTGGCCACTCAAATAGTCCTTTTAACTAAATTTCATCAATATTTATTGAGTACTCTTTGAGTAAAATGCCTGTGACATACGGACGGACATGACGAAACTATAAGAGTTCCGTTTTTGCCATTTTGGCTACGGAACCCTAAAAATCAGCTACCCTGCTAAATTCGTATCTTATGATACAAAATCAGCAAGACACCTCTTTTGTTTTGCCAAACAGCAGGCGAGTCGGTGATGACGTCACCAAACCGGCGAGCGTCTATTTGTCAATTCTTTGCACTTGACAGTAGTTTAGCGACTGACATGGGTCAGGTTCAAACATGAAGTTGAGCTGCCTTGCACTTGGCTACTAGTATAGTATTATACTATCTGTGACTTGGTAAATAAATTAGATGTTTATGGTACGACCCCTGTGACCCATGCCTGTCTTACCTGTGGCACCCAATTTCGAAATTCTTTTAGTAAACACTAAATACTAAAATGTCAAGAGGACCCCGCTTGTGTCTCAGTATTCTAGATTTTACACTCGTGCCGTATTTAGCTTAATGCAAATACGTTTCCAAAAATATCGGCCGCCTATGTTTCGATTACCTCAATGGTGCAGTGGGATTGTGTACAACTGCTGTGCAAGAAGGTCCGATTCTAACAAAAAACAGACTTTTGTGTACCATGAATTTTTGTTCCCAATCAGGGTATACATTGTGTCTGTTAATATACGATTGCCAGTCCTCCACAACTGGCCGTGGACATGTCTTACTGCCGCACTCAGGGTCATTAATGCTTACTTAAATCATTCCTCATTAAAGTGCTATTGCAACTTTTGTACAACGTTATTCTTGGTATAGTGCAAACCTAAAAGTAGTTTGCTCAGAATCAGTAACACAATCCAATGGGGTAGTTTTTAGAGCATGTTATATTTTTCTATTCATTCATTAATCAATCATTAATTAATTCAATAATCATTCTAACAGTCCAAATCCTGTTCACAATGAGATGTGAAATGTAATCATCACTTTTTTTTAACACATAATAACCATGGATTACGTACTTCGAGACGCAGTGAGCACGATATCGCGAAGAACACAAGACCACTTGAATGGCTTTGTTTTTAATATTTTCATTTTTCTTGAAGTAAAAATCTTGTTGGATTAGCTGAGCTTTGCACTATACCTAAAAACAACCTTGTATAACAAAATTCTAAAAATGAAGGATTTTAGTGCCTAAGCATTAGAATGGGGCAGTTAACTTACTTCAATGGAGACTATTTTGTCACAGTCTTACGATAGTAGTATAGAAAACATTTATGTACAACTTACTTACCTATCGGTCAATGGCCCGATCATTGGTTAGCAATACATCAAAATGTTATATTCCCTTTATCTACGCGTATTCACTCATATCTCTACAGTGCTCCCGTTTCGATATTGAAATTACTAGAGTTGCTAAAGAGCATACGCGTGTTTTTATTGTGGCGCACTTAATTAGGACACTGTTATCAATATTCATAGAGGCAAAAACGTAGTTGTATAAAAATATCATATCATTGGCCATTATGAAAAGTCAAGTGACTATTAATTATTGAAGGTAGTACTTATGTATTGATTTATCAACTTGCGAACTACTTCAAATAAATAAAGTGAAAATGGATTTCGATTTAAATTTAATTATAATACCTGCCAGGAGTGTCGGTCTAGTGGAGGTCATGTATTTAGTCGAAAGCAAGGGTGAATTTTTGCAGATAACATAAATAGATACTGAGGAAACAAGAATCTTATGTGATTTGAGTTTCATTCGTATTTGTAATTGTGCGCATAATCGAGGGAAAAACCGAATAAAACTAAGATATCTGAAGTAGAAACATAGGTAATTCAGATAAGGATCTATTATGAAATCGATTCAAAATATTATCTATGCCATATGATTGGATTGCGCATGCTTGGTGCACTAGTTGCGTAAGGTTTTTGACAAGTTGATATCTGAATACTTTTATTATTATAATATACATCTACCTATATGAACACCTGAAAGCAAACGTTGGGTAATTCTATTACGACTTAGGTACTCTTAATAAATTTAATAGACATTTTAGTTAGTTAGTCAATAAAATATAATGATATAATATACCTAATACTCGTGTTTGCGTGATACCAGCGCATTGAGACCAAGCTTATTTTAACTGGGTCTATTGATTCTTAAGGAAGTACTTTTAATAATTGTTTTGGTGGCAATGGACAGATTAAAAAGGTAGAGTTTCATTTAAATGAAAAATAGAGTAGGTATTGGTTGCTTAAATCATAGGGACACTAGAGTAGGATATGTCATGTGTAGTTACAAGGTTGAAACTTTTGCAACCCGTCTGCAAATTGCCAGTGTTATTAATTAAAATGTGGCGAGATTCGGTTCTGTAGGTAGGTGAAGAAATCTAAATACCTACCTAATATTCGATTGATATTTCTACTAGATTCTATTGTGTTTTAGTCTATTGTTATGCCCAGTCAATTTTTGAAGGATTGCAAATTAACTATTTAGTGTCTGAACATAGGAGTGCTAGTAAGGCTGATAACAAATGAATGTACGTAACAATAGTTTATTTTTAAATTTGTTTATTAGTCTATAAATTAATGTCTAAATAAAGTGGATTTTTATCAAAAACACGTGTATGACTGGGTAAGTTCGAAATAAATCTACCCATGGACGAATGCATGGATAAAGATATGACCTTTAATAAATTCACGAGTGGTGCCCTTATGCAATTCACAATAGAATACCTACAGGCTTCGCGTGGATTCAGAGGTTTGTGCAAGTTGAACGCTTGTGGAGAATAGACCTCTTTATGCGTATTATGTTCGGGTGTACGGTTGTTCTTAGTGTCGTATTATTCCTTATGTGAACTGTTAGAAAAATAGTGTAGTGCTAGTGTCCTAATTAATGAAAATCAAAATACCTAATAAAAATGATTCAAATTCGATCAATGTATTCGAGTTGGTAAGTTTAGTATTCTATTTCTTTAACGATTATTAATTTGATTGTGTTAATATATTTAAAATAATGAAGATAGTTTAGCTATCCTATTTACCACAATTATTTATCGTATGTATGTACCTACTTAGGTTACTAAATTGTAAACTATATTATATTCTTGTAAACGTGCTATAACATTTAATTGATTTATTACCCCTGATTTATAGACAGAACCTACATTCAAACTAGAAATGGGCCCACTATAAGAGCTAAGCTCGACAGTCCGTTTTTGACCCACTGCGTGCACATCAACGACCATAGATTTAAGAAATTGTATTACTACACTAACACTATGAATTGATTATCCGAAATAAAAAAATAATAGTATATAGTATTATTTATATAGACTTTGTCCGTCAGGCCGATCACCATTATTTATCTACGATGTTTTATGTTAAAGTAGTAGCCTTCTAGGTTAATTTTGGAGTTAACTAGATTCTGTCCCTAAATTTAAATTATTAATGCATAAGTAGGTACCTATTTGACATTTGGGCATGTTACAAAATCTTAACTGTAAATTTATAATCAACTAGCTGTGTTACCCGCGGTTTATTAGCCTATGTGTTAATCCAGGGTGTCGGCTAACTCCGTACGAAATTTTATTAAAATCGCTCCAGCCGTGTAGCCGTGAAGAAGTAACAAACATCACACACTTATAAACTTTCGCTTTTATAATATTAGTGTGATAATATGTTATTCAGTGTTGTGAATGTTATGAAGCATACGATTTCATTTCATACACCTTATTTTAAGCATAAAATTTGCATAAATTAACGGGCAAGTTTTCAGCTTACAAGGCGACTATTACTAACAAGTGGTGACAAGCCGCACAACTGAAATTTAAATATATTTTTGGACTAGCTGTTGTCCGCGACTTTGTTCGAGTAGTATTTTTTTTTTTTGCGATTTACTGTCATGCAACCTTGTTGTGAATGCTGGTACTGGACATAGTGTTAAATTCTCTTACCGGTAGGGTAGATAGATAAGTATTGAATTGGGTAAGTAAATATGCTACGCAAAAAAATAAAATAACACTATGTTTAGTAACAGTTCATGAGCTGACTAGAGTCAGCTCATGAACTGTTACTAAACATAGTGTTATTTTATTTTTTGTTAATAAGTATGTCACGTGTGGATAAGCTGTACCTTCTAAGGTACAGCTTATCCACACGTGACATACTTATTAACAAACAAAACATCAAGATTATGTCATATCATTATGTGAAATGCTTACATTATGGTAATTCGAGCGGGTAGGAGTGTGTGCTAGGTCGTGGGTTCATTCTGAGCATATAAAATGTATGATCATTTTGTGTGATCCACAAATTGTTGTTCCGAGTGTACTTTGTGTCCGTGATTTGTAGGTTTGCAAAGTCCCCGCGACACAAGGCTCAAAGACAACTTACACACTAGTGTATGAGCACACGTACCCTGATAAATGAGTTGTCTTTATATAAAAAAAAAACTCTTAATTTTCTTTTAGCACCATTAGCTGCATTTGAACGCACTTTCAAAATGTCGTGTCTCAATAATCTACCTATCGATGGATTTGGCTACTAGAGGTAGAATTTTGACATATTTTGTATGGAGCTAATGTCAAATATATGTATACCTCTATTAACTACTACTACTAGCCAAATCCATCGATAGTTAGATTATTGAGACCGGCCGTTAAAGTTAAAGCGACAAGTTACAGTAGACATGCGTCTAGTTATTCTCGTATAGACCCCGTAAGTCGAAATTGATAGAGTCAGACAACTTTGTCCTACAGTCTTCGTTTTGTGTAAGTTTTCTTGGAACCAAGACACGTAATGATTTGTATATCCTTGAAAATAACTTATTAAAATTAGAAAATATGAAAAAGTACATTTTACGTCATAAGTTTTGAGCACATTTATATTTGTAGATTATTAGGATTAAATTCTCATTTACTCATCGACGTAAAACAAACTAGGAACTAAATTCAACTTAGATTGGCTTAGTTTGGTTTACTCATAATTACGTTGTCGTCTATTTGCTTTTTTATACTGGTCTGCATTTTAACAATCTGCTAGAAAAAATCCTCAATAGATTCTTTTTATGCAAAGAGAAAGGAGCTGTAGTGTTATCCTAATTCTAAACTAAGCCTCAGTCATTGAGAAGGTTTTTGTGTAACAAGACGTTCTCAATGACTAAACCTTTTTACCCGACTGCAAGGAAGCGTTATTACCGAAAGGCTGATTTTATTTTATCTCATATTCCAACTTTTTAATATAATTTGCATCAGTCCTTTATCATGGTGTATAAGTATATTAGTGGCAGCACTTTACCCCCATATCAAGTTTATAAACATTCAAACTTTGTATAAGCTATACTACTACTTTTTATTGCCATGTTCTTTTCTCCGGCTGTACATATTGTTTGGGAACTTGGCATTACATGTACATGTAGAATCCCGACGTATCACAAGTGTTGTTTTGCATCTTAAGTGAATAAACATATATAAATTTTTGAAAATTTTTCTTTAACTTAGATGAAACATCGTATTTAGTATCTATCGATAAAACGAAACTTATGGAATCATTTCGTTGTCTATCCGTCTGTCATATGATATTTTAATAACTTGTCATGTTATTACAGCAGTAGATTACATATTTAAAAACATGAATGGCGAGATATCATATTAATTAAAAGTAAAAATAACCTAAAATAAATCGAACCCACAAAAATATGGCATTTTATTGGGTTCGATTTATTATCACACAAGACACCACTTTGAGTCAGGATGTACTTTGTGTCCGTGATATGGACATCTGTAAGGTCTCTCGCGACACAGGGTCTGTACCCTGCGGTTGTGGTCTGGATTGGTCTCTAAGAATAGAATAGAATACCTAGAATCTTTATTTGTCATAAAGTGTGGTAACATACAAGATAATTTTAATGAATTTCCAGAACCATAAACACTTTGTCATAATTTGACGTGACAAAAGTTAACTAGAAAGTGAATATTTATTTTTACTGATATCGTATAATATTAATCAATGCCATATGGTAGATTATATAAGATTAAAATTAGTTATAAGATTAAATATAAAATTAGTTAAATAATAATCAAATTATATAAAATTATTAATCACAAAATCATGTCAATAACAGAATTAATACCTATGTTATTTTTGTGGACAAAAAGTTCCGTAACTGTGTAGAAGTTTTTATTCAAAAGCCATTTACGCATTTCCTTATTAAATTTTGTTAGGGGTAAGTGTTTAATTTCACTTGGAATGGCGACTAATAAAAATATGGATAAATGTCATGCTTATAATATAACTAAAATAAGGAAGAAAATTGTTTGACAGCAAGTCATCAGATCGAGGAAGGAGTTAACGTGTTTAGGAGTATTTAGTTCCAGTAACATCATTTAAAATAGCAATGTTTTAATTGTTTGTATTTGGTTTTATATTTTATATTAAGGAATAGACGATCTTTCTTGTAAACTGTGCAGTCAATGTAAAATCTTACTTATAGGTAGTTTTATACGTATGATGTTTAGTAGGTACCTACATAGGACTCTTAATTAATTGTTATTCTATGGTTAGTACTTTTAATTACTTACTAGGTAATCAATTGTGTTCTTGACACTCCAGTCATCAATTACCAATAAATTGACATTAAATTGTTCTTAATTGACTTCATCAAAATCTGGTATATTAAGTCTGTTGATATAATAGCCAATCGAGCAGGAAGGAATGATTCAAAGGTAGGTACAGTACGATCAACGTAACTTGACCGGATTGAAGTTAGATTTTTATCACTTTCGCGCATGTCATAGAGATGCGACCCTAAAATTACTTACGAAAACGACTAAATATGTTTAATCGATTAAAAATACTAACAACATTTTAATTCAACAATATAAAAACACTATGTAAATGAGTTCATAAAAGTTTAAATTTAAAACAGTTACAGTAGTAGTAGTAATACAAAGGAAACTTTGAAAAACAATTTCTTTACGAAAATAATCACAAAAAAACATGTAATGCGTAATCGCATCTCTAATTCTCTTGGTTTAGTTACCGCCCCCGCCCCCCGCTTCCTGTCATCATTTACTTCCAAAAAATGCATCTGCGCAACCCCTTGTCGTCTACTTCAGTCCTCTAGTTACGTTGATCCAACTGCAGGTACGTATGTAGACAGTAGACAATACCTCAGTTTTGACACTATCAATGAACTCAGTCACTCACAATAAATATGTGGACAAAGTGCTCATACCGCGATTCGGTTATCGTATCCACAATATTGGTTGGTCGTAGTAGTAGTTCAACTTCTGCATCATGCGTGCATTAATTTAATTAGAAGTACCTTCTGTAACTAGATGGCACAAGTAGGTACCTAGGTACTAAGAGATAATACATGGTTTTTTCTTCGGTGTGACATTATTTGCACTTTTTGTAATAGGTATTCTTTTTGCCGAATTAAATATGTTTTTCTTTCTTGACCTAATCTACTTATCACAATTACATCCCCCCCTAAAAATAATAATTTATGTTTTTAGCTATCAAACTAAATAGCGGCTACTACAAGACATCGTTTCACCAAATTTTATCAATATTCATTGAGTAGTCTTTGAGTAAAATGCCTGTGACATACGGACGGACAGACGGATAGACAGATAGACGGACATGACGAAACTATAAGGGTTTCGTTTGTTTCACTTGTTGTCCGTTCGTCCATCCATCTGTCTGTCAAGACACTTTATCTCGGGAACGCGTGGAGGACTCAGGTCCACAGTCCCTTGAAGCTGTTAAAAAATGAAACTTCTAAGGTTAATGTAAAAAAAGATGTTTTTGTAGAACGTTTATGGCGCAAAAACACGTACTTTTCAACACTCGCTATGGAATCAAAATTTATAGGGTACTTTCCGTGTACCTAGAACTATGAATTTTGGTAAGTAATACCGTCTTAAACCACAAGTAAGTATAGGGAAAAGTCTGAAAACTGTACATTTGTAATTAAATGATAAAAAAATATAACTAGCGACATAAGGGTCCCTATTTTTTTCTAATAATAAATATAGCCTATGCTACTCAGGGATAATGTAGCATTCTAACATTAGGTAAGGGAACCCTCGGTGGGCGAGTCCCACTCGCACTTGTTTGGTTTCTTTTTGTAAAAATGTTTACATTTTTCGCTCTTTAGTGGTTTAAATGTCAGCTGCTCAGTTCCTTTAACAAAATATTTATTTTCCCGCTGTAGGGCCTGTAATTGTTGAGGAGTTGATAAAATACTTCACGATCATTTCTTTTACATGGTGTATTTGTAGTATAGCGAACATAAAATGCTAAGCAATACCATATTAAAGTGCTCGAATCGCAAACCGTGAAATATTAAATAGTTCCGCTAGACTGTTGTCTTCATCATCAGTTCCACTGTATCTATTGGTGCTTTTTGAAAATAAATGCACGAATCACTATAAAATATACCTGAATCACTATAGGTGGGCTAAACGCTTTACAAAATATTGAACTTAAAAGTAGGTGTGTAGGGGACAAGTAAAAGTATAATTCGGTCAAGTGCAAGTTGAAGTTGCTCGTGTTGCTAGTCGTGATTGTGATTAATGTATCAGTCACGAAACAATTTGTTATAAACACTAAAGAAATGTTTAAATAACTGTTTTTATGGGAATTACATAGTATGCTTAAGTTTCATGTCAAAGCATGAAACTATTTCCTTATTTTAAATAGCACTTATGTTCATATATTTTCAAGTGCATTTGTGAGAGACGATATGATTAACTTTAAATAAATTGAGATAAGGATGAACCATCACAGCCTCAGATATTGAATTGTAGATATATGCCATAAGCTCACTGTGAAAATTAACTAATTGTATAATCTATACATAGTTAAAGTCTTAATTATAAAGAAAATTTAATATAAATATGTTAATTTTTCTTCGAGCGGGCAGTTAGCTAGGAATATAAATATATTCCTAGCTAGCTGCCCGCTCAAGGTTTGCACGGGTGTACCCATAAAGAAAATTAGATCAAATCTTCCGTTTAGAAAAAAAACCATTTTAATATAATAATAATAATATTAAAATTCCATACATGTAATTTTGCTAGTAACAGATACTAAATTATGTTAGTATTTCTTATTTATGTAGCTGACAGAGAAAGAAGACAATAGGACAATCCAGTTGGTTCGGAGTAACTTTCAGGAGAAAATAAACAAAGTCGTAACCATGAAAATAAAACGGCATTTTATTAATTTTTTCTTCAAATATTTTCTTTAATCTTTGTCACTTGACTCTAACAAAAAAAAAATACTTTAAGGCTTAAAATTTAATATCACTTCTCTAAAGATGTAGAGGAGGTACCTTAAAAAAAATAGCGAAACTATAAGTGTTCCGTTTTGCCACTTTGGCTACGGAACCCTAAAAAACGAATTAGCCAAATAGGTGCAGCCGTTTTGACATTTTGACTGAAGTGATTGGCTTATACGCCTACACTTGGCAATTGATTTGTGTTTCTATAGATTAACTTTTATTATTATTCCTTTCAGGACACAATGGTTTCTATTTCTGGGAACCATGACTTTGGTCATGTCACAGCAGCCATCGAACGTGGTCTTCATAATGGTCGATGATATGGTAAGTTTTGGAATTTACTTTGTTTAAAAAATATTTACTTAGATATAATTACCTGTCAAGTAAGTATACAGCCAATCTCACATATTTTATAAAGTACTTTTAGTTTTCCGGCCCTTGGTGTGGGACGCAACCTGCGTTGACACCCTTGCGCCGTCACAACTTTCAGGTACAGCAGGATGTGCCGGCGTTGCTGCCGCATCGGCGGAGGCTACCAAACGGCGCAAATACAATAATCTTGTCGGAGATTATGTTTTTGAGCCGTTTGGAGTTGACACGCTAGGGTCATGGGGCCCGAGTGCACGATCTTTTTATAAAATTTTGAGTAAACTCCTGATCGACGCTTCACGTGACCAGAAGGCTGGCCTGTACTTCGCTCAGCGAATCAGCATTGCTATACAACGCGGCAATGCTGCCAGCCTTCTGGGCACGGTGCCGGTCGATAGCGATGCGGAGGAATTCTATGACGCCTGCTTGTTTTAATTTTTATTTTATGTATTAATTTGTACATAGGTAATGTAAATATTATTATATTTATAATTTAGAGTAGTTTAAAAATATCTTTTATATATTGTATTATTAAGAATTATAACTGTTTTACTTAGTTAAATATCGATATAAATTGGAACAGTCAGCTTCATAATGCAATGCAACCAGGGAACAGTCAGCTTCATAATGCAATGCAACCAGAATAATGAAAAATTAGAACCTTGACGTACCTAGTTCCTTTTGTACATCTTCCGCGTCTAACTAACTAATGTGTATCTTCGGACATTGTATTGAATATAGTGTTTATAGGAAATGCTACCAATTTAATAACACGCAAGTACTTGGGTACTTGCGTGTTAGTAACTTGATTAACATTCGGATTATCTACTGCATTAATATTCATTGTGTGCAAGAGAGATGCATTATGTAGGTACACTACGTACGCAAAACACAGTTTCTTATTTTGAGTTAGGATGTAAAATGTAGTTCATATTTTAGTTTTTATAGGTTGTAAAAATTTTGTTAGGTAAATCCTAAAAGCAGTGGCGGATCTTTTTGGCTAGACGGCTCAAGCTCCCGATCTTTCACTCATTTGATTCGTGTTAGTGGTGCAACAACGGCCCTATCTGGTTCAAGCCCCTCCCCCCCAAACGACAATCCTGAATCCGCCACTGCCTAAGGGTACGCGAAAGTTGTGTTCTAATAGATGCACCTATATAGTAGCATATAATAGTACAATTTTGTCGATTATTTCACCTAGGGCCACTGCTTACGACTTCGTAGGTATATAAGATAAAAGAATATCTTATTTATTTTTCAAATTTCGATCATTTTGTAACAACCAAGATAATATGTAAGTATTGAGATACTTACATATTATCTCGATGGTAACAACTCATGTATGGTCATAAATAAAGTATAATTACAAAGGAGATTACGTTCCAAAAACTTTTCTTGATCAACTCTTGCATTTATTTAAACAAGTAATTTCTGGAAATACTTACTATGCAGGTAGGTAGTTTCAGAAATTACTAGTCATTTTGAAATAAGTAATTAACGTAATACTTGTCTTTGCGATTTTCTTTAGCTATAGTTTATTAGATATATGGATTCATACCGGTTTTCTTTACCGGTGGTTTACTCATAATTAATACTATATAAATGTAGATATGTTAATTGCAAAAGCGAAGAATTATAACTGTTCCGAGGTAACCCGATGTAAAAATATATGCTAGACACGGTTACTATTACCTATACCTAATCTAAAATAACTAGATTAGGTGTTTTAACTAAAGACTCTGCGCCACTAGTGAATGTAATTGTATGTAGATAGGATGTACATATTTGTTGCTGTATATATTTCAAAGAGAATAAGTTGTTATCTTTGATATCTTTATTGTAAAATATGTCATTATTTTCCCATGGTTATCTTTTGCTTCTAACCTTATCTATTCATCCGTATAACCATCTACTAAATTTATTATAAGTTTAATCTTCTTCGTGGCTGGGCACTATTTTATTTATTCTTGGGCAGAGAATAAAATAACAATGAAGGACAATTACACGTTATCACAAATTAGTAATTATGTTAACATTAAGGTTTAAGGAAGGCAGATGCTTTAATCAATATGAATATATTAATTACAAAGCCAGTAGCATAATGCAAGTCGTGAACATATTTATATTATAATATACTAGTTTGTTAAGTACCTACACTGCACTATTTTACGATTGGTACACCAGCTGTGGCCAATCGTAAAATAGTGTAGATTATGAGTATAATGATGAACAGTTGACTATATAAGTAATTTTAACCAAGAAAATATGATGACACATTGTCTTTTTAATTAGAAGTATGTAAGTACCAGTTAAAATAATAGAAATAAATTACCACGTAAAACACTACTATAAATTGTAATACATACCTACACTTAGACACCTACCTAAGTAAGTATCTACATATTATTCTAATAAAGATTGTTAAAACGGCCTACCTATGTTTTGTACCTATTACATACAATATGATATTTAAAATCACGATTTTATAAATGCTACTCTAATATATTAGGTATTAAATGTGTGTACTTCGATGCCTATTCGGATGTTCGTTTTGATTTCAATTACGTGGGTAGGTACGTCCGAACCAAAAAAACCTTTTATGCAAAGCCCAAAGATGAATGATCACCGTATTTTATTATTTATAGAGTTTATGTGACGTATTTTGAATACTTAATAATACTATATTGAGTAGTTACACGTATGATAACACATATCTACGTGACACAGTTATGCTCGCATGTCATCCCTTCTTTGATGTTCCTAAGCCCCCTAAAATACGCCGACTGTGCAACCGCTCTTCGCCTCCTTATGCTGATATCGAATACGCCAAATATGACACGAACGTATCAGGGAATCAATTATCGGAGGTAGGGTCGTGGGAAAATTCATGTACACACTCGCAGTTTTTTAGGTATCTTGGTACATTGCAGTAGTAAATTAAAATTATACATCAATTAGCTGTTTCCCGATGAGACAAAAAGTAGCCTGTGTGCTATTCCAGACTATTCTACTACTGCCAAATTCATCCAGATCCGTTCTGGCGTATTTAATGGAGTAACAAAAATACATACATTTAAGTTTTCGCATTTATAATAGTAGCACTATTATGGAAATTTAGCATTTTATGCCAATTACTATATTAATCATTCTGGTATTGCTAAATATTTAATCATAGTCTATGAGTGATATAATCAAAACCATTAATATCATAAACCGCGAATCGAAGTAATAGTAGGTATCAATTATTTCACAAGATTTCAATTATTTATTTCTATTTTAAGGGAATCAACGAAACGTAAACTCGTTAATCATCCTTATGAGAGCAAACTAGTAGAGTGTGAAAAAGTATGACCTTGCACTATGAACAAGGCTGGCTGTGTATAGATCAAGTGGTTGTAATTTGTTCGATTTGTTATCAGGTGTCCTTCAGTTTACTAGTGACCGGTAAAGTGTGGTTTAAATGTCAGATGCCTCAACAATAAGTTTCAGGTCAAGATTTTGTTTAGTTTTATACATATTTAGGGGAGAAAACAATATAAATCAGTAAAAAATGTGTACTTTCCTTGGTTAAATGAGGTTGATTTAGATTAGCTTGAATTATAATAATAATAGTTATAATTTCAATCATAACTTTGATTAATAATTTAATTCTTGCTTGTACCAGACATAGAGTTATTATACCTCCTAGATAGAGTATGGGAAACAACCAGCTAGTTGTCTCTTATGCACCAAAAATCATCTATTTTTACCCGACTGCGCAAGAAGGAGAGTTAGAGCTTAGAGCCCAAAAGGGCATGATGGATTTTAGCTTTAGAGGTGTCGTTAGATTCGTCTTAGTTGTGAGAGTGACACTGAGTACTTTAAAGTGAAGGGTATCTAGTTTCCCTCTTTCTGCATTTAGTTTTTTTTATTTTTATTTTTTTTTTACTTACGGCAAGTGCTAAAAATATAACAGCTTGTTTTCATTTACAGATTGTTTTTCTATATTTATTGCGCATGACCCATGATAGAGATAGATAGGGTACTGCGGTTTTCTCCCTCTTTTTATTTGTAAGACATTTCCATTTACACGCAGTTACATATCTCCTCTACTCTATCTTAAGTAACTCTATGGTAGCAGATCAGTGAACACCAATTTTACACGCAATTGTTATTAACTATGCAAGTCAACCATATAGTTAATTTAAATACCCTAACCCAAACATCACATGTGTAATAAATTAGTACTAAATTAAGTTATTTATATATTTTATCAACAGGGTTGGAATGATGTGTCATTCCATGGATCTGATCAAATTCTGACTCCAAACATCGATACACTAGCATATCAAAGTGTGATACTTCAACAGTACTACAGTGAAGCCATCTGTACGCCAGCACGAACAGCCCTGCTCACTGGGAAATACCCCATGCGATTAGGTAATTATCCGTGATATACCTATATATTTGTTGATTAAATAATTTGTTACGTTATAAATTCCATTTATGAAAGTAATTTGCAGACGAAGGCAAACAACCAGTGAGAGTAGTTAACCTTCAGTAATTATTTCACGTATTTTTATGTAGGTTAGTAACAGTGCTTTCGTAAATTTTACTTTGATCGATTAAATACTTTGTATTTTCTTTAAGGTACCTATAATTTTAGATCATGTTTTTATTATAGTTAGCCAATTCCTTGAGTAAAATTAATAATAATAATAATATCATGGGACAACTATCACAACGCTATCTGATCCCAAACTAAGCACAGCTTGTACTATGGAAACCAGACAACTGATAAACAAACTTATAAGAGCAAAACTTATTCAGGGCAAGAATGAAACAATAGGATTTATTTCAGAAAATGACTCAAAGTAAAGATATACAAACTAAGTAGCAGCAATCATCGGCTGCGAGCCATTACGCAATGCAAACTCCATTATGTCCGATTTCAATTTTTAAATTCGAACATAAAAGGGAAAGTCGCAATAACTAAAGGCATTGTGATACTTATGCTAATGAAATACACATTGTTAATGTATTTTGAAACTTTTTCCAGTCTTGCAATCTGCTCTGATTTGAACCGTAACAGATTTAGAGGTCCTTAAGAGAGAGTTTGATGCTTTTATTTTGGTTCTTTTGAAGGTTACTTTTTTGTTAGAATTTTTATGCTTATTTAAAGACCACGTGAGTCTTCCCGTGACCACGGCCGTTGCAATACGGTCGAAACGTCGGGCAATAAACAAGGTATTTTACCTTAAATTATTCACGCGATTAAGACCCGTAATATATATATTTTAATAATGTGTACAAATCGCGAAAGTTTATCAACATTTATATTAAATGTATGCAGAAAACTGCTTAGGCAGAACTTGAATCAGCGATCATACCGTCCGTTGAGATGGTATGGTCGCAGGTTCAAGTTAACAGGCGTGGGCTCGTTAACCACTTCAGCACCGAACCACGCCCGAAGCTCATATTTATCCTTAGTCTGTTACGATTTAAGACAATCATCGCTCCATCTAACGCGCCCCCAAGGAATTCGTACGGTTCTGTAAGTTTTCATTGCAGAAACTATTTAATCACAGATTATAAAAAAAATCATCCATTGCTTCGAAATGAACCTTAAAAGTCAATAGTGCGTCAATAAAGGTTTATCATAGTACATTTTGTAGTCTACACTAATATTATAAAGAGGAAAACTTTGTTTGTATGTTTGTTTGATTGTAATGAATGTGCTCAAAAACTACTGGACCATTTTTAAATTTTTTTTCACCATTAGAAAGCTACGTTATCCACGAGTATCATAGGCTAAGTTTTATTTTGGAAAAAAATAGGGTTCCGTCAAATATTTGGGTTTTTCGGACTCAAGGTGTAAAAAATCAACCAGAAAAGTTACTTATTTTACGTACGCTGCCGAAACTATAAAAGATAGAACCATAAAATCCATAAGATCTTATAAATATCTACAAAAAAGTCCGCAACACACTATACCTATGTCGAGTGAGGCACAACAACCATTTTGTTATTTAAAAATCTTGTATTTTTTTTGAACTACATTTAAACGCATTTATTTTACTTCTACATACATAGACTTATTCAAACAAACAAACAAGCTTTATAATATTAATTATAAATCTTGTTTGTTTGTAATAATCTCAGGAACTATTGGTTCGAGTTGAACAATTCTATTACTGTTAGATAGTCCATTTATCGAGTTATATAACATCACACTACAACCAACAGGAGCGGAGCAGCAATGAAAAATATAGCAAAAACGGGGAAAATTTACGCAGACGAAGTTGTGCGGGACAGCTAGTTAATACGAGTAATAAAACGAAAAAGACGTCTGCATTTTACTCACCTATCTAAGTTTTAGGAAACTAAAGAAAAAAAAAGTAGATTATATGCTACATAGTAATATTTTTTTAAATTACTGAATTATCATAGCGGTTAAAGTTAGATAAGCACAGCGAAAGAGGCAGACGTTAATTGAAATTTGTAAGCCGTTATTGATCACGTCATATATTCTTATACTCGTAAGAAGAGAAATTGTTGTTTTCAGGTATGCACGGACAACCGTTATTCAATTCCGAAGATCGAGGTATACCATTGACTGAGCGTTTACTGCCATCGTATTTGAAGGAATTGGGTTACAGTACTCATTTGGTCGGTAAATGGCACGTGGGGATGTCTAGAGAAGCTTACTTACCAATGTCTCGTGGATATGATACACATTATGGTATGAGAGGAGGCTACGTCGATTACTACACATATAATAAAGTAGAAACGGTAAGTGAACATTATGAATTAAACATTATGTTGTTGATTAAGTTGTGGTAATAAAATTTTTGTATTAACAAAGACTAACTACCGCAAGCGATTAGTTCTGGATATTCGATCGATACTGTAACAGGCAAGAATTAAATAAGGTCAAGCAACCCGGATATACTGTTAAATTTGCTAGACGTGAAAGTGAAACGGTTTATACAGGGACCAAATTGGCACAGCGCAACGGAGCCGATACTGGGTAATTCCGAGATATACGGAAATTTTAGTGAGAGAGAGAAAGGATAGAGAAATAAAGTTAACAGCCTAGAATCAATCATAGAATCATTTATTTGGTTAAAAATGTAGGATGTTAAATAAAAATAGTGCCATATACATTTTATTGTCTTGCGACATGCAAATTTATAATTACAATAATAAAAATATAATCGGAATATACCAATAATTAAATCATTCTCATATCAATTAAAAATTAAAATAATGATTAACAGTACTAATAAAACAATTAACGAATTGATAAAATGAAAAAAATAATTAATAATTATTAAATGTCCTTACCATAGTGAAATTGCCTTATGCCAATAGTAAATAAATAGAGTTTGTCACAAAATAAAAATATTTGTCTAGCTCTTATACTACCATCAAAAAAATCCTTGAGTGAGTAAAAAGTGATTTCCAGTAAAGCCAACAGCTTAAGGTATGAATTTATTTGGAGGATTTAATAAACAATGTAGGAGTATAAACATATACATATCTGCACTTCTTTCCCATATATAAACTTTACCTATCCCAAGCCTTACGGTCTACCTCATAGACATATTACTCTTACGGTAATATTCTTAAAAAGGAGCCCAAGGATTTCGCATCACATATAAATAAAACCGACTAAATCTGGATTGTTACAAAAAATATAGTTTTTTTTTACGGATAAAACGAGATGTATCTATCTTATGATAAAACCCATTTTATGATATAATAACTCTTATTTACGAAGATAGTGAATGAAAATAACAACTAAGATTATAGGTACTTGTTATGGAACATTGAAACGGAAATGTTGGTAATTATTATAGAGGTAAAACCAATTAAATGGCGGAGGGGTGATTACACGACACTTTTCCATTTTCTAATATTATTAAATATCTGAGAAACACAATATTTAGAGATCAGAAATGAGAAATATTTTTTTCTAAGAATGTATCATTTTGACGCATCTTATGTACATTTAAAATATCGATTTTCTTGAACAAACTTTAAAATTTAATTACCTTGTTTTTTGAAGATTTAGTAATTTAGTCGGCTTTACTTTTAGTACGACGATATTAAGATTATGTACACAAAATAGGCACATCCAGAATGGAAGCAACAATCTGTGGACGACACAAATGACTCCGTTCCTAACCCTTTAACACTAAGTAACTCAATAATGACCGAAGTAACAGATCATTTACATTCAATAATAACTTTATTTTCAGTGGCCCAATGGTCGCCAAATGTTCGGTTTGGACTTGCACGATGATGCAATACCGCAAGAGTGCGAGCAGCGGTACATTGTAGACGCGCTTACCGACAAAGCAGTTAAAAGTAAGTTTGCCCACGTAACACTATTGTAAAATTGTGTATTGTATTGCGACAGTAATATAACTGATTAAAATGTACAAGGATTTTTTTTTGTGTATTTAGTAGAGATATTGCAACAACGTAATATTTGGCAACATAAAATAAATAGAATTTAAAAAAAAAACCTTGTTTACGTGATTTGGGTCTGATATACAGTCTTCGCGACTTTTGTGCACACGAGCTGATTAATGAGTATAGGAATTATATTGATTGGTTATCGGGTTAGGCATGTCAAGTCAAATCAGTCTCTTTTCACGTTACAATCTCTATACAGCTATTCGCTCTATAGAGATTGTACCGATTACGACGTCATAATTCTCTTGTGAAAAATGTTAAATTTCTATTTGCATTGATTCCAAAAAAGCTGGAGTTTACATACATAATTATGATATGACAAAAGTCCCCGTTGATCCCGCTGGCTATTTAAGCTTTTTGTCTATGTATGTGTTTTTTTTGCAAATTTCTCCACAATGGTAATAGCTATCGTAAATAGGTATAGACAAAGTTTGTAGCCCTTTAAATTTCCTACTAAAAAGATTCCAATCCTTTTTTTACTAGAAAGCACAATTCTTGAGATATCGTGACATTAGATTATAGAGAAGTTGTTTTATTTTGTATTAGCGGAACACCCAGGCTTTGCATACCTACAGTTTTCTTTTTTACATAAATAAACCAAATGAAAAAAAAACTGAATGGTAGTGAAAACCATGTTTATTGGTTTATGAGATTATCGCGAACATATATACTACATACAGACAGATAGACACAGCGATGGACTTTGTTTTATTATATGTAGTTGTTGTCAGATCATAGAACTGATCATGGCCGACCACATGGTCGTGATCATGATCAGTTTGTTGAAATAATAATACAGGATCAATACCACCATTTCATTACAATATGGTCGGCAACATTATAAAATGATCAATTCTACGATCTGATCACGATATACATGTATAAAATAAATACAGCTTCTCTATAATAAAGTTTAGTATTCAACTAATCTAATGTAAGTAACAAAACCTTTTTTGTAGAAAATATGACGGTCTACAAAATTTGACAGTGTCTTTGTACAATAGCTCTTATCGTTTTGCTGTTATTCACAAAAAACATAATTCGTAACTTTTGACGACGAGGCACCAGCAGTGGGATTGACGGGGACTTCTGTCATATCATTTATAATTATGTATTTAAGGCCAGTACAAAAATCCAGCTTGGTTGGATTTAATACAAGTTCAACCCTTATTTTCCCTTATTTTTCCGGAAAATCATCCAAGTAGGTACTTTTTGTATTTATTTCGATGTTTATAAATACATCTTTGCAACATATTAAATTATTGAGGAACTTTTTTCAGATCAGTTATATGCATTTCTCGTTTACTTAGTGTTTAATTAATCTTATATATAAAATTCTCGTGGCACAATGTTAGTTACCATACTACTCCGAAACGGCTTGGCCGATTTTTATGAAATTTTAAATGCATATTCAGTAGATCTGAGAATCGGCTACTGTCTATTTTTCATAACCTGAGTGATAAGGGTAATAATATATACTATAATATTATAAAGCTGCAGAGTTTGTTTGTTTGTTTGAACGCGATAATCGGGAACTACGGGCCCGAATTGAAAAGTAATTAGTTTTACTGTTAGATAGTCCATTTATTAAGGAAGGCTATAGGCTATATAACATCACGCTACGACTAATAGGAGCGGAGCAGCAAGTAAAAATGTTGCAAAAACGGGAAAAATTTACGCAGACGAAGTTGCGGGGGACAGCTAGCAGTCATATATTTATTTGACATTCAAATACTTAATTTACAGTTAGCATGATAGCGACATACAAATATATGGTAATCGAACCCAAGGCCCCTTGCACGTATTAGGTATCTACTACCTGCAGCAAAGAAAAATATATCGGCAATGTCTTCACTATTAAAGTTTCTTACATTATTGTGTGTAGTTATTAAAAGTGTGAAGGAAAAAATCGCTCCGACAGGACTCTAAACCGCGATCATGGGGATCCCTAAGATTTAAAACGATTGTCGCGCCATCTACCACGTGACTTAGAATTTGTACGCCTCTGTGAGTTTCGTTCCAACGAACCTTCCCGGCCCAGACAGGCGATTATTTCAAAAACTTTGAATGGAGTTCGATTTATTTTAAAATCAAAATGAAGTCTTCTTTCAGTAAAATGTACTTAACCCTTCGTGTGGCATGACCGTGGGACACCCTGTAATATGCTATTTTGTTCCAGTTATCCATTACCACAACTCGTCTCGGCCTCTATTCTTGCACGTGACGCACAACGCGCCTCACGCCGGTAACGATGGAGCAGCTCTACAACCTCCTCTCTACTCCAACGTCAAGAATCAGCATATTGCTAATTCTAATCGTCGGCTTTATGCAGGTAATACAGGATGTCTGGAGAGTGAGTAGCCATAGGAAAATGGTTGCGCCTAATTAAATAACATATTGCCCAAATTTAACAAGTAATCATTTTTTCGCTATTGTTCTAGAAAATGTCCGTTTTTTTAAGGGGAAACAGTGTTTTTTTTTTATTTATGACTGATTTGTCAATAAAGTGCTTTAATTATTTTGTCTAGTGCTGTCTTATTCAGATTTTCAGTCTACCCGTGACCACGGCTGTTGCAATACAGTCAAAACGTCGGGCAATAAACAAGGTATTTTACCTTAAATTATTCACGCGATTAAGACTCGTAATATATATATTTTCATAATGAGTACAAATCGCGAAAGTTTATCAACATTTATTCAGATTTAATCATAATTTCATAAATACAATTATAAAAATAACAGTGGAGTATCAAACTTCCATCTAATATATAAAATTCTCGTGTCACAGTTTTCGTTGCCATACTCCTCCGAAACGGCTTGACCGATTTTGATGAAATTTTGTGTGCATATTGGGTAGGTCTGAGAATCGGACAACATCTATTTTTCATCCCCCTAAGAGTTTGTTTGTTTGTTTGTTTGAACGCGATAATCTCAGGAACTACTGGGCCGCATTGAAAAAATATTTTATTGTTGGATAGCCCATTTATCGAGGAAGGCTAGACGTTATAACATCACGCTATGAACAATAGGAGCGGAGCAGCAATGAAAAATGTTGTAAAAAAAAGAAAGAATAAAAACTTTTTTACAAAAAAATATCACCGACTTCTAAAATAAATACAAGGCAACTAAAAAGCAATAAATAATGTACCTAGAATAACAAAAACAAATTAAACATTTTGAAGTTGGTGCCAGGAAATAGTAGTCTTTATGTTTTATTCGGCACCAACTTCAAAATGTTTAATTTGTTTTTGTTATTCTAGGTACATTATTTATTGCTTTTTAGTTGCCTTGTATTTATTTTAGAAGTCGGTGATATTTTTTTGTAAAAAAGTTTTTATTTCTCACTTTTTAGTGGGTTGGTTTATAATTCACTTAAGTTACAATAGGCTTATGTCAACTGCTGAAATCCTTTTACAAAATATTGCTTACCCCGATGCAGGGCTGTTAATTGTTGAGGAGTTCACTATCAGCTCTATTACATTGTGGAATAGTAGTATAACGAGAATAAAGTGCTACTGAATACCATATTAAAGTAACTGAATCGCAAACTGTGAAATATTGAATAGGTCTGCTCGTCATTTGTGGTCTTCATCATCAGTTCCACTTCACCAATTGGTATTTTTTAAGAGTAAATGCACGAATCACTATGAAATATACCTAAATCACTGTAGGTGTGCCTTTAATATTTTAAGAGTTCCCTCGATTTCTCCAAGATCCCATCATCAGATCGTGATCTAATGACAATGGGACCAACTTGGAAGTATACCCTTTCAAACACAAAAACAATTTTTCAAATCGGTCCAGCCGTCTTTGCGTAATCGGTGAACAAACATACAAAAAAAAAAAAAAAAAAATAGCATACAGACGAATTGAGAACCTCCTCCTTTTTGAAGTCGGTTGAAAAAGGAAAAATTTACGCAGACGAAGTTGCGCGGGTCAGCTAGTAAATTTATAAAAATGAATGTTATGTCAACTTTACACTGTAAAAAAAAATAAAAATAAAGAAGTGTGGGATTTTCAAATGTTTTTTAAAAACTTTTCTAGTTAATATTCTTTCTAACAGTATATGTAATATTAATAAAAAATGTTGCAAAAATCTCCAGAATTTTGTTAAGGGGGTGGGGGGGGGGGGGGGCAACTATTGGCTCAACTGGCCAAGTGTGAGTAGTAAATATGCCTGTCAAAACTTATCAGTCCATTGTAAGAATTTTCATCAATCGAATCTGCTGGGAGGCGAGTTCACGCGTATTTTAAATGTCTATTCCAACATTTAACAACATATTCGCTGCCGCTATGAGTAGAAGTAATACCGCGCGGGTTTTACACAGTTATTTAGTATGAAGTTCCTTGGCTAGAGCGGAATAGTTAGTAGGTTAGAAGTATTACCGCGTACCTACCCACTCGGTTTTCTCTACTGCAGACGGTACTAATTATCGCTTAGGTTTGAATAGGCTTTTACGAAATAATTTAATGTGGGCACGGTACCAAGTCCGGCTGGTAGCTCTGCAAGGCAAGCCGCACGCCATGCTCCCTATGAAACGGTTGCGTTCAGCAAACTAATTTATAATGTTTTTTAAAATAAATAAGTTGTGTTTTTATTTAATTAAAAAATGTAATAATATGTTAATTTAAAATACAAAGTACGCCATACAAATTCCTATATAATAATATTATATGCATACATTTTATTTTTAAAAGGTCACAGTATCGTATCGTAGCCACCCAGGGTTTCTCTATTAATCATGTTTCACTCTTACCGATCATAACATGGTGTACCCTAAAATGGCCAATGTTACACTTTTAACGTTAATAATAATAAAAAAATATTACCCATTACAGACATACAAACAATATTTCTCCTGGTTTCGTCCGTGTGATTTTAAATTACTACTACTAAGTGGTTAGTGGATAAAACAAAGAAAGTTTCAACTCTTTTAGGATTGTATTGTAGCTGCCCACTCTCTCTAGCCCTCTCATGTGACGCGGAGGAAGTTGCGAGGATCAGCTATCTGTGTATTTAGGAGGCATAAGAGGAAACTGTGATTGGCTGATATATCAACACATCGCTCACACTTCTGAATGGATTGGGTTAAAATTTGGTACAGAGATAGTTGTTATAATTTAAGCAGTTCAAACTTAACATGGGCGAAGTCGCGGTCGTAAGCTAGCGTACAATAAATAATCAGATACCTCAACAAAAAAACCGGTTTGTTTGCATTAAAAGCGTGACGATAAAAGTATTCAATTGAGTAGAAAACCGGTATTTTCGTGGAGTTTTTTGATTATTTATGTTAGAAAGAGTATTAGCTAGAGTTACAGTACTACAGAGTAAGTTTATAAAAAAAAAATGAAAATCAATAATTTTACAGTGTAAAGTTGACATAACATCTTTTCTTATCGATTTATGGAACTTTGATACTCTCCTGTTGATTTTTTTTAATCGTTTGTATGAAATTATGACTAAATACACAAGACTAAAGAATTAAAACATTTTTTGACATCTCGGTCATAAATAAAAAAAATATTAAAGTTTTAACGGGATTTTCTAGACAAGTAGCGAAAAAAATATTACTCGTTAAACTTAGGGCGAAATGTTATTTAATTAGGCGCAATATGTAACCAACAGCATCACCTATCAACCATTTTCCTATGGCTACTCACGCGAGATCAAGCGATACCGGCTCTTGAGTAATTGTGATAATTTTACTTAGGCTCTAATCTGTGGTCAGACAGTGTCAACTGTTATACGTAACAGTATTTATGTAATTAGTACCAAGTAACCAACATTTATTGAAAGTCGTCATTTCGGCATCAGGTAAACGACTAATTAATTTATCTACATTTAGTTTTTAAACATCTTCAATGTATAGACACGGCTATTTTACGAAGAGGAGAGAATAAGAAAACATGAACAAGGTATTTAATATAATAATTTAGTCGAATTACTGCGGTAAAAGTAGTCTAGAACAAACCTCTAACTTCACGAAATCACGAACAAATCAAATTTTATCAAAATTGGCATAATACCGCTGTAGCCGTAGTGGTGGTTCCCACATATTGATAGTTTTCTATATAAACATAGTAACACTTGACACCTCGAGTCAAATCCTGAATCTTAGAGTTCTCACAGCTGCTAGCTATACCTATAAACAGCCCGCCTGGCACGATCACCTCGTCTGCGAGAAGGATCCTCCCTTTGTGTTGGAGGGAGGAACGTAACACCTTGCCCTCCACACTGTGAAGACCGAATAGATAAAGTTACTTTCGCATTACTTTTTGAAATTTTGGCACAAACCGACACGTTCTTGATGTCTTGCCTCAGCAAGTTCCTGTTTTTCTTCTTATAAAACCATTTTCGCATTTTTATATGAAACAGTATTAGAATTATAGAAGTGAAACATCCTTATATTACATGGGCGAATAAAAGCGCGGGACAGACCTGGTATTTTTACCTTCAAGTATAGCAAGCCCATCGCCTTTTCAAAAGCAAGACTCTGGAGACGACACGACGTATTTCGCGCGTCCCTTTATTACGAAAGTGATGAGGGGAGCATTTTTATTTCGTGGCACTTTTAAGCTACTTTTACTTTTCTCTTATTTCATGTACTTAAGACCTGTTGTCTACACACGTTTCTTTGCCGTAAAAAAACACGGTTGATTCGCCGTGTGTAGACACGGTCGTTAGTGTTGCATGGATAGCTATGGAAGCAAAACGTGTGATGAAGAGTGCAAACGGTGGCGAAGCTCTGCCGTAGCGCCACCGTGTCCAAAAAAAGGTGTGTGGACAAAAAGCCAGTCTCGTCCAAACTCCTGAAAGGTTTGCTTGACCGATGTGTGAATATTGTTATTAATTTGTTCGTTCGGGGTCGTTGAAAACACCGAACATTGATAGTTTAAAACGTAGGTAAAACCCAAAAGAACAGGCAAAAACTCGAAAAATTAAATATTACATAAATTTTAGCTGATAGGAATTTTCCCAGGTTAGCTAGTTGCCAAATAAAAACCAGTGGACAATCATAAGCGATTTTAGCATATATCAGGCATCTTTTCAAACCGTGGAAAATACGTTAATATATTTTTGTTAGCGTAAATTTCCGTAAAATACATATGAAGACGTTATTTTTCCAAAAATGTGTGTACTCAAACATCTTTTAATTTCTTTACAGAAGTTGTAACCCACATAGACAAAAGTGTTGGCAAAATTGTTCGAGCTCTCGCAGATAGACAAATGCTTGACGACACCATTATTATTTTCGCATCAGATAATGGAGCACCTACAGTTGGAGCTCTTAGAAACTGGGGAGTAAATTTACCCTTCAGAGGGAAAAAATATACCCCTTGGGAAGGTGGCGTTAGAGTTCCAGCATTTATTTTTCATTCCTCACTTAGACCTAGAGTCTGGCAAGGTCTTATGCACATAACAGATTGGTTGCCAACACTAATTACGGCGGCCGGAGGCAGAATACCAACAAATATTGATGGAGTTAACCAATGGAATTCTATTCTTCAAGACGGAACATCCAATCGTAATGAGGTCTTGATCGCCATCGAAGATAGTAATACCAATGCATGGGCAGCCTATAGAGCAGGTGATTATAAAATCGTTGTTGGCAACGTAACTGGTGTCAGCAATGGCTATTACGGAGCGGAATTTATGGTAAATAAGAGAATTCCACCGAATTATATTACTTCCTTGAGATCTTGTGAAGTTGCCAGAACATTGGAAGAAACGGGTATATTTTTGGATCTGCAGGCAGCGAAAAATAGAAGAAAACAAGCTACTATTAAACAAGAAGATACTGTAAGAGATTCTACGCCTTGTCTTCCTACACCTAGTAAGTAAAGATTTTTGTATTTCTGCAGGCGCGGATCCAAGGGGGCCAGGGGGCATCAGGGGCAATTGCCCTTTACTGAAAGACCTTTTTTGGGGAATTTTGACACTGTACCGGCGTGTTTTAACAGGTAATTGCCCCCCTCTCGGCAGCTTACACTTGGCCGATTGGGTCATGCCACCCCTTGAACAAAGTTCCAGATCCGTGCCTGGATTCGTGTTTATGTCTTTTAGGGTATTTCAAAACATTTGAAACTAAGGTAATAAAAAACATGGACAGGACACCATTATTTTAGTACTTAGCATATTAAAGTTCGTGCACTGAAACTTAGAAGTTGTCCAATTTTAGCAGCTAAATAAATGACAGAGTATAGTAGTCAAGAAGTTGGGTACCTGTGCTGGATTGATTTTTAACGGAAAAATAATAATTTCAGATCGCGGTTGTCTATTCAACGTTCGTCGAGATCCATCAGAAAGCCATGATTTATGGTCACAAGCAAATAAAATAGCAACACTATTGACGAGCAGACTAAGGGGCTTGTGGGCCCTGCAACAAAGACGAGGTCCATTAAACCTAAACGCTGCAGCAGATCCAGCGAACTTTGTTTATGTCTGGACACCTTGGATCACTCCACGTAGAGATAATACATCTATCAACATAAGTGCGATGCCGAATGATAAGAGAACTAGTGATAATATTAGTCTCTCGATAAACTTCAATCAACGAAAAACCAGCAATAAGAATACAGTCGCGTCCGTCATCAACTGTGACGGTACAACTGGACTGAGGAACTTTTTGTGTATTTTAAAAAGTGTATTTTAAGTTAGCGTAGTTTAAATTTAGTTAGTACTATCCCGTTTCCAGTTTACTTACTGAAGATTTGATTCATCAGTGGTTCATTCAGTATTAAATGAAATTTTAAGTCCGTGACAATTTCAGACAAGTAGGTAATGATTTCAATTTTTCATTCGTCTTTTTAAAATGCTTCTGTTTTCTGTCTATTTGACTTGATTGAATTGAATTCATAATCTTTAACAGTTTAATTTTGAGTAAGGTCTATTTAATCTTGTACAGCTAGATTCAAGCGGGTATGTAAAAGTACCCAGTGGTTAGTGACCGATTAATAATTATTTATTATACCTATAAATAGATGCTAAATACCTTTTAATTAAGTAGGTAAACCGTTGACGTAATCTTGTACATTAATACTTACATGTGATATTTAATATTAAGAATTAAATAAAACCATATTTGTTTTACGAATAAAGTGAATTTATTTTGTAGTCCTTGGTACGAACACCGAAAAAAGACAAATGCTATTGTCTTTTATTATGTTAGCCTTCTCTACTATACAGTTTGACCATGACGTACCTACATACGTTTTGCTTTAACAACAAGGTCATTATATAAATGTTGATACATTTTCGCGATTTATACACATTATAAAATTATGTATCCTACGGGTCTTAATCGCGTGAATCATTTAACGTAAAATACCTTGTTTATTGCCCGACGTTTCGACCGTATTGCAACGATCGTGGTCACGGGTAGACTGACCTGTTGTCTACCGGTGACCACGGCCGTTGCAATACGGTCGAAACGAAGAAAATATTCACGCGATAAAGACTCATAGTATATATAATTTTATAAGGTCATTTTGTAATTTAAGTTAATGCCTCAAGAGTATTTTGCTAACATGTCCTTCTACTACGGAGAACTAGAATACCTATATTCACACAAATTTAGTTCAATACTTTTTGAATCACGGAAAACCCTACGGATACCGAAGTTTATAAATACGCTATTTGTATAAGTGCAAAATCTTTGATTCCTCAATAGAGCTACAACATCGTTTGTGTGACGTAAATAAGCACCTTGTCTTTACAAATTCTACAATTAAACCTATTCACTATTGTTTGCTTACTTTAGTTCCATTCTCCGGTTCAAAAAAAACCGTGTCTGTTTTTGCACGTAAGAAAGGTAAACCAACAAATACGTTTGCTCTAATTTATTCTAAGCACGTCGTTTAAATAGTAGTTTAAATACGCGTGACTTCAGATAGATCTAAACCAGTTTATTCACTGATAGCGCCGTGTGATTACCTATATGGTGTTCAATACATTTTATGTTCCAATACCTGTTGGAGTGTGACCTTTTAGTTCCTTTTATTAAATTCAAAATCTGTGTTTTATCAGCTACTTAATTTCTGTGTTCTTTGTTAATCTTACTTTACTGATTTTTGCCGTTTTGTGTACCTGCCCAAAATCGAATTCTCGGCTCCTCCGTATATCTAGATCACCACCATCTTTTAGGTAACCCAAACATGGCTTCCTTGTTTAAATTGTAGCTACTGTTACCATATTGAAGGGGGTCAACGACGCATTACATTTAATTTAATTTATCTCATTTAGTGCTTACGACCGAGTCCTTTCGCGATTTATTACTACTATATAATAAAAAATAATTAAAATGCGATTTAAATGTTAATATATTATAACAACATTGGGGGTTAGCAGTTTTCACAGATATTATTGTGTTGTTAATTTTTATGCTGATTACTTAGGAACGAAAGAGTTATAGAATATTGTTTAATTTTATTTTTTAGAATGGAGCTCAGTTATATCGTGTATTTGTTAAACATCTGCACATTGGCATGGGGTATAGTGGACAAACCAAATATTGTATTTATAATTGCTGATGATTTGGTAAGTACGTATTTTATAGGTATTTTTCAAAAGATCTCTAAGTATTTAAATTTATATTAGATCGATTATAAAATTAATCGTAGCACGTATCTATGTTACATAGTGTCTGTCTAATAATAAGTATCTGTCTTTCAGAACATTCATTATAATATTATGAGAATTTTATTTTAAAATTATTTCTTGGTCACACCAACTTAGAATTAATATTTATTATATAGGTAAATTATGTGTATTAAGAATAGATGGATCGAACAGAGTCACGTGATCAGTAGCTCGAGCACGAACCTAACTATACTTTAGAATAATTAAACTTGCATTCCCTATGCGTATTTCGAATTATATAAAAACTATCCTATGTCCTTACACAATATCTCACCAGAAGGAGCAAGAGGGTCCGAAGTTCACCAAAATCACCTTACGTACTTTATGGACGCCCCTTATCTCGATAAAACTATGCTATGTCCTTCTCTCAAGATATCTCACCAGAGGGAGGGAGGGTGTCCAAAAACCGCCAAAATCACGATAACTTATCGCGATAAAAACTATCATATGTCCTTCCCCGGGTCTTAAACTATCTCCATTACAAATATCAGCTAAATCGGTTCAGCGGTTTAAAAGAAAAAAGGTAACAGATAGACAGACAGAGCTACTTTCACATTTATAATATTAGTATGGATGCTCTGCGTCTATGGATTGCAGGGCGATCTTTTATAACCTTGTCTTTAGATTAACTAACCAGATTGTGTTAGCGCCTTCAAACAATAAAGTAACAAACTCTTCAGTTTTACAATAGGTGCAAGTAGTATTAGATAGGTAGTGACGTGACGTACAAGAGTATCATTGTTTAATTTTCCCACGTTGGTGAGTCTTAAATAAATTAATGGTTATAATGGGGTAATTAGCTGCCATTAATTTATTCATACATATTATCATCAATTTACACACCGACCTACGCTGCACTAACCATGCGAGTATTTAGCTCTAACAGAAAACTGATTAGATAATCAAAGAGGGAATCCACCAACCACCCTCAATCTGTGAATCACCAACATTGAAGTAGTACCTAAGGAAAATCCCCTAAGGAAAACAACAATCGAAATAAATTGACAGACCATTTTCAGAACATTTTAACACTGACTGAGCTCAATCGGTGCCAAACAGTCCTGAGTAAGCCTCGCCTTTAGACCTGAGGCGAAACACGTGTCGAAGTTTCACTTCATGGAAGCGGAATATTGCGAGTCAAGGGTCCGGAGGTGCCTACCACTCGACTTGGTACCTGTCACTAATTTTCTTTGTTACTAATCTATATCTATTATTGTATATTTTAAGGGAATTTCCTTATTACTTCAATCGTGGTGGTTCACAGGATCGAGAGTGGGTCTTGGATTCAATCTTTAATCTAGGTACTTAACATGGATTTCCGCCATGTGACGCCTGATTCAATCAGCTATAGCATAATGTTTCTTCTTTTTCTTATTTTTTGAGTTGATGGCAATCTGGTCGATTCCAGACAATTTCTGCCAGTCCTTGAGACTGGCAGAAATTACTGTGCCTACACCACTAACACTATAACTGAACAAAGACGGATTTTGCACACATGTTAATGCAAAGCTGGAACTTGAAATTTTGGTCTTAGCACTAAACTTGATACCAATAGATATATGAAACAGATTCATAAGTATATCTTAGTTAATATAGCATAGCTTATAAGTTATTTATCTAGTTAAGATAGGAACAAAAGGTTGCAAATCTTTGCTGCCACTTCGATGTTAAAATGTCAGATTCATTGTTGATCATTGTATTTTCTAATTCTAGGGGTGGAATGACGTCAGTTTTCACGGATCTGATCAAATTATGACACCCAACATTGATTTACTGGCTTATTCAGGAGTAGCATTGGGACGATACTACAGTCACGCTATATGTACACCTTGCCGCTCAGCTCTGCTCACTGGAAAATATGCACATAGACTTGGTATTTTTGTTGTATGTAAAATCTGGGTAGTAATACTACCTAGATTTTTCTTCTAACTGATCTTATTATTACAATTTTAATGTGTTTTCTTTTTCAAAAACATTATATACTTATTTTTTGTGATTTCATAGCATTTTCTATGCTAATTTAAACGTGATCGCGAGATCGAGTTTCGCCCGAGTGAATTTTCCCTTCTCTCAACTCATCACCCGCACTATGAGGTGCAAAAACTGTGTCTCAGAGGTCTTAACAAACCTACCATATTAATGGACACGATTTACATTCAGACTAGCAACCAATATTTATGAATCTCATAAAGCTGCCCCTTGTGTTAATCGAATCTACAGTCTCTTGCACACTTCACTCTTACTTCGCCATTGAGGCAGCAAAAGGTACCACCAGAAGGTACCACCAAAGCAACCAGCTCGAAATTAAATTCTTTATTTTTTTACAAATAGGTATGCAAGGAATGCCTTTAACCATGAGTGAAGATAGAGGTATCCCAATTAGCGAGACGCTACTACCTGAATATTTAAAGAAAGCTGGGTATGCGACACATCTAGTTGGAAAATGGCACGTTGGTTCATCGCGCAAAGAATACTTACCTACTTCAAGGGGATTTGACAGTCATTTTGGGCACCGAGGAGGTTACATCGATTATTACGACTATACTGTGGAAGAAACTGTAAGTTATGAGTTTTCTAAGCCCGTTAATTAATTGGATTTTGTTTTTGTTGTTTAAATTTTATTCTATTTACAGTTTAGCCCCGTCGGTACAGTTTCTGGCTTACCACTTTACAGAAATTTAACACCTGCGTGGGATGTTGAAGGATATATTACTGATGTATACAGCAATCATGCCGTATCTAGTAAGAAATTCATATATTTATGTATTTACTAATTAGGTAGTAATTGTTGCTTTAAATTGAATCATCTGAATCTTCGATCATCAAGCAAAGTTATGCAATTATTAAAATGAGTGAGTTGCAACAAAATTTCAAACAATCGCCGTGTGATTTATTAATAATAATATCACAACTCACACAACGCCATCTGATCCCAAACTAAGCAGAGTTTGTAATATGGCAGCCAGACAACTGATAAACATACTTATATATTTTTAAAAACCATCGTGCTTATCAGACAAAGTTTTATCCTGGGTATCGAACCCACGACCTCTGGCTTAGCAGTCACGATCACTAACCACTAGACCAACAGGCCAGTCTTATTCATCTTATTCTTAATTTTTTTAGCTAGCCTCGAACAGTATCAGTGCCACCCAAATCCTTGTTTGCCAAAGATCTGAATGTCGCCGTACTACACTTAATTGAGACTAATTAAGTATCATTTGCCCAGTAATTACATTTGCTACAGTGTCCTTTAACCGAAACTCAGCGATGTGTTAACATCACTATTTCACGGAAGAATAACAGACACTGTTGTGTTACCCACTAAGACGGCCTATGTCTTAAACCTACTACCGGTCAAGTTGATAGTAATCTGGTGGATTTTCCAGCCAATTTCTACCAGTGTAATAAAGACACGGTCTTATAAATTGTGCACGTATTTTATGTATCATTAGACGATAAATGCGGAGCTGTGAAAATGATGATAGCTCAGTTTGCCGTCATATTTACAAACTTTTCACAACTTTCCACGCAATTTTCAGTCATAGAGGAGCACGATACTTCGACGCCTTTGTTTCTGATGGTAGCACACAACGCACCACACTCAGCCAATGATGTAGCTTTGCTACAGGCGCCGCCACAAGTCGTTAGAGAAATGAGACATGTTGAGTTGACTTCTCGAAGAATGTTCGCCGGTAACTACTTATTAGATATTATTATTATACATTTTACACCTTTGCCACTAGATTTGTCTGTGAAATTAACCGATATATAATATATTATAGTAAATAACAATAAACAATATGAGCAAATAAATAGTTCGGGTTTTAATATAACAATGTCTCTCTACATTGACATTTTAAAATATGATAAAATTATTATGATTTTTTTGAAGAACTAATTTAACTGTAAATTTTAAAAGTCAAATGTAAAAAAATCATGAAATTATTCATTGGATAATAACTGGATATCTTGGTGATGTGATAGCTGTATTTGAATCCATTTCAGATATATTTTTTTATTCTCAAAACATGTATAGATTAACTTTTGAAATCTTTCGTGTTTTAGCTATGGTGAAGAAGCTTGATGACAGTGTTGGTGATATAGTAAAAGCTCTTAATGATAAAGGAATATTGAATAACACAATAATTGCATTTATTTCTGATAATGGAGGCATGACGAGTGGAGAACATCATAACTTTGCTTCTAATTTTCCGTTGAGAGGACTTAAGATGACTCCTTTTGAGGGTGGAGTAAGAGTTGTTGGATTGGTATGGAGTGCCGGTTTATGCAACACGAATCATTACTGGGAAGGCTACATGCATGTTACGGACTGGATGCCAACGTTATTACATGCTGCTGGTATTGAAATTCCTTCAGATCTCAACGGTATAAACCAATGGGAAAGCATTCATTCAAACTCGGAATCTGAAAGAACTACTATGTATGAAATTGACGATTTTACGGGCTATGGCTCGATAATATATGGAAATTATAAATTAGTTACTGGCAACATTATTCAAGACTATGGTAGTTACCAAGGCTCAGATCTCAGAGGCATTATTGGTAAAACACCATCATATGTGGATGCTCTAGAAGATAGTACAGTATACGGTATATTGGAGTTACCTGGTCGGTCTTTTAAAGGCGTTAATTTAAGTCTACGTAAAAATATAAAAATAGAATGCAATTCAACATCAAGCTCCGTATGTTTTCCAGATAATGGTAAGATATTTATAAATAACTAGCTGACCCGCGCAACTTCGTTTGCGTAAATTTTATCTTATATGCAACATTTTTCATTGATGCTCCGCTTCCGCGATGAATGGGCTATCCAACATTAAAGGTTTTTTTTTCTATACGAACCAGTAGTTTCTAAGATAATCGCGTTCAACCAAACAAACAAATTCTTTAGCTTTATATTATTATGTAGGTATAGATTTTCAATTCAGCTAACTAAGAATTATGTACCTATGTTTGTTGCAGGAAGCGTATGCTTATACAACATTATAGAAGATCCTTGTGAAACAACAGATCTATCTGCAGTTTATCCTGAGTTGGTAGAGACGATGAACCTGCTATTAGAAGAAGAAACGGCTAGAAGAATACCTAGAAAATTGCCCACGTATAGAGATCCGTTATCTGTCCCCAGTCGGTGTAACTACACGTGGAACACTTGGCTACCAGATTCAACCTTATCGTGAGCTAGTTAAAATAAATATGATTGACATAATGTCTATCATTAAACCGCTCGAAATAAAATCGTGTATATAATGAAATGCCTTTGTGTAAGATCGACCATAGACCTGGTAGGTATAATGTAAAAATTCTGAACCTTTTGTAATAACCCAAATTCTATAGAAATGTTAAAATTACCAAATTGTTTTAATATCAAAATGTTGTCTGTTCTGAAAGGCGCTGGCTGACAACGTCGCCGTTTTTTGCCAAGGATTGAATGACCTAAAGTTTTTGCACCTCTAAATTTTATTAAATACACTGGGATTCATGAATGCCTCTGACTGCATGATTTAATGTTATCTTGTTTCCTTCTATTTTTAAGCCTGCGGTTTTTTTTATTTTATTTTAAGATGTAATAAATGTGCCTAACGGTCATTCTAAGTGAAAAATTAAAGAAACCATTCATCATGACGACGTTGAAAAACTTATACAATGATACCCCACGTGACAGAGTTTGTAGACTTTTTTTGTCTGGCTGTCGCCATTTTGAATTTTGATTGCTGTCATGTCTTTAGTGACACTATCAAGCTTAATACGAATCGATGATGCCGTATGAATCATCAAAATCGGCCCAGGCGTTTGGTCTATACATATAGTGCCACAAAGGAACACACACCTCCTTTGCGTCGCGCAGTCGGGTAAAAAGACACCCATGATTGCATCAGTGGTTGAAGGAGATGCTGAGGTATCTATTAATTAAAAAGGTGAAGAGTTCGCGTTAATTAAAAAGGTGTAAAGTTCGCGCTATGTATGTATACACATAATGTGAACTTTTTACCTTTTCAATTAGTAGGTTACCTCAACATCAACTAACATAAACATATTTTTACTAAATCTTTGATATATGACATACGAGTAGGTATAAGAAAAACTATCACGAATAAAATTATAAAGATTCTTAAAATGAAATGCTGTGTTTAATAATTACAGCCTCCCTCAAATAGACACACAACAACGACCGATTTTGATCCTAAATAAAGTTATATTTACTTAATTTATTCTTTAATCTTTATATCTTAATTTATTCTTTAACTTAATTGTTAGTCCCAAAAAAAGTAATACAATTTTTATTGAATTATGTTTAACCCAAAAGGTGCATAAATTAAATCGTGTGACCAAAAAATATGAAAAAACTCAATACCTTTTGAGTTTTTTCATATTTTTCTCTCTCTTTTCATATTTAGCTCTAACCCGGTATTTTTTATTTAAATTGATTGTTAATATACTAATAATCTCCTGCTTCTAGGCTTCTTTACATTACACCAAATAGCCCGTAATACAATTAAAAAAAAAGAAACAAAACAACCCTTAACTTTTTCGTTTCTCTTGTTGTCGTTGTCAGATAGGCGCCTGGTTATGGTATTTCCCAATCAGTGCTGACGTACCGTCGCAGTGTCCCAACCCGGTTAAAACTGACCGCAGATGATGTAAAGGAACAGATTTTCAAACTGGCCAAGAAAGCCCACTCCTTCCCAAATCGGTGTGTTTCTCAGGGGTTCCCATGGAGATGCACAAGTCAGATGCGTCATTGGCAAAAAGATCCTTCATATCATGAAGGCTACGGGCCTTGCCCCTGAACTACCAGAGGACTTGTATTACCTGATCAAGAAGGCTGTAGCCATGAGAAAGCACTTGGAAAGTAACAGGTAGGGCAAGGACAGTAAATTCAGGCTGATTCTCGTCGAGTCCAGAATCCACAGGCTAGCTCGCTACTACAAGACAAAAGAGCGTGCTTCCAGTCTGGTGGCTTAGGTTAAAAAAAATAAACTAATAACCCACCACCTACTTTTGTCACACAGTCATTTAAGACACAACTAAAAGACCCCTGAGTAAAATCGATGTTTCTTTGTCAGGTTTAAGGACTAAACTTCACAATAAACAACGATTTTACTCCAGTAAAATAGTCTCTAGGTGGGTAAAGTCATAACTCAAACTAAAACAAGTGCTAGGTGATTAAGGGATTAACCCTTATGATTAAGGGTTAATATATTTAAAAAAATCCAAAACTGATATTTAGTTAGCACTAGTTAAGAAGCCACGAGCGGGAGGTTATTAGTAGGTATATTACAAACCAATCTGTATAAATAATGGTTGCGTTGCCTTTTGCAAGCATAGAGGCATGGCCGACACTGTATATGACAAAAAGAATACTGACTAACACCAATCTAATTGGTCTGTGCCGATATGACGTCATGAACATGGCAGACATGGTTTTCGCGGCAAAAAAAATGTTTAAACTTTATTGTAGTTTTGGTGGCTTTTTATTAGGAAACAACATTTCAAACAATTCTTTTAAAAAGAGAATTCAAGGAGTGGTGTCCGCGCTACGCGCTACGTTAGCACGACTACAGCAGCTTTTCCGTGATATAGTCATGCTGTGGACGCGCCTTACCCGTAATAAATATGACTGAAAGGGGACAGGGGGAGGTCTCGCCCACCAATTAAAAAAAACCCCTTTAGTCAATTTAAATACATGCATGATATGCATTGAGTTAATATAAAAAAATACCTAAATAAATAAACTTATCAATAATTATACATTATTAGTTAAATATTATTGGTAAAACACTATGTTAATCATAAAATAATTTATGTTTATATTGATAAAATTTATGTGCTTGACTGAAAATAAATGAATGCACCTAACCATAGTTTATTTTTAAGGTAAAGAGGACGACCTCTTTACCTTTCGGGTACTGGGTTCGATCCCCACCCAGGATAAAACTTTGTGTGATGAGCACGATGGTTTATTCTGTGTCTGGGTGTTATTTATTTAAAATGTGTATGTATTTAGAAATATATAAGTATGTTTATCAGTTGTCTGGTTTCCATAGTACAAGCTCTGCTTAGTTTAAGATTAGATAGCGTTGTCTGAGTTGTCCCAAGATATTATTATTGTTATTATAAAGTATGTTTATGTAGGTAAGTAACCTTCATTATTTATTAGCCTGTAAAACTCACGTAAAATAGATTCTTATCTGAAATGCGTAAAGGACTATGTACATCCATGATATTGATTAACTTTTGCGATTTATACACATTATAAAATTATATACTTACTACGGGTTTACCCGTGACTCGGCTGTGCAATAAGTATAAATAACCTTTAACAAATTCTCGAGTGGTGCCTTTATATTAATTCACAATGCAACAGGCTTCGCGTGGATTCAGAGGTTTGTGCAGGTTGAACGCTTGTGGAGAATAGACCTCTTTATGCTTATTAAGTTCGGGTATACAGTAGTTTGTATAGTTCCATATGTGAGATGTGAATCCTAATTAACGAAAAACAAAAGTAATAAAATGATTCAAATTCGATCGATGTTTTCGAGTTGGTAAGTTTAGTACTTATTAATTTACTTTTGTGTCATGACTTCGTCTATTTTAGCTATCTCATCTACCATGGGTACCTATTACCTAGTCCTTTACGCATTTTAGATAAGAATCCATTTTACGTGACCTTTACAGGCTAATAAATAATGTAACCTACATTGCTTATTAGCCTGTAAAAGTCATAGTAGTCCATAATATTGATTAACTTTTGCGATTTATACACATTATAAAATTATATACTTACTACGGATCTACCCGTAACTCAGCCGTTGCAATAAGTATAAATGACCTTTAACAAATTCTAAAGTGGTGCCTTTATATTAATTCACAATAGAATACTTACTGGCTTCGCGTGGATTCAGAGGTTTGTGCAGGTTGAACGCTTGTGGAGAATAGACCTCTTTATGCTTATTAAGTTCGGGTATACAGTAGTTTGTATAGTTCCATATGTGAGATGTGTATCCTAATTAACGAAAAACAAAAGTAATAAAATGATTCAAATTCGATCGATGTTTTCGAGTTGGTAAGTTTACTACTTATTACTTTACTTTTGTGTCATGACTTCGTCTATTTTAGCTATCCCATCTACCATGGGTACCTATTACCTAGTCCTTTACGCATTTTAGATAAGAATCCATTTTACGTGACTTTTACACGCTAATAAATAATGTAACCTACATTGCTTATTAGCCTGTAAAAGTCATAGTAGTCCATAATATTGATTAACTTTTGCAATTTATACACATTATAAAATTATATATTTACTCTGGATCTTCCCGTAACTCAACCGTTGCAATAAGTATAAATGACCTTTAACAAATTCTCGAGTAGTGCCTCTATATTAATTCACAATAGAATACTTACAGGCTTCGCGTGGATTCAGAGGTTTGTGCAGGTTGAACGCTTGTAGAGAATAGACCTCTTTATGCTTATTAAGTTCGGGTATACAGTAGTTTGTATTATTCCATATGTGAGATGTGTATCCTAATTAACGAAAAACAAAAGTAATAAAATGATTCAAATTCGATCGATGTTTTCGAGTTGGTGAGTTTACTACTTATTACTTTACTTTTGTGTCATGACTTCGTCTAGCTATCCCATCTACCATGGGTACCTATTACCTAATTATTTCTACCTAGTTCCTTGAGAGACTATCCGTGAACTTATTACCTAGTTCATTTTATATACACAGTATACGATACGATTTCTTTTCAATCCCCATAATTTTGGCATATTAAATATTAATAAATTAACCGAACGACTATTCTCGGTTATATTGCAGCCTATTCTATTGCAGCCGTCTAGCTGTTGTCCGCGACTTTGTCCGCGTAGAAATTTTTAATCTATCGCCTTGTTATGAAAGGAAAGGCCTGATAACTGCCATGATTTTTTTTAAATACATACCTTTTTTTATGATGTACTTATAAACATACAGTAAAGTAGCATGTTTCACTTATTAGTTATTACAAAATATAAAAATCAGTGAGAAACTTTTCTTTTTAAAAAGCAGGCAAGAAGCTAGTTCAAAACTCTTTATAGTAGGTACTAGGTAGGGTAGTAGGGTAAGTACCTACTTAAAATAGTTTTGAATGTTTTGAATGTTTTGAATTAGTTTTTTTTATTGCTTTTTGAAAAAAAAGGTTTATCGTTGATTTTTGTAGTAGGTATACGAAGTTTTATATTCCCTTTGGTAGGTTTATGATTTGGCTATAGACAAGTCGTCTAATTAAAAAGTCTCTAAGGATGCTTTTTTACTGACGGGGAGCGGGCACAGTGGAACGAAGCGGACTGTGAATTGACCAATGAAAGCATTTGAAATAATTTTGGGTTGTTATTTACATTGACACAGAGACCAGGACTGCACCACAACCTCACGAAATTGACCATTCTCTAGAAATAGACAACGCTACTTTGCGGATAATACCTGTCAAACCACCAGTTTTTTCTCTCTTTTACGATTTGCAGTCAATATTTATTTTTAAATTGAATGGGGTGGCGTGGTCTTATAAAATTGTGATTGCTCTGTATCAGTGAAAACGCGTCCTAACAGTAGTATGCCCATGACGTCTCGATAGGGATTTTATACAAAAGAGAATTTAACATTTCGTTTATTATATACTGTATTTAGTGTATAGTCTATGCGACAGGGATTTGTCATGACACTGCAGCATAATAATTGGTGCTTTTTTATAGTGTTTTATATTTATTCAATAATAAGTATTTTTACTTAAACATCATTGGTTATAATGATCATAATATAATTATCATATTAATTACAACAACCAAACTGTAAGTACTTCTGTAATATCAACCTATTCTATGCCACTGTTCGACTAAACTGGCAAATATTGTTTACGTTGTATAAGACAATTATTAAGAACATAAAGATATGGCTACGTATATAGTCATATGTATCATTACAACATAACCAAACTGTAAGTATAGGTACTCTGTCATAACCATTTTTGTTATTCGAATGTAGGTACAAATACATATTCTGCAGTTAACAATATTACAGTAGTACTTACTTAGGAATCATCATTAATGGAAACTTTAGAAATAACGTTCTTAGTTAAGTATTTGGGGGTGCAGAAAGATTCTTACCTGCATTAGAGTCATTTACTTCTCGTACCAGGAAACTTATATGTATCATGAAAAAGATCAAATCCGCGGCAGATAGAGACACTCTAATTCTAGTACACTACTCTCCAGTTCAGTCAATCCAAGCCTATTGCATTCCAGTATGGGGCGGTGCATGCTTTAATTACATGATTAAAGTTTAACGGGCACATAGAGCCGTGCTTATGGTACTGTAAACCACGTAGGTATTCAACAAAAGCATTATACCAAGAATGCTCTGTGTTAATTGTGAGACAACTCTTTGTGCAGCAAACTATATTGCGCCAAAATACTTTGGGGCCAATATATAATATGTAAAGGCAGGTAGGACCGCATTTGTGAAATTAAGCCACGTAGAACTTCACTCGCCAGTAGAAGCTTCTATGTTATAAGCTCTCAATTAAACAACCGTGTAAATAGGACAATTCCCGTCCACAAGCTAACCACAAAAAACAGGAGACCGAAAACCTTTTAAGTCCAGATTTATAGTTGTCGTACACACACACGCGCACGCACACACACACACCCACACCCACACACACACACACACACACACACACACACACGCACACACACACACACACACACACACACACACACACACACACACACACACACACACACACACACACAAGCCATCTATAAGTTTCACAAAAAAGAATAAGTACTACATTTTCATTTCAATTATTATTTGATTTATTACACTCAAATTAATTATAACGAATTATTCTATTAAACAATTATTTAATTTACTACCTGTATTTAGACACTACCTAGTCCATTATAAGTCCAGTTCTGTTACACATGAAAATGCATTTTCTTAATAAAGTAATGTAATATTACTAAAACTTAAATGTAAATATTTATTGAAGTCTTAGTAAAAAATAAAAAGAGTATTCTATCGAAATCGCCATCTTTGGCTTTTATACAGGCCTTTCATCTGTCTGGCCACGAATCTATGAATTTATGCACTGTTTCCATGGGAAATTTCGCCACTGCTTGCTCCAGAGATTTTTTAAGAGACCTAATGTCACCGTGTCGTTTAGAGCAAGCCATGTTCTCTCAAACTGATAACATAATTTGTAGTCTAAAGGGTTGAGGTCTGGGCTAGATGGGGGCCAGTCTTCAGCTCTTATAAAGTCCGGAACGTTGGTTTCAAGCCAGGCTTGGGTAGTTCGTGCCTTGTGACCAGGTGCAGAGTCCTGCTGGAAAGTCCACGGTACATTTAAAAAAAGCTGTATTGCTGAGAGGTTTCTGGCTTTAACAGCATTAACAGCCTTTGTAGTTCTAACAGCACGCGGCTGCCCCGATCTTTTAATGGTCTTCGACAGAGAAAGTGTTGTTGCATCTGTAGATAGGACGATATACCAAGCTTTTAAAGTGTCTGGAATATGACCGATGGTTCAATACCCACTTTGTGCAAGGCGATCACCGCAATCATATTTTCTTTAACACCAGAATCCATATTGTAATTTGATAATGAACACGAAAAAATATGTGAATTGGCGCGAAATCAAAGAACTTTTAAAAATAATAAACGCGTTACAAATTCAAAGTAATTAAAAAAAGTGGAAAAAAAAGAAAAGTTTTTATATAACAGTATTTATGGTCAGACTACTTAGTCATAATACTTAAAATTTACTGCAATCTGTTCACAACATTGGAAGGCGCTGGCACCAGTGATACAATGTCTACATTAGTACAGGTGCCAACGATACATATTCTATCTAGTTCGTTCATCTGTACTTGTACCTATTGTTATCGTGTCATAATTAATTGTTATTTAAGTGTACATATAAATTATTATTATTAAAGTGGTTATCATCATAGACTTAGGATCATAAGTCTATGGGTCATCATTATTCATAAAACATATATTTATCCCATAGTATACAGGTAGAAAATATAAACACCTGACATAAGGTATATTTATAGCTATTTACTTACTTAGTACATATCTATTACTAAGCGAATTGAATGTACAAACCCCCCCGAAAATGCAAAAAGGTGGGTACATAGTACATTTGGCCGTTGTTTAGTCAATTATAAGTACCACCTAAAACTCCCCGAAATTGCGAAACCTGGTAAAATTCACCACCAATAATCTTGGGCTACCTACTCCCATGATCTAATTAGCAGTATGTTCTGTAGATGGTAACCTACTAAGAGAAAATACTTAGCTACCTATCCACTTATGACAATTAGATTTAGGCGTTCTATTTTAAATAATAGGTACCTATTATTATCTTTCTGCGAGAGGTACTGTAAATATTATAATCTTGCTGAAATTATTAAGCCTGAATCATTTCTATACTAAACCTACTAAAAGAAAATACCTAAGTACCTACCTACTTATGACAATTAGATTTAGTCGTTCTATTTTAAATAATACCTATTATTATCTTTCTGCAAGAGGCAAAACAATCAAATATTTCAAACTTTGATTCTTTATTCAGTTATGATACAAAACAACACTTGTGATATGTTGGGATTCTACATGTACATGTATTGCCAAGTTCGCAAACAATAGGTTAAGCTGGAGAAAAAAACTTGGCAATGAAAACTCGCGGCCAAGAAACATTTCTATACTAAATTAGCGTAAGCGCTTATCCAAAATATTGAATTTTGAATTACATACGTAGGTGTGTAGGGAAACAAGTAAAAGTATAATTATTCAGTCTGTACTTCTACTACCTACGTAGTTCACACTTTTGTAAATAACTGTACAAAAAAGTAAAAAATAATCTTCTATAAGTTTAAAAAACTAGAGTTATAATCAAAAAAATCATATTATCGTAAAAAAGCGAGTGCTTGATATTGATTTATAATCACCCCACGCTTTTTTACGTTAACAGATTTTTTTACAAATGCGCGTCATTTTTAGTTTTTTGAACTATAATTTATTTCTTATTTTTAGTTCAGCTAGCAACAAAAGCATGTTATTTTAGTTTTTTAACTATTATTTTTTACAACTACAAAGCCAATGCAAAATTTCACAGAACTAACTTTAATTCTGACGAAATTTTTACACTAAGCTATAACCTCTATTTTATCTTGTTAGGGGTTGATTTTTCAAAAACACTGAATCATGTGTTTTTCTATTTTAAACCTAAAAGCCAAATAGGAAATTTCACAGATTTAACTTTAAAACTAACGTAGTTTTATAAAAACTTGCAACCCCTATTACTCCCAGGGGTTGATTTTCCAAACACGCAAAACATGTATTCCTTATTTTAAACCCAAAACCCAAATACGAAATTTCATACATCTATCCTTAAAACTTACAACCACTATTTTACCCCCTTAGGGGATAGATTCTTAAAAAGCGTGTTATTTGATTGTATTGTCATCGGTCCTTGATAAGTGTGCGAAGTTTCAATTAAATTCGATTTTACATAGAAACATAGATACATACCAAGCTAATAAAAGCGTGCTAAACGAATGAAATTTTGGTTTTTTAAATTGCTGTATGAAAGATAAAAATCTTTCATACAGCAATATAAAAAAGCAATATTTCATTAATTTATATTTACGAAAAAATTTTGACCTGACCATTACAAAAACAAAAACGATTTAGCCAAATACTTAGGTGCAGCCGTTCTGACTGAAGTGACGTGCTTACATATTGTTTTTTATATCTATGCCTTTTACGTTGTATACCTTTCAGGACACAATGGTGCCTATTTCTGGGAACCATAACTTCGGTGATGGCACGGCAACCACCAAACGTGGTCTTAATAATGGTCGATGATATGGTGAGTTTTGGTATTTACTTTATTAAACAAAATATTTAAGGGCCTAGAAGTTTTATAACTACCTGCCCAGGTAGTTATAGAACCTACTTAGAAAAACTACTTAGTTTTTTTCAATTAAATCGATACTAATATTATAAAGTTGAAGAGTTTGTTTGTTTGAACGCGATAATCTCAGGAACTACTGGTGCCAATTGAAAAAATATTTTACTGTTGGATAGCCCAATTACATACAAGGTTATTTTTAGTATAGTGCAAAGCTCAGACACCCCAACAAGATTTTTACTTCAAGAAATCATACAAAAAAAAATAAAAAATAAAATATTGAAAACTAAGTTATAAGCCATTTAAGTTGTTTTGTGTTCATCGCGTTATTGCGTCTCGTAGTACGTAATTCATGGTTATTATTGAAAAATAAGTGATGATTACATTTCACAACACATTGTGAATCGGATTTGAGCTTTTAGAATGAGTAATGAATTAATTAATGATTAATTAATTAATTAATTGAAAAATATAATATGTTATAAAAACTACCCCGTTGGACGGTGTTACTGATTCTGAGCAAACTACTTTCGTGTTTGCACTATACTAAGAATAACGTTGTATAACATCACACTAAGACCAATAGAAGCATAGTAGCAATGAAAAGGGCTGCAAAAACGGGGAAAATTTACGCAGACGAAGTTGCGCGGGTCAGCTAGTATCAAAATAAATTGGAGCAGTCGACTTCATATTGCAATGCCACCAGAAGGTTCAAAGATGAGAATTTACACATATGTGTTTTTGTGCATCTTCCGCATGTAAAACTCACGTGTATGTAATGTGTATATATCTTCGGTAAATAGTTGTTGAATACGCAAGTACGTGTTAGTAACTTTAGTAACAGTATCAAGGCCTTGTTCAGATGAGGCGAATAACGCGCGATTAATACGCGCGAGACAATTTCGTAATTGCGTTCACATAAGACGAGAAACGCGCGTAAGGATTTGGGCCGGTTTCAAGTAGTCGTCATAATGGATTCGCACATATATTAATAGTCTCCTAACTGATTTCGGTTACGGCGGCCAATCTCATCTGAGATTAGCCAACTACGCAAGAGATATTTTGGTGTACAAGTGTATGCGCAGACACAAATGCACTCTCTATTCCCTCACTCTCATAGTTCGAGGGGACGGAAATCCAACACGACACGCTTAACAATACTGTGTGTCCTAAAAAATAGTGAACACGACATGCATTTCGGCATGCATTATTATTATTATAATAATAATGTTTATTTAAATTTCTTAGGTTATTTTACAGTTGTTGAATTTGAAATTTCCATTTAAGCAATTGTTTGCTTGTGTTAGGAAATTCCTTGTTGTTATTATGGGTATGACAAGGTTCGAAAACGGTCACCCGTCTATGGACGGACAGTAGTAAGGTTGCCTAACGTCGCAGATATCTCGATCTACTCGGTTGCTACTGCGTCAGAGACGCATTCGTAGGTACACTGAACGCAACAAGGAGCTCTGAGCATCTCGACTCGCGCACACTTCGGCGAACAGCGCGCGAGTCGAAATTCCGACGAATGTCACGAGATTAAGCGCGAATCATGTGAACGCAATGATTGTATACCGTGCAACTAGCCTACACGCGTATGCAAGTTGCAATTTTTTCTATTTATCTATTTGTCAATTCTTTGCACTTGGCAGCACTTCAGCGACTGACATGCGTCAGGTTTAAACATGAATTTGAACTGCCCTGCATTTGGCAAATAATTTAGATGTTCATGGTACGGCCTAAGGTGTGATGGAGTAACAAATCAATCCATACAATCCAAACTTTCGCATTTATAATAGTAGTACCTACTATTACGGAAATTTAATTAAAATCATTAATATCATAAACCACGAATAGAGGTAATAGTAGGTATCAATTATTTCACAAGATTGTAATTACTTATTTATTTCAATTTAAAGGAATCAACGAAACGTAAACTCGTTAATCATTCATATAAGAGAAGAGAAAGTGTGGTTCAAATCGTCAATAACAGTTGAAAATGATTGCGATAAGTTCAAGTTTTATACACATTTAGAGGGAAAAAAAATAGAAATCAGAATAATTGTCCTTGGTTAAATTAGTTTGATTTGGATTCGCTTTAATTGTAATAATAACTGCCTAATTAATTATAATTTCAGTCATAACTTAATTTTTGCATGAATTAAGTTATGATTGAAATTATAAATTATAATTGAATAATAATTTAATTCTTGCATGTAACAGACCACTAAACATGTAATTTAACACGCAATTGTGATTAATTAGGCAAGTCAACCATATAAGTAGTTAAATGAAGTAGTACCAACCTTAACCTAAATAATCATATATGATTAGGAAATAAATACTGAAATATTTTATTAATATTTTTTATTAACAGGGTTGGAATGATGTGTCATTCCATGGATCTGATCAAATTCTGACTCCAAACATCGATACACTAGCATATCAAAGTGTGATACTTCAACAGTACTACAGTGAAGCCATCTGTACGCCAGCACGAACAGCCCTGCTCACTGGGAAATACCCCATGCGATTAGGTAATTATCCTTTTTGATTAATTAATTTGTTAAATTATGATTTCAGTATAGGAAAGTAATTATGCAGCCGAAGGCAAACAACAAGTGAGAGTATAACCTTGTGCAATTATCTATACATGTACAGGGTTATTGGTAACTCGACGTGGTCCTTCATTTATTCCTAACAACACATTAATGGATCAGATATTGTTTTTGTATAAGTAGGTACACATTGTTTATGAAAGGGATGACTTATATAAGTAGGTACGTATGTAGGTAACTAACCTTTAAAAATATACGAAATAGATACCTCTTCAAATAAATATCTCTCTTTTAGTCTTCTATTATGCTATTTAAGTTATGTCCCAAGTAAAGAGGATCTAAACAGGGAAGAGAAAAACACAAATAACTTACTGTTACTACCACTTACTGCTACTTTAATATTACTAAATTATCGTTGGGGTTAAAGTTAGTTATGCACAGCGAAAGAGCAAGATGATATTTGGAAAACTTTTTAAATAGTTTTGCAAAGTTTAGAAGGCGAAGCAAGTTTTGTGTAAGCCTCTTCATCGATCACGTCATGTATATTTATCCTAGTAAGAAGAGGGATTGTTGTTTTCAGGTATGCAAGGACTACCGTTATACAATTCAGAAAATCGAGGTATACCATTAACTGAGCGTTTACTGCCATCGTACTTGAAGGAATTGGGTTATAGTGCGCATATGGTCGGTAAATGGCACGTGGGGATGTCTCGAGAAGCTTACTTGCCGATGTCTCGTGGATATGACACGTACTATGGCATGAGAGGGGGCTACGTCGATTACTACACATATAATGAAGTAGAAAGGGTAAGTGAACATTATGAATTGACCGTTATTTTTTCCACTTGTGCTAATAAACCTTTCGTGTAGACAAAGACATTATCGATTATTCTGCAAACGATTAGTTTTGGATACTCGATCAATACATTAACGGGTAAGAATGAAAGAAAACCCGAATAATGGATAAGCTGCTAAATTTGTTAGCGTAAATGTTAATCAAATCTTATCTCTGAAGAAGTGAGATTGTATGCAAATCAAATTTGTTCCAATCGAAGTTATTTTGATTTTTTAAAGTAATTTATTTAATTTTTTTTAACGCTTCTTTTAATATCAAAGCAAGATGAACTCAATAAGGAGTTGAAGTGCATAAGGTACACTTCGATAATAATAAAATTATTTCGAACAGAAAGTATGAAATTGCTGCTATATATAAAAATAGTATGTAGTAATAAATGAAGTTTTCGAGTGAAATAGTTATTTAATGATTTTTCATTTAAAAAAAATGTATAACATTCGATTTTTAAATTTTATTTGTTGTTTTATTCTGCTTAGATGGGAACAGGGGGGGGGGGGGCACTTTTATTTAAGTGACAGATCAGTAATTGAAGAATCGGCATCTGTACTTTGATGCCGAAAATATTTAGTCACTACCTAACTACCTTAAAGTTCAATAGATGGCAATAAGCTTTTAACAAAATTTTAGGTTTTATTTGTTTTAGGAAATTAATCAAACAGTGCTTTTATTTTTTTATCATATAATGGTCTTAAAAATGCTTTATCTTCAAATAATGATGACTTAAGTTGTTTGTCGCTACTAAAACATAACACTGACCTTTAAAGTAAGAGCCTAGTTTGTTTATAATACTTGACAACAAAGATAAAACTGTCAAACAAGCCATTACAGAATCGGAAGTTTTATTTGTTGGTTTTATTAATTGTAATGAATTTCATATGGAATAACTTAGATGCCCTGAGTTATCAGTTATTTGAATTAAATATGTGTTATCTAGCGTTTGCGTGTTTAGCCTCTTTTAAAAAAATCATAATATTTAAAAGAGTAATTGAAATTAATAAAATGAGTTGTTGCATAAAATACCTTGCATACCATATGAATGATATTTCTGGAAACAAAATTCAGATGGCGCATTGTCGTCTGTCAACACTTTTACACCGCAAGAGGGCCCTCTTTTGGCCGACACTACACGAATATCAATGCTATTGATTTATGCACACCGTGCTTTTTGGTTTAAACGCTTTCTACCACTTTTCGTAATTTTGTCAATTTAAAGGTAGGATAGGTAAAAAAGTTTCGTCCTAGGAGGCAGTAAAAAAACAGATTTTATTTTCTTTTTTTAGTGGCCCAATGGTCGCCGTATGTTCGGTTTGGACTTGCACGATGGTGCAATACCGCAAGAGTGCGATCAGGGGTACATTATAGACGCACTTACCAACAAAGCAGTTAAAAGTAAGTTTGTCCATGTTCCCCGTAACATTATTGTAAAATTATGTATTTTTTTTTTTTGACAATAATGCCCAGTAGAATATTTTTTTTACTTGATTACTCTGCACTGGGGTTGTACCCTAGGAGTGTAGAGATAGAGTATTTAAAACAGCGTCGCATGGAACTTTACCAACATATGGTTGCAAACTTCCTCGACACTTATGGATCATCACACATTTTTTTTCTTTTGTGGTAATTGAACCTATGACTTCATACTTACCTCTGGTACTATCAAATAAATCAGTACTGTAGTAACTACGGCCAAAATTGCCTACTCGAGGTACATACGTCCAATAGTCAAGTAGATACCTAGGTACTCCCCGACTACGATACCGATTTTATTTCAAGTAATTTACAGGTTTTAGTAAGTTTGCAAACAGACATGTGATGTTTTATGCATTTTTTCCAGTAATCCATAATCACAACTCGTCTCGGCCTCTGTTCTTGCACGTGGCGCAAAACGCTCCTCATGCCGCTAACGACGGAGCACCTCTACAGCCACCTCTCAACTCCACCGTCAAACATCAGTATATTGCTAATTCTAATCGACGACTTTATGCAGGTAATATGTTAATTTAGTAGCTTAGATTTGTACATAACGCGATGCCAGTTATGGTGACTATTCTACTTGAGCTTTGTAATATGTAGCGTGGATAGTAAAAGGAAGATCAAGCGGATCTTAATTTAACTTGTAGCAGATAAAACGAAAACATTACTTTTAAATTGCAATAAAGCAATTAAAATTACTTTCTGTGAATTGTACCTTTAACCTTCCCTTGTGTGACAAGGCGCTCTATTGATGTACAGTCTTAAACTGTGCATGTATTATCTTTTTTATCACTCGCCGAATACGCGTCGATCAATTTACTTTATAACAACTTCCATTATTATAATACGACCAGTGCGGTCACAACAACCGAGAAAGAACAGTCAATTACGGTACTATTGTAACTAACTATAACTTACGTACAAATTAACTAGTTAAGTGATTGATTTTGACTCGTGATCTTTTACTTCTGCACTCCAACATCTCAGTCAAGTATACAACCGTACAATGGAGTTACTGTCCCGTCGTGTTATGTGTCCAAACAACTTTAATATTTAAGCCTATGTCTTTTACGCGCTGTTTGATACCGAGTTCATGAAGTGTAGATGTGTTGGGGCGACACGACACTCTGTCCACGACACTCCAAGCATTTTTCTTCAGCGCCACATTTCCAGAGTGTCTATTTTCTTTTATCGATTTCTCCAAGCGTACACGTTTCGGCGGCGTACAAAAATATCGGGCATATCGAAAAATAATAAAGAATAGAAGAAGATAAAATGAAATACCTAATGTAGTTTAGTCTTACTAGTTACTACTTAGTTAAAATTTAGACGTAGCTTAGGTCAATCCCTCTAGCTTTATGACCAAATCTAATTTGATCAAAACTGGCACAATACTGCTACTCATATACCTAACTGTGAAGACCAAACAGTCAAAGTTAGTTTTGTATTACTTTTTGTAATATTGGCATGAGCCGGCTTCGACCCGGATTGTCGCGACACACCTTTTCTCAATGCCCTGAGTTTCAAAATTTTTCCTCTCATCCCTTTATTTTCGCATTTTTAATGTTATTAGTAGATGTGAACCAGAATTTGTTTTATAAAACTGAAACATTCTTATATTATTGCGGGCGATTGAAACCGTGAGACAGAGCTGGTATTTTTACCTTCAAGTATTGCAGGCCATAGCATGTTCTTGAGACGACACGACGTACAAGTATTTGATGGGCGTCTTTATTACGAAAGTGGGTGAGGGGACGATTTTTATTTCGTGGTACCTTTGAGCTCCTTCTGCCTTTTTCTTCTTGTTTGAATTTTCAATCAATTTTTTGACGAAAGTCTATAAAAAGTTTAAACAGTTTTATTACTGACTTGCCTAATTATTATAATCTTACCACTTACATGTTATAAATTATAAACCAATTGATATTAGTTAGTCTCGCTTAAACTTCCAAGAACGTTTTATTTGGGTTTATTATTATTACTTTGGATAAGGTACGAGTACATTCAATTTTAGTTTTAATTGTAGGAGGTAGGAATTTTACCGGGTTAACTAGTTGCCAAATTAATAAAATTGTAAAAACACATACCAAGGCAACTGCTTAAACGTTTTGTGTCAGTGTTAAAAATTGTCATAAGGAAGTGAAATGACATTTTTTACAACTTTTGATTTTATTACTCAAACATTTTATAATTTATTTACAGAAGTTGTAACCCACTTAGACAAAAGTGTTGGCATAATTGTTCGAGCTCTCGCAGATAGACAAATGCTTGACGACACCATTATTATTTTCGTATCAGATAATGGAGCACCTACAGTTGGCGCTCTTAGAAACTGGGGTGTAAATTTACCCTTGAGAGGCAAAAAATTTACCCCCTGGGAAGGTGGCGTTAGAGTTCCAGCATTTATATTTCATAGTTCACTTAGACCTAGAGTATGGCAAGGTCTAATGCATATAACAGACTGGTTGCCAACACTGACTGCGGCGGCTGGAGGCAGAGTACCAACCAATATTGATGGAATAAATCAATGGAATGCTCTTCTGCAAGATGAAGCATCCAATCGTAATGAGGTCTTAATTGCCATCGAAAATAGTCCAACCAATGCATGGGCAGCCTATAGAGCAGGTGATTATAAAATTGTTGTGGGAAATTTAACTGGTGTCGACAATGACTATTATGGAGCGGAATTTATGATAAATAAGAAAAATCCACCAAATTATATCACTTCCCTGAAATCTAGTGAAGTTGCTAGAACGTTAGAAGAAACTGGCATATTTTTGGATATGCAGGCAGCGAAAAATAGAAGAAAACAGGCTACTATTAAACAAGAAGATCCCGTAAGAGATATTAAGCTTTGTCTTCCTACGCCTAGTAAGTAAAGATTTGTACGTGTTCATATATTTAGGAATATTTACAAATCAAGCTTCTGAAACTCCTCATAATAGAAAAATAGCAGGCACCATTTACATTTTGTATTTGAGCAAGTACCTACCAATCTTAGTATTTGACAATGCTTACATTTATTTCTTACCATCTATAATATAACTTACTTACATACTTAAACCTGAAACTACCCCTATACCACGGTTTAAACTCTGCGTTGAATTAGTCAGTCAGTTTTGGCAAGTGATTATAAATATATAGATTAGTTGTTCTGATACAAGCCTTAAAATACTCGCCACAAAAAGTAGGCAAGTAACAACATTGTTGAGCCAATGAGCTATATCATATTTTGTGCAAAGTAATGTACATACCTAGTTGTCAGTATTTGCACCGTACTATTTTTTACCCTAAACAATATTAATTTCAGATCATGGATGTCTATTCAACGTTCGTCGAGATCCAACAGAAAGCCATAATCTATGGTCACAAGCAAATAAAATAGCAACACTTCTGACTAGTAAACTTAGAGAATTGTGGGTCATGCAAAAAAGGCGAGGTCCTTTAAACCTAGACGCTGCAGCAGATCCAGCGAATTTTCACTATGTCTGGACACCTTGGATCACTCCGTGTAGAGATAATACTTCTATCAATTTTGATAAGAACTGGTGATAATAATTATTAGTCTCTCGATAAACTTCAATCAACGAAAAACCAGCAATAAGAATACAGTCGCGTCTGTCATCAACTGTGAAGGTCTGAGTTACTATATACTAGTTTATATATTCTAAAAAGTGTTTTTTAATTATTGGGTAGCGTAGTTTAAAATTCAGTTTGTACTATCCCGCTTTCTTATTTAATGACATTTTAAGACCGTGACAATTTCAGACAGTTGTACTGTCTGATTTTTTTCATTTTGCCTTTTGAAATGCATGTGTATTTTTGACTTGATTGAATTTAATCCATATTCTTTACCAGTTAAATTAAGACTAAGTTCTACGTAATTTTGTACAGCTAGACTCAAGCTAGTATGTTAAAGTATCTAGTGGTTGTGGATTGATTATTACCTTTTACTTAAGTAGATAGACCTTTTACGTGCATACGTACGTACATGTAAACTTGTACATTAATAATTACATGTGATATTTTTATTTAATGTTAAGAATGCAATAAACCATATTTTTTCTTACATATATAGTGAATTTATTGTGTGGGCTTCGAACGAATAACATCATCATTAATTTTTCAACGTTTTCATTTTTGTGTAAAACAATTCAATTTGCACAACGTACGGAAAAATGCACCAGATTTTTGTTCAAAGTAAATTCAAATCAAAGGGTAATTGCCATAATCGCCACGCTTGGCGAGCGGGTTGGCGATCGCAGTAAGGCTTTAAGTACGCAGAGGACGCTGCTGCCCGTCCTCCGGAGTGAAATCCCTGAGTCGCCTTGACGACACCCACGGGAAGAGATGGGGTGGTGCTATTCTTAAGCCGGCACCACACGGCAATCTAAGTTTGCACTTTGTTAAATTCACATTGCCACTACATTCACATTACCAAGCCATTGCAAATTAAATATTTTTTAGCTTGGAAATCCTAGATTCCGAAATCATATAATCATATCAGAGCTGTGTAAGCTAGCGTAGTGTTCAGCATTCACTTAAGGACTTAGGATAAACGAATTCGTAAGAGAGTTTCACATAAAAGCATTCGTGACCGCACCGCAAAAATCAATGTCGTCCAAGTCGAAATCGTAGGGATCTATTCTAACTTAATAAACCTAACAATAATACTAATATACATATATGTATATACTAATATACAAGTATACAAGTGCAAGTCAAACTAAAAGAGATGTATCCTTATTCAACAAATCTTAAAACATGTTTGTTCATAGTATCTTAACTCGTAGTTCCCGTGCTTGGATTAATTAATATCTACTTGTGTAATTATCTTAACGAGCTGCATTTAACATGTTAAAGATGCCGTAGGCTTGACGACACGTCTGAAAAAATATTAAATTATCATTAATACCTTGAAGACATATCCGTGTACATATCCGTTTGCACTCGTATTTAAAAGTAGTAAAAGAACGCAATCAAAAAACTTTTGGGGTAAGTGAGTAACGACACCAAAGTTCATTGCGAAAAAATTACCTCAGCGAAGGTATCGAGATTCATATCATAAAATACAGTACGTATACCCATAGGTGTTTTTGCTTTTGTTAACATAAACAAAATAATCTGGCGCACTCCTTTGTGAGGGCATGTCTCCCAACCCGAAAAGTATATTGATTGACGTAAATTTTCGCTCTGAAAAGAAATGATAATAAATATAATGTTATTTTTTTTTATTATACAGTGCAATACGAGTACTTATATAAAATAATAACATGTGACAACGACAAGTACCTACCTAATATAATAATAGTGAAAATTAAGTTACCGGACGTAGAGTCTCACCTGGTCCATAAGAAGGTCACTATAATAACACGGAATGAAAAAGTGTAGGATACTACTGGCAAAAAAGATGATAAAATCCGGGTTCTTCTGAATACTGCTCAAATCCTAGAGAAACAGGGGAAAATTAGTAAATTCAAAATATAAGTTTTGCAAACCAAACCGTGCGACAGCGACATATCAAATAAAAGGGCATGTTATAAGTAAAAACATATAATTAAAAAATATATATATATTTAAGAAATTTAGAAGAAAATGGACCATTCCTCTCGTTTCTACTGGAGAATTTATACGACGTCTATGGTCTGAACATAACGTGGTAAACCTTTCAATATTGTTTTTTAGAGAAGGAACTTGCACTTAGCAGATAGGTATTTATTTCTGATTTCATGCTGATTTTAACCAACTCCAAGAAATGGGGCGGTTCTCAATTCGGATGTTTGATTGAAAATGGTTTATTCCGAAATAGGTGATAGGGCGTCACGGATAAAATCAGTGTCATCTTTGAAAGTGGAGCAAGATCGACATAATAGTTAAGATATTGCTGAATAATTGGATATTGATCACATAACAGTTTTACGTCGTTTATAAATGTCTAGGTACAAGAAAAAAAAGCGGCCTGGCTCGGAACAAAGTGATGATGTATGTATGGTGAGATTGGAAAGGAATCGTCCACTATGAGCTTTTGCCGCTGGGTAAAACTATGGTGTCGAACTAACCTGAACAATAAGAATCGCACTAAATGGTAGCAAAAAAACCGTAGTTTTCATATTGCATTCGTATAAAACGGAGAAGTAACCTTTAATGCGCTCCATGAATCTACAGAAAGAAAAATATTAATTAAAACATATATTTATTGACATGGAGCAGTGGTTCTTAACCGGTGGTCCCGGGAAGCTTCTCAAGTGGTCCGCGAAGTTAAATTATGAAAGAGTTGTTCTATGTATCCATCAATAAAACACTTATAAAATTATTCAAAGCCCACAGTATTTTATTTAGTTTACATAAATTCACATTGCTGTAATGTGAATTTAATATATTTACAGATTTTAATGAGATTTTTGTGATAGCATACTCTTTACTAACTTTTGCATCCTTGGTTCAGTGCTACTCAAAGCCAAACGCATGTTGGCAGTGGTATCCAACCGATTTCGGCGCTTATTTTTAATAAATACTCGCATAAATATGGCATTCAAAATAAAGTTATGTAATTTAGAGCAACGTCTGGAAGTTTTGGTAAAAAAATTGTCTTTTGGCTCCAAAAATCTTCAAGATAAGTTCCGGTCGCAAGTCGCAAGAAATACCAGACGGAAGAACAATAAACTCCATTTAAAAACTATTACCACACTATACACTATACAACAAGTGATTGAAATGCAACACGGCAATAAGTTTAAAAATATATTCACATCGGGAATTAATTTTAAAGATTTTTGGACCAAAATTCAATTTCTTTACCAAAACTTCCAGAAATTTCTTTACGTAACGTAACTTTATTTTCATCGACATGTATATGCGAGCAGGAGTGATCGGTGCTTTTGATTATTATAAACAAGCACCGGGATCAGTTGGATACCACTGCTGACATGCGTTTTGTTTTGAGTAGCTCTAAACATACCTAGTATAGTAGTCATAGAAAAAAAAACTTTTTGGGCTTTGAATAATCGCATGCGTGTTTTATTTATGGATAAATAAAACAACACTGTTTTACCAATAAACCAACTGTGTGGTCCATGGCAAGACAGAAATTTAAAGGTTAAGAACCACTGATATAGAGTAAATAATTATGTAGGGTAGGTACATAATACGTACTCATAAAGACTTTGCATTTTTATGATGACGGTTTTTAATTCTCGTTCAATTTGCTTAGGATCGTCGAATTCAACGAATATTCTACCTAATCGTTGATTGAGCAGAGATAGTTGGCCACATATATGTAGCACAAATATAGGTACTAGAGAGTCAAAACCAATATACAATGATGCAGTAAATACGTCAAACAGTAAAGTTAAGACAAAAAACGCCCAAAATGCAATAGAACTATTATTCTTGTAGGTTTCCATTGGTTCAGGCAATTTTACGTCAAACATTTGCACAAGTCTGAATTCTCCATTAATATAATAATAAATCATAAGTACAAAAGCTTTCAGCGGGAAAGAAATACATGAGCCAAAACTACCAGTGAACAATAATTTGCATACGAGAACACCTTTATTTGCGTATTTTTGAACAATGTCCTTTTCTTCATCTGAATAATTGTTGTTCGCACTGTAATCTTTCTCTATGAAGTTTATCAATTCTTTAATGTCATTTTGACGCATTAGCATTAGAATATGCTTGTACGTAATATTAATTGCAACGACAACCATTGCGCTATTTTTGCTGGCTTCAGCGAATTCTCCAGCTGTTATATGATGAGTGAAAATTGAATAACAAAGAAAAAAGGTGCAAGATCCAAACACTCCGATAAAAACTGAAAATTGTAACAGCCACGGTAAATTTTTGGGGCTATCTGGATGTACTCGGTTCATTTGTAAAGCAGTGATAGCTATTTTAAACTTTTTTTCAAATTTTAGATTTAAACATTTCGTCATTTTGTCGCCTGCTGTTGTACTGCTACTTTGAGTTCTGTGAATTGAGACGTGTTACAAAATGCAAAATATTTCAACATAATAAAACAGAAATAATTAACGGTTACCTTGAAATATGTGGAATTCAACCGTAGGGAAACTAAGGGTGCAATTGACGTTGATATCTAGTAGGTATAAATAGGCACTAGAATTTTTTGCAGGTTGGCTTACTTAAAAATATGTTTATTTTATGATAGTCTTTTAACTACATTCAGAATTATACGCAAAATCGTGTCAGGGAGGACATTATTAATTAAACATTGCCTTATCGTACATTGTATGTGTTTTTAGATATTGACACAAACAATACAAGAATAAAAAAATACAAACTAAGGCCATTAGACAAAATAGTAAAAGAATCATCTTCGTCATAAAGTTTTCATAAAAGTCGTGGTATTTCATTGGAATTCCTAACTGCATAAATCTTGCAAATCTTCATATATTTCAGCGTTAGCATTTTTTTTTTAAATCCATATCATCCAGATCTTATTTAAAATATGTTCTTTGCAATTCTGTAGCTAACTTAGCACTCCTAACTAGCATACTTTTGAGATATTTTATATATATAATATAATAATAATTGCACTACGATAGATATTTTATGTCTAAGAAATCTTCTTTTCTCATTTCGTAGACATCATAAGGGGATTTTAGAGAAGCATTTCTTATAATTGCGCGGAAACCATGTAAAAAATTGGCATGTTTTTCTTAGCCTGTTAGTATTCATAGATGTACATAGTTGCATGGATATTGTCTGCTGGTTCGCAGTACCTAATTTTGATTATTCTCTTGAATATTGAGAGCTTCAATGCAATATACTTAGCAGGTAAACTGAAATATACTTATTACGAATGTATCGGACGTAAATGTAATGATATAAAGGTTTATCATTAGTTTTAATTTTACCGCAAACATTTGCCTGTAATGTAACTTTACAGATCTGAGCATTACATCGGTGAGGGAGGAGAGCTAACCATTACAATGTGCAAGGCCTTAAGTGCCATACTTACGTATGTTTAATTGTTCATACAATTCATAACAAAATTTATAACTTATAAAGAAAACTAGCAATGCCACAAGAATGTATATCGTATTACGACGTTTTGGTCGTTCGTTACATTTAATTAAATTAAGAGCTATCAAGTGACAGTAAAACGCAAACAGATAAACGTTGTTTTATTTCTTTAATGTTATAATAATGTTCAGCTAAGATACTATCATAACTGAATATTATTTATAATCAAAATAACGTATATGACTGATACGTTTGTATAGTTTATAAATCGAGATATATAACCAAAAATATTGGTAGGTACTATAAAATATTGGTTCCCACTATTATAGGTTAAAATAAGAAACGATTTTATTTATTTTCGTCTTTATGGAATTAGTGGAATATTAACTTCACAATTACGTCGTTTCGGCATTTCATGCTTCAACCATTTAGAACCGTTTTACGAAAATAGAAGATTTTTTTCTAGATCTAGTTTTTTGCACCGCAAAAGCAATGAAACTCGTCTTACTCTCAAATCTAAGCCTTTTTATATGGTTTTAGACGGATGTCATTTAAAATAGCTAATTATGTTAAATAAGCAAAGTGCCATACGCACTTGGCCCACCAAACGGCGAGAAAACGAGCTACGACGACTACTATAAACGAATAAACGCACCTTAATACCGCCATTTGGTTTTTTTAAGAATTTTATACACCTAGTGATCAAAATCAACTCGCATTATCAAGTTGAATCAAGAATAGACGAAGTTATGAGCGGACATAGAAACTTTAAAAGGATACTTAAATACATACACGTCAAACACATCTTTCCCAACAGTCGGGTAAAAACAATCAAATATGCCCAGGGAAAACTCGTCAGCCGGTGTATTTAAATAGAAGATAGATGCTCCTGTGTGAGAGATGGTCAAGTCTGTTTTCAAGGCTTCAGCTGACAATCTTCTGTATCTATAAATAATATTGATATATGTAATCGAAACATTATAAAAATTTAGAGCATTGAGCATTTTGACGAACAAGTTTAGATACATCATTTTCTCCCGGATAAGAAAAGGTAATCTGATAGTTCTTATAAATAATGTAAGTAATAAAATAATTCCTGCAAGTAATAAAAACAATCGGCTAGCAATATGCCGAGGGAAAACACGTCAGGTGGCACATTTAAATCTCTCTGTCCTCTGGTCCCTGCGTAACACCCATCAGGGTTTCTGACAATCTTTCCACCTAGCTATAGCCAGCTGAAGTGTTTTTTTTCAATATCATATAAACTGACATCATGGTATATTTCATATCTAATCAAATCAATTGAGAAGATATGACGGAAAATATTTTTTTTGTCATGTTCGTTGTACCAGCTGACGTATAATCCACCACTCTATATTCAGCTGACTTTTTTCTGAGAGTTTGATAAATTTTCAATGAGGAGGAAGGATAATTTTTTTTCAACGCATTTTGGAGGCTACCACTGCTTTACCCACCAACTGAACCGCAGTTGACGTTCACGAAGCTTATTATTACTACTCTCTGAAGCATTTTACAAGTTTTCGCCCGGGAAGAACTTGGTTGTGTCTATCTGTTCCTGGCCCATGGTCTACTACGTTTCTTGAGCGAGAAAATACACACATCAAAAGTGTCTAGGGATCAAGCATTTTTATGCGGATTTCTTGAGATTGAGATGTGGCTTTGTAATAAATTTATGATTTTATAAATTTATATGGATCCTTTTTGGTGCATTTCATAATTTGAATCAGGAACTGTGAATCAAATTCGAGTAAAAGATGAAAATCAGCTGTCAATATTTTCCCTATAAAAACATACAACGCATTGTAGACATTATTAGTGCTACTGTTTCCCTACTACTGATTAAAACCAACGTTATTATGGAGCGGCGACGTCATTTAAGCAGGGAAGAAATGCTCAGAGCCGTGGGAATGATAGAAGCTGGTTCCCGGCAACGTACTGTGGCTTTAGCTCTGAATACAAGTCAGAGTGTTATCAGTCGACTTTGGACACGTTACCGAAGCACTGGTACCGTGGCTGAGCGCCATGGAGGACGGTATCGCTGCACCACACGGAGACAAGACCGATGCATTCAAATCTTAACTCGAAGAGGTCCAACAATAACCGCCATGATGTTAGCCGTGAGGCTTCATCACTCTTCAGGGAACTTAATTAGCGACCAAACAGTCAGAAACCGCTTGCATGAAGTGAACCTTCATTCCCGAAGACCGCTACGGGTACCACCTATAGCAATGCACAATCGTAGGATTCGATATCAATGGGCTCTTGAACACAGAAATTGGGCAGAAGAACAATGGCGTTTCGTGTGCTTTTCTGATGAGTCTCGTTTTGGTATGAGACCGGATACAAGACGTATACGACACTGGAGAACCCCTGGACGCCAACAGCGATTAAAATCCTGCCAGGAAGTCCATCCTTATAGTGGTGGAACCATCATGGTATGGGCGGGTATTTGGATCGGCGGAAGAACTGAGTTGATTTGGATCAGAGGCAACCTCAACGCTCAAATTTATGCTGAGACGATTGTATCAGACGTCATCGTTCCTCTACAAGTGCAAATCGGTCCCTTATTTCAGTTAATGCATGATAATGCACGACCGCACACCGCAAGAGTTGTAAGACAGACTCTCGCCGCAGCTAACATCAATGTCCTGCCCTGGCCTGCTCAGTCGCCAGACTTAAACCCGATTGAGCATGCATGGGATATGCTACAGAGAAGAGCTCTGCCGAATATGGAGGGTATCCAGTCGCAAGAAGACCTTTTTTTGTTGTTGCAACGAACATGGGCGGCCATTCCACAGCGTGATTTGGATGAACTCATTTTGAGTATGCCAAACCGATGTTCTTGTGTTGTTAGTGTTCGCGGTAGAAACACGGATTATTAATTGTTTAAGTTACCCAATAAAATTTTAAAGAAAACTGTTATTTCAGTCTTTTTTTCGAACTTTAATGTTAGTGGTTCAAATGTCAAAAATCCCTTTATTAGGAAAATGGCAAATTTCTTTATTAATGCAAAGGTGACTTGGTTTATCGTTACTGTGACAAACGAAAACACTTTATTTGATGAATCCTTAAAGAAATAAAAAAAAAAAAATCAATCAGGAGAAAAGTTATTGCAAAAATATATGTTGATCCCTAGACACTTTTGATGTGTGTAGTTGATAGTTGCTCACTACTCACCGGTGGCGGCACAAGTGCCTAATTATTTCATAGTTGTGGAAGTGCAGCTTACTACACTACAAGACTCAGTTTTACGTGCAGCAACTAGTGTTACAGATGTGGGCCACAAGTCAACCAAAATCAATTGGTAGATGGACATTGCCGTCGAGGTAGGCCTAAAAAACGCTGGCGTGACGACTTAATAATAATAATAATAATAATAATAGGGGGGCGGATACACGAAAATGAAGTTACTGGCGTGGCCAACGTGGCACTGGTACCTGGGGGCTTGCACTGGGATAGTCAGCTTGGTCAAGTGCAGGCTTTAGTAGGTAGGTAGATAGGTGAAGGGGTAGGTAGGTAAACGGGGAGGGGAGGAGTTGATAGTGGAGGTAGACACAGAGTTAGAAGAATAAGTATAAATAGATAGGGTGAGGTAGATAGGTAAATAGAGGGGGGCAAGTAAGTATGTGGAGGCGAAGGTAACCCAAGCTAAGGTGGAACAGCATACGCCGAGAGCCGCATGGCTAAGGGGGAGCTTAGTCGTTAGTATGCGAACTCTGAATAACAGGGACCCTTCAGTTTTAATTTACCCTTGCCGTAGTGAACGCAGAGCTCTGCTACGGTTGACTTTAGAATCTCTTGCTACTCGTGGGAATTTGATGATGGAAAAAAACACAAACATACGAAGATATAATCTTAGGCCGCTGTCCGGGGTTCGCCGGTACATAACTGATAACTCGACTACTACAACTAACAATATAGACGGACAAACTGACAATGACAATATTAGTTTAAATTCTTCTATCTCGATTGTAGAACCTTTTAGTCCATCAACTAACTCATATAGGCCTTCGCCAGCGTCTTCCATGAATGAAAACTCATGCGACACATCAATTATAGTAGAGAATAGTAGTGCACCAACCTTAGCTGTTACGCAGGAGGTGAATACCTTTTTACCTGCGTCCACTAAGGCGGGAAAAACAAGAGTGCGCATGAAATGGTCAAACGATGTCAATAATTTTATCATGCGTACTTACTATTTAATCACGAAGTTAGAAACTGATATGACGACGTATAGGAGAACTTTACATCAAATATTTTCACGAAAATACCCTGAAATTAAAGTAACTGAACAAAGAGTATCCGATCAAATGAGAATGATAGTTAGGAAAAAATACATTTCAGAAGACACTTTGAAACAAATTAAAGAGGATATTAGACAGCAATTAAACACTCAGGAAACCAGTTGTAACACTTTAACATCTCCTACTAGGAATCACATTAGTACTATGCCTAGTTCTTCACAAAACACAAATTCAATAGGTCACTCACTGCATCCGATATCACTAGCGTCAAATATAGATCATACTTATTCCAACACTCAAACCTCTACCTTATCTGTCTCTGACACACCGAACCTTTCGATACACAACACTCTTCTACAACCAGAAACAGAATTTATAGATCAAGACTTAGTCTATGACGAACAGGTTACAAAACTGAAAGATCAATTACAACAAAAACTACTGGACTTTGGCGGAATGGATCCCACCCAGAGACCAAAACTCCCTAAGATAAATTACAGTAAAAGATTAAATAGCTTAATACATATATTTAACAATAAACTATTGGACCGATTTATTACAGAACACGCAACTTTATCAGATGTACATACGCTTGTATATTGTAGTGCAATGGTAATAATAGAAGAGATAGGGTACAAAATACACTTAGCGGTCAACCACACAAATCACAAAACACACTCTCAACCTTCTTGGCAAACACGGCTAGAGAAAGACATAGTTCGACTACGATTAGAGATAGGTAGACTTATACAGTACATTAAGGGTAATAGATCAAGAAAGGTAGTTTCGACGGCAGAATATATATTCAGAAATAACAAAGTACACACCAGACATGAAAATAATAATACAATACCAGTGGAACATCTCGACACATTAAAACAGAAATTATCACTTAAATCACACAGGCTAGCCAGGTATAAGAAAGCATTTCAGAGAACGCAACAAAATAAATTATTTGCTACTAATGAAAAGACTTTCTATAGACAAATGAAAATAGGTAAAAATTCTAATAGTAATACAGATGGTACCGATACGACAACTAAAGAACAACTTGAAGAATTCTGGTCACAGATATGGGAAAATGAACAAACACATAATGAAGAAGCAACGTGGATAAGCGAAGAAGAAAATAGGTGGGCAGGAATAGATGAAATGGAATTTGAAGCAATACAAAAAATTGACATACGTGCTGTTACTGCTAAACTACATAACTGGAAATCACCGGGCATAGATAATATCCACAATTTTTGGTTCAAAAAACTCCACACAATACATGAACCTTTAGCCCGTTGTTTTACAGAAATCATACAAAATAAGCAGCCTATACCGTCTTTTTTAGCAAAAGGAATTACATACATGATACCTAAAAGTAAAAATAGCAGTGACCCATCTCAGTATCGCCCTATCACATGTCTTCCTACCATCTACAAAATTCTGACATCAACAATTACCAATAGAATTATCCCACACATCGAAAACTATAATATTTTGGCAGAGGAACAGAAAGGGTGTAGGCGAAACCACACGGGATGTAAGGAGCAGTTAATAATAGACTCAACAATACATAGACATGCTAATTCAAAAAAAAGAAACCTCTATTGCACCTATATTGATTACCGCAAGGCTTTTGATAGTATCCCTCACAGTTGGTTAATAAAAGTACTGCAAATGTATAAAATTAATTCATCATTACTAAACTTTTTAAAAGAAATAATGTCTTTTTGGAAAACTAATTTACACCTACGAAAAACAGATACTACTATTATAACTCGAGAAATTGAAATTAGGAAAGGTATATACCAAGGTGACTCCCTAAGTCCCTTGTGGTTTTGCCTTGCTCTCAATCCATTGTCACATATGATAAACAAACAGAAAATCGGATACGCCCTAAAACATGCCAATGAAGTCACAACTATATCTCATCTGATCTATATGGATGATATAAAAATGTATTCTAGTAAAACAAACGATATGAAGCAACTCATACATACAACAGCTACCTTCAGTAAAGATATCAATATGCAATTTGGGTTAGATAAATGTAAAATATTGAATATAAAAAAGGAAAACTTGAACCAGGAGGTCACACGCTTGAAGACGGAGAAACGATATTAGCCATGGAATCAGACGAATTATATAAATATTTAGGATACCAACAGTTAAAACAATTAAACCATACAACACTAAAGAAAGCTCTCACAGATGAATATAAAAACAGAGTAACTACTATATGTAAAACACAAATAACAGGCAAAAAAATAATTAAAGCCATTAATACCTATGCGATTCCTGTGCTTACCTATTCATTTGGCATACTGAAGTGGTCGAAAACGGATATACATTTTGTCGAAATAAAAACTAGATCCATACTCACTAAACATAATCACTTACATCCTAAATCAGCAATAGAACGTATGTCCCTCAAGCGTATAAAAGGAGGAAGGGGTCTTATAGATATTTGTCAACTATGGCAACAGCAGTTAATAAACCTTAAGTCATTCTTCTACAATAAAGCTGCCACTAGTAACCTCCATCGAGCTATAGTTAATAATGACAATAATTTTACTCCTCTTAATTTAGCAGAGATACCTAACGATATGCAGACAGAAAACCAGCCTACGGAAGTTGAAAGTAGTAAAATGTATAAATGGAAATCTAAATCACTACATGGTCGCCATCCTCATGATCTAGAACAGTCACATATAGACACACACGCTTCAAACAGATGGCTTACTAATGGTTATCTGTTTCCAGAAACTGAAGGTTTTATGATAGCGATCCAGGACCAAGTTATTAACACCAAAAACTATAGGAAATATATAATTAAAGATGCCAATGCCTTGGATGATAGATGCCGTAAATGCCACAGACAGCCAGAAACTATCCAACATATAACAGGAGCATGTGCCACACTCACTCAAACTGATTACACTCACCGCCACAACCAAATAGTTAATATAATACATCAAAAACTGGCCATTAAATACAAACTTATACAAGACACACAGACGCCTTATTATAAATACATCCCAAATCCCGTTTTAGAAAATACCATCCATAAAATTTACTACGACCGTGCTATACTTACAGACAGAACTATACATTTTAATAGACCAGATATTACAATACACAATAAATCGGAAAAAACAGCATACATAGTTGATATAGCAGTGCCAAATACACATAACCTGTTAAAGACGATAACGGAAAAAATCAATAAGTACACAGAACTGAAAGAAGAAATAGTAAGAATTTGGAAAGTTAACAAAGTCTACATTATACCAGTAGTTATTTCTACCACCGGAGTGATTCCAAAATACCTACACCATAGTATAAAACTACTTGATCTATCACCTAATATTTATATAAACATCCAAAAAGCTGCCATATTAAACACCTGTAGAATAGTGCGAAAATTTATGCAGAACGAAGAATCAGAAGGATTAGACGCCAGTAATACCGAACAAAAAATCTCTTTTTCTATCGAATAAGTTACGTAAATGGCGGTTACTTGGTTACAACCCGTAGCCGTCATTATTTACCGACTTTAAGTCGAGTATACATAAAACCCAAATAATAATAATAATAATATTTATTTTCATAAAAGTTACAATTTTTTCTTGATTAGTGAATGGAGCCTCCTTTTAAGCAAATAGATGCCTGTATCAGGAGACTCCGCTCTTCCACATCATATTTATGACTTAAACCTAACCTAACTTAGCAGATAAGGAACTTATGTTAATACAAATTTTCTTAGATTTAACGTGCATGTGTGTGTGTGTGCGTGTGTGCGTACGTGCGTGTATGTGTGTGTGTGTGTGTGTGTGTGTGTGTGTGTGTGTGTGTGTGTGTGTGTGTGTGTATGTGTGTGTGCAATGTGGGGGATGTGGGGGGAGAAGTAATATAGTGTTAAGTGATCTATATATATTGCATCAATGCTTCGGTGTCGTCGTATGAAAGGCATTTTAACCACTCGATCAGTCTGGATTTGCATTCATAATGGGTATTAGAATAAATAGATATCTTTTTATTTATTTTATTATATAAATGTGCTGCACTTCTTTCATATTGCAAGCGAGCAAACACGGTTCGAGTTACGGGTGCCTTAGCAACTATGTCTTTCCTTCTCTTAAGTTTAATGTCTGCATCATAAGGTAAGGATTTATGTTTCATAAGTACAGTTAGGGTGACATAGAGTTTTCTGACAGAGAGTAAGTTGCTGATTTGATAGAGAGTTGTTGTTGGAAATCTTTTTTTCTTAAAATACATGGTTTTTATGAGCGAACGTTGCGCTCGCTCTACCTCAATGAATTTTGTTTTTCCCGCGCCTCCCCATACAGGAATGCAATATATCAACACAGATTGCTCTAGTGCTACGTAAATCTCATTTAGAAGATTTTTTGTCGAATTTTGTTTTATAGTGACGTTTGTAGTGACTTTGATAAGATGTGGAAGGAGAAAGCGCCAGGAAAACTTTTGGAACTTATGTGGGAGACCTTTGCGTTTCAGTGGGACAGAGAGAAATAAAAACAAAAATAAGTTGTATGTCACTTTTTAGTACTTTTTATATATAACTAGCAGTCCCGCGCAACTCTGTCTGCGCAAATTTTTCCCGTTTTTGCAACATTTCTCATTGCTACTCCGCTCGTATTGGTCATAGCGTGATGTTATATAGCCTTCCTTGATAAATGGGCTATCCAACAGTGAAAGAATTTTTCAATTCTGATCAGTAGTTTCCTGAGATTACCGCGTTCAAACAAACAAACAAACTCTTCAGCTTTATAAAAAATAATTGCACTACGATAAATAGTGACTGATATTATTATAGGTAAGGTACTCTAACTGTTGGACAATAACGTCATTATTCACCATTCAGCAAGACATAGTAATGGGCACCTAATTCCAACGCTACCCTCATATTAACTTTCAATGAAGGTCACAACAAAATAATAGACATGGCTTCATATCATGGAATCCTGTCATTTTGTCGTCTAATTTGACATAATTGAAAAGTAATAATTACTTTATTAAAGGAATTATTCCTTTGTGCATAAAAATACTAGGCTGTTTCTGAGGTTCCATCTTCAAATAACATACAATTCCGTTTTGCGTGGTGGTTAAACAAACATGGAAATATTTTTATATACTTTTATAATATTAAATGTATAACGTTTATAATTCACAACAGGGTTGGACACAGGATGTTTATAGCTCAATAATACGCGCTCAGCCCGTTGGACATTTGACTTTAAGACGGTTGGTACACTGCCCTATACAAAGCTGCGGGGTGCTTGGTGACGGTAAACGCGCGCGCGTTTCGGGAGTGCAGATCCGCATCATCGTGCAGATTCTTCGTTCAAATGACAATAAAACGTGTGAATGCGTGTTTCTCTGCATGTAGGCGCGTAATCTGCAACACTGCGTGTAAATGCTTTTTCTTTGAGTTACACCAAATAGCATGTAAAATAACAGTCGGGACTCCCTAACAAAAACCGATGTACGGAGTTTGAGCGAATTAGCATTACCAACATTAGAACGCTGATATTTCCAATATAATTATTTTATCGATAGAATGAAAAATAAGGGAACATCGTGAGAAGCATTTACTATTATATTTTATTAAAATTTTTAATTATTTATTAGTTGACAGGATCGGTCAGAAAAATAAAATAATGCCAGTGCGAATTTCAAATCACGTCTAAAGGCAATCTGTTTGCTAGGCTATTTTATTATAGCACTATAGTTTTATAAAATAGTCTATGTTATTCGGATTCATTTATCTATGCTAACAATCAAGAAACTCACAGACGTAGGTACGTTCACATGTATCCTGAAAACTATACACTCAGTTTTGAGGCACTTGTGTACAGAGAGCAAGAAACTGCTATGCTAATTATGCAGCTTATTGATCTAATTGACTGTTTCAGGTAAGGAATCTGTTCATGTCGGGGAATACAGACATTTTTGTAAGTGGATGCTTTAAGAATGAGTGCCAAGTAACCGCTCACGTACGTAGTAGTTTTTTCGGAAGTTTTTCATTTTCCACCAGCGTTTAGGCGTATACGGTCATGAAAAAAAGAAACAATATTTATATAAAACTGTAAAAATCGTAAGTTTTTACCCAAATTTACTAGTCACCCACAGCGTTTGGAACCTTTCTAAAGCACTGTTAAATTAAATATTATATAATATAAGACCTTTTAATAACTACCTATTTGAATTGTTTATTATAATTATTTTATAAGTAGGTATTTTTTGAGCTATTGGTGTTCAATCTGAATAAAAAAAGAAAGTTAATAATTGAGAAATTATGTATAATTAGCGACCAAAGTTCTATAAACATTGAGCCACCTAAATTTGAATGTAACCACAAACGTACCCATTTGGAGGTTTCAAATTGCTCGGCTCATTCCTTATTTTAACTTAAACTATCCTAGTATTAAGAGCGATTTAAATTGGTTTAGCCGTTTTGAGATAAGTAAGACCACAAATAATTTAATTTAGTTTTTGTATTATAATAAATAGATAAAAAGTTCAAAGGTATTATTACACTTGATTTGTACTCACTTTCATGATCATAGATTACATTTTGTTTACTTGCAGTTTCGTCATAACCCACTTACGTTTTGGATGGGCACAGTTCTACAAAAAACATGTATATGAAAAACTGGAAGACTGGTTTTAGTTTCAGTCAGACAGAGGAAAACTGTGCTGTCCTTTTAAAGTAGGTTTTATATAATAATCATCCAGTCAGTTTAACATTATTTCAAAAACATGTTACGAGGAGTTTAGTTTCTCAATAGGGACATAAGAAAGGTACTACTCTTTTCCAATAACTTTAACCCATTGTTTGCATCTAAAGATAGTAACGTGTAATTAGCTGTTAACAGCAAAATGACCTAAGTCATAATCTAGACTGAAAGAGGAGATGCCTATGTCTAGCAGTGGACCGTTACGGGGCTGATGATGATGAACCTAGATCGTTGTTGATTATAAAGGCGAAAGTATGTGAGTGTGTATGTTTGTTACTTCTTCACGTCTAAACGGCTGGAGCAATTTTAATAAAATTTGGTAGGGAGTTAGCTGACACCCTGGATTAACACATAGGCTAATAAACCGCGGGTAACACCGCAGGGCACAGCTAGTTACTTAATAATGATTAAATATACGTATTATGATTGTTTGTCACATGCTGAAGCATGAAAATAGTGTAGTTGAAATATCACTTACTTTCCAGTCAGCTAAGATGCATAGAATGTATGTAGAAGAAAAATGATATATAAAAATATAATAGGTACTTAATAATTCTCGTCAATTATAATCTGCAAGTCGCGGCATATTCAGATTTTTTTTTGGTCAAATATTCGTTACAAGCCAAATTTATCGATAACATTATTTTACAGCGTTATCACGACTTTATGAAGGAATAAAAAGGAGTAAAAAGGTATAAAAAGGGAATAAAATACGGTTTATAATTTAAATTATATATTAAAGATGATAAATATATTTTACATAAGTAGGTAGAACATTGACGTAAGCTTGTACTTTAATATTTATTTGTGATCAAAGATGGTAGCGGGTAAAAATACCGGGTAGGGTAAAAATGGGAATAAATGGAATTATTTCCATTTAACTTCTTGTTTTGACCAGTTCGTGTTATCTCGTGTTATAATGGGGTCAACATTTTGATCGCGTGTATCATACAAACTGTGGGGTGCCGTCACTACGTCATTGTGCTGAAACTTCTTGTTTTGACGAAATCTATGTGATCATGGGGTCAAAACATTAAACGCTACATCTTGCGAACAACGGGGCGCAGCACCTGTGTACTCAAACTTCTTGTTAGACATATGATCTTTTTTAACAGGGGGTCAAAACTTTGTACGCTTATAATAATAAAAATATCTTGGGACAACTCACACAACGTCATCTGATTCCAAACTAAGCAGAGCTTGTACTATGGCAACCAGACAACTGACAAATATACTTATATATCTCTAAATACGTACATATTATAGATAAATTACACCAAAACACAGAATAAACCATCGTGTTCATCACACATAGTATTATCGTGGGTGGGAATCGAACCCACGACCTCTTGCGTAGCAGTCGAACATACTCCCACCGCGCCACAGAGTCAGTCTATGAACTATAGGGCGCAGACCCATCACCACAGAGTCAGTCTATGAACTATGGGGCGCAGACCCATCATGTTTAAAAGTTAACTTCTTATTTTAATGAGATCTATGTGATCACGGTGTTAAAACTTCGAATGTATGTATCTTACGAATAATGGGGCGCAGACCCACCTTGTTTGTTCTCGACCTTTTTGTTTGAAAAGATCTTTGTGATCATGGGGTCAAAACTTTGAACATCTATATCTTACGAATTACAGGGCGCAGACCCACCTAGTTTTTTGTACTCAAACTTCTTGTTTTGACGAGATCTATGTAAATTACCCCTTGGTGGCATAAATTTCGTTAAAACAGGAAGTTTAAGTACAAACAAAGTTCGAAATAAAGTATGTAAGATGTGGATGTTTAAAGTTTTTACCTCCATAATTTCGAGTGATATAGCCCTTTAAATATTTTGACTCCGTGATCACGAAGATCTCGTCAAAACCAGAAACTTGAATACAAACAAGGTGTGTCTGCACCCCATAGTTCGTGTGATATAGGTAGGAGTTCAAAATGTTGATCCCATAGTTAAAAAGATCAGTCAGAAAAATATGGTGTGGTATGTGGTGGCGGCCATCTTGGATTTGAAAATTGTCATAGTGTATAGTATTCTATTAGTCAAACCCTTTCATATTGAGGAAGTTGTGAAAAAAAGGTAATTTGCCATTTTGTGGTGGCGGTCATTTTGAGTTTTTAATTTATCATAGTGTACAGTATTCTACAATTCCAGCCCTTTCATTTGACACCCATATTGAGGGAGTTGTGAAAAATATGTAATCCGCCATTTTGTGGCGGCGGCCATCTTGAACCGATTTTCATCAAACATAGTTAAGATAGTCTTCTTAGCTATGTTTGATGAAAATCGGTTACCCGACTAAATAACCTTTTAAACAAAAAACAAAATCAAAAGTAATTTATTCGTTCCACAGACACACACACACACACACACACACACAGAGACAGATACACGTCAAACTTACAAAAAACCCCGTCATTTTTGCGTCGGGGGTTAAAAATCATCATCATCATCAAACAACACTAACATCACATTAATTAAGCATTCATGTGTTTACAAATAGTAATCTATCAACATAATTATAACAACGGCCTCCCTTCTCCGCAATCTTCCTTTATCACTTTGGGTTTAAAGAATTTTTATTCTCTTTATTTTTTTATGATCATATTTTTATTTTTACCAACAAGATACTTTTAGCACAAAAGTAGTTATGAAGTTATAACTAATACTACTATTCGTACATAAGGCTGACGTTTCACTATGGGATAATGGGAGAGAACTAAGAGACTGAGAAGAGACTGAACTCCTCCTAAACGGTTGAAACGATTTTGATGAAATTTTTGTATGGGTTCCAGTGGAATAGCCAAAAAAAATCCAAAGGAATAGCCAAAAGAATTAAATAATCGACATTAGTAATTTTAATGTTATTTTTATGAATTTAAATACAGAAAATAGTTTCGAATTTTACGGACTTCAAAAAAGTATGTTATCAGTTCGATATGTATTTAGGCTTATTAAGCTAAGTAAAAATAAAAAGATAGACCATGTCGGACCAGGCTCAGTGTAGGGTAAAGCAGCTGTTACCACAAAGAAATGCACTTTAGATGAAAAAAAAGCACGATCTAAAAATGTGCACTAGCAAAAGGGCGTGTCTTCTTCTTCTTCACTTAGGTACGTCCTCAAAGATGAAGTTGAAAACAATTTTAGTTGAAAGTTTTATTGGGTTACCTACCTTTTTAATTTTTTCATATGTTTTGGCAGTTTAAAATATATAGGGACACAATTTTTGCAACTTTCGGGGTTTAACCGTTTAATGGTTTAGATTCACAATTGAACCCGATTTACAAAAAAATATTTTTGCGACCGATACAGCGATATGTCAACAAAATATATTTTACTTTTCGTCTCTATGGCGACCGCAATTGAACTGGGTAAAAAGATATATCTCACAGTGTGAAGATCAATTGCGTAATTTATTAAATATCTCGCGATATAATATTATTATATCTCGTAGTGAAAAGTCAGCTACTTACTTGTTAAGTAAGGATAATTTAGGCGATTTTTGACTAAATTATACAGCTTTTTACTTGCTATACGAATTCAAACATAACGCTGGCACAGTTGCGGGTGTAAGCGAGTATTATATCTAAAACTCTAATAACTAAACAAGTTTGACAAGTTTCACTAACATTTATTTATTGTTAAAAGGTAGATAGGTTACATAAACAACATTTGATCTTTAAAAACGGAAAACTAACATACACATAGATAATCTATATTATTACAAATTAACACTATTATAAAAAGTCGTAAAAATAGGAAAGCATGATTTAATTATCACATGCAAAAATAGAAAAAAATAATCCACTGCTTTCATCTGTTGACACCGGCGATGCGACACTGACATTATAAAAACTTGGTCAACTGTCTAAATTTTAAGGTGCCGCTTGCTGAGCGCTTGTAACCTATCTACCTTTTTACTTAAACACAATTGCAAACACATCCTTAAAAATCTTACCGTTATGTCACTCACAACGTAATTTTATTTAAACTGGGGTGTTGGTCTTCCAAAATCTGCGAAAGACGACCAAACTTGGTACGATTAAGTCGGCGGAATCGACTAACAGCGTTTTATTGCTATTTATTGTGTTTTATATTCAGATTCAGGACTATTTTAATTTTTACCGGGTAAAAATCGAAAATGGGTAGGTAAAAATGGGAAGAAATGGAAATTTACCTTAAATACCCATTTTTACTTAATATTTCATCATCATCATCATCAGCCTATCGCAGTCCACTGCTGGACATAGGCCTCTCCAATTGCACGCCACTTTGTTCTATCTTCGGCTTCTCGCATCCAGCTCCTGCCAGCCGTTTTGCGTATATCATCACTCCACCTGGCTTGAGGGCGTCCTACACTACGTTTGCCAAGCCGCGGTCTCCACTCAAGAACTCGTTTACCCCAACGGTTGTCGGTTCTTCGGCTAATATGGCCAGCCCACTGCCACTTCAACTTGCTAATCCGGTGGGCTATGTCGATAACTTTGGTTCTCTGCCGGATCACCTCATTTCTAATTTTGTCCCTAAGAGAAACTCCGAGCATAGCCCGTTCCATAGCCCGCTGAGCGACTTTGAACTGGTGGACCAGCCGTACCGTCAGTGTCCACGTTTCGGCTCCGTATGTCATGACGGGTAGGACGCACTGATTAAAGACTTTAGTCTTTAGACATTGTGGGATCGACGATGAGAAGACTTGACGTAGCTTACCAAACGCTGCCCAACCCAACCGAATTCTCCTGTTCACCTCGTCCTCGAAGTTGTTTCTACCTAACTGCAATGACTGCCCGAGGTACACATATTTTTGAACAACTTCGAGAACGGCGCCGTGCACCGCTGTCGGTTCCGGTAGTACATGTTCATTGAACATGACCTTGGTTTTATCCAAGTTCATCCGTAGGCCGATGCGTACAGAGGAGTCAGCCAGGTCATTCAGCATCCGTTGCAGGTCTTGCAGCGTTTCCGCCATGATGACAATGTCATCTGCAAATCGCAAGTGAGAAATGTATTCACCATTGATGTTGATGCCCCGCCCTTTCCAGTGCAGCGTCTTGAACATATCCTCCATTGCATTTGTGAACAGTTTCGGGGAAATAACGTCCCCTTGCCTCACCCCTCGATGCAATGGTATAGGTTTTGTTTGCTGATTCTGTACTTGGACGGACATGGTGGCGGCTTCGTAGAGACATCTCATCACTTGGATATATCGCCAATCTACTTGGCATCGCTGCAGAGACTCCAGAACGGACCAGATTTCAATCGAGTCAAAGGCCTTCTCATAGTCCACGAATGCTAGACACAGGGGCTGATTATACTCCTGGGTCTTTTGTATAATCTGCCGCACTGTGTGGATGTGGTCTATGGTGCCATATCCGCTCCGAAATCCAGCCTGTTCCGGTGGTTGGAATTCGTCAAGTCTTCGCGCAAGACGGTTCGTGATGACTCTTGAAAACAGCTTATAGACGTGGCTTAGAAGATAAATAGGTCGGTAGTTCTTCAGCCGGGTCTTATCTCCCTTTTTGAAGAACAAGACGACTACACTTCTACTCCACGCCTCCGGAGTTCTCCCTTCAAACAGGACAGCATTAAAAAGCTTTTGGAGCTCCCTCAGTACGGGTTTACCTCCAGCTTTTAACAGCTCTGTTGTAACGCCATCCTCTCCAGGGGCTTTTCCATTTTTCAGCTGTTTAAGAGCCAGCACGATTTCGTCAATGTTGACTTCTGGCAGGTCTTCGGTGTAGTGGCGTGTTAGAGTGGCTCTAGGACCCTCATTTTCAGGATCAGGTCGAGATGCATGCGAAGCGTATAACCGGCCATAGAAGCCTTCCACTTCGGAGAGGACTGCCGGCTTCGAAGAAACGACTTCTCCACTTGCTGTGGTCAACTTCGTCAGGTGGCTTCTTCCAAGAGATTGTACGAACACTTTTGACCCCCGGTTCTGCTCGATCGCTCTTTTAATCAAAAGAGTGTTGGAGCACCGAAGGTCGTGTCGTATAAGCCTGTTGATCTCTTGGTTTAGAGCGCGCTTTTCCGACGAAGTGACGGGTGGGTTTTCACGTCGTTCCTTCATTAGCCCTAAAGTCTTTTCCGAAAGCTTTGACTTCTTGCCCTTACGCTGCATTTCACAAAATCTCGTACCTTCTTCCCTGAGTATCCGAACCACATTTACGAGCTTCTGGTTTACGTCTGTACTACTACTGTCTACTCTCTGTACTGTCTACTTAATATTTAGAATTAAATAAATCCACATATTTTTCCTTACGAATAAAATTAATTATTATTTAGTCTTTGGTACGAACCATATCATTCATTTTTAACGTTTTCATTTTTGTGTTTATCAGCATAGTTCGCACAACGTACGGAAAAAATGTATGTCTTTTGAATGCACAATCAAAGTATATGTCTTATTACTCACAAGACATATATTTTGATAGTGCGTCATAGTGAGACTAGTAGAGAACGCTATTAACAATATATAACAAATGATGTCTGGTACATTTTTTTTCGTACGTTGTCTCTCTCTGTGTGTGTGTGTGTCTGTGGCATCGTAGTTCCATATCGAATAAACTACTTTTGATTTTGTTTTTTGTTTAAGGCTTTAACACTCGCCAATGACCTTGGGCATTCGACGCATATTTATGATTAGCGCCATCTGGAGACCCACCCCGCAACTCTTAAACATTAAACTAGCATTTGTCAAAGACTAAAACAAATCCAGACGAAACTCAAAGAAAAATATTTCTACCTAATATTAGTAGTATAATAATTACTTTGTGATGTCATGACAATGTTTTGTTACTGATCATTATGGTTCAAACCAAGTTCAAGACTTACCAAAAACGTAGTTAGTTTAACTGAGCTTTGTATGAAACAAAACTATTTTCAGTTTAATAATGAGTACTTTCTACAGAAGGAGGGTCTAGCTATGGGGTCACCTTTAAGTCCATTGATGGCAGACTTATTCAAGGATTACTTCGAAAAGAAATATGTTAATGATAATAATATTCTATATTATATATAAAATTCTCGTGTCACAGTTTTCGTTGCCATACTCCTCCGAAACGGCTTAACCGATTTTGATGAAATTTTTTGTGCTTATCCGGTATCTATGAGAATCGGCCAACATCTATTTTTCATCCCCCTAAGAGTTTGTTTGAACGGGATAATCTCAGGAACTACTGGGCCGCATTGAAAATATATTTTATTGTTGGATAGCCCATTTATCGAGGAAGGCTATAGGTTATAACATCACGCTACGACCAATAGGAGCGGAGCAGCAATGAAAAATGTTGTGAAAAAAAAAGGAAGAAATAGAAAAAAGGGAAAATTTACGCAGACGAAGTTGCGCGGGTCAGCTAGTATTCTATATTATTACAGATATGTTGATGATGTTTTACTGGCTTGGACAGGAACTGAACGACAACTCCACAACTTTGCCAATGGGTTAAACAACAAGCATCCAAACATAAAATTCAAACTGGAAATCGAACAGGACAGCACACTTACCGATTTACGGTAGATAATCTAAAAATTGAGAAATAAAATATTTTCCTAAAAAAAAAATAAACCGAAAACAAAATAGGTACCTACTTAACAAAAACTGGACAAGAGCATGTCGGACCACGCCCAGTAGGGTTTCGCATCCGTTATTACAAATAAATGCACTACATATGAAAAAATCCGATTTTTATAATTGCCGGCAGAAAAGCGGATGTTCATGGCAATGTTGAGAAACGCAGTTTTTTGACAATAACTCTATGTTGGTATATCTGATCATGTCGAAAATAGTTTGAGTTTAAAGTATTTATTAAGGATAACTTTTGTGTTTTTTTTTATTTTAGTGGTCATACGGTTCAAAAGATAAGGGGGGAGGGGGCACAATTGAACTTTCGTAGCCATTATTTCCAAAAATATTCACTTAATAAAAAAGTATAAAAGTGAAAATAACTATAAGCGCTACCCATTAATCTAATAATTGAAGTCAATACCAAGTCATGTTGATACTTTTAATGTCATTATTAGCTTTTTAGTGCCATTTTGCTGTTTTGTTCAATTCATTTTTTTTTTAATTACAGTAGTGTTATCATTTTTGAAACTTGCTAGTAGGTACTTATAAGGAGTTTAGTACTAGGAAGTTTCAAAGAATAATAATAATAAGTACCTACGAACAAGATAGCTGTGAACAAGTATATTTTAAAAAAGTTTAACAATAATAAAGCAGCCGCTTCAGAACGGGTTATATAAACAAAAATATAATACAAAATCTCGTGTCTGTGCTGTTCATCGTTGGAGAGTTCTCTCGCCAGGAGTCAACCCTGAGTGTAGCAGCCATCTCATGCTGGATTTTAAAACAGTCAAAAACAATTATGTCCATTTACAAAATTTGGTGCCTGTGCTGTTCGCCGTTGAGGAGTTCCATTATACACCTACTGACTTCATCATCAGATCAGCGGGTATTAATGGTCACGAGTTAGGCAGATTTCTTTAAAATATTACTAAACAGTCTCAATATTGGTTCTAAAAATATTTGAAAAAGACCATTTTACATATTTTTTAATTTCCTATCCGATGGTGTGATATATTTATTGACGCATTCTTCCTTGACACGGCATTGCACGCTATGGGAATAAAAAGACGTTCATAAAATGTTTTTTTATTCAATATGTAGCAAGTCATTTAAAATTGTGTTTAATTGAGATGAACAGGAACAGAATGATCTTATTGGTGGTATTTTTTTATTAGCGGTATAATCGGTAGGTTCTTCAGCATTTCGAGTTAAAAAGACACGATTGGCGCGTGTTAGCCCCTTAAAAGGTTATTTAGTCGGGTAACCGATTTTCATCAAACATGGCTAAGAAGACTTTCTTAGCTATGTTTGATGAAAATCGCCGATATATTCAAGATGGCCGCCGCCACAAAATGGCGGATTACATATTTTTCACAACTCCCTCAATATGGGTGGCAAATGAAAGGGCTGGACTTGTAGAATACTGTCAATCAATCAATCAATCATTCAAAATTTTATTTGTAAAACATGAGTACAATTCATAGGTCTCAAAAAGCTAAACATATTGCGCCATGATTTGTCATAGGACTTACAAATATAGTTTTTAGTAGTACAATACAACCATTATTATTATTATACAAAATAAAAAAAATAAAAAAGATAAATTATGCTTATTTATGAAAAGAGCCGTATCCAATATGTATAATGATAACAGAGTTAAGAGATTTAGGGATTTAAAGTACGGTATACAGCTGTCCGTTAATTTCAGACCACACATCGATCGAATACATCTTTTCTGCATTCTGAAAATTAACTCACGGTCCGTCGAGTGGCCCCAAAAGATAATCCCAAATCTTAACGCTGACGCTACTAAACCATAATAGGCTGTTATTAAAGCTTCACGGTTAATGCGTTTTGATAATTGAAATAGTGCATATGCCGATTTATTTAGACCTTTACACAATTCTTCTACATGTGATTTCCAATTTAGCTTTTCATCGATGGTTACTCCTAAAAATTTTGCCTTAGATACAGTTTCTATTTTGTAGTCTTTATATGTTCATTATTATTCGGTACTTCACATCGCTGATGGAAGTGCATGATTTTTGTTTTATTTAAATTAATTTTCAGATTATTATTATTAAGCCAATTATTTATGATGTCAATGAGGGAATTATTTATGTCACTTCGATATCTGTCCAAATTAGTACATTTTATTACACATGTGCTATCATCAGCAAAGAGCACCATTTTATGTTTTATTGAAATTGGATGATCATTTATGTAGATGAGGAATAGTAGCAGCCCTAGCACGCTGCCTTAAGGTATACCATATCTTATATATCGGAGCACTGACATGTGTTTTACTTCCAGCTTAGTTTTTGAACATATTCTGGAAATTTCAGTACATTGCAATCGATTGCTTAAATAAGATTCAATAAGTTTATATGCGTTTCCTCTGATACCATATCCATATAATTTACTAAGCATTTATTTTATGATTTACGTAGTCGAAGGCTTTCGTAATATCGGTATATATGGCACAGACTGGTGTATTTTTATCTACAGACGGCATAATGTTAGATAACAAGTCGAATATAGCCATATTTATTGTCCTATTCTTGCGAAACCCTTGTTGTTCTTTACAAAACAGATCAAACCTTTCAAAGAAACTGTAGATGGAATCAAATATCATTTTCTCAAAAATTTTAGAGAAAATGTTAACTTTTGCTACTGGCCTATAATTTTTCATTTTGTCTTTTATTATGTTTCCTGTGAAGAGGTCTGATAATCACCTGTTTTAGATTATTCGAATATTTACCCTCAGTAATGCATAAGTTTATAATGTGTGTTAATGGTGGACCTATTATTTCCTTAACAATTTTTTACTGTGCACTATGATAAATTAAAAACTCAAAATGACTACAAAATGGCAAATTACCTATTTTCACAACTTCCTTAATATGGGTATAAAATGAAAGGGTTTGACTAGTAGAATACTATACACTATGACAAAATTCAAATCCAAGGTGGCCGCCACCACGTACCACACGATATTTTTCTGACTGATCTTTTTAACTATGCGATCAACATTTTGAACTCTTACCTATATCACATGAACTATGGGGCGCAGACACACCTTGTTTGCATTCAAGCTTCTGGTTTTGACGAGATCTTCGTGATCACGGAGTCAAAATGTTTAAAGGGCTATATCACTCGAAGTATGGTGGTAAAAACTTTAAACATCCATATCTTACATACTTTGTACAATTTCAGGCGGTTTTGGGCTAGGCTTATCCAGGCTTTTCATCACACCATCGGCCCTTAGGTCTTACGGTGTTTGATCGCGAGGCTGCCAATATAGCACTGTTTCACTCCATACTCCATCTACCATCTATGTGCTCGACTACTACCTCCAATACTCTTGTAGCATAATCAGCCCATCTCCACTTCAATTTGCAAGCTAGTTCTGCAGTATCTATGACTTTAGTAGTTCTCCGCGCCACACTATAAAAGCTTAATCAAGAAGGCGGTCATGCGTTTTCCAATACATTTGATTTCTATTAAATCAGTAGTCAAGTTGATACTTAGGTACTAATCGAAAGAGTGTACAATTTTTATGTTGGTTCTTCTAACTTAATCTCTGTTATACGAGTCTAACGGTCGGTCTCAATAATCTATCTATCGATGGATTTAGCATATATATAACTGTAGCTATATATTTGACTTAAGCTCCATACAAAATATGTCAAAATTCTACCTCTAGTAGCCGAATCCATCGATAGATACATTATTGAGACCGGCCATAAGAAAAAAAATCACATCAGTTAAAGTGCAGTGTGTTTATTAAAAGGGGTGTAACCTTATTCTTATTATTATAAACATATTTATTCAGGGTATCCTAATTTGTAGTGCCTTAGGTCCTGTACTTGAATTAAATTATATATATTTGTGTAATTTTCTTAACGAGCTGCATTTAACATATTAAAGATGCCGTAGGCTTGACGACACATCTGAAAAAAATATTGAAGTATCAATAGTATCCTGATGGCACATCCATTTACGAGATTCTGCACTCGTATTTAAGAAAAGCAATCAGAAACCATTTGGTGTGAGTAACTTCACCAAAGCTCACTGTGAAAAAATTACCTCAGCGAAGGTATCGAGATTCATCTCATAAAATATGGTACGTATACCCATAGGTGTTTTTGCTTTTGTTAACATAAACAAAATAATCTTGCGTACTCTTTTGTGAGGACATGTCTCCCAACCCGAGAAGTATATTGATTGACGTAAATTCTCGCTCTGGAAGGAAATTATAGTAATAAATATAATATGAGTAAAGATTTTTTATTATACGGTAGGCACAATAGGAGTACATATTAATCAACAACATGAGACACCAACAAGTACCTGGGTCAAATTATTTATTTTACCTACACAAAGGACCGACAGATAAAAAAAAGGTTAAGGCTTTAGGCATTACAAATATGATGATCTTTACGACGTAAAAACAAATTTAACTTGGTATTATTGAAAAAATAAAAAAAAAATAAAGAAAGAATATAAAATAATATTAAATATTATTATTTCATTTATCTTACTGTGAACATTGGTAATCACGATAAGATAAAAGAAACAAAAATATTTATTATTATTTTTAATTTATTCTTAGATAACTAAGACGTAGGTAACTCGAAAAGTTCTGAGACAGGAAAAAATTATACAGGATATTAAAAATATTTTTTGTTGTCGAAATACTCTCCTTCATTCTTTATGCAAAGTTCCATTCGCCGAAACCAGCTATTAAAACACTTTTGCCAGTCTTGATCCGATAGGTCCGATATTTCCATTCCGAGCAAACAGATCTATGATTTTCCAACTTTGTTGCCGACACATGCCTGCTGCGAGAAAACAAAACTAACCACCATTTTTTTACCAACGTTATGAGGTCTTTGCAGTTGTAAGGGCAACTTTCCTACTGAAAAAACCCATACTGTCGACTGTCACTTATTCAAATCAAATCAGTTTATTTACAAGAAAAAGTTTAAAGTTTATAATAATTATGAAGTACTATCACATTCTACCATAACAATGGTGCGTAAATTAAGCCATTATTATACATTAAGTATAAATTAATAGAAAATTAAGACTATACAAAAAATAATTCAAAATGACAGAAAAGATTATTATTGTACAATTCAATTATCTACATCACTCTTAACATTCATTATGTTTATTATTCTCTTTAAATGACATAAATTAATTTACAATGTGATAGTTTTCCTTCATATACAAACCGCGCAAGTTTACTGCAGAGTATGTAACTCTACATGATCCTTCTAATTATAATTTTTGTTAAGTAAAAATCCCAGAAAATTAACTGTCCGCTTCCTCTATTTTATTACCTGACTGTAAGGATGGGTTATGTTTTTCGCGCGTATCTTGTATGTACAGTACTCCAAAAGTAATAATGCGCATAGAAATCTTCGGAAATCTTCGTCATTGTTCGGCAACGGTCGTATTACCCGAGCGTCGAAAGACGATATTTATATAGAGTGGTTAAGAGCAATTTCTCTATGCCTAATTTTATATATTATGTGTTTTGTGCTAAAACAGATTTGATTTACCTGTAACGAAATTTGATTCGATAATTCCATGTAAGTAAATAGCGAAAACGCTACAATCATTGTTGGAGTGATTAGTTTTCAAGTGTCTTACCGAAGTTGGTGTAATTATGGAGGAAAAGGTTTAAATAACATAAGGTTTTATTAGAAGGAGAAAAAAACGTTTTCAAATAGAGGTTTACATAAAATATAATCAAAATCTCAGTTCAAATTTGTTTACAGCACTAATCATTCCAGAAAAATAATACAATTATAAAAAAATTAATCAGAATCGAGGAAGACCTCTATTCCCGACATCGCAGATTCATCAGAAGTTTCATTATGCTCTTGTTCATTTACACTTTCCTCACTGCTATCACCTGTGTAAATAATCAGTTTATCGGAATAACTATCGATTCTTGGCTCAAATTTTCTATATTCATCTTCGCATTGAACCGCATGATCAGAAACTTTTTTCCATTCTTCTGGTCCTATTTTATTGATTTTTTCTAATATAGCATCTTTAACTGACGTCACAGTCATTGCAATATTTCTCTTGGCCACGTGTTGCTTTATTTGGGACCAAATATTTTCAATAGGGTTAAAATCGGGATGATATGGTGGCAATCGTATAATTTTATGCCCATGTTCCTCCATTATACGGTCAATGGCAAATTCTGTGTAATTTTCTTTGTATCTTTGTATAATTTTATACAAATCGGGTTTCAGTTTCTTTGGGTCATGCGGAATGTTGTGTTGTTGTAACCAAGCTGTCATTTGTGGTTTAGATGTGTTTGAGTTTGGTGGTTTCACAGACAGCTTATTATGATATGGGGCGTTGTCTATTACCAACACACTATTAGGAGGCAAGTTGGGAATCAATTGATTGCGTAGCCAAGTTTGATAACGTTCCGCGTTTATTTCTTTATGATAGTCACCTTCTGAGTCGACACATTTATGTAACATTAGAGCCCCTGGGACGAAGCCTTTTTCATTGCCTGCGTGTACAATAATTATTCGCTCTCCTTTGGAAATGGGTTGTTTGATACCTTTTTTGTTGCTATCTTGCCAAGTTTTACCCTTAGTATGTGATGTGTGCACATACGACTCGTCCATAAATACTATGTTTCTACCAGAACTCCTCAGCTGTTGTATTTCTCTGAGATATTTGATCCTTTTTAGGCGTATATCATGTTTTTCCATAAGTAATTGTCTGTTATTATCAGTTTTCAGAAACCTAAACCCCATGTCTTTCAAGATCAACCTTAAAGTCTCGGCACAGCCTTTGAAATTAATAGCTTCGATCAACTTTATTCTTAAATTATTTACAGTTGGGAGTTCTTTCAGCGTCAATTGAAAATTGTATATCATATTACGAATAACACAGTAGTCGAAATCATCAAGTACCAGCCGAAATCTACTTTTAGGTCTTCCTTTTTTCGGTGTAGAAAATTTCTTTGATTGATTATGTTTTTTTTCGTTTAAGATATTACTCAAAGTTCGTCGCGAAATTCCTGTAGCTTTTGTAACACGGTCTTGAATTTTTTTAAAATAACCATCATGGTCTCTGTTGAAAACATTGGCTTCATTTAAGAAATAAAGGTACACATTAAATACCATTTGCCGTGCTTGTGAATTAAGCGGTTTTCCACGTTTAAATTTATCCATTTTGGAAGAATTCGTCTGAAAGAAAATGGCATGGGCAGAGTTAGGTATATATTTTTTATGCATGTTTATCTATTTATTTAATTTAAATAAATCTCATTTTTTAAATGTTTTTCTAGTACTTAATATGTATTTAATGTAGGTATTTTATTTTTTTAATATTAAAAAAACGTGAAATATGTTATTTATTTTCCTTTTTTCAAAATATACTATTTAAATCTGAATAAGCTAATTAATGTTGAAATTATATTTACCAAGAAGGGTGTGTAATAGCAGCTCTATATATTTCCACAAATAGAGAACACGTGCAGTCACTACCAATATATAAAGACGACTGACAGACATTTCGCTGACCGGCGACAGCTGCCGAACGCCCGATTTGTTTTCGATTGTGCACACATGATATTGACTCCTATCTCTTTTAAACAAGGTGCAAAATGCAAATGCCTTGTTTAGGGCTCTTACGATTCCATGATTCGAGTGTTTCCGGGAATACGACAATTAGCGAAGATCTGCATGTGCATTATTAATTTGGGAGTACTGTATGTATGTATGTAATATTCTTTATTACCTGATATCTCACAATCCACGTAAAGGATTTATACAATTAAGATGTCGTTAGATTCATCTTGATTGCCCAAGTGTTCTTCGTTATGTGACATTTGAAAAAAACAAACATGGCGGCTGTGAGATGTCAAAATAAAGAAGTGTTAAAAAAATGTTTTGAATACTGCATTAAGGGTATCAAATTAAAGGGCTCATCTTAAGCATTTCAAAAAGGTATGACATGATTATGACTGTAATACTAAAAAAGTTAGTTAGCAACCATTCTTTTTTCAATTTTCAATACTTGACAATAGCTGTGATAAAAGTTGGTTGTTACAAATACAATAATTGCATTTTTGAAAGATAGAAAAATTTGAATCCAGACTCAGGAATCGAACCCGAGACTTCCGTAGCCAAACCGGGGCCAGAAGCGAACCACCTATCTGGACTATGTTACTAGATATCAAATTCTTCTATCTCTTAATGCTTACGGGTTAGGCCCCCGTAGCGTCATCTAGTTGGAAGTTAAAGAACTATCACGGCTTTTGTTATTGCTTCGTTACAGAGAGCATTTTAACAAATTATGATGACGCGGGCCGAATATTGGTTGTTACATCCTATAACTACTAAAAAGTATTAAATAAAATAATAAATTATAAAAATAAAAAACCCGCCTGCACAAAGAAGATGGAAAAAGATCCCCTACATAATACTGCCTCTGTGGCGCGGTGGGAGTGTGTCCGACTACAACGCAAGAGGTCGTGGGTTCGATTCCCACACGGGACACCACTTTGTGTGAACCACAAATTGTTGTTTCGGGTCTGGGTGTAATTTGTGTCCGTGACTTGTATGATTGTAAAGTCCCCCGTGACACAGGGCTTGTACCCAATTGCGGGAGTTGTCTTTTAAAAAAAAAAAATATATACAATTTCATGCAGTCGGAGGCACTTCACTAAGTTCATCGAGATTCATTAATGCCTCCGACTGCATAAAATTGTATAATTATGTAGGGGATCTTGTTTCCATCTTTTTTGTGCAGGCGGGTGACTAAAGTTTTATTTAAATTAATATTTAAGTTATTACTAGCTAACCATTTAATTATTTTTTTAAGTGTAATATATATGTCCTGCTCATATGGTTATTTTATCACATTGAACTATAAGAGTAGTATCGTCTGCAATAAAATCTCGAGTAGGTAATATTAGGTAGGTAATTCATGTCCGAAAGCAAACGCGAGATCCGACGACAGCAAAGCTTCCTCACTCTAAGAGGCTCCCCGAACTAACGCCAAGAATCTCTCGATGTCCGAGTAAGTAATTCGTGGATCTTCTTACACTGTCATTTCAGCACTCCATACATTTTCTGCTGTTACTGCTGCCGTTTATGGTCATCTTCGAGGATTGTTTTACTCCATCTAAAAACTGCTGCTTGAGATGACGCAGACTCCCCAAACACTGATTGTAATCGCTGAAGGCTAAGTTTTTTATGTATTTCATAAAATATCATAGCACGAAAATATCGCGATTAAACTCCATTGTTGCAAAGAAAACTGCGTAAAATGACTAGAACATATTTTTTTATAAACCAGTAACCTGGCTACCCGACTATATGGAAGTATGTATATATGTCATATTCATTATAACCTGATAGCTCCCAATCCACTGAACGGATTTATACAATTAAAACGTCGATTGCCCAAGTGTTATTAGATATGTGATGTTTGAAATAAAAGCAAATATGGTGGCTGAGCCGCAAATATGCTGGTAGCATAATAAGATTTCATATGGCACTCGACGTAAAATTATATCGACACAATAAGTTAAACTTAACACTACAAAATCATATGATTATTGTTAATGTAAACGACTAGTCTGTTGGTCTAACAGTTAGTGACCCTGACTGCTAAGCTAGAGGTCGTGGGTTCGACCCCCACCCAGGATAAAGCTTTGTGTAATGACCACAATGGTTTTTTCTGTGTCTGGGTGTAATTTATCTATAATGTGTATGTATTTAAAAATATATAAGTATGTTTAATAGTTGTCTGGATGCCATAGTACAAGCTTTTTTTAATTTGGGATCAGATGACGTTGTGTGAGTTGTCCCAAGATATTATATTATACTTATATAGCAGCTTTACGTTGACATGCTCTACACTACTGTTGTTTATTTGAGAATTCACAATCACTTGGCAGACGACACAAAAAGGCACGTACTTCCTCCGAACGTTCTTCGCGGGCTGACGAGAGCCCTGGTATCTTTGAAGGATGCCTTCGCGCCGTACGTAAGCTGCTCACGATACGCAGATTCAATTATGTGTTTCCATTGGAATTTTTAGAATGTAACTCAGTACGAAACCAATATATTTGCCGAAACCAAAATGAGCAAGATGATTTGTTCTGTGTCTGGGTGTTATATATCTATAATATGTAGGTATGTATTTAAAAAATTATAAGTAAGTTTATCAGTTGTCTGGTTTCCATAGTACAAGCTATGCTTAGTTTGGGATCAGATAGCGTTGTGTGAGTTGTCCCAAGATATTATTAAAAAAAAAAATGTAGGGGACTACATTTTAAATTATTTTTTAGAAATCCGTGTATTGACACAGACACACAGGGAGAGAGAGAGAGAGAGACACTGTAATCCGCCATCTTGCCGCAATCTTGCATAAAAATATTACTGATAACAGTAGTAAAAATTAATTAAACATAACAGCTGAATGTGATTTAAGGACACTCTACCGACGTGAACCCACTCCTAACACAAGCCTTTGAGCTTACCTGGAGGGGTTAACAAGATTGCTAGTAATGTGGAACTGAATCCCACATTGCTAGTTCTAAGTATATCTTTTAGAAAATGAACAAAAAAAATGTATGGCATGAAAATAAGCGGATTTCGAGAACGCCTTTCAGATCCTCAATAATCTTAGATACATTTCTAATCTAAGCTTATTAATAATTTGCCAATTTTCATGAAAACAGAAATGACAGCAAAATGATAGTAAAAAAGTTGATAGCCAATTTAATAATAGTGAAAACTTAGTACCAGAGGTAGAGACTCACCTGGTCCATAAGAAGGTCACTATAGTAACACGGAACAAAAAAGTGTAAGATACTACCGGCAAAGAAGACGACCATATCCGGATTCTTCTGAATATTGCTCAAATCCTAGAGAATAAGGGACAAAATAGGAAGTTAAAAATACAAGTTTTGCAAACATAACTGATATACACATCACTTAACAAATGAAATAGGCATGTTGTAAGTAAAAAAACCAGGCAAGTGCATGTCGAGCCACGCACAATGTAGGGTTACATAACTGCCCAGCACAATAATGCGGACCTTTTTTTTTTTTTGTTTTTTTTTTTTTGTTTCACACTACTTACAACGTTATGTAATTGTAATTTTCAATGGAATATGTACAAAAAATTTGTTACTTCACAATTGGTCGGCTGATACCTACTCGTCAACTTGTAAGGCCTGCATAGCAGTTTTCCCTTTTAATTCCTTAATATACACTATTACTCTGATTTTTTTCACATCCCAATAACAACCATGTAGCTGGCAGGAGGGTTGGGGCACTTTACACGTATTTTTTTCACTTTAAAACTTTCGCTTAATATTTCACAAACGAATCCCTAAATCGAATCGAAAAATGGTCTTAACAACCATTACCCTTACCAACCAAAATAAACCTAATTTTGTTTTTTAGGACTTTTTTTACCATTTTCTCGCTATAAGTATGTAATATAATTAGTCTGGCCATAAATACTGTTACATAAAAACTGTTCTTTTTTCAGCGTTTTAATTACTTTGAATTTGGAACGTTTTTATTATTTTTAAAAGTTCAATTTCGCGCCACTTTACATATTTTTTCGTGTTCATTATCAAATTTTTCATTGTCATTATTATTTTAAAGAAAATAGGATTGCGGTGATCGCCTTGCACATAGTGGGTATGGAGCCGTCGGTCATATTCCAGATACTTCAAAAGCTTGGTATCAGCCGTATGTTTGTATATCGTACTATCAACAGATACAACAACACTTCCTCTGTCGAAGACTAAGCTGTTAATGCTGTTAAAGCCAGAATTCGTCAAAATCCCATTAGGAAGCAAAAATCTTATCGCGAGAAATGAAGATTCTCGCTAGGATTCTGTCGCGTATTATAAAACAAGACCTGAAGCTCGGTGCTTATAGTCGATATATAGGACGTGCACCAAATCAATCTTTACAATTAGAGTGAGTGGATTGATCAAAACGCCATCTGTTGCGATAAGCAGGTGAAGGGCACAGAAATATTCTCTATACCGATGAAAAAAAATTTACGATTGAATAGCACTACAATAAGCAAAATGATAAATAATTCTGGCTTGAAACCAACGTTCCGGACTTTATAAGAGCTTAAGACTGGCCCTAATCTAGCCCAGACCTCAACCCTTTAGACTGCAAATTATGGTCAGTTTTAGAGGATATGACTTGCTCTAAACAACACGGTGACATTGAGTCTTTTAAAAAACCTCTGGAGCAAGCAGTGGCAAAATTTACCATGGAAACAGTGCGTAAATTCATGGATTCGTGGCCAGACAGATTAAAGGCCTGTATAAAAGCCGCAGGTAGCCATTTTGAATAGATAAATGTTTTTATTTTTTCTGAGACTTTAATAAATATACATACATATGAGTTTTAGTAATATTACACTACTTCATTAAAAAAAAATGTATTTTCATTTGTAACAGAACTTATGGCCGGACTAGGTATATCCATGTCAAATTACAGCTTTCTAGTACTAAAAGTCTCAGAGCTTACCTGGGGACAGACATACGGACAGACATAGCGAAACTATAAGGGTTCCGTTTTGTTATTTTGGCTACAGGACCCTAGAAAACAAACATTTTTTTTATGATTTTAAATTATTTAAGAAAATAAGATAACACTGACCATTCCACTGGAGAATTTATAAGACGTCTATGGTCTGAATATAAAGTTTCAAACCACTCAATATTGCTTTCCTTATAGGTAACTTTATAAGAAACGTGAGTGGGACTCGCATTTAGCCGGATTTGATTTCAGGTTCATTTTAACCGACTCCAAAAAAGGAGGTTCTCAATTAGATTTCGATTTTTATATACATTTATATTATGTATGTTTGGGCATGACTCCGTGAATTATAAGCGGATTAGCCACATTTATAGTTTTGGTGGAGGTTTTTTTTTTGAAAATGGTTCCAATTAATTTTTGTAGAGAGCTGATCAGGAGTTTCGAAGACTGACAACGGAACTCCAATAAATGCTAGTAATTTATGTTTATTAATTGAATTAATTTGTTTAATTTAATGTAAAATCATAAGTAAAATTTTGTAATGTTTTATTTGGCACCAACTTCAAATTTTTTTTTTAATGTCATTGTCTTATCCGTTTTTACACTATTACCATTTTTTAGGGTTCCGTAGCCAAGATGGCAAAACGGAACCCTTAGAGTTTCACCATGTCCGTCCGTCCGTCCGCACCTTTGCTCAGAGACTACTAATAGTCTCTACACTTACAGCCTCGTAGCACTAATGCTAGGAGACTGTAATTTTGCATTCAAATTGAATTGACAAAGTGAAAAAATAAAATCAAGAAAAACAAATTTATTAGGGTACCTCCCTTGTAAAATGGGGGTGTGATTTTGTTTACCTACCCCATCGTGTGGGGATCGTTTGATAGGTCTTTTTTAGATCCTTTTGTAAAATATTAAGCTTTATAGTGCACATTTTTGTTAGAGGCAGGTGTTCCCCCCCTCCTGCCAGCTAAATGGTTGATGTTGGGTATGTAAAAAAATTCACGGTAGTAGTATGTATATTTAAATTAAAAGGAAAACTATCACAGCTAAGTAGGCTTTACAAGTTTACGAGTAACAGCTGATCAAATGAGAAGTAACAAAATTTTCGTACAAATTCCATTGAAAAATATTATTAAGCAGATACGGGTATAAGTAAGTATGAAACAAAAACAACAGAAACCCACTTCTTAAGCTACAATATTCGGATGGGGGAGGGGACAACGGAACCCTGCATTGTGCGTGACCCGACACGCACTTGTTTTGTTTTAAAATCCTTTAATTTGGAGTTACATGATAATTGTTTATTTTTTAAGTCGGCAATCTTTATTTTGCAAAAAAGTTTTTATCCCTGTTATGTTTAGGTATAGTCTTCTCTTTGCCTAAGGCACTTTGTTAAGTTATTTCATTCGTTATTAAATTGACTATTATTTTATCTCCTTACCTTAGTTACATGTTTTAGAACCTTTAAACTAACCTGAACAATTAGAAACGCGCTGAATGGTAGCAAAAAAACTGTTGTTTTCATATTGCATTCGTATAAAACTGAGAAGTATCTTCCAATGCGATCCATGAATCTACACAAAGAAAGAACATTAATTAAAACATATCAAGTACTGCTTTAATGATATAGAGTAAATAATTATGTAGAGTAGATACGTAATACGTACTCATAAAGACTTTGCATTTTTATGACGACGGTTTTTAATTCTCGTTCAATTTTGTTAGGATCGTCGAATTCATCGAATATTCTACCTAATCGTTGATTGAGCAGAGATAATTGGCCACATACATGTAGCATAAATATAGGCACTAAAGCGTCAAAACCAACATACAATGATGCAGTAAATACGTCAAATAGTAAGGTTAATAGAAAAAACGCCCAAAATGCAATAGAAACATTATTCTTGTAGGTTTCTAATGGTTCAGGCAATTTTATATCAAACATTTGTACAAGTCTGAATTCTCCAATAATATAATAATAAGTCATAAATACGAAAGCTTTCAGCGGGAAAGAAATACATGTGCCAAAACCACCAGTGAACAATAATTTGCATACGAGAACACCTTTATTTGCGTATTCTTGAACAATGTCCTTTTCTTCATCTGAATAATCGTTGTCCCCACTGTAATCTTTATCTACAAACTTTATCAAATCTTTAATGTCTTTTTGACGCATTAGCATTAGAATATACTTATATGTAATATTTATTGCAACGACGACCATTGCGCTATTTTTGCTGGCTTCTGCGAATTCTCCGGCTTTTATATGATGTGTGAAAATTGAATAACAAAGAAAAAATGTGCAAGCTGCAAACACTCCGATAAAAACAAAAAACTGTAACATCCACGTTAAATTTTTGGGGCTATCTGGATGTGCTCGATTCAAGCGTAAAGCAGTGGTTGCTATTCTAAACGTTTCTTCAAATTTTAGGTTTATAGATTTCTTCATTTTGTCACCTACTTGGAGCGCTGTGAATTGCGATGTACTGAAAAATGCAAAATACTCCAACGTAATAAAACAGGAATGATTAACGGTTATGTTGAAATATGTGGAATTTATTCGTAGAGAAACTAAGGGTGCAATTGACGTTAATATCTGGTTTAAAATAAGTACTGGCATTTTTTGCAGGTTGGCTTACTTAAAAGTATGTTTATTTTGTGATAATCTTTTAACTACATTCATAATAATCATACAGAAAATCATGTTAGTACATTGTTAATCATTAGGTAAGTACATTATTAAAAGCTTGAAGAAAGTAAAATGTCCGTCACAGTAGTAGCACGACAAGTGCTTTCAAAAAGCAATCATACTCGTCATACGAAACACACCATCAACGATCAAATTACTTACTCGTTACCCACATTAGGGATATGGTGTTCATATGGTTCCAGACGGTTGTCATTTAAAATGCCTATATGATTAGCTTCTGTGAAGAAAATACCAGGAGGTAATATGTCAGTATGTAATAATGGTCTAGCTTATGTCAGAATTCTTTCAAGCGGTTCATATGTACATGTTCAGGTATATTATTTTAATGGATGAGAAGATTTTTTAGTTCATAGTTGTGGGAGTGCTGGATACTAAATATAAAACTGCAAGTTTGAATACGAAACTCAGTTTTACGTTCAGCAACTGGTGCTACTAATGTGGGCTACAAGTCAACCAAAATCAAATGGAAGATGGACGTCGTAGTCGAGGCAAGCCTAAGAAACGTTGGCGAGAAGACCTACATGCCTTTGAGAAGATGTGGGAGGAAAAAGCTCCAGGCAGGGAGGTTTGGAAGCGTATGGGGAAGACCTTTGCCCAGCAGTGGGACATTACAGGTAAATTAAAACAAACAAATGGTTGTATTTCACTTTTTAGTAGTTTGTATGTATAAATATGGAAGTTATCTATAATTGCACCACGATAAATAGTGATTGATATTATTATAGGATACCTACCTTGGTAGGTACTATAACTGTTGGTGCAATAATTCAGAGTGACATGGTAATGGGTACCTTAATCATACACTACTCTCATATTAACTTTCAATGAAGGTCACAAAAAAAGAATAAGTCTGTCATTTTGTCGTCTAATTTGACGTAATTAAAAAGTAATTCCCTTGTACATAAAAATACTAGACCGCTTCTGCAGTTTCGCCTTGATGGTCAAATTACATACAATTCCAATTTATACCAATTTTCGCGTGGTTGCTATACAAACATGGAATTATTTTTATATACTTTATTATATTAAAATTATTACGTTTATAATTCACAACATAATGTTTGGATGTTTGTTGCTCTCAATAGCACGCACGTGAGAAATATGGTGAGAGATAGGGCTACTTAAGGGCGCCCTAGTCGTTGATTCTACGACACAAACGCGCATAAGTGATAACTCCTTTGTGTGAGGTTGTAAGTCAAAGCTTAAAATTAATATCAATTCGTTTTATCATAAACTAGGCCTGTAGACAGACATAATTGAAATTAAATTAATATTTTGAAAGTTATAAATTACAAGCCTTAAAACATATAAGAATGTTAACAATTTGAACAATTTTGGCGTAATTCCAATGTTTTAAGGGTATAAGTCTGGACTACAGGTACGATTTTTAGAACTGTTTTTTTATAAAAATATCAGTCACAGCTCGACAGTTACTGCGCGATAGGGCTCAGCGTGGTCTCAAAAATCACTGCACAAACAGAGAGGCGCAGCTCAAAGGCAGAAGTAACTGCGCGAGCTGATGTATGAGCGTGAACTTAGAAGCTATCGAGCGAGCTGGGCGTACAGCGTGTATTTTACTGTGCAGGCAGGGAGGTAGCGCCCTTAGGGACCGTCTCCACGGTCGAGAGAATCGCAACGATTCTGCTCTATAGTAGAGCAGAATCGTCGGATAGTCTCCACCAACTTTCGAGGCGGGACGCTTGCGTTTGCGTTCGCCTCACGCTACGATAGCGCGATGTTTCGCAGCGAGTGCGCGGCGACACCATGACGTTTCTCTCATACTCAGCCCTTCGTCACAATGCCGCGATAATATCGCCGGGTAGACAACGTTTTAAGAGAGCGTATCGGTGGCCCGACGATAATATCGTCGCGATTTTCTCCTTTAAGGTTCATTTCCGAGCATCGCGGCCGATCGCGAGCCGCTCGCGGCATACGACAAGCGGCTGACGCTCGCGGCCGATGCGACAATATTCACAGTGCGCGCGCTGGCCTACGACAGTCGTCGGCCGCGCGCGTCTGTCACTTACCTCAGCCGCTTGTCGTAAGCCGCGAGCGGCTCGCGATCGATCGCGATGCACGGAAATGAACCTTTAGATATCACTGCCCGAGCAAAAGGAACCTACAGGAAACTTAAAAGACAGTCACTGGACGAATAAAGGCGCAATCTGCAATATTACTGCGCAAGAGGAGTACTACTGGAACTTAGAAGTCACTGTGCAAGCAGTGCGTAGATATAAGTTATTGCAAGAGCTGACAAGCGCAGCGTTCTGTTTGAAGCCAATGGGTGAGTTGCAGCCACAGCGCGATTACAAAAGTTAGAGCACAAGGAGAAGGGCGCCGCGTATATTTCCAAGCACGAGCAGGGGAGCTCAGCGCCAAACTTAAAATCCACCGCGAGCAGAGGGCTTATCGCGAATTTAAAAGCAACTGCATAAGTTGGTGCCTTTGGTCAATCTTCAAAGCCACTCTACAAGCAAAGAGATGCAACGAAAATTTAGAAGTCACTACGCTGCAAGTCACTGCTAGCAAGCTAGGGCCGCAGCACATTCTTAAAAGTTATTGTGCGATGGGGGACTCAGCGTGGTCTCACAAATCACTACGCAAACAGAGGGGCGTAGTGCAAACTTAAAAGTCACAGGGATACCGCAGCGCTAATTTTTCAACCATTGTGCAAGCTGGGAGCCGCAGAACAATTTTAAGTGCTAGCCACACCGCCAGCTGGCGAGTGAGCGAGATGGCGGGTGAAGTAAGGCGAGGGAAACTATACAAACTAAGCGAAGCTTTGGCGAGCTAAACTATGTTGGTTCACATCGAAAACTATGAGCGGGAAAGATAGCGGTCGGGTGCCCGCGCGAATGTCGTTTCGCCGCTTTTATACTCTGGCTTACATGCAACAGTTGAAATCGTCGGATATTTCGTTCGCATCGTTTGAATCGCTGACGTAGCTTATCTCTGTAGTTCGCGGTGTGAACCATAACAAAAAAAAGAGGTCGCGCTGCTCGCCCGGCTCTCATGCTCGCTTGCCAGCTGGCGGTGTGGCCTGCGCTTAAGGCGAGGTGCACTGTGCCCTTAAAAACAAACAAAGAAGCCATTGAGCGAACTAGAAGCGCTGTCTTAACAGTCAGTCCACGACAAAAAGGGCACAGATTACGGAGGCACATTGCGACTTAGAAGCTACTGCGTGAGTAGGGGCCCAACACAACCTTAAAAGTTAGTATGCAAACAGAGAGGAGCAATGCAAAGGTAAAAGCCCTTGAGCGATCAGGAACAGGGGGTGAGTCTCAGAGCTGGTGAAAGCAGCGTCAACTAAAAAACAGAGAAGCGCGAGCAGGGACCGTGTAATCTTAAAATTCATTGTGTGAGGAGAAGGACACAGCGTAATTTAAAAACCCCAAGTTTGACTAAAAAATTAAGTCACTGCGTGGACAACGAGTTCCAGACCAAACATAGAAGCCACTACACGAAGAGAGGGCAGCAGCATAATCTTGAAATTCCCTGCACAAACGAGGAGCCTGCAGAGGACCGCAACGTTAACTTAGAAATCACTGCGCGAGCTGAAGAATGCAGCGTGAACTTAGAAGTCTATGAGAAAACTTTGACGAATGTACACGTACGGGCGACGCAGGGGAAATCCGCACGCCATACCGCCATTGCTGGTGGCGTGCAACTGTAACCACTGCTCAAATGGGCAGCACAAAAGGTACAAAACCAGACAGAGAAACTAAGTTTTTGAGCCCTGCTGCAACCGAGGTACCTACGCGGGGACATTCAAATCAAACAGTTCATATGTTTAAAATCGTCTTGCAGCGCGTTTTAAGGATCGGTGCCTTACCTTGCGCCCCCTAGAACCGTCAACTGAACCTCGTCGTCAAAGTTCGCACCCTCCCCTAGCGCCGATACCGGGAAGTGCCCTTCCTTTTCTGTATTTCATACCCATTAAGTCGCATTTAGTTATTAGCAATATTTTACCTGACCTTAACTGCGGGACTGTATTTGGTTATTATGTTGGTATGTACTTAGGCATTCGGGTTGGGGGGCTGCCCCCTGCCCCCCTGGGTACGCCCATTCTATATGTCAGTTGTGTTATAATATAAGTAACGTGAACAATATTTGTATCACAGAATAAGTTATGATAAAGTAAAAGTACTTACAGTTTATGTTGAAATTAACATGCAAATGACTTAAGATGATAATAACACAATAAAGAAGCACTATAATTAAAGTATGTTAAATGAATTAAAACAATAAATTAGCGTCCACTGATCACAATTGTATTACACTGATTGATATGTCAAATAACATTGTTGTGGTTTATTATTTTGTATTGTGTGATTTTTCAAGTGCTTTATAGTGATATGGTTGAACGTTGCAATAATAGTCCTTAGTATATTCCTGAGTTTCTTATAGCAGGTACCTTGTGGTACTATGGCAGTGCTGTGTATAGCATAATAGTATTACTGTTCATGTGTATTAACAATGTGATTTGATGAGTATTGTGTGCTGTGAATCGGTTATGTTACAAAGTATCTTTGTAGTATATTGTAATTACCTAATTGTAATCTAGTTGTAACATATGAAATGTTCTATGGCAAATATTTTTTAGGAGACGGGCAAGTGTTGGCTCTTTTTCCTATCCTATAGGTCCTTTTGGAACCAACATAAGTATACTACCTCTTCCTTAATTCTTGATATAACTAGACCGAACAAGTTTATGAATTTATGATACTTGCCAATTATTTCTTTGTATTATTTACCGACCTGGTTGTCTTAGGTTACCTCTCAGTACCAAGCTTATTGATTAAGAACTTTAAGATCACATTTAATTAGCATTTTGAGATGTCAGATGTTCAAGTATTTTACATCCTGATGAAATGGTTGTACTTATATCCAGATATTAAAGTAGTTATTTATACTGACCTAATAATAAATGTAGTTTCAAAATAGAAATAGAAATAGTCGTAGCAGTTCTACATTAAAAGTTTATTATCATATTATGTTAGAAACTCGTAGAACTCTCTACTATATCTACAGATTCTACTTCTCTCTATCTAATTTCTAAACCTATTGGACGTTTGACAGTTTTGATTATTTAATTTCATATTGAAATTCATATTACTTTTAAGAAATGAAATAAAACTCCCCATTAAATTGCAAATATATTGCGAGCAAATTTAGAGGTATTTAAATATCTACCAACTGCTGCAAATATATCACTCTTGGATCAAATTATTGAATTAAAATACTTATATGTTACAATCAAAGGGTCACAGTACCTATATTTTTTTCCTAGTGCCAGGTAGGCAGATCGATAAAATTAACATTGATTTAAAAGTATAATTATTGTCCTCGAATTGAAAAAGTGTTTCGTTTTTCCATTTGCATTTTTAAACAAGATTTTCCGCACCCGTACACAATATTAGTAGAGGGAGAGAGAGGGTGTCACAAATATTGACAATATCGAAGCAAAGCAACCTACTAGGTACCTTTCTATTTACCAAGTATTTACATACGAAAGAAAAGGAAAGCATTCCAATTTGTTGCGTATTTTCGGACATTTTACAGTAAGACACTTATCTATATTGACCACTAGCGGACACCTCGTGGTACACACCGCGTAGTTCCCGTTCCAGTGGGAATATAGGAATAAAAAGCCAGCTAAAAAGCTTATGTCGCCTATGTCACTCAGGATGAATGTAGCTTTCCAATGGTGAAAGAACTTTTGAAATCGGCACAGTAGGTTTTGAGTTTATTCATTACAAACATACACACACACACAAAATTACAAATCTTTCCTCTTTATAATATTAGTATGGATATACTAGTATAGTAAGTTGGTAGGTATATATTAAAACTAATATATTTTGAAGAGATGTAGAAGAATTTTAACTTTTTACTATATTTTTTTGTTACAGTGTCTGTGACATTAACTTGAATTAAATTTTCTGTGACATTATTTTTTTTAATAAATATACTTAGGTCTCTTATAGTTGTTTGAAGTTAACTCTAAGTGCGTTAGTAGTGCAGAAGTTCTATTCCTCGTCACAATTCATCCCCAAGCCGCATTCATCAAATTGAGGAGGCCGTAGGCTTGTCGACACATCTGAAAGTAATATCTTAGTCCTATTATAACTTCTGTGGTATGCGTAGGTTAATTAAATTATAGCTACTGCGTGGATTACAAGTCACTTATGCCACAAGAAAGCGTTAAGTAAAAGTCCAGGAGACTATATCCTAGCTGGACTAGGTACTATATATTTTTTGAAAAGGTAATAATTTATAGTATGCAAGAAAATGGGCAACTTTCACAAATAGAAATTATAATGCCTGTTGATATGAACCCAAACGAGGTTTAAGTACTTAACTAGTATTAGAAATATCAGAAAAAATACACTACATTTAGTCAGATCCATCCGGTATAATAGGAAGACATTTATTTAAATATTTTATTACCTCAGCGAAGGTATCAAGGTTAATCTTATAGAACACAGTTCTTATTCCCATAGGAGTTTTGGCTCTTGTTATCATGAATAATATAATCTGACGCACTCGTTTGTCAGGACATTTCTCCCAACCGGAAGAATATATAGCTCGTCGAAAATCTTCGCTCTGTAATAAAATCACTGTGTGTATGTCGCAACCCAATTGAGAAATTGATTTTATTACTTTACTTTACAGTACGATATAATCAAGTCATTTGGGATGAGAGACACAATATCGAACTGCGACAAGTCACAAATGCGACAGAATGGAATTTCGACATAGAACATTTTCTACACGACTAAACGTCAAAACGACTAGACATCATAGAACCGGACAGTGGTAAAGTGTCAACAGAGACACATTTACTTTTCTATAGAATACTGAGAGTTATGGGATATGGGATGGTAGAGTAATAAAGCAAAGTAAAATACCAGAGATCTCACCTTTTCCATAAGTAGGTCACTATAGTAGCAAGGTATAATAAAGTGTAAAATAGTACCGGCAAAGAAGGAAATAAATTCTATGTTTAACCAATGATTTCGTAGATCCTGAAATTATCAAAAATATAAAGACATTTAAATAAAATTGAAGTTAAAAAATTTAATATCATTTAAGGCCACTACTAATATTTAATACGTTAAATTAAATAATAATATAAAATGAAACACAAACCTCGATTATCTGAAAAGCAGTTAGTGGCATCAAGAAGGTGGTGACTTTCATATTACACTCGTATAGAACCGAGAAGTAAGTTTTCATATCATTCGTAAATCTGTTAAGTACAAGTAAATATTTTATATCGTTTCAAGTATTAGTATGCAGGTTGATTTGTAATATACTTATAACCTCCCACTCGTGGCTTCTTTATATTACACCAAATAACTTTGTAATATTAGTTTTGAAAAATATTTAATAAATTAACCCTAAACCATCTATTTATTACCTATTTTAGAATTATGACCATAACCAAGACAGGAGGTTATTAGTATATTATAAATCACTCTGTATAGATATAGAAATAAAAATAATCAATGAAAATCTGCATCTGTTGCGCGGTGGGAATGTGTCCGAATGCTACGCAAGAGGTCGTGGGTTCGATTCCCACAGGGGACACCACTTTGTATGATTCACAAATTGTTGTTCCGAGTCTGGGCGTACTTTGTGTCCCTGACTTGTATGTTTGTAAAGTCCCCCGCGACACAGGGCTTGTAGCCTACTGCGTGAGTCGTCTTTATTTAAAAAAAAAAGAAAATGAAATGGATACCTACTTGTAAAGTTTTTGTAATTTAACTATCACAATTTTCAATTGCTCTTCTATTTCCCTGGGATCTTCAAATTCAGTGAATACTGTATCTAAACGTCGGCTTAGCAAAGTTGTTTGTCCACATACGTGTAACATAAAAATCGGTACTAAAGGATCAAATCCTAAGTACATAGTCGCGGCATAAATATCAAACCATATAGTTAAGATGAACCACGTCCAAAATATAAAAGGCACATTCTTGTAACTTTCTAATGGCTCAGGAAATGTTATCTCGAACATCGCTACAAGTTTGAATTCACCTATCCAATAATAATAAGCCATGGATACAAAAGCTTTCAGTGGAAATGTAACGCTTGTACCGAAACCACCAACGAGCCAAAATTTGCATACGGTGACTCCTTTTTTTGCGTATTCTAAAACTGTATTCTTGTCTTTATCTGAATAGTTATTGTCATCGCTGTAATCTCTTTCTACAAACTTTATCATTTCTCTAATAGATTCTTGATGAATCAGCAAAACAATATACTTTAAAGTAATGGTAATTAAAACTAAGACCATGGTGCCGTTTTTACTGGCTTCAGCAAATTGACCAACTTTAATGTCGTGAAAGAAAATTGAGTAACATAGGCTATTAAAACTAATAACTGACATTGCAATTATTATGGCAAATTGGAATTTCCATAATCTATTACGCGGAATATCTAGATGGGAGCGATTAAAGCGTAAAGACTTGGTAGATATCTTAAACATTTCTTCAAATTGTAAGCCCAATGAATTGGCCATTCTATTGTTAAGCTTGAGACACTACTAAATAAACTGGATCACAGATCAAAATAGGTACGTAACTTACAAGTTACAGCGCATTATAAGAAATAAGTAATGTAATATAACTGAATACGTGATTAACGGTTAGGCATAATATTGAAACGATTTTCTTGAGAAACCAGGCATGTTGGTGACATCGTAATGCATGCTTGTAGTTGCATGAAAACAAAAATTGTCCAATATAATTTTATCCATTGCTCTTTTCATGGCTTTGCTTGTCATATTTCACGTATTTTGTACCTTTTTATAATTTAACGATATTCAATGACAAATCACCCTTCGAACGTATTTGGATGCAATTTAGAAAAGAGACACTATTTAAAAAAGATCAAAATATGACAATCGAACGTTTTGACAAGCTTTTATTTAACTTGCCCATGACAGTCAAACGTTTTTACTAGCTTTTATTTTACGTGCTCTTAGTTTGTGTGGCTAGTAGTTAAATTATTACCACTTCCTGACGTTCTATTGGACTCAAATTTGGTACACTAGCGTATCTTTGATGACTATGTAATATTAAGGTACAATAGACCTAACCTGATGCATTGTCTTTACAGGTGATTGAGCCGAAAGGTGGAACAGTGGTACTCAACCGTTGCACCAGCGATCCCCCCCCCTTGTTTGAGATCGTTAGATTCGTCTTGACAAGTGCTTTTATATTTGTACAGTATTCAGGGTCTGATGATTGGGCCTTTGGTCATTGGTACTCAGCAGTCATGTCAGTCTGACAGATTTAATGTGGTTAAATAAAATAAAATTCAAATGAACAAACTCAAAAGCAAGTCCAGTAAAACCAAAAATTAAATAAATAGTTAAAAAATCATTTTCAAAAACAATCTTTTATTTAAAAGCTCTAAAAAGAAGAAAATATTTTTTAAATTGAAACAAACTCATCAATTTGTTACAGTATATCATTCATATGACATATACACGTACTTCGGTATTCCCCAGGGATCTCATCTCGGTCCACTTTTATTTAATATTTTTATAAACGACATTCATAACTGTGAAATATTATTTTAAGCAGACGATACGATAGTGTTATAAGTTATTGACTCTCATTCCGACTGCGTTAGCTTACAGAATGTTTTAATAAACATTTGTGATTATGGTTTAAATAATATTTATATTTTATTGATATAATTGTGCGTAATAACATTCTCTATACAACTTTTGATAAGCTACAAACTACAAACCATACCATTTTTGATAAGCCATTAAAACGTGTTACCGATGTGAGATACTTGGGGGCCAATTGGACTCTAAGCTGACAAACATATCGAGAAAATTACGGATAAGGCATACAAAATGCTTGGCTAATTACACTCATATGAAAACTCTTGCTATATTGTATAACTCATTTATAATATCTCAATTGGATTCTGCTTCAACAATTTGGAATATACAATATGAAATTTACCGACATACTATAAATTTACCAAAAGCTGAGACACAGGTTTGGATCTGTTAATATCAAATTTCTACCACTTAAAACACAAAGAACATAGAGACTAGATATTCCTGTACAAAATTATAAATAACTTGGTGGATTCCCCATATCTTTTAAATAACATCACTTCAACTGCCCTCGGAATAATGCCCGTAATAAACCCAAATTTCATATTAAAATCTCGAGAACGAACTACTCTAGAAATGCCACTTTATAGCAAGATCGTGTTATAACCACAACAAGTTATATAATCATTTAGACATTTTCAATAAAAATCGAGCTAATTTCCAACACAAGGTTTAACATTTGTATACTTAACTCTTCATGGTACCTATGAACTAAATATAAATGATAAGTTCACTCCGTGTAATAAATACACATTAGTGAAAACTATTATGGCTTTATATTTTTTCTTACAAACACTAGGCTGTATGTTTACCAATAAATAAATGCTTGTCGCGAATTTTTCCTTATGCTATGCTGTACATTACACTAAGTGCAGTGTAGTGTAATCGACCATAGAAGGTCTTGTTATCGCCCTGGCGACAAACTTTTATGTCATATAAATGGCATAACGTAACAAATTCATGAGTTTGTGTTAACTAAAAAAATTTTTTTTTCCTTTTTGGGCATGTTATAAAAGGTTGTTTTTAAAAAACATTTTTTAACTATTTATTTTGAATACCATTTTTAACCGAGATTAATAATAAATATTTTTGAATGCTCGATAAACGCCTGTTTCGTGATGAAATCGAAGCATAAAGTTCACCAGATAACGCACGAAAGCCTTCTTTTGATAGGCCTATAAAAATGTATTAGATTGCAAACACGTCGATGCCAGATTATCAAAGAAAAAAGGTTGTATATTTTTATTCATCGATTTACGCAATGTGGATCGAAAAATGAACAGAATAGGATACATTTTTTTCTATAAACTAAACGCTACCCTAAGACTGTGTATCTTACACAGTCTTAGGGTAGCGTTTAGTTTATAGAAAAAAAATGTTAACATTTGTTAACGTGATAATTACAATTCCATGAATAACTTTATCTTAAGGAAATTGTTCGACAGTACTTAACTGTACAAGTGTAGCATTTCTAATGTTAGCAAAAAAAATGTGTCAACATTTCAAAGTCCATTTGGGGTAGTCCCAGAGATATTCTACTTTATATTTGTTCATTTGTATTCAGACCGCAGTCCAAAAGACCCGCTGCTGTCTTGAATTCGTTATTTTGAATCTCGACATCTCTTTTTTAGATATCTACTCTAAGCCACTTTATGAAAAAACAAACAGCAAACGAACAAGTCCTATGTAAATATATACATATATATATAGCCTAATATAACTACCTACATTGCACTTGTTTCCTGATGTTATCTTTTTATCTGCGTGATTAATGTTAAAATGCCTTTACATAATTTGCTTTACGGTGTACCGCTGAGTAGAGTCACTAAATTTAAATATTTGGGCCACTGGATTTCCGAGGACTTGTGCGATAATCTGGATGTGAAGCTAGAGTGCAGGGCGTTGGCCATTCGATGTAGTATGTTATCCATCAGATTTGCACGTTGTACTATTCCCGTAAAGGTCACGTTTTTTGAAGCGTTTTATCAATCCTTTTACACGTGCAGTCTGTGGGTTAATTATAGGCATGGGGCGTACAATGACCTGCATATTCAATACAACAACGCGTTCCGGGTGCTACTGGAGGGCTGCCATGCTTTTGCAGAGCGTTGGGTACGCACGCTGGCGCGAACGTAGATGGTTTCTCGGCAGTTATGCGCAAGAGATGCTCTTCGTTAATTCACCGTGTATGTGACAGCTCCAATATCATCCTGAGCATGCTTGCAGATAGGTGGAATTCTCCGATCCTGGGGTGCTGAATACGACTGGGCTAGGGCCCACGTATCGGACAACCACACCGTTAAATCCCTTAGTTATAAATATAAGTCAACATTGTTACTAGCACATTATTGAAGAAATTCTGAAAATAAATATTTATTATTATTTTTATAATTTTGCTAAACGGATTTGACATTTAAAAAGTGTTAATGCCCTTTCAAAACGACCGTGTTCGAATAAAGTTAGCAACAAAAATATTTGCGTTCGCTATTACAAAGTTTTTATTGCCCTTGCTGGTGGCGCCTCGCATGCTACGTACCTACTAACTTTAAGTATTTATACAAACAATATTTGCAGGTTAAACAGGATGATTTTTAATATACTAATATCGTATCGGCCTTGGCTTTTTTACATTACACCAAATAACTTAGTGACATAATTTTTGAAATAAAAAAATCAAATTAACCACCTACTTTTGACACACAACCATTTACCACACATTTAACCCGGAGTAAAATCGATTGTTTGTCAGGTTTAGGGCCTAAACCTCACAATAAACAACAATTTTACTCCAGTAAAATAGTCTGTAGGTGGTTAAGCTTATAACTCCAAAAACAAGTGGTACGTGATTAAGAATTCATATATTAAATATTTTCTAAAACTGATATTACAAACTTACTTGTTATGTGAAGAACCCACAATCGGGAGGTTATTATTATTTTACAAATCATTTTGTATATAATACACTAGCTGTCCCGCGCAACTTCGTATGCGTAAATTTTTCCCGTTTTTGCAACATTTCTCGTCGCTGCTCCGCTCCTATTTGTCGTAGCGTAATGTTATATAGCCTATAGCCTTTCTCGATAAATGGGCTATCCAACAAAAAAATATTTTTTTTAAATCAGACCAGTAGTTCCTGAGATTAGCGCGTTTAAACAAACAACAAACAAAGCAAACAAACAGACAAACAAACTCTTCCGCTTTATAATATTAGTATAGATTAGTATAGATCATGAATTCTTTACCTTTTCACAATACAAAAACTAATAAACTATATGTAAGGTCTTGTAAGTAGGTACTTAGACCGCAAATGTCTATCTAGTCTAGATAAATCCCACCAATAATCAAATTCAATTAATCCTGTAATCGGTATCATGATTCGACGCAACCTTGTTCCGATTCGGTCAAAGTGACGCTCGGCGACTAAGCAAAATGGGTCATCTCATCAAACAGACAGGTTGATGGATCGACCTTATTCAGTCTGGGCGGCGCGGCGGTTGTGGCGTCGCGGGCGTCCATCGGATCGCAGCTGACTCATTCAGAAAGCATTATCATGCTTTTGATGTTACACTATCGAGGCACGATCACTTGTCCAAAAGAATTAGTTATCTCCTGCAACAACTTTTAAAAGTAGGAAAGGGAATACATTTTCTTTGGCATATTTAAATTGTATCAGAGTGGCACGCAGTCATTTAGCGCGCGAACCGATTTCCATCGCAGTCGTGAAGTACAAAAGATTGAGTCTGTGATCTTTTCCAAAAAGCGTGGTAAAATTACAGAAATTAAGTCATTATAAAAATTAAAATACTCCATGTGCACCTATGCGCATTGACACTTTGATTTTCTTTAGGATAGCCATGTGGTACTTACTTATTTATAAATCATACCTAATTGTTTTTTAATTGCGGTGAAAATACATGATAACTTAACCAACTAAGTTTGTATAGTAATTTTGTATTAGTTTATTACATAATACTAGCTGTCCTGCGCAACTTTGTCTGCGTAAATTTTCCCGTTTTTGCAACATTTTTCATTGCTGCTCCGCTCCTATTGGTCGTAGCGTGATGTTATATAGCCTTCCTCAATTAATGGGCTATCCAACAGTGAAAGAATCTTTCAATTCGGACCAGTAGTTCCTGAGATTACCGCGTTCAAACAAACAAACAAACGTACAAACAAACTCTTCAGCTTTATAATATTAGTATAGATTTACAGACCTTTGTAGTTAATGGATATAAGATCTGTGGGTTGACGTACGTCACGACGACGAGAACTAATTGAAGCGCCGGGCGTTGGGGGAAAAAATGCAACAACGATCGAAAAACAAAGGGGTGGAAATAGGTTTTTGTAGCAATCGTCTACTCTGACGAGGGCCTGAGTGCTACGAATTGGATAAATTAGCTGTTTTGTGTCAGAAATAGGCCAGGGATTACTGGGTAAAACAAATGATTTGACATGTTTTTGTTTGCATTGACGGCTATAGGTTTGATTATCCATTGACGTAAATTCGTATTGATTATAATGAAATTTTAATGACAACAGTTTTCTTCATTAGAGATTTAAATATCTTTTGTAGCGTATTATCTAAATTATGATCATGTCGATAACGAAGACGAACGCTTCTGTAGTCATCGTCGAAGTTAACGGAAACGTGACTGAAACGCTGTTCGCGAGATCTAAAGTTTGATTAAAGTTAAGTTTTATTGAGTTTATCCTAATAAAATTACAAACCTGTTTTTGTGATCGAAGTCTGCAGTAATTGTTTATCAAGACTCGAAACACTATTGGAATAAAACTCGCGCCTATGTCGTATTTTGATTTGGTTAAAGAATAATTCTATCTACCAAAAAAAGTATTTTCATATTTTAATATACATTAATAATCAAAGTAAAAAAGATTATAGAACTACAATTCAAATTGGTTGTAGGTATGACCTTGTTTAAAGAACCTTATGGAAGGAAAACTGAGTTGTATATTGCCTATACATTTACTACCTTTAAACATAATATTATAATAACATTATTACAGTAAATCAATTTAGCTATTTGGGAACTCAGGCATTACTTACGTATAGACATTAAGTTGTCCACAAAACAATTACATCTCACTGAAGAAGCGTACGTGGGGTAACTTCTGATGAATTCCGGCATGACGGCACACCAGCAACACGTAATTACAATTAGCGACCCGCCTCGCATCCCGGATTATATCTAGTCACATATTCCATACATTGTTTATACACAATGTAATTTTGTTAAATATAACTTTATCGTTAAGTTACGGGGATAAAGTTTTACGACTTTAATTGTTTCAATCTGAAACTTTATGAAGGTAATAACGATTTTTAATTTCGATGTTAACTGAAAATGAAATGGTTTAAAGTTTCAGGTAATAATATATTCAATAAACACGGTATGCGTATATTTATGAAGGAGCAGTAGATCTTAGGTTTAAAGCTTCTAAGTTGGCGTACCTATACGATTTTTGTTTTTTTTTATGTAAGTACCTCAAAAAGGTGAAGGAAACCGCCATGACTCTCTCCAAAAATTATAGACATCTAACATCCTTAAATCCACACTGGGTTCGCGTCTGTAATACGACCCGTAGTCTCTCACAAAGTTACAGCCTCGAGTGTTATAAAGGCTGGTTCTTGAGTATTTTAAAATAAAATGTGACATTATATAATTCACACGTCAAATGTGTGCAAATTATAATTGCAAAATTATTTTTTTCTAAGTAAATAATAAGTTATTATTTACTTTCTATGTAGGTTACTAGGTACAATAGTATTGTATGGGAAGGACGCGAGCCGCAATATGCGTTGCAGTCTTCTGGAGTACCTAAGTACTGACTAACAATAAATACGTAGGTAAAAATGGCAAGGGCATTTAGCTTTATATTAAAACGTGAAAAATAAATTATGGATCCCTTTTTAAAGAAAATTGCGCACCCGGAGTTATAGTTTATCTGAAGAAGGAGTAGGTACGCTGCAGTATTTATTAATGAGAACAAAGTTTTTTTTCATTTAGTGCATCACCACCCGCACTTAAGCTTATAGGTAGATAGATAGATGAGAGAGAGAGAGAGAGAGAGAGAGAGAGAGAGACCGAGTTACCGTTTTGATTTAGAAGTTAAAAAAGAAAATCAACTCTAACGCCTCTGTGGCGCAGTGGGAGTGTGTCCGACTGCTACGCAAGAGGTCGTGGGTTCGATTCCCACACGAGACACCACTTTGTGTGATCCACAAATTGTTGTTCCGAGTCTGGGTGTACTTTGTGTCCGTGATTTGTATGTTTGTAAAGTCCCCCGCGACACAGGGCTTGTACCCTAATGCGGGAGTTGTCTTTTAAAAAAAAAAAAAAAACGAACGCAAATCAAAACACTAGCAGGGTTCTACTTCGGCATTTCCAATTTCGCATTCAAAAAAGGGTTGAAACTGTTAGGATGTAATGTGTTTACAAAATACACAAGTTGTATGAAAATTAAGTTATCTGTCTAACAAATAAAAAGCATTATATCACAAGTTAGCGAGTTGTTATTTTTGGTCGGCTTTTCCCACGAGGAAAACTTTTATGAAATAAGGTTACGGCGATACTCATTTTTTATAGATAGAATAACGAGATAGTTTGTAGTAAAGTTTTCGGCAGCGTTAAGGAATATATGGACGCAGCTGGTCTTCTGAATGTCACATTCTAAATGCATATTGAATGCAGTATATATCTTTACAAATACAACAATTGCATTTATGAAAGATAGAAAAAATTGAATCCAGACTCAGGAATCGAACCCGAGACTTCCGCAGCCAAACCGGGGCCAGAAGCTTGAATTTTTCTATCTTTCATAAATGGAATTGTTGTATTTGTAAAGTCTTTGGCAAGAAATGCCAATAAAAATTACTTCAATATTCGGCCTGCGTCATCATAGTTTGTTAAAATGCTCTCTGTAACGAAGCCATAACAAAAGCCGTGATAGTTCTTTAACTACCGACTAGATGTCGCTACGGGGGCCTAACCCGTAAGCATTAAGAGATAGAAGAATTTGATATCTAGTAACATGGTCCAGATGGGTGGTTCGCTTCTGGCCCCGGTTTGGCTTTGGCAAGAAATGCCTATAAAAATTACTTCAGTATATATCTGCCCACGATCTCCAGGATAGTGGGCATGGCTTGCAATCTTTTTAACCCCTCCACATAAACATAACCCTTCCTTTGGTAAGGAATAAGTTTAACGTGTGTAATCTACATGTTACATTACAAATGAATATTGTTACGTCATAGAAATATTTAACGATAGAGTTTAATAAATGAATCAAGAGAACTAGCAGTACTCGTATATCTACCACCAAGCTCAATGTAATTAATCAAAACAGTCGCCGTTCAGTCTAGTGATTAAATTGATGAAGATCATATACAGCTGTGCTACTACGAGACCGCGTCTAAACATTGTTAAATTGGATTCTATAGACAACTTGGTTAGGGGTAGCTAACCTAACAACGGTATAGTAGCTCTAACTATACTGGCTGTCACCCGCGGCTTCGCCCGCGTGGATGACCTTACCCCGTTAAGGATTGATTTTCGCTTTCAATAAAAACGCTAATTTACCTGTTAATTTATTTACAACCAAAAACAAATTTTCCACAAAGCTAAACACCAATTTTCACAGATCTATTATTTGAATACGGCGTTTCATACAAACTTGCTACCTCTAATTTATCCCCCTAAGGGTTTAATTTCCAAAAAAGCTAAAACATGTGTTTTTTTTATACGAAAAAGCTAAATATCAAATTTCACCGATCTAACTTAAAAACTGACAGAGCTTCATACAAACTGCAACCACTAGTTTACCCCCTCGGGGACGAATTCTCAAAAAACCTTTTTGCATGCTTATAATATAAAATACATCAACTGCCATAATGAGACTTTTATATTTGTATTCTGATCATTTATTATGTGCTAAAATTTGACTACTTTAACGCTCGAGTGCACCAATTTAGAAAGGAATTATTGATTGGTTGGAAGTTTATACCATAAGTCTCTGTTTAAGATGATTAATTCAACATTACATTACATTACCTATCTGCGGTATTTCCTTTTTGCTCCACAAACTTTATATACCTAGTCTAATTTTAATTTCATGTGAAGGCTTGCACCTACTACAAGCACCTACATTTAGTAAAATAATGTAAGTACCTGTCTAAGTATAGGTACTTGTAGTAGGTGCTGTTCCTTATGGAAAACTTAACTCGAGTCTTGTAAAGAGATAGCGAGAGGCCCACCAATCTCGAGCTTGAGTAACCCGACTGCTTAAGATCAAGCGAAAAAACTTGTTAAGTCCAAGTTTCTGTAAGTCCTATTCATTTTTGTACAGATATCTACTTACATTGAAATATGTACGCAAAAGTACATGCATATGTCAACAATTCATTATAGAAGGTTCTTTTTGGAATAGTGCAAAGCTCAGACATACCAACAAGATTTTTACTTCAAGAAATCATATAAAAAAAATAAAATGAAAATGTTAAAGACTTTCAGAGTTATAAGCCATTCTAGTTGTCTTGTGTTCTTCGCGCTATCGTGCTCATAGCGACTCGTAGTACGTAATCCATTGAAAAGTAAGTAATGATAACATTTCACATCACATTGTAAACTACCACATTGAATTGTGTTACTGATTCTGAGCAAACTACTTTATTATTTTTTATTTTTTATACCAAGAATAACGTTGTAGAGAGATATTTCTCTACTATCTATTCAATCAATCAATCAATCAATCCTTTATTGCTGAACATAGTAAATAAATACATTTCGTGGTGTTGGTTAAATGTCTAGTACAGTATGTTCCGCCTGCATACAATTATTAAGATATAAAATATAATCACTAAATTTTCTAATAAATTATAATTAAGGTATATCATAAACAATAGGTAAATAATAATTAAGTTAAACAGATAAACAAATCGGAACCCATTAAGAATCAACCATATTGCCATCAAATAGGTATTCGTTAACAGTGTAATATGCCTTATTTATTAAAATATGTTTTAACTCTTTTTTAAATAGATTATAATTGTTGTTTTCCAAAATATGATTAGGTATTTTGTTATATATTCTAGGCGCCATTTCTAAAAAGTTTTTTCTGTTAATTGTTTTCTTATGACGTCTACAACGTACCTTATTCCTATTCCGAGTACTATTTAAGGTTTGAAATAGATAGAAATTACTTTTAACAAATATTATATATTAATAGTTTATTATTAATATATTGTTGTCACAGTTTGATAATGTTACTTAAGTACTAGTTATGAAAACGATTCACTTTTGTAAGTAAAGATTCTGCGTGATAAATTACGGCCATTCTTTTCTTTCTTTTAAAAAACATGTATACTTATTCATTAAGTAGCAGTAAATTGGCCAATATTTAAGCACATAAAGTTTTTACATCGTAAGTGGATGCTCCTACTATGTTGTGCCCATTGAGGCTGATGTATCCGATCTCGTGTACTCTTCTAATATCTTTTTTTGCATCAGTCCTATAATATGGTGTATAATATAATGGTGGCAGCACCTTACCTGCTTAAACAGTTTATAAACAGAGAAACATTGTACAGTACGATCAACGTAACTTGACCGTATTGAAGTTAGGCTTTTATCACTTTCGCGCATGTCATAGAGATGCGACCCTTAAATTACCAACGAAAACGATTAATTATGTTAAATCGATTAAAAATACTAACAACATTTTAATTCAAAAATATAAAAACACTATTTAAATGAGTTCATAAAAGTTTAAATTCAGAACAGTTACAGAAAATACTAAAGAAACTTTGAAAAACAATTTCTTTACGAAAATAATTACAAAAAAACATGAGTTAGTAATACTACTAGTATAGTATTATATTATCTGTGGTAATACTAATTATGACAATGTGATGCGTAATCGCATCTCTAATTCTCTTGGTTTAGTTACCGCCCCGCCCCCCGCTTCCTGTCACCATTTACTTCCAAAAAATGCATCTGCGCAACCACTTGTCGCCTACTTCAGTCCGGCCTAGTTACGTTGATCGTATTGTAAACATTGGCAATTTGAAAAGAGTGGTCACGAGTTTTTATTGCCTGTTCTTTTCACGGGCTTTACCTATTGTTTGCGAACAGGCATTACCAGTAAATGTAGAATCGACTTTGCACAAGTGTAGTATTTTGCTTCCTAAGTGAATAAATCATTTTTATTATTATTATTATTAACTTTTAAACCATCCGAAATAAATTATCTGAATGATAGTAAAAAACACATGAAATCAGATAAGTATTTTTTGAGATCATCGCAAACGACGCGGCGTGGCACTTTGTTTTATAACATGTATAGATAGATAAATTGGATAGACTGCACTCATACAGGTAGAAATACTGAAATCGACCATCTTACTGTCGTCAATTAATTAATCCGTCGCAGTGCATCGCTCGTTGTCATGTCTCCCGCTGACCCGTGCGGTGACATTCAAAATTATGATTGAGTGGCGTGGCGTACACTTCATAGTTCACGATCGCAAGGCAAGTAACGGAATGTACTACTAATGCCAAATCAATGTCGCGTTTGATACGAACGTATAGAATAACTAAAGGCTTTTAGACAGCCTGGAAGAGATCGCTATTAGCAATGAGTGTGCCTATTGTACCTACATCTAAGTCATACAATGTATAATTCTTGTATGTTTAGTGTAGAGTATTATTATTATTATTATTATGTTTATTTTTTATAAAAAAATAACTGCGATTCACGACCTTGTTACCGTTGTATTTAGAAATGAATGTTTGATTGACAGAGCAAGTAACTAATTCAAGTTTATTTAGGTTTCTAAACACAAATGTTAATACATATGTTTTATAGTGGCTACTGGCATCATTTTTAACTGTCACTTTTAGCTGAACATTTTAAGCTGAAAGTAAAAACTGAGTGTGTGTAAGATGAAAACTGTCAGTTCAGTTAACAAGTGGCGACAGTTTTGACTGTCAGATAAAACTGACAGTGTAGCCACCAATAAACATGGTAATTTTATGTAAAATAATAATAATAAATATTATAAAGAGGAAAGATTTGATTGTTTGTTTGTATTGAATAGGCTCCGAAACTACTAGACGGATTTGAAAAATTCTTTAATCGTTGTGAAGCTACACTAACCCCGGGTGACATAGGCTATTTTTATCCCTGTATTCCCACGGGAACGGGAACTACGCGGGAGAAACCGCGAGGCTTCCGCTAGTGTAAAATAAATCGCTTGTAGTTTCTCTATTAGAAAAAACATAAAAGGATTTTATTAAGTGTTCAGTGTAAAGAAGCGAAAAGTCTCGAGGAGAACTTATTGCCAGAGAAGTGTAAGTTATACGATAAATTAACTAAAATGTCAACGTAACTGTTAAAGGATTTCAACTTAAGACTATAAGAAGTGTGTTACATTGAATTTACTACTTAACTTATTTCTAATAAGTTTGAAGTGTGTAAGAAGTAATAGGTTAAAAGAAGTATTTTTTATCTGTCTTGGGTTGATAAGTTGGGTGTTGGAAAGGGAAATTATGTCCCGATGATGCCGGTAAGTATGTTTGTCCAAAATGTATTGTTACAAAATTTTAACTTTTGCGATATCGAATCGGTGGTCAAGTGTACGATTGTGACCCGTAGTAGGTATGTTATGTACCTGTGTAAAATGTACCTACTTGTATTATAGTTAGAAAATGTAAATGTGTAAAATCATTACCTAGTTCTTTCTTGATCGCTGAAGAGTAACTTGTTTTTACATATCCCTTTTCTGTTACATAGGTGTGGTTTCAGAAATCTTTATTCTCATAAGAATTATACATTCACTTACATGAGAACGACTGACGAGCATGCATTCGTAAAAAATAAATAAGGCATAAAATGTATGTGAAGTAGCAAATATATGAAGTAACTAGCTGTCCCGGGCAACTTGGCTGCGTAAATTTTGCCCGTTTTGTGCAACATTTCTCATTGCTGCTCCGCTCCTATTGGTCGTAGCGTGATGTTATATAGCCTATAGCCTTCCTCGATCAATGGGCTATCCAACAGTGAATTTTACAAAAAAAAAACATTTCGGACCAGTACAAATAAACTCTTCAACTTTATAATATTAGTAGGATAGGTTTATATATTAATTTCTCCTTTAACTATCAATTAAAAGTTGTTTCAAATATTTCAGATAGGTGCTCTTATATTTGCTACAAATTATTGGCTTAAGTCCTATATAACAATAGAAATAATATATTGCCTGTAGTCTGATTAATTCTCAAGTTATAGTTAAGGTGAAATCTACCGATATAATAGTCAATGAAGTCGGCAACCTATACAGCTGTAGGTACCGTAGACCGCTACAATTGCTAAAGTACACTAATTACAGCTTGTATACACGGTAATCCCGAAATTGCCAAACAAGCCTGTTGTCACGTCCGTAACATGAACTTGTCTGCTTTGTAATTTGACCGAATATGTTTTGCACAATGTGTCCATCAAACAAACGCGCTGACGATGTAATCAACTGGTCGAATCATATGCTGTCAAGCTGAAAATTTATGACTTATTGAGTTCACACCGCTGAATTTATATTATGTGCTTTAGAATTTACATAATAAATATACCTAGATACCAGATAACGTAACCAGCAGTGGCGGAGGGTTCCTAGAACACCATTCTTTTCGGTTTCCCTTTGAATTATAATTACTTAATATATATATATTTTTTAAGTTTATACATTTATTAATCGGATAGATAAACATTTAGGTACAAAGAACTGTGTCCACCAAGATAGATACATAGTGTCGGATTGCCTTAGAATTCTTTTAACCCTTCGCTACTGGTAACCAGTCTTAAGACCTGTTTTCCAACAAAAGGAAAGAGGTCTCTTTTTTGAGAGGGCAGGACTAATTCACCACACGTGCCCAATATGGATTCGTAGATGTTACAAGTCTTTTTTAAAGTTGCAGACTCAGTGGCTGCCAAGTGAATCAAAATATCTGCGAGGTTAAGCAACGTTACCACTGTCGGTCTATAGATGGCTTACCGTTTTCGAAGAACGTCACACCCCTTCGTGCCTCGGAGAGGACTTTAAGCCGTCGATCCTGCGCCCAATCTTTCTCTAGTCGTGTCGGATTTCCGCCCCCTTATAAATCAGGTTGTACCACCAGCCGAGACAATTAAAAATAGACAAACTATAACTGGTTTTGTTTTTAGGAAGAACCCTACAACACTAAATGGGTTCCGGTTTAATAACGGAATTTACTATTGCTGGTCGTAGGCTTAGCTATAGAACTCAGGTGTTTAAAGGTATTGCAGCCCCTACTAGGCAAGGAATGGTGTACAGTTTTTATTAAACGTACCCATTTTTAGAAAAAAAGTTTAATGAGGCCTTAATGGCCGTCTAACCTCGTGAATCTATGGTGTAATAATTCGCAGGCCTTGCTTCGGCATGTGGAAACAATAGGAGTTACGAATACCTTCTTCCTATACAATTTTTAAAATGTTTAATAGAAATTCATCTCAGGCTAGACTTGAACCCGCGACCTTAGGGGTACCGGTAAGCCAGTACCTTCCTCCTCCCTAATACAGGCACTGAGTGGCCGAATTATCTTGTCATCACTGCCATAAGGCCTACGGATATTTAAATAATCAAATACCTTTAAACGATGTTTGTAATGATTTAAACGATAGGTATATTTAATCTGAATCTCGGAAACGGGCCTAACAATTTTCATGAAATTTAGTATGCAGGTTTCGGGGGCGATAAATCGATCTAGCTAGATTTAATTTTTTCAAAACGTCGTTTAAAAATAACGAGTAGGCAGAAGTGAAAACAATTATTTTAATCAGTATAAAAGTACTATGCAAACATGACAATTTAAAAAAATGACATTGACAACGACGTGACAATTAAATTAAAAAACAAATATCAAAAAATTAAAATAAAAAAGGGAAGAAATAATCATTTAGACTCGTACCGGGGTCTACTGGTTTCTAGACCGCCCGATTTCCCACCTGTCTTCCCACCAATCCTGGTGGATTTTCGTTTGGTATCCACCAATCCACCTTACCATAAAGAAGTTTTCACTTCAAAAATACCGAGCTAGGCTCGGTCATCCAGGTACTTATTTTAAAGTTTCAATATTAAAGTCGTCTACCTGATTTAATAAACTGAGTTAAGGGGGTATTACGCCGAGAGAATTATTCATTTAGCGCTACGCATACAACGACAGGGCCGTCCGCCTCGCTCTCCCGCATAAAACCATTACTTCACAGTGCGCAGTTAGATTACGAACGCCATAACTATGACAATACGAAAATCGTCGTTTCTGCATTTTTCCGTAACTTCTTCGTTTTGTTACGGGTTATTTATCAAGACATATCCTTAAATTTTTTTTCTATTGATATTGATGAACTCTTTGGCTAGTCACACAATTTTTTTCATACAATTCATATGATGTCCTACTGCTGGGCACGGGTCTCCCAAATAGAACCTACTTATTGTAGATCCTGGGGGTAATTACCATAATCGCCACAAAAGCGAGCGGGTTGGCGGTCCTCCGATGTAAAACCCCTTAGTCGCCTTGACGACACCCACGGGAAGCAAAGGCATTTTTTTCGTTTCCTAATATTTAAGTTTTTTATATAAATTTTTGACAGAGCTGAACCCTTTTTCATGTAATCTCCCCATAATCAATCAGTATCTTTTATTGACACAGCCGGCGATGAAACACAATCGGCCAAATTCAGTCTTTGTATTCCAGATAGGATGGTACTAACAAGTTAGCACAAACTTTCGTGTTACGTAGATAGTACTTACTATTATTTCACTGAGTTTCTGAGTAATTAATATTCAGTTCAGGTTCTATTAGGTAGAGCTATATTCTGGTTTTGATTTTATTTGGGGTACCTGCCTATAATATCATCATTGGTAACTTATCTAATTTAGTAGTTTGATTGGCTTGAAATTAATATCAAAGTATGCATCTTGTCGAAAGAATGGTTGCATTGGAAACTACGAGCTATGCAACAGCATGTTTACTTCGCAGCGCCACGTGTCTTTAATAAAATCACCCAGGTGATTTTTTCGCAATTGCAAAACTCAAAACAATAAAATAAATAGTGCTAGGCTTCGGCATAAGGCACTCTGGCACTGTTAAAGAAGACTAGTTTTTGGGGGCGCCTCTAAGCTGTCTAAGTACAGGATTTTGTATTCAAAATCCCAAAATAGCGCTCTTTCATCGTCGTCATTACATAATTATGCTTTTTGTTGGAAACATAGAACGTCATTTCCTTATGTACAGTTGGATCAACTAAAATTATTACCCTAAAATAAAACGATTATTTATGTTTAGTCTATTAAAAATACTAATATATTTTAATTCAACAATATAAAAATACTATTTAATTAAGTTCATAAAAGTTTAAATTTACAGTAAATACGTACTAAAGAAAATTTGAAAAACAATTTCTTTACGAAACAAATAACAAAAAACATGAGTTAGTCATACCATGTACTCATGGCGTTCGTAATCTAATATAAGTACGAACGAATATTCGACTTTATTTTGACCTGCGCTCCTGCGCACTGTGAAGTAATGGTTGTGTGCGGAAGAGCGAGGCCGGCGATTGTGTCGCTGTGTAATGCCCCCTTAACGGTGAGAATCGCGGCCTATAAAGATTGTTTTGTTGAAAACTACTGTTTGTTGTCGAAATAGGTATGAGGACGAAGGCGCAAACAAAAGTTAGTCATTTACCTAATAATAAACTTACGTGTTCAAATAATATGATTTCCGTCTTGGTCCACAACAGTGTAAGTTATTCTTCCTTGAAATTGTGATGCTAACACATCACTATGTTTCGCTTGAAGGGCACTGTAGCAAGTGTAATTACTGGGCAAATGAGATGTATGAACTAATGACTCAAATGAGGAGCACAGAGGCGACAATCAGATCTTTGCAAAACAAGGATTTTGGTTTTAGGATTCGCCTCGGTCGTAGCGGAGGACACCGCCACACTTCCCACCACGCATCACTTTAAGCAATATCGTATATTGCCATATGTTTGTGTTTACGCTTGCAATTATAAGTACCGCTTCACGCGCTGCCGCTTTGTGAACAGAAAAAAACGTCTAATGCGACGCGAGATGCCACGCCACACGCGACGCGCAAAGCCCCGCGTATCCGTAAACAAGGCCTTAAGGCTCACATAGACTATCAGTAGTAGTAATACCAAGGTAATACAGTTGCATGAAAGGAGGTTTTCGTGTGAAACGGTCAGCTATTCAACAAGTTAAGCCATGCGTATGGATCGTTCTGTCTAAGACCGACTTAGGCCTAGATATACACCTCAGTTCTCAATAAAGTACGGTCTTTTGGTCTAATTTATTAATTTAGTAGCTATCCCGGTGAACTTCGTACCGCCCTGTTATTTTTTTTTGTCATTTTCTTATTTTTTTTACTTAAAAATCTTTTACCTCTTTCCTTTTCTTTAGTTCCTTATCGCGCGTTGCGAAAGGGGGCTAGACGAGAAAAAAATTAAGACCAAAAGTTGTGACGACACTTTTTGCTATAGTTGTAAGCCGTGTGGCGTGCGCGTGTTTCTCTGTCTATATCTCTCTCTCTCTCATAGAAAGCAAGCCAGCTATTTTCGTTTCGTGTTTCTATTTCGCATTGAACAGTGTGGTGTCCCGACGATTATTTTTGTTGAGTGTATATAGGTGTACATAATAAATAATAAAGGAATTTCGTTCCATCCGGGTATCCCTTGACACCTCTCAAGTTTTTTAAAATGAATGAATGAACAAAGAAAAATCATGGAATGAACTAGCTTTTTACGTTTAAGTAACCTTACTCTAGCTGCTACTTGGTGAAACTTTAGAGATATGTAAACTTTAAAGTTTCATCGAAATCCATTCAGTAGTCTTAACGTGAAAGAGCAACAAACATACATCAAACTTTTGAATTTGTAAATATAGTAGTAGAAAGTAAATATATAGTAAACATGTTCCCACTATGTTGGACGACTGTCGTTTCTAGGTATTCCCTTAAAATAACTGCCGTGCTAACCGGTCTGACGATCTATCATCACTCCAAAAATATTGTGGACGACAGTTAATCGTGTCGTCCTCATATGTGAACACCTCCATTTAAATACACACGCGACGACACTTTAAACGACACGATAATCTGTCATCACTGTAGTCCACGACATTTTTACACTATTTATTTGCCCTTGTGCAAATTAATTGTCACGACATAGTGAGAACGCGCCCTTAATCTAAACACTCTCTCTATGCTTTCTTTGTTTATACAGATTATTATTGTACAACAAAAAGGAGGTGAACCTATTATTATGTGAAAGTAATCAAAATTAAATCGACTGCAATCATAACACGCTCAATAGGTAAACAGTCCGAACACGGGAACTCGAGGTAATTTGCAAGCGGGCTACGGCACGGCACACGCGGCGGGAAACGTTAGCAACAAGAGGTGTTAAACTTTTAATTAGTTCGACAACTTTCAAAGAAGCATTAAGGCTTCCTGGCGGCTACAGCCTCGACCTTTTGTTTTCACTTTGTAATCGATGGGGATTTTTCAATGAGAAAGCTCAACTTTGAATACCGTTCAAGTAGCTATTGTCGGTCGTATGCCGTCCTCATTATTTTTATTTGTAGGCAAAGGACATTCGAATTGGTAGGGAAGTATGTTCTTGAGTTCATTTGGATCAATATTTTTGAGTATATAAGAATCTGAACTGCTGTCGACTGCGGCTTCGCTCGCGGGTACAAATTTGCAACCGCTATTACAGCCCTTTATGAGTTGAATTTCCAAAAATGCTGAAACATGTGTTTCTTCATTTTAAACGAAAAAGCCAAGTACGAAATTTCACACATCTAATTTCAAAACCGCCGTAGTTTATACAAACTTGTGACAGAACACGTGTTTCTTTATTTTAACCGAAGAAGCTAAGTACGAAATTTCACTGATCTAACTTCAAAACTGATGGAGTTTTATACAAACTTGCAACCAATTTATTACCCCATAAAAGACAAATTTTTAAAAATCCTTTCTAAGTCGATGCCTACAATATATAATTTTAGGTTTGTAACCCTAGCAGTTTAGGCTCTGCGTTGATGAATCAGTTAGTCAGTCAGTCAAGTTCAAGACAAGTGATTATATATGTATAGATTTAGTCAGAACCACGCAGGATTGCTTACTATGAGTTCCATAAAAAATGCTTTATGAAACTTCGAACTTTTTGAAAATGGTAAAATGGTAGGGACTGATTGCGTAAGTAGAGTAAACTAATTATTTAAAATTCGTAAATCGTACATTTGCCACCAAGTTATAATATTTAGAAATATAGAAACAGGAACAGAAAACGGTTGAACGGAAATTGCTGAAACACGTACGTATGTGAATATGAGAAAATAAGATTCGAAAAATGTGAGGGTACAACGGAATTTTCCAGAAATATTCAATCGGCAGCTGTTGCGTGCTGAATTTTTGAATTTGAATTCACTCGTCTTGCTAACTATAAATGTAGCGTTAACCGCTTCTTGCCATGTATCAAGTTTAAGTGTATTTCGTAAATACAAATTCGAAATCATTTAAGAGATATTAGACAGCGTTTTCTAAATATAGACACGAAGTTTAAACACGAAGATCTAGAAAAACTAGATCATTTTAAAAGAGTGGCACATGAGTTTCTTGGCAGCTTCTTCTCATGAGCTTTACACTTGGAACTGCCACCTAACCTCATTTTGTTTTTTTTTTCAAACATTCATAGTTTCGTCGACCTGTGACCACGATCGGTGCAATTCGATCGAAACGTCGGGTAAATAAAAGGTTCGTACCTTTAAATAATTCACGCGATTAAGTCCCGAAATATAACTAATATTCATAGTTTAATTTGACGTTTTTAAATAATTATTAACCTGATTTTACGAAATAAAGATATTTGACTTTGACTTTGAAGAATTAATGAAGTATGGAGTTGAGTTTTTCAAAAATAGTAACATTAAAATAATGTTTATTTATTTTTCTCATCACAAAGGTTCATGTACAAGCAAACTTAGAAGGAGGGTGATTATCACTAAATTACATGTCTATGATCCCCTGTTATAGACTGGAGTATACTAGGGAAATCCCTGTGTGACAGATCTCCACCCCCCAACCTGGACTCATAAAATATATCTAGTATTAGCTTAACTTGTGAATTTGTATAGAATTCTTAATATAGACTAATAATATAAAATATGTTAAGTATAAAAATGTAAATAGATGTGGAAGGAAAAATATTAATATGAATGTAGAAGTTGTGTATGTATGAATGTGTGTTATATAATAAAAAAATGTGCATGTCGTGATTTCGTGTTTTTGATGGGGAGCCCTTTTTTTTTTTTTTTTTTAGCGTGTGTCAAAATCCCCACGGATCCCAACCCATCGAGGGCACGACAGGTGGGTATGTCGGACTCGAACCGACTAAAAAATCACACGTTCTTACGTCTCGTAGATTCATTGCCGGAGATGAGGGTGTCCCTTACGGAATAGTTTCCTTCACCTCCGGCGGACCTTGGCCAAGTATATCGCCCCATCCATTGCTTCCTCAATTAGCTGCTTTGTTTCGTCGGTCGCGAATCGCGTCTCAAGTTTGAAAACGACAGGCTGCCCTGCCCGTCGTTCTCAAGCCAACGATATCAGGGGGGGTGGAGATCGTTTTCTGCCCTTTGTCGAGCGGTGCGGCTTCTGCGGGATGGAACAATGCTGGTCCTCTCCCTTTCTCTTTCCGCAGCCTCTTTTCTTGCTATCACTTCCTCGCAGAAAGCCGCCAGGGCATTCCACGCACTCTCGCTTTGTACCATCGACGATACTAAGTTTTCGAGCGAGAGATGACGTGCCACACAACTGGCCACCGCCAGGTCACAACGTTGATGGGGAGCCCTACATTATACCTTAGATATTGCCAATGTCAATGCTCTCTGCTCAATTTAAAAAAAATCGGACAAGCACATGTCGGGCCACGCACAGTGTAGGGTTCAGTAGTCCCCCCTCCTCCATCCGAATAATGCTTAAGAAGTTTGATACCTACATAATAATAATTTTTAATGGAGTTTGTACGAAAATTTTGTTACTTCTCCTTTGATCAGTTGTTATTCGTAAACTTGTAAAGCTTACTTAGCTGTGATAATTTTCCTTTTAATTTCACTATTATAAACTACTACCGTGATTTTTTATCACATTGCCAACATCAAAAATTTAGCAGGCAGGGGGGGGGGGGGCATTTAAAAGCCTAATATTTCACAAACGGATCCCTAAATCTAAAAAAGGTCTTCAAAACCCCTTAACCTTTTTTAAAAGACCTATCTAATGATACCCCACACGATGTGGTTAGAAAAAAAAATCACATACCTTCCTTACATTAATGGGAGCTACCCTCAAAAAAATGCTTTTCAAGATTTTATTCTTTCGCTTTGACGGCGTAAGTAATATGAATCCATGCAGAATTATAGCCTACTAGAATTAACAGTCTTTGAGCTAAACCGCGGATGGACGGACGGACGGACGGACACGGCGAAACTATAAGGGTTCCGTTTTGCCATTTCGGCTAGGGGAATCCTTAAAATGTTGTTAAACAAAAGCTAAGTACTTAGTAATCCTAATTTATGTTTCCGCTAGCCACTTGTACTTACGTGTAAAATAAAAAGATTTATTTAAAAATGTGAGACGGGATCCCTGGAATTGCTACTTATGTTATTTATGAGTATAATATACAGGACGAGAGATATAATAGCCGCGCTTCTATCGCAAATAGTTATATTATACTGAAACTCGCTAAGCAGTTACTTGTACCTTTCGTATTGTTGATGTCTCATAGATATAACACAAATAGTAAACTTCCACGGTGGTAAACAAGATACTTTCTGTTTGATATTTGATTCTGTTATAAACTAGTGAAATAAATTTAATAATAATAAAATATTTTTAATAATATTACTTTAATAATAATAATAAGCCCCTCGGGGCTAATAGTTGTCTCCCTATATGAAATTAACGCAACACTCTGAGGGCATAGTAGCAGCTCTTGAAATCCTTATGACACCAATAAAAAATGTCTCATGAGGATGAATTAAGAGTACACAAACCGCAGGGCACCTTTGTGGCGAGCTGAATGTGCGTGGCGACACTGCGGTCCCGATGCCTCAGAGAGTCGGTCAGGGCCTCGCCTCCCGCTTGCCTTCACTGGCCGGCGGGAGTGGAATACCAAGAGCGCCCGCCGGACTCTCAACTCTGTCATGTCTTAATCGGCCGGCCAGAGGGAGGGTCGCCTGAGCTTGTATGCTCGGGGGTGGAAGTGTCATTTTCAAGGGCATAAGTACGGGAAAACCCGCGCGGGCTTCTTCGTGATGGTGAAACCAGCGCCGCACCGCTCGACACCCCAAGCTGTTCAAACCCATGTTGCTCCCTGTCGCCTGTTTGGCTGTATGCCTGTGGCGGCCAGAAGTGGGCCCATCTAGTGAGTGGCAAGTCACCGCCTACTCAGTTGTCCGTGTGTTTTTACCATGTATTTGCAGGGCAGGCGCCATAGCCCTTCAATAGTAACCAGCTAACCATTCCACTAACACATCACCTCCATAACCTAGTTTCTTAGCTACCACTTTTTGAGTATAATAATAGTTTTTACACTAACCGGGGAATGTCGTTGGGTACATTTATATAGTGTGTCTAACGGGCCTCTACGTATTAGCTTTGGCCCCACGCACGCCTCCCAAATGACCGGCAGTCCATAGTCCCGTGATAAGGAAACGACATACATAATAATAAAAACAATTTATTCATGAAAGTAAAGGTACAAAAAAACTTATCATTATACACATTTAGGTAAATTGATTTATTTCAGCCGTTTAGCGCCAGAAGGTAATGTTTTTCGAGAGTATGTACCTACCTATCGTCGCTTAAGTTCTAACAACTAGTAAGTCAAAAGTTAAAACTCTACAGCGGAGAAAAAAGTACATAATTTAATATAGATTCCATTTCTGTACATGTCATATTTCTATTCGACGTTGCTTGTATCTGATTGGCTGAATCAATGCATCTTCCGATTCTCTAGCAAAACCTAAGAGGCATACCGGCTTCACACGTTAGCCCTAACGTTGGTTCCAATACCACTCGTCCAACGTGTGGATCTAAAATAAAGCTCGTCCCAACGTTGGTGGCAATGCTATTTTCTAGATCCACGCGTTGGAGAGTGGCGTTGGGGCCAACGTCTGGAGCCGTAATTGATCTGAGAGCGAAGGGCATTAAAATGTCAAAACCGTCAGAAAATGACGTTTTGTATTGTCGTTTTCTTTGGCACACTCTACAGACAGCGATCATCTGGACTGATTTATATTTATATTTCTATCATCAAATATCTTATATATTTAATTCTCAGGATGGTTAGCTATAGGTACTTACATCAAAAGACGTGTTGACTATGGTTTATAAATTCTCTATACGTTAGTAGTACTTGAAATAGAAGCAGCTTGTATTACATACTCTCATTAATTCGCAAGTTTATTGATGCAGAGACTCTGATAACTTGTTCAAAGCATTAATGGCGATCATTTTGGTTAACCACAGTCTGAATGTGCATTACTAATTTGGGTTATTGTTATGTTATTTTGCAAGTGGAAATTACTACGATAAACAGCTATATAAAATCACAAATTTTCATAAATCACTTGTTAGAGGAAAATAGACAAAATATAAAATGTCTAGCGACAATTTTTTTGCAATTTAAATGTTACGTTGGGTACGATGCAGAAAAAGCAGTCTTCGGATAAAATTCAAAAACGGTAACTTTTGTACAATAAAATTGATATAGACTACCAATTTTATTGTACAATAGTTACCGTTGACAATAGAGCATATTAGTTTTGTTTGTCGCAAGATTAACGAAAATACATATGAAATCCTTTGTATAAATTTGATAATATCCGTTAATATCTTTAAAACCAACCTTTTATTGATAATATCTTTAAAAAAATAAAACAAAACTTTTATTTTTATTGTCTAAAAGGAAGAAAATATTTTTTTACTTGAAACAAACTCATCAATTTGTTAAATGACATAAAAGCTTGCCGCGAGATTTTCCTAATGCGGTGACATTACACAATGCAATGTAATATTGTCGATCATTGGCCTTATGAAGAGTCAAATCGTCGTCTTGGTATCGGCTTCCCCCCTTTCTTCCTATTAGAGCATTTTAAATAAAAGGTTGTATCAGGTGGTTAGTGACCCTTCCAGCCGGTCCTGGAGGAGTGGGCGGGGCGGCAGCACGGGACCCTTTCCTTCCGGCTAGTGCAGGACCTCTCCGGGTGCTTCGGGAAGTACCTGCACATGGTTGCTAGGAGGGAACCGAGTCCCGCCTGCCACCACTGCGACTGCGGTGAGGACTCGGCGCAGCACACCCTCCAGCATTGTCCAGCTTGGGAGGGGCAACGTCGAGTTCTCACCGCAGTGGTCGGAAGTGACCTCTCGCTGCCGGCCGTGGTTCTGTCCATGGTCCGGAGCGAGGAGTCGTGGAATGCGGTCGCATCTTTCTGCGAGGACATCATCTCGCAGAAGGAGGCGGCGGAGCGCGTCAGGGAAGAGAGCTCCCTGGCGGATCCGCTCCGTCGCCGGCGAACCGGGCGGCGTCGGCGCGCATATCTGCGCCTGATGCCGCCTTAGGTGGGGCTGCGAGCGGGCGTACGGGGTAATCTGCCCCGCCCGCGGCCTTCCGTGGAGGCGCGGCGCCCTGTGTGTATCCAGGGGCCGCGTGGGTGTGAAATGCCCGGAACGCAAAAACATCGCGTCCGGGTATTGCCACTGGGCGGGCCGCCGACGGTATAACACATTCCGGCGGCCCGTTCGCGAAGGTGGCGAACGATACACGGCGGGTTTTTTAGTGGGTGCAAACCCCACACTACCTCCACCGTCTTCCCCGGACGGTGGGGGTGTTCGTCAGGAATTTTTCCCGCCAAAAGAAAAAAAAAAACAGTGACCCTGACTGCTAACCTGTCGGTCGGTCGGGGTTCGATCCCTACCCAGGATAAAACTTTGTGTGATGAGCACGATGGTTTTTTCTGTCTAGGTGTTATTTATTTATAAAATGCATCTACACACATCAAAAGTGTCTAGGGATCAAGCATTTTTATGCGGATTTCTTGAGATTGAGATGTGGCTTTGTAATAAATTTATGATTTTATAAATTTATATGGATCCTTTTTGGTGCATTTCATAATTTGAATCAGGAACTGTGAATCAAATTCGAGTAAAAGATGAAAATCAGCTGTCAATATTTTCCCTATAAAAACATACAACGCATTGAAGACATTATTAGTGCTACTGTTTCCCTACTACTGATTAAAACCAACGTTATTATGGAGCGGCGACGTCATTTAAGCAGGGAAGAAATGCTCAGAGCCGTGGGAATGATAGAAGCTGGTTCCCGGCAACGTACTGTGGCTTTAGCTCTGAATACAAGTCAGAGTGTTATCAGTCGACTTTGGACACGTTACCGAAGCACTGGTACCGTGGCTGAGCGCCATGGAGGACGGTATCGCTGCACCACACGGAGACAAGACCGATACATTCAAATCTTAACTCGAAGAGGTCCAACAATAACCGCCATGATGTTAGCCGTGAGGCTTCATCACTCTTCAGGGAACTTAATTAGCGACCAAACAGTCAGAAACCGCTTGCATGAAGTGAACCTTCATTCCCGAAGACCGCTACGGGTACCACCTATAGCAATGCACAATCGTAGGATTCGATATCAATGGGCTCTTGAACACAGAAATTGGGCAGAAGAACAATGGCGTTTCGTGTGCTTTTCTGATGAGTCTCGTTTTGGTATGAGGCCGGATACAAGACGTATACGACACTGGAGAACCCCTGGACGCCAACAGCGATTAAAATCCTGCCAGGAAGTCCATCCTTATAGTGGTGGAACCATCATGGTATGGGCGGGTATTTGGATCGGCGGAAGAACTGAGTTGATTTGGATCAGAGGCAACCTCAACGCTCAAATTTATGCTGAGACGATTGTATCAGACGTCATCGTTCCTCTACAAGTGCAAATCGGTCCCTTATTTCAGTTAATGCATGATAATGCACGACCGCACACCGCAAGAGTTGTAAGACAGACTCTCGCCGCAGCTAACATCAATGTCCTGCCCTGGCCTGCTCAGTCGCCAGACTTGAACCCGATTGAGCATGCATGGGATATGCTACAGAGAAGAGCTCTGCCGAATATGGAGGGTATCCAGTCGCAAGAAGACCTTTTTTTGTTGTTGCAACGAACATGGGCGGCCATTCCACAGCGTGATTTGGATGAACTCATTTTGAGTATGCCAAACCGATGTTCTTGTGTTGTTAGTGTTCGCGGTAGAAACACGGATTATTAATTGTTTAAGTTACCCAATAAAATTTTAAAGAAAACTGTTATTTCAGTCTTTTTTTCGAACTTTAATGTTAGTGGTTCAAATGTCAAAAATCCCTTTATTAGGAAAATGGCAAATTTCTTTATTAATGCAAAGGTGACTTGGTTTATCGTTACTGTGACAAACGAAAACACTTTATTTGATGAATCCTTAAAGAAATAAAAAAAAAAAATCAATCAGGAGAAAAGTTATTGCAAAAATATATGTTGATCCCTAGACACTTTTGATGTGTGTATTTAGAAATATATAAATATGTTTAACAGTTTTCCACAAGTTTCCATAGTACAAGCTCTGCTTAGTTTGGGATCAGATAGCGTTGTGTGATTTATCCCAAGATATTATTATTATTATTTATTTATTTATTTAAATTTGTAGTTTATTAGCGGTTAAATTGAAGTTGAATGCAAACAATAAATGATCCTCTATTCCTATCTGGGTAGGAATAGGTAGGTAGGTAGGCTGGCTAGGTATCTCCACCAATCTATCGCTACTGGTAAGGAAACTTATTTTTTGTTGTTCGTATGCTGATGTGGTAAATGAACAGAGTGGTATTGTAAGTGTGCTTTCCAGTGAGGGCATCTACTCATATTCAGTAACTTTGTACTACTCTCGGTTTTGTAGCTCTAGGATGTTACATCGTTTGGGCCGGTTGATGTAATTTTGTATTGTCAGTTGGCGTCATTGGAATTCGGATTCCCTGTCTTGAACTTAAGGTGATGGTGTATTTCAGTAATGGTGATATACTATGAAACACCCACTATGGATCTCAGAATTTTATTTTGTGCTCTTTGAATGATATTGATGTTAGTCTTTTGCGGCCCCACAGTTGAATACCATACATCGATGTTGGTTTTAATACAGTACAATATATTAATAAATTATTGCCCAATGATAGCTTTGAGTTCCTTCCCAACATCCAATAAAGATTTTCGTGTCTAATTGATATCTTGTTTATTGGCTTTGATGTGGTGTTTCCACGTTAAGCGAAGATGTATGCGCAGTCCAAGGCAAACCAAACATTTTCTATTGTATAAACTTAATAAAAGAATTTTGTTTTGCACACACAAACAAAATCCTCATGCCAATATGGACTTACGGTATTCAGCTCTGGGGCTGTACCAAACAAAGTAATCTCCAAGTTTAACCGGTGGGCAGTTTCCTCGATGAAAGGTTAGTAATTTGATGACATTTGGTAGCACTTGCTTTAATTTTTCAGTTACATAACCAATCGGGTACTTTTTTGAGAACAGTTCAATTATATCTGGGCGCGTTTGGAATCCTTATCATCGTTTGTATCGTCGGCGAAAGTAGCTGTAGTGACATCTGGTGATGTTGGCAATAGCGTGTACGATGTAGATGCAAGCACTGATCCTTGTGGAACTCCTGCTTTTATGTCGTACATTGCAGAAGTTTCTCCTGCCTCTCTAACATAGAACATCCTGTCCGAGATATAGGACTTTAGAATAGTGTAGTAACTATGAGATAGGCTCTGCTCGATTTTGCATAAGAGGCCTTTGTGCCATATCTTATCAAAGGCCTACTGGATATCTAGGAATGCTGATGATAATTATTCCCCATTCTCCAAGGTTCTTCTTATAGCATTACATACTCTGTGTACGTGTTCTGTGGTTGCATGCTGCCTAAACCCAAACAGATCATATTTTGCATTTATAATTTCTCCAAAGACTACGTTCCCCGTTTTTTTCTATTTATTTTTTGATCTCATCTCTAGGTCATGAGTTATGTAAGTATTTTAATACTATTTTAAAGTGTACATATCAACCCATATAATGTCCCACTGCTGGGCACGGGTCTCCCCAGTAGAACTTACTAGTATGTAGATCCTGGGGGTAATTGCCATAATCGCCACGCTTGGCGAGCGGGTTGGCGATCGCAGTAAGGTTTTAAGTACGCAGAGGACGCTGCTGCCCGTCCTCCAGTGTGACATCCCTTAGTCGCCTTGACGACACCCACGGGAAGAGATGGGGTGGTACTATTCTTAAGCCGGTACCACACGGCAACTTAAGCCGGTACCACACGGCAATTTTTAATGCAAATTTTAAAGTGTATCTCATCCTTTCTATTGAAAGCCTCCGGGGCAATGTCCCAGGGGGCACAGGTGGTTTGATTTAGGAATAGATGGTAGATCCTACGAACGCGAGGAACCGCACCCCCCAAGCAATGTAAGGATACTTAGAATTTTAATCTATTTATTATTTCGAACCTTAGTTTTTAGAACGATTAAAAGTCCCTCCCTATATACCATTTTTTCATCAATCCATACACCTGTGAACAATTACATCTAAACAAATAAAAGTTCCCGAGCCGTTGTTCGGTAAATTTAAATGGGTGAGAGATACAACTTTTTCAAACAATGTATGTGTAAGGTTTTCACATTTATTTCTAACTTTACATTAAATACATATTATACTCGTATTTGTTGTTTAACTTCCGGGACGAACAGGGTCGTATTATAACTTCTCATATGAACACGTTAGCTATTAATATCATACCTAATCGTTATGCACATAATTTTGTATATTTATTATGACATCCAAAACTTACTAAGATGGTATGTACAAACCTAAAGTCGTAGGTCACGAAGATGGAACGAATCTAAATTACATATAAATTTTTAAAAAGTTTTTTTTTTATATACAACGCAAGTAGCTAGCCAGCCGTTCCCACAAACATGGGAACGGCTGGCACCATTATAATAAGCTCCATTATTGCAAAGAATAACTTATTTGCAATAATGGAGCTTAACTGCGAATATTTGCGTGTTATGATATTTTATGATTTTAAATTTAGTTTAACTGAAAAACTTGGCTTCAACCATTACGAATTAGCGTTTAACGAATCTGCTCCTTTTCGAGCAGCAGTTTTTAAATGGTTTAATGAATTTTCAAGGGTTAAAATAACTCTAGACGTGGTCGCCCATAAACGGCAGTAGCTGCAGAAAATGTGTGGACTTCTGGAATAATGGTGCGAGAAGACCTACGAATTACTTACTCGGGCATCGAGAAGGTTTTTGGCGTCAGTTTGGATAGCGTTAACATTGTTTTGCAGCAGCATTGGAGTGAAGAGGGTTTGGATCCCACCTTTGCTCTCAGATACTAAAAAACAGGCCTGTGTGGATTGGTGCCGCGAATTGCGTCTAAGATTTAAAAACGGAACGTCAAGACGTGTTTTGCCATTATCACAGGCGACAAAGCGTGGATTTATCAATACAATCCGGAAAATAAGAGACAGTTGTCAGTATGGGTCTTTTCAGAAGGAAAATTGTTGAAAAAACTGCAAAGATCATGTAACGTTGGTAAAAAAATTTGAAAACAACAATGTTAGAAAATCATGAACTGTTAACTCGAAATGGTATACAATAGTAGCATTGCCGAAGATTTTCCAAGCTCTGCGAGAGAGGAGACCAAAGACAGGGCTTCGGGGAATTATGTTGCATCACGACAACGCGTCACATAGGTCCCTTAGAACAAAAACGTTTCTTGGGGAAAACGGTGTTGAAACCTTTCCATCATCCATCGTCATACAGTCCTGATTTAGCGCCTGTGATTTCTCTAGGTTCTAGTAAAAAAAATTTCGTGTGCCGAAGAGAAGCCTACGAAGTCGCAATTTCGGATCAAGACTGGCAAAAATGTTTTAATAGTTGGTTTAGGCGTTGCATAGAGAATAAAAAAGGGTAATTCGAAAAAAATAATATTGTTAATATCTTGTATAGTTTTTTCTTGTCTCTAAACTTATCAATTTACCTATAATACGTAGGTTACGTTTGGATTACTAAATTTTATGACTGAATATTTTCTAAATAAGGAAATAATTAATATACTTACAATATTTCAAAATGAGGAACCCACTTTGTATTGGTACATTTCTGAAAATACTCATAAGCCAAAATACTACGAGTATAAATATTGTACTCGACATTATTTTCAAACAACAGGTATAATATTAATTCTTATTTTATGAGTTTTAAAACTAATTACATTGTCTTCCCGATACCGCAACCCATGAAGCAGATGTTCTCATTTCTCATGCAAATTGTTGTTTTATAGCAAAAAGTTGGTAAATCTGTTGTTTTTATACCTATTCATTTCTTTATGTTGAAATATCATAAGTGTTTTTGTTTTTTATGTTTTAGACCTCTCTCTTTTTATAAAAAAAATCACGAAAGAGGAATGTTGAATAAATTTTTGACGTTTTAGAGTAATGTAATTTAGGACATTAATATATACATAGTTACATGTGAAGCAAAATTTGTCTCGTTTAATTATACGTAGGTATAGATGCTAATTTTCATATTGATACAAGTGCTAGTCTTACACTCTGACGTCATTTCGTTCACTTGTATCGTGAGTTTATTAATTTTAGGTGATTTCAAATGTATAGTTCCGTGTAATTCGTCGGTAGTAACGCCAGTTTTTTTTTGAAAAAAATATACTTAAACCGTAATGGAATGAAAACCAAAAATGACCATTTGCTGCAAACTGTAGGAATAAATCTTGTTTACTTATTGAAACGAATTTCTTTCTTGATTAAATGATAAATAAAGTACATACAACAGTGTAAATTTTATATTTACATACATCATTTATGCTACGGAATTCGCTCCGCTACTCAATTCATATTTTTCATCAATGTATTAATTCTGGGGGATTATATTCTGCAGACATGTATCATATCACGTCTGTTTTTAACTGAAACACACTTAGCGACATGTGGATATTTTAGTAAGTGAATGTATTTAATTTTATTTCCCTTCAAAGTTACGGGAAAATTGTAGAGCTTTTCCAGTTTATCGTTGGATATTGTTACAGTTTTGTTACGCTGCTACTGGTGTCAATTGAATGTAAAAGTAAGAAAAGAGAGAGGCCAAACATAGTTTTTATAGTGGCCGATGATTTGGTAAGAATTTTTTACATTTTTTTTAAGTAAGGTTTCCTTCTTTATCGTAATCTAAGACGGCTTATTTTATTTTTGTAAATAATTTTACTGTGAATTACGCAGCCACACTACCTACATAATATTTCCATTATCAAGAATGTTTTCAGCAGCTAATAATGTACAGATTTTCGAAAGTATTGTGGGCGGAAAGCATTTATCGTTTGTAAGATATTGTTTAACAAGTCTTTTTTAAGTTATTGTTTGATAAAATGTTATATGAATAACAAGCTTAAATAAGAATCGTCAGATAAATAACCAGTGAGAAATAAATATTCACGTTTGATTTCACATTTAGGTGTTCTACAGATATCTTTGCCAGAAAATTTTGACCTTATATCAATGGGTATTGCCAAGATTATAGTGATTAAAATATTGAGTATGTTTCAATATGCACTTAGAGCACTGTTAGGTGTGACGTCAATTTAATAAACTGCGAAGCCGTTCTTTTATAGTTAGCTATACTGTTTAAAGTTACTGTTTAAAGCGGAACCTAGTCCTGTAGGTATATGTGCTGTAAATTTTAAATAATTATAAATGTACAACTTACAATGATCAGCAAAATATAGAATTTTGAACGTGTATATTTAATATTTTTAATATGTCTCTATGGCTACAGTAAAAGAACTTGAAATGGAGAATTGTTTTTCGAAATGTCATTTGAAAACAACTTAAAAATACTGAATACCTGCTTCAAGAAAAGGCTAGAAAGAAGATGGACGCAGATCTCTCTAGATGGCCATTACATAAACGAAACCGATTATGTTCTAACGAATCGTTAAAAGATTTTCGTAAACTAGAAAAATTGAGATGGCTATGGCATCAATGTCAATGGAGAACATCTGAATTATCTGCATTTGCAGACGACATTTTCTTATTTGCTGAGACATCAGAACATTTGCAGTCTATGCTTCTGGATCTGAAAAATAAAGCGTTGTAGTGGGACTGACTATGAATCCACAAGTTATGACAAATACAGCTGAAAGACGAGTTATCACCTTCAACAACAAAATAATCCAGTAAACCAATGAGTACCCTTGGCCAAATGATTTCACCTACCGATTTAATAACAAAAAAAATGGAGTACGAATAGGCAACGCATGGAAAAGATACTAGGGACTAAAAGAAATCATAAATAATAAGGATATCAGCGTCTTCTACTATAGGAAGTTGTACAACACATGTATTCTGCCCATACTCATATATGAGTGCCAAACCTGGTTCCTTACAAAGGCACACACAACAAAACTGGAAATATATCAAACTGCGATGGAAAAAATCATGCTCAGCATTAAACGGTCAGACAGAATCCTAAATAAAACTATAAAGAAAATTACCAGTATATCAGACAAAATAAAACAGTTGAAATGGAGGAATGAATAAAACAGTTATTATTATTTAAAAATTGAATATTCACATGAATCACAATTGAATTGAACAAGTTCTCTTATCACAGTTACTCTTGCGAACTTGGCATTAAATGTCGAATCATTATAGTTAAAATATTGTCTGACGTTTATAAGCGTTGCATTCTGTAACCTAAGTGACTAAAGTACTTTGATTATTTTCTTGTATAACTTAAGCATCAATTGAATAAATTTAAATTTTTTAGACGCTATTGATCACGTGATCAAAGTATTGAGAGGACCTTACCTCGAAAACGCCAGTGCTCACAGTACAAAAATGGCGACGATTTATGACGTTTACGATACTGCGGCAGTATACTGTCAGTCCATAACTGAAAAAAAATCTCAAACTCAAACATCTTTATTTCGTAAAATCAGGTTAATGGTTATTTGAAAACGTCAAATTAATACATACTAAAAAAATTATAAAATCATGATTGTTTGAAAAAAAAATACACATATAATCTTAAAGTACCTTTGAATAGCCTGTGAGAGAAAGCAGTTCAATCCCAACTGTTTTTGTCTCTCATATAATCAATTATTGAGTAGTAACTTTTCATACACATTTTTTTCTTAATGGTCCACTTAAATTTAGTTCTCAGTTAAATAACTGCACAGTGGTCGCAGTGTATATCGGAACATACCCATTATCACGGTACGGTCTGCATCCACACCGGCGGGGCTCGCCTATATATGTGTGCAGACCTTTAAGCTACTTAAGATACAATAATTTTCTTAAATTGTACAGGGCTGGGATGATGTTAGTCTCCATGGTTCACATCAGATAATGACACCGAACATTGACACGCTCGGATACCAGGGCATCGTAATACCGCAGTACTATACCGACTGTCACGGTACGCCATCGAGGAGTGCGCTCTTCACCGGAAAATATCCGATGCGGATGGGTACGTCTATTTTTGTGTAACCTTTCCCTTTGGTTATTTTTATCTTCTACTTTTAGAACTTGATTAGCTGTTTTATGTGAATGAAGGATAGGTGAGGATAAACATTCTAATTATGGAAATTTTGGTACTTTATGCATATTATGAGATGGTTATGGATTTTTGTCATATTAGGACACACTACATTTAAATTCACTGCCAGCTTCTTAATTTATAGGTAAGAATAAAATCAAACGAATTAACTAAATGACTGCCTCGGTGGTGTGTCGACTGCTGTGCAAAAGGTCATGGGTTCGATTCCCACACGGGACACCATTTTGTGTGATGCAAAAAATATTGTTTCGAGTCTGGATGTATTATGTTTGTAAAGTACGATACGGGGCTTGTACCCTACTGCAGTATTTGACTTTTATAAGAAAAAAAAATAAAACTGAAAAACGAAGTTAAAAATTAGGTAACTATGCCGGCAAATATCTAAGATATTTTTTATGGGACCTATACATTTATAGGTCCCATAAATCCTTCTATTGTTTAAATCAGCTCAGGTCATTACCTGAGCTGATTTGAACAATAGAAGGACTGCTGTAGCTGTTGGTTTTATACCTAAAGTAGACGCAATATGTAATCTAAAAGGATTTTCCAAGTGAAAAATAAAAGTACAGTGACAGTAATAAGTCCTCTATAACTTCACAGTAAGGCATTTTTTGTGTGTGTAATTTCCCTACGGAATCCAACTCATTCCGAGCACGACGATAGGTAGGCTGTAGGCCACAGAATAATGTGTCGGTAACTTGTCAAATACAAACAACTACTGAGAAATAAACAACTATATTTGGATTCTATGAATACAAAGCTACGCACATACATAAGTATAGGCACAGTGACGGTTCAAAAACGCCCAAACTCGGCGTTTTTGAGCAATATTAAATAATTCCGAATGTATAAGGTAATAATAAGATCACATACGTGTATTCGTAGTAGCGTGCATTCTAGTTGGATGCCAATAAAGCTCTGATACCTACAGTTAGCGTTGACATTTAGGTACTATCAGCAAGGAACTACTAGGCAAGTTGCCACCTATAGTCATGTGTATTTTTGTCCTAATCACTGTAATAAATCTTTAGGAATCGCCTAATATAATCTAACTGTACTACATGTAAGTATCTATGCTCTTGATTTGTTGTAATGTAGGTATGGGTACTAGTATAGTATTATATTATCTGTGGTATGGGTAATGTAATAATTACCATTTACGCATGTAGCCATGGAGGTTTTAGAGGTGGAACCCCCCCGAAATTGCAAAAAAGATACAGTCCCTACGCAATTGGCCAGTGTTTAGTCAATTGTAAATCACCTAACCCCCTGCCCCCTCTCCCGAATTTACGAAAGCCGTCCCCGAAAAATGTTCCAGAGTATGTTATTATTACTTAAATATTTATCTCTTAAATTACGTATTCTCTTTAGTTCTGTCCTTCGGGTCAACTGTAGTGTATGTAAGATAAGAATTAAGTCACAGTACTTTAATTACTTAGGTTACAAAATGCAATGCTTATGAACGTCAGACAAAATTTGCAATAGATTGATTCTACATTTAATACCAAGTTCGCCAGAGTAAAGCCGTGAGAAAAGAACTTGGCAATAAAAAATCATGTCCACTTTTTTAAATGCCAATTTCTACAATATATTTGTTTATATACAGTAATGCCAGTAAGGCAACCATCACACCATGAAACTAATGCAAGCAGTAATCTTAGTACGAACTCATAGTACGAATTAAAAGTTGTAATACCTAAATCTCTCTTATTAAAGGTACACAAGGAGTTTCAATCGCAGCAGCCGAGGATCGCGGTGTACCACCCTTAGAACGTCTATTGCCTGAGTATCTATCAGAATTGGGCTACAGCACACATTTAGTAGGTAAATGGGACATCGGTAAATCCAGAGAACATTATCTGCCCACTAATAGAGGCTTTAATACGTTCTACGGCTTCTTAGGCAGTAGTGTGGATTACTTTACATATAATAAAGTAGAGGTTGGTAGAGAACTATGTTATTTAGTTTATTATTATGTTCTTGTGTTACATTACAAACAATATATTGTATGTTATGTAGTAATATTATTCTATGAATAATATTAGAAATCGTGAGTGCGCTTGCCAAAATTAGGCACTTACAGATATGGATTTTTTATCTTTATTTATCATCTAAAGCTCTTAGGTATATCTAAATTGTCACAGTATTTCAATTTGCCAAAACAGTTATGTTAGTATATTATTTCCAATCGGCAAAATAGTAAAGATTGTTGAACTAGGTTATCGCCATTAAATATTTTATATAGGTACTCTCTACCTATTTAAGGCGAAACGAAAACGGGTAAAAGGTACATTACCTATTTAAGGCGAAACGAAAACGGGTAAAAGGTACATTTAGTTCCTATAGAAACGTATGACAAATTATTATGTAAAATGAACAATAAATAATATCTAGAATGAGGATTAAAAAGACTAAATGTATACTTACCGCAATACAAAAACAATATATTCAAACATTGTTTTACATAGATATTTAGATTTTATTTAATTTTATACGAAATAAATCAATTTTCCCACTGCTGAAGAGTTGATAAAGTACATAACTAGCATTTTTCTCAGCGCACCGGCGATTTTATATTCATCCTCAAATATTTATAACCTACACAATATAATTATTATACCAACTTTGCACGACATTCAAAAACTGTGATACGGTTTTATAGGAACTCGATTCCGAAAAGACCGCTATAAAAACGATACAAAATATGAAGCATTAAGTATCTTATTTCCTGTACACATAATATTAGCTATTGGAAAAATATGTGATCATAACATTTCTTAACTTTTCCAGAGTAGGAACGGGACCGTTTTATACGGACTTGATTTCTTAAATAATTCCTATCCCATTGAAGATCAAAGAGGGCACCTCACCGACTTACTAACAGATCAAACAGTAAAACGTAAGTATCTAATAAACATATTTATTATTTGAACATTAAACAAGCCGACAAGTCAATATAATTTATTACATGTGGCACGCTTAATTTATAAATAGACCTTTAACTTCAGAAACATTTGAAAATAACAAACGATACGAAATATAATGTGCAAAAAGACTCACAATTAACCTTTGTGAGTTTGTACTGAACCCAAATGTCAAGGCCAGTCAAGGAAACTACAAATCATACGCCAACAAAATTCCGTTTGTTTTATATCAGAGGGTAAGATTTCCGTTCTGTATTTTGTTTTATTTGTATTATAGTGATAAGAAATCACAACACATCGGTTCCTTTATATCTTCATATATCTCACGCGGCCGCCCACGCTGGAGGGGGGTTAGTTAATCTCCAAGTGCCGGAGGAAACAATCGCCGCAAACGACCACATCGCACATTCAGCTAGACGATTGTACGCAGGTACTTGTAGTTGATACTGCTTCATTGAAACATCTTTTAAAACTGAAAAAAGATTCAAGTTATTTATTGCAAAATTACCCTTATAAATATTTATATATTTTAAAGAATATTGGAGATTTATTTATGACTTAATTAGTTTATAATTAGTAATTGCAAATTTATGAATTTTTTGATCGTATTTGTAAAATAAAAGTAATTCAATTAATTACATTGCATTTCCAGGCCTCGTGACGGGGTTAGACACAAGTGTAGGGAGAATTATAGGGGCATTAGCTGAAAGAAATATCCTTCACAACACAATGATCGTTTTCGTTTCTGATAACGGTGCACCGTCTATAGGATTTAATAGGAATTTTGGGTCTAATTTGCCGCTGCGTGGAACAAAAGGTTCCCCTTGGGAAGGTGCTGTGCGCTCTACGGCAATTATTTGGCATGCATCAATGCCTTCTAAAATTTGGTCAGGACTTTTTCACGTCACTGACTGGTTGCCAACACTAATTGCTGCAGCACATGCAGATTTCAGCGAAAAAATTGATGGTATAAATCAGTGGAGCGGTTTAAAAAATAATGTAGAACCTCAACGAAATGATCTTTTGGTGACAATGGATGATTTAAGAAACTGGGCGGCTTTTAGAGATGGTGATTATAAAATAATCATAGGAGATGTAGATAAACGGCAAAGTGGGTTCTACAATATGGAGTTGAGACTGTTTAGGTTGCCGGTGTTTCCATACGTGAATGTGTTACTAAGTTCAGAGACGGCTAGAGTATTCAAGGAAACATTATATTTAAATATTGACGTGGACTTGGCCCTCCAGAAACAAAGCTTACTTAATATACGTCTACAAATAAATAAAACAAATGATGAAAATCTTTGTACGCCCACAAAATGTAAGTAATCAAAAGTTATTTTTGTAGCTCCTAATAATACGTTTTAGGTTATTAATTTTTCATATTATTTACAGTGAAAGGTTGTCTGTTTGACCTGAGCGTGGATCCTTTGGAAACTAATGACTTATGGGATTCTCGGCCTGATGTGGTACGACAAATGGTTCTTAAAATAAGGATGTACTGGGCTGATCTAAAAGCAAGAAGGGCACCTGAGGTGGATATGAGGGCAAATCCTGCACGTCACAATTTTGTCTGGTTACCTTGGTTGCATAACGATGAAAAAGAACCCGAACCTATAGATACAATACCACCTTTTCCATTGGAAGTATCTGTTGGTGAACTGCAATATTTAACTAATATGAAGCTAAATATGTTTAAAAAAAATTTCACAGAATATTTGCAAAAATCAGCAAACGCGATTGTCGACAGTATTTCCACATTATTCTCTTTCTGAATATGGGTCGCAAATCTCCATTCCTGTAACTGCATTTACGAATTCATTCTGTATTTGTCTTTTAGATGATTAGCTTCTTTTTCAAGTATTTAGTCGATGCAATATTTCTCGAATAATACATAATATCATTTATAGTTGCATAACTGTGTTGTTTGTATTGTTCACTATTAGTTTTATCTTCCCAATTTTGTTGGAAAATTCGAATACATTATTATGAAACCAATGTTAAGTTAATGTGAAAATTGTATTGTGCCTAAATTATGCAAAAGTTGTTTGTTCAAATTAATTTATTTGAATATATTATTATGCAAATATTTACTAATTAATAATTAATTAATACTGTTTAAAAGTATCACCTTACTTATTTAATTATACATATTTATATTTTTATTAATGAGAGGGTTGCAAAAACAACACGCTTGATGACTTGGATGGGCTGAAATAATGAATTTTATGAGGCGACGAGTTATTTTGTCGTCGGTTCGTCGGTCTCCCTTTGATCAAGGCGTGCATTAAAAAGGAAAATTGGTCAGCTTTTCGGGCTCGCATAACTGGAAGGACACCATATTATTACGTTAAAATAATTAACAGTACTTATCTATCCGTATATCTAGGTAAAACGTAGGTAGTATAAAATTCAAGTTCACTTTTAGTTTTACACGCAATAATATTGATGTTTTTTTAATGTATGGTACCTACATAGTACTATAGTAGGTAACTAACGATATTAATAGGTACTCTGTACTAAAATAATCTTATATCTATTGCGAACTCTGTGTCTCTATGTTGACCAGTGGACTGTACTATGACATTGTCTCCGTGTTACATTTTTCAACATTGCTGGCAACTAGTAACTACTTCCTATTTAATTTTTAAATTCAGTTATGAATAGGTACATTTCATGACTCATGTCTTTACATCGATACGTATGTGATTAATGTTTCATGAATTTTTAAACCCAGTATTCATTCGACGACATTTTTTCGATGATATGACGCCCTATTTTGTCGCCTAGTGACAAGGCTTTATAAAATATTAGTTTATTTATGTTCCATATTAATATACAATATCGATTCGAGATACGAATGTATAATGAATGAAACATTTTTCGGCATCCGTTTCAATTTGTAATGTATTATTGGAATGAAATCTATTAGGCAAGAAAATGAAATATAGATATGGAATGTTTTTATTATTTCATAAATTGCATTCGGCTTTTAGATCGATGAAACCAGGGAAACTTCATCCAAAGATGCCCAGAATTTGAATTATCTTATCTCCTTCATCCTTATATTATTTGTTTTGATGTCTGCCGTATTCCTACAAAGCTAAGTATTGATTTTGATAATTTGCCAAAAGGAAAGACAATGTAAACAAACAAAGCAAAAGTTAAATTATTACCTTTGACGACGGCTAAATCTAGCAAAACGGAATTCCGTTTGTGACTGTAAAATTCTCTATTTCAAGAACATTAAATAACGATTGATTGCAGGAACTGTGAAAGCTTCATAAAGGTTTTGAATCGACTTAGTATTGCCGTCATAAATCTTTTGAGTCGGAGCACCCTCTAATCTAACACTTCTCGACTCAAAATATACGAGCCTTCAGGCGATTTGTACACCCCACCGTCTTACAATGAAGAACCGCGAGAACTGGAATTTCAAAGAAAAACGTAAAAGAACCCTTCGATAGGATTTAAGAACTTTTAATGATGGAAGTTCATATAATCTATTCAAGAATAGCCTTATAGGAATTTGATGTTTAGTTACTATGATGTGATGAACTACGGAACAGTCGTAGGTAGGTACTACTAGATTAAATATTATACTTACATCAAAGGTAGAATATTTTTGTTTGTTATGTGATTGTTTTGTTTGACAAACTAGTCACTCGTGTACACAGCACTACCTATTTACACTAGTTAAATACAAAAAGGTATATGAAGCGATTTAATCTTGTTAGTATTAAAAAGAAGTTTTACTTAGGTACTAAATTTCAATTAATTTATCATATTTAAAAAAATGAATCCCTATTTCCCTTAGTCATGAAATAACTAGAGAACGACTTTACAGATTTCATTCATTCTTTTTTTTAGTATTCTAATACACTGTAGAAGGTTCTTATGGAAACAAAAAAAAAACTAAAAAAATAACGGGCCGGTGCGAAGTTCGCCTGGACAACTAGTGTATCTTCTGGCTTCTTAATATTACACTTAATAACTTAGTAATATCAAGTTGGAAAAATATTTAATATTTTAACCCATAATCACCTATTATCTGTTTTGATGACCTTTACCTACATACCATTTTACTGGAGTAAAATGAGGTTTAGACCCTAAACCTGACATAAAACAATTATTTTACTCCGAAGTTGAAGACCTTGGAGTAAAACCATTGTTAAGAAAGTAAGTGGTAGGTGGTGGCATTTTTTTTTTTTTTTTAAACTGATATTAGAAAGTTATTTGGTGTAATGTAAAGAAGCCTCGAGCGGGAGGTTATTAGTATATTATAAATCACCCGGTATATAAGCATGTTTACCAGTTGTCTGGTTGCCATGGTACAGGATCTGCCTAATTCGGGATCAGATGACTGTTTGAAAGTTGCGTCAAGATATAGGTACTATTGTTATTGTGTACCTGTTTGAATATGAATTTTGCATTTGTTTGGAACAAAGATTTTTTCTTAAGGAGTTTATCAGCAAATAGCCATCAGTTGGAGGCAAGCATTGGCGTCAGGCCAGGCGAGCCTCGCTGCGTTACTAACAGCTTTATTATGCATTACCGGGTGTCTCGTGAACCTAAATAAGCAACAGTTCACTTGCCAAGTTTTGGCTTTACATTTTCATTAGACGGCGGTCTGTCAACACTCGTGTGTTATTAATACTTAATTTGTGAAGTCATAATCTCTCTTGGGTGCTGTTAAACAGTACTGTTAAACATACTACATACTAGGTGGCGCAAAAGTAAAGACCCTATTATTTTGGTTCAGCTATAATTTTTTTTCTAAATTAGAAAACTAGATTTAGATTTTTTTAAATGTATATTTGTGCCATTAAATTTCGTACCATTAGGATTTAAAGATGATGTCTTTTAAATGGTGACCTCCAGAGTTGATACACATTTGAGCCCTATTTATGACATTTTGCATAACTTGCCGTAACACTTCCTGCGATATGTTCGTTATTTCTTGACGAATGTTTTCTTTTAGAGCTGCGAGAGTCTGTGGCTTGTTCACATACACCCGAGATTTCAAAAAACCCCAAAGAAAGAAGTCTGGACTGGTCAGATCGGGTGATCTTGCAGGCCAAGGCAAATCGCCAAAACGAGAGATAACTCGGCCTGGAAAAGCGTCCCTCACTAAGTCCATAGTGTCGCGCGCTGTGTGTGCCGTAGCGCCGTCTTGTTGAAACCAGATGTGCTCCAGCCCCAATTCGTCCAAACTGGGTATCAAAAACTCACGTAACATGGTTCTGTAGCGTTCTCCAGTGACAGTTATCGCATTGCCTCCAGCGTCTTCGAAAAAATAGGGTCCGATCACTCTGTCAACACAGATGCCACACCATACAGTAACTTTTAGTGGGTGTAGAGGTGTTTCTTGAATAATGCGCGGATTATCAGAAGATGCCCCAGAACCGAGTATTCTGCTTATTGACATGCCCTGAGAGATGGAAATGCGCTTCGTCACTCATAACCAATTTGAAGGAAAATCATCCTCTTCAAGGTTGAGGTTTATGACGCGCTGGCAGTAATCTAGACGAGCTCGGTGGTCAGCAGGCAGCAGCTGATGAGTCATTTGAGTTTTATACGGGAACATCTTTAAGTCTTTCACCAAAATACGCTGCAGGGTCCGTCTGGAAATGCCCAATTGCGTGGCACGTCGCCTCGTTGATGTTTCTGGACACTCTTCCACATCTTCGCGCACAGCATCGATATTTTCAGCTGAACGGCCTGTTCTTGGTCTCCCAGACTTAGGTCTATCCAATGTTGAGCCAGTTGCTTCAAGGCGTGTGGCAAAGCGTCGAATTGTGCGACCAATCGGTGCCGGACGGTGGGGAAATCGTCGACGAAATTCACGTTGTGTTCTTATCACTGATGAATTATTCCGTAAGAACATTGACACAATTATTCCACGTTCTAGGGGAGTAAAACGGTCCATGTTTATTTTCAGTGTATTTTACATTTGTTCACTACACAATTTTCAACAACAGAATGACAGAAAATGGCATATAAAAAAAAAAAAGTATTTTCTTTAGTGCCCGTACTTTTGCGCCACCCAGTATATAGATGATTTAAGAAAAATGTACGCACCTAATTTGCTTCTGAGGGCTTGGTCTTGTATCTATAGGCCTACTAATCTATACTAATATTATAAAGTTGAAGAGTTTGTTTTTTTGTTAGAACGCGATAATCGGAGGAACTACTGGTCAGAATTGAAAAAAATCGTGTATGTGTAACCTGTTGGATAGCTCATTTATCGAGAAGGAAGAAGAAAATGATAAAGTGTACGCTCACAGTTCTAAAGAAGCTGCTTAAGTGATCGAAAAGGTACCGCGTGGTCATCATCCGGCGATGGTTTGGTGGGGGCGTCACAAAGCTACATTTTTGTGAAAAAGAAGTGAAAACTTCAGCCAAAGTGTATCAACAGACAGTCTTGGATCATGTTGTGAAACCTCTTAGAACTACACTTATTAAAAATGTACCCTGGACTTTCCAGCAGGACTCTGCACCTGGTCACAAGGCACGAACCACCCAAGACGGGCTTGAAACCAACGTTCCGGACTTTATAAGAGCTGTAGACTGGCCCTCATCTAGCTCAGATCCGATCCTGATGATCTGAACCCTTTAGACTACAAATTATGGTCAGTTTTACAGGTCCATGGCTTGCCCTAAACGACACGGCGACATTGAGTCTCTTAAAATATCTCTGGAGCAAGTAATGGCAAATTTCCTATGGAAACAGTGCGTAAATTGATTCCATAGATTCGTGGCCAGACAGATTAAAGGCCTGTATAAAAGCCAAAGGTGGCCATTTTTAATAGAAAATTGTTTTTATTTTTTGCCGAGACTTTAATAAATGTGTACAAGTTTTAATAGTATTACATTACTTCATTAAAAAAAAATGCATTTTCATTTGTAACAGAACTTATGGCCGGACTAGGTATATACAGCACAGTTTTAAGGTACCTATTAGGTATATATGATTTCAATAAGTATAATTAAAACTTTGATAGCCTGACGGCAGCCACAAGAACAGTAGCCCCATTGGCAATGGCAATAGTAGTCAATTTGGTTAAAGTACGATCCGGTTTTTTCCTTTAATTATCTACTTATAGTAGGTACCTAAGTACAATACATCTCGTTTAATATGACTCTGACCTAAGTTAACGAATTTTGACACTGTTTGTTTAATTCATTTAAATTAAATATTTAATATGCAGATATTTTTAAAAAATTGTGAGAAAAAGATTTCCATTTCTCAGTAGGTAATGTCAACTTCCTGTTTTGCCATACCAGGAAATTACGAAATAATCGGAGATTTTAGGTTATTTCGTCAGAAAGTTGAAACACGTTGCAAACTCCTTTGAAGATTCATAACTCGGAACAAGTTTTTGGAATATTATAAAACCGCAGAAGGTACCAACATCATTGGAGCGAATATGTGAAACTTCTAATTCCCGGTAGGAATACTAAAATTCACGGAAACTTTATCAAAAAATGTGGGATGTAAGAAACTACATACATACACCTGATATTAACTTACTTTAGTTGCATACGTAATACGGATATTTCGTTTAATTTCTTCACATCGCATAACTATAAAAGTACAATGAACCATTAAAGTATGTTATTTATATGTATTAGTTTGTTGTTATGTTTTATTTACACGGTGAATTTGTAGTCGTTTTGGAGGCGAAAATGTTGATCTTCATAATAATAACTTAGTTTATAAAAAATATCAGCTTAAGATATATATTTTTTTATACAACTGTTGAAATTCATGTCATCTGCGAAAAATAAATATGTACTTGTGGCAACGCTTCTTGATTTCACGTAATAAGAATAGGTACTACGATCTTATGATATTACCGCGACCCAAAAATGCCGCACGCGCCGCTTTAGGTATTTTAAGAGGTAATTCTTTTATAAATGTTAATACTTTATTAAACTGATATTTTTATGGACTAGGTGATTGATATGGAGTTCAAGATTTTCGGCTTCAAGACGACTACAAAATCACGATGCATTTACTTGTGTTTTGGCCTGAAATAGAATTATAAAATTATTATAAACGAAGTCCGATGACAATGATCCGATACGAGAAGTCTATGTTTGTGTAACAAGGATAACAACAACGGCTATTTGTCGTAAGTGTCAAAAAGTTCTCAGGACGGACAGGGCGGTAATTGCTTCGGCATTTGAAATTTCTGTCACCTTGTCGGGGTTAGTCCGTCCAGCGAATCTATAAAATCAGTGATTTGTGACGAGTAGAGCGTCAAGTCGCGGAAGTTAGTTCCGCGACTTGACGCTCTACTCGTCACTTCACAATCGATTACTAAGAGAATATAATAAGGAAATATCTATCATATGTTAGTTCTGCAAACAGTCACGTATGAATTTGCCGCTAGAGGCGCTAGTATAGATTCAGGTCTCCGAAATGTCAAATTTCATAGTTTGTTTAGGATATATGGGTTTACTTTTATTTAAACTATTGTTGTGAATATTTTGTAATACCTCCGATAAATTATTTGAAATATGACCTATGGGTGAATGAATGTCAGTGCTTTAAAAGTAAAACTTGCGTGTAATTACTAAACTGTCTCTGATTTATCTTTCGAAAGCTTAAATCCTCCTTTCCATTCGAATAAAATGGGACTACGCAATACTGTGCCACATAAATATCGCATAGGTAATGCACCTACGCGATATTTATGTGGCACAGTTTTAAGGTATTTTATATGTTTTAAATATAACTTAAACTTTGACAGCCAGAACTGACACAGCAGTGGCGCCAACTGGTGACCACAAAAACGGTAGCCCCTATTGCTTTAATATTTAAGTTATTACCATTTCTTACTTGCCCCCTCTAAAATAAAATTGAAGACTTAGGTACGTAAAATGCATGAAACACGTATGCTCTTTTAAGAGGGGTTATAATTTAAATTGTAATATTTTTTTTTTATGTAACCTGCATTTCCGAACATTTATATTCTTGGAAATGTAGGATTCTTTACAATTTATTTCAAAGCTCTCAAATATTACTTCTATTGAATGTATAAAGTCTATACTTGGACAAAATGAAAAAAATAAAAATAAAGAAGAAACAGCTTATTGTATTCGTCTCTCGCTCGATAAATCGGCAACGAATGGCTTCAAGGAAATTAGATTTGATAGAACAAAGAAGTGAAATTACTGGACTTATAATAACTTAAAGTTAAAATTAATATGAATTAATTCTAATTTAATTCAAATCTATGAAATTCCTTTGTCAAAATAAATTATGCAGTTCAAATCGACGAGTAACAAAGTTCCTGCTCCACGTTCCATTTCTAATTACATTATGATTCTGTGAATACAGCTTCCGAACGGGCCTTTCATACGAAAGCCAAGTAATATTGCTTAGAATTCCCGAATTTATAAATAACTCGGCAAAATTTTGGTTATGATTGTCACTTACCTAGAAGAAATTCTTATCATGATGAATTTTGATGCACGGGTTGCACTCCAGGAGTGCCGGCAGAAGTGAAAACTTGAACATTAACGTTGTGCATTTTTGAATATTTTGGAAAGCTTAAGGAATAATTTCACAGAATTGCTTTATTTATCAGTATAAAATTACTATCATTTATGTGGAGTGTCAGATAGTGCAATTGATGAATATTGTATTTAACAATATTCATCTATTGCGCTATCGTACACAAACATAAACAGCTCCTGCTGTTTACTCTATAGAAAGAGATGGGGATATCACTTTCTCTCCTATGCCGCGCCGGCGTAGTCTACTCTCCCTTCGTCTTACGAATTTTTGATCTGGTCAAGTGTCTTGACGCGAGTTTAACATTTATTACCCGTCCCAAAAAAAATGCACAACGCCGCAAAAGAAGTTTTCACTTCAAAAATATACCTATGCATGTAATAAATTTTGAATAGATATAATAAATGAAATAGTTCATTGTTTTGGAAGACAAGTATCTTAAATCTCAATCTTATTGTTACCTGCTACTTGGTTCCGTAAGACCTAAACATAACGAGTAAGTATGTGTTAGATAGCCCATAAGGGAATATCCTTAATGTTATGATTATTAATAAATAACAATTACTGTGACATACATGCGAACAAATGTTATTATGGCCAAACAACAGCTGTATCATTTAGAGAATTTCTGAGTGCCTTATCCTCAATGTAACGACAGATAATAATAACTCGTATTCACCAAATAATATATTTCTGAGTGTAGTCTATAAACTTTTATGTATACTCTTTTGTTTGTGCTCTTTAGGGATTATACTGTTCTTGTTTTTTACTCATTTTTATGTCCAGGTACAGTCGTTTCCCTCTGCTCAAAATACCCTTATGCGGCCGTCGTCCTGTTTATAAATCCATTTGTTTGTAATGGGTTCATAAGAGTTTTTTGTCAACTCCGCAACTTTACTGTAATAGGATGAGCGAATTTGATAATGTTTGTTTTTTTCTCAAAGTGCCAAAGGAAGAAGGATATCATCTGTCGTAAATCCATCTGGTATCTTACAAACAACGGCATTACCTTTAGATTGATTGAGCTAAACGATTTCTGCATTTAACAGCGCTATCTCAAATTATCGTTCTGAGACGTGTTTGAGCCAGATTTACCATAATACGGTATAGTGTTAGTTAATTGTATCACATTTAAATTAGGTGCTTTGAGAGAAATCCTCTAACTATGTCACTATTTATAACAAAGAGCCAAGATACATACAATCAGCCTGTGGGTGATGAGTGATGACGAAGCTCTAACAATTAATGATATGTTCCTTACATTCACGTTAAGATCGTTATTTCGTTCGTAATTATGAAAATAATTTACAGAGACATCGTCGTATTGTGCAGTATTATTTTAATTATTATTCATCATCTATTTTAAGATTAGGTATTTAAAGTTACCTTAGGAACGTATAGTCAGTAAGTAAAGTTCAATGACTTGATGAGTAGATATAATCGCACCTAAGGTAATTACGCTGATGTGTAAATGTTTTAACACATCTTTGGGTTTATTTTGATATTGCAGTGCTTTCGTCCATCCAAATACCGTAGCTCTTATACTAAATAGTGTACCACATTTCACGTTTTAACATTATTATGGCACATTTAGGCACACAGTTTCCAGTGTGGTTTCATATTTGTCGCCGTGGTTTGTCTCTTGTGTTTTGTATTATCTGTGGTTTATTTGTTTACACCATGTATTATTGAATGTCCTTTGTTATTTAATTAAAGTGAAAAATACGCATAAATTAATACATCATACTTGCTAACGGGTGCTGCTTGGGGTGATTCGGTCGCCATTGTGATTGTGGGCTCATAGAATTTATTTTTCTTTTAATACTTATAGCGTCTAAATGCTTTTTATCATTCTAAGAATTGAAAGTGTGATGTCTGTACGTTTTCTTTGTATGTTGATGCTCCCATCCACACCACAGAAAACATTCTCATTCGTAGGTATCAATGATTCATTAGTGAATGTGCTCCATTCCATACTGTTCCTTTAGATTGCAACACTCTACTCTCTCGACACATTAAGGAATATGAATATGACGCAAATGAGGGTAAAATATCTTGATATATACTTTATTGGTTTAAATTTGTATCTACATCAATATATTTTAATGAAGTGCATCTATAATTATGAAAATAATTATTAAAATTGCCAAAAATCGGGGGTAGTAGAAACGAATACTATTGGTCAGATCAATTAATTATGACGTAACATTTCATATTATGATCAGACATGCTGTGCCCTCATTGGCTGTCATAATAGCCGTGACGTTACAGACCATGACTTTTTACACGCCAGGTTGGCGTGCTTTTTAAAATGCGTTTATCAGTTTGTAATTTGAAATGTTTTGTTTTAACAAAGGAGTAGTTTTTTGGCGCTGCAAATTTTTTCAATGATATGTCGATGTAAGCTATTGTTTAAGAGCTGAAAAAAATAAATGCATATTCCCTATTAATACCCAATCAAATGAATATTATAATAAGTTTTTATGATTGCTAATTTATTTTCTCAATAACTTGATACGTGGTGAAAAAGGGCGGGGCATGGTCATGTCACCAGCTGAGGGTCTCATGGCGATGCCCCATCCCCCGCATCTGTCCGATGCTGGGGTTGGTGAATGGCCTAGGGAGTAGCGCAGGTTGCAAAGATCCCCTAGGCAAGGCCGGTGGACTATCCTTCCAGAGGTTGCCGCCCGTTATTGGCCTATTTCCCTAAGAAATCGGCAGAAACAGAAACCTCCGGCCAAATCCCCCCCCCACTTTATTTATCTACGTACAATGGTATGCAGTGTATAATAACAAGTACTTATGTAATAGATTACACTATCAATATTTATTTAATTAATTCAATAACACTATACAAACACACCACAGGCACACACATATCAATATATATATACACACCATATAACACCTCACGCAAAACACACAACTCACCCACCACACACACTCTTACACCAAACCAAACTGACCACCGCATCCTACCACACTGACAACGGGCAAACAGTGTGCGCACTTTCAAATTTAGACTGTCACCACTTTTTTTGGACCGCCCTTCAAAATTTCAAAAAACACAAACATGGAAGCACAACCCAATAAGAAACTACCCCAGGAGGGTACCACTGCTTCAAGCAGTGGAGAATCCCTCACCGAAGTCCCCTCGACCTCGGTCTGCCCCTCGTATTCTGGGGGGGGCAAGTTGTGCCCTAAGCCAGGCTCATCCCTGGATCTCTCTGGCCTAGCCGAGGCCATAAAACATACTGGCAACACAGCCACGCCGTCAACCACGAACATGACATGGCAAGTGGCGACACACAAGCGCCCCTGCAAAAAACAACCCACTACAGGGCAGCGCAATCATAAAGGTAGATGGGAGAGAGGTGCCGAAGCGCCTTACAGACATGCGCATCGCAACCACACCACCTCACACACCACACCCAAACCCACATCCTCAAAAGCAGCGGTGAAGGTTTCTGGAGCAGCGGCAACGCCACTCGAGCCTTCACCGATCAAAACAAACCGTGAGATGACAAAGGGGACCGCCGCGACCAGTTCGCAGCGCGACCCTGTCACGTCCACCCCTGCTGCACCGGCAACGGCGCAAAGGGAGGAGACGAAACACCATCATCCACGACCTCCACTAGACACGACACACACACACCGGCGGAGACGGCCGAGCAGACCGAAACACTACCACGGTCGACGGAACGCAAGCGGCCACACCGCTCCAACTACAGAGCGGCCCGGTGATAGTGGACCGCCCACTGTGCGGGTAACGTCCAAGCGGCAACGCATGGACGAGACCCAATCACCGAGGGGAGAGCCGAAGCGCCCGAGGACCGATGGGAGGCAACACCGGACTGCCAGCTACGCCGACGCCACACAACAACACCTACGAGTGGCGATAACAACAAGTCCGTCACAGGACTTTACATCCGAACAAGCGATATCGCTAACGGAAGCCATTGACGACAAAGTCTCAGAGGCAGTCGAAACACCAGCCAGCAACACTCCTCCGGCCTTCCGCGGCCGCCCCGTCCTCTTGGAGGGAGTTCTAGCGTTGTGGTGCGAGGACAACAACGCGCTCGACTGGCTGAAAGAAAACGTGGGCTCGATGCCATCGCCCATCCCCAACACGACCCTGACCATCATCCAGCAGTCAGACATCAAGAAGAAGCTGAGAGCAGGACTTCTTCTATACAGCCATATCACGGAGTCAATAAGGATGCAGAACTTCATCAGCAGGCAAAACCCGTGGTATAAAGTCAACACCTGGTCGTGCTATGACATGACAGTGGATGACCAAAAGGAGGCACCTATGTCACGGACAAAGGTCGTGCACATGATCCTGGGCATCCCGGAAGACCAGAAGCAAGACATCCTGAAACGAGACCGCCGAGTGGCCCATCTCTCTGGATGTGGCTACATCCGCTTCTTCACTGATGAATCGAAGCCGGCGGCCGAGGACACAACATCAGCGCTAACAACGGGGAAAACAGTTGAGCCATCAGCTCCTGTGCCCACCCTCTCGGCCCCCTCTAAAGGACCAACAGAGAAGGTAGCAATTCCCCTAAAACTAGGTAAGGAAGGGACCAGTGACGAAGATGACGTCCTGCGCTCCCCCTAACTTAATAGCAGTAATCCAAACAAACCTCCAGCACAAGCAGATCGCGGCGGCCACACTACGCAGAGTGCTGGAGGTAAACCACAAGACCGTCGCCCTGATCCAGGAGCCCTGGATCAGGAACAATAAAGTCTGCGGTCTCAACAACATTGGCGGTAAGCTATTTCTAGACGCAACTGTGGAAAGACCTAGAACCTGTATTTACATGCCTAAAACCATAACAACAACCATGCTTAACCAATTCTGTTCTAGAGACCTTACTACGGTAAAAATACTCACAGAAGAACAATCAACATTAGTACTCGCATCAGCTTACATGCCCAGCGACGGCGAAATTCCCTTAAAGGAACTAGTCGACCTGGTACAGCACTGCGAGGCTAACAACTGGAATCTGATCATCTCCGCAGACTGCAATGCACACCATCATCTGTGGGGAAGTAAGGATACAAACAAAAGAGGTGAGTCACTAATTGAATTCCTCTTCAAAACCAACCTTAGCATCATAAACAAAGGAACGAAACCCACCTTTGTAAGCTCGAGGTACCAAACAATAATAGATATCACTTTGGCGACATGTTCGGCCGTGGACCTCATAGAAGGATGGCACGTATCTAATGAACCATCGCTGGCGGACCACTGCCGAATATGTTTTCAACTTAATCTAAAACTGCCAAATCCTGTCCCATTCCGCAATCCCCGCAAAACAAATGTGACAAGATATATCAACCTCACTAACATAGCGTTGAACGAATCACAAACAGTAGACGCAACACTTAACACCGAAAATATTGAAATAAGCACCCAATCTCTAACAAGGTCACTAGTGGAAAGCTACGAAAAAGCATGCCCTATAGTGACACAAGACACGAAGAAAAGCTCGTGGTGGGGATCGTAGCTCGAACGTCTACGTCACAAACTCAGGACACTGTTCAATAGAGCGAAGAACACCAGAAGGACAACAGACTGGGATAATTACAAACAGGCACAACTGCACTACAAAAAACGAACCAGATATCGTAGAACCGAATCCTGGAGAAACTTTTGCAGTAGCATCAACACAACTAACCAGGCCGTCAGGGCCAAAAAGATACTATCAAAAAGCTGTCCAGAACTTCTGGGCTGCCTTAAGAAAGATGATGGAACATACACCAAGTCCGATGAGGAAACCAGTGTACTGCTACTCAAAACGCACTTCCCCGGATGCATACTTGATGAAGAACAAAGATGGCCATATAAACCCCACACCCAACCAAGCTCCTTAGAATGGGAAGATGCTGATAGAGTAGTAACAACGGTGAAAATCGAATGGGCCATAAGCAGCTTTGAACCATACAAATCACCGGGACCAGATGGCATATTCCCGGCACTGCTGCAATGGCAAATCAGCAAGGTGACAAAAATTCTGTCACCAATATACAAAGCATGCATCGCATACAAATACATACCAAAACAATGGAGGGAAGCAAAAGTAGTCTTTCTGCCAAAACCAGGCAAAGACGACTACACTGAAGCGAAATCCTTCAGACCCATAAGTCTAACCTCCTTCCTGTTAAAAACACTCGAGAGACTAGTGGACAGACATATAAGGGATGGAGCGCTGATCGAAAGACCACTCCACCCCCAACAACATGCCTACAGAAAAGGCAGATCCACGGAGTCGGCACTGCACCTAGTAGTTCACAAGATAGAAACAGCTATCACAAACAAGGCATCAACACTAGCCGCCTTCATTGACATTGAAGGAGCTTTTGATAAAACCATGCACAAGAGCATAAATCACGCCCTACAGAAATTTAAGGTGGAACCAGTCATAAGAAACTGGATCACAGAACTGATAAGCAACAGGGCAGTTCAGGTAACGGTGAATTCCACCATAAGAGCCAAGGTAACAAAGGGGTGCCCACAAGGAGGAGTCCTGTCACCGTTACTATGGAACATAGTCGTGGACAGTCTGATAAGAAGACTGAACGCAAGAGGCTACACAACCATTGGCTATGCAGACGACCTAGCCATATTAATAAATGGGACTGCAGAAAATGTACTTTGCAAGGTACTTCGTTCCGCCCTTGAACTAGTAGAAGAATGGTGCGCTGAACACGAGCTCTCAGTAAACCCAAAGAAGACGGAACTAGTCCTCTTCACAAACAAAAGGAAATTACCGGAGCTACAATTACCTAAATTCTTCAAAAGCGAACTTACCCTAGCTACACAAGTTAAATACTTGGGTGTCATCCTAGACAACAAGCTCAATTGGGCGAGTCACTTAGAAACAAAACTGAAAAAGGCCTGCATAACCTTCTGGCAGTGTAAAAGATTGATTGGTAAAAAATGGGGCCTCAATCCCCGGATTACACTATGGTTATATGGTGCAGTTATCAGACCAACAATAACATACGGTTCAGTAGTGTGGTGGCCCAGAACACAACTGATCACCACGAGAAGCAAACTCCAGAGCCTACAGCGCCTGGCCAGCATTGCGGCAACCGGATGTATGAGGACCACCCCATCAGCAGCACTAGAATGCCTCTTAAACCTGAAACCACTACACCTGGTCATTCAGGAAGAGGCAATGGCAGCGGCCCTCAGACTTAGGTCAAACAAACTATGGAAAAAAGACAACAGACCAACACACATGAAAATTTTATCGGGCATCACTAAAGAGAAACCTCTTCTTGATGCCCCAGTGGATAAAATACCACAACAATATATTTTTAACCGAGGATACAGAATCCAACTGATGCCAGAAGCGAAAGACAGCTCAGGCACAAACACGGTAAGAATATACACAGACGGGTCTAAAACGGTTAAGGGAACCGGAGCCGGTGTGTTCTCGGACGACCTCAACATAAGACTGTCAACATCCTTAGACAAAAGGAACACAATATTCCAGGCCGAATGTATTGGAATCACCAGAGCGGCCCAAGCGGTTGCGGCAAGAGACATCAAGGGTCTCAACATAAAAATTGTCTCGGATAGTGCCTCCGTACTCCTAGCACTACAAAACCGAACAATCAATTCAGCCCTTGTCATGGACTGTCACATGGCCCTTCAGGAGATCACCGGACCCAACACAGTGACCCTGCAATGGATCAAAGGGCACAGCAACTCAATAGGCAACGACGCAGCAGATGAACTGGCAAGGCAGGGATCTAATTTAATCACATACGGACCAGAACCACTACTCCCCCTGCCCATTTCTCAAATAAAATCATGGCTGCATGAAAAAACTGAGACTTCCCACCAAGCAGAATGGAACAATACCGATGACTGCAGACACACGAAAGAGGCGATTCCAATGATGTCCAAAAGACTCACTCGCAATCTCATCAGGCTGACCAGGGACAATTTGCGAAAAACCATAGGCATTATCACAGGCCACTGTCCCCTAAACAAGCATCTTTTCAGGATAGGGGTGACGGATAGTCCCCTTTGCAGAGGATGTATGAAGGCAGAAGAAACACCAATACACGTGCTCACGGAGTGTGGCAGTGTAACAGAACAACGGGCACGACTCCTAGCATCACCAACATCCCTTCAGGAAGCCTGCAGCAACTTGGGCAAGCTGCTGGCGTTTTGGGAGTGCATCGGTTGGCTGGAGTGACAGATAGATAAGTAGAACACGTACAATGGCCCAATTGTGAGGCTAAGTGCGGTTTTCTTGTTCGCCCAGGTAAAACTAACTAACTAACTAACGTGGTGAAATTTACTTTAAATTTAGAGCCGTATCTATTCTAAATTCTATAGGATATTCATAAGAGTTGTATCTTTCATCGAGATCTAAGTGAATTTAGTAGATACTCTTAGTTAAACTGTAATAGGTTTAGGATTAATTTGAAATAGAAAACCTAGTTTAGCCTTTCCTCAAGAGTGAATTGTCATCAAAACTGATTATTATGCCAAATCACTGTATATGAATAAAAAAATTGAGATAAAAAGGGTTATACTCCTGGTTATGTGACCTATTTTATTTGGCTTTGGCTTTTCAGGTACCTTTAACATTTGTTAGCACAGCAAGCTTTGCGGATAATTCTTAATCAAGTTAACATGTTTTACGGATGATCTAATTTGTGGCCGAGGTAACGAGGAACGCAAATATTAATGAATCTCACGACCAAGTAGCTATGCTTTCACGAATATCTGTACCTACCACATGTTTGACTCCACATATCTTGTAGATTCAACTGAAAATTATAAAGCATTCCATTAAGTATAGGTATTAATAATTTTAATAGATAGTTTATAATTTCGACTGCATCCGTGGCGCGGTGGGAGTGTGTCCAATTGCTGCGCAAGAGGTCGTGGGTTCGATTCCCACACGGGATGGTTGATACACAAATTTTTGTTCTGGGTTTGGGTGTATTTTGTGTCCGTGACTTGTATGTTTGTAAATGCCTCAGTGACACAAGGCTTGTACCCTACTGCGGTAGTGGTCTTTAAAAATAAAACCGTACCTTTTTATAATACTAATAATTGAAATCTTCAGATTATAGAAATAGGTATTTATTTATATTATATATCATATTCAACTACATAAAAACTTTTTTTTTTAAAAGATAACTAGCAATGTGTGATTGAGTCCCACATTACTAGCAATCTTGTTAACCCCTCCAGCTAAGCTCAAAGGTTTGTGTTAGAAGTGGGTTCACGTCGGTAGTATAATGTGTAGGATTCCAACCCGCGACACTAGATTCAATGAAAATGTTGTAAAGATTATTTAGTTCCTATTTGCCTTCGAAATATTTGAAGAAAGTAAGGATGCGGAGAATTTTGAATGAAATTGGACGCTACGTTTCGTCACCGGTCGAAGATTGATTTGCGACAAATTCCTTTTCTCCAGTCGAACGTCATTGTTCCGAGCATAAAGGCTTGTTGTCGATAAAACGGGTATTAGTATAATAGTCTTTTATTAATTGTAACATCAGAATTACAATTTAGCAAAGTTTATAATTGAGTTTTATGAAATCTTTTGGTATTTCTTTAGGGTAGTAGATGTATTTAAAAGCTCTATTTATCCGCTATAGCTTTATCTGGTAATAGTAATACCTACATGTTATCATAGCTAATATTACAATTTTATTCTAACTATGTCAAATCATGTTGATAGCCTATCTCTAAATTAATATTAATTATTAAGTTCTTCAAATGGAAACTCATTGTCATTAAAAATATAACTGTGCCTACCTGTTTTGGGGGGCATGAGTCCTCTAGAACAGGTAGGTAGACCTTTTACCACTACAATGTTGGATAATTATAATCTCCTTATATAATACTCGTAATTATAATAGAGAAAATTATATTTTTAACGAAAATCATAAGAGCTATTATAATAGGTCTTATGATTTTCGTTAAAAATGGAAGACTTGAGAGAGTTGTAGAATAACTCTCGAAAATAAAAAAATGCGTCTAGATCCATCGACTACAATCGTATCTGTAAGTAGTACCTATCGTGGGCTCTTGACAAAATATTGTCTTTAATTACCGAAAACAAAAGGGAGGTAAGCAAATGATGTGACCTGTACTTCAACAACACGGGCACAAAAAAAGGTGTAAAATATAAAGCGCGAAGAAAGCCAAGAGATGGTAGCGATATGAGTACAATAGGCCATAATCGGTTCCCGTCACGTTTCGGCCAAACGACGGAACGCAACGGCCAGGTAGAACCATAGACAACACGTCAAATCTTTTCATGTGCCGTTTAAAAGGCACACGCACTGCTATCGTCAGATAACAATTTTACGTGTGTTCGGCGCTATATTTTTTATATTACCCTGTTTTGTTTATTTTTGCCGAGGCAACCTCTGGTTTTTTTTTGTTTTACCTGTTACTATAATAAACTCTTCATTCGGTTTAGATTGAGTCGCTGAGATATTGTTGACTTTTTAATTTGTTGAAGTAGTTTTTGACCGTCACCAGCATATTTCCTGGTTTAAGTAGTGCGGGAGTCGGGACTGCTTATAATTTTACTTGGCCTACTTACAAAAAATATTATAATATATTAATATACTCAATATCTTTAATTACTAAAAAGTTTGGCTTTTTTAATTTGTAGATATAGAAAAGATACATCTAGAAAAAGAAAAGATACATTTATTCGTTGCATTACATTAAAATGTTGTGCCTCGCGGTTGCAACGAATGAGTGTCCAGTTCAGCATAAGCTAGATTTAAGAGCCTGGCGCTGGTTTTCAACTGGATGGAGATATAGTGATTACTGGCCAGTAAATCAGTTTATAAACATTATTAAAGCGTTCACATTCACTACACTACTATTATTTTAATAACGTCATTCACTTTATGCGAAACTTAAAACACTACGATCGATACATAAATCGAAAATACGTTGATGATGCATCTTAACGTAACTTATGTACTACAAGTTGAAAAGCGTTAAAAAAGTACCTTTAAAAACAACTTACTATTTACTTAAAAGTAGAGCTAGATGAGTCACGTGACCTTGGCATTGACCACCGCGGGTTGACAAGATTACCGTTGAATTAGAAGACCGTTGAGCTTCGAAAAATAATCGAAAGCATTATTAGCACAACAATAAATTTTATACATTTTACATATCTGTAAGATGTATAAAATTTATTGTTGTGCTAATAATGCTTTCGATTATTTTTCGAAGCTCAACGGTCGCAGTGAGTCTGATGACCAGTTTGATACGGCGTCAGGTCAGTTAACAGACGTGTGCGAGAGCGGGAAAGGACGAGCGTCAACGCGTCAGTGCCTCCCGCACTACCTAGCGGCGCGGCGCAACCGGCATTTATCGTGGCGCGTTCTCGTACTCCACGCGTTCCCTGTTCCGATACTTCGACTCACATGTATTTCGCGAGTGTTCTGTGGATAACTTTTGTGACGTCTCTGGATGTTTTGCGTGTCACAGCCATGAGTGGACGGCTTGTGTTGTTGTTAGTGATGTGTACGGGCTTCGTGGTCGCCGAAGGAAAACTTACCGTTGTCGAGAAAATTAGAGAAGATGCGGACCTTTCAGAGGTATTTCAAACTTTCTAATGAGTACTTAAATAGTTTTACAAGTCTTGCCTTACTTTTGTGTAGTTCCTAAAGGAAAATTTGGTGGTAGAACGGCTTCAATAACGCCACTGAGTGTAAGTTTTACTCATGTATTTGGTAGTTAAAAAGTTTGGCTATAAATTTGTTAGCAGGCGCTAAATTTTGCGCTAAAATCGTCTTGAAATTTAATATTTTAGCACCTGTTAAAATAATATTGAACATTAGTCATCTATTAAAACTCATTGTGTTCACAACTTCTTTAAGTGAACACAATATGCTTAAATTAGTTTAGTTGCCGTGGTCATCTCTATTATCAATTTATGAACACTGTCACTACCAAATATAAGACTTTAATACTAAGTATTATTTTCTTATTGGTTTCGTTCAATGCAAAATGCAGCCTTTCTGCTGTTTATTTAAATGTAACATAGCTGTATAGCTAGGTACGTATTCGAGTAAAATTCTTCATACTATCTGCACATTTTCTTATTGTATTACAGGTTCGTTTACATAATATAGTGGTTAAGTAATATTAACAGCTGCACTTAATTATTGCGAATGCGGTTAGTAATCGGTAGACATCTGGCTTTGAACGTGAGTCATATGATTAGTAGGTCCCTTTACTTGTTTCCTCTTCGGGACAATGCCTCACTGATTTGTGCCTTTTAACTTTCACCGCTCCACATTATAATTTCCTTTGTTTGTGGCGTTTGAGTGAATACCAAACATTAATACTTCAGAACGGAAAAACAATGCCTCAAAAAGGGCGTGTCATTAAGCCTGTTCAAGAGTAAAAAGTTTTAAGTCATGATTTGTCAAACATTTGATCAATCCTTTGAAGGCGAAGTTTATTGGATCAAATGTTGGGTGAGATAGGTAGATAGGATTAGGTAAGGTGGTGAATGTCAGCCTCAACAATTATGTAAAAGGTCAAGCGTAAGGTATCTCTACATTTAAAGGTGTAAAACTGAGGCGTTTCCTATCTTCACTAGTAATATTTTTATAAACACTACTTTATCTCCCTGTATATCATATAGCCAGTCTGAATCATCATGTTTAAAGACAATATGTATTAATTACATACGGGGTAAAATCGCGGGCCATATCTTGTTTTTCAATCTAAGAACTCTACCACAGGATAGGTAGGTAGGTACCTATAGGTAATTGTACGTCTATGACCTTCAATTTGAAGGTCTTATGACTACTTCATGTAGTTTATCTTATTCTGGTATATTATAAACATTTACCCATCATCTATGGGTCCAGAGAGTCAAATTATTTGTGTTCAGAATAGGAATCAACATCCAGTTCTCCAGATTGCGAATCTAAAGCCACACCTGACACTATACCATACATTGATAACTAGTAAATGTAGTTATCATAGCTATAACTTCATCGTCCAAACGGGGACTTAAATCAATATTTGAACAACTAGGTATAATGAAATATATTTTTTATAAGTAGGTACGTCCCTCAAGGGAGAAAAGGTTTATAAACTTTAAATAAAAAATGTAACCTTCGTATTTCTTTAGACAATTAATTAAATACTAAAAATGTGTTGGAGAACAATTTGAAACACGACCTCTAGAGAAAAGGGATACCTACCTAACTAATTTGTTTTGAATCTATGTGGGCGACACTGCTTAAGCCGTATATGCACGAACGAACAAAAACATGGTGAACACGAATATAAGACACTGTGATCGCATGTGCGTACCACTAACGTACATCAAACACTGTTCGTCAAAAATATTTGTGGGGATCCAATTTGGTGTTCTATTACTATTACTACTAGTCAATAAACAAAAACAATGTTGCATTAAATTTCTTCGAACACAGAACTACCAAATGAAAATTGGATCCCCACCAATAAGTCACCGATGGAAAGGGTTGACAGTGAAGTAGTCAATGTCGATCATTTCCAACAGTGACTTCATGGTTATGAGTTGTAGTTCTTGAGCGTATTTGTATTTCTTGTTGTGTTCGCAAGGTGTTTGTGTTCGCTTTGCTAATTTACGTCCACTCGTATGAATCAAATGTTCCGTGATTGATGTTCATCATGTCTTGTTCGTTCGTGCGTACAAGGCTTTACGGATAGTTTTCAGACAAACAGTTTTTGTGGAGGTAGCAGTAGATGGTTAGTATCCACTTTGGATGAGTTGATGAGTTCAGTTCGTGAACCTAATACTACTGCCAAAATGAACCTTCTTATTTTGTTTGGAATATAAATTTATTTAGTCATTGTTGTGACTATGTCAACGCTTATCCACTTTGCACCAGAAGGAAAGTGAAACAAAAGACGGTTTCAGTAAATAAAGCTTAGAAGCTTAAAAATCCTAAGAATAATTTTTCTTTTCTCTTGCAAAGCTTTGGTCCGTCCCTCGCCGATAAGCTTGAGAGAAGACTTCTTATTTAAGATATTATTTAGTCATGGGCCGGGTTTCGGTCAAATTTACATATTCAGCTCGCAGCCAACGGAAGAGGGTAACTGCAAAAATACGAGTTTAACAACAAAGTAGTTTGCAAAGTGCACTTTAATTCTATTTTGTCGGTTATGCTGGACGGTTCACTGTATGACGAAATTGTGTTAAGGAGTAATGGCAGGTCCTACATTGGGTGTATGTCGTACATAATTTTACCATTAGATGCTTACTTACGTAAGTAACCTATGTACAAACTCATAAATTTTGAAAATGTCAATTATACAACATGTGCATATTTTAATTAGAAGCTGCCCCCTCAATTTCACCCATATTAAATTTACTGTTTCGATCCTTTGGTTTATAATACCTACCCTGATTTTAATAGCCTATGGGTTTACTGATGTTTTGTTTGACATAGTTGTAAAATTTCTATCCAAATCGCAATAATATTATTAGACTCTACTGAACTTACGCCACATAGGCATCCTATATAGATAACAACAGAGTAGGATTTACATTTTGGAAATAGATGGTTTGTTTTTGGATACTTTACTCACTTAATTACTTTGCGGTATTTATTTTTCTCTGTTTGGGTTTTCCAAGTGAAAACCATATTCGATGTTATATTTGGTTTAGCCGTGCCTAACATAACAAACAGACGGACCAAACAGGCTTATTTTCGTAGATCTGGCAAAAGTCCTAAAGCCATACAGAGTTGTGTTGAATTCTGTGACTTCACTTGTAAAAACCGTTTGTAGACTTTTAACGTTTTTTGTTCACATTGTTGGTCTATTACTTTTTTTGTAATAAAATCAAATATGCGAAGGTTAATTGTAGTAACCTGATAACATTTAATCATTAAACTTAGCTTATTGGAGCCATTAATAAAGGCCTTAGTTACATAATTGAGCAAAAGATCTCAAATGGTTGCATCCGTTTGTCTTATGCCGGTCCAATTGTAGATCAACTTGGTCAAAGGAGGGCTAGGATTTATTAAATGGTTGTACAAACGTTAAGCAATTAGATATTTATGGAGAGGAAGTAGTTTTGATTCGGAGAAAACTTAAATTCATTCCTCTCTCTCCGTCTTACGAATTTTCCATCAGGTCATGTGTCCAGACGCGAGTTAAGTGTAAAGTGCACAACGCCGCCAAAGAAGTTTTCACTTCAAAACCAGTTTTTAGATTTAGTCTACATGTAAACAATTCGCATTGTATCGTTTCAACAGTCGCTACTATTTGTCATAAGTTTATGATTGAAACCTATTTAAACTCAAAGGACTTATTTAATCCTTTCATCTCCATGTCGATCACAATTTTGCAGTGACAGTGACAGGCAACGGATTTTCTACAATCCAATTTAAATGACAGTAACTGTTTTAAATTGGTTTTAAGTCTCATCGATGTCCCATTGTTTACTTTTTGTTACAAAAACAAGCTATGCGTTGCTGAGACATTAGACAAGTCTTTAAGAAAGTTGCACGGAAATTGAATACATAATAGATTTATTTTTTTGTAATTTATGGACTCTGTCTATTTTTTCCAAAATGCAAAGTGATGTCGCTCTCGGAAAAAACACGTAACCCATGTTCTGGATAATAGCGTAAAAGAAGGATAACTCCTCAAAACAACAATCTAACATACGAAATATTCGATGGGACTTTCATTGTTGGGTAACATAACCTAACAACTAACTAAAAAAACAAACCACTCCAAAAATTTCCAGATATCAATATAAACAAAAATCCGCACACCAAACAATCAATTCGTTTATAAAATTCAGCAATGAAGAAACCACGGACTATAACTTTCCGTTATAAGTCAATCGCCATATTTAAGCTCATTATCTCATCTGAGGTCAGCTTAATGTCCTTTCTTCTAAATTCTTATATAGAATGTACTTAAACACTGAACGGATCTCGATTGTCGGATTTCTGGCAAAAATCTTCAGTTTGCTGAGTTCACTAAATTGAGGTCTTTATTTTCTTGAGTGGAACCGTAGTTTTTCTTGAGGTCACACCTTGAAAATCTGCCAAAAAGCGTTTCATGGGAAAATTGACCATTACTCAGAAAGACAAAAACAATTTAAATTGTTTTTTTTGGATTCTATAAATAACAAAGTAGGTACTTATAATAAAAAAAATCGATTTAATCGAAAGAAAAAGAAGCAGAGAAGAAGCTAATAAATAAACATTATCAATAGACAACTAAATTTTGTACAACGTACATGATTAAGTAATCGAATTCTATTAAGAAGTAATAAATAAATATAACATCCTATATGAAACATACATCTAAATTCTTGAAGCGATGCGACACGCAGCGATGCGCTCTCGTCTTACTGGCTTCCTCTGAGATAATTATTGTGGACAACGGGTCCCTTCGTCAATCAACGGACAGTTTAATTTCATTTGAGCTTCCTTTGTAAACGTTATGACCAACGATGAATATTATGTTACCTTCAGAGAACTTTGTCATGTGGTTCGTAATAACAGTAATCATATTTAAACATACGTGTCCCTCTACGCGTATAAGAACGAATGTATCGGTATTCGCTTTAATAAATCCCTCGACATACGTTTCACTTTAAATTTATGGTATCTGTTTGTTTGCTTCATAATTGGTAGAAAAATGTTTTAATGAAAATTGTTGTGTGTGTTGTGAGCGGTATTCGAGGCTTCAGGCGGAATCCTGTTACGTTGCTCGGGCTGGAGCAAATCTAAAGTATTTTAATAACTCTTGTCTACCAAACTGGCAAGCAAGCAAACAGAAACAGAGATACTTTAACCCAAAATTAAATTCTCAAGAATGGACGCCAACAATTGTTCAGTAGACGTTGCAACATCCCGTTCTGACATAGGTATTTCTTTGTATTTATGTGACCTTAGTACAGGGAAATATATCAAAATTTATTTATTAATTAAATTACGTATTTTATATTTAATAAATACAAAGTTAGTACATAAATCAAGAGGTAAATACATTCAGTAACAGTTTCTTAAGTATTAATTTCGCAATCTTTTAATTAAATATTAGGCGAAAAACGGTTTCTTTAAAAGCTTTTGTTTTAAGGTGCGGTCGACTTAATTGGAACTGGGGGTGAAGTGTAGGAAATTACACTGGTTTTAATGTAAAATGTTTCTATCGCCATGGTAAGTGATAAGAGCCCGATAGAAATGTTGCGGTAATACGATCTCGTTCAACCGGCCAAGTGTTATTTTATGGAGAAATAGATTTCCTTTTAGACGTTCGTTAACTTTTTATAGAGAATATAGACTAACTTGATTTGCATTTCATTTCCGATAAGTCTATTAGGTCGTAGAAGTCGCAGAAAAATGTTTTATTTCTATTTTTGCCGAGGAATAAGCATACGAGTATATTACCTTCACGATTTGAACAATGATGCCAAACAATGTTTTTTTTATTACGAAACGGAAAATGGAACCGGATTTTTTCCCCAATCCTAGAGTTTTTGTTATGAATATGATGTAACGAATAGTAAAATACATGCACGACGTGACAATATCTGAGAACACATCCTGTCACCGCTTCCTGCGTTCTTGGAGGTGACGAGGTATCAATTGGTGGGGAATTCAATATAATCGTGTTGCGATGCGGGCGTGTTGTGTGACGTACCTCCGTACCTCGGATACATTTTCGTATTCTATCCCCGTCATGACACCTGAGAAGTGTTCGTAATATCCAAACGTATTTTAACGTATTTTATCGAAGGTCGTCTAGAGCTATAAAACATGCTGAATAGATTAAGTGACGGCGGATAACTCTTTTATTAGTACGCACTGAAAGTTTTTTATTATATCCCTTTATTAACCTTGGCTGTAAATTCGTGCAGCACTGTTCAATACCTCAGTAAGTACGTTAAACAAAGCTCATTTTTACCCTCTGCATGAAGTCCGAGTTAGTATTTTACATGCGTATGAATGGTATAATGTACTGGCATGGGCTTAGTGCCATATTACTGCGGTATTTAAATAATGATCACGAGTTTGCTTGGTTAAAACAGTGACTAATGTTTTCAATATGTAGAGGTTATCTTATTGAATCCGTTTATAAACGAAAACGTATTATTGTATGTTTTTTAAATTTTCGCGAATTATAATCTTATCACATATTTGCAACAACAAAAATATATTCACAATCATCTTCTTATCAGAACTTTTAGTTCACTTTTGTCATTCCCCTAAGTTTACCTACGTAATGTCTCTAGGTACTTGCAAAAAATCGTTTTTGCGACAAAACAAGCAATAAATCAATTTATTTCGATAAAACATTTACACTCTTGACATAAGATATTAGCTCTATATTTTTGTAGGATTTTTACCTTAGAAACAGACAATGAATATTTCATTACAGCTGCTGTCTTTAAACCTCGAAATAGTTCGTCGACAGGTGCTATCATTCACTTCGCGAATAATTGCCCCTATTAAAGTATTAAACAGCCTTCTTTGGTTTGTTTCCTTCTAATTCTCGTAGGTACTATTATTGTCCTTAGGGTCGCTACACACCCGCTACTTTTAACGACGGGTATTTGTCAATTAGGTTTTACATATAGAGGCGATACAGGCTAACAAAACTGTACGAAAAAATGGTTACGTAAAATAAAATAACTATAGCTAGCTATTATAGCTATAACTATAGCTACACACAATTACATACTACGAAATAAAAGGGAAGGAATATCAAAGCAAAATAGGAAATACCTATTGTAAGAAAGAGATAAATAGATGTTTTGAGCTAAAACGAGAGCATCAAACTGGTGCGAGCGAATCATCGCAGTAAACGTATGATGCTGCGCAGTGACAACATGCAATTTAAATAAAAAATATTTTGGTATACTATAAAACGGCGTACTTTCACGTGAAATGATACGTTTCTGTTATCCTACACTGTTGCATCGTCGAAGCACGACATATGGCATTTTTATTTGTAAGTTTCGAGTTTGGATTTATTTTATGCAAGCAGTAGGTACGGACATACTGTCGTGATACTGGTTGATGCCTGACTAACTGGTTATTACGGTAGTTACCGTGCATTTATAAATAAATAAATAATAAATATCTTGGGACAACTCACACAACGCTATCTGATCCCAAACTAAGCAGAGCTTGTACTATGGAAACCAGAGAACTGATAAACATACTTAAATATTTCTAAATACATACATATTATAGATAAATAACACCCAGACACAGAATAAACCATCGTGCTCATCACACAAAGTTTTATCCTGGGTGGGGATCGAACCCACGACCTCTTGCGTAGCAGTCGGATACACTCCCACCGCGCCACAGAGGCAGTAGCATTTATGCTGCCAAAATAGAGTGCGGTAAGGCGTGTCTATAGGTAAAACGTCATTGGTGTTTGTACTTAATCGCCGTAGCTATTATCCTATTAACTAAGTAAATCTTATAAATGTTTCAATCACTATTTTTTTTTTGGTTTCTTGCGATCTCTTCTTCTTCTTGATCGATCTTCTTGAGATCACTTCACAAGCTCGACGTGCTACTTAGCACGTCGAGCTTGTGAAATGATCTTAGAAAATTTGGCCTGAAATTCTAGCAATATTTGACTTCTGTGTTGTAGGGGGGTAATCTCTGGACTGAAACGATTTAAAAAAATCTTTTACCAATATAATGCCACTTAATTTGTGAGTATGCAAACTATATAACATCACGCTATGGAAAATAGGAGCAGAGCCTTAATAAAAAATGTTGCAAAAAGGGGGAAAAATGACGCTAATGAAGTCGCGCGGATCATTTCGTCGAATATGAATGTAGCGCGTGTGTAATGGGTCTTAATGAACTAATTGCAAGAAATTATGTTCGGACATCAAAGTTCCCGTGATTAATACGTCTGAACTCACTTGTGGAACCCTAGTTGCGGGTTTTGAATTTGAGCCGAATATATTTAGTCTGCGTGTGGGCCCTTATCCCCAAAATGTTTAAACCACAATCTTGTGGTGTTATGAACTACAAAATGAAACAGTAACATTGTGATAGTTTAATATGTAGTAAATTTGCGTGAGTTTGTACTTAATTGTTATATAGTTACTACCGCAGTGAAATTATTTCGTCTTATTTATGAAACTATGGGGTATTAGGTACTACTAACACTTGTGACGCCATCCGTATCATACAGGATAGAATAGATAGTCATCATTTAATTTTCCAGTGTGTACATTATGTAACGGTGTAGTAAGTGCACTCATTTACCCTTAGGGCTAGCTATATTCCTGGGGGTAAATAAATAGCAATTAATATTACGGGATAGAATAAATAGTGTGTACATTATGTAACAGTGTAGTAAGTGTACTCATTTACCCTTAGGGCTAGCAATAGCCCCGAGGGTAAATAAATGTCAATTAATGTTACAGGATAGAATAAATAGTGTGTACATTATGTAACGGTGTAGTAAGTGTACTCATTTACCCTTAGGGCTAGCAATAGCCCTGAGGGTAAATGAATATCAATTAATGTTACGGGAAAGAATAAATATGTCATCACTTAATTTTCCAGTCTGTACATTATGTAACGGTGAAGGGCTAGCAATAGCAACTAAAATAGTAGTGACACACTATTGCTAATCCTTTTACTATTACCACAATGGTGCCTTTGGTATTGCTTATCCTTCTAATCGCTGTGCCCTACTAAGTCTTTACTTACGTACTTCAATGCAAAGAAGTTTTGAATGAAAATTGATTTGGTAAAATCCAGAACAAGCAATAAGTATCAATTTTAGTAATTCCTTCTCGATAATTGTCTGGTTCTTGTGTTTAACCGAAAATAAATTAGATCTAAGCTTGGAGAAGTATTGTTTGTTTTACAAAGTTTTGTTTCGGGAAAAGATAGTAAACTTGTTGTTTATCATTTGGCACACAGTATTAACCGTAATGGTATAAAATAGGTAACTGAAGAAACGCTTTTGGACTTATAATTTATTATCATAGATTATAGAAGCGAGGACAAATAAATCATGAAATATTCTGCGATTTATTACAATGCCTTTTATCATAATAGGTCTTGTGCTACTATTGTAATCGTCTAGACATTCTGGTCTAGTGTTATTTGGAAAAGGTTTAATATAATATGGGCTCAACTTGGATCTTTGTACGGTGATGCAAATAATGGTTGGGCAGGGCGTGCCTGACAGTGATGCGGGTGAATTTCACTCAAGTGATACCTCTTACCCAGATTTATGTGAGTTTTAATATATCTCCATTCCAAATATAAATAGACGACGCAATGTTTACATTCTGGAAATGAAATTGGATGACAAAAAGTTATTTTTAGATCATCATTTCATGAATTGATTCTGTTTAAGGATTTGGCATTATGTTACTCTTGTGCTCACAATTTTGATTGGATATTTACTTAATTGTTTAACGGTTAGAAACAAATTGCTATATTTCTGTGAAAAACTATTTATTTTAAATATTGTCACTATTACACAGAGCTGGCAAAAACATATTAAAAATTATTACCCCGATAAGCTATCTCCGGGTGGTCTTGGCAGCAAGACGGCCATTTATCGCCCAAAACGAGTGAGTAGAATCACAAATGTTTTTCTTGGACCATTATGTTCTACGTACATAGTAGGTACATCTCATTGAAAAAGTTATTCTACGTACGTTTTCCAGAATAATTCTGCCTGCTATTATTTTGATTTTTTATTCTAACATAGGTATATAACCTAGCAGTCGTAAATAATTACAAAGCAATCTGTAGACAATTTGAAGTCTTGAGAATTTGAAACATTTTTAACATACCTAGGCACTGTCGATTATGCGAGGCACCAATGTAAATTTAGAGAACCTACAATATATTCACATTTTCTTACTAATATGTATGTATTGTTAGTACCTAAAAATATATATATAGTTGTAAGATTAATGCTTCAATCGAACGTAGCATACGTTTCATTGATCCGTTATTCTTACTAATCAGCCCCCGTAGAAAAGTGGCATAAACGCTAATATAAACTAGCTTTCGTCCGCGGCCTAGCACGCGTGGATGTCGGTTACCGCGATAAAACCTATACTATGTCCTTCCCCGGGACTCAAACTATCTCCATACCAAATTTCATCTAAATCGGTTTAGCTGTTTGAGCGTGAAAGTGTAACAGCGTCTCTGGAACTGTGGGTTTCAATTGAAAAAATATTTTACTGTTGGATAGCTCATTTACCGAGGAAGACAATAGGTAATATAATATCACGCTACGACCAATAGGAGCGGAGCAGCAATGAAAAATGTTGCAAAAACGGGGAAAATTGACGCAGACGAAGTTGTGCGGGTCAGCTAGTAGAAGAATGACAATCTTCGTGCGCGTGGGAAACCGCTAATCTCATATTTAAAATTCTCATATTCGCAGTTTTGCACTCGCAAAGATGTAATTCTTTTCGATTAGCGTCTAGGCTTGGAACAGAAAACAAATAATTTTTGGTTCAGCTTCACCTACATACATTTGATGTAAAAGGTGTCAGTTACGACAAATAAATGATTTATATTAGTAAGTATGTGTATGAAGCTAACCAATAGTAATAATTAATCACTATTTGATTAATTGTTTACTAATTCAGGTAACAAGCGGTTATTTTGATACGTGCTGATTTCATTTTGCGGTTTGTGTTGACACGTTTTCATTATACTGTAAGCAATACGTGACTACATACACTGTTAAAATTCATATCCATTTATTTAATGTCACTAATTGTAACCTATCTTATGTTATCTCTATAGAAGGAGCATCCGATATCCGATCTTGAAACATTCTAATACAAATGTTATAATAAAATATAGCAGATCCGCGCAACTTTTTTATTTATTTATTTATTCTTACAGAAAGCTTACAGACAAATTGTTACATATACATTTTTATAATATGGATTATGGATTCATGTTGCTATTTACAAGCTTCCGCATGTAGAACTTCGTTGGCGTCATTTTACCCCGTCTTTGCAATATTTTTCATTGATGCTCCGCTCCTATTACTCGTAGCGTGATGTTATATAACCTATGACACTGACAAAAAACGTGGCTTTCTATTGGTAAAATATTTTTCAAAATCGGTTCAGTAGATTCAGAGTTTACAACCTCACAATTTTTACCTCTTTATAATATTAAAATAGACTAGTAGCTGCCTAATTAATATATTATTATATACACACTATTTTTTCACGTATGTATATCAGTATTTTCTATAATTGTGTCAAAACAAAGGACGATTGCCTGACCATAATTCACATAGAGGTCAAATCCGAAGCTACCGTCTTTTGAGCATCTGTTATTAAACTACAAATAAAAAATATATTAGTACATTATTTTTTGTTGCTGTTCATGTCCTCCTACAAAACATCGAAGATATGATATGACCTAGTGCGTTTTTTTGTCTTAATTAACTAAGAATTAGATTGTGGCGATATTACATAACCTCTGAGATATTATAATATATTGTGAATAATTGGGGTAAAAATTGACAAAAAAACAACAATTATCTACCTCGAAATTTCAATAATATCGACGCATTTGATGAGTATGTACTTACTTAAGTAAATTATAAAATTTAACAACGTTATGTAGAATATAAAATTGAACAATGATAAGTCACACTTTTAAGGCTACTAAACTTTGCTTTAATGTATTTTTTCTTGTTTTGAAAAATATTTAGATATAAATTATACCCGGACAAAAAGGAGCCGAGCTAGTTTAAAATGAGATGCTCCTCAACCCAAGTAAGGGTCGTCGTGGGATACGCCGATAATTGAATTTGCTCATAACAAAATGTTGGAAAAACTGATTATAAAATATGTGAATCTCCTTTTAGGTGACATCGCCCAATAAATTTAAATAGAAATACATTTCTGCCACTAAAATCTCATTTTGTTGAATGACTGCCTGAATTGACTGGACGCACAAAAAGCGTTAAAACTAGGTACAAAACGGAGAAAAGTATTTTATTTATTCTTTAGTATGAGATTGTACCTTGAGATTGTTATTAAAATAAAAAATGAATCTATATTTAGTAATAACATTAACAGTTTGATATCACGGTAACGTACAGTATAATTTATCTAAGCGATTACTCGACAAGGGAACGCAAACGAATGAATCCAATAATGCTTGGTTACCCCATGTAGGCAGTAGGCACATAAGATGTTCCCGTCACGTGTCTGATGCAGCCAGCTGCTTGAGATATAGGCTCTTTTATATTCAGAGGAGGGAGCCCACACGGCGAATTGCTTACAGTTCTGCTGAATTTCTGAACAGATCATTGTTCTTGTTTGCACATGAAGCCACAGGTATATTCATTCCACTGCAAGCATAACATTTTAAATTTAAGCTGTCTTAAAAATACCATTCCGTGTGATGATATTCCTAAAAGTTTATGATTACGCTTTAGTTTAGGCTTAAGCGTATCTGCAATTCATGTCCTCCAAAGTTCCAACTCCGTCTAACAAAGTGAAAATAGGTGATTGTTCAAAAATGTTGCCTCGATTCATTGTCCTCTTTCGCCAGAAACCTTTTAGTTCTTTGGATGGTTAGTTATACATACTCCATAAAAATAAATGTAGCTTCTAATGACTATTTGACACAACTTGATACATCACCGAAAATCTCTCTGGTATACTAGTTATTTGAAACATTGCTACGATGTAATATGAAATGAAATGCCACAAAGAACCAAAACATCGTAGAATCTTAAGACATCACGGTCTTGTGTATACTTTTGTCCGTGAATTATTTCAACAATGTTCTAAGGAGAGCTTTGTAACATTGTTTATATATAATTCATTTTTATTGTTCACCTTAGACCTTAGGCAGATACAAGCATAAATAAATTACTACATTGGTACTACAAGTAGCGGTCTTACCGTGCTTTTCTTACCAACGATTTCTTGATACAAATGCATCATATGATTTGTAATTCACACTCGATTTAGGTGTCTTTTGTTACATGATTACGGCCCCGCAGACGACAAACTTTTAATCGGTCGACAGTTTGATGGCGTTCGTTTGACACCAAATCAGTGTCATGTGCGCACTTCCATACATGCTTATACTGATTAACCCGACCAAAGTATCGGCCGACGAAAATTTTGTAGTGGGAGGGTCTACATCGCCAATTTTTGACGTGATAACATCTTATAAATCGCTGACCGGGTACGTACGTAAAACTGTCTACAAAAAGTCACGTTATTGATTGGTTGCTAAGAAACAGCGAATGGCGATCGCAGCGACATGAAATCTGATACAATTGGAACTAACGTTATTGATTGGTTGCTAAGCAACGCGAATAACGACATGTCATCAATATTTTCTTAAGACTTTATTACGTAAAATTATCGTCAGTAAACAGACTATACAGAAAAACATTTTTTTTTAAATTTGCTTAGAAGAAGATGGGTTAATTTCGCGGATTTATTTGGGTTTTTTGTTATTTCACGCTTACGAACTTGAGAGCAAAATCCAGCATGTATATAAATCTACATTAAAGCGTTAATAACAAGTAAATTAAGTAAGTTTACCACAGTCACGCGTCGCGTCCTCCATCTAATTAGGTTCGTTAGAAACGTAACCATTATTTCCACTCAGTGAAAATGTCACTTACGGCAACAAAGGTGATATAATTGTTACAATATACGATTATGTATTGTGTTGTTTTTTCTTCGCAGCTTGTAAAATGGATGGCACGGACGAAATTTCCTTTGTACAATCAGTGTTGAACCTAAGCAAAGATACACAGGATCAATAAACTTGGTGGTGTTACGTTTTCCGGTGAAAATTGCAAGAGCGCTTGATTCTGTGTTTGATCATAAACAGCACCAATGATCAGGATGTAATTTAATCAAAGTAATTAGGGAATTAGCGCTTCAAGTCTGATCTGTCGATTAGAGACGCATTGTTTGAAGCATTATAATTATAATAATATTTTAGGACAACTCGCACAACGCTATCCGATCAAAAACTAAGCAGAGCTTGTACTATGAAAACCAGACAACTGATAAACATACTTATATATTTCTTTATTTAGATAAATAACACGCAGACACAGAATAAAGTCATCGTGCTCATCACACAGAGTTTTAAATGTTGATAAACTTTCGCGATTTGTACACATTATTAAAATATATATATTACGGGTCTTAATCGCGTGCGTTGGGCAATAAACAAAAACAAGGTATTTTACCTTAAATTATTCACGCGATTAAGACCCGTAATATATATATTTTAATAACACAGAGTTTTATCCTGAGCGGGGATCGAACTCACGACCTCCGGCTTAGCAGTCAGGGTCACTAACTACTACCAACAGGCCAGTTGCTCAGTCTATTATCTTCGTTATGCGAGTTTTCGAGTCAGTCTTTGACTGTTGGGGTCTTTGCACCTGGACAAGTTTTGATACCGGGATCTTTTTTTATTTGATAAGGCAATGTTCAGGACTAGGAATGTTTCGTAAGTAGTAAACAGGCACTTTTAAATGATCGCACTGCAAATACAAAGGCTACAACACTCCCTTGTTATGCCAGGGGTTAAAAAGCTGTCGACAGGGTAAATGTTTTTTATTCCATGTAACGGAGTAATAGGTGAGCTAGGGTATGAATGGCACTTTAATCGCTAGTAAAGTGCCTACACGTAGGGATCGTCGCGTTTGAACGTGACATGGTGAAGTTGGCGTACACTCTTCTATTGTCTACGGCCATCCGTCGCGTTATCGCGTTACCCCGCCTTCCCCTTTTAAATGTCTGCATCCATAAGAACTACACTCCTAGTAAATGCTTGTTTCTCGTACACCCACTTTAGTAAAAGAAAATGTTGCTCTTTTTATATATGTTTTTCAATTGACTGCGAAAGCTTTGTTCTTTTCTTTTCATTATGCCTAAAAGATCTAATGCAGTATATTTTTGAAGTTGGACTTTGAAGCAACCAGATAGTCGAATTAATAATTACAAATTCAGAAGCTTTCAAATCTACCTTATTGATCAAAATTGACAAATCCAAATTTACATAAAGGGATCTAGAGTGTCCGGAATCTCATAGAAACTGATTTTAAAATGTTTGCATGGACCATTGAATCCGTCATCGTATAAATTTATGTCCGTCCCTGATTGCCCTCTCTAATAAAAGTCGATGAGCCGTGATCTGTATGCCAAAACTTCCACAATACCGCTATAACTTGGTATTATTACGTCTCCACGCATCCATGAGGGTAGAAATGATAGTAAGCAAACGGTTAAAATGTCGCTATTAATTAAATAACTTATGATTTATCACATTGTACGATGTTTAATGACCCAATTTTAAAGCAAAATCCGTTTTTTATTGGCGTTGCAGAGTACCGTTGCCAATGCGTAATTTGATTGTGAAAGTTGATAGATAATTTTAGATCTATGTGTGTGAAATCTGTGCTGTATCACAAAATTGTATGTAGCAAGTTTTGCGCTCTGTGTCATGTCGCTTATTTGTTATACTCGCAACTCAACAGCTTGTCAAGGCAATCTATTTGGGAAATATATTCTAGAATTAAATAAACGATGTGAGATGCGAATGTCAATGAGTGTCAATCGTATATGTTAGTAACGCAAATACTTTTGATTACCTCACGTTTCCAGTAGCTAAAGTAACACTAAAGGCGCGATTCCATCAGGCAAGTTACTTGTATGCAAGTTATAAATTGTATACAACTGGAACAAAGCTGTATACAACTTGTATAACTTTCGCGATTTGTTCACATTATGAAAATATATATATTACGGGTCTTAATCGCCTGAATAATATAAGGTAAAAAGGCCATTGCAATACGGTCGAAACGTCGGGCAATAAACAAGGTATTTTAAGTGAAATTATTCACGCGATTAAGACCCGTAATATATATATTTTCTTAAATCAAACAAACCTGTATACAAATTGTATGCAATTTGAACAAACCTGTACTATACAAGTTGTAAACAAGTTATATACAGGCTTATTGTATACGCCTTTAACTAACACGTTATTAGCTGCTACGTTTCTATACCTATTTGAATATCATATACACGGTACTAGGATTTACAAATATGTTTGAATATTAGCTACTTAATTTGTGCTCGAATACTTAATAGGCTAGTTTCCAATTAAAACAAGAGCACTTTATGAAATGTCAAAACGCAAATTTTATATGGAAATCTCATACAAATAGCACGCTATTACGTCACTATTTTTTCTCGTCAAATCACTTCTTTTTATATCTTTTTAGGTAATGATATTTTTTTATAATCAAAATTTTATCGCGATTTAATCGTTTACAGTTTAAATATTAGTTTTATCTATTAATTACTGTTTTGGATTATTTTATTTACTTACCAAGGAAGGTTATTACAATTCCGCGAAGATTCACAGGTTAAACACAGGTTATCGCGCAAAACACGTAAGCAATACGACGGTATATTAAACCTTAATAACCTATTTAATATTATATACTGATATGCGTTTAGAATTGTATGACATGTTTGTACCGACCACAGAGACCGTTGTAACATTCCCGAGATAATATCAAAATTCTTACCGTATCGTTGTTATTATTATGTCTTCGCGTGAAATGGTAACGAGATACTTACTACTCACATGATCGCTACTAACATCTTATTATTAGTAGATAATAATAAAAACACGGTAGCAATAGTGCTACATAGCAAAAAAAACAACTTTTATAGATAAGATATGTCTAACAATATGACACTATTTCTTACGTAATGTTTAATTCAGCCATTTTTCTTTCACATAGTTATATACTGGCTTGTTGCTCTAGTGGTTAGAGACCCTGAGCCAGAGGTTGTGGGTTCGATCCCCACACCATTTTCTGTGAACCACAAATTGTTGTTATGACTCTGGGTGTACTTTGTGTTCGTAATTTGTATGTTGGTAAAGTCCTCCGTAACATAGTGCTTCGTAACATAATGTGGGTACTCCCACATTATCTAATGTTTTTTAAAAATAAGAAATAAATTGTTATGGTAGGCTTTTTCAATATCAACTTAGACTGTTTTGAAAATTGTCATAGGTATTATTATTAAGAAAGACTAAAGTTCTAAAAATTAGTACTTTATATATAATATAAAAAATCCGAAAGTTAGAAGAAATATAAACATTTGTTGCTCTTTCACGCAAAAACGAAACTTTACAGTAATGTAGTTAATACATCAGATTAGCACATTGGCTACAAAAATGAAACATAAGAGGAGCAAAACCGCGGGAAAAGCTAGTACTTTATAAGGCCACTTCCCAGTCTTATTAAGTAATCTGAGTAGATAAAACTGTCTACTCCTATTTTATATTTATAATTTAAACTGTCTACTCATTATAACCAAGTCAGTCATCCCCACGGTAATCAGTTAAGATTAAAAACAACATTAAATAATTATAACTGTAATCTAAACCTATGTATTTAAGCAATTAATAAATCCCTCCCGATTTGGTTTCACCTGCCCTATGATTGATAACTTTGTTCATTACTAACTTTAACAAAAGAGGACATTCCTAATTAATACGCCGAGTTTTGAATACGAAACCAATTTCAATGATTGGGTGTCATTCATAGTTATAATCATTTTATATCGTGGCTCTCGGTTTTCCTTTGTCCTGAGTTCATTCAGAATACAACACTCCTCTACAAAATTATGCCGTACGTGTAATTTTACATATTTTTAATAGCTTAAAAACTATTGTGTTGTGGATAGTGGATGTGGTTCCATCCACATGACAAAATCCGGTTAGTACATAGTACGTGTAACATATCATGCACATGTTACAAAAATATAGTAACTTTTAGCGAACGCCTTTAAACATAAAAAGAATGCAGTCAGTACGACTATTTCTCGATAAAATTACTAATTTGCCGTTGGCTTTAAAAGAAAACCCTATGCTCTACTACTCGTCTTTTCTTTTACGTTAAATGCTACCTTTAATAGATAGTTGAAACAACCTCGTATGGTCTGCTAATTCCTTTGAGCCGCTCTCAAGGGAGATTACGGTAAAGTAAGGTACGGAAATGTAGGCGAAGGAGAAATTGAAAAACTGATGGGCGCTACTGCCCATCCCGTGGATAATCCCTTAGACTGACACTTTATGATACCCTTAGGAAGAAATGGGTTCGGTCAATACCTGGCAGGTAATCACATTTTTGACTGAGCACAATCATTTTATTTGTATTATTGGTTTAAGTCGCGGAATGTAGTCCTAAAACTTTTTGTTTAGTCTTGCTTTTCTATAACAGTCTATTCATTCGATTTTAATTCGATGTTTTCATCGGCTGCTAGAAATCTTTCAAACACTCGATGCCTTCGTTTCAAACAATTCAATTGAACTTTTTCAAACCGCTTAGTCCTGCGTTCAATTTACTTTTTACTATTGAAAAGGAAGAATTAATTACAGTCCTCAATAAATGCATTTTATTGTGTGTGCATTCTTCTTTTTGCAAGCTAAGAGTGTAGATTTATTACTCTGCACTTTTAGTTTGCAGTTTCTATAGCGAAAGCATATTTGTTTTTACTAGTGAAGACGGATATTTCCACAAAAACCTTTTTTCCGCACGTGTTGATTAAAACTGTGTATTATCCCCTCGCTTAATCTAACACTTGTGTCTTCCCTGATACAATTAATTGGTATCGTTAAGCGGATTTATTGCTAGTGTTGTTCCTCGACACATCCCTACATTTCGTGACTTACTTACACAATGTATGAAGAAATGTAGGTATTACCTTGTGGGTGTGGGTCGTGCCCAGCAGAAAGTTATTTTCAACTTCTAAACTTTGCCTTTTAGAAGTTAGTAGGAACGACAATTTTGGTAACATTGTTAAAGAGCTTACGATTAAAATTAATGACGTTACAGGTGAATAAATTTGAACAAAGGAACATTTACAAAAATATACATTAATATATAAAATCAATGAAAGTTGCTAAATCAATGCTGTACCACAGATATTTGTGCAGATGTGAGGGTTATAAATCACTAATACTTGGGTAGACAATTTGTACAGATTACTAATATTGAATAGACCATAAATTGCAGTACTGAAAATAATATGACACTATGTGTAATCCACCGGCTTATTTGTCATATTTAATGGTTTTACCATACACGTTATAATCTCTATTTTTTGTTCCATGTTTGGGTAAAAAATAATGTGTTACGTAACGCGGCTTTGTTGATCGCTTCAGATGAGGAGCATGCATCTGACAATGGTTACGGTCCTATTGTTATGGATAATTGAAAATGCGGGTATAATCGATGCTTTCTATATTGTTATTGCTATATTCTGACAGACGAGCGTTGAATACAAAGTTGGTAGCTGTTTTGAATATTTTGAAGCTAAATTATTATTTGAAATTGTTCGTTTAAAACTCCTCTTGGTAGAGTCGTACATGATAATAGGTATGAAAAGATAAGTAGTATAAAACTTAGTTTATAAAGTGTAAGTATAGAACATCTACTAACCACCGACTACTTTAAACACTTGAGTAATTCAACGATGGTAAAGGCAACTATACCTTTGAAGAAAATATTCATTCAACCGTCAAGACAGGATGAATAGACGCTCGACGCTAATTTAATTATATTGCCCCGCAGAATAATTAACGGTTCGCAATACGAAAAGTTTTCAAATATCTCATTAAAAATTCAGACGTAGGTTACGGTGTTCGGGTAAAAACTAGGTAAATTGAAGGAAGCACTTCAAGAGCCTGTTCCGGTTTCGAGTGAAATGCCCGGCCGGCCACTGGTATGGCTTCCGCCCTTCTAACCACAGCAGTGTTGCTCACTCAAGTATATACCATCGGAGTTTTGTAACACGACTCGATTTAAATGAGAACATCAAATAATTTACCGACACTCGATATACCGAGAATTTAGGTTGAAATTCTCGTTTAATGTTGAGTATATTTAACACGAAATACAAATAAACTTAATATATTGAGGATATGATGGTAATATTTGTGGAGTTTGGGGCTAAATGGGTGCTGTGCGGAACGATCAAACTGCGATAAATTCTGTTCGGTACTTCGGGTACCACGTAAAGCAATTGGTCTCGCTTGTCTACGAATAATGGCCCACAAGTTGGGGAGCACATTACTGACATCTATTGGGGGTCGTGGAGGATATACCAAATGGCAGTCAATGTCACTTGATACACATATTTTATTGGATTTACTGGTTTTGTTGTTGCCGAATTTATTAAAAAAATACCATTACTGTAACAAAAATTGGGCAAGAGCATGTCGCACTATACTGAGTGTAGGGTTCCGCAGCCTTGAATAATTGCATCAGCAGAAAAGCGTATGTTCATGACACTTATGCCCTTTTGTTGAGCACCCAGTTTTTGGCAATAACTCAATGACAATATGGCTGATCATGTCCGAAATAAAGTTTTTTTTCATATATTTTGGTCACACGGTTCAAAGGATAATAAAGGTTGCATAAATTGTGTGTGTCCACACACAATTTATGCAACTTTCGGACCGATTATTTTCAAAAATATTCTCACAATCAAAAAAGTTTATTAGAAACCTTAAAATGTTTTTGAAAGACCTGAATGATGTTCCACACGATAAGGTTTGCTGAAAAAAAATCAACTTCTGTTAGATGTATGTAACAGATGCTGATTTTTTTTTATTAAAAATATTTAATTTTATTATTTACCTATCAAACTAAGTAGCGGCTACTACAAGACACCTTTTCACCTAATTTCATCAATATTCATTGAGTAATGTTTGAGTAAAATGCCTGTGACATACGGACAATAGACAGACAAATAGACAAACGGACATGACGAATCCATAAGGGCTCCGTTTTTGCCATTTTGGATACGGAACCCTAAAAACTCTAAACCCACAAAATTAAGGTTTCATATTCATTGATGATTTTAATATAAACGTATTACTACTCAAACACACATTCTCTTAGCAACTTCACAAACATAACTCAGCTTTATTAAACAATTGTAATCAAAATAAAATGAGTTATGTGGCTTTGTACCTACGTTAAGTGTGTCAGGTACCTAATTGGATTGGCATGAAACCTTCGCCAGCGAGTAACAAGAGTGTTAGTACTCATGCAGCCACAGACTAAATAAATACAGGCTACGAAGCCACGCTTTAAGCCGAGAAATGAATAAAAATGTCGACCCAATTAACCTCGCTTCAATTTGTAACCTGCGTGGTACGTACATTGTTCTATATCGCTTCTTTATCCTGCCTAAATAAACCCAATCCTTCTTTGCTACTAAAGAAGCAGGGTTTTGTTTTTTGAGGGTAAAAGTTTCTACTCGTTAAGGTTAATTTCCATGCAACACGGCCGCACCCGGCTGATGCGACAATATTAACGACTGACATACGAGATACTCGTAGACTGCGCGCGCACTCTTAAGGTTCATATCCGTGCATCGCGGTATCGCGGCGAGCCGCGCATGGCTTACGACAAGCGGCTGATGCGCACGGCCGATGCGACAATAGTCAGAGTGCGCGCGCAGCCTGCGTTAGTCGTCGGCCGCGCGCGTCTATCGCAGACCTAACCAAACGGCGCCATACATTCTTATACTCTAACTATTGTCGCATCGGCCGCGCGCGTCAGCCACTTGTCGTGAGCCCCGAGCGGCTCGCGATCAGCCGCGATGCACGGAAATAAACCTTTACTATTGTCGCAACAGCCGCGCGCGTCAGTCGCAAGTCATCAGCCGCGCGCGCCCGCAATCGGCCGCGATGAACGGAAACGAACCTTTAGTAGTTTTCTTTCGGCACGAGGAGAAATTATGTGGTTTTTGTCATAGTAATAGGGAAAATACAATACATATTGGCACTAGAGCCTCGTAGGACCTTTGCTGTCAGCGAAGAAACTCCCCGGTGTGCCCGAACAACTCTCGTTTACTACCAGAAACAACAGTAATGTCTCGTCAAAAGGAACATCGGTAACAATTTTACAACAATTTACATTTAAATAATTTACCCTCTTATCAAACTTTGTATCCAACAAACGGAATACCTGTCATAGTATAAATATTACAAGCTTAAAATGAATAATCACAGTTTTCCCAACTCAGTTGAGTCTGATTTATTTGGGTCCAGTTGTAAATAAATGGACGTGCTACCATCAACCCATCAATAAAATGTTCACAAACATATCACTCAGTAAACTTAAGACAGTTCTGATAGATACGATGACAATGTTGAAATTTATTTCGCCTTCAGACGCATTTTGTAGATTGATGTTCAAATTTTGTTGGAAACAATCCTAAAATGATTGGATGCCGAGCGCTGCCGTCTTTGTGTTAGATAAATGCGGTTCAGCAATGTTTATTTTTTTAGAATCTCATTGTATTGGCGGATTCTCGTTGCGTTTGTGATATAACAAAGCTAGGATCTTATAGGCTTATCAAAATCTCGAACAATGGTTGGTGTTGTCCTCGAGCAGCTCATAATGCATGCAAGCAAGCGTGCGGCCGGCGCCGGGTAGCCAGCGGCAAATCAAAAGCTTCCATTACGCAGGAAATTCTTGGTCGGTGGCCTTAAAATGCTTATATCCATAGTATATCTGTCAGTAATGATACCTTATGATGGTAATAACCTAGCACCCACAACAGTAGATACATATAAGCGGTGAAAACGGGACTTATTATGACCAAAAGTAATGCTTTTGCCTAAATTGGAAGGTTGCTTATCTACTAATTAAGATGTAAGCAAATATACGTAGAAAAAATATAAAATAACGTATAAAAGGTTGACTTTTTATTCTCTTAGACAACTCAGTTGCAGAAGTCACAAACGCATGGTAAGTGTTCTATTTTGGCGGCAACTTTGTATTTTCTCATTTAGCCAGAAAAAAACAAATTATAATAGATACTTACATTTTTATCGTATCCAATGTTGTTATGCAAATGTTTCGTTTATGCAAAATTCATTTTAATTGCATTTAATCTCATCTGCTTACATTTTCTGTGGCAAATGAGGCTAAGTCACGATGCGTAATTAAGAAAAATCCGCTTTTAAGCCGCGGGATCAGAGTGGCCGTTCCCTTCAGTTGTGCCGACATTAGCTTAATATATAATGTTGTGCGGAACACCTTAATCTGTCCTGCGAATCCTGCGATTACTGGAACTAGCATCTCTTGCCTTTGAGTCTAAATAACCTTATTATTCATTAGGGTTGTTACGTAAAAAATGTTCAAGAAAGTAGCGGAATATGATATGAAATTTACTTTAGCCAGCAGCTTTGTCATTTTAAAATTGGTTTTTAATTATCTTTAATTTAACATTCAACCTAGCTCTAATTAGTTTTTTGGAGTTTCTTTTTAATTTATTATGTTATAATTTTTACCTATAGAAAAAAGGTAAGTTTAGCTTATGACCTAGTAATGGCCAAAACAGTCATATTATTGACTAAAAGCATGCAAGGCGACTTTTGTTTTGAAAGTTGCACGGTCGACGAATTAATAAGAGAAATCGAGATTGATGTGAATGCGTGCATGATTCTTTAACTAGCGGTTTACAATAAACCATTCCGCTGTGTTAAAAATCTGCCACGGTAGGCGTATGAAAAGTCCCCATCATCAGTTATCATGCATCGATTGAGTAGTCAAATTAGTCAATCGTGAACAAGTCATCGGAATCGGAATGACCCCTTTCTAGATCCAAGTACCTAGTTAATTCTTCGTCATGAAGTATCGCCAAGAATACCGTAACAAGTTAGCTTAAAATATCGTTATCTCTTTGAGCTGCGACTATCTGATGGATCCCTCTGAGAAATATTAATATTTGGACAAATCTGATTAAACAAGTAACTGATCCAACACGCTAGGGAATAATGAAGTTAGAAAGAGGGAAGGACGAATAGATAATTAGCTCCTTTAGATTTAGGATAATTTAGATTTCACTTTGAAAGTTTTGTGGCATAACATTTGCGGGTCAAATTATTCTTGTGTTAAGCATAGAGTTATTATAGATAGGCTAGAAGAGACAGCGAAAGAAAACCAGAACAACACTAATCTCTCTAGTAGATACCAGCGGACGCCTCGCGGTTTCACCCACGTAGTTTCCACGGGAAAACAGGAAAAAAGTAGCCAATGTCACCCGTTGATAGTGTAGCTTCTCAACGGTGAAAGATTTTTTGAAATTGTCTAGTAGTTTTAAGTTTATTCGTTACAAACAAAAATACGAATCCTTCCTTTTCAACCGACTTAAAAAAGGAGGAGGTTCTCAATTCGGCTTTTTTTTTTAAATTTTTTTATGTTTGTTATTCGATTACTCGCAGACGGCTGGACCGATTTAATTTTTTTTTTGTATTTGAAAGGGTATACTTGAAGAGATCTTGGAGAAATCGAGGGAACTCTTCAAATATTAAAGGCACACCTATAGTAATTTGGGTATATTTTATTGCAATTCATGCATTTACACTTAAAAACACCATTGAGTGAAATGGAATTGATGATGAAGACCACAGATGACCAGCGGAACTATTCAATAATAAATATTGTGGGTTGCGATCTGAGTACCGTGTTCGATACCTGATTGTTCGCCTCCGTCAAATCATGGAACTGATGATCTAGTATCAGGCGAACTCCTCAAATATCATCATCGGCCTTGTATCGCAAAACGTAACATTTTGTAAAAAGAATGAGGAAATGAGGAGTTTGGATTATGCTATTGTAACATAAATCAACTTGTAGTTGATTTATGTTACCAATACACTAATAAGTGAGAAAAAAAATTTAAAACCGACTTCCAAAATAAATATAAGGTAACTAAAAAGCAAAACATAATATAGGTACGACAACAAAAAATAATTAAACATTTTGAAGTTGGTGCCTAAAACATAAAACTACATTTCCTGGCACCAACTTCAAAATGTTTAATTATTATTTGTGTTTTTTTGTAAAAAAAGTAATATTAGTAAAGATATAGATTAGTAAGCTGGACTTTAAAAAGGAAGAGGTTCTTAATTCGGAATTTTGTTTTTTTTTATGTATGTTCGGGCGTAAGTCCGTCATTTATATGGGCTGATTCTTAAAATATATTTTTGTTCGAAAGAGGTTTATTCCAAAATTGAGAAGAGATTTTCGGAGACAGACAATGAAACTCTTTAATAAATTCCAGCAAATCAACCAAGATTGGGTCAGTTAGAAGTTGTTTTTGTAAATAAAGTTTTTTGACACTTATGACAAATGGCCGTTGCCTGCCCAAGTATAGATTTCCATTTGATTTTGTCAAATGAGCGTACCAAATGTTAGAAGTAAATGAAAGTCTTGTTATTGTTGGTCCAGTGTACTAAACTATAGACGTCAGTGCGCAACACCTCATCTATCTCTTTTTACTTAGAAAGACACACAATAAGTGCAGAATAAAACAAAATAAATCACAGCATGTTTTGATTGACAGACTCCTTATAATAACTTTTTTCTATGGTTATTGCGCATGCGCTATGATAGAGATACCTATATAGAACTCGTAACATAATTTCACTTACGGCCGGTCTCAATAATCTACCTATCGATGGATTTGGCTACTAGAGGTAGAATTTTATATGGAGCTTATGTCAAATATGTACCTCTAGTAGCCAAATCCATCGATAGGTAGATTATTGAGTCCAGATTTTAGACGCAGTCATCTAGCTCGCCCACTCTATCTATAATAACTCTATGGTTAAACAGCGAGTCTAAAAGACCATAAATAATAATAGACTGGAGATACCTGATTATAAAGCATGAAAACTAAATGTACCTTTCAGTAGTGAACCTGATCGTAAATGCAAATCCAATATATGACTCTAAAAGGAGGAGCGGAGAACGTCGCTGAATTTTACACAGTCACGCTACACCTATCAATATTCTATTTCAGTTATATTGTTTGTAAAGAGCTTTCTCTCTGTACATTTATTTATATGACGTGAGTGAGAATTTGCCAATATCTGTTCTCTATACAATACTCATTGATGCGATAAAATGGCTGACAGAAATATGTAAGTAAAAGTACTTCGATACATTTTGTTACCGTTTGAAATGTACATAAAGAATACATTAGGCATTTTCTTTATGTTCAGTTAACTTGCTTTACCTACGACTGTCTCTGCATAAAATTATATAAAAAACTTAAGGGCTTATGTTCCTCTTGTGTCTATTCTTCATAAACGAAGTGTAAAATTATCTTTGATTCTTTCTTTCGTTTTGTCATATGAAACATAGCCAACTATACATTTTAGTATTTTAAAAGCTTTGATTATATAATGTCTAGATTCCTAATCTGGCATCTAAAATTGAAGCAAAGAACTGTCAAAAAATGGACGTACTTTTTGAGAGGTAAGAAGACTTATCAGATGCTCTAGTTCTAGCCATAGTTATTCTAGCGCGCCATTTTAACGAGTGTCAAACGTCAAAAATAGTAGCTGCATTTTTTTATAGTCTTACTGGGGGAATGCTCCATCTAGACATTTTATAATCAAAGTTTAAAAGGTACAATTAAAAAGTATAATAAAAACAAAACTGGTATGAGAGTATATTACAAAATATAACTATTTTATCAAAATGATTCGAATCGCAATCGAATATTTAGCATAACATATTTACCTTGCACTTAGGCTTATTTGTAATTTAGATATCAACAAAATTGTACCATAGTCATTTATTTATTTATTTATTTATTTAAAACTTTATGCACAAAGTTGTACAGAGGTGGACTTAATGCTAAAAGCATACTTTTTGTATTGCATTTTTATCGAAGTTAAAACAGTTAAAGTTACCTAGTATAATAATTGTGCCTCTGGTAAACATTGTTCATTATACCAGCGATCAAGTTTCGCTACGATTAGGTAAATGAAACTTTGAAAAATTTGCTTCCAATTTATTTAGACTATGACTGCCAAAGATGTCCAACCAAGAAGGCGCTACTATTCTAAATCCATTTACCGGGCAGTGTTCCAAACGGTGATTGAAAAGTTTTTCAGTTTGTTTCCTGTTGGAAAAGCCTGTTTGAGAAAAATAAGAACACGATACAACTTGGTATCGCCTAACCGATAGGATCGACCAATAGAGCGACCTTGCATTAAACACCAAAGATGAACGCCATTACTCCATCTGTCAGTCAATATTAAGTAGAATGGTCTATTAGCACTTTAGTATGAATTTCCCAAAGCAAAAAACTAGCACTGAGCAGAGTAAACTTCATTGTAAACTGTATACAACAAACCAAACTCGTGGACTAAACAAAATTTTAGGTAAGTACAACACATTTGAACCATTTATTTTATATTCATGAAACATTAAGAGCATTTAGATTTTGTTATAACAGTGAAAACATTTACAACACATGCCTGAAGGCAGGAAATTACTTAAACTTTATAACTGTACGGCGGCAGTTAGAAACAGTCGTATGCGGGTCCTATTGTTCTTCATACATCCCTCGTTTAAGCACTTGATACTCAACTCGACTTTTGTCTACTTTTTAAGACCTGGCTATACTTATATAGGACTGTCTGGAGTGATCAAAGGGGTGGTTGTGTTGAATGTGATTTTTTTATCTCTAGCTAACATGTTTGGGACACTGTTAATTCATTTTCAAACCAATAATTTCTGTTAAAAAAGCTTCATTTGAAATGCCATTTGAAAATTATAATCGTAATTCAAAATACATTCTCAGAAAATATCTAACGACTTTCATCTCATATATGTTAAGGCAACCACTGCAAATAAAACTCTCCGAAACGGACAACGAGTAAGACTTAAAACAGAAGACAGTTCTGGCTCGATCTGCAAACACTGTAACAAAGAGACAAAGGGCATATCTATGACGAACAAAAGTCAGGGAAGGTTAGGTACTTATGTTTCATTCAGAACGGATGCAAGGCCGAACAGGCTTATTGAACAGGGGTGCTATTCTTAATCCCTAATTTAAATAAAGTTTGCAACAAGAAGCTCGCGATTTTTGTATGAATCTACAGTCCTTCGTCGTGGACAATTAAATTTGAACAGACGATGATATTTTTATATTTTACAAATTATTATTTATGCCAATAAATTACAAATTATAACACTAAGTAAAACAATAAAATCGAACAAATAATTGCAAATTAGCAATACGTATAACAAGAGTATTAGATACGATACTGTTTATTTCTTCTACAGATAGAAGATCTGGATAGGGAGAATAAATAAACAAGTGTTACGCAAATTCGGCAAACGGCAAGTAAGGTTTCTTCTTGTTTCGCCAATTACTGCTCAAAAATGGAATCCTGAAATCTCGACTAGGCTGAGCCATAAGGGATTTTAAATAGTATCCGTTGAACAAGGCTCCACGATTGTTCATGCAGATTTAATCAGTCGGTGCCTAATACCCGCCCCGCCGGCTGTGCGGGTGCAAATAAACCAAGATTACAAATATCTGACATGCTGTGTTGTGTCGTTCGATGCATATGGCACATTAATTTTCAATCGGTTTATTGAGAGAGATTATCGTCGATAGGTCGGCATTATTGTTTCCATAAAATGTATAATACTGTTGCCAATTAAGATCCTTGCAGATTAAAATTATGGATATATTTATGTTGAGTTAACATTAATCATTACATTTTATTATTATCTATTTTTGCGAATTTTAGCAGAATTAATATAAATTTCAATCTGTGTTCGACAACAACATAATTTTCTCGGAAACGTAGAATGTGATATTAGTATCTACGAGTATCTTAAACATTTCATTTATGATACTGCTTCGAAAGACATCTGTATTACGCGTTTTCTTTCTTGTCGTATCGTCTAAGGAATCTTTTATAATACAGGCCGGCGCACAAAGTCGGATTATGTCTTTCAATGTGTGACGGGCAATTTTATTTCAATGAACTTATTAATCTAAGTACACAGAGATCATTACAAAGCAAGGACGAATCCCTCTTGATCTATGTATGTATATGTCGCGATAGGATACAAACCTCAGATTTAGCAATCGTACCTGTTATGAAATACTGCCGTGGTATGTGCCGTATGCTTACTACATGCCGCGGCGTATATAGAGTACTCAAACGTGTAGCACCCTATAATGTGTTTTACCATTTCTTGGCATTATGTTGAATACTGCCGCACTGTATCCGTTATCCTGACTCGTACTCTTTTCAGTGAGCGCCAACCTTAAGTGGTTTGATTGCTTCACGTACAGCAAATTTACTAAAACTTTTTCATTTCTGTAGCAAATATTAAAAATATCTTCGTGGTTATGACCAGAAAGATTAAAATCATCTCGTAATCTTTCTCAGGGCGAATTGTTTGTCTATAAGCCCAGCATTGATTGAATAAATAACGAAACTGAACTTCAGAGAGAAGAATTAAGCAAATTTGTTGATGTCCTTTTGTTTTGTGAACAAAATTATTGTTCAGAGTTTTGACAAACGGAAGAGCGTTAAATAATTACTCGAGTATTTTCGGACTAAATTTAATTTAATTCAGATTATAATATTAAAATGCGCAAGTAACTCTGTCTCTATTTGTCCACCCTGCAGATGGCTATAACGATATTTTGCCTTGCAAAGTTTTCATCGCCGTAGATAACAAAAAAAAAAATATTGTAAAATGCTCGAAAGCCTTTTGCCCTTGCAAAGCGGGCGACGAAAAAACTGGTCGCAAGAGTAGGTATTTTAAGACATCACTTGCACATAATCCTGCATTTTCGTTCGACTAGAATACCAGATTAAAAAGGAGGCGTATTCTCATGGCATGTATTTGTTTTGCAATCATTGTTATTGAAATTATTTGCAAAACAATAAAGTCAATAGAAAGGAATACGGCAAGAAAAGGGTACCTCCACTTTTCTAAATTGCCAATTCCTGGAAAATCAAGACGCTGCTGCTTAAAACCGAAAAAGTATAGGCATAAAATTAAGTGATCCGAGGGTAAAAACATTGTTGTAGCCTTTAAGGGTTAATATACCTATCAGTTCGTGTAATAGGTGCCGTTATGTGCCATTATACGGGCATCTGTTTTAACGCAACTCAACTGTACTACATTTAAAAGTTTTTAAAGTAACTTGTAGTTTGTTACGAAACAGGACATTGTTTGTTCGAAGTAGAAAAACAGTTTAACAAATTAGAAACTTGTGAGCGAGACGGTTCCTGCACTAAAGATAACTTTTGAGGAGGAATCGAACGATCCTCTTGAGCGCATTATCTTTTTAAAATTGTAATTGCGAGCGAACAAGGTCCTTCAGACAGGGCTGAATAAAAAGTTCTATTATTTTATATCTACACTATTATTATAAAGAGGAAAGATTTGTATTTTTGTATGTAACAAATATATTTAAAAACTACTGGACCGATTTCAAAAATTCTTTCACCATTAGAAAGCTACAAGAACGGGGAGTAACACAGGCTATATTTTATTGTCAAAAAAATAGAAATCCCTACGAAAATTACAATAATTTAACTCAGTGTATAAAAAACTGCAATATGAACCGTGCAAAGCCGGGGCAGGCAGCTAGGTATTTATATAAGAATAAATATCAATCAAAATAAAACAAACATGTGTTTTAATTGGTACGGGTCCAATTGAGAACCACTCTCTTTCCTGAAGGCTGTCAAAAACATTTCCAATTTCTATATAACCGCTATTTTAGTAAGAATTCTCACGAAATATTAATATCCAAAGTAAGTTTCATTTCGTTAATTTCAGAGGTATGAAAATCAGCTATTCTCCGCACGAGGCCGACCTATTTCAAGCTTATAAACGTATTACGGCTGTGTCAGCCATTTTATACAACAAGTTTATTCCTCGCTTACGTAGCAAGGACAACACAGTTGACGTTCTAGATTATTTTTATTTTATTCCATTTGTTATGGCAATTTCTGCTGCAAAATGAGAAAATTAAATGAATGTAAAATGATAATGAAGTTTTGATAACCAGAAACGACTATGATATAACGGGGAAGATGGAGAAAAAATTGAACCTAAATGATGCCCAAAATAGGTTTTAGGGACAGACAGAGGTCTATCTGTTGAGGATCTGTAGCTGTTCAAATGCCTGAAAGGTCGATAGGTACCTATTTAAAAAATATTTACCTAACTGTCACATACTAGATATATTAACGATCAAACAACGTTACCACTATTAGGTCGTTAAACGGTAACTGTTTGAGGTAAAAAATGTACCTGAGTGTTTCTTTAAGCAGGATTTCTATAACCACTTCCTAGAATACGTAATTTTGGTAATCAAAACTAAAACATACCTATTACCATTCCATGATATACATCTAAGTACTCCTATGAATAGATACTTCAACTCACTTAGAAGACGAAACAACACGTTCCAAATCTCCCAAACGATATTACTCCCAAAGCGTCCATAAAATTGTATTGCATGAAAAATCCAACAGTAGTGCCGTGCATTACTTTGGTTATATCATCTGAATGTGTCAGTGCGATTTGGGGGTCAGCAGGGTTCAGTGCCCTGATGTTGACACGTAGGAGATACTTACAGATGTTTATAGTGCCAGCATCTTCGGTGGCGCCAGCCAGACTGTGAAGGCGATGCGACAGAATCGACGACGCGGCGCCGAGCGCCAGTCGCGACGCACAGATTAACTTCTTTATTCTGATACAGATCAAAATATATACAGAATATGGCTTGTCTTATAATAAAATATTGGATACATCTAAATAGGTTTCATCGGGCTGTTTTCTTCTATACAGACTCCGTTTTATTAAGGTTAGGTATTTTATATTGTGCACATAATTACGCTGTACCTTCTCGCTGTTTGCAAAATAGTTTTCGCTAAAGACCGTAATATATAACAGATGCTCGGAACTGCATACAATTTTATTTAAATTTAGGTACTATTGTAGAAGGTGTATGGTAATATTAGTTGTTTAACTGGAATAAAATCGTAGCTGGAATTGCACTTGTAAAGAAATATAAAACTAATGAATCGTGAAACGGCAGTTGGACTAGTTTTATATCAGTCGATCGGGTTTTAGTGTTCCGTGTTCAAAGAATCTTAAGTCTAAAGCCCGTCACACACGTAGCTATAATATAATATATACCGTACTATAATAATACCTACAATAAGTGAATTCAATTCTTTATGGGAAATAAAGTTCTTAAGCCCGCCAACAACGCACGGAGGCGATGCTATAATATATATTTTGCCTTCATTTCGTTGATGGTCCGCCTATAATAACATGAGTAACCATATAGGTATGTTGATCACTATACATTGTAATATGCCTTGCTATCATTCATATTAATATATATTATAGTTACGTCTGTGACGGGTTTTACTGTATTTTAATATTGGCTGCTCTTCGTAGTTTAGATCTAAGAATACATGAAGTTTTAAGGTCATTACGTGTAGGTACCCAATTATTATTATACCGCTTCAGGTATTATTATTATAATTGGGTATCTATGCATAATATATTAAGTTATTCAAGGCTATAACCTCAAATTAAGTATTAAATATTTGGTTATTATTTTATTACTTTTTCCCTTTGTCATACACATGAAACCTCCGATAGTTTTGTTAAGAAGATGTTTGTTTTGTTAGCCGATACCAAATCGTAATAGCAGCGAGGTATATCTTCATCCTGTTTATGAGTTCGATCAAACTATCTGCCAATAAAAAGTCTATGGTATGCGGAGACTCTGAATATTGAAAGAAATATTTATATTAAATTAAATCTATACTAATATTACAAAGCTGAAGAGTTTGTTTGTTTGTTTGGTTGAACGCGATAATCTCAGAAACTACTGCTCCGAATTAAAAAAATATTTTACTGTTTGATAGTTCTTTTATCGAGGAAAGCTATAGGGTACAAAACATCACACTACGACCAATAGGAGTGGAGTAGCAATAAAAAATGTTGTAAAAATGCTAGTGTAAAATATACGAAATACTCTCTATTTAAGTTCAGCACATGCTTGACGAGTTTCGTGTTTCAACCAATAATTTTCAGGTATATTAACGTTGTTTTTTCGTAAAATCACACCAGTTTACTTATTCATTTTTAATATCAAAAGTTATAACTTCCATTTAATTTTATTTTCACTGAAATGGAACACGGTATTCGTAATTTATTTCGATCCCTTTAATTGTAAAGTTACGGTTCATAATTTCTGAAGAGTTAAAAAAGTTTCAGCGTTACCCCACTTGATGAGATCGGAGGAAAAGAATCGCCTCAATTTCAATGTTTAAAGAGGGTCTTAATTTTTCCTGTAATATTAATATGTTCTTTAACTTTTATGTTAAAATATGTTAATTTGAAACTTTAAGAACCTCTCATAATTTGGTATAGTACCTACCTAATACTTGCTGAGTAGGGAAGGGTAGATACTATGGTAAGCAATCTTTAATTGTATTTACCTTGGCGCAGATAAAGTGTAACATATCTCAAACATTAGAAAAGTTGAAGTATTTTTTCTAAAGACAACTCCAGCAGTAGGGTAGGTCCAAGCCTTGTGTAGCGGAGGACTTTACAAACATATAAGTCACAGACACAAAGTACACCCAGACTCGGAACAACAATTTGTGGATCTTACAAAGTGGTGTCCCGTGTGGGAATCGAACCCACGACCTCTTGCGTAGCAGTCGGAAACACTCCCACCGCGACAAAAGGGCAGTCTAATCATTATATGTCATTATATAATTTCAAATTTACAAATAAAAAATAGGTACCATTGACTTTATTTTCCTCTGTCTACGATAGGTACAATAAAAAACAAATATGTCAAATTATAGGTATTATAAAATAAGATAAATTTAATTAGAAAAAGACATATACAGGGTAAGTTCATAATATTATTAATATTAACGGGTAATTTTTATAGCTATACTATAAAAAATCTTAGATTGTATAAAAAGTGTGCAGTATTAACCACTTTTTTAGTTCCTTCCTGAACTTCGCAAGCGGCAACTCACGAAGAAACTTGGGTACCTTGTTAAATACCCTTATACACATTATGTAACAATTACTATAAAGTAAACAATTATTATTGATATAAAGACGTGTTACAGGCTGGCACTAACAATCTAGTCAGGTTTTTCTATCCGTAACATCTAGGTAGGCACTTGAGTGAGGAAAAATCTCTCAAATTTTGCTCCCATTATTTAGAAACATCCAATGCAGACTACGATTTATAAGATGTTCACGGATAGGTTTGAAAAGGACATAAAGGAGATTGAAATCGCTCATAAAAATCCGTTATTTTACTGCTTGTGAACTATATAATCCAATACTGAGTTGGTATATGAACGTGTGTGAATTTCGTTTATAAATTTTTAATACTACCCCTAACTAGGTAGATAGGTATTAGGTACTCATTTAAAAATACAATTGATGAACTTCATAAGTTTGAAACTCATCAATAGTGTATTTTTATTCCAATTAATTCCTCAGTATTTGATTAAACTGTTCATATAGTGACCATTTTGACCTCAAAGTAGTTGGGTAGGTTCATAATATAAAAGAGTAGTAGATACCAAAATCCAAAAAATTGGTAATGATATATTGTCATCTTTTAACTCTTAGTAATCTTACTATATACTCTTTGATTCCATAGCATTAACAAAGGTTCAATTCTGTTTTAAATTTACATATACTAATATTATAAATGCGAAAGTTTGGATAAATGGATGGATAGATGTTTGTTATTCAATCACGCCATTTGAAAAAAGCAAAGATAAGTTATAATTTGAAATAGCACATAGGCTACTTTTTATCTCGGAAAAATAATTTTACGAAGTCGTGGAAAACAGTTAGTAATCTATAGTCAGGCTTTACAGGTCAACGTGGGAATCGAATTATAGAGTTAGACGGGGAAGACCAAGACGGCAAACGTCCTACACCCGCGCAGCGCCAACTGCACCAGTTCACATCTGATGCATTTATTTTATCTATCTAATAAGGTTTTGTCTAAATTTGTGTACTAAAAATAAATTCATAACTTCAAAGTGGTTTTAAAGTTATAGTCCATAACTTTAAAACTACTTTTACCTAAATAAAAATACCTAATATGTAACATAAGTTCAACTTTGAAGAAACAACTAGGCTAAAAATCACTTTATTTTAATTAAATATTAAGTAAGTATAAACTAGTACAAATGCAGCTACTATTTGTTTGTTCTCACAACTTTTTTAACGAATCTCAATGCTGTAATGTAGGGACTATGTCCTTTGCAGCACCCACTTTAAACTTTAATATAACTTTCCATAATATTATTACTATTGTTATATTTGTTACAGAGTTCGGGATATTACTTTTAAAAATGTTTTCCTACTTGTGTTCCCTATTTAAGCGTTCTTTCAACACCCATTCAAACTTTTTAGTTTCACTGTTCGATACCTACACGTAGAAAAGAAATAAAAGTTATTTTATTTTATTCTTCAACTTTCGTTTTTGGACTGCTCTATAGAGAGAGAGAGAGAGAGAGAGAGAGAGAGAACAGAGATTTTCTATAGAACAGTCCATAACACACTTAAAAATCTGTAAAATACATGTGCACCTACATCACCAAGTTGGCATCTAAACGCATTATATACTATAAGTAGATATCTACTGCATTTAATGACGTGTACCTAATCACAGTCTTAAAAGTCTGTGGTTGATTGTGGTTTACTAAAGAATAAATTCATATATTATTTCTCTAAGTAAAAAAGTAAATTGAACCACTGGGGGCTTAGACAACGCACATACGCTCCGTGGCAAGTTCGCTAACGCCTACAAGATATTGATTCCAAACGATCGTTCGCAAAAAAATAAAAAATCGTCTATATATAAAAATTATATCCGCCATTTTATTTTGATTTCTATTTTCTACATGGTTCGCTAGATTAGTGATCAATCGAATGGAAAAAATTGCGAAAATACTGTCAATAGTGCAGCTTATCTACGCAGCAGGGTTAGCGTACCACTGGTCAGTTTCCTTACTCGTCAATTTCACTAATTCGCCAGTTTACTCATTAGACAGTCATTGATAACGTGACATATTTCAATTCAATACATTTTACATACATTTCCATTAACGACATCGCTATTCGAATGTGACTCTATCTTGGCCTCCTGATGTGACGTCTTTCTACCGCATACAGTCAGTTCACCAAAATGTATTGATACTAAAGAATAATAAAATATAACGTAGGCTGGTGTGTCCTAACGCAGGATGTTAGAGTGATACCGAGAGATTTGCTCTACGGCGCCGATTCCTTTGTTTTATGGGCTGATTCAGCGTAACTTGAACGATTGGCACGTACGTGTAATAGCCATATCGATATCTTTATGTCTAACATTTTCTTTACCATGGTGTAACATGGTGCTGGCAAATAAGACATATCCTGAATCGGGTTAGGAAGACCATCAGTTTTTATGTTTATGCCATCCTCTCATACACATTTAAAATGATCTCGTTAAGCTTTAGACAATAGCAGGCTTTATAATATTCCAACAAAATAATAGCAAACTTGTTAAGCACCCGAGTCGAGTTGAGTTCGTATATACAGGCTGGGATAAAAACACATTGCCCAAATATTCTACAGTAAGAATGTTGATTATGTTGTCCTTCTATGTACAAGTACATATCGATACAAATGTTACTTGTATTTATTCAATGCAAAAATATATTACGTCTCTTTTTGCTGGAATCGTACTGATTTCATTAATTTATATTTTATTTTGGTGGTCTTTTCATCGCGTAGGAGTTTTTATTCAAGCCGTGGAGTATTGGAAATTGAGGTTTATTATGTACCTGTATCCTGACTCAGCGGCAACCGAGCAGGTCGAGATATCTGCGAGATTAAGCAACGTTGCCACTGTCGGTCCATAGATGGGTGACCGTTTTCGAACATTGTCACACCCCTCCATGCTTCGGAAAGCACGTTAAGCTGTCGGTCCTGCACCTCCTCCGATCGTGTCAGATTTCCGTCCCATCGGACTATGAGAGTGAGGAAATTGAGAGTGCACGTGTGTTTGCTTACAAACTTGTACACTATAATATCTCCTGCGTAGTTGGCTGGTCTCTGATGAAATTGGCCGCTGTAGCTGATACCGGTAAGGAGACCATTATAAATATATTTATACTGATTTTATAACCAAATCGGAAGCGATGTACTTACATAACTTCTTGAATCCTTTTCCAACTTATAGCCTTTATTCTCAAGAAAGAAAGATTAAAGTTAACTTAGTTTGTTACATTGGAATCGACACCATTGTCTTCGCCGATAACGGAGCAAAATCAGGCCATATTTAAAGTGCCTTGACAGAGAGAAACTCCCGCACTCAGAATATTTCCATATGGTTTTATTCTTCAATTGTGGAACAATACACAGTACATTTGGAAAAATAAGGGCACTCCGTCGTGATTTGTTTTACGACACTCACGGCAGGTGAGGTACAAGGGTATCTGGTCGTTCCCTACTCTTCTATGTACATGATCCTTATTTGTGAAACACCACTACGTTTTGTACCGCACAGGTCTATCTATATTTATGTTGTATGAACTGAAGTGACATATAGTTTGTTTTTTATTTAAAACCTATTTTTATATATTGGTTTGTTTTAGATTCTGAGAATCGTATAAGTACAAAAGCTTAGAGAACACAGGAATGATACGTCGTAGTGACCAATCATGTATAAAAAACGAATGCTGACGAATTACATACTATAGTTTGACCGAGACCGCTGTACCGCGGAAGACGCGGCGAGGCACAGCATTTTCAGTCAAAATATACCAACTGGCTTTCTCTTAGAATGAAACTAATTGCGTGTTGTTAATTTACATCTTATCCAAAAGAGTAAAATGTAATACAAACACGTTAACTCAGAATGTATTGGGAAAATCTAAACCGTTCTATCTACATTCTATCTACATAATCCACCTATTTTAAGTGCTAAAGGTTCAAAAACAAAACCTTTAACAAAATCTAATAGTTTGTGAAATCAAAACCTTCCACCTTGTAATCAAATTTAGAAATCTTACACAAATGGTTACCTCGCAGCTACTGAATTGTTTATTTTTTAATTAAACGTTTAAATAAAATAGCGGAGTCGCAAGAACGGTCGGATTCACCATATTTTATGTGGCAGTACGAAAGCTTAACAAAGTGTAACAACGGCTCTAATTCCTTCTCAATTAATTATGTTTTATTTATTGCTTGCTATAATAAACCAAACGTCTCAATTAATAACAGGAAATATGTATTTTAATTGGTTAATCCCCATTGAAAATGTTTATGTGGTCTTCTTCATAGTCTTATTGAATATTAAGACTATGAAGAAAAGGAACAAATTGTATTTCTAACAATGTTTAGGAATATAAACATTGTTAGAAATTTGACACGGGAATAAACGCGTTTAACCTAGGTAAAGTATTAACCTTATGCTTGACGTTTCGACTGGGTTACACCGTGGTCACAAGCAGTCAGCTTCTCAGCGGTCGGTGTAACCCGGTCGAATCCATCTCTTGCAATTAAATAGTAAATATTGATAGCAAAGCATGAAAGAGAGAAAAAATCTCGTGCGGCCCTGTCCCTTTGATAGGTATTATCCACAAAGTAGCGTTGTCTCTTTCTAGAGAGTGGTCAATTTCGTGAGGTTATGGGGCAGTTCTGGTCTCTACCTAAATGATATGTTAATTAGATAATCTATGTAAACCATTTCCAAACCATTTTCACCACCAGAGACAACGTTACTTTGTGGACGATACCTGTCAATGGCCGCACGTGTTTTTTCTCTCTTTCACGCTTTGCAGTCAATATTTAGTGTTTAATTGAAAGGCATGGTACGGTCCAGGTCTAAACGTCAAGGGCTTAGCTGCCACCATAGGGTGGTACCTATATTTTAAATACTATTTGCCACTGCATTAAGGACCCTTTATGTTGTGTTTATTATAAAAAGTCGCTTCATTATTGTTATGATGTTTCTTACGGTCATAACTTATCTGCAAACAGGGCCGTTACATAAATAATGTGTTATAAAACCCCGAAGCGTTTGTATTGACACGAGAAGCACCATTATATTCTACCCTTATTTCCCCTAACAATATATTTAATCAGGTTGCGTGCCTTTCACGTACATGTCTTTACAATGTTACAAAATTCTTTGTATAATCAGTTTAATTGAACTTTTACGTTTTGTGGTGAAATTTCGATCTTTTACTTGATAGCTGAGAAAGCAAAAGATTGATGAGATCTTTTGTAGCAATTTTCAAAAGTTCTCAAAATACTCTAAAAGACTAAAACAGGTGTACCGTACCTTGGAAAACGGACAAATATTTAATTATCTTCCAGTTGAAGCAATTTCGGACCAAGAAAAATAAATGAATTTACAGACGTCTGAGTCGGTCTTCCCGAGCACTAATAAGGTTACTCATAGAAAATCTACTTGCGGCAAGGATGCGTATATTTACTTCACTTGTACACAATTTAGCATGTTAACGTCGTTCTACTTACAAACTCGATTACAGGCACCACTTTAAACTCCCTAACTAGATTTCAACTGAGACTTCACTCAAACTGCTTAACTTTTTCACAATTTGACGTACCTACTTAAGTACAAAAATATGATTTGTATGTAAATCGATGTGTACTTCTTATATAAATTGCATTTTGTTGCGGCAAAACCATCAAAGTCGACATTTAGACTGTACCTATCTATTGTTTTATTTATGTTGAATACTTTTTGTCGAAATTGGGAACGACGACAACGTAAAATAAAAAGAAATTTGTTTGTTTGTATACGACACTTGATTGATTTGTGTGTTTGTGAGAGACAGACTACTCGTACTAACTTTTTATCTTTCGTCGACTAAAACCATTTCTATTCACTCTTTATCCGTTTCAAATGAATTGTTATTGGCTTAGAGAAATATTTTCTGAAATATATTACTTAATTAACATGGTATATTGTTCAAGAAACTGAATCTTAAAATAAATTAGGCTAACAAGGCGGAAAATCTGAGTCCGTTTTCTCTTTTTAATTGAGCATATAATTTATTACAATCCGTGTTTAGAAGTTTCAAACAATAAGATTGAGGTTTTGGTGGAAACTTAATAAGCTGATAGGGTTTCAAAAGCAACAAATAAAACAATAACTTACTGTAAAGTAGATAATAGCTTTAGTTAACTGTTCCCTAAGAACAACAAAACGTCTTTTATCAGCATTCATAAAGTAGCGGAATGTGAAAAGCCTTTACGTTGCCTTTCATATTCCAACTTTTATAGTTCTTGAATATTTTAAAGAGAATATTATTCTAAGAAAATATCGTGACAGAGTCATCTGCACCTTTAGAAGAGTGAAGAAAATCCATCAAAGAATTCCTTTAAATATTTTGTAAGCAATATTTGAGAGAAATTTTCTCTGGTGAGTTATCCCTTTAATGTAAGATTGGTCTTACCGAATTTGTTAGAACGTTCCATTTTCGACGTCACTTTATTCTATCTTGAGAATTCGTGAGTACGAATTTGTCAAATTGAATTACGATTTCTTATAGTGAATTCCTAAATATTTGATTTTTATGTTCGGATTCACGAAAGAGACTATACTGTCAGTTGAAGCGTTTTGTAAAATTTTATTGTTAAAAAATGTCAGCTTGCAAAATGTTGAAAAAGGCTTATGTAAACATCAACACGGAGTGAGGCACAAACCCATTTTGCTGACCCTATAATAAAGCACACCCAGCATACAAACACGGAGAACGACTAAATAAAATCCGTGGACAAACGTTTTTTGGCAAAAAAACAGAGGCATTAAAATTTATGAAGAAAAATTATGTGAAACATTGTAAAAGCAGTCACGCTCACGAATCGTGAGTGTACACGTGGTCCTATGAGTTAAGATTTATGTTTTAGGTACCTACCTATTGAATAAAAAGTTTCTTTTAAGATAAAAATGCTATACAATATTGAATTACGATTTATTAGGTACAAGAAAAACCAGTTGAATAAAAAGGTAGAAATAAATAAAACACTCATGAAAACTCAACATTTTCCTTCGTAGTTAACATTGCCAAAAGTTAGTATTAATGTTATTATTGACGTGGAGTTTACTTTTCCAAAGATAATACATATTATATTTCTGAATACAAAACGAAATGAATATTGAATTTAATATTGTATTTCGAGTTCTTGATACTCGTACATTATAAGGTAGACATTCAGATTTTCCGACCTTTAAATTCGATACACAATTTACGAAATGGGACACAGCTTTTAGATTGTTTTAAAATATTACTCTGAAAGGCTAACACAAGTGATAAACTGACCAGACCGGACATTAAACTTACATAAATGTGAATGTGCTGACATTATGACTTGCGGTGGAAGTGATGTTTTATACAGAGCAGCTGAGGATAATATCTATGAAAGAGCATTCAAAAATTCAATAGATTTCAAAGATTTATTTAATAAAATTGTCCTGTAGCTATCATCTTGATTTAAGGGTAACTCTTTCGATCTGTCTTCTAAAAACAGAAGAACATTTTTGCGACGAGGTCCCCATAAATATTTTAATGAGAATTTCTCGCTACAAAGCTAATCCCTACTCATTTGGACGGACACTCATTCATAATAATTTGCCTTTCAGATTACTAGCTTCATGGCAATTTGTTGTTAATGTTTTGTAGACAAAGGACTCAGCAATAAACCTACTAACGACAACCTCAATAATGAAAGTAAATATCAACTGAAAATGTTGCTAATTAAAATTGTAGCGGCTGACATATCTACTTAAAATGGAAATACAAGTGAACATGAACAATAGTGCACATTAATTAAACGCAATCGTTATCGACCAATTTAAATCTTATTGTAGTTTATTTAGGCATCCGTGAACATATGAAAACAAACAATGTAAGCTATAATATTGCATCAAAATTATTGTTGACATTATAAAAATGGAACTTGGCTGTTATTTCGTTACGTCAGCAATTGGCAGAGCTTTCATTGTTGTGTGCCATATTGTCGACTGTCAAAGCTATTAACTTTACAATAACGCTCCTCTTTTCACTAAACGTTCGCTTATCACATTAGTGACCCTTTCATTTTAAAAAGCGTCATACATCTCTCCTGCTGTGTACACAGAATTCACACAAAGAATTAAATCTGATTAACACTTACTTTTACTGTGTACACTTTGTAAACGCATTCTAATCAAGATTAGGGTGTCGCAGCGAGTAATTCTTTACATTTAAATTGTGTACAACAAAGGGAGAGCCAAATCCGAGTTGAAAATAAACAATTTCACACGTCGTTGTTAGGGTAGCTACTGAACTGTCTGATGTTATCGACGGCCGGATTGGGTTATACTTCGCTTGGGGATCGTAACGTTTATTTATTCGAATTATTCTTATTACAAAGTTTACACATTTTCAATTATGTTGATAAAAAGGCAAGATAACAAACGGGTTTTATGTTTAACGGCTCCGTTTAACGTTTCTCCTAATTAAGGCATTATCGTCATAAAAAATAGCTTATCATTTGCAATTTTAAAAAGTGTTTACTCAACTTTACAATTATTTTTCATATTAGCAGTTCGTATTATTTTGCACTGTGTATGGATTAATTTTGATTTTCAAGAGTAACGAGGATAAAACTTTATGTAAATGTCGTGGATATTTTTAAAATGGTTTGATTCGCAGCGTTAACAGATAAAGTTGCATTTTGGTATGATATGGCGGGTTATTTAATAATCGACCAAAAGGTTCTCATTAATGTGAATTCAATATTAATTTAAATAAATTATAGGTTACGCGCTTCAATATTTAATAGTGTTATTTTTGTTCGTTTGAAATGTCTGTTATTTCCTTGAACAACTAGGTAACATTTAGCAGACTTCGTACAAGTAACCAGACTGCACCAGTAGCCTTTCTACTTATTTCCTGTAATGGCAAAGTGAATGAATGTCAGTTTGAAAGCAGTATAAACTGCGCCCTGTTTATTTTACGATGCCTGACTCACCTTCGTGCTGGGTGCTGGTTGCACTAAGTGACAAATGTACATATACAGAACTGACATATTTACTTTAAAGTATACGGCTTCCTTGTGAATTTTATTCTTTAGCCGTAACGTGACCTGATGCTTTACTCGTGTAGTTTCTTTTAGTGCAGCTTTTAAGTGTATTTTTACGCTATTTAGTTGTTGCAAGCTTACGGCTAGACGGATGGTAAGGGGTTACCGTATCCGATCATGATCGCCATTTATATTAGTTTCCCAGAAAAAGACTACATTCAAAGCTAGGTAAAGCTTTTTTTTTATTTTTTTTTGCAAAACTTACAACTATCTAGACAGTAAGACAGTAGAACCAAGACGGTAGCGTACATAGCATACCTTTTTAAAGTAACATTCTTAAATTATAAACTAGCTTATGCCTGCGTCTCCGTCCGCCTTGGATGTCGGTTATCGCGATAAAAATATCCTATGTCCTTCCCCGGGACTCAAACTATCTCCATACCTAATCATCTCAATCGGCTTAGCTGTTTGAGTGTAAAAGCGTTACAGACTGACAGAGTAACTGTCACATTTATAATATTGGAAGTATGGATTACAAACAATGATGCCTTTGTGAACTCACTCACAGTACAACAGAATAAATCTATGAATGCTCGAGTTTGCACAGAGTATCTTATGATTTTTAAGGATACTACAAACTATGAGGTGCGTTCCCAGTCGCAGTTCCCTGATCTCTTTAATTTAATTAGATATACACGATACCGAGACTAGCCAACTATAACTAGTATGTGTGTAATAAGATTAATCCTATGTGATCAGGGAGAGATCAAAGGGGGAAATCAATAGGGTCATAATTTTATACCAAGTTACAACTCTTCATAATATTGGAACACAGCCTGAACATATTAAAGGGCATGATTACACAACAGCTAATACATGAATTGGACACAGTGAGCTTACTGATCCGTGGTCTACAAACGGATTGCATAATACTGCTAATCAATGGAATAATTATAGACCAAACATTTCATATGCTTAATCACTGAACATACAATAGAGAGCGAGTCCTACTAATCTCGTATTATTACTAGTACCCAAATAGGTTATAAATGTATGTAGGTTAGGAATGGTATTTTATGAAGATTTTGTTTGTAGTTGTTTTAAGATGGTGGTTTTATCGGTAGCGTTTGATAAATTAAGAATGTCTTTACATTCTTAATTTATCAAACGCTACCGATAAAACCACGAGTATTAAAGACTGAGGGCGGTTTCAAACTAATAATATCTTATAATAATATCTAGGGACAACTCACACAACGCCATCTAATCCCAAACTAAGCAGAGCTTGTACTATGGCAACCAGACAACTGATAAACATACTTATATATTTCTAAATACAAACATATTATAGATAAATTACACCAGACACAGAATAAACCATCGTGCTCATCACACAAAGTTTTATCCTGGGTGGGGATCGAACCCACGACCTCTTGCGTAGCAGTCGGACACACTCCCACCGCGCCACAGAGGCAGTCAGCGTTTAATATGCGCGTTTGAGCTCATTTTTCAAAGCGAATGCAGGCGCGTATAGAGGAGCCTTTTGCCACACGAGCAACCATACGAGCATTGACGCTCTTATATGCTCATATGAGCATGTTAATTTGATGTAGACTGACTACTACCGATTCGAACACGCCGGAATATTGCCCACGGGCAATAATATGTACGTGAATCCGAGTTTTGAAGCACGATGTAACGCGCGTGTAATAGCGTATGCCGAAACGCCCGTAAAAAAATGCTAGTCTGAAACCTGGGTCGTTTTTTTCTGTGCATGTACAGCGAATACAAAGAGTCTATGTAGATAATTTCACTACTGAAACACCGCTACCAAACGAACAAAATTGTTGGTGCGAGCTTATAAACAATAAAATAAGTACTTTTCCTCGTCAGCAAAAGGTTCAGTTCTATATCAAACACTACGATGTACACAAAGTTGCGGAGTGAAGGATAGTTGTAGAAATGTCGCCTTCAGCGGTACCTTATTAGAGACTATTGTTCCAAGTGCTGTGTACCATTTGCGGTTTTCCTTTTGTGGTCACATGCTGCGGCACCATTATTGCGCTCCCTAATTAGAAGGGCGCGCCATGTTTCAGTTATACGGGGAACAAGAGGTCGAACTATCGCTCATGCAATCACAAATAAGTCATTACACAGAGCGAGCAAAGTGATGGGACACAAAGGCATTGTCTCTATGAAAATTATGGTGACAATAATTTGCAAGTGCTGTATTAACACTCTTTAGGTGTTCCAAGTTGTTCAGAACTTTCCCATTATCCTTAGCAGTCCTATGTTTTTAGGTTTTGCCAAGAGTTTTAGTCAGACTTTGCTCTGCACATTTCCAACAGATTTTCTCTATTTAAGTTCTACAAACAGAATTTAAGCTTTTCTGATTCCGTTTCCATTTTATGAAAAGGAATGGAATGCAATGTTTGAGGAGTCCACAGCGGCTTTAAATGTATAAACCTATTTGTATGGGAATTCCTTTACAAATAGGTTGCAAAGCAATAGATTTTACTTATTTTAACTCTATTTGAATATTGGTATTATTAGTAAATCAAATTTAACAATATTTTAATTCTCATGATGTACGTAATATCTTACGAGTACCATCCCAGTAATATTTATCAAAATCGTAAATTCGTAACACAATCAGACACGTACGGTACCTTGTACTCAGCTGCAGACTCCCGCCCGTTATATGAACAAATCCCCTTTGAAAATCTCCTCGTACAATGGTTATGAGCTTTGCAGATGAGTGTCGTATTAAAGCCACCATGTCAACATTAACAGGCGTCGAGATTTCAAAAGTAATTACTTGAAAAACGTCTACTGAAGCAAGTGAAGGTTGATTAGACCAAATATTTGTATACCTACATCCGCGTATAAATGCAGAGCTCTGGCGGTATTCTTTATCATTGTAATGGTGACAGCCACATGTCTGCAACCGAAAATGTCAATAAAGAAAATGTCCACTTCAATCAAATAAATGTATATATATGTATATAACTATATTTCAGAAATAGCGTGTTGTTGTTTCGTCTTATACCTTATATGACGAATCGCGCCGTAACAGTTGTAAATAGATCACATCCATAAAATAAATTATTGCAATATCCAGCCTACATTCCTAATTAGGTAGGCTTGCATTTCAATTAGTTGACAATTGACAGGTCAATTTGATTTACATGCTTATCATGACTTGATTAAATTAATTTACACCAAAGTTCGCAACTATAAGGTCATTAAACCGACCCCCAAATGGGGCACTGACTCACCCTATATGTTGGCTAAATATTGTAGTCGCGACGAGCTACGACTGCCTCCCCGACGCGACGGCGCCTGGGTATAAAGTTACCCTTATTTTGCAAACCAGTTTACTCGCAGGTCTCGTCATCCCATATTCAGTTGCCAAAATCCCGATATGTTGACCCATATAAAATATTAATATCAAAGTTAGTACATCCATGGCGTGGAATATTTTATGCTTATCCATATTCATGACACCGGACACGTTTCCCTCAGGTTTATGTCATTTTTTCAATCAAAAAAAACTTAATACGATTCGTTCTTCGTAAATCGACATCCATATATTTTAGCAACAAATCAATTTATTCGACGGTTAAGCTTCAAAAATGATAATTTAATATGCCATCGCAATTCTCATTATTATTTTTTCAAACTGGTGTTTAAAAGGATTTCAACTTTTCGCAGTATAAATCCATGTAAAAGGTTTTCCTCACAAAGATTAATCTGCCAAAGTTTTTGTGTAACTTTTTATCAATCAAATTAAAAAAGGAAAGTCCTTTTTTTTAACCCCAGGCTGAAGTAGAATTCGTATGTTTTTCACTATTGTCTTATGTTGAAAATTATGTATAATATAACCGGAACGTGAGCACTCTTACGCGAGCGAAAAAGTTGAATATTCTACATACAGTATTTGTAAGAGGACGGATGTATTTGTAGGTACATATAAATATTATATGTGGTAGGTACATTACGTCTGATAGGGGTTGAGTATATGTAGGTTGGCGTAATCTGCGTTGTACCCGTTGGTTGCAAACACTCGTGAATGAGCACTCAATTCCGACCCTCAGCATAAATGAAAAAAATGTCTGGACCGGCCCACCGAGCAGTCAAAGGCAAGCCAAGTGCTCTCGATACATAATCACATCGCTGAACTAATATTGAGACATCAGAAATATTTTGATTAAAGAGTAAGGACAAGACTGAAGTATATTAACTGTCTAGTTACATTTATATTATTCGATTTTTCGTTTATGTGATCGAGTGAAATTGGTATCAGTATAGACGATTTAACTTTAACTTATTTAATAACTTAATTACGCAATCGATACATTGATGTCGATTGTAATTGCTGATGATTACAGGACTTTGAATTTATGATAGTTTCAGTTACACCAAGGCCTTATAAATTGAATTGGTGCTGTTATTAAAGGTACGAATAAAAACCATTAAACAACCTTATTCATAATACGTTAGTAACAGCATTTTAACTAGCATATGTTTTATTTTTGTTATTTTTTTTTTAAATAGTTCCAAGTTCTCTTGAATAAACTTTTGCCATGTCGCCTAAAATGTCCTGAAAATGTAATATGTGTTTTGCTATTTTTTGTTATAAAAAATCAATATAAAATACACATATTACTTTTACGTTCTAAAAGAAAAATATGAAAATAAAGGCAAAAACATGTAAGATTCAAGCTTAAGTTTACTTTTCCTCGCAGATAATTGAAAACCTCGGGAACATTCATAAAATATTACGAATCTGTGCTGGTTTACTTAGAACAAGGTAATGTTCAAAGTAAATATCGGGGCATTATATTTGATTGTTTATAAATAAGGTTATATTTAAGAAGAAATATGGCTTGAGGTTGTTTGGAAGAATCGGATTGGTCCAGTTTGAATCCGAGATAATTAAGTTTCAAACTCAAATACATTTTTTATGCATGAAATTTGTCTGAATTATCCGCAAGAAAGATTTCTTTGAACCAAATACTGAAAGCAGTATTATTAAATGTGTTGCAACGATATTCTTTAGTTTTGAAATGATAAATAAAATAAAATTAGCTGACCTGGCGAACGTTGTATCGTTTCGTATGTTTTTTTTTTGTGAATCGGCTTCAATTGTATTATCAAACCACCCAATATACACACAAAATTTCATTTAAATCTGTCCAGCCGGAGAAGGCAGGTGACAAACACACGTACAAAAGAATTATACCTAAAGATATTATGGTTCTTCATCACAGTAATATTCCATTTTATTTTTGGGAGCTCAATGCAATTTTTACAATTATTAAGTTGAATATATTAAAGACAATCTGTGGAGTTGAATGTCACATCATTAAGCTTTTCACACAAAAACCATCATCCAAATATCTTGCATTTGTGGTGGGTTTTTAAAAAAAAACCATCATACAATGAAAACAGTCAAGCCGTTTGGTGCTCTCGCTTTCCTACATACTGCAATTGATTTTAGTTAAGTACCTACTTTTACTTGCAAATAAGCAAGTATCTACTGCAAAACTTCCACCGCAAACAGTCACAGTGCACCTCTTAAAATAACTTCCAAACTTACGGTACTTTAAGATTGCAGGAGTGCACAAAGTGGCCGACTGTTGCAAGTTTCAAGAGAAAATGGCCCATTGACGTGACCATTATTCGTTTGCCAGCTTTGAGAGTGAACGAAAAAGTACGGTTGAATAAGCAAATGAATTTGAATTGGACCTGCAGGAAACTAAAGGCGACTTCACAGATCGCTCGAAGGAATATTACTGCTATCTAGTGTTTATGAGACAGCATTAAAAAATACTTGTATATCAAATCTGTTAAACATTCCCCACTTGAAAACTTTTAAATCATTCACATTTTTATCCCTTTTTATGATATCTAATGATCTATCAAAGAATTAAAAAGAAGATGGACAGATTATACGCTTGAGCGACAGTTTTGGTGACTAACGCCTGGAAAATAAAGCGTGGGCGTCCATCAGTTCGCTAAGTCGTGACGTAAGGAATATAAATTCAAGTCACATCTAAATCAAAAGGACTTAGACTAATAAAACCTTAAAAACGAAATACAGAACGTAATATCGACTAACGAATGTTGATAAATTCAGACTGGTGATAGTCAAACAGATTGCTAATTCAAGTCGTAGAGAAATTGGAAACAAAGCTTAAAATCAATATTTGTCAGCATTAAGTCAGACTAGACTTGAACCTAATTGGAAGTACTAAAGCTGGGAAGGTTCTGATTGGATAGATGTTTACCTACTCTTTGCTTGTTTTCGGTACAATGCGAGCGTAAATAAATCCAACTGCGTTCATTTGCGAACGCAATCATAACTATAACTCTGCTCGGTGCAGGTAATCCGGATCATTATTAATGAGAGTTTTAATTGGTTCACTATGGGATGGAGTCGCATGAATTTTAAATAATAGTCTCCAGGGCATTCCAGTATTAGGGAATGGACAATGGGACGCGTTATAGCGTACATCTGGACACCTGCTCAGTTGTTAATTTTGCATTGTGGGAGCAATGGACGAAATCGAAATCATTACTATTCATAGCTAATTTGAATTACCAAACCAATGGAATAAAAGCGTTGATATACTTTGTTTGGCCTATTATTATGATGAGGACCTTCGTACCTATAACATGTAAATATGTATGGGACGCCTAAAACAACTAATTTATGTACACTGGGGTCTTCCCAACCTGCAATATCGAGGGAAAGAATGCGTAGCCGCGTACTAAGTGGGGATGATAATGGTAATCCATTATCATCCTCACTTAGTAGGCCGCTATTTGCTTTTGCTTTTACAAAATACTTTATTATGAAAATGAAAAACTTGCTCTTAAAACCAGTAATAACTCAAGACCACTTTTTTATGATTATGATTCAATATTATTAATTTTGGCAATTCAAAAGATTGAAAAAAGTGAATCAGTATAATAATGTTTTAGGATGGAGCCTATTGAGAACGAAGTTCAAGTATTTCACACTTTGTTTAACCAGAAGGCCGATTTACTTAATAAAAATATGAACTATATACTTTTTTTTATTTCTGTGTGAACTAATGAAATAAAGTGCTTCTAGCTAACACTTTGTCTAAATTACGACTATTTCCTTGTGGCATAAATGAGATTTTATGAGACAAATGCATTGCACAATCCTTCATTTTGTGCATTTTTGTAGTGTTCACACGTTGCTTACATAATAACGTTTTGACACATTTCAGCCACTATTCCCGGATTTAAATAAAAAAGAGGATAATATTATTTACACTGCTTTTAGGAGAGTCATAAAAAGTGGGTGTATTACGGGCCTTGAAGCAATACAATGAAAGAATTCTGTTTAAATTAAGCATCTTGAGTACATAGTCATATAAAAATCTTCTTAAGGTAATAATAAAATCACCGCGTTTGTGGTCGAACTCTCCCAAAACGCCTCGACCGCTGTAAGTGTTTTTTTTTTTGGTTTACTTGGTAGGGGTATGAAAATAGGTCGTAGTTGTGGAGGTAAAATTGATGAAGACGAAGTTGTGAGGGTCAACTAGTTCATTTGAAAAATTTTCAAGGTAACGTTACTGCGTTATTCAGTGTAATCCATTATAGAATATTCTACCTATCTAGTTTATTGGACACTAAGTTATTAATGTATACATTCAATAACTTTCCTATGAGCTCTTCTCTACCAACAGTTTCATACTCATTTCTTTTACTAATGATAACATCCACTAATTTCGAGAGTCGCTCTACAAAACAAACAGTGCTCTACATTAGATATCCTGAAGTTAAACTTTATAATACTAAAATAACTAGCGAGCCGTCCCAACTTTAACGTCCTCGTTTCGCCCTGAGTCGTCCGTCTATCTGAAATATGGTACGTTTCGAATTGTTAAATTAACTTTTCAAATATGCAGTTAGTATTTCACCCTCAAAACACACAATAACATCACGAGCTTTACGAGATAATGGTCTTGATTTCGATCAAGAAGTCCATTTTCAACAGAGATCTATGCAGTAGATTATATAGCACAAGTGTGTGCGCAGAGACAGGTCCACTCTCTATTTCCTGACTCTCATAGTCCGATGAGACGAGTATCCGATATAACCGGAGAAAGTATAGGCGCAGGGCCGACGGCTTAAGCACGTTACGCCGTCGGCCCTGTGCCTAATGACTGCGCCAAATGACTCACGGCATCATCTCCGTGGCTGAGGAAGCCACGGAGATAATGCCGTGAGTCATTTCGAAAATGGATGGAAATGAGACCTCATTCGATATGATGGAATGGACCAATGGAATCTTACCATCGTGCGTGACTCAGTAGAGAACGAGCAATTCAAAAGGTCAGCAAGACCTCTGGAACTGCTCGTTCTCTACTGAGTCACGGACCCCTTTTTATACTTTAAATAAATAGTATCCAAACTAATATAATCAATGGGAAAATAATTCTGTCTGTTACGTTTTCACACTTAAACCTCTGAATCAATTAAGATGAAATTTGGTATGAAGATAGTTTGAGTCCAGGAAAGGTCATAGGATAGTTTTTATCGCAATGATTGGCATCCACGACGGAGCCACGGACGAAAGCTAGTCTACCTACCTATATTTATTAGACTCATGGCAGACTAAATCAATAACAGAAGTTGGAATAACTAGAAACTGATTAGTACCTAAAGCTAGATACTTAGGAGTTATGAGGCTAAGAGTATTTATGTTGGAGATAAATTTTTAAGTAGTATCATCTTGTCCAAATTGTTAATCCCGATCCCGTGAATTATCAATTGAATAATTTGCGCCGCTCAATTGAGATTGACGTTTTTCGAGCTCGATTTTTAACGAACAATAATTTAGTCTTTATCGGATTGGATTCAGTTCTGTGATTTAAATTGGCAGGGAGGTTTACGATTACGAACAATCTGAGTGCACGAGTGAGCTTAATAGTCGGAAAAAGTATAAAAGTGAGTGGGGGTAAGTCTAAAAGGTTTTTGGATTTTAAAAACCTCCGACACGTGAGAATAAAACTTGATTAACTTTTTAAACTTGGTTAAACGGATTTTTTCATACAAAGTACTATCCGGATTACGGTAACTAGTATTCAATTAAAATCACCACACAGACAAACACGTTAAACTAAGTTAAATGTGAGATCTACAATCCCACATTGCAAGTTATATAAAAAAAAAGTTATTTACCTCCTTTTGTGTCGGGGTTAATCAGATAAACAGTGTTCATTTTTAATCGGCTTTATCATTTTTTGAGTTTCAGATCTAAATCTGTACTAATATTATGAAGAGGAAAGATTTGTAGTTTTGTATGTAACGAATAAACTTAAAAACTACTGAACCGATTTCAAAAATTCTTTTACCGTTGGGAAGTTACACTATCCCCGTGTGGCATAGGCTACTTTTTATCCATGTGTTCCCACGGGAACGGTTACTACGCGGGTGAAACAGCGAGGTGTCCGCTAGTATCTGACAAAATCATCAATTAAGTCGAAGTAGAAGTAGCAATCAAGACAGAAATAAGATAGTAGTTACTGCTACGTAGAAAATTGCTTGCAAAGTGACACGTGGTAAATTATTTCAATATATCAATAACACATGTTTTAATGGGTTAAAGCACTTAGCTTCTCACATTCAATTATCTGCCTGGTGTTACCATTGCGTAATGTGTCACAACAACGGTCAGTTCACACTCTTTCATCACTTCTATTCATACGCGGGTCCAGCAGCGGGGCACGGGAGTACGTGCCCCCCCCCCCCCCAGATTGTTCTTTGTGTACTGAATTTCATGTGTTGTATTGATTTTGTTTGCTCATTTGCCTCTTGTGCCCTGTTGTGCCCAAAAAAAAACGTTGGTACCAAGGGATCATGGTACGAAAATACGAAACGAGCGCCAATTCGAAACGAAACGAACGACGAAACGAAATTTCGAAATTTTATCAAAATTTAAAAATCGGTATCATCAAGATTGGATAGAAAGTTATAATGACAAAAGGTATTTGGTACAAAATAATACAAAATCAGCCTCCCCGTATTCCATGGCTTGTTGATCATGTGTATACACGAATGCTAGTTACAGCTTTCAGACTTTGTTCCAGACACATGCCACTGAGAAAATTTGCACACTTAATGAGGAAAGTAGATTCACCTCTTTGTGAGAGTTGCAATAATACAGAAGATGTGCAACATGTCTTAGTGGAATGTGTGAGGAATGAACCTGCAAGAAACAGATTAATTAGTTTACTTAAGATAAACACTCTAGATTTGGGAATATTTTTGTTGATCCTAGCAAAGCCTCTGTCAGATAAAGCTCAGTTTATATATAAGTTAGTTTTAGACAGATAGAATTTTACATGCATTGTATTGTAGATATATGATAAGGTTACTATGGAACCGACGTGAATTGTATTTAAAGGTTCCTAAAAATAAAGAGAAAAAAAAAAGTTATGGATCGGATGGTGGCAACATTACCATTCTGATCTTAGGATCTATTCTATCGCTACTGAGTCATGGACACCTCCGTAGTGCGTGCAACTCACACTTGCCGGTGTCGATAATAAAATTAACACCCCCCTTCGTCGTAAGCATGTTAGATCCGGCACTGCCATTTGCCTCTCGTGCCCCCCCCTCCCCCAGAATCAAATCCTGGATCCGCCCCTGCTTCTATTAGTTAAAGTCGGTAGCGTCGTATTAGTTATAGTTGAAGCGGCGGTAGCTTAATGGCTAAGGCATCGGTCTCGCAATCGTGAGGTTCGAATCCTACCCATTATACTACTGACGTGAACCCGCTCCTAATACAAGCCTTTGAGCTTAGCTGGAGGGGTTAACAAGATTGCTAGTAATGTGGGACTCAATCCCACATTGCTAGTTATCTTTTTCAAAAAAAAAGTATTATATCTTAGCACAAATCACACAACCTGTACATATTTCTAAATACATATGTCATGTTCATCACACAAAGTTTTATTCTGGGTAGGGATCGAACCCCTACCTTAGTCCCTACGGGTTTACTAATGTTTGTCATAATTTAAAATGCCATAATTTCACATGCCATACCGGTATTTGCCATAATTTCATTAGAAATAACGCTTCAGTTGCCATAATCGTGAAATGACATAAAATGACTTTCACTAATTCCATTGGTCATAATCGATCAAGTGTCATAATAATTTAAATCCATAAATGTATTTGCTATAATTTTCGTTTTCAATAATACCATTTTCCATAACTTTTATTTACCATCCAACTTAAATTTAAAATAATGTTACTTTCAGAATTTTTTTTTTATTACTTATCTATACTTGAATTATGTTGATTAATAAATGATTATACGACACAGATTTTTTATTTACAATTAAACCTGAAACTAAACCTCATATGGCGCCTACTTACTAAACTCGACGGAGCCCCGCTTCGCGGGGCTCCTACTTTTGGGTGGTTTAAAAAAAAAACCTAACACGAAGACTAAGGCGGGAGCTCTGCTTCGCTTCGCTCCCGCCTTAGTCTTCTAACCTAACCTATCCGAGTCGGATTGCTCTGAGTCGGGGTGTTAAAGATAATTAATTTCGACCTAACAATATTATGTATTATTTTCAGAATTATATCAAATTTTGATTATGTCAAGAGTCGATTATGAGACGTGTTACTTATGGAAACTAATTATTATGATATATGTTGCTATGGAAAGTCATTTTATGGCAAATAAAAGTTATTACTGTTGAGTTGTTAAGGCAAACGTTATTAGTATAAATGATAATAGTGCAAGTAAATATTATGATCGGGGACGATTATGGCAAACAATATAAGTGCAAATTAATTTATGGCAAACGAGAGAATACCGTCCCTACGTCCCCACCAGTCGAGTCAGTAACTCTAATTACTAGACCAAGAAGTATCTATATTACCTATCTGATACCTACCTTTAAATGAGCAGTTCTTGTATTTATCTGAATCTCGCCAACGGCTCCAACGATTTTTATGATATTTTGAATGCAGGGGTTTCTAGACAGGATCTAGCTAAGTATCATTTTTAGAATAAAAAAATAGCGAACAAAGCTCGGTCATGCAGGTACTTTAATCTAAAACAAATATAATGGATAAATGAAAATGAAATTATATCCAAAATTACTTTTAATATAGACGTTGGAAAAAGAAGATTTATTACAGTTGATAATAAACCTTCACAAAGGTATTGAGATGTTTCATTTTTCTCGAAAAGTTGATTTGACTTGATTATTTTCACTTGTTAACAAAATTTTATCCAATTACGTCTATTATTATTGTGGCTCTTGGTTTTTTTTTATAAAAATGTAATATAGAATGAATGAAATTAATTTGGTATAAGATTGTTTCTCTTTTTCTGCCAATTCGACTTTATTTGTCAGAGATCATTTATTTTCAACTAATCTTTGTGCGCCGCCTTGCCCGTATGAACTTTGGTTATGAAGGATTAACATAATATCGTGCTAAATCAAAATCCATTCAGTGGTTACGACGTGACTGGGCAACTAAACTTTCATCGAAATCTAACTTTAATATTCATAATTTTAGTAAAATAGGTACTGAATTTTCATCCCCCAATGAGCAAATGGCAGCTTAATCCCAAAATCAATATAAATAGGTTGCACCATAATATCGTCTATTGTATCTTATCCAATAAAAACTTATTTGCTTAGACAAAAAGGCAAAAAGTTTTAACGAGATTCGATAGTTCAAGAAAGTCTGAACATTAACGTATACCATTCTGTGCTGAAGCGACTTTGTCTCCATCGCCTATATCGCAATATAAATCTTTGCACCACTTTCATTTCAGAGAAAATACACAACAACTATCTACATCTATCAAAGGATAATTTGAACGCCATTTTTTGCTAGAAATATAAATAAACAGTAGAAAGCTTTCCATTAGTCAGCGATCTAGATTATTTATTATGAGTCTGGACTTAGAGCTTCATTCCGAGCAAACAACAATGCAAGATATCAGTGTAATATATAAGTGCTCTACAGCAAAACGATGTCGGCCTACATTACGACAATTGTCCTACTTAGTGTCCTAATCCCAATATAGATCCATGACACTAATCTAAATACATTTACGGTTTTCGTAAGATGTAAGAAGACAGGTTTCTGAAGGTTACCGTACTCCCCAGTTCCATTTCAAGACCCCATATTTCTATGATTTAATTTTCCACATTTTCGGGTCACACAACCCGAATATGTTCTTTTTTTTTGGTACTATTGGCGCTGTTGGGCAATTTGCCACGGCCGTGTCTAGTAAACATACATATAATATTAGGTGTAAAGATTGCAGTGAATTTATAATGAAAGGATGAGAGCCCACAGCACACGAACTTGTTGTCTTTAATTAAATATTTGTAGCTTTTACGTCTAGTTGGTTAGCACTAAGGCCGAGAATCGTGAAGCTTTTTCACACTCATGTGCTAGTGGTATATAAGCCTTTTATTTTGTAGAGCGTCCTCGCCGGGGTCTATAAAATAAGTTTGTATAAAAAATGCATACTCGTACCGAGGGAGATCAGGTGAGTGCACTTTGAAGAGTACTACGAAGTCATACAATTTTATTTGTCGGCATTTCAATTTAAAACTTTTACAATTGTACATTATTTAATATTGAGATAATTGGAATAGAATCTGCTTTCATCTCTTTTGTTAACTCGAAACGATTTAATGAATAGAAGAATAGAAATGCTATAAATTGCACCAGCTGCTTTGAACTGGCTTTATAAAGCTTCAGGTATTCTCAGAATGTTACTTTATTTTCAATTTCTTTTTAATTTTCTACTGTCATTTCAACGAAGTTGACTTTGATAGACAAGTTCTCAGTTAAACAATGTATTAATTATAGTCAAGTAGTATTTAAGTTGAAGTTTAATTACTACATATTTTTATTCAGAGAGAACTGGTAAGTTAATTGCTTGAATTCTATATCAGCTTAAGGAGTTCTACTTCATACAAAGAATCTTGAAATTAGGAGCATATTTTAGTATTGTTTTAGTTAAAATTTATAAGGCCTGCGATTTTAAGCAATATTACTTAAAATTTGTGTATGTGAGGTGTATTGTCTCGTATCTTGAGCAAGGAGTTTGTATACCGAAGCAATAACATTTTAATAACAAAGGTTTCCTAGTTTCACCTTTATAATACGTCAATAAAGGCAGACGAAGTACAAGTACGTGTAGTGCTAGGTAGTCAGGCCTCGAGGGAACCCATTGTTCTGTGAATGCTACGCACTAGACGTGATTTCTATTAACGTTTCCCAGTTTTCTTTGTATGAATTATTGTGTTTGATGTGTTTCACTTTCGTCACAGACGCGTGATCTGACTTTTGTGAAGCACAATAGTGTTTCTTTCTTTCAAGATTTGTACCTGTTGGTTTCCTTATAGCTACTGAAAAAAATATGAGGAATCTTACGTTACTGGTGCCAATTTAGAATTCTGTTTATTATTGTAATAGTCTTATGTACTGTATGTTTCGCAGCGTTTTGGTGAAGTTGAATTACTAGTGCCCAAAGAGATGGTGTATATTGATATCATTATTAGTAGGTACTATTTCATATCCGAGTTACCTGGTAAATCAAAAGTGCAAATCACGCAAGCTACTCTATGCCATTTTTATTTCTAATAGTAAGCTTAGGTAGTACCTATATATACTTATATTATAAAGCCGAAGAGATTGTTTGTTTGTTTGAACGCAATAATCTCAGGAACTATTGGTCCGAATTGAAAAAATATTTCATTGTTAGATAGCTTATTTATCGAGGAAGGCTATAGGCTATATATATAACATCACGCTACGACTAATAGGAGCGGAGCAGCTATGAGAAATGTTGCAAAAAAGGGGAAAATTTACGCAGACGAAGTTGCGCGGAACAACTAGTCAATAATACAATGAAACCAATTCATTCTAATTAGGAATTTAAAATACTTACTACTTAATATTCATAAACGACCTTCTTGTAAACACACGGAATATTTGAAGAACACAGATATATTTTTTATATTTTTAATTTATAAAAAGCCGTTGTATATTTAGGGCATGTTCAGCCGTGAACATTTACGGTCTGATAAAATCGAACAGTCCTGTAAACATCCAACGCAGGATGCTGTACTGCCAGTAAACCGCTGTAATAAATGGCTTATTGAGTATTGCCATAATTGACCCGCACTCGGATTGGCAATGATGTTATTAACACCGAACGTTATTCAGCCTGATTTAAAATATTTAGCGCTATCACATTTATTGTGTGTATGTGTGTTTGTGGTCCATGAATCAGTAGTGATAGAATAGATCCTGAGATCAGCGTGGTAATGTTGCCACTATTCGATCCATAACTTGGTGACAGTTTCCTAAACATGTCATACCCCTTCGTGGAAGCTCGGATTAATCAGTTGTGATGAATCGCAGAGATTTTTCGTACCATGATCCCTTGGTATGAAAAATCGAGGCGATAGAGAGTTGGAACTCTATGAGGTTAATAGAATAGTGAGTACCTATGTACTTTAGTTTGCACATACTTCTGTTGCACAGTTGGCTCATCTCCGTTGCGATTGGCCTCTGCGACTTGGCGAAATCATTTAGGTAGAACCATTTACTACTTCTGTTATACAATAAAAATTCATGGGATATATTCGAAATTCTATCACCACAACCATGTCCAACGTGTCTATAATATTTTTCATTGCCAATATATTTTGCCTACCAAGTTTGAATACGATTGCACGTCACTGCTTTCAGTTCTTTTTATTTGAAGTGGTTGAGTTCTGCTTATTGAACTTCAAGTTTGCCGAGACACTGCGCTTTGCCGCCTTATATTACGTCTCATCCAATTACGCAAGGCACCAATGAAGCGAATAAACAAATGTACTTGTACCTACTTCATCGCGATTTGCTTATTCGCTTCATACACACATACGGTGTGGTGTTAGAGTTTAAAGAGTGGGCACCAAAATTCACAGAATCATTTTAGAGATGGCATATAAGCATGTGAACGGAGTGTTTGGCTCTTGGCTTGGCTGGCGTGAGCCTGTCACCGATCCGGGTTAGAGTCGGTTTTTGAACACAGATCAAAGGAAGCTTGCGGCCTTGTGACGTACTTACAAGTTGGCCAGTGTTTATGGGTTGCAAAAGTTCGCGCCGAACTGATGTAGTTACGCTGCGCTGTGATGATTGCGTATCGACCATGAGTAAGTCGAATAACGAAACTATGGCCTATAAAAATATGTCAAGCTAAATGCAATAGCCAAGTTAGCTGACACAACGTCCACGTCTGCCATACTTGCCAGTCCGGAATGTGTTCCGAACTAACGTAACGCACTCGCAAGCGTGTAAATGGCATCCAAGCGTTTGAGAAGACTTGGAACTTGTTAACGTTTGCCAAGCCTCGAACGTAGCACTAGATATACTGTTTAAATAAGGCTAGGTATACTTTTAGCCTAATCCGTAGCTTCAAAGCCATACTCGCTCTGATAAAAGCATTTATAAATAAATCAATTCAACCATGAAAACAAACATATTTTGCAAAAGTTAAAATGTAAACAAAATATATTGTTTTACATGAGAGGAAACTGATAGGCTGTGGTTATTTGTTTTTATACCACTGAACAATATTACCAACATGATTTACATAACCATAAAAACTTTTTAATTCAGCGATCTGTGAATATCAAAGCCGATTACATGTTTAACTATGTAAAACAATTAAACAGAATTCGAATAATATATTATTGCGTGTTAAAAGAGTAATCTATTTTCTTAGCAACCAACGCCTTAACGAGAGGAATTGGTTTCACAAAAGGCGTTTTGTCGATTCAAAACAGATACTTAAGAATTTAATTATTATTATGCAGATCATTGTGTAGTCGTCTGTTTGTCTCTAATTGAATCGACCACTGGCTTAATAAATCGAAGTAGGTACCGACTACCTATTATAGTTTTAACCTCAACTCAGAGCACCTAACTACCTACTATAACCTAATTGTCAATCGAATCGTCCGCTAATTTCAAACCAGTGCCGGCTGTTTTCAATATACGAGTACTATCTATCGATCGATTTGGCTGCTAAAGGTAGGTCTATATTTGACATATTTTGTATGGAGCTTTTTATTCAAAATATGTTAAAATTCTAACTCTAGTAGCCAAATCCATCTGTGAATAGGTCATTGAAAACGATCGTTAGTAAAAATATATAATATCTGCACCAATTCAACTCAATATATTTGTAGTAGATACCTTTTCAATACGAGATGTTTTACAAATCGATCCCCTATAAGTAGTTTTACAAATCGATGATTTCAGAATTATCTATAGTCAAATAAAAATATTTATTTGATGCTCTCCTCTATTTAAATAATAAAATTTAAAACCTCTATTCTTTCTTACAATACGTATTATTGCGTTGATATTTCTTCCCTTTTCATAGTATGTAATTGTGTGTACACATAAATGTAAAACCTCGTTGGACCTGCCAGTCATTTCGAGTTTCCGTGTGCGCGTTTTGAGAGTATTAGGTATTTATTAAAATCGCTTCACGCTCCTTCTATTCAATGAGCCACTGGCTTACCTTCTTGGCAGATTAAGGAGAAATTAAATTAACAACATATAATAAGTTATGTTAACGTCGCCGTAATGAAAAGAAACGGTTTATTGCTAAGCAGCTCATTTTAAACGGGAAGTATTATAGTGTCGGTAGTTAGTCACGTATTAATAGCGTATTAAATTTATAACCTTAGAAATTTTAGGGCGTAATTTGTTAATTAAAATTATGATCAAATTTTGCATGAGAAATACAATATTTCTGTCTTAACAGATGAGACTGAACTGATTGATTGTTTGATAAAACATGTTGTGTAATATTATAGACATAAATGTTACTGGTATTAAGCTTGTTGTCAATTTCTGACAGTTGGATATTTGACTACAATAACAGTAAATTATTTTATTTATTTGTTATCTCTCTATAACTATATATACCTAATTCTAACCAAGGAATAGAAACCAAAAAAATCAGAATAAAACAATGTTTGTGCACAATTTAACGTTTTCATGTACCTATTTATAACCATTTAATCAAATACAAAACTACATGATTTCAAATTATAACATCACCAATTTGTATTTCATACAAACTAGTATTCAGTTCAGTATGTCGTTCTGAGGTTTCTTAGAAAGATACTAAGAATGACTTGACTAAACGGTCATTTACCATTTTCATATTACCTAAGATAAGAATGTAGACAACCTATACGATAGTACTGTCCCAAGATCCCTGGCGTGCCAGACCTATTTTATTTTCTCACAGATAAAATGTGGGGCTTCAGGTAGTGTTTATATGTACACTCAATGCTGGCTTACTTGCTAACTTGTAAAAACGGACAAAGTTATCATATTTTCTGAAATAACTTCCGCCAGGCACTTTAAAGTGGCCAAAAAAAGGTGACAATTTATCTTATTTTCTGATGCTTGATTCTTATTTAAGTTAGGGACTTATATGGAACATATATTTGATCAGCCAGACAAATTCTATGGGCCAAAGATTCTGCCAGACACCAAATAGATTCAGCCTTTAATATGATAGTGAAGATATTTTAATACATAACTTATTTTTGGACGCTTGATTTTTATATATCCTACTTAGGGGATTATAAGGAACATATATTATTTGCTCAACCAAACAAATTGTACGGGCCACACCTTTTCCCAGCCATTAAAAAACATTCAGCAGCGCTACGGTATTATAAAAGCTACTTAGCTTATATTCGGACACTTGATTTTTTTATATGTTACTTAAAAAATTGTTTGGAACATTATGTGTGCTCAGCCAGACAAATTGCGTGAGCCAAACCTTCTCCTAGAAACCAAAATCATTCAGCCGGGAAGTGTCTGGCAATGCAAAATAATATTTTTTTATATTATTTATTCTATTATTATTTTACACCATATACAGGATGTAACAAAAAAGTGTGGTCAAAATTTTACGAGTAGATAGTGTACGTTGTCAGTATTGCACCTACCATGGTGCCATAGCTGGTTGCATTATTATTACATAGTTATAGCATATTCTTTTAGTCAAAATTCAGTAGTGAAAGGCGAATGGCATAAGAATTATAGCTTCCCTGGTACGAAGTTCGATTGGGTTATTATGGCATAGAAGTTTTTAAGTCATACTTCTTTTAATTAATAAGTTTTTCACTAATAAATAAACGAATGGAAAAATAATAAATATTATTTTAGGGTTCACTCCGATTTTGATAAAATTAGGTATGTGCACTCAGTATCATAGGCACACACCAACCCTTGAATATGACCACACCTTACTGTTACACTCTGTATATGAAAATCAACTGTCAGAAAATAATATAACTTTGTCCGTTTTTTTCTTACCTTTCTCACCTGGCACCTGAAATTTTTTACTGGACAAACAAAAAGAAACTGGACGTCTTAATGGACAATTTAGCTGGTATGCTAGCATTGAGTGTACATATAAACACTACCCGAAGCCCCACATTTAATCTGTCAAATAATAAAATAGGTCATTTCTACATGATAAAAGATTACTCTGAATCAATCGAAAAACGATTCAGAGTCATAGGAATCAACTAGACTCTTTGGAAATATTAAGTAGTTGACTCGTTGTCTTTGCTCGATTTGGAAGCACAAAAATAACTGCTAAAAGTTTACTTTTATTCTTAAGTTATAAGTACAAAGAACTTATTGTATTTATGAAAGCATAACGAAAAAACACCGAGATAAAATACAGAAGGGAAGATAATAGCGATGGGCAAGTCCGAAATGTTTCCACAGTCGAATGAATCGCAGTCGTCCATAATAATAATCGAGTGAATAATCTACTTGCCCTCACGATTGAACAATCAAAATATTATTCGATTGTTGAAATAACCTATTCGACTCCTTCTTTCGAATAGGTTCATTTTAAACAATCGAATAATATTTCGATTGTTCATTCGGAACGACTGTGATTCTTTCGATTGATGAAACATCGAATCAATAGTAGCAGTTCCTTGTTGTACGAGTTGACTGATCCCGAATGACACCAAAGCTAGCCGAATATTACCGAATGAATGATCACAAAACTTTCCGTTTTGCCATTTTGGCTACGAAACCCTAAAAATGCGAGTGGCACTCGCGTGCCGAGGGTTCCTTACGTGTGCAATAGGGATAGTTGTGTGAGTGAATGCAGTGAAGTTAGTCCGATTAGTTAATGACTTTGACTGTTGAGGTCTAGAAGCTAGGACTAGAAACCATCGACTACAAGAGCACAAAAACAATCAAACAAAACATCTCACAAGAAGATATACTTCAAATAAACGTGTTCGAGCAACGACACGGAATTTCGGACCACTTCGTTCTGAAGATGTTCTGAGATTCCATGCCCGTGAACGATGTCTGTGAGTGCGTTGCTCGAGCGAAGTACGTATAAAGTTAACCTTCTGTAATCTTGGTGTTTTGTAGTATAACTTTCTTTAAGTCAATGTTATTAAGGAGAGAAGCCTTGGTTATTAGTTTTTTTATTTCATGCAATTTGCAAGAGTTTACTAAGGAAAATGGGTTATTTCAGTGCATGTAGGCGCAATATTAAACACACTATAATGATAATTCGCTTATCTACGGTTATTCGAAATAACTACGGTTCTTATTATAAGCTTGAAACCATCTCAGGCTATTATTATTTCACCTTCATATAGCTTTTAAAAGGCAGTAACTAACTGTTTGCTCATAAATTTAAATTGCAAGACTTGTTTGATAAGATAGCTTTAATAATTTTGTATTCTTCTCGCCAGATTTTTGTACTTATCTAATACCAACGGACGCCTCGCGGTTTCACCCGCGTAGTTGCCGTTCCCGTGGGAATATAGGGATGAAAAATAGCCTATTTTACCCGGGGTTAGTGTAGCTTCACAACAATGAAAGAATTTTTCAAATCCGTCCAGTAGTTTCAGAGCCTATTCAATACAAACAAACAATCAAATATTTCCTCTTTATAATATTAGTATAGATATAGACTAGCTGTGACTTCGTTCGCGTGTAAATTTTAAAAATCAAATTGTTCCACAAGAACATTTTTCCGCGATAAAATATAGCTTATGTGATATTCCAGACTATAAAATATATCTGTTCCAAAATTCGTTTAAATCCGTTTACTTATTATGGCGTGATTGAATAACAAACATCCATCCATTTATACATATATGCAAACTTTCGCATCTATAATATTTAATATAGTATTTAAAGAAATAAAACCGGTGAACTGCAAAGTGAATGTTTTAATTAAGCATTGAATAGAAAAATGGTTTTCCCACGCTTATAATCCTTACTTATTTTTGAAAGACCTGTTCAAAGATACCTCATTTCATGGGTTGGAAAAATTCAAGGCCCCATAACGAGTACCCTGAAACATTTTCTTTCATAATTTTGATTTACCATTTGGTCAGCGTATATTTTGGCGCCGATGTTGACGGCATTTTTTAACCATTGCTACATTACTACCAACGAGTACAATATTAGTTATTGCTACGATAAACCGTAGCCACAAATTACCTGCTAGTGCCCAGGTACCGATGATCAAATTTCAACGGCACGGTAGATGATTAGAAGGCCGGTAGCAATTATTATCGTTATTAATGTAATTTACTTACAACTTTCAAAAAAAAAACTTCTGCACTAAAAACTGTACTAAACTGTAAGAGAGACAAACTTTTTTTTTAAGAGTAAAAAAATATTTCCATAATCATAAATTGATAACACTTTGTTCTTGTGTTTTAAATCTAAAGTACTATCACTGTCACTTTTTTCCATCACAACACTGTACAAACTCAAATGGCTATAGTTCTTTTGAGTTTTTATTTTAAGTCCCTACAATCAAGGAGTTGGATAGCCTCAAGAATGACATGGCGGCAAATTCTTTTGTTATTAGCTTATGTGAATTTTTAAACAACTTAATTTAGGAATTCCACTGGTCCTGGTGAAGACCGTTATTGCGAATATATTTACAAACACTCAGTATTTTGTTATGGAAGCATTGAATAATGTTTCTGTTGCTCTATTTGGTACAACCAGAAGAGAGTAGAGAGAGCTAAGCTACTCTCTCCACTCTCTTCTGCTTGATGCAGTTGTATAACTCGATATCCGCATTAAAGACTATAATCATTTTAGATGGACAGAAAATTACAGAAGCAAAGTAGGGTAACATATTTCATCTTTGCTAGATTGCGACTATATTACGAGTAGCTTTTATATATCGAAATGAGATTGATATATTTGTTCAGCACGTTTTTTAGCTTCTCTGAAAAAAAATTCTTCTTCTTCTTTTTTTTTTCTCTTTATTTAAATAAAAGGACTTGGTACACAAAAAGGAAGCGATCATGTCGTCCTCGTATATCAACACTAAATTAGTTACATACTACTTATGACCTAGATTTGAATGCAAGCTTAACTAATTTATACAAGGATTTGGTTTGATCTGAATACGGTTGCGACAGTATACCTACGTCGGTATTCTGGTTGCTAAATATGTTACTCCTCAAACCATGGTACCGGACACACTCCACCATAACATGATACACGTCTTCGTCTGTCCCACACACAGAGCAATTTGGGTCGATACAATTTTCATACGAAATTTAAACTTGTTAAGATGAATGTGACCAGACGGAATCCTGAATGCAGTAACCCAAGAGCTTCTATCCAATTTGCACGCTTAACATAAAGTTCTTATTGTTCTCTTCATTGTAATTATATATTTATTGTTGTAATTATTTAATAATTCATTTTTTTTCTGTTATTTACTTAAAATAATGTGTAAACAATATAACCATAAATAGCAAATTGTGTTCGTATTAACTAGGGTATAATCAAGATATGTTACAGTTTGTCTCTTATATTTATGTAAATCCACGATTGTATTCAGTTTTGTGTACCAATAAAAAAGTGCGAAACCTTAAAGCCGAAAACGGGCGGTCCATGTTTCTCATTTAATCTTAAAATAACGTCTTCTATTTGTTGTTCACAGTTTTTGTCACTTTTGGAGAGGAATGTGGTGGTCAACACGACGCTACAACATCGTCAAATGACTTTGTTCGCGCCTACTAACGAAGCATTCCAGCGGTACACCGGGGAGAGGGACGACTCACTCGTCCTATATCACATAGGTATGTAACCATAGACAGTGAGACTAGACTGCGCCATAACCTCACAAAATTGATCACTCTCTAGAAATAGACAACGCGACTGTGCGGCCAGTACCTGTCTCTTTTCTGTAATGTCAAAGTGACAAGACATGACATAGACATAAAGCCTGTGACGTAGACCAATCACATTTCTAGAAACAGATAACTACCTGGAGTTGTAAAAATGGCGGCAAACTGATCGGCCATTATTTTTACAGCTCCAAGTTTAACTTGTAAAAAATGATTTGAATACGTGATAATTGACTTAGAACGAGACTATGTGCATGTAATAAGTGCATAAATACTTGACACTGGCAGAAATTAGCCGTTAAAATGGCTAGATTACCATAAACTCAAAGAAGAACAAGATAACTACCTGCTGTTCGATTGTTTTGTCTCTCTCACACTTTGCAGTCTGTGTTTACTTCATACCTAAAAGGGATCGCGCAATCCAGTCTCTATGTACATCCATGTAACGTGTCACATGATAGGCCTTCCTTTGATGTGTAAGGGTTGTTTTGGTCATGTCAGATGGATCGTTGGGCGTCCCGGTCCCATAAAAAACGGTTATAATCAAGAGCTCGCTTTTATCAACAATCTCATACTATCGACGCAATTTTACAATCTTGTAATAGAACGAATTTAAAGGCTTGATTTTTTTTTTTTTTAAAGATTACTAGCAATGTGGGATTGAGTCCCACATTACTAGCAATCTTGTTAACCCCTCCAGCTAAGCTCAAAGGCTTGTGTTAGGAGTGGGTTCACGTCGGTAGTATAATGGGTAGGATTCGAACCCGCAACGTCACGATTGCGAGACCGATGCCCTAGCCATTAGGCTACCGCCGCTATAAAATAGCCGCTTGAAAATAATGGTAGCAAGTAGATACTTGCTTAATAGTAAGTGGACATTCAAGACGTTCAAAGTACCTATATATTGACTCAACGTGTTTATTTTTCGATTCACGAAGCTCAAAGACTAAAGTTTTCGAACTTACCCTATTAGTTAACCCTCCTTGTAGTTGAGCGTCAAAAGCAAGTTCAGGTAAGACACTCACAACTCCTAAATTGCAGCAAGATGGAGTAAAGGTGTTCTCATATTGAGGATTAGATACTGGTTTATGAACTGAATAGTTTTAATTGTTTAATTGTACTTTTAAATGTATATAGCGATAAATCTATAAACAAAACACGGATTAATATTCTTTAATCAAATGCATTATTAAATTATTTAAGTTTTATCTTGGAATTAATATTTAAAATGACATTTTTTTTTTTAATTTAATTTATTTATTTTATTTTTGGTAAAAAATACCTAGTAATTATTATTATTATTGTTACATTTGAAATGGAATTTTTTAAATTGTTATTATTATTATTATTGCTTAAATTTTGCTAAAAAGTGCCATAAAAGTGTTTTTAAAATGTTGCTAAATTCAAGAACCCTTCTTCAGGTCTCCTCCAAAGAGTATACTGTACTAAATTTTAATTTTAAATCTATTGTTTTTTAAGATAAGTGAATGAAGTGATAGGAATGACAATGAATTATTTTGTATACCTAGGTACAATTAAAATAATAAAAAAACCGTACATACTTAAATTTTGGTGGATTAATTTTAAATCACGCGGGAATCATTAAATTAATGATTCCAGCGATTTCTAAAAATGAGGAGATTTTCAATTCGTTCGTTCGTTTTCATTTGTATGTACCTAAGCTACTCGATTATGTCCTACCCCTTGGTCTGCTGGATCCACAGATCTTACAGATTGTGGGGATTTATCAAAGACAACGTGACAAACTAAGAGATTTTTTAGCCTAGAAAGATAGCAGAATCGCGTAAGTCATGCAAATGCTTCAACTGCCCCACAAAAATAAAAGTTCATTTAGAAACTGTAAAGCGGGGAAATCGCAAATAATATCGGCGTAAATGTATCGTACAACTAGAATGTCACTTTTACGAAATTTTGAAATAGTTGGGTAATTAACATAAGACAGTTCTATTATTTGACAAGGTTTATTTAAAAGAGCTTCTTTAAATAAATCTAATTAAATAGCTAGTAGTTAACTTGTACAATAAGGAAAGTAACACCTCTTTACCAATGTCACCGTCAATGTATGTAAAAAAATGAGATAGATCTCGTACTAATTTTAAAAGTTATAGAAGTGATTCTACTCATCATGAAACGAACTTTTAATATCAGTTTAAAGTTTCTTGATATCTCTTATATTTACGGAATAATCGCCTGTGCACACTTAACTATTACACCTGTATATTTACAACTACATTACTGTAAAGTTTCACCAAAATCCGTTCAATAGTTTTTGGGTGAAAGAGCAACAAACATCCATCCCTGTTCTTAAACTTTCGTATTAATAATATTTACACACAAAGTTAGCCAAGCTACTAACAGTTCACAAAAGCTTCGTCTCATGCTGCCGTTGGTTTACTTAAAAAATCGTCGTTTATGTTCTTGAACTCCTTGTAATCTACACTACTCGTATCTATATGTATGTAACGAATAAACTTAAAAACTACTGGACCGATTTCAAAAATTCTTTTGCCGTTAGAAAGTTACATTATCGGGGAGTAACATAGGCTATATTTTATTGTCGAAAAAAATGAGATCTCTACGAAAATTGCAATAATGTTCCTCAAGGTACGATAACGATATGACACCCGTGCGAAGCCGGGGCAGGAACCTTGTTGTAACTAAATAGGTTGTTTCAAGATACTTCGATTCGATCATTTCAATCCGTGCATATGACATTATTTATTTCACAATGTCAATTGATAAAAGGGGTGACCATAATTCATTACTGGGTCGACATAATCCTATTATAATAGTTTCATAATGAAGTAGCTGTCACCGAGGCTTCGACCGCTATATTATCAAAATTGAAATATTTAATCGTGTCACAGCGGCCATCATCAATCAGAAAGATAAATAGTTCTGCGTTCATGACGTAAGGAACTAGCCAATTTTCCGGAATATGCTTTTGTAACGACACGACATAAACTCGGTGTCCATGCTGTTACTGTTTGACATTATAATAATTTTCAACGATTTAAATGAAAATATTGTATGTTGTTGTGTTATTCGTTAGATATTTTATTCATACTCGTTTATAATATAAGTATCGGTGTAGTTATACTAGCTGTCCCGCGCAACTTCGTATGCGTCAATTTGCCCCGTTTTTGCAACATTTTTCATTGCTGCTCCGCTCCTATTGGTCGTAGCGTGATGTTAAATAACCTATAGCCTTCCTCGATAAATGGGCAATATCGATAAATAAACAGACACAATTTTTTTTTTCAATTCGGACCAGTAGTTCCCGAGATTACCGCGTGATTACACAAACAAACTCTTCAGCTTTATAATATTAGTATAGATAACTATTATATAGACACCTATTCTATTAAGTTTAAAATTTACGTATATGAATAAATTTGGCTTTATTAAGTCCTTACGAAGTTTGCAATTTATTTGAGTACCTACCATAAATTTATTTTGATTGTTTCTACTTATTCTATTTTTAACTATGTTTATTTAAACGTGTATTAATATTTTTAGTCATGTATGTAGGCTATTAAAAATATGTTACCTTAAGGTTGCTTATAAGTTAGCGATATATTTAGTTTTTAATGTTTTTAATAAATACGATGGGACTGACATAAACTAAAGTGTAAAAGTCCCTAATAATAAATAAAGAAAAAAATGTGTTACCTTATCTTTTTTCACGACTAAGAAATCGAACGGATTTGAATGACAGATATAAAATATTTATTTCGCGATAACATACAGCCACACGGTAGAGCCATGGACATTATTAACATTAATGTGACCTCTATATGTGGCATTTATTGATTTATTAAAGTGTTTAACATTTAGAGATTAAGAGTATTACCATCCGATCTCTTCCCGTGGTGTCAAGGCGACTAAGGGATTTCACTCTGGAGGACGCAGCAGCGTCCTCTGCGTATTGTAAAGCCTTACTGCTATCGCCAACCCGCTCGCAATATGGGTTGATATGTTCGTGATATGTATAGCCCTAATACATTTTATTTTACCCGTCCACCATACGCAAGAGCTAATAAAGGTTATTTGTTTCAGCAAACCTGGCGACAACTCTAAATAACATGGACTATGCGATATCCACGGACCTAGATGGCAATCCACCTCTATGGGTGACGATGAGGCGAGAGTCGATGCACAACGACATCTTTGTCAATAACGCCAAAGTTTACGTCAGCAGATCGTACCAGGCTGTTAATAGGAACAACAAGTTACAAGTAAGCCTTTGATATTACTTTCGCGAAGGCTTGCGTTTGGTTCTAATCTATTCTAAAGTCTTGGTGAAAACGAAAAAAACCTAGTTTTTGTTAAAGAAAATTATAATAAGTCAATTACTTACTATGTATTTTATAACATGTTATTAAACGTGTTACTTACTACGGTTAGCAGAATAGCGATGATCGCAAACCAACTGCATTTAAGCGGTGGTAGCGATTACGCTACCACCGCTTAAATGCAGTTGGCGACATCGATGCCTTAGCTTTCAGGCTAAGGCATCAGTCTCGCAATCGTGATGTCGCGGGTTCGAGTCCTACCCATTATACTACCAACGTGAACCCACTCCTAACACAAGCCACTGAGCTTAGCTGGAGGGGTTAACAGGATTGCTAGTAATGTGGGACCCACAATCCCACATTGCTAGTTAGCTTTAAAAAAAAACTCAGGTATTACAGATCTAATATCAAGTATAAGCCTTGTGTCAACAGATACAATGCACATCTAAATTCAATACATTTTTTATGGTTCATACAAAGTCTTACTCTTGCGCAGCAGTTGAACTTACAACCACTATGCCACCAAGGCATTCAAAATAAATATTTTCTATAAAGTTCAACAACAACACAAGTCGCAGGCTTCATCTACTTTTCTGATTTATTTTTATCTCATAAACAAGAAGTAAAAACAAAACTAAAAAAGGCCCTATTTTTAAAAAAAAGAGTTATGCGTCCCCATTATTATTATTACATAGATTATATCCAAATCAGGAACCAGCTGTTCATAACAGTGTTTAAATAAAAGATCAAAGTTTACTGTTCACATTAACGCAATGAATATTTAAGCTGGGGTAAAAATTATAATATCGTGAACAGTGCGTGTGACGCGTGACAATTGTGTCGAGTCCAGCGTGCCACGTCACGGTGGCGTGTCATTCTACCGGATGTGGATTCGCAAGCTAAAGGGTGCAGAAACTGTACATTGCTATTAAAATTTAAATCGCCTGTTATGCACTAGGGGTGAGTCATAACTAGTGTTGCAATATTTTCCAAATATCGGCACTTATGTTATAAAAGGCGGGACTGAGGCATAAAAACAGGACGCAAAATAAGATCATTGGATATGAGTTACAACAAAGCACGAATTCAAAATTACATCGATTGGTCTCTAAATTCAAGGCTGGCCGATCTACTAGGAATAGCGGGAATTAGGGTGTTTTCCTCACGGTACAGGTAACATGAGAGGATTAAAAAACATTATTATATTATCTATGTCATAATAAAGACTTGACACTAATAATATATTAATAGTCTGTGACTCGGTGGTTTCTGATTATATCAAGAGATTACCGAGATTACTACTGCCTGGTCTAATGGTTGAGCGTTTTATAAAAATGCTTCTTTGAAACCTCTCCCTTCCGTGTTTTGGTCCGTCAGTTTTTCTCTGGTAGTTTCAGATTTTTGTACTATTTCACATTTATTATATTGTAATATTTGACATAGAGAGAGAACCTATTTACGTGAACAAGTGCCCTTTAATATCTCCTGCGTAGTTGAATAATCTAGGTTGAGATCGGTCGCAGTAAACAAATCGATTAGGACGAATGTACCTAAGGTTAGAAGTAAGTTCCTATTATTTTTACGACTGCCTCTGTAGCGCAGTGGGAGTGTGTCGGACTGCTACGTGGGTTCGATTCCCACACGGGTCAGCACTTTGTGTGATCCACAAATTGTTTTTACATTGTGTCCGTGACTTGTATGTTTGTAAAGTTCCCCGTGATACAGGGCTAGTACCATACATCAGAAGTCGTCTTTAAAAAGAAAAACTCAATTTTGCATAATATATTACACATAATATAGCAAGTTTAGAGGGGAAGAACGGGGGTTAATATTTATTAATTGTACTACCGACTCTATTCTCCAAAAGTCGTATAAAGTACTCAAACTGTTAAGAAACCTACAAGAAACTCTTGTACTACTTCTGTTTACTTCCTCGAACAAAATTTAGCTTTAAACAATCGTTTCCTGAAATACTGCAAGAAGATAGTACCTACCTATTGATTTTTCTCAAACACGTTCATGTTAACTTTAAGATTCACGATCGCATTACTATTAACACCATAGTGTATTTAGCTTTTCGTATTCCTTAACCAAATGTTGCTTTAAGTTTTAAAACGTTCAATATATATAATTATACTGATATCATCAAAATATAATACATACCTACTACTAATTTGTCTATATATATTATACCTACTATATCTCAATGTGATTTTAATTTAATTTATTCTGCTTTTTCGTGAATAGTTTTGAGATTTCTGTATGTTATACTTTTGATTTGACGGCGTTTAGAACAATAGGAAATCTGAAAGTTCCTCACAAAGGAAGGGGTCAGCCCGACCGATATAAAAACAAGGATAGATGCTGTGTACGGAAATACCTCTCCGTAATTTTATACCATCAAGAATGGAGTAAGTAGTTTCGTTTAAAGCGGGAGTCCATTGACGACGAACCTGGCTCTGGCCGGCCTGTCGAGGCACTAAGCGTGGACTGCATCAAATTAGTGAAAAAAAAAGTTCGAAATGATCGAAGACTTAAAACTGAAGAACAGGGCTTTCGAAAACTTCATTACTTAGGATTCTTCATGAATTTGAAGTAGTTTTAGTAATTGGGTGCCCAAACTTCTTTCGAGCTTGCAGCGAAGTGAGCGAAAAGCGTGTTCTAAAGAAATTTTAGAAACAACACGGAGTGAGTTTTTTGATGTCAATTGTTACGGGGCGCGGATCATACTACAAAACCGTAGTATGATCCTCTCTCCAAAAGAGAATCAATGGAGTGGCGTCGACTTGGTAAAAAGCCGCCTAGGAAGGTCAAGGTAACGCAATCCACCAAAAAAATAATGGCTACGGTATTCTGGGACTGTCACGGAATACTAATGATTGACATTAAATAAAGGAATACCACGGTTAATGGCAGCTACTACGCCACCCTTATTTAGCAGTTACGAGAGGCGATCAAGCAGAAGCGTCTTGGAAAACTTAGCATAGGTGTTCGGCTTCTTCACGACAATGCTCCCGTTTACTCTGCATCAATTGCCAAGGCAAAATGAGGCTTCGAAAAAAATCACCAGCCACCTTACAGTTCCGACCTGGCCCCTAGTGATAACTATTTGGTTTCGAAACTTAAGGCAGAGTTAAGGAGAAGAATTTTTTTTTCGGATGATGAAGTGACCCGTGCGGTTTAAGCCCCTTTTGAGGACAAAACTTTTGAATTGTATTGAAATGGAGGGAGAAAAATAAAAAACGATTATTAAATTATGTACTTATTTGCTTTGTTAGGCCAAAAACTTTTGGACCTTTCCTCTTACTATAGCTACTTACTCGTAGGTATGCGCAAAACTTAGAAATAAAGACGTACCTGGTAATTAAAATATTTATGTATTTATTATAGTGATGTCAAACACAAAGCCTACCTATTCCATTTGAAAATAAAAAGTAACATAATTAGTTGTTTCCTTATTTACATTGTTATTATTTTATCTGATGCCCGCAGCTACATTTCAATACAAAAAAACGAATTTTCCTCTCTTGCTTTCCATTCCATATCGAACGGTATAAATAATAAAATAGGAATAGGTACGATCTATCAATATATACGCTAGCTTATTTATTATGATAATATGTTAACGTCTTATTCATTTAAAATTTACATTTACCGTATAAAAGGCTGCTGAGGAATGCTTTTTGTTGTGTTTTTGCGAGTGAGTAACTTCAATAGAACTGAGAGCACTTACTGTATTATAGCACAGATTATTAAGAGTAGGTACAACCTTTATACCTACTTCACCCGAGTGACACACACTTACCTATACATCGTTTACTTCATGATCATGAATCGAAGACCACATAGGTATTCTTTGATTGGAAGGGGTGTCCCGTTTCCGCGTCCTTATGGCACCTGTTTCACCAGCGGCGAGAAAGCGAGTAGCGAGTAGCGAGTTTATCGCTCAAGAAACGTACATACTTATGTAGACCTCGTGTAAACAAAAGAGATACAGATATTAACAGTTGGTCGCTGACCGTTCAAACTGCCAGCGAGTACTCGTTCTATACTGCATCTATGTATTTTGTTTATACGGATAGTATCTACAATATTCTATTGTACGTTTCTTTAGCGATAAAATCGCTACTCGCTTCTCACTCTTTGCCGTAGGTGGGACAGGTGCACATGTGTGTACATGTCAACAGTGATCTCTATGTAGGTTGTCTTCTATACTCTCGGTATTCCATGATTATAGCCGGGAGACCAGTTAATGTCACATTGCACTTCCCATACAGTAACTTCTAAGAAGGCCTGTGGTACCTACCTGTGCCGCTAGTGTCCATAGGGTAGAATAACTGGATACAATCACGCAGACTTAATTGTTAGGGTCCGTACTTAGTGGCAAAAAATAAATAATCGTCGTAAGAAAATTGTTAAATTTTTCGTCGGCATTATACTTCTGGACTATTCCTATGTTGGAAATAATGCAACATTACAATATGACTATTGTATACTACTAGGTATTCCTATTTTTATAAAATCCCCCATCTGTTATTTTCTCGCTTGGATATTTTGTGTCAAAAAAATGAAATATTCCAAAATGTTGCAAGTAATTTTGAAAAAAGATTAGGTAGGTTCACGTTAATCTTTATTTCAGATGTAGGTAAAGCCTTTAGATAGGTACTATCTCAATAAGCGCCTAAATAAAATGTATGGTTACGATGCGTACTAAGTTAATTTTCACAAACTAAGCTAGGATTTACTTTAGTGCGACGCTTCTCTCGGGACTCATAGTTAAAATTATATGCCGTCAGCGTAAAATACCTGCCTGAAACATAATGGCATCATACATTTTAAATTGAAAATTATCCAACTTATGTGTAACCAATAAAACTTGTTAGGTACTTTACCGAATCTATTTAATAAATAACACACCGCTATCTGATCACAAACTAAACAGAGCCTGTACTATGGCAAACACCTGATAAATATACATAAATACATTTCTACTTATGTACGTAACTCATAAAAACCTGTGTTTGAAAACAATAGAGTTTATGGGGGTAGGTACACAACATTCAAAAACCCTCAGTTGTTCACAATAATGGGTAATGGTTTTAAACCATTCCATTTTCAGAAATGGTGCCCGAGCCATAGCATAGAAGACATCATAATTGAAATTGCCTAAAATAGTTTCCTACCTTTCATAATAGTATCTACCATTAAGCCCGAACAGTTAATTAGGCATTCTATTATTAGCTAAGTAGGAGCCTAATTGGCTCTAATGAACTAATTACCGTTTGGCATAACATGAATAGATTGTTACTTAAACTGTCTGTCTGCATTGCAAGTTTAGGTATACCTAAACCAAGCTTATGTATTACGTATCTTCTAATTACCATCATCTCCCCTAGACAAGTGGCATAAACTAAATTAGTTGCGCGTGCAAAGCCCCGAATATAAACAGTATGATTTTGAGCTATAATTTTTTCATATTAACGGTTTTGCACGCGGAAATTCTATTCGATTGTCATTCTATGGGGGCTGAACTTTAGTGATCGTTTCATTTTAGGTTCTACACGTGATAGATCAAGTTTTGCAGCCGTTGCAGCCTCATGGCACCACTGCAAGTAGCTCGCCCGTCTATAACCCCAATGCGTATCACTTCCTAGAGCACTCAGACCTTTTCAACATTGGACAACATCGACTCAGGTAATATTACCCTTATTTTTATGAAGCACTTAAAAAATCCATTTTCTTGAAATGAAATGGCAGTAAAACGCTTCCTATTATTAGACTGCAGTAAAAGGAATTTATTGCAGTCTAGGAAGCACTAATTGATTGTGGGAAAATAAAACGCTATCTGTGATTCTAAACAACCACCAATGCGTTTCAAGTTGTATTGCACTAATTGAAATATTCGATTTTAAAGGGTCAAAAAACAAAAATAGAAATTTACTTGAAGGTAAATACGTACCCAAACTTTCACAGCTTAAATTAACCCTTTATTAATGCTAAGTACACACCATGTTACATAAAAGTACAAACAAAAAGTTAGTTCAACGAGCTCTCATTATGGAACAAGTTTAAAAATTAATTACCGCCTAGCGTGTTTCAATTACCGGGAAACTCGCGGTGAACCGAATTATCACGGAATTGAACTTTTTGCTTGTTTTCACAAACAACACAATTACAGCGAATAATCGAAATGATAGCTTTGTTGCAAATTATATGTCTAGTTTAGACTTTTGTTAGACTTTGTATGCATGCTCAATCAGAGTTCAAAGAAAACATAAATGAAAGAGCTCCAATGGTTAGGTAATTTCAGTGTTTTCAATAAGGGAGGGCAGAAACCAATGTGGATTAGAAGGAATGAGGAGAATTTCAATTTTTATACTTAATGTACTTATTAGATAAATATAGAACCAAAAATACATAAGAAATGTCTTTGCGATATTTTACGAACAATAATAAACGAATATCGTACAATATACGACAAAGATAAAATACAAAATATAATGTAAAATTTAGCACCAAAATCCGCTTCGCTTCCGATCGCTTCGTATCCACGGCATTGAATTTGTCTTTTATATAATGCAGATTTAACTTGAAAATATTGAACATGACTAAAATATTTTCACATTTCGCAGATCCTTCAGACAAAAGGTGAATCAGCTTAAAAAGAAACATGTCTTTGATACTGACGGCCGCCACACCTTCTTTATCCCTGTCGATGAAGGCTTTAAGGTAATCTTAGTTTTTATTGAATTGTTATAGGACTTCCATGAACCCTCATTTTTGTACACTCCTTTAAATTTTATAGCAAATTGATATTAAATTACGACATTGTGATAGGTAAAACTCAAGTATCTACCTGTAAACCTAAAACTCTTTGCTCTTTTATTCTATTTTACAAAAGAGATTTCGCTCAGACGTTTTATGGATTTTGGATTTACCTACCAACGTTTCTAAATAAGTAGGTATTTATATGTCTTTTATGTCATGCAATATGCAATACGGCATTTGCCAATTTGATTCTGAATTATATTTGAATAAAAACGTCGTGAAACCTGACAGTATGAACGTCTTTTTAAGTTCAAGTAAGTTTGAAAAGTTAGAACTCTTAGAAGCTTGTGTTCTATTTTTAGCCAACAACCAGATCCGACTTAATAGACGAGAAAGTTGTGGACGGTCACGTTATCCCGCATCACGTTTTGTTCACCCATGCCACACCTGACGGCAAGGAGTTTGAGACTTTGGCCTTCGGAGATAACGTCAAGGTCATTGTTTCATTCAGTACTGCAATGAATGGCAAGGAAGAAATATGTAAGTTATTTTTTATTCCATAATTTAAACTTCACATTGTACCTATGTACCTATAAATTACAACTAGTATACTTTATGACGTAATTATTATGATCACGAGGGCATCCGTTTAAAAAGTCCAATATTAAAATCCTGTATTAAAGGTGAAGATATAATTTGTGAAAGCAAAATTTCTAATTCACATGAATGTACAGATTCGTAGTTTACATCTTCAATTTACTTCAGACAATAAATATGTTTACTTTAGTTCGACATCGATAGGTAGCACATCTTGAGGTTACACAAAACAGAATGCATAAACTTGGAGTGTAGCGAACATCAACCTCTAGAGATAAGTGCCATCCGATCAAGAAGATCAGATAAATCCTTGCGTACCTCGCAAAAGGTATTAACTTTATGTACTCGATTCACGTAAATAGCTTTCGCAGATCTATTTATTATCTGATTTGGTGATTATAGGAATTACAAGAGTCGATCGTTCTCGTAATAAGTTTCAAGATTTTTCATCCATTGATAATGCATTTCACTTCGTAGAAAGTCAGAAAGAATTCACTAGAGTTTTAACGACCAAGAACTTTAATCTTAAAAGTTCTTGGTCGTTAAAAATCTAGTGAATTCTTTTGAATTTATTTTGATCTTTAGTGGCATTTTGATCTGTTTTTCTTGTTGATTAAATGGTTTATTAACAGCAAAGTTAGCTCACTCATCATATTCTAAGATTGAAAGGCCCACATATTAACTAAGCTATCTTATTTTGATATATCTTGACTTAATTAAAGCTATTCTCATTTAGCATACGTGAAATCTAACACTGTGGCTGGTGACGCAAAACATGCTCGAGGAGTTGTTTTAGCAGACATCGTGAGAGCAAATATTCCAGTGAAGAATGGAGTAGTACACCTTATCCAAAGACCGCTAATGGTAGTGGATACCACCGTCATAGATTTTCTCAAGGTGAGTAAAACACAGCTACATGCATCCAACACTTTCTACCACAATTTAAAAACACTATCGACCTATAACTCTTGACAGAAGCCTTAAGCACTTTTTATATCACATTGTACCTATTGTAAGTAGAATTTAAGCTAAAGACATGACATTTCAATTACATAATTGACTTTTCGCTACATTTTAATGGGAACCAGGCAATGAAGGTAAAACTAAGAGTCTTTATTTCAATTTTATTATACATCTTTATGTGCCCTTTCCATTTATTTCATTATATATTTCTGTTTTACTTGTTTCTTAGAAATAAATAATTGAAGCACGTGTTTAAAGTTTATCTGTGTGCAATCGAGTGTAAGTTTTGGAGTAAGTGTGATAGTGTGAAAAGCTTCGTTTAATGCCATAGAAATGTTGTTTGGTAGATCTCATACCATTTGATAAATCGAGGTTGGTTTTCAAATTGATCATTAGATACATAACAGTATGGAGTTGGTTGATTTCATCAGTATTTGCAGATTCAGTCATATATTTATACATTTTAATAAATCAAATGTAATAACTATTGTAGACATAGATAATTATAATGAATTTAAAATATTTATTGTTAATGCGTATCATATGTATATAATTACATAAATAATAAGTATGTAGGTATTCTAATACGATATATACCTTTAGTGCCTTTTAGAACAGGTAGGTATAATGAATATTTGTTTTTATCTGTATGTGCATCCCCGCTCCGTTGGATCCTGCTGCTCCTGCATGATCTTGACAACTTTAGGGAATTGTAAGTATCTATCGCCAATAAAGCATGCTATTGTATCCTTTACTATATATTCTTTGACTAACAACTTACCTCTTTTTACCTTTCTAATATTTTCTTATAATATTTTAACCTAAGCATTTTCCTTAGATAAGCTTAACAAGGTAAAGTACGCTTTATATTTAAATGATTAGACTGAATTATTTCAGGACAGAGAACAATATTAGGCAACTTAAGCTAAAAGAGTGAAGTTAATTACGCATTTCATTACAAAGAACAGTACGTAAATTAATTACAACGGTCACTTGATAAACGATGGCTTTAAAAAGGAACTCGGACGCCTTTATTCTTACAAAGGCCTCTTATTCTGATAAAAGATTACCGAGATTGTCTGCCCTAGTATTATCTGCTCAAAGTAATAAAAAATCTTCAAACAGGAAAAAGAAGACGGACCTCTGTGCAAGTTCTATGAAGTAATCGTGGACTTAGGACTTCACAATTCGTTCTACAATGAGCTCAACATGGCTAAGGACATCACACTCTTTGCACCATCAAATGAAGCTTGGACTGACATCAGTGTACAAAATATCATCAGGTATTACCTGATCTTTCCATATAATAAGAGCTTTTTTGTAGATTATTGCTACGATAACTTCAATAGATATAATTTTATCAGTCGTTTTGAGAAAGTATAACCATTATTTTTTTTGCAGAAATCACCAAAAACTTCAAGATATTTTGAGGTTGCATCTGGTACGAGAAAGGTTGCCGCTGGACGCCATAATTCATAACAACATGAATCAGGTAAATATTTTGATGTAAATTTAACTGCTTTTGCTATAAATTCCAGCCAGATATTTAATTACCGATTGAATACAAAATTGAGGCTGGATGTGTGCAACTACCACGAATTATAAAATTCAATTCCGATTAAAATTAATGTCGTATACTGGATTTAATTCTCTGGTTTCGTTGCTGCTATTTGGAACCAGGTCCCCGGAACTGTACGTTTATTCATATTTAAATACGATTTATTTTACAAAATGTTATTACAGTCCGGTTATGTATCTCGTGTATTTTTGATATCATATCGTGTGTATTGAATGTATGTGTTTCTTTTATTTTATGATTGCATGCCAGTGATATTATCAATTATAGTGTTCCATAGATTATTTTTACTATCAGTTCTATTTAAATAGAATGTCAGAGTATGCTATGTGTTTCAAATTCCTTTAGAGAATTTAGTAAATGTATTGAAGCATGGATGTCGAATGCAATGAAGTTTTTAAGAGATAAAGTAATGTTTAAATATTATGATATTATTTTAGATCTACCAAGCACCAACGGCTTCTCCCCGCAAATACTTGTACTTCAATGTTTTGACTAGAGGAGGAAATCAAACGTTAACAGTGGAAGGTGGCGGAGTCAATGCAACTGTCACATTACCAAACGTAGCTGCTACAAACGGATTTGTACACATAATCGACAGGGTACTAGGAGTACCTTACACCACTGTATTTGAGAAATTGAAAACAGATCCCATGCTTAAGTAAGTATACACAATAATAAATATTTTATGTTACCTTCTTATTATCATTCCCGGGCAAGTAAATTTAAATTACGGAGAAACTTTACTGAAACATAAACAAATTTAAGTAATAAAACCCTCTCGTACTCAAACAATATTGTTATGATAAATATTTGAAGTAAATTTACCATCTGTTATTATAGCATCACCTACAACTTGGGTAAACGTCAGATGTTTAACCACCAACTCGACGATATGGAGCACCGCTACACGTATTTTGTACCTCGTGATCATGCTTGGCTCAAGTTTCAAATCAAACATCCTTCAGCGTTCAAATCCTTGTTCAGAGAAGATTTCGGTTACTTCGTAAGTAGCAAATATAATAATTTCTGCTATAATTTGAATATTAATAATATCTTTCTTACTATCAAAAATTTAAACCTTTTCAGACGAAGCAAATTCTAGAGAGACACGTCATCCGGGCGGGGCGTGCGTACACTGTATCCGATTTAAAACTTCTTGCAAATGAAACACATCCCTTCGTTCTACCAACCACACGCGATCCACTCAAGCTGCGTGTCAAGGAATCAGATAAGAGTAAGCTTTTAACGGTTCATTTACATTATTATCTCTAGTCACTTGTTATGTTGAGATTTGTAGCTCGATTTATGTCTGGATTCTAGATTAAATACTTTGTTTATTTCACAGATTACTTCGTCGAATGGAACGGGCATTGGATCCATGTGTTCAGACCTGACGTCGAATGTACTAATGGAATTATTCACGTTATCGACGAGCCTTTCATGTTAGAGGGTGACATTCGCGCTACTGGCGGAGCTCAGAAAGTGGGCTTTGCATACACTTGCTTTGTACTATTCCTATCTTTCTGTTTTGTAAGAATTATGGAAAATTAAACGTCCAATGTTATTATTGAGTCAATCTGTGTTTGTATGGTTAATTAACCAAATGAAATTACTTATGATTTCACTCATAATTTGAGTAAACGATTTTAATTGCTTTCACTTTGTTCATATTTGATTTTAATGGACAATGTTAGACATCGTTCTGCGTAATGTATGTAAATGCAATAAGTTCGGGTATCTATTATAATTATAGTATATATTGCCCTAGTGTTCAACCCTAGTTATAGGGTTGACTACCTATGGTCAGCAGTTTTAATCAATGTTAGAGCAACAAAGAATTTTTAAATTAAAATAATATATAGAGTCATTTTTAAAATGTTACCCAAACAATTCTATATACATACACTGCCATTAATTTTGTAAGGATTTTATAAACAAGTAATTTAAAGTATTAGCGTGACTGGCACTTTCAACCAGAGTTGTTTCTGTGAGAGTTTCTTATAGTATCTGATCAAGTGATGACCCTACATGATTGAAAATATAGTTGAAGTATTTGTATGGATTTTCTTTTATATTTATTAGATTGATTAGAGGTCTTATCCCATGTTTAAATTTTAGATCCGTTGTGCCTTTTTTAAAATCAAGTACTAAAATTTCTTAAATTTTAACTATCCAAGTTCTTTATTTACCTATACCTACAAATATTGTATTTACGTTACCCTTTGAAAGTATAAATAGTAATTATATTTCCTATACATTCCATGTTATGTAATATATGTCTTAAAAGTCTATTTATGTCTGAATATTTATTGATGTTACCCTTGACGTACCCAAATAAATTTCTTGATAATAATTACTTCAACTTGACTGAATAATTAATATTCTATGAATTATTGAAACAACAGGAAGTATTTACTTATGTAAAATTAGTATTATTCATTCGTGTCAAATTAAATGATCAAAAAGTTAAAGCATTAGAATTAAAAGATCGATTAAAATCGAATCAAAAAGCGTTTAAACATTCTGATTATGTAACTTAAAAAATGTTCTCTTTTGTTCAAACAATTTGAATCATTTTGGCAATGCGATGGTTCGAATTTAATCAAAGTTTTTGTTAAAAGGACGTGTGTCGTTTATTCTACACGCTGCCTGCTAACAATCCCAAGCAGAAGACCCATTCTCGTAATTTTCAGCTCCATCAATTTTCAATCACACTGACATATTTGCATTTCAGTTCACGTAGTCCATTTATTTTAAAATATATATTTTGTCACACTTGTGGGATTGAAATTAGATTGGAACATTAATTAATTACGGGGATCGGTCACTTAGAATTGCAGTATCTTTTCGATGGAGGAAAAGTAAAGTATTTATTAGAAGTATACTTAAAAAGAGAGCAATCAATAATTATAATAAATGTATATAGGAATGAATGTGCTTACAATTATGATGGTGCATTTGTGATTCTCTTTCGTTTACTAAGCAGATGTAAATAATTTATGTAAGTTATGATAGTTCATTATAATTATTGTATAATTTAGTAGCTATTACTTGAATGCGACTGAAATTTTATCATGTTGTCATATCTAGAACTCTTATAAAGATATGCCACTCAGATATACTGAAATGCTGCTTTTACGCTTAGAAGTAATGTTGGGATTTTCGAAAAATAGTGATTTACAAAACGTTGTTGTACTTACATTCTTTAACGGTCACTTTATACTGATATATTAAAACATATTTGGAGTATTTACAACCGTAAGGCAGCATTTTCTTAGATAAAATTCTTATTAAATGAATATACTCGAGTTATGTTGAGATCAGTGTAATAGAACATTATCTGTCGCTTAATAGATATATTTACATTATAAAATTAAACCAATAAATATTATTTAAGTGATGTCTATATCGAGCCAAAGCTAAATGCTATTTTCACTGATATCATAATTACCTTCCTATATATACTGTTTAAGGTTTTAATACTACCTACAATAGTGTTTAGATTGAAATATAGCCGATACATTTAAGGTTTGGAATTTCTCATGGAAGCGATCATTGTAATGTTGCATTTTTAAAACTATACACTAGAGTAACGTGGGACGTATTGACCCAAGACAATATTATTTTGACCAAATATTCTACCAAATATTTGGTTAAGTACGAAATTGGAATTCCATTAATTAGTGGATGTTTTTGATGTATTAAAATCTATGTCAAATTAGTAAAAAAGTTATGATGAAGTGTTTAATGACAAAGAATTTATGTATAAAATATAGATATTGAACTTCTCGAGTTTGTTTCATTGCGAATATCGTTGCCTAGTGTGCGCTCAGGACAACAGTATCTTGGTATCTGCCTATATATAGGTACCTATACCTAGGTATCTATCTATATCTAGGTATTTACCTGATTTGTACATATTGAAAAAAAATAAAAATAGGTTTTGATGAATGAAAAAATGATTTTGGATAAAAGGGAACAATGGCGCCACGGACGACCTTTCTAACAACACTATAATGCACAGACGACGTTACTAACAAAATCCATAACAACAAATTCTGTACTAAAATTATATTTACGTAATCGTTATAACACACCTGTTACAAATTACATATTACTCTAACCATACCGACAAGTTAAGTCTCAACAAAAATATACAAAACTCGAAACTGCTTAATTTATACCCAACAGGAGTGCCTACGTAATTTGAATGTACGTTAAAACTCGCTACTACATTTTAACAAACCGACTCGTCTCGTCAAACTGAGTTTCAAGCGCAGAGCAAACAAAAAAAAAGTATTTCAAAAAATTCACTGAGGTAAGTTTCGCGCGGGCACTCTGTTTTAACGGAATAATTGAACGCGACGCAGCAAAGGTTGTAGTCATTCCTTAATCCCATAAGGTTGGTGCGACGACAGAGTGAGGGCCTACCATGTTAATCCCTTTGATGGATGGCGAGGAGTAGCTCGTTTCTATGAGCCCATCCCATTACTCGAGATTGGCTTGCGCGGAACTGTAATGTGTGTTGCGGTTTGTAATTACCTCCATTTAAACAGAAACACAGTCGAATAAACAATTTGAAACGCGAACAGCCCGTTTAAACAACATGGGCTTAACGCAATTGTTATATATTTCCAAATCATAAGCGGTTTAAACACGAAATACTTTAATGGGAAAATAAATACAATTAATAGGAAAACGAAATCCATGGTGGAAGGCAAACTAATTTAAGCAGAAACTGTGTTTAATTTACTCACTTTTGCTTGCATGTTATTTTTATGACAAAGACAAGCAACCGTTACCAAACAGATAAACACTTCAAGTAATACTAGTACCTACTGTTACTGAAACTGAATTGAAAGTTTTAGTTTGTAACAAAATTGGGTTTGAAGGTTTGAATGCAAATCACGCCTTTAATAGACATAGGAGTATGAATTTTTGCATCCAAATTCAAAGCAAATGATATAGGTATGTGGCTCACATATCTACGGGCGAAGGCGCTTTTGTTTATATTTGAAGAATTACACGGTACCGCAACCCTCACGATTAATGGTAGAATTTTCGCCCGTTTTATCCTGATAGGGGTTCTAGTTTCTAAAAGTTCCTCCTTAGTGGATGGTTCTATTACAAAGTGAACCCACACTGAAAATTTACGTAAGTGGTTTTGTGTTGGCGTTGATGAATCAGGCCCGGGCATGTTTCTTTATATAAAGTATCAATGAAATACCGTAATTCCTGAGAGTGGTTTGGATAAAATTGAGAGTTATAAGTAGATCGATTTGTAACTCAATTTTACATAATGTATTATCTTAATTTATTTACTTGCATCATTTCTAAAATTTACTAATAACTTTGATGCCCGATAAATGTTTTGCTATAAAATGTTGATAGTATAAAAATAAGAATAAAAAAAACATCCTAGATCAACTTATTTGTTCTGAACTTAATGAAGTAGGTCATTTGTAAAACTTTTGAAAAACCAGTGTAAAACTATAAAAATGTCCGTTTTATAAGAACTTACTGAATTAGGTTTTAAAAGTTTTTAGTTGAAAAGTTTTGCAGTGGACTTATAAAACCTACTGAAATTTTACAAAACTTTTGAATATTGGTCATGTGATTTTATTGCCCCTATTTTCCTACTTAATCATCGTTTTTTATTAAAGTTTCTGAAACTTAACTGCATTGAAATGTTTTTATTATGAGTAAGAAGAGTTTTTCTTACAAATGTCCCCAGCTTGAAATGCTTTAGAATTGGAACGTAAAAGCAGACAACCTGGCGAGAACGAGGTACAATTGTAGCTCTAAGAAGCTTTGATAGTAATACAATATTTTTGAATAATAATCTTTTTTCAGGTTTCTTTTATTACCGAAAGTATTTCAAGCGCGCATATTCCTCTACAGAATGGGCAAACAATGCCACATTGTCAAGAAATAAATGTATCCCACTATCTTTTGCTGAGTAACAAATATATTTTTTTGGACATCCTTTTCCAGAAATAATATAAACAGGTGGGCTGAATGATACTTTTACTCACGTCGAGGTGAAAAGGGTAGAATATAATAAACACTAACAATACTTAAGACACCTACGGTTTTGCTCATTTGGTACGACAATAAAACTTTTTTACGAAAAAATATTACCAACTTCAAAAATAAATACAAGGCAACTTTGGTGCTACATTGGTGCCATGAAATAGTAGTAGTAATAGTAGTTTATGTTTTATTCGGCACCAACTTCAAAATGTTTAATTTGTTTTTGTTATTCTACTCGTAGGTATATTATTTTTTGATTTTTAGTTGCCTTGTATTTATTTTCGAAGTCGGTAATATTTTTTTGTAAAAAAGTTTTTTATTTCTCACTTTTTAGTGGGTTGGTTTGTAATTCACTTAAGTTACAATATGCTTATGTCAACTGCTCAAATCCGTTTACAAAATATTGCTTGCCCCAATGCAGGGCCGTTAATTGTAGAGGAGTTCACTATCAGCTCTATTACATTGTGTAATAGTAGTATAACGAGAATAAAGTGCTACTCAATACCATATTAAAGTAACTGAATCGCAAACTGTGAAATATTTAATAGGTAGGTCTTCTCGTCATCATCAGTTCCACTTCACCAATTGGAATTTTTTAAGATTAAATGCTCAAATCACTATGAACCTAAATCACTGTAGATGTGCCCTTAATATTTTAAGAGTTCCCTCGATTTCTCCAGGATCCCATCATCAAATCGTGATCTGATGACAATGGGACCAACTTGGAAGTATACCCTTTCAAACACAAAATATTTTTTCAAATCGGTTCAGCCGTCTTTGCGTAATCGGTGAAAAACATACAAAAAAAAAATATACAGACGAATTGAGAACCTCCTCCTTTTTGAAGTCGGTTGATAAAATACACTATTCACACATTTTCATTTTTCATCTCAAGTTTGTAAAATTACAAACGTTACAGTTATTCTGTAAACCAAATATATACTTAGTAAGTATTTAATTTCTGAGATTAAAGTATCTAACTCTCGGGCATTGTCTAAACAATACAAAGTCTCCGCAAATGTTAATAAACTCTACACAAAGGTAAACCTTATATAAATTATCATAAAGTTGTTTGCATGATCATTTCATATGATGAATGTAGGTAGCTCTGTATTCTCATGAACCACTTAGATTATATAGATTGAAAATATACGTAAGGAATTATTTATCATGGTTGTCTGTTTACTCCATCCTCTTAAATCTTACACAAAATAAATGCAAGCTGTTACGTCGGCCCTGCTCCGCCTTAAGAGGAAAAGTTTCTATAGAACACTCAATTTATCTTCACGCTTAGAAAAATATTGAAACACCAATCGTAATCAAGCGTTCTTCTCGAATTTCGAAAGATACTCTGAGAGGTGGTGAGGGTGTTTATTTTTAATTTGTTCTATAATTAAATATGCTCCAGGCAAAAAGGTTAATTACGTTTTCATGTTACAAGACTACGTGCTACTGCACTTATCTCACTGCAGTTCGTGGTGTTTTAGTTTACTGCATTTCAGCGTGTACATGCAAACACCGCCGTGCATAGGTTAATTCATAACACATACACATTACACAAATATTATATACCCGAAGTCTCAGTATCGAGTTTTAGAAGCCGTGAAAAAATCAAACTTCTAAATCAAAAAACGTACACTCTCGAGGAATCAAAATTTATAGCGTATTTTCCGTTGCCCTGGAACTATGAAATTTGGCAAGTAATACCGTCTTATACTATAAGTATAGTGAAAAGTCTGAAAACTATACGTGCAAGTGCATGTCGGACCACCCACAATGTAGGGTTCCGTAGCTGCTCAGCACAATAATGCGGTATGAAAAGTGGGCTTTCTGTTGTTTTTGTTTCATACTACTAACAAACGTAATAAACTATGTAAGTAATTTTCAATATCATTTGTACGAAAATTTTGTTGCTTCACACTTGGTCTGCTGGTACACATAAACTTGAAAAGCCTACCTAGCTGTTATAGTATTCCTTTTAATTTAATGAAATATACTACTAACCTGATTTTTTCAATATTTCCAAAAAACAACCGTTTATCTGGCAGGGCAGCCACAAAAATTTGCACTTTAAGGCTTTATATTTCACAAACAGAAACTAAATCGAAAAGTGAAATTCACAACCCTAACTCTAACAATATCCCACACGATGGGGTTGGTAAGAAAAAAAATCATATCCTCACTTTACGTTTAGGGAACTCCCCTAAAAACTTTTTTTTGGATACCCGAAAAAAGTATTTTTTAAACATTTTATTCTACTACTTTGTCGGCGTAACTAATATGTATATCAATGCCAAATTACAGTTTTCTAGTACTGAGGGTATCTAAGCTAACCTGAGGACAGACAGACAGATGGACGAACAGAGCGAAACTATAAGGGTTCCGTTTTGCCATTTTGGCTACGAAACACTGAAAATATACCTAGTCCTTAAAAAACTGCGAAACTCAATTTCTGAACTATTTGTAAATGTATCTACAAATTTGTACGGAACCCTCGGTGGGCGAGTCCGAGTCGCGCTTGTCCGATTTTTTAGGGTTCCGTAGTCAAAATGGCAAAATGGAACCCTTATAGTTTCGCCATATCTGTCCATCTGTCCGCACCTTTTCTTAGAGACTGTTGTCTGTTAGTGCTAGGAGGCTGTAATGAAAGGTGAAAGTGGAAGAATAAAATCTTACACAAAAATTTAGGGAACGGGGGGGATTCCCTAAATATTTGTATATATAAAGTGTATATATATGTAAAGTGGGGGTATGTTTTTTTTTTCTCAACCGACCCCATCATGTAGGATATCATTAGAGATAGGTATTTTAAAAACGTTTAGGGGTTGGGAAGACGATTCAGAGATCCGTTTCTAAATTATAAAGCTTTAAAGTGCAAAGTTTTGTTAAAGTCAAGTGTCCCCCCTGTCAGCTAAATGGTTGATGTTGGGCATGTGAAAATAAAATTCACGATAGTAGTATATACAGTGAAATTAAAAGGAAAACTATCACAGCTAAGTAGGCTTTACAAGTTTACGAGTAAATGGGAAGTAACAAAATGTTCGTACAAATTCCATAGAAAAATATTATGAAGTTATCTACCTAATGACCCACTTCTCACATTATTCGAACGGGGATGGAGGAGGGGACTACGGAACCATATATTGTGTTACCCGACAAGCACTTGCCCGGTTTATGAACCGTGATAGCTAGACGGTTGAAATTTTCACAGATGATGTATTTCTAAAACAGAATAAATTAAATATTTAATTGGGGCTCCCATACAACAAACGTGATTTTTTTTCTTTTCAGCTCGATATTATAATATAGTGTCTAATGTTGTATAGATAATGGTACGGAACCCTCATGCGAGAATTCGACTCGCACTGGGCCGGTTTTTTATTTTTTTATTCTAAATGAAAAATAATCAATGATCAGATATACTTACTTATAATATCCATTGTAACTACAAAGCAGCATTTTTATGCTTACGTTTAAATGACGGGCGCAGAGCGCGCATTAAGTTACCGCTCGTATTGTAAGGCGTTCACATTCTAACGCGCGTAAGTTAGTATGAAATTTACACTACAACACAAATGTACAATACAATAAGTATTTTCAATGTACAGTATCAAGCGTCACCTGAAAATACTGTAGATACAAATCTGGCTCTAAATAAACGAAACACTAAAGTCATACGGACTCATTCGATGGCTTCTGTTCCATTGAATTTAAGATTTAAATGTAACGAAAATAAAAAAGATAGATTGCGATTGGAATGAATGGCAGCAGGAATTTGCAATTTAAACGAGACTTAGGAAAAAAGCGTTTTCATTTTCTTGATTTCAATTTTTAATGTAATCGTTGCTTTTACCTTGTGTTTACGAGTAATGAAGATAGTGTGTCGCTTTTAAATTATATTATATGATTATTGATATCTCAGCCTTCGCGGCACCTGATGGGCTCGTGTCAAAGTCGTCATGACTTTGACAAAACCGCAAGCATCATACATAAATTGATACATAGATTGACTATGATGCGTACAGTCTTAGAGAGGTTTGTTAATTGACGGGAGAATATTTTTTTTTCTGCGAAGCAATTTTCAAAGAAGATTTTATTCCCTTTGGTCAAAGCGAGGGCGGCTATGCGTATGGCAAGTCCAAATCCCACCCTATTGAGAAGCGCGATACCTTAAAACATTATTACCTAGATATAGCCGCTAGATATAGCCGCTATGTCGGACATAATGACACCTGATAGTTTTGTTCTGAATAATTATGAAATGTGTCTTATGGGTAACAGATGTTATGACGATGTCAAACACGCGATATTTTAGAGCAAACAACACCAGAAATACAATAATTAAAAAAAAATGTGTGTATAATAGTCTAAAAAAATGAGCATGCTAATGTGATATCTTCAGATTAATACAAATTTATTTGACTTGGCGACGATCTCTTATAAAATTGAGAGAAGATTGACTGAAGTCAATCGAAAGTTTTAGGAAACACAATTACAAGTTCTTGGCAAGTAAACTTTCTTCGATACTTAGAAAAAAAGTTTGGAAAACACATTCTTAGAATAGTGAAAGCTAATTAGTATCAATTGATCTAAGAATTCTCACATATCACAAAGAGTAATAAAGGAATTGGATCATTGACTTCTTCTTGCCAAAGTAGCAACCTACTTATCTTGTACAAACTACGGAAATGATATTACTGCGGTTGTCTAATACTTCTAATTATCAGCGAATATGGCAATGACAGGCGTTACAATATAATTGGATGTTTGCAAGATGGCATAGGCATTACACACAAGATGGATAGGTAAGGTGTAAACGACGGAGCATCTATCACTGTAATTTATAAGCGAAGATACCTGCAGTAAACATTGTTCAACGGTAAACAAAAGACTAATCCCAATGTGACTTCTGTTATCCGGGATCGACGGCCGGATACCAGGAATATTGCGCCCATGACAATTCATGAAAACTGTCTTAAAATCTGGAAGGATTTTGTCATGTTGTTTGTATTATCAATTGTAGAATTTATAATACAAACAACAAACTCGACTCTAATAACCAATGTTAAACAAGAATGAATAAGTTTTTAAAGAAACAAAAAGCTGACTGCTTCAAAATAGGTAACCAAAAGATTATATAGCATAAGCCTGAGATGGATTCCATAACATCTCACATGATGAAATCCGTCAAGCCATTTGGGCTGTCGAACATCCAAGGAAATAGGCATACATGCATAGGCTCGAGAAACATGACGCAGGCGGGTAAAAAAGTACACAGACAAGTTGATTTAAATTCCGGATTAAACGCTTGTCATTTTCGGTGAATTCGGGTATAGTACACTACCAACATGACAAGGAAGATAGCTGTGAGTCTCAAAAACCTCAAATACTTAATAATAATAAAATTAAAAAGCAAAATACTACTTTTGCGAAAATTAGAAACCTTAAAATGTTTTTGAAAGACCTGTCGTCTGATGTGCCACACGTTGATGTTAGCCGAAAAAGAAAATCAGCTTCTGTTACATGTATGGAGTGCCCCTCCTAAAAATATTTATAAAAGAACAGGCAATAAAATCTCGCGGCCATTCTTTTTTCTTAAATTGCCAATGTTTACAATGTTTCTTTGCTTATAAACTGTAGGTACATGCAGGTAAGGTGCAAAGCAAGAGATAAAAATATTAAAAGAAAAGTACCTTAAGATAAGATATATCATCCTCAACGGGTAAACAAGTAAGGCAACATAGTAGGAGCATCCACTTACAATGTAAAAACTATATATGCTTAAATATTCGCCGAATTACAGCATGAGAAGGCCATTTTTATGTCTATTAACGTCACTATCGAAATGATCTTACATAACCTATATCAATCTAGACCACGATGAAGCCATTAAGTTTATAGAATTTCCTGAACAAAACTATCCGCAATTTTAAGGTGTACGATGTGCTTGCTTATAAATAAACGTTGACGTGGTCATGTGCATTGAATTCACTGTGAACTGAACAAATACAAGCATCGATAACGAGGCCTCAGCTCTGTGGGAATTTGGTTTGTATTGACATTTGTATATGCGCTCAATCTCTAAAATTCCTCGTTAGGCTGCCTTTGTGGTCTAGTGATCTGATTATTTCTTTGGCGGGTCATACTTATTTGCTTTTGTTCGCTGCGCGCCTGGGTGTTCGTTATCGTGACAAAAGATAACCTGGGCTTCTCTTCTAGGTTCAAGCTATTATAAACCGTAGGTGTGGGAGTTTAGGAATGAATACCCATCAAAACGTATCAGTGGTTTATACAAGGAAACGTGAAAATAGGAAGAAATAATTCAATCAAAATCAATGCCGAATGCGCAACACTTCAAACCAGCTGGACCTATCAATTAAATTTATTTTTGTTCTGTCGTATGAATTAAAAACTTTTATAAACTGTGAGTAAGGATTTTTTTCTAAAATATTGTCATAATTGTAAGATTAACGTTCAGTGCTTTACTTTCTAACATTGTTTTAGCTTACTTGATTTTATGATTAATTCATCGTACGAAGCCAGGGCGAACAGCTAGTTAATCTTTAGTATGGATTAAATTAGTAAACTATTCCCGATCAAACTAAGTGATAGTTTGATTAAGTTTAGTCAAGTTTAAATTCAGATCCATGTATGTGGCAAATGTTGTTACATGCCGGAAGCGCTCGCCGGCGGATGCACGTCCCCGGAAGCGCGCGCCCTCTACATCCGCCCGACACAGGTTCCGATCTATCCGTGCGACTTACTTGCGCTCATTTCTCGCCGAATGGATTTCAGGGAATCGCTTTTCAATCCGCTCCAAAGTATTTTCAGAGCGTACGCCTTTAGTTCACTGCCGTGAGCACAAAGGATAAGTGTTCGTCCAATTACATAATCTTCTACGTACGATATATGAAACAATTTTGAAAAATACTAGTAGGTTTTAAAATAAAATTGTGTTTATCGTTTAAGGATAGTTTTATAGTATGGCGTTATAAAATTTAAGTGCATTTTTGTCCACCTGAATATTAAATTGAGAAGCCTTTACTCTCTTTGCGCCGTGATCTGTTAGTATTATACTTGTTGTAAAGGCTTTTTTGTGGATATATATAACCATGTCGACACAAACAAAAAATTAAAATACGAACTTTTGCAATCAAAAAATTATACGTATACGAGTTCACGGAATTCTAAAATTAAATAATCAAAAAACAGCCTAAAAATATACAAGCCGAATTCATAACTTGATCCTTAACGCCCGAAGTGTGGAAAACCTCGGAGGTAAAAAATAAAATAAACCACAAAATAATTATGAAATCCCTGAAAAATTGCTTTTATTTTAACCATTAAATATTTTTACGTAAAACAAACACGAGTTGCTGGTAGCAAATCCTACAAAATGTAATTCAACTTGACAGGTACTCGGATAAAATAAATAAACAACTTGTTGACAGTGTCATTTCGGTCATGTTAGTTTTAGTGTGGAATTATTATAGAGAGCAGATGATTTAATCCAGCAGGTCTAGTGATTATAAAGTAACACGCATTGTACCATGCCATTGAAATGCCCTTATATAAAATAGAGTGGTATTTTGAAAAGGCGGTAGCCTAAAGCATCGGTCTCGCATTCGTGAGGTCGTAGGTTTATATCATACCCAATAAACTACCGACGTGAACTCACTCCTTTTTTTTTTTTCTTTTGGCGGGAAAAATTCCTGACGAACACCCCCACCGTCCGGGGAAGACGGTGGAGGTAGTGTGGGGTTTGCACCCACTAAAAAACCCGCCGTGTATCGCTCGCCACCTTCGCGAACGAGCCGCCGGAATGTGTTATACCGTCGGCGGCCCGCCCAGTGGCAATGCCCGGACGCGATGTTGTTGCGTTCCGGGCATTTCACACCCACGCGGCCCCTGGATACACACAGGGCGCCGCGCCTCCACGGATGGCCGCGGGCGGGGCAGATTACCCCGTACGCCCGCTCGCAGCCCCACCTAAGGCGGCATCAGGCGCAGATATGCGCGCCGACGCCGCCCGGTTGGCCGGCGACGGAGCGGATCCGCCAGGGAGCTCTCTTCCCTGACGCGCTCCGCCGCCTCCTTCTGCGAGATGATGTCCTCACAGAAAGATGCGACCGCATTCCACGACCCCTCGCTCCGGACCATGGACAGAACTACGGCCGGCAGCGAGAGGTCACTTCCGACCACTGCGGTGAGAACTCGACGTTGCCCCTCCCAAGCAGGACAATGCTGGAGGGTGTGCTGCGCCGAGTCCTCACCGGAGTCGCAGTGGTGGCAGGCGGGACTCGGTTCCCTCCTAGCAACCGTGTGCAGGTACTTCCCGAAGCACCCGTGCCCGGAGAGGACCTGCACTAGCCGGAAGGAAAGGGTCCCGTGCTACCCCGCCCTCTCCTCCAGGACCGGCTGGAGCGCCTCCACGGTTCGAACACCTGCCCGTGGAGCCTCCAGCCGGCCCTGCCACCGGGCCATGATTGCCCGGTGTGCCTCACCGCGACGTGAACTCACTCCTAACACAAGTCTTTGAGCTTAGCTGAAAGGGTTAACAAGATTGCTAGTAATTTGGGACCCAATACTATATTGCTAGTTTTATATAAAAAAAAATAGTTGTAGGTAGATAAATCAATATTAATATTGTAAAGTTATAAGTTTGTTTGTTTGGTTGAACGCAATAATTTCAGGGACTATTGGTTCAAATTAAAAAAATATTTTAATGTTTTATAGCCCATTAACGGAGGAAGGAAATAGGATATATAACAACACAGTACCTACAATCAATAGGAGCGGAGCATTAATGAAAAATGTTGTAAAAACGGGGAACATTGACGATGACGGAGTTGAGCGGGTCAGTAAATAAATAAAACTAAATGTAATTAACAACTAATTAGGGAACACTTGCCTAAATCGTACCTACTTGCGCTTAAGTGGTACCCCATCATTATATCTGAACTAAGAACATCGATAAGGACTGCTTAAAAAGATACAGTTCAAACAGGACCTTGGTGCCTCTGTGGCGCGGTGGGACTGTATCCGACTGCTACGCAAGAGGTCGTGGGTTTGATCCCCACCCAGGATAAAACTTTGTGTGATGAGCACGATGGTTTATTCTGTGTCTGGGTGTTATTTATCTATAATATGTATGTATGTATTTAGAAATATATAAGTATGTTTATCAGTTGTCTGGTTTCCATAGTACAAGCTCTGCTTAGTTTGGGATCAGATAGCGTTGTGTGAGTTGTCCCAAGATATTATTATTATTCTCTTTATTAAAACACAATACATAAAAATTACATTTTTAAATATAGGTAACAAAAATTAAATATATTTAAAAATATAAACAATAGTGTCCCACCGGCATCGGGTACAGGGACCAAGCTACCGGTGGTTACGGCTCCAGAGAAAGGAACCTCCTCACAATGCGAGCCGTGTCCAGAAGTACTGCCTTCTGCATCAAGCGCTTGATCCAACCGTCTAACGCGAGCCTCTCAAGGTGTTGGTCGAGGCTCTTGGCAATCAAACCATTAACGGAGACGACAATCGGTACAATGATCGCCGAATCAACATCCCACATGTCGACAATCTCGTGCGCCAGATCCAGATATTTTATTTGTTTATCCTTTTCGGCTTTCACAAGATTTTCGTCATGGGGGATGGTGATATCGATGATCATCGCTCAGATCGGTCTATCAGCACAATATCAGGCTTGTTAGCGACAACAGTCCTGTCTGTGATGATAGAGCGATCCCAGTACAACGTGATACGACTATTCTCGAGAACTGGCTCAGCAATGTACCTGTAGTATGGTACCTCAACGTCCACAAGGTGATATTTCAGAGCAAGTTGCTGGTGGATTATCCTGGCTACTTGATTGTGTCTGTGCAAGTACTCGCCGTTAGCAAGACGTGAACAGCCGGAAACGATATGTCTGAGGGACTCACCGGGTCGGTGACAGGCACGACAGATGTCAACAGCGCCATCCCTCAGGATATATTTCTGGTAGTTATTTGTTATGATAACTTCGTCAGCAATTGCACAGACAAAACCCTCGGTTTCTCCAAAGCCGAACCGTAGCCAGGCCACGGACGCTAGAAGGTCCACATCGGGCCTATGAAGAGCCCGATAGAACCTACCGTGAAGCTCCTTGCTCTGCCATACCTCCTTGCTCTCGCTGATACCAAGAACTACAGGCCTGCGCCAGTTCTCTTTAGCCAAGGAGAGTGGGGTTAGCCCGGTGTCCACCGCAACGACATCCCGATGCACACCCGCGTTCACATGGAGAAAATATTCTCTTAGATTGTATACCTCGCGGTTATGAAGGGAGTTAAGGTTTAGCAAACCCCGGCCCCCACACTTCCGCGGGATATACAATCTCATTACAGATGAACGCGGGTGATGCATTCGGTATGACGTCATCAGTGTACGGACTTTTCGATCCAGAGTGTCTAATTCGGTCTGAGTCCACTTGAGTATGCCGAAGGAGTACATAAGAAGTAGCATAACCCAGCTGTTGCAGGCCCGGATCTTGTTGCCACCTGACAAAAGGCTACTAAGCACTTTTTTCAGGCGGCCAAGGAAACGTTCCCGCAGCAGCTGTTTCATGTCAACCTCATTTATGCACAGCGCCTGCGACATACCCAAGTACTTATAGGTCTCAGTTGCGAGTAGTGATCTCAGGTGAATGGAATCCGAGAGTTGAGTCCCTTCGGATTCCACTATCCGCCCTCGGTTTATATGAACGACTGCACATTTGTCCACACCGAACTCCATTCTAATAGAATTACTAAAGGTTTCAGTTACCTTCAGTAACGCTATTAGCTGTGAGCTGGTGGGAGCAAAGAGCTTCAAGTCATCCATATAAAGCAAGTGAGATATAACCTGACCACCACGTCGCAACCTGCAACCTAGCCCTGAACCCTCTAGTAAGGTACTAAGTGGGTTGCGGCGAACCTGCTGGCTAATAGTCGTATCAATGAGGAGGAGCTCCTTAGTACCCCGGGCCCCACTTCTACATCCATTCTGAGAGGTACACATGATGGAGTTTGTGTGTATATGTTTGTTTATTTTAGCTGTCAGTATGGATGTAAGAAGTTGATAGATCGATGGTAAATAAGTTATCGGTCTATAATTACTAGGGTCCGAGGTACTACCGGTCTTATGGAGTAGGTGGGTCACTCCTTTAGTCATAAAGGCTGGCAGCGACGCAGATTCTAGGGCGGACTGGAATTGCGATGCCAAACAAGCATGCGAACTGCATAGCCATTGCAGCCAAAAGTTGTGCAGTCCGTCTGGGCCTGGAGATTTCCAATTAGAAAAAGGACGGACTGCACTGGCTACGTCTGTGCTGTTGACGTAGGTGTTTAAGTTCGCACGCTCGTTCAACGTCAGGCATCCATTCCCCCTCTGTGTGGGTGACAGGCACCGACCAAATGTTGCGCTAAAACGAGCTTGTCGCTTCAGCATCTGGAAGATGCCCGCCACCCACACCTTGATCTCGTTGCTCCCAGCCTCTGTACACCCGCCTTTGGTCACTTTGGAACATGCGGTTCACGTTATACCTTTCCACGCGTTTTTTGTACCTGCGAATTCGGTTTGCCCATGCATAGATTTTTTGCTTCAGGAAGTCGATGCGCTCTGTGACACGCAACATATAATCCTGAGGACTAATCCCAGTCCCCAAGAATGCCCGCGTCACAAAGCGCATCACTCTCGGGCGAGAGTTCCCGGTCCTAAAACAGGACAACTTGCCGATGAGCACCCTTGCCTCTGCAATGCGACGTTCAATCCTGCATTGCCAAGCCGGTACGGCGCACCTTGGTCTTCACTATTGTCTAGGTAAGTAGGCAATAGCGAATCAAGAGCACACACCAGCGCAATGTTCCGTCTATGCATAGGCAACCGAGGCAGGCGTGGCCTAATATTGTGGGGCGTGGACCGATACTCGTGAAGCGCACATTCCAAAGCCACCTTCACCTCCTCTTTGTACTGAGTACTTACCATACTAGTCGCGGCATCCGACCCCGTAGTTTCACAGTCAACTACATTTGTAGAAACCTGTACCAGGGCAGGGATATCGCGGCTAGTCTGGGGATACTCCGAGCGTAGTCTCTCAAGTGCGGCCTCATTCAGCAGATGACAGCGTTGAATGGCCCGCACTTGGTCCGATAATCGTTGAGACGTAACGTTGACAGTCGGCTCAAGCACCTGAAACAGAGGCAGCATCCGTTCACGGTACACAGTGAGGTTAGTTCACCCCTCTGTAGCCGCATAATATGCCCGCATGACGTTCTCGTTTATCGACGTCGTCCATCGCATGCGGCGCACATCACCACCGATAGCGGGGGCCCTGTTTGAGGCCGGTGGGCCTCGGGGTCCCAAGCCGGTCGGCGGCTGGCCTCTCCCTCGCCGACGTACAGGCAAAGGCGACGACGGCGGAGAGAAGTACTCGTCGCTCGATGAGCTCTACCCCTCAAAAACTGCTGGTGATCCTGGAGGTTGCGAGGTGGAGCGTAGCGACGAGTCCGGGGGTGGAAGGTGTGCTTGTAGTCGTAACTGGGCTCTGCTTCGAGTTATCATATTTTATTTGCATTTCTGTTGTTCGTGTTGTGGTTTCATCTTACAGATGTCATTTTCCTTTTTTCTATTTTGTATGGTTTTCTTGTAGATATTCTGGTTTATGGCGTTTTTTATAGGTTATTGTATGTAATAAATACTTTACTAGGTTGATATAGTATATGTGTGATTTTGAGGTGATTTATCATTCCATGCCGTGTGGTGCCGGCTTAAGAATAGTACCACCCCATCTCTACCCGTGGGTGTCGTCAAGGCGACTAAGGGATTTCACTCCGGAGGACGGGCAGCAGCGTCCTCTGCGTATTTAAAGCCTTACTGCGATCGCCAACCCGCTCGCCAAGCGTGGCGATTATGGCAATTACCCCCAGGATCTATATACTTGTAGGTTCTACTGGGGAGACCCGTGCCCAGCAGTGGGCCATCATATGGGTTGATATGTATGAGGTGATTTATTTATAAATAATCGAAAAAAATATTTTATTACGAAACGACGTTTGCACTGCTCGGTGTTGCCCGGTTCTATTATCTACTTGTTCTATTATTACTATTATTATTATTATTATTTAGAGTCCTAGTGCCCAATAAGGACCATCGGTAATCTTTAAAAAAAATTTTTGTGAGTAACTGGTAATTTAAACATTAATTTAGTGCCTACAATATTATTGCTTCAAATAGAAACTGTTTGTTAGCTCATGATTACTTATTATTTAACACACTTTCCAAAATAGATTTATAATGATTTCCAAAAACCATGTTCTAGGGCCCACCCTAGAACAAGAGCTCATCGTCGGTTGACATGCGACGGGACTCTGGGGTGAAAGATAGGAAAACTACTAGTGCGAACTATTCACCTTGCAGCCAATAGTACTGGTTTTGCCCATATCAGCACTACTTTGTCTCATTATTTATATTTAAAAATTTGAAATGCATTACTTAAATACATTTTCATTAGACACAATCGCATTTAAATATTTCCAAAAAAGTTCTTTTTTTTTTAAATAACTTGCTATGTGTGATTGTGATGCCACATTCCCTCTAGCTAAGCTCAATGGCTTGTGTTAGTAGCGGGTTCATATCGGTAGTATAGTTTGTAGGATTCGAACCCGCGACCTTACCATTGCGAGACCAATGCCTTAGGCGTTAAGCTACCGCAGCTTGATAAATATTCTTTGTCATTATTAACCCAAGAATAATTTAGACTTAGAAATTATTATTTGCTTCTGTGTCTATATACCGTGTCAACAGTCGCAGTCAAGCTTTTAAAACAAGAATTAATTTGGTTGAACAAATAAGTAAGTAGGTATGTTTTATGAAAATTTCAAACATTTTCATCCAAAGCTCGTGGATTATTATAATGGGCCAGTCTATTTTAATACAGTGCCATCCAAACCCTGGTTAGGCAAAGATCTAAATGTCACCGTACCGCACTCCTCATTTGAGACATTAGTTCGTAAGCCTCATTTGCCCAGTAATACACTTGCTACAGTGCCCTTCAACCGAAACACAGCGATGTGTTAACATCACTATTTCCCGGAAGAATAACTGACACTGTTGTGGTACCCACTAAGAGGGCCTATGGCTTAGACCTAATACTGGTATTTATCATTATACCATACCAAATACATTCGAGACTCCTAAGATCGTGAAGCATCAACGGTAAACTCTAAACCTAATAGGAAATGTTGCTATAAAATATTGTACAGGCGTTCTTGTTCAAGAATCATTCAGAAAAATGAAAAGGTTTTTGTACATAATCAGTGACAAATCTATCTCAACCAATATAATAATATTCTTGTTCCCTGAAGAGGTAAGTATCTACAGGTTGACAACTGCCTTCCATTCCTTCCAACAGAAACATGAAGGAGCTTGTCCTTGTGAATCTTAAGGGCGAGTATACACATGAGCATTTGCTAGAGCATTACATGGTAATGTAACGTTCTTACGAATGGTACAATACAGACCAATTCTCAGTTTCCTAAAGCATTTCCATGTAATAGAACGTTCTTGCGAATGCTCGACGCTGTGTTCGACGTTATTACAAGTAAATACTGTAAGGCGAGTGAACATTTATCTGTAACATTTCTTTCTGTCTTGCATACACTCCCGTCACCCGTGCTCGTGCCTTTGCGCGATGAAACGTTACACCAAAATGCTCGTTGGTTTTTGAAATCCAGTTGTAACAAAACATCGAGCGTCATGTTCGAAGTATAGTTCAAGTAAATTTTAAAACAGCGAATACTTGACGTTCTGTTACTAGTCAACGCTCAAGTGTAGACTCACTTTAAGACTGCGATTTGCATATCCCACGAGAATGTACCTACCTATTAAAAGTTTTGGCAAATAATGACTAGTAGTAGAATAGTGTCTCGAGCGCTATTAAAGTAATGCTTTGTAGCGTCAGTTTATTTCGTAGCTAAATAAACAACCTACAAAGAGAAACTCTTGTCATAGAATGCTCTGGTCATAGCTGCCTGCCCCGGTTTCACACTGGTGTCTCTAATTTTTTTTGACAGTAAAATATAGCATATGTTACTAGCCGATAATGTAGATTACTAATGGTAAAATATTTTTTTTAATCGGTCCAGTAATTTTTAAGTTTATTCATTACATACAAAAATACAACAAATGACACAACGATATCTGAACCCAAACTAAACAGAGCTTGTACTATGGAAACCAGACAACTGATAAACATACTTATATATTTCTAAATACATACATACTATAAATAACTAACACCCAGACACGGAATAAACCATTGTACTCATCACACATAGTTTTATCCTGGGTGGGGATCGGACCCGAACGACCTTCTTGCGTTTTTTTTTGTTTAAGAGAGATGGGGAGTTCGATTATGATTATTTTATCTAGTGTGAAATAATAGATCGATGTTGATGTAGAGTCAGGGTCACTAACCACTAGACCAACAGGCCAGTGAAATCAAGAAATCTTACCTCTTTACAATATAATATAGTGTGTAGTACCTATATAGTATAGAATTATAGATATCTAAGTATTTCTAAGTACCTATGTTCAAAACTAAACGAGGGCGACAATACATTGAAACAGGAGTCACTCTCATACCCTTGATGTGGCTTGGGAGTCCCCAAGGCCTACAGTAATTGAATGCCAATATCCATACTTAAATGCTATTATATAAATTACACGTAAATACCTAATGATTTTACCCATCCGCTCTCTTTCTTTTAAAAGCAAATCTCGTAAATTGACTTTTAAACTCATTTTGCTTTTGAGTGTTTTCAACCGTCGGTGGACAATGTGGACAAATGTATACAAAGAAATATATACGTTAGCAAACATTCACATTGTTTATTTGTCACTATGGCCGCAAGTAACTGTCTCCTCATGCAATTTGCATTTGTTTAGCTCACAAACACAAAGGGTAACAAACTATCCCTATTACGATCTAACCCTACCTTTCTGATTTGATTATTTCTTCGACCCATTGATACTTGGACCTCTTCTTCCGTCCCTTATAATACATTGTTTTATTATTTACTATCTTTTGGTTTGGCACCTATGTATCTCCAAACATATGTGTTTGTAGGTATTTTATAGAATTTTATGTGTGAATTTCAACCCCAGTTGTTTTGCAGAATCATTATTTTTGTGCCTTAAGTGATACAAATTGAGACAAATGACTCTTGGTTATAAATACATGTACACCTGTAGGTCCTCATCTACGTGAATAGAATATGGGATGGGGGATCCCGTTTCAAATATTATCGCCTACACCCTAAACTTATAACATGTATTTTGTTTTTTTTTACAGTATTAAAGACACGAAAGAGTAGTTGATTTTAGAACAATTTTTCAAATATTTTAATAAAGACACTAGGTATTTGCAGATGGTTTTAGACTGCCTCTGTGGCGCGGTGGGAGTTTGTCCGACCGCTACGCAAGAGATCGTGGGTTTAATTCCCACCCGGGACACCACTTTGTTGATCCACAAATTGTTGTTCCGAGTCTGGGTGTACTTTGTGTTGTGTGTCTTTGATTGTGACTTGTATGTTTGTAAAGTCCCCCGCAGCACAGGGCTTGTACCCTAATGCGTGAGTCGTATTTTCTAAAATGTAAAAAAAAATTTAGTTACAGAACTATTGAACTAATTTTACATTTATATGTACAAGAAACTAAGAACTGAGGGTTTGCATACGGCGTAATAGTTAGAGAAAAGGATTCAAACCGACATTGAACTTTTGCCAAGTTAAGTATCTATGATATGGAAAACGATTCAAGTTCTTCGCATGATATGTGATATACCTAAATAAAAGAATGTGCACTTACGTTTAGCTTAATACATTTTTGGTAATAAGGTTTTTGACTGAAGTCAAACTAGCCTCTTTTTAAGAAACGTCAAAAACGACCCGCTCTGTACAAATTTGTATGGAATACTAGCTTATGACGTCACGTTTTCTATGGTCAAATCACTTACTTTTAGTGTTTCTCATTATGATTAAAAATTAATAAACACGTTAAATATAATAAATGAACATATTTTTTCAGAACACTTTATGACTTAATTTTACATGGTTATTTTAAAATATTTTATTTTGATAGTATACAAATACCATTGGGTATTTGTATACTATCAAAATAAAATATTTTAACATCAGCTTTTAAAAATATATCGCCCACCCTCATTAGGTATACCATGAGGTTCCTATTGACTGCCTCTGTGGCTCGGTGGGAGTATATCCGACTGCTACGCAAGAGGGCGTAGGTTCGGTTCCGCACCCAGGATAAAACGTTGTGTGATGAGCACGATGGTTTATTCTGTGTCTGGGTGTTACTTATTTATAATATGTATGTTTTTAGAAATATATAAGTATGTTTATCAGTTGTCTGGTTTCCATAGTACAAGCTCTGCTTAGTTTGGGATCAGATAGCGTTGTGTGAGTTGTCCCTAGAAATTATTATTAAGATATTTTATTATTATTTATTTTACTTATTTTACAAACAGCAAGCTTAATAGTCCCTACATAAATCAATCTATTACAAAACATAACTTGTTATTCTTATAATATTTATACTTTAGTGCATGTGCACAAAACTCATAAGGAAGACCGAAATCATAGCAAATGTCTCTGTTATCCTCAACAAAATGGGTTTCATTGCGGGATTGCGGTTACCGGCTCTAATCGAGTCACTACCGCCACCTTACTCCGCTATATCAATAATAGAAGACGCTACTCATTACAGAATCTTGGGCAATGTTAATTCGATTTTAATAGCCATTTACTAAACTGATTTCAGACAGAATTACTCTAATCAGCAACATTCAGGTTAAGTAAGTAACAGATACGTTTCATTCACAATTGAAGAGACAAGTAACCGTTGCCTTTATCTGTATCTTATTGGCTGCCAGTTTAAGATATTTCCACAAATGATCCTGCGGTTAACATTCTATCCTAACCATTCACGTGAAAAGAAATCAAAGGATCTCAGTGTGAACGTAGCTATGTAGGTAACTGAAATTTTACGGGTCGTTGAGCAACATTTTTGGTTGAGAAGAGAACTTATCTTCAACTTAACTGGATTTTTTCCCGAAGAATGGTATACAATGAGTAGGTAGGTAGAAACACTGCCTTTGTATTTACGTCTTTTCGAATTGGGCTTTTTATGCCAACAAATTCTTTGTGAATGTTGAATTTAACTAATAAATATTTTTTTTAATTTAAGTTCTGTGTGCAATTGGAGAGGCTTATGTCCAGCAGTGGACTGCGATAGGCTGATGATGATGAAGTTCTGTAGTAGTGAGTTGATTTCTAAAATAATTGTAGTGCAACTACGTGAAAAAACTGTTCATTTTAAGAGTTGCCATTTAAAAAAATATTTTTTTTTTCATTTCATTATCTTGAATTGAAATTCTTATTGTATCCACGACTCTACTTCCTGTATTTTTCTTTAGCCTTGTGTACAAATATTATAGAGTGAATTCCGTCAACATCTTTTACCAATTTATTGAATACTTATATGGATACAATTAACTACCCGTTTAGGTATGTACTGTGGCAGGTGGGTTGAAGATGATCCACCTCTCACGTTAGACCTCATTGTATTAGATGAAACTCATTTATCAGAATAAAAAAAAGAGAGGTCATTCGTAAATTACGAGTTTCATGGCCGACCGATTCGGGTCATTTAAATGTGATTTGATTTTTATAAAATAGTAATACTAAGTTGTTAAGAAATGTGATATGATAATTGTGTATTTAGTAGGGTAATAAAGATAATATTAGCGTTGGGGAAATCCACAAGTTTTATTTTTAAAGTCCGACAACAGTTCTGAGGAACACCCCCGGTACCTGCTCAAGAGCTGGCCTGATGGCTACAGTACCTACAACATGCTACGGACTCACTTCGCCAAAATCGTTTGGAAATCGCCGAGCAAAACGCAAGTATGAAAGGACCCTAAAACTTTTACGATATCCTCCGCCATCCGCCTCTGTGGCGCGGTGGGAGTGTGTCCGACTGCTATGCATGTGGGTTTGATTCCCACACGGTACACCACTTTGTGTGTGTCCACAAATTCACAAGTCCACAAATTGTTGTTCCGAGTCTGGGTGTACTTTGTGTCCATAACTATGTTGTAAAATCCTTGTGGATGCGGCTTGTACCCTGCTGCGAGAGTCGTATAAAAAAAAAAAACAATAATATTGAATTCATGACATACTTCATCTATTTGGGCATCATGCTTTAGTTGAAATACATCTGTAGTTGTGTATACGTGAATAGATATTAGGAATTTATTAAAAACTAGCTGTCACGGCGAACTTCGTCTCGACTCTTTTTTTTTTGGAAATCGGGTTCAATTGTGAATCTAAACCATCCTCGAATCCCCTTGAACTCACACAAAAAAAACACCAAAATCGGTCCAGCCGTCTAGGAGGAGTTCAGTGACATACACACGCACACAAGAAATATATATATAAAGACTAGCCGTCCCGCGCAACTTCGTCTGCGTAAATTTTCCCCGTTTTTGCAACATTTATCATAGCTGCTCCGCTCCTATCGGTCGTAGCGTGATGTTATATAGCCTATAGCCTTCCTCGATACATGGGCTATCCAACAATGAATATTTTTTCAATTCGGATTATTAGTTTATGAGATTACCGCGTTCAAACAAACAAACTCTTCAGCTTTATAATATTAGTATATTTTAAACTACACGCCTTCAGAGACGAAGCGCTAAATTCTTGGCCTCAAATATAAAGGGATAATTTTCGCCAAAACTATGGAACAACTCGTCCATATAGCGTTAGAGGTAGAGGCATTTGGGCCATATTGTTTAATGATTGTTGATAAATATTTAACTAATTTTCATTCGCAATTTTGCTCGGCCGTGAAGAGTTTTTGGTAATAAAGATAATTGTTTACTACCATATTAAGAAAAGTTACCTACAGTGTCGTACTTCAGTAATACTCTTAAATATAAATAATACATATCCAATAACACTGGGTAAACTGAATCTAATCCATTCCGTAGTTCAGTAATAGGCATTCAAGAAGAGGCATAACTGATCTTTATTGGCTTGGAATGCTTAGGTTCGCCGAAGCTAGTTAACATACTACTAAACTACCTAGTTACATGGCTAATGTATTTCATGGATAATATATCTGTAAAATATTAATTAATTGGTAACATAAAATTAATATCCTACCAAAAACATTTCATGTAAATTGGTGCCAAGACGAGTTGCTTGCTACCACTCTAAAAAGTAATCATAAGGAAAGCCAAGCTTCTAGCTCTACAAGCTCTAACCTAATACTCTCTAATTATCATCATACCGTATAGCGTTCTGCGTAAATCCTAATCATAAGTTCTTTACAAACCCTACACCGTAGTCAAAAGGTGTAGATTAAAAACAAAAAAAGTGGTAGCAATATGTATCCACTAGTCTTGGCCTCAATTTACATAAAAATGTTTTTGATGTGAATTATTTAAAGGTGCGAACCTTTTATTTACCTGACTTCGACAGTCGTTTCGTGAACACAATTGGTGCAATTCGATCGAAACGTCGGGTAAATAAAAGGTTTTTTTTTTAATTTTAGACACTCGCTGACTACTTATATACTTGCGCATCGTATGTACTCGTAAAACGCGTCTGGTTAACTTGTTAACACGCTTATACCACGCGCGTAATCGCTACTGACTGACTTGTCTCAGCACACACGCCGGAATGACAGCGTGACCGCGCGTTTGATTTATTAAAGCTCGAATTATAGCGTTCGAGTAAGCTCGCAAAAAAGAGCGTTAAACGCTTAAAAAATCACTGGTCCGTAAGGGCCTCTACTAAAACAACTTAAACTTCGACGAAATAAGCATTGTTTTGTTTTTAAAAGTCTAAACTACGATGGCATGATAATTGATGTAGCATAAAGTGTCTACATAAAACATCTTTATTTATATTCAACCTTGAACCCAAGGTATGTTTAAACGTTAAACCGAAATAATGAGCTGTTATTATACTTACGTAGTGTAAGTGTTAGCTACTGGAATTGATGTCCACCCACTTTCTTTAGAAATTGAAAATCATGTTTTGTTATTGAGAATTTTTGTATTGTGAATATTAGTTATCCTATAAAAGTCTGTAATAACTCAATCACATACAATTTGACCGACCATAATACCTCGATCGGCCGCAATGTGCGGAAGAAGAGTGCGTATGTCATATTACAATTACATATATTAATCGAATATATGTTTTAATAGGATGTATTCGGACGTGATTTAAGGCGTAACATTAATGAATTAATGACGGAGACCTTCAGAGATCTTAACCCTTTGACTGCCCATTCGGATTTTCCGTCCGGGCCGTTCCTATTGAACATTACTGATGGAGAACCTGCTTACCTAGTGTTGTTATTGGATTTAATTTTCCGTTAAATATTTTATAAAATAATTATAGTGTTAACGTTAATTTAGGTAAATGTTGATAATTGAGGTGTATATAAAATCTTTCGCGTTATATTTCCTCAGGATACCATACTTAAACTAGCATATAGAGAAAAAACCGGACAAGTGCATGTTGCAACTGGCAGAGGGGGGGGGGGGGACACTTGACTCTAACAAAAATTTCCACATTAAAACTTAATATTTCACAAACGGATCTTTAAGTCTAAAAATGGGCTTCACAACCCCTAAACGTTTTTAAAAGATCTATCTAATGATACCCCACACGATGGGGTAGGTAAGGGGAGGTACCCTCGAAAATAAAGTTTTTCAAGATTTTATTCTTTCACTTTGTCGGCATAAGTAATATGTGTATCCATGGAAAATTACAATCTTCTGGCACTAACAGTCTCCGAGCTAAGCTGCGGACGGACGGACATGGCGAAACTATTAGGGTTCCGTTTTGCCATTTTGGCTACGGAACCCTAAAAATACACTTCTTAAGAAAAACTAATTGTAAAATCACAAAATTAACCCTCGAATTATAAGCTGAAATATTTACAGAAAGATATTAATATATCACACTAAAATTCTTAGCTACATCTTGTTTCTGATTGCAAGCTTCCTTTAAGCATTTTCTTTTCAATAAGTTCCTTTTAGACCCTTAAAAGTAATAAACTAACAAATTCACTTTAGTATTATTTTAAATATTAGTAAAGTTTTAAAATAAAAAATTTAGGTACATGCTATTTTTACTATACTCGAATTCGTCTATAATTAAATCACCCAATCATTTTCTTTTAATTGCATAATATTATGTTATTCTATAATCAACGCGGTGATTGTGTTCGCAGCCGCTGACAAACGTATGATAATAAGTTTATAATTGATTTCGCTTATGTTTTTCATTGATAAACTTTCGCAGTAATTTCAGCCTTTAATTTCATTCTGACAGAGCTTTTCAATGTTAATAACTATGTTTTATTTTATCTTAAAAGTCGAGCGTAGATAATTATGTTTATAAAAGTGTTCTCCATCTTGTAAGTAAAAAGATAAGGCTATGTGCAGGTTGGAATTATCTGAAGGGATTTGTACTTCGAAACTCAAGCACCTTTCGGTATCTTGAACGCCTTCCCCATTCCACCCTTCAAGTGGAGCACTCAGCAAAGTACTGCAGGTAGTATAGGGTTAAATATATTACAGGCAGAGATATGTTAGGTACAAACGCATCCTTTACCCATTGAATCATAGAAAATAAATGTAGGTCGGGAATCTAAATTTCCGTCATAATAGCCACAGCTAAAGCCGGTACGTTGCAGGCGCTGATGAGTTGTTTTTTTTTGTTGTGGCAAGTAATTAGCAGAAATGATCGACAGGGATGACATAGGAACAGCTTTTTTTTCTTACTGGTAACAGCTGCAAACATTCTAAATATATAATTTTGATTGATATAATGTAGTGGCATCTCAGCATATTTTTGGAGATTCTTCTTTTACATAAACTTAAATACAAGTTTGAGGAACTACTTGACTCCAGTGCAACATAAAATACTGTTCGCAGAAACATTTTCACTACCTACGAAAATTATGTTGGTGAAAAATATTTTTGCAAATTCCCTAGCTTATTAAATCTGATATATAATGAGAAGTCTGAGATTCGAGACGTGCTCTCACTCATGTGACTTTGAGCGTCTGAAGCTGACGTTAGTGATATTATTTTCTCTCTATAGAATTTCTGGCATTATATTTTTAGGTTAAGGTACAAAAAACACTTTAATAAATTTCGAATTGCTGCTTATAATATACTAAGTTTAAGTTAAAGATGTTTTATATTCAAACGATTTTCTTAAGATTTAAACTACTAAACTTTAATCAAAATCCTAGATTTTCATAATTTTGTTACTGAATACCGAATACCTAAATCAAGCAACCATGAAATATATTCGAAGGAGCTACCTATCTATTGATTTTACGTCACTAAAATAGTGAACTAACTTTATAGTAAGACCAGAGTTGTCCTAAAACAATGAATAATAACGACATCATTCTATTTCAGCTGGTAATCCGACTGAATATTGATGAAGTTTTAACTAAAATCTACCTTGATACCGGCCAAAGAAAACACGAATAATTTGAATCTTACGATTGGAGGGACCCATCTTTAAAATAATTCTCTTATAAGAAAGTGGGTATACCTAACGCAATATTAATACAGGACAATAAATTGCACGGCCTTATGAATAGCAGCTCTAGAACCAAACAAATGGGTCAACGATCAAAGTAAGTTTTGACTTCAGATCCGAGAAGATTTGAAAGAATCCGCAGAGTTGTCACTCGATTTTAGAGAGAGGCTAACCTTTATACTCGTGTTTATTTTATTTAGTTCGCTTATTTGCCTTCCACATTACAATTTCGTACAATTACTTAAAACGTGATCCTCTTCACAGCACTATATTTTCGTAATGCTCACTATACGCCGCCGTAAAGGAATTCACACAGATTATTGCATAGGTATAACTTCAACGCCTTCAACAAATAAAGTAATAGATCCATAGCTATCGCTTTTTCAGGTATATAACAAGCCATTCTTCTCAGTACTTCATTTCTGTCATCAAAAACAGGGTCAACAACATCTGCGACTCGCAATGATTGAGCCATCAATGAATAGCAACAGGGATCTTATGTGTGTATTGGCTTTCAAAACGTCGGACGCTGGAAGGATAAACGTTGTCCAATATACGACAGCTGGTCGACAACGCGTCTGTGAAGGGGACGCGTGAACATTGCTGTTTTCCTATGGACGTTTATTCAGATGAAAAGGGATTTTTAAAACGAGACGCATGAATATGCAAATGGCTTCTCGTTTCGCCTGTGTGGTGTGATGTTCGAACGATAAAATTAAATTCTGTGAAAATACCTGAAAAAAGAGATAGCGCCAGGCAATCCACGGTTGTCAGCGCTGATAAACATTCTGTTAGTTAATCGTTTTTACAGGTTATGGGAGAAGTACTCATGTATTTAGTGTAAGATTATGTAGGTAATTGCAAAGTAAATGAGAGTACTTAATATTCTCTGTGTCAAAGGCTAATATGAGGACATGAACAACGTCTTTAAGATAAAGTCGTTAACATTTGACCTGCCATATTACCTACTTGTTTTGTTATCATCTGACTAGCTTATCATTCATCTCAGATGCATAAACAATAAATCTTTATATTTATTGATACATATAGGTCCAATTCACATTAACGCCAAAATGAATATAAATTTAGCAGATACGATGACATTATTGGTAGGTATATAATACGAGATTACTGTTGTATACGAATATAACTTATAGATATCAGTCTACATTTATTCGATTATAGGTATTCATAAAAGTGCCAGCTTGTCTAAAAAAAAAACTAAACAAAAGTTTTGGTTGTAATCAAAATGAATTTGTACTGGCATGCATTTTAACGACTGACAAATAGAAAACAAACCGCGTTACGTTGTGGTATTGTTGTTTGTGAAATGTATTTGTGTAGTTTCACCTTTAGGATTATTTTATACACGCGCTACAATACGTGTTTGTTAATTTTTAGCCCAAATACCATACCTACGTATTAGGTTATGTTAGGCTGTCCTTGTATACGTATAACTGACCTAATTATGTCTATGAGTGATAATATCAAATCGATACTAAAACCTTGTACCCATTTTGAACAATCATAAACCATGAATCCGGTAGGTAATAGGAGATAACAGCTTTTTACAAGGTTATTCTGCGTATAGTGCAAACCTGAAAGTACCTACCAATTTAGTTCGCTCAGAATCAGTCAGGGATAGTTTTTAGACCATGTTATATTTTACTATTAATTAATTAACCTATCATTCTTTTTAAGAATAAGAATAAGAATATTTTATTTGTACAGAATGTAGGTAACAATAAGATGTAACAACAGTTCATGAATCCTTGTACATTCTACCTTTCGGCATACAAACATGTAAAGTCTTAAATACATTTCTATAAGTAACATAAGCATTATAGTACATCATTTAAAAAATCATTTATAGAGTAGTAACATTTTTTTAACAATAAATCGGTTAACTGTTTTTTAAAAATTTTTAATGGCTGTTGCTTTATATTGTTGGGTAATTTATTGTAAATAATTGGTGCCATACAGATGGTACTTTTTTTTAACAGTGTGGTGTAGTAGCCACCTGTGTGCAATAAATGTTGATACTGAGATCTAATACAATTCGTTCTCTTTCTTGTCTCGTTTAACGATGGAAACAGATGCGGGTTCGATTTTACAAAAATGGCTATTTCTAGAATGTACAAACATGGAAAAGTTAACAATTTATTTAATTTAAACAAAGGAACACAACTATCTGTAACCTGCAGGTTAAAAATTGATCTAATGCATCGTTTTTGGGCTTTGAAAATGCTTTCTCTTTCACTGCTGTTGCCCCAGAATATAATGCCAAATCTTAAAGTTGAAATCACAAGGCCATGGTAAGCAATAAGGACTGCATTAATATTCACTTTTTTTGTTAGGTTGTACAAAATATAGGCGTAAGTACTTAACTTTTTTCAAATGTGTTCAGCTTGAGGTTTCCATGTTAATTGGCTGTCTATCAAAATTCCCAAAAATTTAGCTACTTTGACATTATCTATCTGGTGTCCATTATAATTCACGTTCAATTCTTCGGGATAAATTCGTTGGTAAAAATGCATGATGTTAGTTTTATTTAAGTTTATTAATAGGTTGTTGTAATTAAGCCAATTAACTATGGATTTAAGAGCGCTGTTTATATCATTTTTATAGTTTTCTCTATTGGTGCATTTTTTAATTAATTAAACATTTAACTGTATCAAACCTACTCACAGTGTGATGGGAAATGCAATCATCACTTACCTGTATAACTAGTCCGTCCATAAATACTGTTACATAAAAACTTTTTGCTGAGACTTTAAAAAATATGTACATAATAAGTTTTAATAATATTGCGTTACTTCATGAAAAAAAATGCATTTTCATTTGTAACAGAACTTAATGGCCAGACTAGGTATTTAAATAAAAATGAATCCCTATTTCTCTTGGTCGCGAGATAACTAGAGAACGACTTTACATGTTTCAGTCATTCTTTTTTTTTAGTTTTCTAATACTCTGTAGAAGGTCCTTACGTTAATAAAATTAAGGAAATTCCAAAAAAAAATAACGTGGCGGTACGAAGTTCGCCTGGACAGCTAGTTAACAATAAATAACCATGTTTTGCACGTATTGCATGGTTAGCTCTGAGACCCCTAGTACTAGAAAGCTGTAATTTTGCATGGATATAAGTTACGCCAACAAAGTGGCAGAATGATAATCTAGGAAAAAAATCGGATACGATGGGGTAGCTGAGAAAAAAAACGTGTAGTGGAGACACGTTTCTTTTCTCAGCTACCGCATCGTGAGGGGTGTCGTTTAAAAAAAAATGGGGTAGTGGATGTCACTTTCCGATTTAGGCATCCGTTTGTGAAATCAATTTGACTGCCTCTGTGGCGCGGTGGGAGTGTATCCGATTGCTGCGCAAGAGGTTGTGGGTTCGATTCCCACACGGGACACCACTTTGTGTGATTCACAAATTGATGTTCCGAGTCTGGGTGTACTTTGTGTCCGTGACTTGTTTTTTTTTTTTTTTTTTTTTTTTTTTTTTAAATGCATAGTAATACAATTATTTACACAATATCTGTACCACGAAGACCTCACAGGGTCTATCTGGGTAACAGGAGCCGTGCAATATACAATTTATTTTTACATTTTCTATATCTATCTTTCTATATCTATATTTATTATATAAAACAAAGTCGGGTTTGTTCCAACACTTATAACTCAACAATGGGTAGGGCGATTTTCATGATCTTTGATTTGTTGGATTTGTCTCCGTCCCAAATGGCAGAATAACTATTCAAAAATTGGAAAAATTAACACAAAAAATGCGTTGCGGCACGGAGTTAGCCGGGACCGCTAGTTATTTATATAAGGTAGGTAGTACTTTTTTAAGTTATATTTAAAAGATTTTTGAACAGTTTTGTACAATGTTTGCAATTTGTACGGAAGCTTATTCAAAAGGCTAGGAATTATAAAGTCATCAATTCTTTCACCGTACAAATTGTGAGTCTTAGGTAATTTAAACTTATTTTTAACTTCTAATGTTCTTAAGTAATTCGGTCTTATCTTTTCAATTAATAATTCGGGTTTAAAATTTTCTGTAAGTGTATTAAATTCAAATTTTTCATATATATTCATTACATTACAATATCTAAAAAGTTCAATTTCATTATCTTTACACTTTCTTTTTATATGTTTGGGAACTATAATTTTCAATAATCTTAATTGTAAGTGATAGATCTCATTCAAGTATGTAATATACGTTCTACCGTAGCTGCTTAGTCCATAACTGACAACAGAGTCCGCTAGCGCCATGTATAACATCCTGAGTATTTTGTATGGAAGCTGATTTCTTAATATGCTAAATTTGCCAATAAGGGACCTCAATTTATTGCATTATGATCTTTATGTGGACCCCAGCAAAGTCGGCTGTCAATGATGAGACCAATATACATGTGCTTGTCAACAACTTCTAGTGTTAAACATTTACAACTACTAGCAGCCTTATGCAAGCAGTCATGCTCGTGGGCCACGATTACGGGTTGTAAAGTCAAAAAAAAAAGTTAGTGACAAGTGCCCCCCCCCCTGCAGCTAAATGTTTGTTTTTGGAGATGTAAAAAAATTTAGGGTAGGAATATATAATGATGAAATTAAAAGAAACTCTCACAGCTAAGTAGGTTTGAGTTTACGAGTAACAGTCGACCAAGTGAGAAGTAACAAAAACAACAGGCAACCCACTTCTTATACCGCATTATTTTGCTGGGTAGCTACGGAACCCTACATTGTGAGTGGCCCGACATGCACTTGCCCGGTTTTATTCATATGATTTTTGAAGTTGAAATCTTGTTGGGGTGTCTGAGCTTTGCGCTAATACGAAAAATAACGTTATAGAGGCAAACAGTAAGCTGTTGCGACAATTGAATAGAACGCGTGCAAAACTGCGAATATGATTTTTTTTTAACAAGACTTTCGCGGTTTCGCGCGCGTTTTTCCAACGTCATTCTATTCGATGAGTGTTTTTTCCTACTTGTCTATGTGCTTTGCTCGCAATAACAAAGCACACATAGACATCGTTCACGCACACGGAATCTCGCGCCTCCGTCCTAACAAAGTCGTCTTGAGTTTGGTTCCGTCTCCATGAAATAAGTCAGTGTGCGTGGCTCGAGAGAGGTACGTATGATGTTGCGTTCACACGCTTTCGTTCAACGGGCATAAACACGCGCACAAAGCTGTTACCCAGCTAATTGTAAACAACTTGTTTGGCTCACCGTGCCGGCCCGTGTTGGGCTGCTTGGCGAGCTGCTTGCCGGGCTGAGAGCCGCGCGTCTAAATCGGCTATGAATATTATTAAAAAAAAAAAACAAAATTCTTTATTCACTTAGGATGCAAAATGACACGTACATGTTCCAAGTTCGCAAACAATAGGTAGGTAAAGCTGGAGAAAAGAACCTACCAATAAAAACTTGCGGCCACTCGTTTCAAATTGCCAATTTTACAATGTTTGAATGTTTATAAACTTGATATGGGGTTAAAGTGCTGCCACTAATATACTATACACCATAGTAAAGGACTGATGCAAATTATATTATTAAAAGGTTGGAACATAAGATAAACTAAAATCAGCCTTAGTGGGTACAAGGTAGTAGGAGCACCTACTTACAACAAAGGTAAACACTATAAATGCTTAAATATTGGCCAAAGAAGAAATAATAAGAAATAATATTTTATATTTAATCATTCGTTATCAGTATGTACACGAATGATTAAACATAAAATATTATTTCTTATCAGAAATAATATTTTATTCGTCACGCGAAATCATTACTTACAAAAGTCAAATTATGCTCTTAATCAATGTGACAAGCAACTAGATCCATTTTTAGGGTTCCATAGCCAAAATAACAAAACACGGAACCCGTATAGTTTCGTCATGTCCGTCTGTCTGTCTGTCTGTGTGTCTGTCCGTCCGTATGTCACAGGCATTTTACTCAGAGACTTCTCTCTTAAACTTAAATTATTTATAACATGATCGGATAATTATACTGTCATTGAGTTATAGCCGAAAAACTTTTAAGTAAGCCGAAAACGGCATAAGTGCCGTGAACATACGCTCTTCTGCTGATGCAATTATTTAAGGCTGCGGAACCCTACACTGAGCATGGTTTGACATATACTTGCCCGGTTTTTTTTTATCATTTAAATATTCATCTACTGTGTAATAACCTCTACGTATAAGATGATTTTTGATAACATTTTTTAACTTAATCACTGATAGACTCATAATACAAGCTGGTATCTTGTTAAATGCTCTCACAGAAAGACCCTTATATGAATTATGGTTTTAAGTAGTCTATGACATTGACCTACTAATTTGTGCTTATTTCTCGTGTTCACCGAACTTCACTATTGTTGGAATATAAATGCATATTATGATTAACAAACATAATGTTCTCAAATATATACTGAGATGCAACTGTCATAATACCAATCTCTTTAAACTTTTCTCTAAGTGAAACTCGTGCACCTAGTTTGTAAACCGCACGCACTGTACGTTTTTGAAGAATAAAAATTGTTTGAATATCAGCCGCCTTGCCCCAAAGCAGTATGCGATAGAACAAAATATATAATAGCACTGTAGAAATCACCGAAATAAACTAGCCTTGCTGTTTCCACATACGTAAGCAGTCTGACTTTGCTGATAACACACGCTGTAGAACTGAGTTTCCCTGCGAGACATGACATTTGGGTGCCCCACTGTAACTTACCATCTAATGTAATTACCAAAAAACCGTTGAATCAACAAAATGAATAACTTCATTTTTCAAAACAAGATTCGTTCTGATGTTTCTTACATTTGGCAAAATAAACTTAATATTTGATGTAAACCAGTCAAGAACAATGCGAGGGACCTGTTTACTTCGTCAGAGTAATTATTTTTACGATTGGTTTTGAATATAAGAGAAGTGTAATCAGGAAATAGAACAATATAGCAATAGTGACTAGTGAAAAATGGCAGACCGTTTATATACACCAAAAATAGAAAAGGACCCAGAATTGATCCTTGTGGCACGCGCATACTCCGATCTTTTCCATTAATATCAACATACTGTATTAGCTCACTAAGATAAGAAGCAACAAGATTAAGCGCTGTACCTGTTAGGCCGTAATGCCTAAGCTTCAACAGAAGTGTACTATGCACCACACAATTAAATGCTTTTGAGAGTTCGCAGAAAACACCAATGGCAAGTTTCCCCAGGCACTATGTGTTTTAGTAGTTTAGAGCCTGCGTCGACTGTCGAATGACCCTTTGTGAATCTATATTGTTCACTGTGCAGTAGATTATTAGAATTAAAATGTGTTTCTAACTCCATTAGTATGGCCTTTTCAAAGATTTTACTAATAGCTGGTAAAATAGAAATAGGTCTAAAAATACTAGGGTCGCTTTTTGAACCGGCTTTAAACAAAGGGATTACTTTACTGTGTTTCATTAAATCAGGAAACACACCGGTATCAACACATCTATCAAATATTGTAGCTAAATGTGGTGTTATTTTAATTATAATGCAATTAATTAACAGAAATACCCATAAATCTGCTGTCTTTTTACAATTAATTGACTTAAATATTTTTATTGTGGAATAGGGGTTTATAAAATTAAAGTAAATTGTACAGTAAACTCTTTCACACTGCTTCTTATAAGTGATGGGGCTTTAGCCGGACATGAGGATATGGGAGCGGATATGGAGCTGGTAGTATTTATAGGTAGTTAAGTTAAGAAATTATTAAATGATTGCGCTAGATCTAAATCGTCAGTTACAATTTTATTACCAACACTTCATTGAAAATTATATTCACGCGGCTTGGCCCGCCCAGATTCAGCATTGATCATGGTCCAAGTAGCTTTAATCTTATTCTCTGCTTGTTTTAAATTTCTACTTAAATGAAAAGACTTGGCAGCAGCACAGGTCTTTTTAAATATTTTGGATAAATTTTTAATATACTGAACAAACTCTGGGTCAAAATTATATTGCTTCATACCAGACAATTCATACAACTTAGCTCAACTTATTTGTATGCCAGTTGTTGCCCAATTACAAAAGCAAATTTTTTTTTTTTTGAAAGTCTTATTTGTGAATATATTATAAAATTCATATTTGATAATGTTAAACACAGACGTGTAAAGGTAGTTCATCTCTAGTTGATATATACATAAAAAAAACTAACAGTCATCCTGTTCCGTTTTAATGATCAAGATTAAAACTACGTTTCTAAAATTAAAACTGTTTATTATTATTAAAAATAACAGGTTATGGGCCCAGTCCACTATATTTTTGCAAAAGTAAAATAGTAAAAGTAAATAGTGAAACATTTGTTAAATCAAAACTAAAGGAAAGTAGTTCAGTATAACCTCAAAACTCGACACGCGTTTTCAATATACTTCATCAGCAAAGACTGGAAGAGAAAACTATCCTACGTGGAGATTTGCAGTGCAAACTTACGTCGAACACGAGGAATTATGGAGTTATGACACCGCGAAACCCGACAAAGAAATTGATTCCAGACTTGACACATAAGCGAAGTCGAAAATTATCTTATTAGTACACCAGAAATGTATTAACCGATGATTATGGCACTTAAAAGCTCCGGAGTGACACTAACAGCTGATTTCGTACAGACCAAGCTTCTGCAAGATGTGAGAAACTCTAAGTCTAGTGCATTGTATGTTAAAAACAAGAGGAATCATTTTGTCAAACAAGCTCAAGATAAAAATAAAACTGGTAAAGGTCCCAGGTGCTATATGTGCAATAAATATGGCCACTTAAGTTAAAATTACCGTAATAAGAAAAAGGAACAGAAGTCTAATGAGAACACTGTTTCTGGTTATGTCGCAGTGTTTTCTACAATAATAAACAACGATAATAATTATTGGCCTCTTGGAGGAGCTCGCTACTTTATTACTTTCATCGACAATTTTACCAGGAAATTATATGTATACTTTATCAAAAGAAGATTAGAAGTATTTCAAAAATTTAAAGTTCCGGGTGAAAATGAACTTGATTTGACTATAAAGACTCTCCGCACAGATAATGGGACTCCGTATTTAAGCAATGAATTTCAAGCTTATCTCAAGAAATCTGGAATTGTACATCAAATCTCTACTCCGTACGCGCCACAACAAAACGGCTTAGCGTAAAGGATGAACCGCACTTTGTTAGAAAGAGCTAAATGTATGTTCTTAAATGCAAAACTGCAGAAACATTATTGGGCAGAAGCTGCGTTAACTGCAGCTTACATCACAATAGATGTCTAACAAGGGGTTTAGCCCTTTTAACACCGGAAGAGATGTGGAGCGGTAAAAAGCCAGATATCACACATATGAAAATCTTTGGTTGTAAAGCTATGGTACATGTTTCAAAAAAAAAAAAACATTTAAGAAGTGGGACTCTAAGGCAAACAAAATGATATTTATTGGGTACAGTGAACAAACCAAAGGATATATATTTAGATCCCAAAACAAGAAAAATCACTGTAAGCTGAGATGTGGTTTTTCTAGAAAGCTCAGTGAAAAAAAATTCTGCCATGGTACCATTATCAAAATCAGCCCCTGTGAAGATATTTCTATAAATATAGAAACTATTTCTGATAGGAACACAACTTTTCAGAGTTTATCTGAAAGCATCGAAGATACTAAAGATGAATCCAGTGATGATTTCTACTTAGATGAAGGATCTTTATATGAACCAGAGATAAATATAGGTCACACAGAATTAATGTCAAAAGTAACTACAAGATCTAAAGCAAGATTGTGTAAAATGCAAGGAAATACCTATATGTGTACAAAAGAAATTGTAGGACAAGAAAATGTCCCACAAACATATTATGATGAAGCAATATCTAATGAAAATGTGAATGCTGCCAAATGGAAGCAATCTGTTGAGGAAGAGCTACAGGCACATGCAAAGAATAAAACTTGGCATTTAATTAAGAAACTTATAGGAGTGTGGGTGATTTAGAATAAAAGATGAGCCATCTGATCCGCTCCATAAGTCAAGATTATGTGCCAAAGGATGTAGTTAAAACAAGGCATTGATTATAAAGAAATATACTCTCCAACAGTGAGATATGATTCAGTACGAGTTTGGATTTCAGAGGCAGCACAACATAATTTGAATATTATTCAGTTCGATGTCAAACTGCATCCTTATATGGTGATGTCAAGAAAGACATTTATATGACACCGCCTGAAGGATTGGATGCCAATTCTAATTCTAAACTCAATCGTTTTCTTTATGGTCTTAAACAAGCACCACGGCGTTGGAACCAAAAGTTTGACACCTCACTGAAGAAATTTGGTTTCAACAATAGTCATGCTTATAGGTGTTTGCATGTTGGAAATGTAAACAGCATCAAAGTTTATTTATTATTGTATTTTGATGATGTGCTTCTACTTTCAAAGTCAATAGATTAATTAAATACACAAAACAAAATTTCCCAATAAAGCAGTGTTATCCAAAGAACTTTGTCGGATTACAAATTGAAAAATCTGAAGGATGTATCTTTATTCATCAGTCAAAATATATTGAGAGACTATTGTATAAAATATAACATGCAAGATGCTTACTGCAATAATATTCCAGTAGACCACACTGGAAAAGAAGTACTGAAGAAGAAGAATATTCCATACCGAGAGGCAGTTGGATCACTTATACATCTGGCTGTGGTAAGCAGACCCGATGTCATGTATGGAGTTAGTCTGGTGAGTCGATATCTTAATTATTTTGATGACTCTCTGTGGAATGTCGTCAAGAAGATAATGAAATATTTAAAGGAAACCAAAGACTATGGTCTGTTTTACTCATCATCTCAGCAAAATAAAATTGATGCTTACAGTGATGCAGATTATGCTAAAGACACTACCACTAGAAAATCATTAACTGGGTGTGTTCATTAAAAATGGAGCTGCAATAACATAGGCAACACAAGGTCAGCATAGTGTTGCCTTATTCACTACGGAAGCGGAATTTATGGCTGTTTGTTCTGCGACAAAAGAAGCTTTGTGGTTAAAAATAATGTTACTAGATATTGGTTAATTTAATCAGGATTATGTTTAAATATTGACAATCAAAGTGCAATCTGTTTAAATAAAAATGTAGCTATCACAAACGTTGTAAGCACATTGATGTTAAGTATAATTTCATCAAAGAAAAGTATAGTGAAAAACAAATAGATTTAAAATATGTTTGTACTAGGGAACAATATGCTGATATATTTACTAAGGCTTTGCTTAGAGATAAATATCAATATAAGGTAAATAATATCTTAGGTCTAAAATTGGTGTTAAGAAATTAAAATTGTTTGTTAGTACTGTATAAAACTTAATATTAACTTTGGTCAGAGTTTGTTAACTTTGTTGTGTTTTAAATCTATATTTTTGGAACAGAGTTCAGATTGTTGTTTATGTTCTAAAATTAAATATGTATTTAAGTGAAAGGGTTCAAATTTAGTGAGAGTGTTGAAATTAGAAAATTGAACCCTAGTTTACCGACTCATATTATTATAATGAATACATCTCTAGTTGATATATACTTACCATTAACCAAAAAAAAAAAACTAACAGTCATCCTGTTCCGTTTCAATTACCAAGATTAAAACTACGTTTCTAAAATTAAAACTGTTTAGTCTTATTAAAAATAACACCACTGTATGAATAGGAAAAGTGACTTTCTGTCCACAGTGATCGAAAGTTAAATAACTCAATATGACCTCGTTATAATAGCTACAGTTGCAAAAAATATTATCTAAGCTTGTGGCAGAATGTGATGTGATCCTTGTTAGTGCGCTCAACAAATGCTTTCAAATTAAATGAGTTAAATAAAGTACATAATCTAATACACACAGGTGACTGTTCAAGTATATTAATGTTAAAATAGCCACATACTATTACATGCTTTTTAACATAGCTTAAAACGTTTAGTACATCTTTAATTATAGTCTCGAAAAAATAAAGTTTGTTTGTGGTGGACGGTAAACACAAACAAGAATATGCTTCTTTAATTCTACACAAGAGAGTTGTACAGTACGCTCGACAGAACGAGCTACGTTATATTTTCGTTCTTTACTATTCACACTATTAGAAACAAAAATCATAGAGCCATCATGTATAACTTTCTTCCGTAAGAACATGCTTACCATACTATACTGTTCATTATTAAAAATCAGTACATGGTTCTTTAACCAATATTCTGTGACCCAAAAAATATCAACATGGTGGGTTTTTGAAAATAATTCTATGTCCTGAATCTTGCCAGATAAGCCCTAAATATTTTGATGTACTATGGTTAGACCATATGTTTGCCTGTCTGTTGTCTCATTTACTAGTTTAAACTAGGAGTCCTTGAAGAATTGGAAGAACTAAGAGATTGCTGTGATACACTAATTGTACCAGGGTCAGCGTATGTATTAAATGCTAATAATTAAGCAATTTGTCGCTTATATAAAAAGACAAATACATAGTATTTTTGTTAAAATGTAGATATTGGTTACGTTTACTGAAATGTTGCGTTGTTTAATAACATATTCAAGCTCTGTAAGTGCTTGTTGTGTATATCAGATACTGACTATGAGTAAGGTAAGACCACATATAATAAATTTACAACCTACTTTTTCATTTAATGGATATCGTAGACTCTGTTAAAATAAAATATTTCTCTTGGTGACTGAGAAGCTTTCAGCATATAATACTATAACTGTAGATTGATCATCATAAATAATGCTATTTGATACTAATTAAACTACTACACTTTGCTCCCGGTGAAACAATAATTTGTAACCATAATTCATATTCTGTCTTGCTACTTGGGCTACTTCCACATATTTACTATTTAATACCTTCTGTACTCCTGGTATTTTATGAGCATACTGCGGTGCTCTTAAAACTTATTGCTGAACCGAAACAAAACGATGGTGCTAATGCAGAAATCTAAAACTTTATTCTCTAGGAGTTAATAGTCAAGATTCCAGAAACGTGACGCTGTTGGAGAAGCACTCGGAGCAAGTGTCACGACTAAGAAGTGAAAAATGAGATGCGAATTCTCGTGGTTGGTTAAACTTCATTGTTGTTTTATGCTCAAGTATTTTTTCAAGTTCCATAATCATTATTTTTGTGTTGGCCGTCTTGGTTTGTCTATGCTTCTACGTAAATACTAGGGCTTCCAATCGGTATTGCGAAATCCCGCGGGCTTTGCGTTAATGTGTTACTCCGTAGTCCCTACGGAGTAACACCTTTTTGATTGGATCTATGGAACAGATGATGAAGACCACAAATGACGAGCGGAACTACTGAATATTTCATGGTTTGTGATTCAATAACTTCAAACATGGTAATGTACTCAATATAAATTTAAGACGAGAATAACATGCAGTAGCATGTTATTCTCGTCATACTACTATTGGTTACTTAATGTTATAGAGCTGATGGTGAACATTTCATGTGAATTAACAGACTTTGACATAAGCCTATTGTAACTTAGGTGAATTACCAACAAACCTACTAAAAGGTTAAAAATAAAAAAAACCTTTTATCCTATAGCCTTCCTCGATAAATGGGCTATCCAACAATAAAATATTTTTTCAGTGCAGCCCAGTAGTTCCTGAGATTATCGCATTCAAACAAACAAACAAACTCTTAGGGGTATGAAAAATAGATGTTGGCCGATTCTCATAGATACCGGATAAGCACAAAAAAATTCATCAAAATCGGTCAAGCCGTTTCGGAGGAGTATGGCAACGAAAACTGTGACACGAGAATTTTATATATTAGATATATATATTTAGGGTTCCATAGCCAAAATGGCAAAAACGGAACCCCTTATAGTTTCGTCATGTTCGTCTGTCCGTCTGTCTGTCTGTCTGTCCGTCCGTATGTCACAGGCATTTTACTCAAAGACTACTCAATGAATCTTGATGAAATTAGGTGAAAAGGTGTATTGTAACAGCCGCTACTTAGTTTGATAGCTAAATAATAATAATAAATATTTTTAGGGGGAGCACTCCATACATGTAACAGAAGGTGAAAAAAAAAATCAGCAAATATCAACGTATGGCACATCATTCGACAGGTCTTTCAAAAACATTTTGAGGTTTCTAATTATCTTTTTTGATTGAGTGATTATTTTTGAAAATAATCGCTACGAAACCTAAACCTTTGGTGAAACCAAAAAATATGGAAAAAATCACAAAGATAGCGCTTAATAAATACTTTAAATAAAAATTATTTCGGATAAGAACGGATATACCGTCATTGAGTTATTGGTCGTCCGGGATCCCGTCGGAAAAAAATAGTTTAATCCCGTAGATACCGGGATTGAAGTCAAGCTGCGGGATTGAAAGCCCTAGTAAATACCTATCAGTAAACAATCCACTCATTCCAAGAAAGACCTTTAAATAGCCGGTAAAGAGATTAATTAGACGTAGTTTAGCAATAACGGTCATTTCCACAAAATTATCAGGACCAAGTGGATCCTGAAGTATGCTTTGTCTTACTCGATGTGGAATCATTCGTAACGGAACAAAATAAAGTATATTTACTAACAAAAGTACCTACTAAACTCCTTAGTACATTGCCAACTGGCGTAAAATTATTGCTTGCAATCAATCGAATCTTTAAGATTTGTCTCAAATTTGATCTTATCCTTAGATTGGATTTCTGGTTCTTGGATGAAAATAATGTACTTACTTCTATTTATTACTCATTGCGGGGTTTGTAATTATGGTTAAAATACATTAATATAAATAAACACAAAACAAGCGAAAGATCAAAGAATAATAGAACTTACAGGACAAATATAAGAAACAATAAAATCAAATAGGTACGTAACAAAGACAAGATTCCTGTGTCAGCAAAACTGCTACGAAAATGTAGTGGTTGAGAAAATCAAATGGAATAGACAAGTGCATGGGAGATAACAATGTCACAACACAGAGGAAATTAAACGCAACTGAAACTAAGCTAGAGAAATTTGGATTGGACCAATTTAGTTTCTACTTTGTGTTATTTCTTGTGAATGAATAAATAAAAAACAAAGTAAATGTCGCTGAAGTATCAGATAAACAAATTGAAAGACACATTTTTCTTTACAAAGCATTTGGAAAACTTAGTAGACAATGCATGATCTGCACAAGTTAGTGGGATTTCATGTATTATGTTCTAAATAACAACCACGCTAATGCTTATGCTAAAAACAATGCTAATGCTAACGGTACTCGTACGTAAGCAAACCCACCTGCAAGATAATTATTTTGACCCACGCTCTAAAGTTCCCAGCGCATTGACTTACTAATTGCCTGAAACTTCCAAGCCGAGTGTTTGTTGAACACGGCTACGTACTTAAAGACTTAAACGTTTTTATTCGATTCAAAATACGAGTCTCATGTTAGTTACAACGCGACATACTTCACTGAATCTGTTGGTTTTGAACAAGCTTTGTTGGTGCTTATCTACGGTATGTGTTCTCGTTTGAAACAGAGTTTGAACCTAATAAAATATTAATTCTCTTTTAAAGGAGCTCACGTTTTAAATTTATTATTGCAATCAATAACAACATGGTTAGATTTCTTGAAATAATAATAATAATAACTCAACTCTATCGTGCCTTACCCGGACGGCCCAAGGGAGGTCGCCAGAGCTTGTATGCTCGGGGGTGGAAGTTTTTGTATGCATTTTTAAGAGCATAACTACGGGGAAACCCGCTCACGGGCCTTCTTCGTGATGGTGAAACCGGCGCCGCACCGCTCGACACCCCAAGCTGCTCACACCCATGTTGCTCCCTGTTGCCTGTTTGCCTGAGGCAGCCAGAAGGGGGTCCATCTAGTGAGTGGCGAGTCACCGCCTGCCCATTTGTCCGTGTGTTTTTACCATGTGTTGCGGGGCAGACGCCATAGTCCTTCCATAGTACCAGCTAACCGCCGCTAACACATCACCTCCAAAACCCAGTTTCGTAGTTACCCCTTTTTTTACAATAGTTTTTACACTAACCGGGGATTGTCGTTAAGTACATTTCTAAAGTGTATACAGCGATAATCGCCGGTTTGTGTCACATACCCTAAGATTAAAGGGTCTAACGGGCCTTCGGCCCCACGTACGCCCCCTAAATGACCGGGACTCCATAGTACAGTGATATGGAAACGACATACGTATTAATAATAAATTATTCATGAAAGTTAAGGTACAATAAACTTATTATTAGGTACATTTAAATAAATATCAAACAGCACAGTTGAGTATTTGCCTGAACTAGGTAGAAGGCTAGAAAGTAAAGTAATCAAAAAAATACTCTCCGAAACTAAAACTAAATTAATAACTAAAAATAACTATAATACTGCTAACTGCTAAACCCTGCTACTTGGTTATAACTTTAATGAAATGGGAATGAACACCTTTTTGTCTAAGTTTAACAAGGTTTTCTGTCAAAGTTTTAAGAAGAGAAAGGTGAAGGTAAATATTAAGTCGAAATCGAGTTTAAAATGGGTCACAAAAGGAATTAAAGTAGCTAGTAAAATGAAATGGGTATTATGTGTTGGTAAACTGAAAAGCTGCCACACATCATTGATTAATTATAGGAAAAACTATACTAAAACCTACAGAAAAGTGTTGTTGAATGCTAAGAAATTAGCGGTTCAATCATCATTAGCTTGTTCTAAAAACCTTTCAAGGGATGTTTGGAACATCGTTAATAGACATAGAAATAAAGATAGTAAAAAAAGTAGCCCGCTTATAATAAACATTGGAGATCGTGTAACAGCTGATCCGAAAGTTATTGTTAACACATTTGCTACGCATTTCAATAGTAACTGTAAGGCAATTGCCACTAATCGCAGTTTGGCATTGCAAATTCTTAATAAAAACACGAAAAGAGTTGCAAGGGATATGTCTGTTGATCTTATCACACCAAAAGAAGTTTATGATGTTGTTAGGACAATGGAATCGAAATTATCCTGTGGATACGATGATGTTCCAATAACTGTTATTAAAGAAAATATTGATCTGTTAGCGTAACTATTGTCTGTATTTTATAACAATTGTATGAATGAGGGAATATATCCTGAGCAATTTAAATTGCTAAAGTAGTTCCGGTCCATAAAAAAGGTAGTAAATTAGATGTGAACATGTATAGACCTATATCACTTCTACCTACAATGTCAAAAATTTTGGAAAAGCTTTTGAAAAACAGACTACTTAGACATCTTAATCTAAACAGAATTATTAACATGCGACAATTTGGATATCTTAAGAAAATAGGAACAGTAGATGCAATCGATAATTTAATTAATGACATAGTAACTAAATTGAATAATAAGGAGAAGGTAGCAGGTATTTTCCTCGATTTTAGTACAGCTTTTGATACTGTTAACCATGAGCTACTAATCGCTAAACTGAAACACTATGGTATTCGAGATATCAATAAAAAAATGTTCAGCTCTTACTTGGAGAATCGTAAAATATTTGTTGAAATTATTGCTGATGACATAAGACAAATTGGTGACACAGAACACATCTGCAAGAAGTCTTTTAAGTCTGATCTTGTAGCTGTGAATACAGGTGTTCCTCAAGGATCTATACTGGGACCAATTCTTTTTATATTATTTAACAATGATTTAATTGATTATATAAATGACATAATACCAAATTCAATTCAATTAACTGTTTTTGCAGATGACACGAATGCTATAGTATCAGCTAATGACATAAGTATCCTAAACTCGAGAGTAGACGAATCTTTAAAGGCTTTTCTTGACTGGTTTACTATTAATGGACTTATTATAAATATTAAGAAAACAAACTTACTTTTGTTTAAAACTACCGCCAAAAACACTGATCAGCTTCATAACATAATGAACGGTACCGTTATAGACACTACAGCAGTTGTAAGATTTCTTGGAGTACGCATAGACTCTCTACTAAATTGGAAACATGAACTGGAATATGTTGAGAGCGCTATTAGCTCGTCATGCTATGTTCTCAGAAGTTTGAGAGACGAAATAAAAATTGAACAACTCAGGGCAGTGTACTATGCGCTTATAGAGTCAAGGCTAAGATATAGTATTCTTTTCTGGGGTGGTAGTTATGAATATAACATTGAAAAAGCGTTTGTCTCGCTAAAACGGGCGATCAGAACCATGGTACGTATAGAGCAAGCAGAGTCCTGTAAACAGCACTACAAACATCTTAAAATTCTAACTGTCCCAAGTTTGTATGTAATGGTTTTAATGACGACCTTCGCCAAAAATATACATAACTATGAGAGTCATGAGGACAGACAAATACGCGAGAAGACAAGTCGTCTGGATGTGCAGTCAAGTATAAGGCCTACCTTAAATATAGTTAAACACTGCTCAACATACAATTCAGTCAAAATATTTAATAAACTTCCATTAGAACTAAAAAAGTCTCTGTATGAAGTTAATTTTAAAACTAAATTGAAGGCGTTTCTTATAGAAAAATGTTTATACCGCATAAATGATTTATAAGGGGCAGCGACAGCAATTCTATAAATTATTTTAAACGTATGATTATTATGAATGCAATGTAAAATAAATTTTTAATGTATTTTTATTGTCAATTTAATTGTTGTTATTATTATGAATGTTTAATCTGTGTACTAATTGCTAATGTAATTACTTGTTATTATTATGATTATGAATGCAATTTAAAATCAATATTTAATCTAGTTATAAGTTATTTTCAAACACAATATTGTATTGTTCATGAAATAAATAAATAAATACTAGAAAATACTAAGAAATAAATTAACATTTATGAAAGTAATTCTTAGAGTAAGTGACAAAAATTGGATTTATTTATTTTAGTACTAGTATATAAGTCCTCCGTCTGTTCGCTTTTTACTATTAAAATCATATAGGTATTTATAACATATATATCACCTAAATGATTTTATATTACTTACTATTCGATTTAATATATTATACAAAAAAGGGCCTATAAAATTCAAAAAACCTGTTTAAGAACGTACAGCTTGAGGTGGAATCAGATGTGCAGACTATATCTTTTCGTCTCTTGTTAGTTATGTCAGTACTAAAGGTAAGTAGCTTTTGTTGTTTTAAATTATATTGACTATAAAAAGCTGGCGAACAATCAATACCTTACAGCATTTATACAGGAGGTAGGTGGGATATAGGAAAGGTCGAAAAGTAGCTACTTTTAAAATGGCTCTCTGTGCTCTTTCAAGAGGCAAACTAACAGTTTTCAGTGCTCCTCCCCATGAAACTACTGAACTGACTACATACTGAATGATGGACTGACACAGGGCCTAATACTTGTATAATTAATTTGAAATCTACGATGGTACACAGTTTTTTAAAGACAGGTATATTAATTTTCTGACTCTAGTCACTAAATTTTCTATGTGTTTCTTGAATGACAATGTGTAATCGATGATAATACCGAGATATTTTATGTTGCTTAATATAATAGGAAAAATATATGTGCAAATAAATGTGGGTCATCGTCGCTGTGGCATGACTGTCGAATGGAAAAGTGGATGTATTTTGTGTTATCAGCGTTGAGTGTTAGTAAATTATGTTATGTTAGCTGTTTCATCAGCATAAGATATTATCTTGCCATGACCTATATTGATATTGCAAACTTAATTTATGTAAATCTATACATATATAGTCACTTGTCCTGACTGACTAACTGACTGACTGACTGGTTCATCAACGCAGAGCCTAAGCCGCTAGGGTAACAAACCTGAAATTTTAGCAGCTGATGCCTTTTATGTTGTAGGGATCCACTAAGAAAGGATTTTAAAAATTCGTCCTCTAGGGGGAGTAATATAGGAGTTGCAAGTTTGTATGAAACTCCGTAAGTTTTGAAGTTAGATCGATGAAATTCCGTATTTAGTTTTTTCGTTTACAATAATGAAACGCATGTTCTAGCGTTCGAAATTCAACCCCTAACAGGGTAAAATAGGGGTTGCAGTTTTATGTAAAACACCGTCACAAGATAGTGTGAAACTTCGTTAGTTTTAAAGTTAGATCTGTGAAATTTTGCATTTGGATTTTGGTTTCAATTAAAAATTATATAGTTCATAGTTTATAGAAAATTAAGCCCTAAGGGGTTAAAATAGGGCTTGCAAGTTTGTATTAAACTCCGTCAGTATTGAACTTACATCTGTGAAATTTTATATTTGGCTATTTCATTTAATATAAATAAACACATGTTTCTGCGTTTTTGGAAAATCAACCCCCTGAGGGTAAAATAGGAGTCGCAAGTTTGTATAGTACTCCGTTATTTTGAAGTTACATCTGTGAAATTTCGTATTCGGCTTTTTGACATAAAATAAAAAACACGTTTTTCAGCGTCTTTGGACAATCACCCCCTAACGGTGTAAAATAGGGGTTGCAGGTTTATGTAAACTTTTGCCACAAGATTGTATAAACTCCGGCGGTTTTGAAATTAGTTGTGCGAAATTTAGTACTTGGCTTTTTCGTTTAAAATAAATAAACACATGTTTTAGCGTTTTTGGAAAATTAATTCATAAGGGGCTATAATAGAGGTTGCAAAACGTATTGAACTCCGTCAGTTTTGAAGTTAGATTTGGGAAATTTTGTATTTGGCTTCGTGGCTATAAATAAGGATACACGAGTTTTAGCGTTTTGATCGCAAGAGATGAATCAACCCTTCAGGGGGTAAAATCCACTGCGCGGGCTAAGCCACGGGCGACATCTAATAAGGAATAAAGTAGGCCCTAAAATACTAAACTGAAATGTTGGCGATGCCAGTCACGATAGCTATTAAGTAGTAATGTGACGGTAGGTTATTCAGTTAATTCATTCTTCGCAAACTTATGTTTTGTGGAAGCTTTGAAATTATAAAACTTGACGCCCTGTCTATGTGTTTCATAGTGTAATAGTTGCAGCACCTTACCGACTTTATAACTATACAATTTATTGTAAAAATTGGCATTTAAAAAAAAGTGGTCATGAGTGTTATTTATTGCCAAGTTATTTTCTCACGGCTTTGCTCTAGCGAACTTGGCATTAAATGTAGAATTTTTCATTGTCATTATATTTCAAATTTTGTCTAACGTTCAAAAGCTTTGTATTTTGTAACCTAAGTGAATAAAGTTCTTTTACTTTGTATCATGAATATCAAATGACTTTTGTAATATTATTGCCGTTCAGTTGAGTGTATGATTTAAATGTCTAGTCACAATACGCGTGCATTGTGACAGAATTAACATTTTGTAAAATTGACATTTGTACTTATTCATATTTTAGAAATCTATTTTAGATAACGTTAACATTTCATGAAGTTTATAATTATATATTTAAACAGAAAATTCTTTACAGCAGTTAAATACTAAATTGCTTAGACATTAGTCAAAAACCGGCCAAGTTCGAGTAGGACTCGCCCACTGAGGGATCCGTACAAAATTATAGGTGTGTAAATAGTTCGGGAATGTATATCATACACCGCACTGTGTCACACTCGCTTTTGGCTGGTTTTTTCCTTTTGTGGTACGGAACCCCGAGAGAGAGAGAGAGAGAGAGAGAGAGAGAGAGAGTTTCATTGCTGAAACTATATATACAGTAATATTATGTGGCGACTATAATATAGACATATTAATAGATAATAAAACCACTAGGGAACTTTTGCAACTATTTTATTGGTAAAATTTAAAAGTAGCAATCAAAAAAGCAACGAGACTAAGTAGTTATACCTGCCTTGATAATATCTTTCACAATATCTCACGCTATCAATGTTCAATTATTGAGCTAGCCTTATCTGATCACACCACACAAATACTAAGTTTCTTTGTTAGAATAACTAATAGTATACCTTTCTGGTGATAATGTAACGAGGCGCGACTATTCTAACGAAAATATAACAAAATTTCAAAATTGACTGAAACAGCTTAAATTCTCTAATGTCTTTGATGCAAATAACCCAGACACAGCCAACAGTATATTCTTGTAAAACTACAGACTATTCTACAACTTATGTTTCCTAGAAATAAAAAATAAAAATACACTGCACAAAACATCGAGATGGATCTCCCGTGGCATCAAGATATGTAGTAAACATAAAACACAGCTCTTATGGCGGGCTAGGTTCTCCAGAGATCCCAAACATAAATTACGATATAACAACTACGTGAAAAGGTATATAAAAAAATCATTAGCCTAACACAGAAAGCTCAAAACAACCATTATATAAATACATCAGAGAATAAATCAAAAGCCACATGGAAAATAATTAAGGAAAATAAATTGAATTGCCTAGTAGAGGGAATAGATCAAATTAAACACAATGACAAAGTAATTACACAATGATAAAGCATTTACCAATCATTTCATAGATCAAGTTAAACCTAATAAACTAAATGTATATAAACACACAGTGACACGTAATAATCCAAATTTAATATTTATATCACCAATTAACACTTAATATCATTATAAATTTAAAAAACACTAACAGTACTGATATTGATGGAATAATAACAAATATTATAAGAAGAACCTCACATATTATCGCACCAGTCCTAACATTTATTATTAATTTTACAATAGAGAGTGGTTTGTTCCCATCAAAACTAAAGACATCAATTGTAAAGCCAGTGTTTAAAAAAGGTGACAAGAACCGAATAGCGGTGAGAAGACCGATAGCCATAATACTTGTATTTGCGAAGGTGTTTGAAAAAGTCATGCACAAGTCCCATGACTATTTTGAAAAACACTAATGGATTTAGAAAAAAAAATAAAAAAAACATAATTCAAGCGATTTATGACATGCTAAGCAAAGTAATCACTAATGTTGATAAAAGAGTGCCTGTATCAGCCATGTACATGGACCTAAGTAAAGCATTCGATTTTGTGGACCATCAAATATTAATGAGTAAATTGTATACATATGGCATTAGAGGCAATGTATATAATTTAATAAAATCATGTCTTGTGGATAGACAGCAAGTAACACAAATTGGTAAAATTAGTGTAGAGTCAAAAACTGAAATAGTACGTACATCAATGACTAAGAAAATTATAAACGGTGTGCCACAAGGGACAGTGATGGGACCTCTCTTATTTCTAGTCTATATAAATGATATTCCGAAAGCTGTAAATCATCAATGAAACTTTGTTTGCAGATGACATCACAATCTTATTTGAGGGGCGTGAAATTACTAAATATGAATCAGAAATAAATAACACATTACACAAGGTAGTTGATTTGCTGAAGAATAATAATATAAATATAAACTTTACAAAGACTAATATCATGCATTTTAGACAAAGAGAAAATAAAAATGTTATTAAGCTTTTTATATCTTATCTTGGACAAAGAATAGAAGAAACAAATTGTACAAAGTTTTGAGGAATACACATTAACAGTAACATGACATTCCATACCCATATTAACGACATTATAAATAGAACATCACGATTTTAATATGTCTTAAATATGATGAATAAGAAAGTCAATCAACAGGCTGTAATATCTGCATATCATGCATACGTTGAGTCAGTTTTAAAATACGGAGTTATATTTTGGGGAAACTCAACAGGCAAGGAGCAAGTATTCATAGCACAAAAAATGTGTATACGAGCAATATGCCACCTACAAAAAACAGAGTCATGTAAACTATATTTCATCCGCCTAAAGCTACTCACATTTCCTTCGACATATATATTTATGAAATTGCTAAGTTTGTCTGGACTAACTCGAACCTATTCCAAAAAACAAGTAGGAAACGCAACAAATCACGCCTGTGCATAGTACCTTCTCGAACAGCACAGCATAGTAGTGTATTGTGTATGGCAGTAAAGGTATATAACAAATTATCAACATTTATAAAATAATCACTAAATGCAAACAGCTTTAAGTCTAATCTCCGTAATTTTCTGATCAAAAAATCCTACTACTCGATAAATAAATTTTGAACTGATATTAATACTGACATGATATTGTAATCAAAATATAATACAATATACGATTTTGTGATACACTTTTATATTAAATTATTGTAATACCTACTATCATATTATGTAATAAAAATGTTTGTAATTTCTGTAATAGTTAATAGTACCTAATAGTTTTCATTGAAATAATTTGCCTAATAACTCGTAATTAGATATTTCTCAAAATTTGCACACCATTGTCATGGTAAAATACAGATAATGGACTATTAATTTTTGTAACATCAGCATGTAACCTGTATTTAGCAAATAAATGAATTTGTATTTGTTCAGATTTTTGACGACATTGGGCCTGCACATTACTTTTTGTAATTTTTAAAGCATGTTCAGGCCCCTGCATGGTCTTATGGTAATCAGCTGTGGGGCTGTACTATTCAGAACAATCGGCAGATAATCCAAAAGTTCCAAAATAAAGTACTCAGAGGCACAGTAAGTAGGCGGACATGTCCCGGTGCTGAAGTTGGTAACGGCTTAGGGTTCAAGTCCCGCCTAAGTTGAATTTTTCCTCCATACATTTAAATTTTATGTATTAAATTAGCATAAAACTAGCCTACTAGGCCTAGCGTCATGAAAAATCTGTGTTTAAATGGTTTCTGCAACGAAACTCACAGGACCGCACACGTTCCTTGGGAACGCAGTGGATGACGTCACGATTGCCATAAAATCGTTTCATATGGAGACTGAATTCGACTTTGGTTTTGGTACCCCTAAGTTCGCGGGTTCACGTCCCACTTGAGACGATTTTTTCCGCCATGGGTACACGTAGGTACAATCAATAATTTTTAATCGTAATCATGATAATCAGTCAAGCGGCTAGTACCTATTGACTGATCATCATGATTGCGATTAAAAGTTGACTTAACTGGTTTGAACAAATCGTGTTATTAAAACCTGTGATAATTAATTACACTGAAAATTGTGTTTATCATTAATCGTCGCTTATTAAATCGACCTTTTTGAGATAATGGCGTATACCTACATACATCCTAGTAAAATATAAGTTATCGATCATTTCTCGTAAACTGATTGGGAAAGCTTATCATAAGAGTGTAGTTTATAATACTAAGTCATTATTTAAGATGGCAATCAGTCTGCGAGATAAAAAAAAAATATAGTAAGAAAAAATATTTAGATTTGTTGATTAAAAATACTGTTTTTTTTTTTCAATTTTGAAATTAAAATAGTTGCTTAAATATATATATTTATTGAAAAATGGTTATAACAAGATATATAATTTTTAGGTGTTGTCTTTCTTTCTTCATGTGAATAAAGAAAGACAACATCTAAAAATTAAATATTATAATAATAATGATTTTAGTTGGGGGGGGGGGGGGGGCGTGGATGCCAATCATCTCACCCGATACTACCTTAGGCCTCATTGCATTAGGCGTTGAGCGGCATGGCCCGCACATAATTCAAACATATGGCGTTGTATGAGTGCGTTCACGGAGAAGCAATTCTACACGCGTTTGTTTGAAATGGAGCGTTTTTTTGCGGCAGAGCCCGCGGCATTTATCGCGGCGGTGCACGCGATGGTGCATGCGGCGGCGCACACGTGGCACACGCAACGGCAATTCTCGATGAAGCGATGCCCGCGTCGAAACCTTCTGCCAGTTTGGAAATCGCATAACCCAGACTCAACTTTTTTTTTTAAATAAAACTCTTTGTTTAAAAGTCAATTATTTTATACCATTCCATATTATAATTTAATAATATTCTATGTTAAAAAGTGAATTATTTTGTATTTTGCGTGCGCCGCAGCGATGCCCACCGCGTGCGACGCAGCGATAGCCGCCGCGTGCTTTGCTAAACACAAATATATTGCCTTATGTTTGTGTTTACGCGGGCGATGATAAGTGCCGCTTCACGCGGCGCCTCTTCGTAAACAGAAATAAAAAACTGGGCAAGAGCATGTCGGACCATGCTCAGTGTAGGGTTCCGCAGCCTTAAATGATTGCATCAACAGAAGACCGTATGTTCATGGCAATTACGCCCTCTTGTGAGAAACGCAGTTTTTCGGCAATAACTCAATGACGGTATATTCAATCATGTCCGAAATAATTTTAGTTTAAAGCATTTATTAAGCACTACTATTGTGATTTTTTTTCATATTTTTTGGTCACACGGTTCAAAAGTTAAGAGGGGGGGGGGGGACAATTTATGCAACTTTCGGAGCGATTATTTTTAAAAATATTCACTCAATCAACAAAAGTTTATTACCTTAAAATGTTTTTGAAATATCTGTCGAATGATGTGTCATAGGTTGATGATTGAAAAAATTAAGCATTAAAAATTTCAGCTTCTGTTATATGTATGGAGTGTTCATCAATATTCATTAAGTAGTCTTTGAGTAAAATGCCTGTGACATACGGACGGACTGACATACAGACAGATAGACAGACGGACATGACGAAACTGTAAGGGTTCCGATTTTGCCATTTAGGCTACAAAACCCTAAAAACGTACAACGCAACGTGAGACGCCACGCCACACGCGACGCTCGACGCCCCGCGTCTACGAAAACAAGGCTTTACATATATCGCGCGACGGGGATGGGGACGGGGGGTGCAAATCAATTTAGCGCCCCTTGCAAATAAATTTAGCGCCCTGCCCTACATTCCTTAGCCCCCTGACTTACGGGCCGGCCCTGCCGATGGGGTCAAAAGTCACGTTCTTATCATACCTACCCACCCTTTTCTTTGCATCCATATTAAGTACTGAAGCGTTGTAAATTCCATTGCCTGCTACCATTATTAATAAATGTAAGTAGGTATATTTGATGAGTTACATTCGATACGTCATTTTTTTCATTCACATCTACTGATATGATTTAACATTTGTTTTCATGATCAACAGAGGAAGATAAGATTGACTGGCACACAAAAACATAGATTTAGCAAATTATATTAACAAATATCTTTAAATATTGACATTATCTAATATTTATATATTACGTCATTTATAGATGTAAAGTACCTACCAAAATGTAAATAAGTACCTATAAAAAATAATTACGCAATCATAATTTTCAGATTATTGATAACGTTATCCTACGTAAAAACCCAATAAACATATCAACATTGTTTTTTTCTTTTTCTGGTGGCAGAAGATATAAATTCAAATAATCGTCAGTACGGGAGATATGGCAAGATGTTATAAGTAAGTTTTGAGGGATTCACTGGTTGTAACACCTATTGTTTTTCAATTATTTAAATCAGAATCAGATTTGTTTTATAAAATATAGGTACAATGTAAGTTTAAATTTAAAAAAAACCCGCTCAAGTGCGAGTCGGACTCGCGCACTGAGGGTTCCGTACTAACTTAGAAGTACGTAAATAGTTCGATCAACACAGAAATCTATCTAGACACACGGCCCTGTATCAACCAAATTGAAAAAAGCCGACCGTGGTTACACGAAGTATGTAGTATTCATTCTGCAACTCGGCATTGCACTCTGAAATGCATTCCTGCAACTCGGCGCTGCATTCTGAAGTGCATTCCTGCAACTCGGCACTGTCCCCTGACCGGTACTAGTTGATAAAACTTAGTTTCTAAATTGAGTCGCAAATAACAAATTATTTAACAATAAAACAAAAATTTAAATGTATAATAGGACTTATCAAAAGAATTTAATTTCCAGTCAAATTTCACTTCTGTTATTAACGAAACCTTGGCATAATTTCACATTTTTGTTTTTAACGGAATCTCTGTAACGAAACAATATTGAAAGATTTAACTTATATCAGACAACTCACACAATACCATCTGACCTCAAACTGAGGAGATCCTCTACTATGGCAACCAGAGAAACTGATACTCGTAAACATACTTATATAGTTCTAAATACATACATCAAATCAATCAAAAAATCTTTACTCAAAGCAAAATACTACACTTGTGAAAAGCCTATATTCTACATGTAAGTATACATACTACATGCCTGTTCGTAAGCTTTAGGTAAAACCAGCGAAAGGAATAAGCCAATAAAAGCTCGCGGCCACTCTTTTCAAATTGCCGATGATTACAATATTTGTTTGTTAAGAAACTGTACACTTATATGTAGGTAAGCCACCATTATATTATAGGTACACCATATTAGAGGACTGGTGCAAAGGCAAGATATAAAATTATATTATAAAAAGGAGTGAAGACTTGAGATTCAATATATCAACCTTAATGGGTTAAATAGTAGAATATACTTATCCTAAATTGGAATCGAATCCACAACCACGAGATTAGCAGTCAGGGTCACTACCGCTAGACCAACAGGCCAGTAAATTTATCACGTTATTTTCACACTAAATTTCTTCCAAAATTATAGGCTTAGTAATTTCAAAGAGAAAGGGTGTCAATTTTCATGAACTTTCTTAAATAACTTAAAAAATACTTATTTGAGGCCCTTACACCTAGCCTTTAATTTGTTTTCATGTTACACAATACCGTTTTTATAACAGTTTTCAATTAATTATTTTGCCCCTAAAATGGCCCTCATGTTTAAACGTCAAGCTTCTAATAGGTTTTCCTGTAATCTTTGTTTTGATTGAGTGAATATTTTTGGAAATAATCGCTCCGAAAGTTGCACAAATAGTGTCCCCCCCCTTAACTTTTGAAACGTGTGACCAAAAAATATGGAAAAAGTCACAAAGATAGCGTTTAATAAATACTTTAAACTAAAATTACTTTGGATATGATCGGATATACCGTCATTGAGTTATTGCCAAAAAACTGCGTTTCTCAACAAAAGGGCTTAAGTGCCATGAACATACGCTCTTCTGTTGATGCAATTGTTCAAGGCTGCGGAACCCTACACTGAGCATGGTCCGACATCCTCTTGTCCGGTTTTTTTTTTGCATTCTAAATATAATTTGTAGATAATCCCCAGTACATAATACCGTATCTTAAAACTGAAGGGCTTACTTGTCGACTTTTTTTGAGAGTTGGTAAGTGAAGACAGTGGGTAAGTAGATTTAATTAGTCGTTAGAGCCCTACAATATATTTTTTAAAGGAACTTTACACCTTTGGTGAAAATTTTATTTTCATTATATTAGTTTTCATTAGATCTATTACTACATTTTGAGGGAATTATTGATATCATTAAATTTAATTGTGCAATTAATAATTTGTGCATTTTATTATACATGTACTATCGTCTGCAAAAAGAACCATGTTATATTTTATAGATTTTATAAAATAAAGCAGCGGTCCCAGCACGCTACCTTGTGGTACACCATGTTTTATTTTTCGTGGTTTCGATAGGTATTTTTTGCTACTTATTTACTCGGTAGTTTACTCCTTGGACAAATTCTAGAGATTTCGGTACATTATCTATTAGATCTATTAGCTTAGGTATGATTCAAGAAGTTTATGACTATTTCCCCGTATGTAATTTATTTAGTAACGTTTTGTGATTCACATAATCAAATGCCTTGGTCATATCGGTATAAATAGCACTTACTGGCGTATTCTTGTCAACTGATGCCGTCATACTGGACAATGAATCAAAAATAGCCTTAATAACTGAGTTATTTTTTCGAAAACATTTTTGCTCCTTACAAAATAAGTCATATTTAATTAGGAAATAATAAATGTAGTTGTAAATTATTCTCAAAGATTTTTGTCAATATAGGAATTTTCGCAATCGATCTATATATTTTTAAATTCCATCTTGTCATTTCTCTTGAAAAGAGGTTTAACAATCACGCGTTTTAAGCTGTCCAGATATACCCCGTTAGTCCCGTTACATAGACATAAATTTATAATGTATGCTGAAATGGGTGCTATTATTTGAAATGAAATGAAATGAAATGAAATTATTTAATTCACACAAAATAGAGTACATAGTAGATGGTCAGGTACATTTATGGTCCTTCTATTTTGCCATAAGCGGCATGTGAAAGTACTTGTAGTTTTAACATTCAAAAAAGATCATACACATACAAGGATCATACCATAATTATATTTAATAGAAAATGTGACACACCATTAATTCAACGATAGTTACATTAACAAATATAGTAGCATACAAATAAGTTTTATAATATTAACAATATGTGCGATTATTATTATTTTTTCAATTCACCAATGTTATAATAAGTCTTTTCGATCAACCAGCTTTTCAAACATTTTTTGAATTTATGTTGTGGCAGTAGTTTAATGTCATCAGGTATTTTATTATAGATAGTTACACACATAGCATAGCAATTTTTTTGGTATAGAGTTGTTTTAGGTTGCGTGTCCAGAACAAGCCTATTCGGATTCCTCGTATTTCGAGGGAATTTGTCCTTCGCCGCAATAAATAGGCTTTGGTTACATTTTACAAAAACGCATACCTCGTAAATGTACATGCATGGTAGGGTTAATATGGCAAGTTTTTTAAAATGAGGCTTACACGACACATCAGGAAAAATATTTACCATGGCTCTGATACAACGTTTTTGTGCTAGGAAGACTCTGTTTACGTCGCTAGCATTTCCCCATAGCACCAAACCATATCTTAGTACCGAGCTAACATAGCCATGGTATGCCAGCAGAGTCGTTTCTAGTGACGATGTTTTGCTTAGTCTATAGAGTACATGTACGAATTTATGAATTTTATTGCATGTTAAATTTATATGTTGTTGCCAATTATTATGCTTATCCAATGTTATTCCTAGGAATTTTGTACAGTTGGTTTCATTAATTTTAATATTGTTGTAGGTAATATTTCTGTCAATTTGTTTTGATTTTTTGCCTTGGAATTGGATATAATTAGTTTTGGTTAACTTTACGTTAAGATTATTAAAGTCAAGCCATTGTATAACTGATTGAATTGTCTTGTTTATTTCAAAGTCATATGTGGTCAAATCATTGCATGTCAATATAATAGAAATGTCATCAGCGAATAAAATACATTTATGATCTATTATGTCAGGAAGGTCATTGATATAGATTAAAAATAATAAGGGTCCAAGCACACTCCCCTGTGGTACACCGCAATCGTTAGGCATGTACGGCGACCTGAAGCGTGTTATAGTTGCATCTTCACCTATATTGGTCAGTTCAACACACTGAACTCTTCCTGATAAATAGGATTCAAGCCGCCAAGGGCCGGACCTCTAATGCCGTAGTTGTGAAGTTTTTGTTTTAACAGCTTATGGGACACAAAGTCAAATGCTTTGGACATATCAAAAATCAAGACCGTAGTAGGAACCTTTTTATCTACATTCGAAATAACGTTATTTACTAGATTGAAAGCAGCCAGTGTTGTAGATTTTCCCCTCTGAAAACCGTTTTGTTCAACTTTGATAATATTGAATTTATTGAGATAACTAGTTATTCTATCATGCATAGCTCTTTCGAAAATTTTCGATAGTACTGGAATTAAGGTTATTGGTCTGTAGTTTGACATATCAGTTTTTTCACCTTTCTTGTAAACAGGTTTTACTAGTGATTTTTTTAAACGGTCAGGAAAAACACCTTGGTCAAACGATAGATTTACTAAATGTGATAAGATAGGTGCGATAGCTCTAGCGCATTTTTTTAATATGATAGTTGATACCTCATCATATCCTACCGATTTGCTATTTTTTAGTGTGATAATTATTTTGTACATTTCTATAACACTTAATGGTTCTAAAAACAGGCTATTCTGTTTAGTAGTTTTGTTTGTGTTTTGAATACGATTAGAATCCTTTGTAAGGTTTATGTAGTAATTATTAAAATATGTAGCTATTTGAATTGTATCAGTTATTGACTGATTTCCTATATTTATTTCTTCGATGTGGTTGTTTAAAATTGAATTTTTATGGTCGTTAATGATAGTCCAGGCTGCCTTGCACCTGTTATGGGATTTTGAAATGACTTTATGATTGCAATTCTTTTGTGACTCAAATAGGCAGCGTTTTAATATACTTGTGTATTTTAAATACATGCGTTTACTGGCCTTTGTTTTTTCTTTATAAAATTTGTGGCGTAAAATCCTTTTAGTATGACAGCTACGTCTTAGTCCTTTCGATATCCATTTAAGGTCTCGGTTTTTATGATTTATTTTATGTCTAAGTACCGGAAAGCACAAATTGTAATATAGTAGAAAATCGTCATAAAAGTTATTAAACGCTATATTGAAGTTTGGCTCATTAAATATTTCATTGAAACTGAGACTATTCATGCAGTCTTTAAATTTGGATATGTTGTTAATATCATAGTCTCGTCTTGTTATAAATACCCCAGATAACAACTGTTTCGGCGTATCTTTTACGGGTATGTTTAACATTTGGGCGGTATTGTGATCAGATAGCCCTAGTTTCAGGACTTCGCCATGAGAGTTTTTTATTTGGCTACCTATAATATGATCTATACACGCTTGTTTTCTAGTGGGTTCATTGATGTAAAATTTCAAGTTGTAGTTGTTTATAATATCATTTAATTGTTGTGCTAATCTATTCTGTTTTAATGTATTTATATTCAGATCACCGACTATAATAATCTTTTTTTTAGTTTTAGTTAGTCTGTTTAGTGCTAGATCCAGAAGATTAAAAAACATATCAACATTGGAATTAGGTGTGCGATATAAGCATATGATTGTTATTTTGTAGTCTATTACCTCTAGTCCACAGCATTCAAAAACATATGTTTTTGCAATGTTTTTTAAAAACGATATATCCTTAATTTTTATGCCATTTTTTGTAAATATACAGACACCACCCCTTGATTTGTCTCTACAATAGAGAGAGCCTAGGGTATATCCGTTCAGTTTTACCGTGTTTTCGAGGCCGTTTTGAATAAATGTTTCGGAGAAACAGAGAATTGTGGGTAATTTTTGAATTTGTGTTAGTTCGCTTAGGGTGACTTCCTTCTTTGACTTTAGTGACTTTTGTACAGATACCATCATAACCAAAAGTATTATTATTTTTTTTGTATAATATCATCACTAAGAACTGGTGACATAAATAGAGAAGTTTAATATTATTTTTAATGTCTTTTATAAAATAGTTATTAAACATAGTTGCAATATCCTCTGGGTGTGTAATAATAATGGTCCTTTACTATGCTTAAAATTTGTTCCTCCGGCAGGTACAGTTTAGGTTAATTATTTTTTTGCCAGGTGGCTTTTGCTTTATTATGAGAAGCATCAATAAAATGGCTATTTTGCGCTTTTTGGGTCAAATGAATATTTTTTTTGTAAAGTGTGGAATATTTTTTGAAAAGCAATCTCTCCACCAAACAAAAACCAATAAAGCCAATTCTAGAGCACCGGAGCTATCACACAACCACTGCTTATTTAAATGATCGGCTTAGAAAATATTTGAAAGATAGGTTATAATACATAGCAAAAAAAAATGTATATGTACCTACACTCGCGGAATGAAAGTGTTCGTCAAAATCCACTTTTGCTTGAACCGGATCAAGGACGCCAACATATCAATGATAAGGATAAGGGCGCGTTCCCACTATGTAGTGACGATTCCTTTATCGTTGGACGACTGTCATCTTTAGCTGTTCCTATAATAACGACTGTTTACCGTCACTGTGTCGTAGGCGAAATATTTTATATCGTTGAACGACTGTCGTATTGGATTGTGACGACATTTGTACTGTGTATATTTTTATTGTGGCTACGATAGACAGTCGCAACAACGACACTCGATGTGCCATTTATGATTTTTATCGTTTTACGACTGTCTTGCCGGCCGTTCTGACAATCTGTCATCACTGCAAAAATGTCGTGGACGACAGTTAATCATGACGTCCTATGTGTGAACCTCTCTATTTAAATACACAAGCCACAACGCTTTAAACGACACATATCACACATTATCTGTCGTCACGACATAGTGGGAACGCGCTCTCAGCCGAAAAAAAAAGCTCTTGACATTGACATACTAGCCTAGTTAGCGTAGCCCAGTAAATAGAGTACAATATTATGTTATACAGCTTGAAGTTCTCCGAAGTTGTACAATTTTAATAAATAAATAGACAATTGCATGCATAGGTATTACCAAATATTACATCAACAATTATGTATTTATATTGAATTACATAAAAAATATTATTACAAACTAATTAGAATATCTTATTCTTTACAGTAATAATTTAAGAACTCTTTCAAAGAATGGTATAAAATCCTTACGAGTTAAGCAGCCATTCTCGTAGTTGTTTTTTGAAATAATTCAATAAATGGTAAATCTTTGAAATTCTTTGGTATTTTATTATAAATGATTATGCACATGGAATGGCAGTTATTTTTGAACGTAGTCTTTGACGCACACTCTAAAACCAACCTGTTAGGATTTCTAGCATTTTTAGGATATTTATCCTTTGCATTAGTAAATATATTTGGGTGAGTCTTCACAAATTTGAATTTAGTCAACCATCGAATATTGTTTGTTGTAATGTTTAATTTTTTTGTTACTAAGTTGCACGGTTATCTGAATGATAGTGAAAACCACATGAAAATCCGATCAGTATCTAGTATTTGTGATTTCAGACAGACGAGGCGTGGGACTTTATAATGACGTGGCGTTTTATAATATGTACTCAACTAATAAATAAGTTTATTTCTTTCTTTCTTTTCTGTGTAGATAGATCGATCCAACTACAAAATGCTTTCTTGCCTGGCAATGTGGTATTTAATCCAGGGTCGATTTTGTTGTGCCTAATGATAAACATGGCAATCAAGTTACCGAAATTTATGTAACACGATATGTCTGAATAAATAAAAACTCATTTAAAAATGTCCATTGCCATTTATCATTAGGACGACGAAATTGATCGATATAACTAATCTCACTGAACCCTAATTGAAAATAAGAAACAATTATGAATTGTTAAATTCTCTAAAAAACCAAATGTTAATTCTCTTTGGTTGTGACCTATTAGCAGTTGTAACTTACTTCTAATAGAACCTTCAAGGCAAGAGCATGGATCCGTTCCTATAATTTCTATGGCCTTTCCATTCATATACAACACGAGCGGTCTGCGTGCGACCATTGTTCTGGACAAAATCAATCTGTGGGAAACCGTCAACCGGATATACGGTTCGAACAATTGGCAGCATACTGACTTATAGAACTGGTACAAAGTCAGTTGTCTTTGCCTTTGAAGAGGACAAGCTCGCCCACTCCATTCGCTGACATCCATTCCCAAATATTGGCCAAAATTCGTCCAGAACTAAAATTGGGCACTTCATTGTCTTCAGTATATATTGTGCCGCTATACCTCCACAAATGTAGGCTCCCATGTTGGGTTGACTTGAAGCATTTTTCGTCAGTATATGTCGTTGTACTACAATTGTCGTTAAATAAGTCTGTGAAAATGTTAGCAACAATTTTTGCGTGTCGTATATATTGCAATCCCATTAAGTGTAAAGCGTTTCTTACTAGGCGTAATAATTAGTTGACAAAAAACTCTTCGTAATGTCGTCGCATTTCGGCCTTTTGTGCAGCATTAAGAACTGGACGGGCACCCAGAATTATGACAATCATATCACCTTCTTCAGCATATATCTTCTAATCCAGAATTTAACAGTATCCCTAGTTATGTTAAGGTTTTGCAATGTTTCGCTATTATACTGTACGACTGCTCGTTCTTGTATAGGTAAAGATCTCAGCATTACGAAATATTGATGAAAAAAAAACACTAAACTGCAATGAATACATATAACAATGTCAGACATAGTTTACTTATAACATCATTGGTCTATGATGCCAGACACATTCTTAGATCAATAACTAAAGGACACAAATAAGGTACCTACTTTCGGTAGTGAACAAAACATTATAAAATTAATTCATTCAAACGATTACATACAATTTTGGACCAGAATGTACCGAAATGAAAATTCGGTCAATTATCAGTTCCTTACTAAAATTCTGGGTTAGGCGGCAATTTGCATTAATTTCATATGTACGAATCTTACGAGCGTGAGCCTCTTTTTAATTTTCATTTTTTTTTTAAGCGTCGATTCGCACGATTTAATAAATGACTTGATAAATTGAAAATATGCAAGCTAAAAATATGGTAGTGCACAAAAGTGTTAAAAGTTGTAATATTCCCACAAATATTATAAAACCGGGCAAGAGTGTTTTTTTCATATGTTTCAACATATGCAAAAATACGGTCAGAATAAGTGTACCAGTAAAATGGCACTTACATCCTCCTCTTTCTTTATGGCACTTACATCCTCCTGTTGAGATACATAATTATCCGAAAATAATTCAAAGACCGATCCGATCATGTTGAAAATAATTTTAAATGAAAGTATTTATTAAGCGTTACCTTTACAATTTATTTCATTATTTTTGGCCATACGGTTTAAAAGATAAAATGAGGGAGACAATTTTTGCAAGTTTCAGAGCGATTATATTAAATAAACAAAAAAGTTTCATAGTAAGCTTAAATTGTTTTTTAAAGACCTGTTGAATTATATGCCACGCGTAGATGTTTGCTGAAAAAAAACCCAGCTTGACACATGTGCATGCACTTCTGCACATGTATGGAGTGCCCCTTGTAGAAATATTTATTTCTGTTATTTACATATCAAACTACGTAGCGGCTTATACAAGACACATATGGTATATGTGTTAATTTCATTCATATACATTAAATAATTTTTGGGTAAAATGCCTGTGGCATATGGACAGACAGACAAACAGCCAGACGGACATGATGAAACTATAAGGGTTCCGTTTTTGCCATTTTGGCTACGGATCCCTAAAAATGTGGAACGTTAGGGTGGCAAGTTTAGGATTAAGTTAACTACGTTTGTTACATAAACGATATTTTTATTTATAAAAAGTTTTTGTTTTTCATAATTTAACATGAGTACACTGTAAATCACATAGATCATCACATTTTAACCTGTAAGGCAAGGCAGGTAATTATTAAACCTGTGAAAATGGTGGTAGTTACACAACTTTTAAACGTTCCATCACAAAAAAATGCTTTCAGCTTTACTAAGTTAATATATCCATAAGATTTAAATAAAATGAATCGTTTTTTTAGTGTAGTACACAACTGTACTTTGAAGTATTTTCTCCTATAAAACAAATTCGTGCGAATCGCTGCTTAAGTAATATTTAAAATTAAAAAAGGGGCAACTCGTACGATTCGTACGAATAAAATTTGTGCGAATTGCCGCCTAACCCAAAATTATGTTAGTTTTGACAATTTGAGAGCTTAGATAATAGAGGTTTAATAAAAATAAGGTTATGGTTAAGTTTGTAATTAACAGTTGTTTCCTGAAGTATATGTTTTTAAAAAACTAATGTTTCTTATAGTAAGACTAGGCACTACTATTTCATGGCACCAACTTCAATATGTTCAATATTTTTTGTTGCTGTACCAATATTTTTTTTTAAAGGCTGTGAGGCGGTGATATTTAAAAAAAATATAGGAGTAGGTATGAATAGGACCTGTCAAGAGTCAACTTGTTAGATAAGGTTATATATTTTATTTACAGATTGAGGTGCAAGTCATTGACAAATAACTTCCAGGATTCTTTCATTGTTCAAGGGTCGTTGGCCTAGTGTATTGCAGTGATCAGTCGCTGTTCCACAATTCACACAGCTATCTATAGTTAAAATATTCAATCCACAAGCTGTCGCGCGAAAAAATCCAAAATCTCGATTCCAAGTCAAACGGTAAACAAAAACAAACGAGTGAGCCCCAGATTATAGGAGCAGCAGTCACCGTCAAGTGTCAATGATTAATCGATATGACATCAAGAAACGTTCTATGGTTTTTAAAATAATGAATTGATATTAAATTTACATGACTATAATTGAATACTATTTTAAAGTGCGTATAATTTATTTGGTATAAATATCCTATGCAATGGTTTTCTTTTTGTGATTGCGATTACTCAATTAATCGATATGTATTTCACAAGAACCTTCTTTCTCAGATTTCTCTGCTTCCAGATTGTAAATTGAGCTAATTTAAATTATTATAATAAAGAATAATATGACAATTTTTTTAGAACATATCTTAACCAAATACATTTTGGCCCACTGTTCTCTCATTTATACAGCAATAAACATAAATATTTTGATTTTGAGTAATAAATGTACTGAATTAAAATTAAAAGTAGTTTTTTTTTAATCTGTATATCACGTGACTTAAAACACGAGCCACCTTAATATGACGTAGTATTGGTATTTTTAAAACATTAAACACTGTTGTAGCCGGTGTCCTGTTTATGTCAGTTTTGTTGACATTCGAAACGTCGCCGTCGTCGGTCAAGACGTCTTGCCACGATGACGTTATGAACATGGCTGACAGCGTTTTCGCGGGAATAAGAAATGTTTATAATTTAATGTAATTTTATGGCAAGAAATCGTTTTTATTTTGCAGAAGTATTTTTTTGTGGTTCTTTTATTAGGAAATCAAAATTTTAAGGTACTCTTTCAAACAGAATAAAATACTCTATTAGCATTCAGTTTTAATCAGGCCAACAATAAAAAACTTTTTTAGGTGCAGTTTTGTTTGTACCTGAAATATAAAGAAGGTATTATACACCTATCAGCTCTAGTTTTGGTACTATTGTAATTTTTATTATTTTCCGGTTTGGTCTCAAAACAGTCAATCTAACAATAACAGCGATTGAATTAATCAAAATATTTCGTCATGTCCAGCAAGCTGAGATGTTGTACTAATGATCGATCGTGTGTCCGACGGCTACGCAACAGGTCGTGAGTTTGATTCCCACACGGGACACCACTTTGTGTGATCCACTAATTGTTGTTCCGGATCTGGGTGTACTATTGTGTCCGTGACTTGTATGTTTGTAAAGTCCCCCGCGACACAGGGCTTGTACTATACTGCGAGAGTCGTCTTTAAGAAAAAAAAAAGATCCTGATAAGTTTTATTACATTTGTGGTTACAACATATCGAAAGATCAGCGAAAATCCATAACAAACACTGTATTTTGCTTGTATTTTTTATTTTTCGGAAATAAAATTCGCAACCAAAACCAAGCCTCATAATATTTTAAAAATGTGCATTGAAAATTTGCGATAAAATAGCAGAAGAACTCGTCAATCTTGAAAAACTAGAATTTGGAATAAAAAAAAATATCATGACTACGACCAATAAATATGGTCATCCAGATAGTCCATTATTTGTTTAGCAAAAATCATTTTATCATTAGACAGTGCAGCAATCTCAGGATCAGACTGAAGTACATAATGTTTAACAGGACAAAAAAGGGTCAATTGAAAAATGGAAAATTCTGGATGAGGACAAATTTAAAACAAACTTTTCTGATGGTCCCTAATTACTCTTATTAATTAAAAACTCCTATAATTTTCAGACTTCCATTGCTGAAATGATCCACATGTGTAGAAATCCTTTGTAGCCGTTGCAGGAAAAAGGCTAAAAACTCAACAAAGTTAGTTAAGGAAATTCTTCATAGTCTTAAATATTAAAATTTGCAATGTGTACATAAAGGTCCACCATTACAATAGTCATGTAGAGTACTTGGGGGCTGACATGTTCATAGATTAAAAACCCCTAAAATAAAACATTAAAAAAGTGTAGAGTACTTCCAACTTACTTTAAGGGATCTGAGCGAAATACAAGGAAAACGCATTCTTTCAATATATAAACACAATAGCTGATTAGGATTAAGGCGGATGTGATGTTCATTATAAAGACCAAATATTGCAGGGAATTTGTAAGTGTTAATGTAAAAATAAATCGTTTTTTGTAATGGTCGTATTTTTGTTTTATCTTAAAACTAGAGCAAAGAGGATATACCTAATGACTCTGTTTATCAGAACCACTGACCTCTATTATCAAGTAGTGCAGAGTTCAGTGATCAGAACTTAATGACAAACTAACAAAAGAGGTTTTAGTTCAACTATTCATAGTCATGGAATATTGGTTTGAATGAATTTAAACTTTATTGTCAAACAGTTAACTATAATTTCCAACACACGAGTATACAGCTGTCTGGTGTGATACATAGTTTCAAAAGGAAACAGGGCTTGCATAGCGTTAAATGATTGTATTTGAAACTGACGAATATTTTCATTCCGTACCCACATGTTATACGAAAAATAGAAAAATAGCGGTGCCGTCATACAGTGATCCATAAATCTCAAAGCTATCGTTATTAGTCATTTGCTGACGTTGATTTGGACAAGTGCTGGTATAAGTATTTATGTTGTATTTAGGCATAGAATACTATGAGAACTAAGTTTGTTCTGTGACTACCTTTTACAAGTGCCAAGAGCGCAAAATATAGATATTTGTAACTGCTTTTTAGACTTATTAATGTTTTTTTGAATACATTTTTAGACTTATTAATGTTTTATAGAATACATTTAGGCACAGTTGCATTTAGGCACATAATGTAGGTTACCATACCCTAAACTTTAGGGTATGGTAACCTACATTATGTGCCTAAATGCAATTATTAATGTTTTATAGAATACATTTAGGCACAGTTGCATTTAGGCACATAATGTAGGTTACCATACCCTAAACTTTAGGTTATGGTAACCTACATTATGTGCCTAAATGCAATTATTAATGTTTTATAGAATACATACATTTTATAGCCTAAATGTATTCTATAAAACATTAATAAATCTAAAAATGTATTCAAAAAAACATTAATAAGTCTAAAAAGCAGTTACAAATATCTATATTTTGCGCTCTTGGCACTTGTAAAAGGTAGTCACAGAACAAACTTAGTTCTCATTTCAACTTGCTTAGCACTACTGAAACATTTATCGTAGAGTTAAAGCATTTGTGGGAAAGTGAACGTGCGCCGAAGGGCAATATAATATTCAATTAATGAAATTTCAATTACAGTAAGAAATATATCAAAATAAGTTTGGCTACTAAAAACTAATTATTTTTGTGTTTGAAAGAGTTTACTTCCAGATTGATCTCATTGTATGCGACAGGAACCCGCCGCGACGGCAGGCTCGGCAACGGCGCACGTAGACACACCGCAACAGTAGAGAACATAACGGCGCGTCGCGCCCTCCGGAGTACCACGGCACGTGTGATGCGCCGCGACGGCAGGCTAGACAACTGCACGTGTGAGACTTCGCGACTGGATACTCTCTTTCTTCCTATTTGTAAAACATTTCCATTTACAAGCAGTCAAAAGCCTTCCTTACTCTCTACTATCTTAACTGGCGAGCAAAAGTTTTGGGGTGATTCTCTACATTCGGTAGTCCGGTAAGTATTGTCACTGAGAGAGAGCGTCTATTCGAGTCTGCTTAATTTCTATATCATCTAACATAGGCTGATAATAAGTGCAGTACCTTAAACTCTTATAAGTCTAGGTTTAACTATTTTAAAATGTCAACCCTGAGGGATCGTAGAAAAAGTCTTGTTTTTTTTTATACAACATTATTCATGGTCAAATAGAGTCACCCGATATATTATCTAAAGTTGATATAAGCGTACCGCGTCCTTGTAGTCGCTTACATAACCGTAAGACTTTTATTCTCCTGAACTATCGTACAAACTTGGGTCAATTTGCCAATTCATTGCGTAGCGAGATAGACATTTTCTCTGGTTCTGTAGCCTCCATTAGACTTCAACTTAAGAAATTAATTTCATAATTCTATAATATAATAGAATTACATTAATCTTATACCTAAAATTTAAGTGTTAAAATAATTAAGCATGCTGTGTTCACATCAAGTAGATAACAACCCGATGTATTTTATGACAGCTGTATCACTTAGAATGTTTGATTGAACATCAGTTTTGTGAACCAAAAAAAAAAATGAACTGCTTACCATCTTGCGTGGTTGCACGCTCACTACGCATTATGTGACATGACAGTGAAAAGTGGACGGAAATATTGCCGTAGGTTCTACTTGAAGTGAGAAGAGCTTCTAAGCAGGATCTTCAATCATCTTCTGCTGAACTGCTTTACGGCTAGCCACTTCGATTACCAGAAAAAAAAATAACTCTTGCCAAATGAGGTTCAACTAACCCCATTAAATTTACCAACCGGATTAGTTCATTTGCGATTAAATTACAGTCTGTACCTGCATCACGTCGAGGTCACCAGTTTGGTATTGTCTTGTGGGTAATTGGAAATAAAGAACTCACGGTTTTTAGTTGTTTTCACGGTTTAATCGCTATTACACAAAACACAAAACAAAGGTTAGAAATAAGGAGTAAAGAGTTCGCATTAGGAAATACAAAAGGAAGAATAATAGTTTAGAAAGTTTAGAGATAGTCCACAAACACGATTCGGCACAATACATATTTATACAAATGCGATGATATACTAATATGCAAATTTAGGTAAGCATGTAATAACATAAATAATAATAATTCCGCTCGTCACCATATGCGCGGGTCTGGACAGAGGAAGTCTGCGCCTTGCGGTGAAGATTGTCAACGGACACTGGTCGCTAAATAGTTAAATACTTCCACACTATAGGAATCACTGACAGCCCCTATGCAGAGCTTGCATGGAGACGGAGGAGACAGTCGTGCACATGCTCCTTACAAAACCGGCGTCTTACAAATCCGAATAGTGACTCTGGGGTCACCAAGGTCACTAACGAATACCCTGAGAAATTTGGGAAAGTTGATCTGCTTCTGGGAGGCGGGCTTGAAGAACGGCCACCACGGCTCACACACAATGCTCCACACCCAGAACTAAGTGCGGAAGCCACACCCATCATAGCAGTGGGTGACCAGAATGATACATGACACGCCTCAACAGCAGGGAGAACAAACGGCGTGTGTAGAAGCGCCGCAGCTGATTATAAGTAGTAGGCACCGGTATGTCTGTCTCTTTAACCTTATGTTTGCAAATCCCGGGCTACTGCCATTATTGAAAATTTCGGGTTGCAATTCGATTACTTTAATATGGCTCGTTATAATGGAGCTGATAGTCATTTATCAGATGAACTTTTCAAAAATGAACGGCCCTGCATAAGGAAAAGGGTTTGGGCTTAAATTAACTACAAAAAAACCCACTAAAAATATTGCCGAACAAATACAAGGTAACTAAAAAGCATAAAATATTAAACAACCACAATGAATTATTAAACATTTTTAAGTTGGCGTCAATTAATACATAAAAACTTTTATTTCCTGGCACCAACTTCAAAACATTTATGTATTTTTTGTTGTTGTATATTAATTTATGCTTTTTAGTTACCTTTTTAGTTAAGTATTTATTTCTGAAGTCGGCAATATATGTATTTTTGTAATTAAAAAGGCAACTCCCGCAGTAGAGAACTTGTGCAGCAGACGTACACACTATACGTAACAAGTAGTAATACCTACTAAATTTCAATATTATTTCGACTTCACAATGTTTACGATATATTTAGAATTGTAGACATCTAAAATTAAACTTGTGTCTGTATTATAAACAGTGGTTAACAGAGCAATATTTCGAATTAAAACTGTATTATCGCACGCTAGCCGGGTCATTTGTAGCAGTCGGATAACATTAGTCCATTAGGATGAATGCAGCATACGAGTCAGTGGTCGATTTAGAAACAAAGCCTCTAATGCCGCCATCTGTGCTCGCAGATAGCCTGAGCCGGCGAACATCTAATGGAATTCTATCCAATGATTTCTCAACGATCCTGTGCAAAATGCTTTAATGCTTATTGGTTATTTTTATTGTTTACTAGCTCTTTACGGCGGTTTTGTCCGCGTTATGATTGTTTTTATACCCTATGTGCTATTCTAATGTATAAACTACATTACTGTAAAGTTTTATCAAAATCCATTTAATAGTGTTTGCGTGAAGGCAACAAACATTCATCCATCTATCCGCACAAACTTTAGTATAATTAATTAATAATAGTTTTTTTTATTCAAAAAATATATTTATCATTACAATTTAATATACCTACTCAATTAATTAATACGATTAAGTATCTTCATTAATTATACATATATAATTATAATTATCATATCAATCAATAATTGTTTATGTGGGTAGGTATCAATAAAAGATAAAAGAATTAAAGAAAATTAAGATGTCTAGGATATTTTTTATCTCTTCTTTACTTAAACCGATATAATGCCGCAATGATATAGGCGCCAATTTTGTATTCTTAAAAAAATGGGAGCCATAGAATTCATTTCGATGTTTTAATTTTTTTTTTTTGAATTAAGTACCTCTTGTAGAACAGGTAGATGAGAGACAACTTGGTAGATCTTGGTGGTGGTTTTTAACCTTTTTACCGAAAGTATGTAGATAATATTAGTCGTACACATCATGCTACTAATGCTATCTACATATTAGCTGAATAACAAACAGGATCCGAAAACTCCACAAAACCTTTGTGCATTGTGCAAACAAATGTTTTACGTATCTTCCATATAGGTACCTGAAATGCCTTAGACTAATAAAAATGCACCTTTTTAAGGTTCCGTAGCCAAAATGGCAAAAACGGAACCCTTATAGTTTCATCACATCCGTCCGTTTGTCTGTCTGTCTGTCCGTCCGTATGTCATAGGCATTTTACTAAAAGACTACGCAATAAATATTGATTAAATTTAGTGAAAAGGTGTCTTGTAGTAGCCGCTACTTAGTTTGATAGCTAAATAATAAAAATAAATATTTTTAGGGGGGGGGGGCACTCCATACATGTAATTTTGATCATATATTAACGTGTGACACATCATACGACAGGTCTTTTAAAAATATTTAAAAGTATCTATTATTTTTTTTTATAAGTTTGGAAAATGTTTGGATATACCGTCATTGAGTTATTGCCGAAAAATGGGCGTAAGTGCCATGAACATGATCTCTTCTGCTAGTGCATTTGCTATTCAAATCTGATGCACTGAGCATGATCCGACATGCTCTTGCCCGGTTTTTCAGAATTTATTCATTCATTCATGAAAATTTAGGTTTACAGTTTTAAACCAATGCAATTAAATCAACAAAAACACTAATACAATTTTTACCTTACCATAGAGAGATCTTTTTGCCTCATTCAGATAGAGGCATACTTTTTGTGACTGTTAGTGAGACATTACCCTAGTTTAACAAATTTGTAAACAGCGCAGCGCTTAATGTTAACCCTTTTGTTTATTTTTTATAGCATTGTTCCAATTTAAAACGTCTTGTTCTAGTTTTTTATTTAAAATACAGCTGTAGGTTCATAAACCTACAGCTGTATTTTAAATAAAAATAAAATTATTATAAAAATGATTAAATGCGCACATCGGGATTATCTACCACATTGACGAGCAGCATGTCATTATGCATAATGTGCGTCGATTCACGCCTTAGTTATAGAGTAATTTAGGCCTACCCAAACATAGACATGGGTAGTACCCATATTGTCGTTTGTAAAGGTAACGAGCTCATTTTTTGCCCATATTTTTTATAAAATTATTGTTTAAACATATTAACAAAAAAACTCAAACAGCCAGCCTGCAAAAAGACAGAAAACAAGATACCCTTTTAATTTAAAATTTAATATCAAGCAGTCGACGGAACGATTTTAAGTTCAACATAATTATTAAATTAGGGTATTGAAGTTTTTAAAAATATGGTTTTATTTAGTGCTATTTAATAAGAACGTTTTTTTCAATGATTTGTCACTCAAAACATTTTTAAGCATAAGAATGATATATTTTCGAACTCACCTTTTAATAGCCTTTAATTTGATACTCCACTCGAGGGTCTTAACAAAATATTTTTTTCTCAGACCGCACAATAAAGCGCATGAAATCCATCATTAAGATTTTTTAAGAAATTGATGTACTCACTGACACTCGCGACATCGAGATGAATCTAATGACGTATCATTTATTATAATCGGTTGAGCCGTTGAGGAGTTATGAGAGGACATAGAAAAATTGGAAGGATACATACATACAGTCGGGTAAAAAAACACACACATATTTGGGCATAAAAAATAAACAGCTAGTGTTCTGTTTGTACCTTGTACTTTTTGCAAATTTTGTAGGCACCATAATTATGTCTCCAACGAAATAGTTTCTCACAGCTTCATGTTGCAATCACAAATGTTAACTATTCTTTGATAGAAATGGGCTTCTCTTGGACAAATTACATATACCTAGTTATAAAAATTACTATTGTACTGACTGTACTGACTTTATTGACTTTGTGAAACTGTGGAATACTCCAAGCGTCACTCACATTTGGGACGTCTCGCCGTCGTTAACTCTATGCTATCACTGCCTCATAAAAAATATTTTCTAGTACCTACATATCGATTGGCTATTCGGGGGTTTAAATTTGCAAAAGCTGTTGTACTTTTTTGACGTGATAACGTCTTATAAATCAATGTCGGGGTGCACACACGAAAAAGTGTCACGTAGCAACGATCACGTTATTGATTGGTTGCTAAGCAATGGTCACGTTATTGATTGGTCATCAATGTTTTCATCATGACGTTATCACTTAAAATTATCGTCTGTAAACCGACTTAACAGAAAATCATTTTTTTTACCTGTGCCATAATCCCCATGGATGTCACGACGGACATAGGGATTCGATGCATTTAGGCGGCCAATATTATTACTTACACTGACCTCTAGGTCAGTGATGTTTCCTTACGTCCTTCCTTACTGCTTAAAATGATTAGTTTTGTAATTTTACTTCTAAATAATAACAGCACTAACCAAAAAAGACAAAAAAGAATACAACTTTTCTGTCTAATCAGCTTGCCGACGACGTCTCAAATTCTAATTTGTACCTTTGGCGGCAATGCCTAAATAATTCGAAAACTAACGTTTGTGATTCACGTCACTTATGTCACAATGAAGCGTACGATCCGCCTGATCGTTTTCTGTTGCCATAGCTCTTGGATGATACAGTTAAATTAATCTAACAGCCCCTGATAACTGATTGGATCACATGGCGGAAACCCATCTTAAGTAGATTATTAAGGAAGGGAACCCGCCTTCGGTCTGGGAATCACCACGACTGAAGTAGTAAGTAAATTCCCTTAATACGACAGTCGAAATGGATTGACAGACCGAACACAAAAGGGGGTAGACCTGCAACAAAGAAAATTAGTGATGCACCCTCACCAGGTTGAGTGGTAGGCACCTCCGGACTCTTGACTGGCAATATTCCGCTTTCACGAAGTGAAACTTCGACACGTGTTTCGCCTCTACACGAGGCATCCACAGGATAGTTTGGCGCCGACTGAGCGCTCGTCACACACCGGGTCTTCACAACACCCCCGTCGGGGGATGCGTGGATGCTGTGTCGAGGCGTATCCTCATGACAGCGGATTCCACCGCTACCCTTAAATAAAGGTAGGTCCTGCTGGTCGGGTACATGAGTTTCCTGTTGACTTCAAGTTAGGGGAGATAGGGGATGCTGTGTCGAGGCGTAGCCTCATGACAGCGGATTCCACCGCTACCCTTAAATAAGGGTAGGTCCTGCTGGTCGAGAACATAAGTTTCCTGTTGACTTCAAGTTAAGAGAGATAGTGGGAGAGTCGGCCCTTGTGCCGTCCGGGCGGTCCACCTGAGCCTCATGAGACCCCCGGCTCAGATGCTCTGGGGGAGGTCCAGCTCCGGGTGACCAGCGACCATGACGGCAAATATTATCACCCTTTTGGATTCAATGGTGTTGTTGTGTATCGGTCCCGGCTCGCACACGATACGCCTACTTATTTATGTAGGTAGAGGTGTTTCCGAGTGAGGGGTTGGCACTGTCAGCCATATGTTGACATTATGACGGTTATGGCTGAAATCACTGCTTGCAGGATATCACTTTGAATGCAATAACTTCACAACAAACTATTTAAATGACACAAACCTATAGAAATACACACAAGTTTGTATAGGTTTTAGCTAAAAAATGAAGATCGGTCGGATAGTTTTATCATATCAATATTTTCAACATGAACTAGAAACACTTATTATTTACCAATGACGACATACATAAAATCGACTTATGACCGCCCAGATTGGTTGAATCCCCCTATGTGCGACGTCGAGGACATGACTAAGACGGTAAGTCGGGCTTAAACCGACGAAATAATTACACGATGTGCCGTCATACAAGTCCATGGCCAGAGGTGAGGGCTGTGAGCTTGACCATGAGGTGAGTGAGGAAAGGAAGGCACCCGTATATTTAAAATCAATAGATCAAGGTAGACTGATATGCAGTTTATTAATGTCATACACTCATTTACCTTGTATTCGACGCCACCAAAGATAACATTGTAGACCTTATCATTGTCATATTTTGTGTGCAGATTATTTAGTGATAGTAAAATCCTGCAATGTTATATAATATAACAAAATGATAGTAAAATCCTGCAATGTTAAATATGAGAGTTGGATGAATAGTTGTTGCTCTATCAAGCCTAAACCATCATATACATTATACATAACCTACCTAAGTATTATCCTGAATAAATGTTCATACCAATATATAGCTGAACTTTGCATAAGGTTACTAAAAATTGTTGTATAAAACTGAGAAAATCATTAAAATAAAAAGTTCTATAATTGTCTTTTCTTTAGTATAGCCAATCACGGTGAGGTCTGTCAGCGAGATAAAGGGTGCCGCATGATGGTATTAGGCGAGAGCAAATAAGGAAAGAAAAATTACGGTGGTGGGTGGAAGGGTTGACCATTCGTAACGGGTAATCTTTAAATGGTTGTCTTCACTTATTTATTATGATACAGAAAACATAATTAGGATACTCTCATAAACGTATAGGTTAATAAAATTGACACCTGATCTCATACTACTAAACTATTATATTTATTGTTAGCACTACTCTAAGGCTCATATTAAATTTTATTATTTTTGTAACGTGTGACTAAGCTGGGTCTTTCCGATACAGGCTTGCCTAGTGTGAAGACCACAGAACTATGTAGGTACCTACATATATAGATAAATTTTCCAGCGTTTGGTAGATAGTATATACATTTTATTATTTATCGCTGAAATAAAAGATTTTTTTTTCATTTTCACATAGAAATGTGATAACCAAAGCCACACTAAGTAAGACGTGAGCAAAGATTGTTAAACATAACTTTAACGGGGATGGAATTATTCTACTGGTTTTGTTATGCTATACAAATGTAGAAATAAATACTCTTATAAAATTTTATTTTGTTATTCAGACTTATCTTTACAAGGTGGATTGTGATTAGGTAAAACTAAGAACTATATTATTTGAATGTTTATTATAATGACGACGTTGTAGTTGTAATTAATGGTACATATGTTGAACGACTGAAAAGACAGAGACCAAAAAAATCATAGGTATTATAGATTTTTATTCATTAACACGGTTTACAAATAAACAATTACATTTAAACAGTACTTGACTAATACTAAACAAAGAATAACAAAAAATAAAAAAGTTAATTTAAACAATACATGTAACATTACTTTTCGCAAAATTTGCACTGCAATGTCATTATGACGCACGACGGACGTGACGTGACGATCACAATTCGGATTGGATTCCACGAGGTTGTTCAGGGTGGTTAATACACGTGGAGACGAGGCACGAGTGACTGTGCACGGCTAGGAGATGATGACTTTTGATACAGAGATAATATAATCGTTGGGGGTGTAAAGCTGATTGCAGTATGAACTCGCTGTGGAAATCTCTAGCGTAGGTATAAACATCATGGTCCTTTACTGTTTCTAACGTGGTATTTTTTTTGTATGACTTTTAATTATTTTAGTGTTCTCTCCAATGAACTTTTAGCGGCTGTCTAAACAACTTTCTTCCATTCAAAATATACCTGCACTTAGTTATCTAGTAATAAGTAACATGTATTTCAAAGCGTAGTGTAGATTGTTATCTTTTCAGTTATCGAATTTGTTGCAGAATGCAGAACTTCTTAATAAACTCGACGGACTTTTTAACAATTGCATCGAAGTGATAATGATCGAGTGTGATGATATCTCACGTTATCGCTTTGATCCAAGAAAAATATTTATTCCTCAGAAGTAGATAGATGTATAATCATATTACATGAACGGAAATACCGTAGATAATATGTAATCAGTTGAATTATTATTAGTATTTGTTTGCAAACAACATCCAAGGCGTCATGACTGTCAAGAACTAAAATAAAAATGTACCAAGGCTTCATAACATTGCAGGAGATATACGTAATGTCTCTCGAGGCTTATAATATAACTGAAGATGTACCAGGCACATAAAAGACAAATTCCGGGCTCTAGAAACCGTCTGCTACGCTGTCGTAGCCGCGGGCGAAATCTAGTTTAAAATAAATTATAATGTTCATCAGATGCTTTGCGAAAAGTCCGTGTTTGCCGGATTTCTAATTAAATAAATTAGACAAATTACCGCCAGTAACTGGTAACATTATATCGATTGAATACCTACGCGCGTAATGAGGCGTAGACCTTTGAAACCATATAATGAAATTTATACTGGTGAATACCGAATATATTTTATTAATCTTTATTTACTTCTTATATAAATGAACTTTTTTGATGATATACCGTTTTTGGATATTTGCTTTCTGCTTACTGATTTCTTCTGGAGAACAATATAATCAATACCTATAATTTACGTTATTTCAGGTTATAAAGACCCATAGTTAGAGATTATACGCATAGGGGAATCATATAACGGAAACCACTAACAAATTGTCGGCTGTAGCATGTCCACAAATACGGGCAGTCAAGTCAAACCATAGAATAGTTCACAGACATCATTATCTGTAGCGGTCGGTAAAATACATGAAACTCTAACACGAAGCAATTGTAATACAAGACGAAGCCTCATACACATGGTTCGTACATTTCAGGTCTGTACGTGGCGTGACGAGGGTCCAGATGTACGCCAAGATATCACCCTCTAAAGTTTCATAAGGACTAGAATGCTACATAACACATGTCATTCCCGTACGTAAAACGGTCATGACGACTACTATATATTGCCTACGTCGAATAATCTGCCTAGAGTTCTCTACATAGCTTTCTATTGCTGTACTAAGTTTTCATTCCAGATAGGGTAGAGTGATGTCACGTCTGTTCATTTTCATTTGTTTTTGACTAGTGTCAAATAATCTTCAAACTGTAAAAATAATCCCACCAAAAACATTCTGTAAAAAACTAGCAAAGTATCGATGGAGCTGCTTGTTTATCTCTAAAAAGTATGAAATCTAGACAAAGTCGTGCCAAGTCTAAGGTTCCTTGCTGCGATTTCTTTATTAATAAAGTTAATGTTGTGTGACTTGGCCGTTGAACATTCTTTATGCATTTAGCATTTAGCAAGTCAATTTTGTTTACACGTAATGTTATATCTGTTGTAACTACCTATGTTTGTACTGGTTTTGGTAATTGGACGCTAGTGTCTCATTTTGTGACTGACTGGTTATTGAATCAACGTATTCCAAGTGGAAATTTTCCATCGTCAATGGGTAGCGGTTCTGGCGACAGATTGGTGCAATGGTGTTCACCTGGTTTTGTACCCTTGTGTTAAAGCTGGTATGCCACGAAGTTGGTTGAGGTGCCATCATGTTTATACGGAGTCTGCTGGTCAAGTTGCTTGGTTCCACCGCCGTGTCGACACATGAGAAGAATTGCCCGGGCAGCCACAGTGGCTCACCGTAGACAATTACTGCCGCAGAAGCTTGTAGGTCGCTCTTCCATGCGCTGCGGATGCCAAGCAGAACCCAGGGTATAACCTCCAATCAGCTGGAACCGGGATAAGAAGCAATAGCTGCTTTTAGTTAGCGATGGTACGAGGTGATGGTGTGAATAGTAGCGCCCACCAGCTCGACGATCTCCTTGAATGCGTGCGACTCGAACTGTCACCCTCGGTCGGTTGTAATGTGCTCTGGGTCACCAATTCGTGCAACCATATATCAGAAAGTATTATTTATTTATTTATATGCGTAACCTACAATTGTTTACACTAGACTGACAAAATACTACAAGCTATAAATTACATTTAAGTTTTAGTGTAACAATTAATCAAAGTTTAACACTATTACAATAACTATTACAATAAAACTAATAAAAAAATAATAAAATATATGGAATTCTTAATTAACATAATTTAATTAATAATATCTATACCATTGCAAAAAATGCGATTCAGCAGGTTAGGTAAATTAGTAAATATTGTTAATTTTTTATTGATTGGTATTTTCTGTACGTTAATTAAAGATTAAATCTTTGTGGTTCTTGCCTATATTGTCATAATGGACTATTTACATTTAAGTTTTAGTGTTTAGTTTTCTACTTGGCACATCCTAATCAATGGCGAGCTAAAACCCAATACCGTTCGTCTTATTCACCAATAAGACGAACGGTATTGTAACACCTCTTTGTCCACCGACAAAGAGGTGTTATTCGGTTTCTAAGATATCTGCCTGGTGCACGAAACCTAAGGAGAGTCAGTAACTGTGGACAACCAATTCCATTTTTTAATAGTTTATACGTCAGTAAGCCATCAATTATTTTTCTACGTGTTTCTAAACAGTGCATCCTGATGCAATCGTGCATACAATGCACGATTGCATCAGGATGCACTGTTTTGGTTGGCAGTTGTTTAGTCTTTTGTAAAATTGATACAAAAAGCACATTTAACTTCGGGAAATATCAGCTACGAATCATAATAATAAATAATTTTTATATCGCAGGGAACAGGGAATGAATTCTGACACAATATTCATCCAGGCACGGAACAGCTATGTAAGATTCACATAAACTACAACCAACTACGTTCAAAATGAATCAACAATGCAGTCAATCAAAGCAAACATTTTCCATGTAATCCCTCCATTCGAAATTGATCATGTCCCTTGGAACCGATTACGTTAGTACTATGTAACCAAGTATGCCTATGAGTAGAACTAATTGCATTAAGCGCGCCATTCTGCGATAAAGGTTAATATTATATTATGAATGAAATACTAGTACTATGTGATTAGCGAGCTGATTATTTTGAATATTAACGTCAGTTAGTCAAGGTACGCGATAAAATTGAAGCCAATTACCTATATGAATTCAATAAGATGTAAAGATTAAGAAAAAAGGATTTGACATTCAACTTCGATTTGATCTTAGAAATCCACCAATGGCTTTCGCTAATCGACCATATCATTATAGTTTGTTAACCGATGTAGAGTTACGAACAATGCGCCTTTTAGAAGGAAGAATTATAAATGTTTATCCAAACTGGTTTTGAACCTTGGATTGGGATACTATACAAAGACAATTATATATACCAACCAAAAAAGAAAATAATCTGAAACAGGAACTCTATAACTGAAAATTTTATAACTAGGCCCACGTTGTTAGAAATGAATCTGACAGATTACGTTTACATACAATCAAAACGAGCTACAAAAAACCATTATTTGCCTTATCATGTACAAGCATCCTGGATTAACCTGTGTGCATGCTGAAATAGTTGTCTCGCAATTTGTTTTTTAAATTTTTGTTCTGATTTTGAAAAAAGTCACCTGGGGTTAGTGTAGCTTCACAAAGATAAAAGAATTTTTCAAATGCGTCCAGTAGTTTCGGAGCCTCTTGAATACAAACAAACAATCAAACAAACAATCAAACGAACAATCAAACGAACAATCAAATCTTTCCTCTTTATATTATTAGTATAGAGTATAGATATAGATAAATAATATCCAGACACAGAATATACCATCGTGCTCATGACACAAAGTTTTATCCTGGGTGGGATCGAACCCACGACCCCCGGCGTAGTAGTCATAGTCACTAACCACTAGACCAACAGGCCAGTCAAAATATTCTCAGATATCAAATCCACCTCATTGGGCCAACATGGTTGATTAACACCCGCAGGTACCCTGCACTTATTAGTATGGAGTCCTGTGTTCTTGCAGCGAAAACGTTGTAGGGCTGATATAACTTTTACAGTTAATTAAACGCACTAACAGAAATAAGAATTGAAATTTAGATTTTAATGATACCTGGTCCGACTTCAACTAGAACCCGTATCAAAATAAAGACAAATTTACTCTTCGAGAAAGCCAACAACTTTCTAAAACAATAACTAGATAATAATTATTTTTAACTTATAAATAAAAGGAATGTAGGTATTTGTTCTAAGTCGGTAAATCCAATATAATTGTTTAACAAGACATACAATTTTAAACAATTTTGACGTCGCAAATAATCGCTTGCGAATTATGCAGTTTTTTACTTTTAAATAAAACTAGCAATGTGGGATTGTGGGTCCCACATCACTAGCAATCCTGTTTACCCCTTGGGTTCACGTCGGTTGTATAATTAGTAGGATTCGAATCGGCGACCTCACGATTGCGAGTTCGATACCTTAGCCGTTAGGTTACCGCCGCTTAGTACTTGACAACAAAAACACTGAACAATTAATTGATATTTACATTGAAAATTAATTTTTAATTCGACACTCGGAAACGTCATTGTAGGTACGAAAGCTTACACGTGTACTAACAATTCTGATAATTATAAGCTAAGACATAAGACATAATTATGCACTCAGATAACTGAAAAGTTCTCCTAATCTGCAGATAAAAACGATTTGAAGTGTAATACTTCAAAATCCGGCAGCTATCTTAATAACCTTATCAAACTAAAAACAACGTAGATAATAAAATCCACGAGGTGAAGCAACGTTACTACTGCCGGTCCATAGATGGGTAACCGTTTTCAAACATTGTCATGTTACGAAGGGGTACCTCGGAAAGTACGTTAAGCCGTCGGTCTTGCGCCTAATCTCTCCCCAGTCGTGTCGGATTTCCGTCCCATCGGGCTATTTTTTTTCTTTGATAAAAATAACTAGCAATATGGGATTGGGTCCCACAGTACTAGCAATCTTGTTAACTTCAACTTTATTTCGGTAGTTTATCGACCTCACGATTGCGAGATCGATGCCTTAGCCATTAGGCTACCGCCGCTACGAATAGAATAGAGAGTGCACTTGTGTTTGCGTATACACTTGTGCACTATAATATCTCCTGCGTAGTTGACTAGTCTCTAATTAGATTGGACGCCGTAACCTCACAAATAAAAGCCACTAATTTAACTGAATTAAATACCTACTTTGATGATAAGAGCACAGTTGGAGGTAACCACGTATATAATCTGACAGGTCTGTTGATGTAGTGGTTAGTGACGCTGACTGCTAAACCGCAGGTCGTGGGTTCTATTCCCACTCAGAATAAACAATCTTTGTGTGATGACTATTCTGTGTCTGGATGTAAAATGTATGTATTTACAAAATATTTTGTTTATTTATTAGGGAAACAAACGGATACAATAGATAAACATTATTAATTACAAAACATAGTGATACAGAACCCAAGAACAGTTTCTACAGATGAACAGGCATATATACGCAGGTCACTCGATCAGTTTTAAGATGCTCGTAAAAATGTAACGCATCTGTATTATATATTTTTTATAAGCAAATTTATTTTAATACACAACGCGTGTATCCCGTTGCTGGTTTAAAAAAATAATTATGTTCAAATTAATAAGGCATCGGTCGCGTAATCGTGAGGTCGCGGGTTCGAATCCTACCCATTATGCTACCGACGTGAGCCCATTCCTAACACAAGCCATTGAGCTTAGCTGGAGGGGTTAACAGGATTGCTAGTAATGTGAGACCAAAATCCCACATTGCTAGTTATCTATATTTAAAAAAAAAAAATACTAATACGGTTCCTGCGGTGATCTTTACAACGATACAACTTAACCGCGAACATTTGCGTGCTATGATATTTTCTGATTTTAAATTTGGTTTAACTGAAAAACTTAGCCTTCAACGTGTACAATCAGTGTAAGGGGAGTCTGCCCCATCTCGAGCTACAGTTTTTAGATGGTTCAGTGAATTTTTAAAAGGGTAAAACAAACCTCGACGATAAGCATATAAGTGGTCGCCCACAAACGGCAGTAACTGCAGAAAATGTGTGGACTACTGTAATAATGGTGCGAGAAGAGAAGACCCACGAATTATTTACTCGGACCTCGAGAAGATTCTTGGCGTTAGTTGGAAGAGCGTTAACATTATTTTGCATCTGCATCTTGGAGTGAGGAAGTTGTGTTGTCGTTGGATCCCGTGTTTGCTCTCAGGCACGGAAAAACAGGTCCGAATGGATTCGCGCCGTGAAATGCATCTACAAATTTAAAACAAAACGCCAAGACGTGTTTCGGAAATCATCACAAGCGACGAAACGTGGATTTATCAATATGATCCAGAAAATAACAGACAGTCATTAGAATGTATGACAGATGTATGACAGACATTAGTCATTAGTATGGATCTTTTCAAAAGGAAAGTTGCCGACAAAACTGCAAAGACCTCGTAACGTTAGTAAAAAAAATGTGGCTTTTTTTTTTCTCGCAGCGGTATGTGTCGACAACAATGTTGGAAAACTATAGATCTGTTGATTCGGAATGGTATACAACAGTAGTATTGCCGAAAATTTTCCAAGCTCTGCGAGAGAGGAGACCATAGACTGAACTTCGGGAAATCATGCTGAATAGAATAGAAAACGAAGATAACATACTATACTCAATATAAAATTTAAAAAAATAGTAATAGTATTCTGGTCAGTTTTCTGGTTGCTACAGTACAGGCTTGGTCATATGGCTATGTATGAGTTATCCTAAGATATTATTATTATAAATAGCGTTAGATTTATGTTTGACATCTGTTACCAAATGTAAACTACATTGTCATTACCACACAACATACCTACTACACTTAGTGTTCAATACAATGGTCATTACACTAAACAAGCTTCCGCTGTAATAAATCAGTTTTTTGTAATGGTATTTTCCGGTAATCTTTGATAATTATCTATTCTATTATAAAATGGTAGAGTTCGAAGTTTGTACATATATTAAACTATTCAAGCCTAACTGATTAAGGGTTTCTTAACCTAAAACTTTGGTGTGTTTTCTCATCTCTCTTTGTTTGTTCTCGCTCTACGCCAAACCGGCTAAATGAGTTTGGATATTATGACCTGAAGTAACACATAAAACAAATTTGACTGCTGACAAAACCGCGGTCAAAAAATGTTAGACATTCTACTAAATTACCACAACATACCGAGAGCATGGCCTACTGGCGTACTAGAGTATGGTAGACAGACTAGAGATGGCATTATGTGAGTTGTCCCAAGATATTATTAATATTAATGCCCAGTGGCATAAACTCTTGCGGTAATTAGGTTCAACCAACCCCGACAGATTAAAGGCCAGTCTAGTAATATCACAGTTCAGAATATCATAGACTTTTCACAAATTACACGATATTAAAACGTAACAAGTACCTATGGTGCAAACAACAAGTTTTTTTGCTATTATTAATTTGTTTGTCGAGTTTTAAAACATTGAATTACCTACCTACTTAATAACATCTGCGGTTATTATTAGGCATTTTTATGGCTTTGGCAATTGTGGACCGATTATATCACAATTATGTTCCGTTAAGTCCAAGAATTACCGCAAGGGTATTCCCATATATATATATATATATATGATGGTGACGATGTACCTAATGAAGATGGAATACCTATTTAGAAAAATATTGCAGAAAGTGTCTTCTTTACAAAAGGTTGTTATTTCTAAGACAATGTTTTGATGGTGAACTTTACACATTTTGGCATTTTACCACGTAACTGCACATATCGGTACACTCCTTTTTAAACAAATCTATTAGTCTAGCGCACCAGCGTAGTCCGCGGTTAGGCCGACGTGGTCTGCCACCAAACATAAAACTGACGGAAGCTCTTATAACAGAATCCAATTTGCCTTCAAGTAGAAGTAGATTTGAAGGCGGAAACGTGATACGTCAGAGAGGCCGACCGTCAGCACAACACGATTTGTGAAATTGAACGGAAGGGCCCGACTATTTTGTCGGGTAATCTTTATAATGCCAACCAAAGGAGGAGGTGATTTATAATATACTAGCTGTCGCCCGCGACTTCACCCGTGTTGATGATTTTTCCCCCTTAAGGGTTGATTTTCACTTTTGATCAAAACACTAGAACAGGAGTTCCTTTATTTTTAACCAAAAAGCCAAATACGAAATTTCACAGATCTTACTCAAAACTGACGGAGTTCCATACAAACTTTGTAATTTTATCCTCTTAGTGGTTGATTTTCCAATAACACTAAAACACGTGTTTTTTTTATTTTAAATGAAAAAGCCAAATACGAAATTTCACCAATCTAACTTTAAAACTGACGAAGTTTCATACATACTTGCAAACCCTATTTTCACCTCTTAGGTAACGAATTTATAAAAAAAACCTTTCTCAGTGGATGCCTACAACATAAAAAGCATCAACTGGGTAGAAATCGAGTAAGATATTTATAGCGACGGTGTTGCTGCTTGTGGCCAATCTGTGAAGCGAGAGAAGCCAAATGGAGAGTCAGAGAGATTAAGGACTTGAAAAATAAATCAAATCCAAGGCAACTAAAAAGAAAAACAGTATAATAACAAAAAAAAAAAAAAAATTTGAAAGGTGCGATGAAATAGTAGTTTTTTTTAGTATATTCCGCACCAACTTCAAAATGATTAATTTTTTATTGTTATTCTTTATAATTTTTGCTTTTAGTTGCCTTGTTTTTATTTGTGGTTTTTGTTGTGGTATTCATCATCAGTTTTACTTCACCAATTAGTGCTTTTTGAGAGTAAATACACTAATCACTATGAAATATACCTAAATCAATAAAGGTTTGCCTTAAATTTTTGGAAGTTTCCTCGATGTCTCCAAAATCCCATAATCAACAAAGGGGAAATGATCGTTACTCGGACTCGAAGATCGGGCGGTCCAGAAACCAGAAGACCCTAGTCTTCTGGTTTCTGGACCGCAAGATTTTCCACCTGAGCTGTAATAACATGTAGATGATGGTGAAATTTACTTTCGTATTTAAATGATATTGTAGCAAATTTTAACCACATAAATGATAGTACTTTTATACTGATAAAAAAATTATATTCCAAATAACAAATCCCATTAGACATACGGACGGACAGACAGACAGACGGATGACGAAACTATAAATATAAGGGTTTCGTTTTTGCCATTTTGGCTACGGAACCCTAAAAAGATAAGCATGTGATATAAGGTGTATATTGATGGCTATTTATATAGATAAATAGCCATCGTAATAAATAAATTCAGGTAGATATTATACCTGTGTATTAAGGGATGAATATGTTTGATGAATATGTTTAGCCTGTCAATAAATCGTAGACATACTGACCACTTTAATAAGGAATCCTAAATACCACTGTAATGTTGTTAACTGTAGAATATGTGACAGTATTTGTACATTAGAATAACAGAATACGTTATGGCAGAGTAAATTGACATTATAGAAGTAGGTACAGCTTGTTTATATTATAACAATAGCCATGGATATGCAAGTAGCCATGTCTGTATGTCAATTGTGTTTTTAGTAACGTGAACAATAATTTGTATCACGGAATAGGTTATGACAAAGTATAAATACTTACAGTTTATGTTGTAATTAACATGTAAATTACTTAAGATGATTATAACACATTATAAAAGCACCACATAGTATTTTAAATGAATTAAAACAACAAATAAGTATCCACTGGTCACAAATGTAGGTACTGCTTGAAACGTCAAATATTGTTGTTGTGATATTTCACTTCTTTTATTGAAAATTAAAAGGTAGTGTGTTTTATTTGTGTAATAGTTTTATTATTATTCATTTATTCAAATAACACAATTCTGTGTATTAAATTATTTTATGGGTTAAAGTATAATAAGTAGGGATATTTGCGAAGTACCCACAACTTCTTAAATATTCAGTGTATTTGTTCCATGAAAGGACTGACAGATTGTGATAGAGGCTCAGTCTTATTGCAACATCTGTGGATACAGGTACGATCCGATTCAGATTATACCTATTGCTGGTTCTTTTGTGCTGATATCCTATTATTGTGTATTATGTATAGATATTGATTAATAATAGTATATTGCAATGTGGTATGATTTGATGAATATTGTCTGGTATGATACTTATCAGCTGTTCTACAGCGATATGGTCGTACATTGCAATAATGTTATGACATATGTAACATAACCAATTATGTTAAAAAGTATCTGTGGTATATTGTATTTAGGATGTATGAAATGTAGCACGGCAAATGTTTATAAGAAGACTAATTTTCTTGTTTCTCTTCCTAGCCAGGAGGTCCTCTTGGAACCAACATTAGTATAGATCAAACAAGGTTGAAAATGTATGAATGTTAGATTGCAACTGATTGGGTATACGATCCAAATATCCTGACACAGTAGTAAGTGTAGTTCTACGATGAGTCGTAGTGGTCATTGTAGACCGAGACCGAGGAGTCATAGTACTACTACGATGAGTCGTAAGACTTCTACAAGAAGGAGTCATAGGACTTCTACGTAGTTCTACAATAAAAGGTTTAGTATTTTATTACAACTCGCAACGACCCCTATGTAAAAGCTGACATTAGAAGTGGGATAAGTTCTCATTAACCACATTATTAATACAACTATTGTAAGTTTCAGAATGGTTACTGCTGCTTGAGATTGCTTCTTCCGAGTCGATCTGCAATATTGCTGGTGTTGCTGTTTTACTACTTCGGCAACGACCAGAGCTCATCTACAACGCTGGCGGTTTTTGTTCCCGTAGTTCGCTCCCGATATTCCTCCTATGGAATTCTCAAGTCAAATAAAAAGCGGAACAGACAACATGGCAACACTCGGCGAGGTATTTACTATCATGTTTGCTTTGTTAAGGTAAATGTGTGAATAGTTGAGAAAGTGAGAATAGAATCAAAATTGATTTTGTGAAAGTATGAGTTAAGACAGAATTAATTTAAAGCTATTTTTTTAACGAGAGAGAGAGATTTATATTAACATTAATATTAACAACTTAATATGTTATTGATAAATCCATCTCGTATAGGTTCATTTCTTTTAATTGTGTTTATTTCAATCTAAAAAGTTTAAAGGCAACATTTAAATACTAAAAATCAATGAGATTTTTAGTTTGTTTGTGCACAAAAACAAACATTAGTGATTCATTTTTATTTTTCGTCTCTGTTTTTCGATTTCCTGTTATGCTCTGAACTTAGTTACATGTATGTACATGTAAGATATCCTATAGAGTACAATTTTGATAAAAGGACAGTTTGACAAACGGACAGTTTGATAAAAGTACAGTTCGATAAAAGGACAGTTCAATAAAAGGACAGTTCAATAAAAGGACAGTTCGATAAAAGGACAGTTCGATAAAAGGACAGTTTGATGAAAGGACAGTTTGATAAAAGGACAGTTTGATAAAAGGACAGTTTGATAAAAGGACAGTGTGATAAAAAAACAGATTGATAAAAAAACGGTATGATAAAAGGACAGTTTGGTAAAAGGACAGTTTGGTAAAAGGACAGTTTGATCAAATGACAGTTTGATAAAAAGACAGTTTGATAAAAGGACAGTTTGATAAAAGGACAGTTTGTTAAAAGGACATTTGGAAAAAAGTACATTATGCGCTGAGACTTTTGAGAGACTGAGAGTTTTGTCCTCGAAAGCTTTTCGAAAATAGATGATATCTATTTTTTTTTTCATGTATTTCTTGTTCTTATAAAAATAAATTATAAAAATAAAAAAAATCCAATAAAAAAAAAATATTTTTAATTTTATGCAGTCGAAGGCACTTCACTCATGCCTCCGACTGCATGAAATTATATAATTACTAGCTGACCCGCGCAACTTCGTCTGCGTAAATTTTCCCTTTTTTTTTACAACATTTTTCCTTGCTGCTCCGCTCCTATTGGTCGTTGCGTGATGTTATAAAACCTATAACCTTCCTCGATATATGGGCCATCTAACAGTAAAATATTTTTTTTATTTAGGACCCGCAATTCCTGAGATTATAGCGTTCAAACAAACAAACAAACTTTCAGCTTCAGCTTTAAAATATTATAGTATAGTTATAAATGTTAGGGGTGGGCAATGACCCGCGCAACTTCGTCTGCGTAAATTTTCCCTTTTTTTTTTTTACAACATTTTTCATTGCTGCTCCGCTCCTATTGGTCGTAGCGTGATGTTATAACCTATAGCCTTCCTCGATAAATGGGCTATCCAACAATAAAATATTTTTTCAATGCGGCCCAGTAGTTCCTGAGATTATCGCGTTCAAACAAACTCTTAGGGGGATGAAAAATAGATGTTGTCCGATTCTCAGACCTACCTAACAATATGCACACAAAATTTCATCAAAATCGGTCAAGCCGTTTCGGAGGAGTATGGCAACGAAAACTGTGACACCAGAATTTTATATATTAGATGTAGGGGATCTTGTTTCCATCTTTTTTGTACAGGCGGGTTTTTTATTTTAATAGTTTATTTTTTTTATTTTATACTTTTTAGTTTTTAGTTGTAGGATGTAACCGATATAACAACTAACGTTTATCACAGCTATTGTCAAGAAAATTGAAAAAAGAATTGTTGCTATCAATTTTTTTTAGTATCACAGTCATAATCATGTTAAATCTTTTTGAAATGCTTAGGATAAGCATATGGTGCAGTATTCAAAACATTTTTTTTTCTACAGCCAGCATAGAACATAGAAGGCAAAGTTCTTACTGCATACCGATACATAATACGATAAGTATCATAGACTAGCTGTCCCGCGCAACTTCGTAGGGGTAAATTTTCCCCGGTTTTGCAACATTTCTCATTGCTGCTCCGCTCTTATTGGTCGTAGCATGATGTTATATTCAAACAAACTCTTAAGCTTTATTTTATTAGTATAGATTCCAAAATATTTATGTGTCTTCTGAGCTATAGATATTTAGAGTCAATATATCTATATATATAAAAATGAATGTTTGTCTGTATGTCCTTTATAGAATCGTAAACTATGCATGTGATGATCTTCAGCAAAGTGTTGTGCATGAGCCCACGAAGGTTTACGGGTACGGCTAGCGTGGCATTAAAAATGGGGAAAAATAACGCAAACGAAGTTGCGCAGGTTAGCTAGTATGTCAACAAAATTTCAACACATCTATTGTAATTTATATATTTGTTTGTAATCCAGTTGTTTTCTTGATTAATAGTTAAGTAGCCCTAAATACAATTATGGCTATTTAGACGATAAGTGTTATTATCTAAACCCAATTATTAAAATGTTCTTCTGCCTGTTGGTGTATTTACTAATAAATTAGGAAGAATAGTTTTTGACCATATATATACTTGCTAAAAAAAATCACTTAGACAGACGAAATCGTGATACGCAGCTAGCTATAGGAAAAAGTGATCAAACTGTTACTATATTCATTTACAAAAATACGAAATTTGAAATCGAAAAACAAGTGACATGTCATTGACGTCATGCTGACGATATGAAAATGATAACAATAATAAATACTACTACTACTAAACAAACATTTATTAACCACAAACTGAAGCCTTAACAAACAGAGTTCGTAAACTTTAAAACCCTCCAACATGTTGCTGACTAAACCATAATACGTAGTACTTATTATGCTCTCTGCCAGTCCATCATAAGTTACTGTATTTCTTGTTGGGAAGGAGTCCCTAAAAGTACTCTTAAACCACTTGAATCGCCCGTAGGGCTGTATTAAAAGTCTCAACATTTCGTCCAATACTCTACCCGACCATAGACCTGTACAAAAATTGTAATGTTGTAGTAATAATTCTTACATGTATAGTGTTAATTTGTACCAAATAAAAAAAAAAAGTATTTATAGTAATTCCAAAAAAAATTCCTAGTTGATGAAGTGTGCGAATAGCTAAAAATGGGGCACAAGCAGTTCCATACGTAACGGTAAGTAGTCGATATTCTTTTATCGGTTGGGTTGGAGATTCTCGCCATAAAATTCTTTGATAGTCAACGTCATCTTTAGAGACTAATATACATCTGTACATCTGACGAATGTCGGCGACTAAACATATTTTGTGTTGTCTCCATCGTGTGATTAAATCTCTGACGTCTTGTTGAAGAGGTGGTCCGATAAGAAGTTCATCATTTAATGATTTTCCTTTTTTAGGTGCAGCACTTCCGTCGAATACTACACGAAGCTTCGTACTTAGACTCATCGGTCTAAGAACCGCGTGGTGAGGTAAGTAATATACTTTCTGTGTGTTTGTTTCCTTTTCAGGTATCATAATCATATGACCTTGTGATTCATACTGCTTCAAGAAGTTGTGATATTCTTCCTTGAAATCAGGCTTACGGGTAAAACGTTTCTCCATTTGTTGTAAGCGGCTGATGGCAAGAGATTTAGCATCACCAAGGTTTGTGGGTGGATCATCTTTGAATGGCAACCGTACAATATAACGACCGACATCATTGCGGGTGTGAGTATTTTTGAAGTGTTCTTCACATTGTATTTCTAAATCAGTCATCGGTTTTTTGTGAGGTAAATTCTCTTCTATCTCCCAGAATTGTCTGAGTAACTGATCTGTCTCAATCTTAGTTTGCATAACGACCATATTGTGTGCGATCGCTGTTGAATCAGTTTGTGAAACTCTGCCTGAGATTAACCAACCGAGGCGAGAGTTGAGTGCAATAAGAGAATTACACTTGTGTAAGCCTTCCAGTAGAATGTGTGCATGCACGTCGGCACCAAGTAAAACATCAATAGATCCTGGTTTGTGAAAGTTTTGATCAGCCAGATCCAACTGCATAGATGGCGGCCAAGTATCTTGTGGAAATTCACGTGAAGGCAACAATGAAGTGAGTTTCTTTAAAACATATGCATTGACCTTGAAGGATGATGCATAATCTTTTGTGGAGTGGACTGTAAGTGTGACCATAGACTTTGTAGTTACCACCGATGAGTTTGAAATTCCAGAGATTTTGCCAGTAACTGGAGTGCGATTAAGATTTAACAGTTGTGCAGCTGCTTCGGAGATGAAAGAACCCTGGGAACCCTGATCAATCAGAGCTCTTACTGCATAAGTACCACTGTTTTTTGAATCCACATGAATCACAGCAGTCGCTAAAATCACCAGATCATTTTTTGTTCCAGATTCATTAACACTGGTGTTGCAAGAAGTAGTTACAGTAATGTTTTCTTTCGAGGGAGTTTTCTCCTTGATAGTTTCAATAACTTGATCATTATTAGAAGAACTCAGATGCAGTAAGGTGTGATGACGACGTCCACACTTTTTGCAAACGGTACTCTGTCTACAGTTGAATACGGAATGACCTTTCACGAGGCAGTTATAACATATGTTGTTTTTCTTAACAAAATCTTGACGTCCAGGAACGGAAAGTGAAGCAAAATCTTTACAGTGGCAAATATAATGATTCTGTGAGCAGTAAGTACAAGTGCTTTCGATTTTAGTAGCAAAACTTTTTACAGTATTTGCTCTAGGGGATTGTTGAACTGTTTTTGGAGCATTTCTTTGTGAAGGTTGTGAAAGATTGATCATTTCCATGGCACGGAATCGTTTTTCGAGAAAACTGTTTAAATCTTCATAGGTAGGAATGCTTGTGGAATTTTCTAATGATTGCTCCCAAAGTTTGTGAGATTCAATGTCTAACTTTGAGACCAGGATGTGCACGACTATGGCATTCCAGGAGTCGATTTTTAAATTTGTTAGAGAGGTGAGACATTGGCTTGAGGTATCTAAAAGATCCTTAATACCTTTTGCAGATTCCGTGGTTAATGTCTTTTGACTTAGAAAACGACTAAGTATATTATTGACTATCATTCTCTTGTTTTCATATCTCTCATTCAGTTTTTTCCAGGCGTCATCATAGTTAGCTTCAGTTAGTGAGTAATTTTTCAGTAGTTGTTCAGCTTCTCCAGATATACTTGACTTTAGATAATGATGTTTTTCGATTTTAGTCAAACGCTCATCATTGTGAATAAGAGAGCGAAACAAATCTCTAAAACTCATCCACTGATTATAATCGCCAGAAAATTGAGGTATTGCTATCGGCGGAAGCTTTGGCCTCACCTTTGGATGTTCCAACTGAATATTAGACTTGGAAGTTTCACCTTGTTCATGTTGTAGCTCATATAACTTATCCTTAAGCCAAGTCATCAATTCCAAATAATATCCCTCAGTTTGTTCAAAGTTTTCCTCCAAAACAAAGTTGTAGTCTTTTTCTATAGTTTCAACATCGATCGATCCAGACAGTGTCTCATAAGTATTGGTATAACTTGTCCAATAATCATGCAAGGTCTCCAAACGTGAATCCAAAAAGCCTCTTGTTCGTTTATCCTTAGCACATTTTTTCGAATTGACAAGCAGCTTTTCAATCTTCTTTGAGTTCTGTATCATTTGTGTGACTTGTTGTTTGATTTTCTTATCAGCCATGGTAAAAAATTCACAAAGTATATTGCGGGTAGGTAGCAAATAAATTGTGTCGCGAGTAGTCTCTTCTGCAGCAAACTATTACGGTTAAGTAGCGGTAATGTTCACCATAACACATTAAGTTCAGCTATAACAATATTACAAGTCCTCACTCAATGTTTATCCACAAATCATATTATTGTTCACTTGTAAATTTTAATAGTTCTTTTTACTCCAAATTTTTCTAAGTGTTTTTTTTTTTTTTTTTTTTTTTTGCCACGAAATATTCTAAGTCTTTTTTGAAACGAAAATATTCTAAGTGTTTTTTACTCACGAATTCGGCTACCATTTGGTTAACTAAAACACTCACACACTAAGTTTCACACTTTTTTATTCATAAGAACACTCAATTTTAGAACGGTATGCTCAGCCCATATAATCGTCAAGGAACAAAACGCTTGCGACTTTTAATTTGGCTACTGGCGCCATCTATTGATAAAATGTTGGAACTAAAACTTTAAATTTCACAATGAGTTAATGAGTCGAACACTGGCTGTGTAATTTGCTCAGATAAATCCTAAATTTGAATTAGGATACGCTTTACAATTTTGAATGTTTCTAGAGAGATGTCTTTAAAATGAAAAATCTGAAGAAAAAGCAGTGAATCGACAGTTCTCCGAGAGTAAAGAGTGAAGCGACAGTTCTTCGAGGGTAAGGAGTGAAGCGAAAGTTCTCGAATAACGAAGGTTCGTTGTTCGAGAACTTTCGCTTCATCGACGTTGCCTCTTACACGCATCAACGCCCACCTACTAACGTTGCATCTCATACGCACCGACGCTGCAGCCTAGCTATCGTCGTTGCATCTCATACGCACCGACGCTGCAGCCGACCTATCGTCGTGGTAGTCGTTGCATCTCATACGCACCGACGCTGCAGCCTACCTATCGTCGTTGCATCTCATACGCACCGACGCTGCAGCCGACCTATCGTCGTGGTAGTCGTTGCATCTCATACGCACCGACGCTGCAGCCTACCTATCGTCGTTGCATCTCATACGCACCGACGCCGCATTTTTACCCACTGACATTACTTTAAGTAGTTTTAAGTTTTCTACCGCTTTCCTGTAATGATAGTCCTCTAATCCTTTTTTTTTTTTTTTTTTTTATTGCTCCCACCCTCCTCCATCCGCACTGGAGCCTGGGTGCTGGGGCCAGCTTTGGATTGGCTGGTCCCGGCGGACGATTGGCGGGAGGCCTTGGGGGGCCTACACCCGTCTCGCCTCATCATATGATCAGCGGGCTGGTTGCCAGCCGCACACGCGGAGCAGTGGGGGTGGCAGAGCATCCCGCTGGCAAATGTCCCGGTTGACCGCAGCGGAAACAAAGACCGCTGCATTCAAAACTGCCGGTGCATTGAGGCCGCAGGTGCCCCGCGCCCATGCACCGGAAACACCGCGCCCACGCTGCACCAACTCCGCCGGGGCCGGGGCGGATCGTACCGACCTTTACGCTTCCGGGAGGGCACTGAGCTTTCTGCTCAATCACCTCCCGGACCTCCTCTCGCGTCACAGAATCGTCCAGGCCAGAAATACGCATCTCTACGCATTTCACTGGCCTGGCGATCTTGACACCGGCCTGCCCCTGGGTAATATTCCTGAGGTACCCCACCACGATATCTGCTACTTTGGCACCATCTTTCCCAGGGCACTCGAAGAGGTCCGCGTAACTTATACCGCTACGCTCCGCCTCCGGCGACACCGTCACCAGGACGGCGGCCGTTTTCGGCGGATTCAACCGCGGCTTCTTCTTGCCGGTCTTGTTTGCCGGGGTTCTGAGCGGCGGGGACAATGGCGATGTTGGCGGCTTTCCTCCTCTTCCGGCGCTTCGATTTCCTGCCTTCCGCCGTTTACCACAGCTCATTTGAGGGGGCGGAGTCAGGAGCAGCAGCCGACGCAGGAAAGCCAGTTGTGGCCGTCAAGGCGCTTGTCGCGCTCGCAGCAGCGCGGCGTGCTCGTTTAGGAGCATCTTGAGGTTGAGCCGTTTGAGCCAGGGCTTGTGTGGCCCCTGAATCAGCCGTCGTGGGTAGTGGTGCCGGAGGAGCAGCCACCTTGGGCCCTCGGGAGGGCTTTGGCCTGCACGCTGCGAGCGGCGGTCGACAACTTGGGTCTGGAGGCAGACGCGCCTTGATGCTCTCAAGGCGCGCGTCAATAAGACTCCCGATGACCAACGTGAGCTGCCTCAGCTGCGTGTCGGAAAATTCGGGGGGCCGCTTTGCAATTATGGCGCCTGCCTTTGTTGTCGCCTGCCCTGCTGGAATATTAACTTGGGCCGAGACAGAGTCAGCGCTCGTTGCCACGAAGTTGGTTTGCAGCTGAGTGACTTCAGCACGCAGTTGATCCAGCTCCTCTTTCATTTGGACGCAATTCGCCCGTAGCTTCTCAGATTCTGCCTCGGCAGTGGCGGCGCGCTCGTATAGCGCATTCACCACCTCCCTTAAGATCTGCGTAGACTCACGCAGGCCTTTTGCGAATGTGCCTTTGAGATTCTTGCTCTTAGTGGCAACATTCACAATAACCGACATAGATTTGGCAGCCGCTCGGACAAGCTCCAAACCGGTTTCCGGGGCGTTATCCCCACCCGTCGGTTGAAGCTCCTCCAGGAACTGTTCAACTTGTTCCTCAGCCACCTGTTCGCCCTCCGCACGGGTGCGTGCGTAGGCATCCCGTCTGCTAAATACAGACGACGTTCTAGGGCGGGATTGGGTGTCGTCAGCCAACCTTGACCCAGCAGGTGTTTGTGGGCGGGACGACGGTGTATTAGCACGCGTTCCCGCCGCTGATCCTCCCCTCTGGGAGGTGCGTACCTTCCTCGGGGCCTTAAATACTACCTCAGGAGGGTCATTGTCCCTACCCACGACTAGGTCCAGATCGCTAACCGAGCTAACAGATGAATCTGAGCCAAATCGGCCGGAGCGCAGCAAGCTCTCTAGCGACGCCGACGTCACTGACGTCCTTGACCTGCTAAGCTGGCCGAGCTCAACCACTTCACGGGGCAAACAGTCCTCGCTTCTCGCCGACACGACGCTCGTCAATTGAGAGTCTCTCGCCACTGTTTGAACCGGCGTTCTCTCTCCTCTCCTCCTCTCTGCGTCCTCTCCCACTCCCTTGTGCTTCTTCTCTACGAGCCTTGTGCTCCCTTTCTTATTAAAAATATATTTAATTTTTCATTGTCCATATTTGTTCCCACGAGTATGGGGGAAATAAACGTCCACCTGGGCAGTGCCCCCTGTGCCCGGGTAAGCGTACATTTGTATCCCAACTGGGGGGTCCGCAGGTGCCCCCGCTGGGGGTAGCGCTTGGAACCGAACATCCCATCGGCCATGCATCCTCTGGTCACGCTCCGCAACACAGGATTCGGGGATTTTTTATAGAGGTTGTCATCCTCGCGGCCCAGGCGACCAAGCCAAGACCCTCGTTCCCGTTCAAAGCCGTAAGACATGTCTACGACACTCCTACCAGGGATTACGAGTTTTCGACGGTGGCAGAAAGAAGATCTCCCCGCCGCTCGACGGCAGTGTGAGTGCACGTCAAGCCCGTCCTCCGGGCAGCCCAGGAATGGGCCACCCCCTACTCTGCCAGAACATTAGCCGTGTGACGGTGGTTTCGCGAAACGCCGCGAATCCACCGGCACACGTTGCCCAGGGTGCACCACGAGGAGGTTTTCCGGCACTTAGTACCACCACTGATAGTTCTCTAATTCTAATCTAAGCTTTCATTTCACTATAATGTTCCAAATGTAAGACAGCTTTTTATCCTTAACATAGTCCTACTGCAACACCGGAAAACTCTATACATGCAACTATCGAAACGAAGGAAGGATAAAATCTATTCTTTGCTTAAACCCAACTACTCTTTCACAAAGAGGTTATTCTGCTACTTAGGACCGTACTTGTATACAATCAACAAAAGTGTTTACATATACGGTTTATCGAACCATGAGTGTAAAACAGCTCTTAAACTTTATCTCACAAGTAAACTATCCTAAAAATCACAGAACACACACACACACACACACAACGCACGCAGTATTAACCATAAAAATCTTTAGTACACACTTACAATATATATAATATAGACCACATTATAGAGAAATGTATTATTTGTGTAGCAGTAGGTACTAATGTAATTTTTATGACCTTAAAATACAACCACTACCTGAAATGATTATGTCATAACTCTTGGGGAACGCAAACTATTTATCCATAATACACTAGTTAGAAGAATAGTATGGCACCCACACTATTGTAATTATTTTATTTTAGTCATGTATTATCTCAATCATAATGTACTTCAATTACTTGTATCACTTCGTTTTAAAAAACTCTTTCATCGTTGTGAAGCTGCACTAACCCCGGGTGACATAGGCTATTTTTAATCCCTGTATTCCCACGGGAACTAGAACTACGCGGGTAAAACCGCGAGGCGTGCTAGTCAAAAAATATTAAAGAGATATTAGAGAAGAGATATTATTGTTAAAATAGCGAAATACATAACAAATGGAATATATACATAAGAGGTACGAATTAACACTACAAGGATATATACATAAGAGGTAAGAATTATCACTACAGAATATCAGCTTAAAAAGAAAACCTTTAAAACTATACTACTACTAACTATACCAACTATTTTGACAGTTTTAAACGACGAAACAAGAGTTAAGATTCGTGTGGTTTGATAGTACAAAGTGAGAATATGTTTGTTCAGCATTTTTTATTTCAATAAGGTCACAAGCGAGTGCATTGCATACAGGAAATTAATTTCTACCTTCCCCTAATACCATCATGAGAATTAAAAATACACAATGCTTTATTATGTTCCTACTTATTATTAAAATACCTACATTATTATATCCGATATAACTACTAGAGTTTCATTATTCTTGAATTCCAGCTGATTTAGTCATATTCATAGTCATTTATTCGTTACCAATTACATTGTATTTGAATGTTACAAAATTTTAATAAAATAAGAATTATTTGAATAAAATAAGAATAATAATTGGCATTAAATATTTGGAAAATATAAAACCATCAACAAATTACAATTCTTTTACATCTATTCAACGGATACGCTTTAAGTTTAAATTTCAATGAACCTGTGTAGACCATATATTTAAGCTCTTCAGGCTACTTATTAAATAAGACAACTGCTTGGTAACGCGGACAATGTTTTATTATCTCGAATTGAGGGTGTATTAGTGATAGGAAGTCCTTCATCGAGTTTGTTTCCTCTTTTGTCTTTCTTCAGGTGTTTCTATCTCTGACAAGTACTTTGAAAAATTACTTAACACTACTGGGATATACGAGTAGAGACTAGGCACCGTTAATATGTTGAAATTTTTGAAGTGTTCTCTGCAGCTCTCTGTTTGCGGTATGCGCATATTGGTTCTTAAGGCTCGGCTTTGCAAAACAAATGCTCTTTGTTTATTGTATAGCGTTTAATTCTGGTTGCCAATTTATAAATTCGTCTTTATGTATACCTAGGAACTTAACTTCTTTACCTAGTTCAATTTTGCTATCATTAAGAAATATCTCTAAGTTATCTTTGTTTCGTGCTGTAGTCTTAAATAACATTAAATTCGTCTTTACAGTGTTAATTATCAAATTGTTTGCATTATACTATGTCAGAAAGGGATTTATTGTTTTATTTAGTGTTACTGTTAAGTCCTCCATATTATCAGCTCCTATAATAGCGTTTGTGTCATCAGCGTACACGACCATGACGATTTTATTTAACCACAAGTGAAACAACGCATAATTGATTTGGCAGTTCATATTTATGAATAATGGAGCATTGGGATGGTGTTTTTTAAATAATTGTGAAGTATTTTATTTCACTGAAAGAGTTTACTTAAACTTACTTAATTATATTGCCCGATTTCTGTGAAGAAGTTTCAGATTCAACAACACTAGATTTTTGAAAAAAAAAAAAAAACTATCGTCTCGATCTTTTTTTTTATTCTTTTATGATTCAGGGGTTTTATTATTATTAGAATATGTAAACCCCATTGTGGCCATCGTCCCGATATTGCCAAAAGTTGTTGTAAAAGAACGTGGCTTACATAATTTGGTTTGTGTTAACGGACAGTGGTTTAATTTTATTTACGGACAGTGAATAGTACCTATTAGTTTTGCATTTCCTGTGTTGCTAAATCCAATTGGAATTTTTCTTACGACCGTATTTTACTATGACATCTTAAACTTTTAAACTTTCTTGTTACCTACATGATACCTAGTAGGCATGTACATGTAAGTCCTATTCAAACGTTTTCCGGTTTCAATCCGGATTGAAAACGGGTACCCGGCGTGATGTGTAGGGCGTTATACGATAGCTTTAACATGTTCCGGCGTCCGTCCGGTCCAGTCGCCGTCAACCCGTACCCGGTACCCGGCGTTGGATTGAAACCGAAACGTATGAAAAGTACCTTCGACATGGGAATAATGCATTTATTACCGAGTAGTTCTTTTTTAATTTATTTTTTTCAGTCTATCGTAATGTTTTAATATCTTAGGTGCATAGCTTAATAAAGAATAGCAGCCTTGATATACGTAAACATTAACTTGATGTATTCTAAAAGCTATACTGTATTATGTAAATAATAATGTTTAAACAAATGTGTATTTAGACAGTGCTTAGAATTAATTATGCAAAACCGTTTAATCTAATGCTGCTGTTGCTAAGAGCAAACTAAGCAAAGGTATCTACCAATATTACTAAGATACTCGTACTTAGTAAGAACTATTATAGTTACTACCTCTGTAATCCTATAAAGTACTTTATGGAAATATCCGCAGCACTTAAGACCCTAAGATGTTGCAGTGTTTATATAGTTAATGTACTTCACAATGCGTATCTAAACGAAAATAAACTCAATTCAAATCTTAAACTCATTTCTCAAAATTATAAAAACTGTTATTTCATTGAGGCAAACAGACCTATCGACATTGTCCATCAAATAATATATAAAATAAACACTAATCAATATACTAAGACGTATCTATCATACAACAATAGAATTCATATCAATAACTCAACATTTTCTAACAATGTTCTAAACAACAACATTATAATACCATCTGAAAACACAAAATCGCCAAATGTAATCAGTAATAAAAATAGCAAGCCACAGGCACGTAAAGGAACTATTCCTTTTTACTTTCATGTTGTAGAGAAAGCAATAAATATAAATATATCAACATCAGGTGAAATTAGAGAAAAGGACGAGAAAAATAGCTTTTTTCGTATCTAATGACAGTTATACCACCTTCTCTATACTCCATCAAAACATTGCAGGTGCCCTAAATAAAATTCAAGATCTGGATTTGGCCTTACAAGAGCTTCATGAATCAAATATTAATGTTGATATAATATGTCTAACGGAACATTTCATAAAAATGAGCGAAGAAAATTATACGTTATTAAATAATTATCAACTCAGCGCTATTTTTTCTAGAGCTGAACAACGTCGAGGGGGTACGTGTATTTTAAGCAAATTTATGTTTCAATGTACTGAATTGACAGAAATCAAAGAAATGAGCATTGAAAAACAATTTGAGATATGTGGCATAGAAATTAGAAAACTACATTTAATAATACTTTGCTTGTACCGAACCCCTAATTCTAACATAAATATCTTCTTTGGTAACTTAGAAAAGGTACTGCTTAAACTTCAATACAAAAGATCAAAAGTGGTATTAGCTGGTGACTTTAACATAAACTTTCTTCTTAATGATAAGAATACAAACAAATTTAATGATATCATTTCTAATTTTGGTATGCAATGTCATATTAATGTACCTACTCGCTTAAATACATGCATTGACAACATTGCGAGTAATATTCCCAACGCTTTAGGTAGAACTTTTAATTTATGCTTATCGGATCACAATACTGCACAAGTTCTTGATTTTAAATATAGAACAAATAATATCACTAGACACTACTTTGTTTTAGAAAAGGATATGAGTATAGAAAATACAAATAAATTTATAGAGTCCATTAGCAAACTATCTTTCTCTGAAGTCTATGATAATTCCGCAGTTGATAACGCTTTTGACGCTTTCCACGAACTACTGGTATTGTTTTATAATTTGTGTTTTCCCATTATTAAAATTAAAAAGACATACAAAACAGTGAAAGCTAAGTGGATTACAAAAGGAATTAGAGTCAGCTGTAAAACAAAAAGGGCTTTAAGATATATGTATTACAAAAATAAAACACAGGAACATAAAACCACATTTACAAAGTACTCTAACATATTAAAAAGATGTATAAATAACCTTCAATCATCAAGTAATAGAAAACATATACTATTTTCTAATAACAAATGTAAAGCTACATGGGACATAGTAAATCGTAATATAGGTAATAGGACGTCTAGGACGTATATCGAAAAAATTATTAATAATAATGTTACTGTAACTTCCGGATGTGATATTGCTAATATTTTCAACAAATACTTCATTGACAACCTAGATAAGAGCTCAGTTACTAATCATAATTCAAGTAGTAATTTAAGTTTCAGCAGTAATAACAATAGCATTTTCATAGAACCTACGAGTCTTATTGAAGTATACAATATAATAAATTCATTGAGAAACTCGAAGTCATCAGGTTACGACAATATTTCTACACATCTTGTAAAACGTATATCACAATATATAGCAGAACCATTAGCTTGTATAATCAATTTATCTATACAGCAAGGTTGCTTTCCCGAAAGTCTTAAACTGTCTGTAATTAAACCGCTTCATAAAATAGGCCCGAGGACGGATATAAACAACTACCGGCCCATTGCTTTAACGACTGAATTCTCTAAAATTTTTGAAAAAAATATGTATAAAAGAATTCTAACTTTCTTTAACAAATACGAGTTGCTAGTGAACGAACAATATGGGTTTAGACAGTTCAGGTCTACTGGGTTAGCAACTTTCAAATTAATGGAATCAATAATGACTAAACTTAACAGGAAAATACCATGTAGTGCTCTTTTCGTTGATTTAAGTAAAGCATACGATTTTGTTAATCACTCTATTCTTTTACAAAAATTAGAAAAATACGGTATTCGGGGCGTAGCTCTCAGTTGGTTTGAATCATATCTGAATAGAAGAACTCAAGTCACTAGAATAACTAAATTCAACAGTCATACAAACAGTCTAGAAAACTTTGACTCAGACCTTAGAATTAACTATTCTGGTGTACCACAAGGTAGTATTTTGGGACCCTTGCTTTTCTTGGTCTATATTAATGACCTACCTAAAGTTCTCAGCGAATATGAATGCGTATTGTTTGCAGATGATATTACCGTAATTATGGAACTTAATAATAACGCTTATGAAGCTGTAATTCAACAAACATTACAATCTATAGTTAAATGGTTAGATTCAAATTCATTAAAGTTAAACTTAGAAAAAACAAAAGTAATAAATTTTAAAACACATCGTAGTAAATCCAGGCAGTTAAACATTGTCCACAAGAATCAGATAGTTGAGCAAGTACAGTGCACAAAGTTCCTGGGTATTGTAGTCGACGAGCATTTGACTTGGAAGGAACATATTGATAGCATTTGTAAGAAATTAAATAGGTTCGTTTTTGCTCTAAAAAAGGTTAGAGAAATAACGTCTGCTCAAACAGCACTAACGATTTATCATACTTACGTCTGCTCCGTCCTCAGGTATTCGATAGTCGTATGGGGTTATTCATCAGAACTTATGAAAATATTTATGGTACAAAAAAAATGCCTACGTGCAATTTATAATTTGCACTGGTCAGAATCATGTAGGCCGATTTTTAAATCTCAAAATATTCTAACTGTTCCGTCGATATATATTTATGAGCTAGCAAAATTTGTAAAGTGTAATATCCAATTATTCGAAGTTCAAGACAACACAAACAAAAGGAAACACAATCATTATCGTTTAAAAATGCCAGTACCTCGCCTTGAAATGATTAGACGAAGCTGTTTTTATATGGCACCTCTCATTTACAGCTCCTTACCAGAAAATATTATTGAATTGCCATATCAAAACTTTTGCTCTGCCTTGAAAAAAATGTTAATAGATGAGAGTTTATATTCAGTAAACGATTTCTTACAGAAATTCTGCTCTCGTTCATATCACTTTAGAAACGCATTGTAAGTTAAATGATAAAGATGTTTATTATGGGTTTAGATTTAATTTAATTTTGTGAGTGCCTCATAAGTTTAATATTGTTTTCTTTTTTATTGTAAGTTTAAAACTCTTAAATTTTCAATTTGCATGCTATTTTTTATGGCGAAATGTGTCTTGTTCAATTATTTTATTTAATACCATCCTTATGTAAACCACATTTTATGCAAATAAAGGATTTATGATTATGATGATTATGATCTGCCAATCGTTTTTGAATCCTATTATGATGTGACATTTAACTAGAGCATATACCAACTATGAGTTTAACAGATTCCATATACACTGTATTGAGATCAGCCGTAAATAGATTGTAACGTATTTTATGTTTCGCGAATTTAACGGAACGAACTTTGTTATCATTTTATGATCTGTCGTTATTTATTTAGAGGTAAGTAAATGACTCCATTCCACCTGATTTTAAGTGGAAATAGAGTCCAAACGCAAGGCCAGAAAGTACAGCACTATGTGCAGCACTGACTGTCCTTACCTTGCTCACCTGCAAGGTGCTTCTTTACGCTTCTTTTGAAAGACCCATGTCTTAGGTAGGAGGAAACACATATGCTGGTAGGGAGTTCCATTTTTGGATGTGCGGCAGAGAAATGAGTTACCGAATTTCATTGTTCGGGATGAAATTATATCCACGGTCAGATGGTGACATCGAAAGCCAGCACGCATGGTTCGATTTAGGAAGGGAGAAGGAGGGATTAAATTAAAAAGTTAATCGGAGCATTCGCCGTAAAGTCTATAGAAGGTGCTTAGCGCTGCTACATCTCCACGCAGTTGTAGAGGTTTTAACTGTTTCGGCGTGTTTGGGAATATACCTACGTCTGCTGTGCTAGAGTTCCCTTTCCGCACAGGAGCCGTACCATGAACTCTAAATTATTTGTCAAGTGCAGGGCAGTTTAACTTCATTTTTGAACCTGATGCATGCATGTCAGTATAGACAATAGGTCACTCGCCGGTTTAGTGACATCATCACTGACTCACCTTCTTTTTGCAGAACTATAATACGAAATTAGCAGGACAGTCTACAATTGCCCGGCTATAAGAGTTCATGGTACGGCCCCAGGACAACGCTTCGTTTGCCCACAAAATGTCGTGCCATTTTATTTTTAAATTTATTATACCTATTAGGCACCTACCTGAACATTATAATGGTCAACATTCTATTATTTGTAAAAATGAACACTGATTCTTAAGTCACAAGTATCCACTTAGTTTAAGAATCTAGGTGCACCCCCACCTTTTACAATACACCTACTAAGTAAGACATTGTAATGTACTGTTAAAAATCACAAATATTGTAAAAAGGATTTCATTGAAATAAAATTATTATGTACTAGCTGTGCCCGCGACTTCGTTCGCGTGAAAGTCGGGTTTAAATTAAGGAAGTTTATGTTACGAAATAACTTCTGTGTAAATATGTTGGAAATAGTCCTGTCGGGTGAGCCGCGATATGATTCAGCAGCGGAGAATCATCATATAGTCATCTATTGATAGCTTCAACACCCAAAAGCTTTGTGAAAATAAATAAGTACCAAATACAGACTCTTTAGGTATTCGTTTACTGTGTTTTTCCGTCATTAATGTGTGTTATTTGTGTCTCTTTTCTTTTTGTCTATTGTTATTTTTATTACTTTACTGTTTTATTTATTGCTTTTTTTATCTTCTGCATGACTTTTCCTGTTAAATTATAATAATGTCTACACATGTGTCCTCTGTGTACTAAATAAAAATCGTTCTATTCTATTATTTTATATAGATAATTTGGTGTGCGGCTTAAGAAGTGGGTTTTCTGTTGTTTTTGTTTCATTCTTTCAACGTTATACCTACTTAATACCTAATAATTTTCAATAGAATTTGTACAAAAATTTTGGTACTTCCCATTTGATCAGACGTTTATCGTAAACTTGTAAAGCCTAAGTACTTAACTGTGATAGTTTTCCTTATAATTTTAGTATTTATACTACTACCGTGAATTTTTTCACATACCCAACATCAACCATTTAGTTGGCAGGGGAACACTTGACTCTAATAAAACTATTCACTATAAAGCCTAATATTACACAAAGGACTTACACACTTAAATCTAAAAATAGTCTTCACAAACCTTAAACGCTTTTTAAAAGACCTATCTAATGATACCCCACACGATGGGGTAGGTGAGAAAAAAATCACATCCCCACTTTACATATAAGAGAGTACCTCTCTTATATGTTACAATGATGCAAGTAAGAAAAAAAGACATGGACTCCCCCTCCCCCAGACTTCGCGTTGACAGACAATGACCCCCCACCCCCCTCCTCCCGTCACCCTAACTACTCACACTTGGCCGATGAGTAATTCATTATCGTTGAATTGATGAACACTTGATATCCAACCATAACCCCAAAACATGATCCTCGATGCAGTGATGCGTGGTCAAACAAACGGACAGACAGACAAACATTTCTAAAAATGATAGCAATATGTCTTTAATACTATTTTAAAACGTCTTTTACTAAGTATAGAACATTATTGAATACAACGCCATCTACTTTCAAAACCAGTGAAGTTTCTTCTAATACATAATGTTTTTTTATTAATTTAAGCAATTTAATTAAATAAATAGGAGAATGTTGCCACTCAGCAAGAAACGAATCCGTCATCGCAAGTACCTATACCCTAATAAATGTTTTCACAAATAAGGAATTGTTTGATCACAGTGACCAATTTGATTTCATAGATGGCGCTACATGTTTTTTTTACGTGTATAATGTCTTTTTTTTGAGCACGAACACATCAATTCTGAAAAATATCGAATACTTGTTAAATTGTAATGTAATATTGTTTTTCATTTCTACTATGATTAATTCATTACTCTCAGCAGTGCATGCAATACCTATAAATATCTTACATAAGTACATATTTCACTTGATTTTTAATGGTCTAAAAAATAACTACTTATAACATTGAGAAAAATATTAAAAAGGACAAAGACAATTTTAAAAAAATACAAAAAGAACATAATCAGATATCAGATTCGAGCCTGAGACTTCGTCGTCAAAGACCGCTAGCATAGCTTCGAGGCTATACTGTTCGCTACTTACAACGTCAAAATAACTGTTCTTATGAAACTTCAAAATGTTGTGTATAGCTCCTTATAGTTTTAGCGTGAAGTTATGTATTCCATGGGTTACAATTAAAAATAATGTCTAATTGTGGAAACAATTGTGATAAACCATTATGGTGCGACAAAAATACGTTGCTACTCGTTCCCCATAGACGTTAGCGTAATGATTCATGGTGTAAATAATGTCCTAGGTATAGTATTTACTATAAAACTGTAAATTTTTATAAAGATCCTTCAAGTAGTTACTCTTTTATAACGAAAAATAGCTACAGACATTATCCCTTACTGCTTAGCTCCTATGGGAAAAAGCGTGATAATTTATAGTTTAAATGTTAATCCGCATCCGCAATTTCAACCGAATCTGTCTGGTAGTTTTTGCGTGATGCGTGTTCAAACAAACAGACAGACAGACAGACAGACAGACAAACATTTCTAAAAATGCAGCAAAGTGTTTAAATACTCTTTTCGAACATTTCCTAATATTTTTTTTCATTATGCTCGGCCATGTACAGACACGTGAAATTTACAATTTTTTTATATGTATATAGATATAGAAGATAGATAGATAGCATGATTCAGTAATCACGCGCGATGGCTTATTATTAGAGTATTTCATGTATGACTGACAGTGTAATAAACGTAAGAGTAGACAAATATAATCAGAAAGCTTCGAACTGCTAAGCTATCGGGAGTTACACGTGATATTGTGAGTCAACCATAAAAGATAGACATAATTATGCTGTCGTGGGATATTTTTTATATAATTTTAAGGAGAACATTTCCGTCATACATGATTTCTGTGTAGCTTTAACCATTAAGGTTGCACATGCGACGGAAGCTTAAAAAATGGAGTAACTTCTCCCGTTTTCCCAACATTTCCCTTCACTGCTCTGCTCCTATTGATTGTAGCGTGATGAAAAGTATACTATAACCAACTCAGGAGTATGAAAAATAATTGTACCAAGTTTCGTTAAAATCCGTCGAGTAGTTTTTGTTTCTATAACGGTTATACAGACAAAAAATTTACTGATTGCATTTTTGGCATAAGTATCGATCCCTAATCACCCCCTGATAGTTATTTTGGAAATATATTTCATGTACAGAATTGACCTGTCTACAGATTTATTATAAGTATAGAAGATAGAAGATTATATTTGGGTTTGCCTTGTGACTATGATTTGTATGTTCGTGAAGTCCCTTACGACACAGTGATTGTTCCTTAGTGCGGGAGTTGCCTTTTGTGAAAAGCAAACAGCCTATATTTTTACCCGACAAATATATTTTACATTTTTACGACAGAAGCAGTCAGGTGTTTTTGTTTAAATAATATTATTCTTAAAAACTTTTGGTTAGAAGCTTTTAGTTGACCTTGAATAAGGACTTAGGGGTTTATTTAACGCACGTGTAAGATAACATGTGCATTAAAAAATGTGTATAAACAACAGATAAGAATTAAAGTGTGAATGTGCCATAACGTCTATCACATACGACTTAATTACCTAATCGGACACTATCCGCTGATAATAAATCATTTTTATCTCGTATCGTAAATTTTTGAAAAAAATATTTTTATCGTCTATTAATAATAAAATTACCTTTTTATCAAATAGTGATCCATTACTAAAAACAAATTGCATTGTAACTCAAAAACTCTCTATTCATTGCAACTTAACAATAACAAATCATCAATAGATAAGACCCGTACGACGCGACATACTCGTACTATCGAACCACATGAATCTTGACCCATTTTGACAAATATTTCGTTTAAAACTGTCAAAATAGTAAGGTTTTGTTTTTAAGCTGAAGTACTGCACTGAGGACCTTCTCAATATTAAGACAACTGCGTCAATACATGTCAGAGATCTGTGCAGTTTTGACCATTGTTACCTTTGTAGTAGATATGTTTTTATTACCCGACTGTAAAGAAGGGTTAAGTTTTTCGCGCGTATCTTGTATGTATGTATGTAATATTCTTTATTACCTGATATCTCACAATCCACTAAACAGATTTATACAATTAAGGCGTCGTTAGATTCGTCTTGATTGCCCAACTGTTCTTAGATATGTGACGTTTGAAAAAACAAACATAGCGGCTGGGAGATGTCAAAATAAGGAGGTGTGAAAAAAAAGTTGTTTTGAATACTGCAATATGGGTATCAAATTAAATGGCTTATCTTAAGCATTTCAAAAAGGTATAACTTGATTATGACTGTGATACTAAAAAAGTTAGTTAGCAACCATTCTTTTTTCAATCTTCAATACTTGACAATAGCTGTGTTAAAAGTTAGTTGTTACATCGGTTATAGATTACATCACTAAAAAGTAATAAATAAAAAAATAAATTATAAAAATAAGAAAACCCACCTGCACAAAAAAGATGGTACAAGATATCCCTACATTATATAATTTCATGCAATCGGAGGCACTTTACTAAGTTCATCGAGATTCATTATTGCCTCACTCTACATTTTTGTAAGCAGGAATATTGTTATCCTTTTCATATCGTACATGACGTGAATGACACGTCACTTGTTTTTCGATTAAAAAAATAGTATTCTTGGAAATTATTAAAGTCAGCGTTTTATCATTTTTAGTTTCGCTCCGTCCCACCGTCCGTCCGTCGGTCTGTCCCCAGGTTAGCTCAGAGGCCCTTAGAGTACTCTTTGTTACGATATACATTTTAGTTATGCCGACAAAGTGGTAAAATAAAATCTCAAAAAAAAAGGTTGTCTGTAAAGTCGGTTTACGGACGATAAATTTACGTGATAACGTCGTAGGAAAACATTAACGTCATTGTAATAAACAACTATGTTGTTTAGCAAACAATCAATAACGTGACATGCTTAGCAATCAATCAATAACGTGACACTTTTTCGTGCGTGCAACCGGTCATCGATTTATAAGACGTTATCACGTCAAAAAAGACATACCTACATGTATGTACCAGATCGTGTGGGATATTGTTAGACCGGTCTTAGCGATCCGTATGTAAAATATTAAGCTTTAAATCGCATATTTTTGTTAGACCCAAGTGAACCCTCCCCCCCCTTGCCAGCTAAATTGTTGTAGTTGGTAAAAAAAATCATGGTAGTAGTATATAAAGTGAAATTAAAAGGAAAACTATCACAGCTAATTAGGCTTTACAAATTTACAAGTAATGGCCGACCAAGTGAAAAAGTAACAATAATTTTCGTACAATGTCCATTAAAAATTATTCATACGTATAAAGTTATTAGTAGTATGAGTATGGAACAAAAACAACATTAAAACTCACTTCTTAGTCCGCATTATTGTGATAAGCAACTACATAACCCTACATTGTGCATGGCCCGATATGCACTTGCACCTGTTACCTGTTTTTCATATAGCTCCAAAAAAAATTAATTCTTAGTCAAAATACTTTATTTCCTAATTTATTAGTAAATACACCAACAGACAGACTAAAAATTTAATAATTGGATTTAGATATTAATACATATCGCCACAATATCGATAATTGGATAGTGATATGATATTAATTAAATAAAGGAGCCACGAGCGGAAGGTTATTAGTATATTACAAACCACCCTGTATACTGTACTAAATATCTATGGCTCCGAAGACATATCAATATTTTGGAATCTATGTTAATTATCGTATTATGTACACAAACCAGTACGCCACTAGTACGCTGGACAGGCTACTGCCGACACAACAATACTTTTATTAGATTTCGACATTTGGACGGCTAGTTGTTAAAATTAAATGAAGGTCTTTATTTGTGTAACAAGGATAGCAACAACGGCCATTGTCATATTAAGTGACAAAATACCGTCTTGACATGGTCTTGATGGTTGGTATCACTTTCTGACATTTTGCTCTTATTTATTTACGTAAAATCTACTTACAAGAATCCAGCCAAGCGGGATACAATGTGTTATTTAATTATTATGATAAAACTAACGCAGGCCGCTCACTTGGCCCGCTCAATTGTGTAGTAATGTTACAGATAATAGAATGAAATCTTCTTCATGTAAGAAGTTGAAGTTGTAATAAGGTTGATAGTTTTAATGGTTTAAATAATTTTTGTAAGTCCAAGCATTTTATAATAAAGAAGGTCCGTAATAAATTAATGAAAAGGACGAAACAGTCATATAGTATAATGGATTATGTGCATATTTCATGACAGTCAACTGTAACATTTTAACGTCATATGACATTTTTTTTTTAAGTTGACTCACAAGTCTACTCTTGTTGTTTACCAACCTACGTGATTTTTATTTCGGTTTAACTTTAAATAGGTATCATTCTATAGTGCTGTTTAAAATCAAGTAAGTATAATCATCATGGTATAATCTACAGGTCCCACATAAATCCCCATGAAAATTACCCTACCAGTATCCCATGTCTATTTTACATATAATTATAATATTTATTGAAATAAAAATATAACACAGATCCACTTGTTAGTAAAACTTAAAACTAAGGTTAGTAAGACAACATAGATTTTATTGGTATTTTTTATTTAAAGGCGTATGAAGCTAAAATACCTATTTTAATTTGCTCCTGGTGATTTTGCCCTTGAATATTTTTCGGCTCTAACACATTTCCTCCCAGATTCTACCGGTTCTAAGTCTATTGTGAAGTAACCATAGTTGATACTAAAACCGAACCTCGCAGATGAGCGCTCTGAACGTGCCTATTCCAGCCCGCCAATCGCTTTACATTGTGCGGCTGCTTATCCTTTCAGGTTTGCTTAGCAGCCACTGATAAAATCATAACAATATCATTATACATACAATGCAAAGCTTGCCTAGGCTCACCATTATTACATATGTTATCCCCACAATTTTGAAATAATTCTGGATAGTGAATATACCTTAATTTTAAATTACATTGTTCCCGATTCAAATTTATTTGCCTGCTGTCTCTTTCTTGCCATAAAACTTTATATATACTTAACAAAGAAACAATTTACTTTCGGCACAATTAAGTTTAAATTACATTCAACTACCAAAGGTAAATGATCTGACCAAAAAGTATCTAAATCTACGTAAACATTAACGTACAGTAGTAACAGTGTGCCAAACCGACGGCGACCTTGCGACGTCGGCTTAGCACACTGTTAAGAATGTTTACGAATGTGCGCCTGTCAGAGCCCTCATCAAAACAGGAAAAATCTTTAACAATTCAGCAAACCCTGGCTTTTAGACTTAAATTTATCAAAGAGGAAGTATGGTATATTAAGATCAGTGGTCAACTCACTACATCCATACTGTGTTCCTAGTTATTATAAATTAAAACAATTTATAGATGACCTCGTTCCTGAAAATATTGTAATAACAGAGACTACAATGTAAACATCGCTGTCGCTTTTAAATAAAACTGCTCAAAGTATAAAGTTTAAATATCTTACTGAGGGTCAGTTACATTTACCGAGAACGAAATGTTCACTTTAATTTGCAAATGGGGCTTTGAAGGGAGTAGTAGTAGTCATAGTAATTACAAACAAATTTGAGGATGTAAAAAATACTGACAGTTTTTTGTTTTGGTGCCTTTGGTGCCTTTGAAGTTGATTAACAAATTCACAGAACGATGTTTAGATAAAAACAGGTTCAACGTTATTCTGTAAGCCAGTAAAATTAGATTTTTTTAAAGAAATTAAGATGTGATTATAGCAAAAAAAGCTAGGATGAATGCCATTATTAATGAACTTGAAAAATTTATTGCTACTTTACCTAATGGAATAAGTATAAAAATTGAGTTCAAAATGCTATTTACCATGTTAGACGGAAGTGCAATTAATATACTGTTTCGTAATAGTGCATCTTAAAAAAACCAAGTGAGATGAATTTATCTTCCGTTAGTCAGCAGCCATCTAATACGGACCATTACAAGTTTGGTCTTTCCTCGTTAGATTTCTGGATCAGATGCCTTTAATGTATGTTGGATGTTAGTTACAGACCTTCTTTTAAAACATGGAAAATAAAGGCTTAAAAAACCTGAATTTCTTACAAGAAAAAGATATATACAAGCTGCATTCAAGTCCAAAATGGGGTTAAATGTTAATATTCCCATGCCAGATTATGGTACAACAAACGATGGCAATACTGATCGAACTTTTTTAAGTGATGCCAAATTATCCTCAGAAATAACAGGGGTTAATGAAGGTTTAATATATATTTTATATATAATTTTGAGAGTGATTGCTAGTGGAGAGAAAATATAAATGGAAAAGTTAAAAATTCTAATTAATAATACAAAACAACTTTAACTAGAAAACTATAAGTGTTATTATATGCCAAGTAGCATGCATAAAACTATTGGTTCATGGTCCAGATATAATATCATCTTTTGATTTGCTAATAGGAATCTTGTCCGAAGAAGCTTTAGAAGCAAGACACAAAAAAAAAAGACGAAAAAATCGCCTTGCTCATCCTAAAAAATCATCACTATTAAATAGCAACAAAGATTTAATCAACATTGTTTACATCTGATCCTTTTTTATCTACCCTTAGGAAAATCTATAAATTTACGCATAAAAACATAGATATTAGTGAATATCTGCAATTGGAAGAACTTGAAGAATAAAACCAACTTATTTTGCTCTTTTAATTGATAATAATAATAATAATTCTTTATATATCATAGTAAACATTGTAGTACAATTTGATTACAATCATAATTAAAGTATTAGGGTGAGGTGCGGTATTCCTAGCTAGGTTATTTAAATAACCTGTAGTATATACACAATTCCTATTCGAGGTTGATTTTATCGCATTAAAGTACACAGTATAAAGTTATGAACTAGTGTGTTACTACATAATTTAAAATAAAAAATAAAAAAAATAGCAGACGTATTAAGAACATTTTAACTAGCGAATGTTTTGTTTTTGTTTTTTGTCAAAATATCCGCTCGTTAAAATACTTTTAAAACGTCTGCTAATTTATTTACTAAATATGAATAAGGGAGCCTGACTGCTAAGCTAGTCGTCGTGGGTTCTATTCTCATCAAGCATAAATATATGTGATGATCACAGTTGTTTATTCTGTGTGTAGGTTACTCAAAGATCTTGAGAATCGGCCCACCCGTTGTTGTTTTATAAATGGTGTAACTATCGCGGCATTGTTTTATTTTTATAGATATTAATGTATTTATTTAGAATAATATAAGTATGTTGTGTTGTTTGTCTGGTTGCTATAGTAGAAGCTCTCTCGAGATTGGGTTTAGATGGTCTTGTGTGAGTTATCTGATATTAAATAACTCATTCAATATTGTTTCGTTACAGAGATCCTGTTAAAAACAAAAATGTGAATATATATCAAGTCGGTTAAAGGTTAGGCGCTAATAACAAAAATTAGATTTAACTGGAAATCATTTTTAGGGTTCCGTAGCCAAATTGGAAAAAAACGGAACCCTTTTAGTTTGTGTGTGTCCGTCTGTCTGTCTTTCTGACTGTCTGTCTGTCCGTCCGCACGTCACAGGCATTTCACTCAAAGTCTACTAGCCGTAGCCGTTACTAAGTTTCATATGTAAATAATAAAATTAAATATTTTAAGGGGGGGGGGGGCAATAATATTTTTGAGCAAACATCAACGTGTGGGCACATTATTCGACAGGTCTTTTAAAAACATTTTAAGGTTTCTAACAAAAGTTTTTTATAACTTAATTGAAGTTTTTTGAAAATAATTACTCCGATAATGGCGTAAACCCCCCCCCCCCCCACTTTATCTTTTGAACCGTGTGACCAAAAGATATAAAAAAATCAAAAAGGCAGCGCTTAGCAAATACTTCAAACTGAAATTATTTAGGACATAATCGGATATACCATCATTAAATAATTGCCGAAAAACTGTATCTTAACAAAAGGGCGTAAGTGCCATGAACATACGCTTTTCTGCTGATTAATAAAATCTATTTTTTTCATACGGCAACGGCTCCGGAACCCTACCTATACTGATCATGGTCCGACATGCTCTTGCCCGGTTTTAGATATTTATTTTCTAAATTTTAAAAATCGTACATAGCTTCTATGTCTGATTGCATGAATTATAAACGAATAAATGACGTATTTAATTTTTTTTAACGATTTGTACTAATAATTTGGATCGTACATTACTGTGGCCTGAATGCTTTAGGTAACCTCAGCTTGTGGGTCCCCACTTTGCAATCTGGTTGACACAGTGAGTGCGGTGTGTTTATATAGATTTCCGAACAATTAACATACCTATAAGTTAGAACTGAACCCTCAGTGTGATAGGCTGGTTTTTCAACATCAACGCACACCTATTGTTGATCATGACAGTGACTAGAGAGTTCGTACCAAAACGGTTGATATAGATGGAAGTATATATTGCTTCAGTATCATCATTTTCAATTATGACACTGATTTCGCCTAGACAATTAGTAAATTCCAATAGATTTTCTGAGTTATCTTGTCGGCAGCAAAAGGAACACTTAGGGATAATCGTTCGATTGTTATATTTAGTGTATATATACACTAAATATAATAATCGAACAATTATCCCTAAGTGTTCCTTTTATAGCCTCCAGTCTGACATCATTACACTTAATTACACTAACAGTTTTAAATAGCACCTTATGCCACAGTTATGTCACCCCCCTATAAGGCTGCCCCTTTAGATTGTCGGTTGTATCCACTGCAGACTTACCCGTGTACTCAAAACCTGCGTGCACAGTGCTAAGAAGATGTATATACTTTAACTGCTCTGTGATGTATATCGTGGGAGAAAGTCTCTTGCAGCGCAACTACTTCGGCATTCTTACATACTCTTACACCCGTATTTATAAACGAGTCATTACTTATTACTTAGCAATTACTTCATTGAGGCATGGCTAGTTCTTAAAGTAATTACTTAGAAAAATCTATTTTATAGACAAGAAATATTCTTTACTTCCTTGAGCAAACTAACCAAGTATTACTTATTACTTAGCAACCGGTGAGCCGCAAAAAACGTTCCATTTCATAAACAAGATTTTATTAAATTTGCAAAATAGAGAACCAAAAATATATTACGACAAGCTAAAATAGCTAAAAATTTTAAAACTTTAAAAATTAATAATACAGAAATTAATCAGACCAAATTTTGATTTTATCGATATTCTTCAATTTTAGTTTTCTGAATGTAACGAAATGCAACATAATTGAATAGTAATGCTACCAAATGAAATAGTCCGTCACACGTATATAAAGTATTTTTGAAGAACTTATTTTTAATTTAGCGTCATAAAACTCGCTTGACGTCGCCCTAGAAATGTCACTAATATTATTTATTATTTATTGATATAGATTCTCGAATTTAAGAGAGATAATTAATTATAAAAGTTATTGTTATAACAATATTTTAAACAATTTATTTGAAATGAAATGTTAATCACTAAAGATATCACCTGTGTTTTACTGTTTTATTTAAAGGAGGTTTTGTTGGTTAAATACAGGCACTATAATTTAAGTAGCAAGGGTGTATTTTATAATGGTTGAAAGCCCGCAAGCCTAAGGCCGGGGTCAGCTACCCCGTCGACTGCATTGCTTGTCCCAGTGATATCTCTTGAGATTTCACCGAGACAAGCAAGGGACTGACAAAATCTATTGATTGTGGTACTTGTACCACAATCAATAGATTTTGTCAGTGTAGCTAGAAGCCCCTGTCAAGCATTACCCGGATAGTACAACGAACAGAGATAAAGAAGATACAAAAGATGGTTTTGTGACGGTGCAAGGAATGAAGCGCCGACAGCCAACCATCAAGAACCGCTGCGGCAAAGCTAAGCTAAGGGAACTCTGTGCGCCGCGGCGCCGAACACGCCGGTGTACATCTCGCGCCGACACGGTGCAGATTCTGGAGTCGCGACGCATGGTACTTATGAGGGAATGAAGCGTACCTACTGATATAGTTTTAATATATAGTGGTTTTAAGTTGTATTTACTTTTACTAGCACTTCACTTATTGTATTATACTGACAAGTATGTTAGTCGGCTAGGTATAGATTTCTGTAGGCATGACTAAAATAAATGTTATATTATTATTATTATTGTATTATTTACCCACCGGCATAGCGCCAAATAAATTGTTTTTATTTTCCAAACCTTACATATTTTTAAAATATCTGTTAAGAAAAATAACCTCTCCATAAAATTCTTAATTAAAGCTATTACTCAAGTAACGATATCGGTGACTATTGCTTGGCTAAGTATTCTAACGTTTGACGTTTCTTACTTCACTCATTTTCTTGACTATAAAATAGAAACTGTTGCTTAAGTAATTACTTTTACTTAAGTAACTGCTGTTACTCGTTTATAAATACGGGGGTTAAATACCTGACACTTTCTATTGAACTTTTCAACGATTTACAGTTAAACTTACAAATCTATTTAATTTCATACCTTTCTATTTATCTTGTCTATCCATTACTGTTGTTTTTAAGTTATACCAGATTCAAAGGTAACTGGAGCTCGGTCTTTATTTCTAAATAACACAAACTGTCTAATACCTCCCGGCCAAAGCGTACCATTCAAGAACAGCGACAACGTATTTGAATTGACATAACATTTTTGTGAATTTTATCCACGTTCCCTTTTTGCCACAATTTTTTACACTCGTTTCCTGACATATCTATACTAATATAATAAAGCTGAGGTGTTTATTTGTTTGTTTGAACACGATAATCTCGGGAACTACTGGCTTGAATTGAAAATTTATTTTAGTGTTGGTTGGATAGCTCATTAATCGAGCAAGGCTATAGGCTATAAAACATCACCCTATGACCAATAGGAGCGGAGCTTCAAAGAAAAATGTTGCGAAAACAGGAAAAATTTACACAGACAAAGTTGCACGGGTCAGCAAGTATTATATATATATATAAAGAGGAGTTTGGGCCAATGCTGCTCTAAACTTAGAATTACAATCATAAGTAGCCTTTCCCATATTACTAATAAACTTATTTCGTACCCACTTTTTACTTTTAGATACCAGAGTACATTCGTCTCTATTATCCACTACTATTTGCCTTGATTTTGCAGTCGGTATAGTTTCTCGATCCGCATTCTCCAATATCGTCGATGCGTACGAACGCGCCAACGCATCATTCGAAGTCGCGTTTGCCTCGTGAGCACTCGTAGTAACGATCCTCGCATCGCTGCGAGTATCGTTACTATGAGTGCTCACGATGCTTACGATGCTAACAATACCCCCACCGATATCGCCATCGGTGGGGGCATTGTTGCACTTTGCACAAACCGGTCCTGCGTTTGGAACCACGATAAGGGCCTCCACGCGCTCTTGTTCGATAGGTCTGTGTCAGTACGCTCATAAGTTGATCAGTCGCAACCGCAGTATGGGCCTCCACGTGGATGATTCTATCTGAGTGCTTCTGACCTCGGACATATGAATCCTCGTTGTTCATTTTTTCTACATTTTGTTTGTTAACATACTCGTTTTAAAATATTGTTAATTTCTTATATGTAATAAATTCACTTTTCAACTCATTTATTTCTTCACGCCCAACTGGTAGATGCTCTTGCATCTTTAGCATATCTCTTAGTACCCGTGTAGCGGTCGAATGTCTCGGTGGCAATTTATGCAATTCTATTGCCACAAATATGGGCAGTTTCTCGGAATCTGTTGCATCTATATGTTTCAATATAACAATCAAAAATTCTATGTCCTTACGTGATTTGTCATTCTTTTTCCGATGTATCATTTTCTTTAATGGCACAGCTTCAAATAATAATTTCTTGGCTTTCGTAATGTCCTCCGCTGAGGAGGCAGTTACACAAATCCTCGATAGGCCAATTTCATCCATGACGGAAATTTTGTTATAAACAAATGCAAGCATTTCATTAATCACAATGTTACACGAACTACATTTTACAACTGTCGAGGTCATTGCCCCGGCAAACAGCTGATTACCGCGCGCGCACAAAAACAGACAGACGGTATAAATAGTCTTTTCCGGGTAACTAGCGTTAGTGTAAATAATATCTGACTAACATGATAAATATAAAACTTTGGACGTTTGTAACTCAATCACGCTCAAACGACTGAATAATTTTGAAAAAAATAAGCACACCAGTAGACCGTATTCTGAATTAATTAAAGGCACATGGGACCGTATTCTTGAAACCACGGGTAAAGACTAGTAATTTGTAAAACGAGTTATAATGTATCATAGTATTTGGAGCCTTTGACCGTAATAAAAGGTGGACGTAGTCAGCAACCAAAGGTTTGATTTTGATAAGGTACACATGCCTATAGGCACGAAATATCAACAATACCTATATGGTGAAAATATATTTTACTAGCTGACCCGCACAACTTTGTCCGCGTAAATTTTCCCCGAATTTGCAACATTTTTCATTGCTGCTCCGCTCCTATTAGTCGTAGCGTGATGTTATGTATAATATGCCTATAACCTTCCTCGATAAATAGGCTATCCAACAGTAAAATATTTTTTCAATTTTGACCAGTAGGTACTTACTGAGATTATCACGTTCAAACAAACAAACAAACTCTTCAGCTTTATAATATTAGTATAGTTAATATGAATATCCAGCTTTACATATACTCCGTTGCCAAACACTTTTAACTGCCAGATTAAATTTTTGCACATGGTGAACGAAACAAAACTTTTTATTTAAAACGCTGTACTATGAAAGGATCTACCTATATAATTTTGAAGATCATAGGTTCAAAAAACATAATGGTCCATTTTTCATATGTAATCATTATTAGATATCCTTAAAAGTAGTCACTGCAGTAATAAGTTTTTAGCCTCGGAGTAAATTTGTTCAAAAATTATTACTGATTTATTTATCCATATTTGATCAAGAAATTGTAGTGCCGGCTAGATTTTGTATTGATATTGAAATTTGTCTCCAAGATGTATATAGCCATGTACATGGTATAGGTATATAGCTTAATAGTAAAACTCAGTTCACCGTTGGCTATTTTTGTTTATTCTTGTGTATGTAGTAATGTGTACAATAATACAAAAAAACATTTTAGGATTCCTCATCTTTACAAATTATTTATAAATTTATATTAACATATTAAGCACTAAACTTTACGTGCTAATCACAGTCATACAAAAATAGTTATTTTAAACATAGGATAATATGTTAAAATATATAAATAAATAGTCTCTGTATAGCTTATTTTAATTGACTAGTCTGTATATTTTAGTATTCAATCAGTCCTTGGATTTTACTTGCAAGATATATTTGTATGGGATAAATCCCACCGCTACACCCAAGAATGGTCCAACCCAGTAGATCCAGTGGTCTGCCCAGAAATTGTTCCACACTGCCGGGCCCAGACTTCTAGCAGGGTTCATGCTAGCGCCAGTGAATGGTCCACCAACCATCGACAATCCAACGATCGATAATCCAAACTTGATTTCCACGGAGTCTTGTTTTGCTCTATTCAGTGGATCCCACATGCCAAGGTTTATAAGAATAAGGGCTGTTGTCAGAGCTGTCTCAATACCCAGACTTTGAAGAGGGGTTTGACCAGCGAGTGGCCTTGTCACACATATCGAATTTGCCGCTAAATCCATCCCTGTCAATGCATCCAACACTCCAAAACCAACTAACGCTCCTACGCACTGAGCAATGACATATGCAATACCCAGAGAGATAGATGTACTGCCCCACAGCACAGATGCTAAAGTTACTGCCGGATTCATATGCGCACCAGAAATGTGGCTAAAAATTTGAATGTTGAACATGACTACCATTCCAAAAGACAGCGCTCCATACAAAGGTGATTCAAATCCTGGAACTCCTACGCAGCCCATGCAACCCAATAGGACCAGGAGCGTAGTAGCAAAGAATTCTGATGCAATCTTCCGCCATGAGTTACCGCACCAGGCAGCTATTGAAGGCTTAACAGCTACGTTAGTCTGCGGGGCGACCTTGCTTTCGACAATCTCGGAGAGAGTGTGAGCTGCTAACACTTTCATTTTATTTTATTCTTCACCTACTTCCAAATATCTGGTTACAAATTCACAGAGTTCTAATGACCAACGAGTCTCATTCACACAAACTTATAATAACTGCATTAGTATTCGTGACTGTTATGCCCGATATTTTAAGGTTCAATAAATCACTATTTATGTGGCACACAATTCTGTTGTAGACGCGTCCGCTGCGTACTCGGTTCGCGAGTTATAGTATGACCATTAGTGCTGTGCACTCCCTGAGGTATGCGCGCGGTGAGACGGGGGGGTTAGAATCGGCTGCTGCGCTGTCAGTGCGCCGTCAACGCTTGTGACGGCAGGTAGTGTTATTTGTATCGGACTGTCTATGTCAGACGCACACGAGATAAATATTCAAAGATGGGTCGTGCGTTATCTCGTGATATGAAGACTGTCATTTTTAAGGTGGCTGAATATTTTAAGAAAAGAAAAGCAGACAAAGAAAGCTTTGAATTTAAAAATGACGTGAATATTGCTAAAATCGTTGCGGAGGCTACGGGATACAGCAAAAGAACCGTACATAATGTGATTTCTGCGGGCTATTTAATTTTAAAAATTTCAATCGCCAAAAAAACCAAAAGTTCTAAAGAAAAAACACGTTGTGGATGATTTTGACCTTGGAGTTATCAGAAGAAAAATTCATCAGTTTTACGAAGTTGAAAAAAAAATACCAAGTGTCCGTAAGTTACTATCAAGTTTGAGACAGGATGGCATATTGAATTGTGGACGGGAATATTTAAGACAGCTTTTACACAAAATGGGCTACCGTTACAAAAAATGCAAATCAAAGAGACATCTCCTTATAGAGCAGCCTAATATTACAGTGTGGCGGAAAAAATATCTTACACAAATCAGAAATTACAGAACGGAAAACCGAAACATATATTTTCTTGATGAAACATACATCAACGCCAGTCACCATGCCAGCAAATGTTGGCAATCATCGTCAGAACCCGGTATTCATGCTGATATTGGGAAAGGACGGCGACTAGTAATACTCCACGCTGGGTGTCGAAATGGCTTAGTGGATGATACATTGACTATATTCAAATCCGATGCTAGAACCGGTGACTATCATGGAGATATGAGCGGACCTACTTTTTATAAGTGGGTAGATGAAAAGTTAAAAGATAAGTTGCTGCCGAATTCTGTGGTTGTAATGGACAACGCGTCTTACCACAGCGTTCAGATTGAGAAGAAACCAACTATATCAAGCCTCAAAAGTGAAATGCAGAACTGGTTGCTACGCCATAATGTAGAATTTTCAGGAACCATGTCAAAGGCTCAACTGCTACTTCTTATCAAAAATACACAAAAAGAACCCGTGTATAGAATTGACGAACTCCTGAAAGCCAGTGGACACACTGTTCTGCGTTTACCTCCGTACCATCCAGATTTAAATCCAATCGAGTTGGTCTGGGCTGATATTAAAAACAACATAGCCCAAAACTATATTAATTCTTCTCTAGACGAAAAGATAATCTTATTGGATAAATTGTTTTCGGAATTCACGGCGGAAAAATGGCAGAAATGCGACGATCATGTCCAGAAAAATGAAAATGATTACTGGAGTCGCGATAGTAGGTTCGATAATGTTATCGATTCATTCATAATAAATTTGCAAGACTCTGATTCAAGTTCCGGTGGCGAAGAGGAAGATGAAGATGATGACGAAATGGAAGATGAAGTTGAAACAGAATCTATGTCAGAATAACTTTCGTTAGAATATATAATTGTTTGTAAATATAAAAAATGTTTAATAAAACAAGTCCTGTTGTGAATTATAACTTTCAATTCTTATTTATCACCTGCATATTTTTAATAAAATATGAGTATATTTGGGTTACATTTTAATCAACAAAGTAAGTATATATTACAGATAGATAGCCTCCGACCAACGCAACGTCCCGCCACAAGTCTTGCCTTAGAAATGCAAACTGATATCGTAAGATCTGTCCGACATGTATCGACCTCATGTGAACTCATGCACTTTTTTCTTCGCCCCCCACCTCGCCGTGCATACCTCAGGGAGTGCACAGCACTAATGGCCACACTATAATAATATTGATATCCCACAGTCGCACCGGTTAAATTCGTGCAGATATAGTAACCGTTATCTACTGATTTCAGCCTTATAATAAAACATCTGATTATTATTTTGTTATCCCGAATCGTAAGCGTTTAATACAAAATTATTAAAAATTGTAGCGTATGTTATTACGTCGTCAATGTCTCGTGTATTGTAAAACCTGCGATTTATTTTATTTAATGTAAGTTACAGGAGGATTATCTACTAATTAGGTACTCCGAATTCTGCCGCTGCAAAAGCCAGACTTTGTTGAAAAACTTAAATTTTAAGTATTTTCACAAAGTATAGCTTTTATCTAAACATATACTAGATACAAAACATCTGATAAAATACTACATTTCCAGCAAAACAAAATTTCTACTTTAAGTTTTACCAACTTTGCATTATCTATGCAACTAAATCTATGCACTTGCATGGCACTTACGCCATTTTGTGGAGAAACGCAGTTTTTCGGCAATAACTTAATTGCGGTATATCCGATCTTTTTCGAAATAATTTTAGTTTAAAGTATTTATTAAGCGCTATCTTTGTGATTTTCTCCATATTTTTTAGTTACACGGCTTAAAAGTTAAGGGAGGGGGACACGATTGGTGCAACTTTCCGAGCGATTATTTCCAAAAATATTCACTCAATCAAAAACAAATATTTAAACCTAAAAATGTTTTTAAAAGACCTGTCGAGTGATGTGCGACGCGTTGAATTTTGCTGAAAAAAATTTTTTCAGCCTCGGTTACATGTATTTGGCTATCAAACTAAGTAGCGGCTACTACAAGACACTTTTTCAATAAATTTCATCAAGATTCATTTAGTAGTCTTTGAGTAAGTGAGGGCGGACAGACAGGCAGACAGACAGACGGATATGACGAAACTATAAGAGTTCCGTTTTTGCCATTTTGGCTACGGAACCCTAAAAAAAACTAGTTCCCACCATTTTTGAATTGTTTTTCAAGCAAGCAAAATGAACGTATGTGATGAAGAAATTCGGTAAGTTTTATTACAAAAAAGGTAAAAATGCGATGAACGCCGCGAATAAAATTTGTGCAGTTTACGGACCTAATGCGGTATCAATACGAGTAACACAAATGTGGTTCAAGCGTTTCAAGTCTGGAAATTTTAGATTTTTTATTATATTTTAGATTGAATTTTAGAAGTATGAGGCTCGCTCTGGACGTCCTATCACGGATAAAATCAGTGCCATCTTTGAAAAAGTAGAGCAAGATCAACATATTAGTAGTAACGATATTGGTGAAGAAATGAATGTTGATCACAAAACAGTATTACGGCATTTACAAAAGTCTGGTTACAAGAAAACTTGATATTTGGGTACCACATGATCTCACTGAGAGAAACTTAATGCCACGTGTTATATTTTTACATATTACAAATAAATAAAAAAATATACATAAAAAAAAATCTTTGTATTAAAAATACGAAAATACTTAGGCCCCGGCCTTATTTCAAATATTCATTAAATTAATGAACCCTTTTATAGCCCGGGAAGCAAAAAAAACTCATTCCGGACCACAACTTATTTGACAAATTGTGATCCCTCAATGAGTATTTGACCAAGCCTACGTTTACCTACAATGCAATTTTTTAATCAACAATGCAATGATCTAACTGTTTAAAGGGTCGTTCGTCATACAGTACCGGGAACCGGTCCCAAAAAGCGAAATGAATTTAATTATTTATTTTGATTCCTCTTAACACAATTAATTTTTTTTTTTCCTTTAAAAGTACAGTTGTCAAAAACGCTAGTAGCAATATATTCTCGAAAAAAACTTATAAAGGGGAATATTAGTTACACTTTTACATAAACACTTTCTGTCATAAAATAAAATAATTGTTATAAAATAATAAGAGTAGGTACCACGTGCTAAGATGACTTGTACGATCTTGGTGCTATCTCTCTAACAGACTCCTATTGTGAACTCGCTTCTCTACAAAGTTATCCTAGATGTGAAAATACCAAATTAAGAAGATTAGATAAATATTAAATTGAAAGTGAAAGTGAATAAAACATAAACGCATAAACGCAACTTCAACACTGGTAGCCCTGCCACAGTTTACATTTCACTCCGTCATTAAATTACAATTTTGTTATTAAACCGAAACAGTTTGCAGTAAAAGTGTTCCAAGTGAAACCCGCCTCAAAAGGAAGCAACACTGTTGTTATCCAAGAAAATTACCGGCTAGATTTACTTCTTTTAACACGAAGATAAGTAAAAATTATATACCCACTTCTCATTCATAATTTATTGTCATTCAAATCTACCCCCGATAGTCAAATTTTATTTCTGTCAACTTTAACTGACAACTGTCATTTCATCTTGACAAGTGGGGAGTGTGGCCACAACCAAAGAATTCCCCGAGTCACTGGCAGATTCTTTACAACGGGAGTTTTAATATTTTGTAATATTTTTGAATAGAAATATACAGATTATGTCTACAAAGAGCTGTGGTAGTTGTAAAACAAAAATAAAAAGTGAAGACTATTTAAATTGTTCTCGTTGCAAGAATGGTACGATTTACTGTATAAGTGACTAGTTATAAGTATGCGATTGTGAGGAGAAATAAAGATTATTATTATTATTATTATTATTACTGTGCGCAAATCTGACAAAAAACAAAGGTTCACTACAATGAATAGCACACATAAACGAGACTGGAAGTGTGCCGAGTGTGTAAGCAAGCAGCCAAAAACTGATAACTTGCATACTCCAATACGAACAACTGTAACTGAAAATCCGCCAAGTATAAAGGATTGTTTGACCGTGTTCTGATGGTGCTACAATGTCAGTACCCAATATAAATTATAGGTCACTGTCGGACATCCCTGGAGACTCGCTCCGACAACTGATCGGGCAGGAAATAAAACGCGCTATGAATGATGCTTTAAATTACATGGTGATGGAGCAATTTAGAAAAAATTATGACGTAGTTAGCAGTTTTCAACAATCGCTCTCATTTTTCAATGATAAGTTCAAGGAAATCAAAAGCACATTGTCAGAAAAGACTATAACCATATGTAATTAGGAAAAGAAAATTGCACACTACACCAATCTATGAATAATATAACACAGCGAATAAACCTGCTCGAACAACATGCTCGTACTATTATAATAATATAGAGTTGCAATGTGTTCCAGAACATAGATCTGAAAACCTAATTTTAACAGTAGTCCAACTGAGCAAAGTCATCAAGTGCCCTGTGAAAGACGAGGAAATTCAACACTGTACCAGAATCGCCATAAAAGATACCCAGAGTAACAGGCCAAGATCAATACTAGTCAAATTTGGCAGTACTATAATGAGCGACAATTTTCTTGCCGCTGCAATTAATTACAATAAGACCAACAAAAAGGACAAACTCAGCACCAACCACCTCGGTATGGCTTCGGACAGTCCTAAACCTATTTATATTGTTGAATACCTATCACCGGACAATAAGGCAATCCACGCAGCAGATATAGATCGAGCACATCGGTACCAAAAATATGGTGGAATATTATCAGGGCCTGCTCCCTTAGATAAGTCGTGGTTGGTTAGTTCACTTTGAACCAATTTTTGTGATATTGAGAAATTATTCAGTTCACTTAGGTTGTGAGATAATGGACACTGTAAAAAAGTATTTCGATTAGAAGGAGCAAACACCGATGAGAATGGTTAAACAAATAAGTTCGAAATATCTGTTGGGTTTCTGGCTAATTTGTCACCTAGAGTCATCACAGAAAGAAAGGAGGAATGAGATGTAAGTAGGTTTTTGCTTTTGCTTGAGCAGTTTTATTAGTTAATGCGAATACTACGGTGGATATTTTCCAGCATTTGATACTTTAAAGAGTACATACTTTTTTATTATATATAAAATCGGTCTACCAAGATATTGACATCACTGTTAGAGTTAAGTTCTGTCTCACAATCAGTCTGTTCAAGTGCGTCTGTATTTTTTACAAAATTCGCCTTATAAAAGTTTTATCGTCCTATTGAAGCATGCTTACTTTTTAGTTAAACTGATGTTACTTGTGAAAGTTCTATAGTTGTGCACATTTAATTTATATATCTTGTTTAGACTTATCCTGATTCAATCGGATAGAGACCCAAAGATCTTCGCAGTCCAATTCCTATTCAGACTTACGGCAAGAGTTAAAGTCCCTTGATGCAGCTACCATTACACCCCCTCCCGTTTTTTTAGTTCCATTGAACTATATTGTTCACATACGTATTTTTGAGTTTATGGAGAACTGATAACCCTCATTCCTCAAAAACTGCATCAGAGAAGCTAATAGAATCTGAAACGAAGGAATGTTAAAAAAATATGTAACAAATCCTGATACACCAGTCACTTCTATCTTTCCGGGCGTCTGTAGTTAGTAACATCAGTGCCGAAATTTGAAAAAAAATAAATAATCTATACAGAAGAAGACAATGAACACAATACTTTGGTATAAAATAAATAAAGGTAATTTTAATGTGCAATTATGTAGATTTAAGTTTACATACATGTAATAAGCGAAAACGTAAATAATTAAATCTGTTATGATTAACAAATACCTTAAATTATATACTATTTTTATGTGATAAAGATTACCTGTGATTTCTTTGAAATACATGTTTTGTTGATATATTAAATTAGTTTTATTTTTGTGACCTTTTTTTCAATTTACTTTTTCAAGCCAGGAACTTGTTCTTTTTATTTGTAGTCCCTTAAGACGAATTAAAATAAATAATTCATTTCAATTTGCTTTTTGGGACCCCTGTCTCGGTCCCGAATGACTAACGACCAAAACCTGACTAAGTTTCATACAAACTTGCAACCCCTATTTTACCCCTTTAGGGGATGAACTTCTAAAAATTCTTATTAAGTTGATGGCTATAACAAATAGCATTAAGTGCAAAAATTCAAAGTGAAAAAATTCAAAAATGCTGAGTGGCGTACATGGGCAAAAAAATCCAGTCAGTAGAGATACACGGACAAAATAATTCCAGTTATCCCTACCAATACGGATGACCTTGGATAGGCCCCTATTCCTAAGATACTTAGAATAGGGGCCTATTTTATCCCATAAATGCCACACTTTTATAAACAACGTTTACGAAACAAGTGACGAGTGTAAACGTATTTCATATTTTATACAAAATTGCACAGTTCCTGCTGGAAATCCACTCAGGGTAGAGTCGCATGTGTGGATTGAAATATAAAATAATAATATTCTCATAAATTGACGGGTCAATAGAAAATATGGTTCGTCAGTCTTTTGTCCAACTGTCTAGATACTGTGGTCAACAACATTACAGCAACAGTTTGTTTACTTTTTATGACTAACTTGAATTCTAATAACCAGTTGCGGTTTACCTTATACCACAATGTACGTCAGTTGAGAGTTTAAGTAAGATAAAAGTGCAAAGTTTTACGGTTTAGTGTATAATTTGATTACGGCAATAATATGAAAAACAAATAATGCTTATGTATTTACTCCGTTATACTTTGGAATAATCGCGTTTTTTTTTTAGTAATCATGCTATGTTTTACTTAGTGCAACCTATGGTTTTGTCTATTGTATGTAATATCAAATAAAATTGGAATATTATTGAATCAATTATAACAAAAATAAACTCCGATCAAGTAAATTTAAAAAAGGCTACTGAAGTAAGATATACCTTCAAAGTAAATGATATTTGCAGTAGACTGAATAAAAATCAAATTTATTAAACTGAAATACTTTTGGAAATATTAGCGATACTGATAAGCCTTTTTAAAACGAATAAATTGTAAAATCCAACACTAAATATGTATTTTACTTGATCATAGTGCATATCAATCAAGAAAAGTGATCATACGTATTTATGAAATAGTCTTTATACATTGGAAAATAATAATGTTATATTAAATAGTCATCAGATATAAATAATAAATAAATAATGTACATGCTGTCATTTAATGGGACAATTTACACTAATTGTCAATTTACAATACAGAAAGTCTTGCTAAAATAAAAATATTACATAGTCTCACGCATGTATCTCCGAAGGGGTAAGCTGGAGAGGGATACACACCCATATTTCGTCAACTATGTTGTAGGCCCCACATTAAATTTCACACAATTGCCGTCTGCTGCACATAGTTTAAGAGTAATTGCTGCTATTTAGCTTTATTTGAAAACTGAATCCGACACTTATGTAGCAATCACTTAGGGTCGGGGCCAAAAGTATTTTCATATTTTTCATACAAAGAAAAAAATGGATATTTTTTTATTTATTTATTTTATGAATGTGTCGTTTTGCTCGATGACTTGTTGCCATCTTGTGGGTAGTGCCATGATTCCATTGATAAAAAAATCTGACAAGTAGTTTTCACAGTGTTCTTTTGAGGTTAACTTTATGCTTCCTAAAGAGTTCTGAAGTGACAAACAGATGGAAATCTGATGGAGTAAGATCAGGGCTTATGAAGAATGCAACAACACATCCCAGCCAAGCTCTCTCAATTTTTACTGAGTGGCTATAGATGAGTGCGGTCTGGCGTTGTCATGATGGAACACCACGCCCTTCCTGTTCACCCACTCCGGCCGGTTTTTCTCAATGGCTTCTTTTTACCTTATCAGTTGATGACAGTAGAGGTCAGAATCAAAAGTATTACCCGGCGGCAAAAGCTCATAGTGGACAAAATTCTTTACCAATCCCACCATACACACAGCATCACTTTGTTCCGAGTCAGGCCGGGTTTTGCCACGGTCTGTGGGGCTTTTCCTTGCTTCGACCACGATCTTTTTCGGACATTCTTATCATCATCATCATCAACCGTTTAAGAAATGGGTCGGAATTGTCCCGTTTCAACAATGAATCGCAAATGGAAACACGTTGTATTAAGTTTCTTACGGTGAGATCATATGGTACCCAAACATCAAGTTTTTTCTTGTAACCAGTCTTTTGTAAATGACGTAAAACTGTTTTATGATCAACATCCATTTCTTCAGCAATATCGTATCTACTTATATCTCGATGTTGCTCCACTTTTTCAAAGATGGCACTGATTTTATCAGTGACAGGGCCTCTAGAGCGAGTCATAACCTTCACACTAAAATTTCCAGCTTAAAACGCTTGAACCATATATATGCTACTCGTATTGATACCGCAAATTTTATTTGCGACATTCTTCGTAGTTTTATCTTTTTTGTAATAAAACTTTAAAATTTACCGAATTTCTTCGTCACATACGTTCATTCTGCTTGCTTGTAAAACAATTGACAAATGGCGGAAACTAGTTTTTTTTATTTATTGCATCTACAGAATGTCAACATATAGTGTGACCAAAAAATAAGAGTGAAGGTGTATAAAGCCTCAACAAGCTGAAAATCAGTAAAATTGTTCAAAACATAATTATAAATAAAATTTAAACGATCTCCATCATTCGCGTGTATGGAAAAAAAATACTCGAGGTCAAAGGTCAAAAAAATGAGTTTTACACGATTTTCAGCTTTATCATAAAAGTGCCCCAGACAAAAATTGTAGATAATAAAATTATTTATAAAAAATGTTCCATAACTTTTTTCCTACGAGCCACCGTTTCTGAGATATAACGATTCAAAAAGTTGCAAAAGTTATTATCGTCTTATTATACATGAGAACGCCACGTGTATATACGTGGCGTTCTCATGTATATTATGAAGATAACAACTTTTCTCTAGAGTTGTAATATATGTTGTTGCATCGATATGCATGTTTCGTTAAAAATACTAAAAATAAAAAACAAGTTCAATTAGCTTGTCTTCCTCCAGCCTCAGTTGCTGCTCATCAACATCTTTTTCGGGTATATTACCAAGTTCAAGTGTGGCTTGGTTATCAGTTAAGCAACGCAAATGGCGCTATGTCATCAATGTTTTGTTAAAAAGTGTCATTTTATTGACTGGTTGCTAAGCAACGCGAATGGCTATATGTCATCAATATTTTCTTATGACGTTATCACGTAGGTAAAATTAACATCCGTAAACCAACTTTCATTTATTTTTAATAAGAAGTAATATACCACAACAACATAACGAGTCTTCCCGTGACCACGGCCGTTGCAATACGGTCGAAACGTCGGGCAATAAACAAGGTATTTTACCTTAAATTATTCACGCCATTAAGACCCGTAATATATATATTTTAATAATGTGTACAAATCGCGAAAGTTTATCAACATTTTTAACATAATTTGACATTTCTATCAGTATAATACATCTGTTATCAGTTACTTATTTGTGTTTTAATTCATATAACTTTTTATTTGGTACTTTTGTAATTCGTACTAGGATTATAAACTTGAAAATAACTCTATCTGTCTGTCTGTCTGTTACTTTTTCGCGCTTAAACCAATCAACTGATTTAGACAAAATTTGATATAGAGATAGGTACTTTAAGACTCGGGAAAGGGCATAGAATAGTTTTTATGGCGATACGGGGGCGCCCATAAATTACGTGAGGAAATTTTGGCGAATTTTGGACTCTCTGGTGAGAGGATCTCTCTCCCTTCCTAATCTCATGTAGATTTCACGTTTGGCTCAACTTACACAATTTGAAAAAAAAAAATACTAAAATAATCCTATTTTATGTGCTTTTTTGCTAAAAAGAATTACGTGACTTTTTCCAAATTTCACGTGTAAGGATATACCTCTTACCTATCACGTGCGTTACTCAAACTCAGGTTGTGTAAAGTTTACCTTCTGGCAACTGAGCAGATCGAGATATCAGCGAGGTTAAGCAACGTTACCACTGTCGGTCCACAGATGGGTGACCGTTTTCGAACATTGTGACACCCCTCCGTGCTTCGGAGAGCACGTTAAGCCGTCGGTCATTCGCCTAATCTCTTTCCGGTCGTGGCAGATTGAAGTCCCATTGGACTATGAGAGTGAGGAAATAGGGAGTGGCCTCGTGTCTGCGCATACACTTGTGCACTATAATATCTCCTGCGCAGTTGGCTAGTCTCTAATGGGATGGCCGCCGTAACCGACATCGGGTGGGAGACTATTATTTTATGCTATTACGCTATTACCTACCCATTTTGAGATTATTGAAATGATTACTGATATCAAAATGTCTAGACAACAAATTAATTTTAATATGATGATTAGATTGTCGGCGATTTTGTTAAATCTTCAAAATGATAGTAGATTTGAAGAGATCGAAAGTAGTATTGTTATTGTGTTGTATGACATTACGGACATAATGTATTTAAAGATTCATAACAATTGTTTTCCTTTGTTTAAGCTGAGTCACCAACCAACAAAGAAACGTTATTATTACGTGAATAATCTCTATCTGTTTTTTTGTTGCCGGTTTTCCATACGCATTCATTTAAACATTAACAAATAGCCAAAAATCATGAATCATCTTTTATTTCAACCATAAAAAAATAAAAGATTTACTTAGATAAAATGAATTGATGACTAATAATATATAAACAATTTAATCCTGTACATATTTAAAAATCACAACATGTGTACTGAATTGATTCATTTGGAGATTATTTTGAAAGCTTATAATAAAAATAACTGATACTTACGTATAAACAAACCAAATACTTCGCATAAAAGGTAAGACGTTACATTATATCATAAGTTGTGTAATAAGTACAAGGAATGGCTTTTACTGCTGCTTGTATTTCAGGCCTTAGATGCAATAACATTATGTGTACATAATATACTACATAATTATTTTCTTCACTTTATTCTATTTTCGAACAAGATTCACGCGACATTAAAAGTTTAAAATATATTATAATTTTTTTTTCGAGATATCACAATCAATCGATGAAATGCCAATGTCTGCCGATTGTTCAGCTGGTATTTGTAAGCTTTGTTTCTTCATCGAATGATTGTATTCATCTAGCTTAGTACACACGGCTAAGCTAAATTTTGGCGGATTACCAGCGATCAAAACGCATTTCAACAATAGTTTTTACTACTTCAACGACAGCAATACGTAAAAGACCTAAGCAATAAGTAAAAGAGAAGATAAATCGCGGATACCAAACTGCTACACCCCAATGCAGATCAACAAACTTTGGTTTCCACTGTCTTTGGTTTTTTTTTTTTAAGTTTAAACATCTTTAGCGGCGTTGTGCACTTTTTTGGTACGGATATAAAATGTTAAACTCGCGTCAGGATCACGTGACCGTAAGATTCTTAGAATAAGAAGGTAAATTATGCCGCAATCTACAATGTTATAATAGGTTAGGTGTGAAATCGGGCGGTCTAGAAACCAGGAGACTATAATTCGAGTCCAAATGATTATTTTTTCCCTTTTTTATTTTAAGTTTTTGATTTATATTTCATATTTTTGATTTAATTGTTATGTCGTTGTCATAGTAATTTTTTAAATTTTCATGTTTGTGTACGATAGCGCAATAGATGAATATTGTATTTAACCCACATAAATGATAGTACTTTTAAACTGACAAAATAAAATGACAACGTTAATGTTCAAGTTTCACTTCTGCCGGCACTCCCGGAGTGCAACCCGTTTTTTTTTTAATCACTAATCGAAGAGACGAGCGTGTCGTAAGCCTTGTTTGGCAAATATCTGATTGTCACCTTGCTGCGCTCCTAATTTGAGACATAAGTTCGAAGTCTCATTTGCCCAGTAATTTCACTTGAAACAGTGCCCTGTGTTCACGTCACTATTTCATAGAACTGTACACTGTAGTGGTATGTATCTACATGTTAATAGAATTTCATTTAAACAATAACAACTTCTCTTGTTAAAAACTGAGATAATAGTGACCTTAATGGATGCACTGGTATACAAGTTAGAGTTACAATTTAAAATACGTACTGATATTAAAACTTTATACAGTCTGTTTGTTACGCTTTTACGACGAAACAACAATCATATTATTATGTTAATGAGTCCGCAAATTCTACGCTTGGCGGAAACGAAATCTCATCTAGAATTTATTTTATTCGTTCTTTATATTTGGACTTATTCAAAAGTATTTTAAAATACGATAAGCGAAGTAGATATATGTAGTATTTGAATTCTACCTATGTCTAATCATAAACCGGACGCATCGCTTAATCGGCTCATTGTAATTACCTTAAAGATCAAAGAAAGATACATAATTACAATATGTACCTACTTATTTATAACCAAAACCGTAAATCATATATAAGTACACAATATTAATAGCTATCTCCTACAAAAATACCTAGGTACATAGTGATGTCAAATTGACTTATATAATATGTAATGCTGATAAGATGCATACTAGATGTATATTATAGGTACCTATAGTTACAAATTTATACTTGGTACTTACTAACTGATGATACGACTGGGTACATATCAAACCGATAATAAGTTTATTTTGGCTATTTTAAAATGGTAATTTCTGCAGGTTTGCCTTAGCAGCCCTATGTCACTAGAACTTTACAAACTTACAAATCAGAAACACAAAGCACATCCAGATCCGGAACAACAATTTTGGATCACTCAAAGTGCCATGAACATACGCTCTTCTGCTGATGCAATTATTTAAGGCTGCGGAACCCTACACTGAGCTTGGTCCGACATGTTCTTGCTCGGTTTTTCTTTGGTACGGATGGAGCTTATTCGCGAACATTTGCTTGGTATGATTATGAATTTGAAACGATTACAATCAGCGTTAAGTCTGTCCCATCTCGAGCAATAGTTTTTAGATGGTTCAGTGAATTTGAAAGAGGTAAAACAAACTTCGAAGATGACCATAGAAGTGGCCGGCCTCGCCCACAAACGCCAGTAGCTGCTGAAAATGTGTAGACTATTGAAATTATGGTACGAGATGACCCACGAATTACTTACTCGGACATCGAAAAGATTCTTGGCGTTAGTTTGGGAAGGGTTAACACTGTTTTGCATCAGCAGTGAGGAAGCTTGGAGTGAGAAAGCTTTGTTGTCGTTGGATCACGCGTTTGCTTAAAAACAGATTCGTGTGGATTGGTGTCGCGAAATGCGTTTACGATTTGAAAACGGAACGTCAAGATGTGTTTCGGAAATCACCACAGGCGACAAAACGTGGATTTATCAATATAATCTAGAAAATAAGAGACAGTCGTCAGTATGGGTATTTTCAGAAGGAAAGTTGCAGATAAAACTGCAAAGACCTCGTAACGTTGGTAAAAAATGGTAGCTAGTATTTTTTTACATTGCCTGACAAAAGTAACAATAAAGCTATAATTTTAGCTTACTATCTTTACCGAAAGCAATGAAATCGTTGTAACAGAAGATTTCAGACAGTTGATTCATATATGGTAAAAATTATACAGTGCAGATTGTTAGTTGCTTCAAAATTATTGCAACTAACAAAATGCTAAATTCAATTACAAACAAGGACATTGCAGCAACTTTTGTAGCGACGATCTCGCCCGGCAGGTAGCATGCGACTTGCATCGGCGACTAATTAACAAAACGTCATAGACGCGTGCATGTGTACTATCTATTAATTTGTATTACGGTAGTTGCTTGGAGACTAATATCTCCAGGTATCGGAGACTTACGTAGCCTTGTGTACGAAGGGCCTTAGACTGCAATTGTACCTACATACCTACCCCCACTGCGCCAAAGCGGCAATTATCCATCTGGTGTCATCAGTTGGTGATCATCATCATCCATACCAAAGATCTATCTAGCTTTAGTTTGATGTCAGTCATCAAACTAACACGAGGGCATCGGTATGCATCATGATGGCACAATCACGATTGGTCGATTTAACACTATTAGCGCAGTCGAATAACTCTTACTATTAGTGTGGTCTCAGTTGAGAATCTAAGAGTAGGTAGGGAGTAGCTACCAAGGGTGGTAATCAGGGAAATCTCTCGACAGTTGCTTTCACAAGAAGACGATTAATTGTTTAAAAAAACTGTTTGCAACTTCTGCCGGCACTCCCGTTAACGTTGTGCATTTTTGAATATTTTGGAATGGTTAGGGTTTTTTGTTTATCAGTATAAAAGTACTATCATATAAGTGGTTAAATACAATAATCATCTATTGCGCTATCGTACACAAACATGACAATTTAAAAAATGACAATGACATGACAATTAAAATTTTATCTCTCAGAAAAAAAAATACTGATAAAATTTGAATAATATTTTTCGATCTTACTGACATAATAATAAAAAATATGAAATAATAAATCACAAATCAAAAAACCAAAATCAAAAATGAAAATAAACGAGGGGAAAAAATAATCGTTACTCAGACTCAAACTGGGGTCTTTTGGTTTTCTGGAGTTATAATAACATTGTACGAGTAGATGGTGGCGAAATTGACCTTCGTAATCTAATGATATTGTAGCAGTTTTTCATTGCTTTCCCTCCGTCTTATGAATTTTCGATGAGGGTCACGTGATCCTGACGCGAGTTTAACATTTTTTACCCTTACCAAAAAGTGCACAACGCCGCTAAAGAAGTTTTCACTTCAATAATAATATGTTGTATCCTTTCCAAATGAAATAAATCTCGTTCTTAGAAGAACTAGATACATGTTTAAAGTAACCGTTTCAATTTACGATATATTTGAAGCGGTTACTTGAAATATATCGTAAATTAAAACTATGGAAACAATCAATTTCAGCAACAAGTAAATCCTACGTATATGTAATGTTAAAAATATTCAATTGAGTTGTGTCACGCTTACTCTAATTTGTTTTCATATGAAAATATTATACACAACAAATAAACGATCAAAAAATTACTCACACAATTAAGTTCAATTATATCTACAAAATCATGGATAATTTACGAGTAATGTTACCAATTCGTTCTCTACTAGACTAAATTTTAAAAGATATCAATCTAACTCGTCGTATTTTCACAAAGAACATTCGATATTCAGGACACATACGGAGCGTCAAGTTTTATAATTTCAAAGCTTCAACGAGGCGTAAGTTTGCGAAAGCTGAAAACCCTGTCGTAATATATTCAATGGTTATAATGACTGCCCTACATGCACAGCTTTACATGAAACTTTACAATGTGATTATTGTGTCGATTGCTATTATAATTAAGATAGGTACGTGAGTCGCTTTGTTAGCGGTTTGGAGAAATTAAAAACTGATATTGTGTTTCATTTCAATGCGTTTAAACCCTAATTCTTCATGTGTAAACTCAAAGTTACCTGGCCTTTGGTCTAGTGGTTAGTGACCCTGACTGCTAAGCCGGAGGTCGTGGGTTCGAGAGCATGATGGTTTATTCTGTATCTGGTGTTATTTATCTATAATATGTATGTATTTAGAAATATTTAAGTATGTTTATCAGTTGTCTGGTTTCTATAGTACAAGCTCTGCTTTATTTGAGATCAAATAGCGTTGTGTGAGTTATCCCAAGATATTGTTATTATAGTGTGCTCCATTCAGCGTTCAGCTCTCGCAGAAATCACCCGCGTTCGCTTTACTCTAGTTTTTCTCGAGCCAAACGCTGGCGCAGCAAATAACTCTGTCGCAAGTAACCTTCGTCGGCCGCCGCGATGACCTAGTTATTGATATTGTGCAATGATAAGTGAAGTATTACGATTAATATGTGTAAACATTATATAATAAAGTGGGATAATATATTTAAAATATAAGTTCGGTAACTCTCAAAAAAGAAACTGAACGTTTGTTAAACAAAAAAATAACTGAGGAACAAGCTCAACGTAAACAGTTGGAAGTCTTGGTCAATGACTTGAAAAGTAAAATAGCAGAACTTCAGCAACAGCTGAGCAAAGTCCAGGAGAAAAATAAAACTCTAGCTAAAGTATCGTCCAATGAGGAGGCCCACTCTAAGATAGTCCAGTATGAGACTGACGAAGAGGAGCTCGGTAATGAGACACAGTGGATTCATCAGCCGAATCGGGAAAAAAGGAAGCTGAGTAAATCGTTGACTCCACCCCAATAACAAGGAGCATGCTTCAGCGATGACCAAGAAAAAACCCGAATACTAAAAAGGCTCCACAACCACCAACTTTCATTGGGGAAAATGTAAAAAATTACCAGAAATTATATGATTTCCTGTTGACAACTATTTCAAGTGAGTCCTTATTAATTAAAATGAGAAATGGAGACAACGTCAAAATAAACGCTATCAATGGAGACTCCTATAGGGATATAACGAAGCTTTTGCTACAAAATAACTGTGTTTGGTATTCTTATGAAAACAAACAAGATAGGCCAATCAGAGTAATGACCAAAAATCTACATTTTACATGCACGCCTGCTAGGGTAGTTCAAGATTTGAAATCAAAGGAATTTAATGTTGAAGATGTCGTCAATTAGTGAAATTGGAGGACCAAAGAACCTCTCAATATATTCATGATTTCATTCAATAAAGATGTAGACATTGATAAAATCTACAACATCAAGTCTATTCTTGGTTGCAAAGTAGATATCGAACCTCTAAAAAGCTCTAAACTGATTCCGCAATGTAAAAGGTGTCAAGCTTACGGGCACTCACAAAAATACTGCTCCAAAGAACCACGTTGCGTAAAATGTACAGGCAAACACTTATCTAAAGACTGTTTAAAGCCAGTAGGCGTAAAGCCTAAATGGGTTCACTTCACACACAATATTACAAAATACATAGTAAACATGTACAAAGGCGAGCTTAACTCAATATTAAATTTTCTCCCAGCAAACTTTTGAGTGGTAGAGAAGAATGTAATTATTGATAGTAGTTTAAGTACAATAAGATTAAAAATTGTTAACCTATAGATGTGATAAATAATACATACTTAAATATATACAAGACACGTGTATGAATATATGTACTATAATATATACTTATGTACCTACTTAAATAGAGAGAAAATGTTCTTTCGTTCTTTTCTTAAAAATATTAATAGAGAGAATGTCGCGTAAGGAATGGGAAAGAGAATTCCATAGCCGTACCGTTTTTATTGTAAAGGAGCTGTCGTAGCAGCTGGATCTGTGAGCAGGAGTGTGTAATAGAAGAGAGGAGAAAGAACGGCAGGGTTTACCCCTGGGCACAAGAAAGTCAAAGCGATCACATAAATAATAATAATAATAATATTTATTAACCAAAAACACTTTAACAAATTACATATTAGATTGTAACTATATTACAAGTACATACTTAAAAATATACATAGTATGTGTTCAACTGATATGTTTAAAACGTTGTCAGCCGTACTAGTATGAACTGTGTGACGGCTGCCAGCGCCTTCCATCTAATATATAAAATTCTCGTGTCACAGTTTTCGTTGCCATACTCCTCCGAAACGGCTTGATTGCTTGTTGGATAGAGCCGATTTATCGAGAAAGGCTATAGGCTATATAACATCACGCTACGACATATAGGAGCTGAGCAGCAATGATAAATGTTGCAAAAACGGGTAAAATTTACGCAGACGAACAGCTAGTCTAATATATAAAATTCTCGTGTCACAGTTTTCGTTGCCATACTCCTCCGAAACGGCTTGACCGATTTTGATGAAATTTTGTGTGCATATTAGGTAGGTCTGAGAATCGGACAACATCTATTTTTCATCCCCCTAAGAGTTTGTTTGTTTGTTTGAACGCGATAATCTCAGGAACTACTGGGTCGCATTGAAAAAATATTTTATTGTTGGATAGCCCATTTATCGAGGAAGGCTATAGGTTATAACATCACGCTACGACCAATAGGAGCGGAGCAGCAATGAAAAATGTTGTATAAAAAAAAGGGAAAATTTACGCAGACGAAGTTGCGCGGGTCAGCTAGTATCATATACTTTTCATTTCATTAATAAACCAACATAGAAGCTATCGTGTGTGCGTGTGTGTATGCGTTTGTGTGTGTGTGTGCTACGAAATTATTTTCTCAGTTTCAGAGTATGGCAAGGTAAGAAACCACTGTTAAATTTAATTTTTTTGTTTGCATAAAGTTTAGATTAAGTACATCTATAGCGTCATTAATTCTGTTGTAGATTCGGCTGCTAATTATATAGTACTGGCGTGCTGCTAGGGCTGTTTTGTGGGTTTTAATGTGGCAGATCCTGTTATTCCTACAAAGGTTTATTGGTGGCGTGTTCAATACAGATTTGTGCCTGCGGAACACTGCTCGCAAAATGAATAACTGCCTTATTGTCAGTACTGAGCCAATCTTTATACAAGGCCGCCGTACTGTACATTCTTGGTTTGCTAAGCATAACCTTCAGTACTGCTCTTTGGGAACGTTCTAGCCTAAGCTTACAAGTTGAACCCGTCCCTCCCCATGCAACAATGCAATAAGATATTATTGATTGTGCAAGGGCACAATAAAAAGACAATAGAGTGTCGAAATCAGCAGTTTGCCTGAGTTTTTTAAATATTGGCATACGTTTTCTGACTCGGGCGACAGTGTTACTTATTTGTGCTTGCAAATTTAGCTTACAATCTAGAGTTACGCCCAGGTACTTAATTTCATTAGTTTGTGTAATCCTTTCGCATGCACATGACGTGTCAGATCGAGTATTACAAGTCTGAGCGGTAATTTGGAATGAGTTGGAAGAGGGCAATGTGTCACGTCGTTAGCAAAAGAGAATATATTTCGTTATGTCAACATTGATGGTGAGTAAGTTAGAATTTAGGTAATTCATAACCTCTGCTAGAGCCGATTCAGCATAACTACGCGTCTGGTCCCAGCTCTTACCAAACACCAATCATGTTGTCCACCAATAAAGTCTGCATACGATATTATTTTGCAGTTTGGGAGAGATTTGTTGCAGAGGTCGTTGATGTAAATAAGGAAGAGCGTGGGACCAAGCACACTACCTTGTGGGACTCCAAAATTAGGAGTAGCAGCATCACTTATGTAATTACCGATTCTAACATATTGGGTTCGGTTTGACAAATAACTTTTAAACATGTCAAGTACAACGCCTCTAACCCCGAGAGCCTTAATTTTAGATAATAGTATAGGGACAGAGACTGTGTCAAATGCCTTTGATAGATCTAAAAATTTACCAGCAACCTTGGCTCCATTATCCAGTTGCTTTACCACAGTTTCAGTAAGTTCAAGCACTGCGTCTTCGGTTGACTTATCTTTTCTAAAACCAAATTGGGTCTTAGAGATAAGATTATTTGTCTCGAGGTAGTTGATAAAGAATCTTTTCCAATATCTTAGAAACGGTGGGAAGAACGGAAATAGGCCTATAGTTTGTGACTCTGTCTCTGTCACCACTTTTGTAGATTAGGCTTATTAGCGCCCTCTTAAAAATGTGAGGAAAGGTGCCCGTCCTTAAGCAAAGATTGCACACGTGGGTAATGTGGTGAGTGGGACAGTGTTGAGCAGCTTTTATTGCCGCGGTATTTTATCAATTCCTACAGACGAGACAGTGGGATTGTGAAGAATAGTATAGAGAAGAGAGAGAACGTGCAAGTTCCGACGCTGCCGAATCGGTAACTACCTCAGATTTCTCCGAGACATGGTCGTATTTTCTTAATCGGAAAATGAAGCGGATATTCAAAGTCTGCAGAATTCTTATCAACGAGTTCCTCCCGTGCATCTAGGAAACAAACATCAGCATAATCTATGTGTGGGAGTAAAAGAGATTGGGCAAGAGTAACTTTGGTTTGAAATGATAAGAACTTCTGAAGACGTTTTCAGAGATTGAAATGAGGAGAATACTCTTCTACTTACTTCTGCAAAGTGAACATCCTATGATAGATTGGAATTTATGTATAGACCTAGGTTTCTTACACTTTTCGTATATACTAGTAATAGGAACTGCATCTAAAACCACCTGAGGAAGACTCTGGTGATCTAGCAGGCTTAATATATATCTACCACCAATTATAATGACTTGAGAATTTGAAGGGTTCACTAAAAGTCAAATTTATTTTGCTCATAAGCTGATTTGATGATTTGCTTGATCATTAATGGTAGTTACAGTGCCAGCTATAACTTCTGCTTTAAAGTGTCTATATAGTTGCAAGTCGTCTGCATAGAGATAATAATTTGAAGTTAGGACCTTTGTAATAGCATTTATGAAAATGGAGAAGAGTAGAGTAGAGAGAACGCCACCTTGGGGTACGCCAGCGGTCAATTCCCAGTTCAGTTCACCGTGGTAAGCCTCACCCAGCCAGTTATAGAGGGTGCATGGTAGCGAAAGAGCTAAAAATATTAAAAATAAAGCCACTAAAAAGGTACATGCTGCTCCTATAAACCAAGTGCCGAATAAAAATCCCAACAGAAAAGTAAAGATCAGTCAAAAAGTTTGTAAAACTTAGTCTTTCGCACAAATAACAAAAGGTGTTCAGGTGCAACCAAAAGCTCAATCATCAGATCACCGACTATAGATGCAAAATTAAACAAAATATTGAACATCGTTTCATCATTCGATGCACGATGCACGAATAAAATAATTGGAAATTAACATTAAAATAGCTACATCTAAAAATACTAATGTATAATTCTCTACAAATTATGACATGAAATGCTAATGGACTCCTTCGACATCTAAATGACTTACAAGTTGTCCTAAATACAAAAAACAAAAAGGCAACAAACTTATTATGCATTGCATCTGGATAACAAAGCTAGAGGAAGCAGTGCAGTAATAATAAAAGATAACATCCGCCATTACGAGATATCTAGACACGAAGAGCTGGAAATCCAAGCTGTAGCTGTATGTGTCGAAACCAAGCGTTACCCGATTACGGTATTTTCAATAAACAGTCCACCAAGGTACTCATTGAAAGCCATATATTTTGTAAAATTTTCTTAAACGGTTAGGAAATCGATATATTCTTGGAGGTGACTTTAATGCTAATAACACTCACCGGGGGTCGAGGGTCACTACCACAAAAGGAAGGGAACTGCTAAAATTAATTAGAGAAACCAATAGTAACGTTATATCAACTGGAAAGCCAACATACTGGCCTGCTGAGCCACAGAAAATTCCAGATTAAATAGATTTTTTATATATAAAAACTTACCCCTAAACCTCCTTCAGATAGATAGTGGATTCGACATGAATTCGGACCATTCACCAATAATATTAATCATAACTGAACAAATATTGCTCAAACAGAATCATCCCACTTTGGTTAACAACCTTACATACTGGAAAAGCTTTAGACATGACTAAGAGTCAATTAAAAACCTAAAAGTACCTTTAAAGCATCCAGAACAGAATCTACCTGTTCTGGATGCTTTAAAAACTTTCTTGAAGTGAGAAAGTTCCTTACAGATTATTAACAATGCACGTGGAATAATAGACCTGCTCTGAAAAGAAAAGTTAGAAGTACTAACTACCCGCTTGAAATTCGAAATCTTATAAGTGAAAAAAGGAAACAGGGACAAAAGTGGCAACAAAGCAGATTCCCCGCCAACAAAACCCTCTTAAATAATGTGACAAAAAAACTCAGTAGAAAGATAACAATACATACAACATTCATGATAAAACGATGCACACCTACCTAAGTCAGATAACTGGTGATCGAACTACAGATTATTCATTGTGGAAAACCACCAAAAGCTCAAAAAAACCTATCACGCATACTCCACCAATTAAGGAAGAGACTGGTCACTGGGCAGTAAAAATGAACACAATGCTAATAGATTTGCACAACGCCAAAAATGACTCTGACAGTGATGGTTTAACGTCTAACACAACATTGTCATATGATGAGACAAAAATAAAACTAACAACTTCCAAAGAAATCTGCAAAGAGATCAAGTACTTGCATAAAAAGGAATCTCCTGGCTACGATCTTATCACTGGAGTAGTTCTACAGAATCTCCCACGTAAAGCAGTAGTGAAACATACCAGTATTATAAATGCAACATTGAGATTAAAATGTGTTCCCGACATGTGGAAAATAGCTGAAGTGATTGATAATGATACCAAAGCCGGGAAAACCTCCTCATGCAGTATCGTCAAACAGACCAATCTTACTCTTGCCAATTATGTCCAAATTATAAGAAAAAATACTTCTTAAAAGACTGAAGCCGGTCATCGAAAATAGAAAACTATTTCCCGATTACCAGTTTGGATTCAGAGAAAAACATTCTACAATAGACCAAGTGCATAGAATTACAAACATTATAGAAAAAAACATTAGAGGATAAAAAAGTCTACTCAACAATCTTTTTGGACGTAGCCCAAGCGTTTGATAAAGTTTGGCATAAGGGCCTCCAGTGTAAGCTAGATAAAATGCTACCAAAACAATTTTCAGATAAACTGAAATCCTATATATCTAACAGAATGTTTAGAGTCACGCAAGTAGATGCGTATTCTGAGCTTAAACCTATTGAAACTGGCGTATTACAAGGTAGTGTTTTAGGCCCGGTCCTGTACTTATTATACACTTGTGATATGCCAAAAACAGAAAACAGTATACTTGCGACCTTCGCAGACGATACAGCCATCATGGCCGTAGGGGCTACTCATGAAGAAGTCGAAATGGATGAACATAGATTTTACCAACAAAAAGGGAAACTATCATCCGGTATTTATAAATAACTTGACTGTACCCTATGTAAACACAGGAAAATATTTAGGAATGACATTAAATGCAAGACTTTGCTGGAATGCTCATGTGAAAAAAAGCGCGATTAGTTAGAGCTTCGCTATAAAAAGATGTACTGGGTACTGGGTAAACATTCAGTATTGTTAGTACCTAACAAAGTCTTACTATACATACAAATCCTTATGCCAGTATAGACTTATGGTATACAGTTGTGGGGATGTACCAAACAAAGCAACTCTTAGACGATACAACGCTTCCAAGATAAAGTACACAGGGGAATTGTTAATGCACCCTGGTATATTAGAATGGACGACCTCCATCGGGACCTTAAAGTGAACCTCGTCGCCAATATTATAAAAAAAAATGCTGAAGTTTATGAACATCGACTTCGTTCGCGTGGAAGTTGGGTTTATATTAAGGTAGTTTATGTTACAATTTAACTTCTGTGTAAAACATATTGGAAACATGCTCCACAATGCTCTGTGGCATCTATGGATATTAGGGCCTAGCTCTAATCAGGGCCCGACCTATGGCAAGGCAAGCCAAGCAAATGCCCAGTGCAGCAAAATGAAGGGCGACAAAGTTTATGGCGCCAGACGGTTAGAAGACAAATTATAATAGTATTTTACCAAAATGATTTGCATCACATCAAATATTACTATTATCGGTTTCGGGTTAAATGAAGCCCGAAACCGCCCAAGTACTCGCGCGAAATAGGGCTAGTGTGAGATAAGTTTTTAAAAAAATATCCTGTTTTTAAAACATTGCATTCCCGCGGTACTGTGATGCGTGTTCAAACAAACAGACAATATTCAAACGTTTCTAAAAGATATACTGAATTAGTATATCTTTTAGAAACGTTTAGTTTAAATACTAAACTTATTTCTTTATAATGTCTACATTGGTGAATTAAAAAATAGGTGTGTCAACCTGTCGTAGCCGAGGATAGAACAAAGTGGCGTGCAATTAGAGAGGCCTATGTCCAGCAGTGGACTGCGATAGGCAGATGATGATGATGATGATGAACCTGTCGTTAATTAAGATCATCATAAATTCATATACCTCTACGTAAGAATTTCAGATTTATTTTTTAAATCAATTTACCTGATTCTGTTTCATTTGTATTTAAACGCCATCTATTTTCAAAACTGGATAAGTTTATTTTAATACTTGATGACTTTAAATTAAATTATACTTAAACTATCATGCATATTAAACGTAGGTAAGCAAGGTATTTAACCTAAAATTATTCACGCGATTAAGACCCGTAATATATATATATGCATAATAGCTGTGCCCGCGACTTCGTTCGGGTGAAAGTCGGGTTTAAATTAAGGTAGTTTAGGTAACGAAATAACTTCTGTGTAAATATGTTGGAAACAGTCCTGTTGACTAAATACTTACTAAATAAAAATCGATCTGTTCTATTCTTTTAGATAGTTAGTTTGGTGTGCGGCTTAAGAAGTGGGTTTTCTGTTGTTTTTGTTTCATTCTTTCAACGTTATACCTACTTATTACCTAATAATTTTTAATAGAATCTGTAGGAAAATGTTGTTACTTCTCATGTGATCGTAAACTTGTAAAGCCTAAGTACTTAACTGTGATAGTTTTCTTTATAATTTTAGTGTTTATACTACTACCCTGAATTTTTTCACATACCCAACATCAACCATTTAGCTGGCAGGGGGACACTTGACTCTAACAAAAATGTTCACTATAAAGCCTAATATTATACACAAAGGAATCCTTAAATCTAAAAATAGTCTTCACAAACCCTAAACGCTTTTTAAAAGACCTATCTTATGATACCACACACGATGGGGTAGGTACACATAAGAGAGGTACCCTTAAAAAAATAATGATTTTCAAGATTTTGTTTTTTCACTTTGTCGGCGTTAGTAATTTATTCATGCAAAAGTTGCAACCTTCTAGCACTAACAGTCTCTGAGCTAAGCTGCGGACGGACGGACATAAGGGAACTATAAGGGTTCTGTTTTGACATTTTGGCTAAAAATGGGGTGTATTTCATATAGTGTTACAACGCAATACTAATAATAAAACTGCTGTAACACTTTAGTAAGCAAACACAGAGCGTGTCATGTGTGTCATGCCCGCGAAAATGTCAGATATCCCTAAAGGTACGGTTGACAAACAACGACCCCCCTCCTCCCGTCACCCGAACTACTCACACTTGACCGATGTTGAGCCATTCATTATCGTTGAATTGATGAACACGTAATCTCCAACCATAACCCCAAAACATGATGCACCTGTGTGATGCGTGGTCAAACAAACGGACAGACAGACAAACATTTCTAAAAATCATAGCAATGTGTTTCTTTTAAAACTTCTTTTACTAAGTATAGAACGTTATTGAATACAACGCCATCTACTTTCAAGAATGTTGCCACTCAGCATCTCAAGCACCTATACCCTAATAAATGTTTTCACAAATAAGGAATTATTTGATCACGGTGAACAATTTGATTTCATAAATGGCGCTACATGTTTTTTTTTTACGTGTGTAATGTCTTTTTTTTAGACGAACACATCATTTCTGGAAAATGTCGAATACTTTTTAATTATATTGTAATATTGTTTTTCATTTCTACTACGATTAATTAATTACTCTCAGCAGTGCATGCAATACCTATAATTAACTTACCTACGTGCATAATTTACTTGATTTTTAATATAAAAAAATAATAACCAAAGTAAATAAGTTACTTACGGTCGAAAAAATAACTAAAACATTGAGAAAAATATTAAAAAAGGATAAAGACAATTTAAAAAATACAAAATGAACATAATCAGACATCGGATTCGAGCCCGGGACTTCGTCGCCAAAGTCCGCTAGCATAGCTTCGAGGCTATACTGTTCGGTACTTGCCACGTCAAACTAACTGTTCTTATGAAACTTAACAATGTTGTGTTTAGCTCCTTTTAGTTTTAGCGTGAAGTTATGTATTCCATGGGTTACAATTATAGATAATGTCTAATTGTGGAAAATTTTGTGATAAACCATTATGGTGCGACAAAAAATACGTTGCTACTCGTTCCCCATAGACGTTAGCGTAATGATTCATAGTGTAAATAATGTCCTATAGTATTTACTATAAAACTGCAAATTTTCATAAAGATCCGTCTAGTAGTTACTGCTTTATAACGAAAAATAGCTACAGACATTATCCCTTACTGTTTAGCTCCTATGGGAAAAAGCGTGATAATTTATAGCCTTAATGTTAATCTGCATCTATTAGATTGCACGTGCAAAATTTCAACCGAATCTGTACGGTAGTTTTTGCGTGATGCCTGTTCAAACAAACAGACAGACAGACAGACAGACAGACAGACAGACAGACATTTCTAAAAATGCAGCAAAGGGTTTGAATACTCTTTTCGAACATTTCCTAATATTTTTTTTCACTAAGTTCGGCCATGTACAGACACGTGAAATTTACAGTTTTATTATATGTATAGATAGAAGAGAAACATTAAAAATAGTGTTAATGGACACGAACTTAGTTTAGTTTATTATGAGTCTAAGTGAACTTTAAATTACTCATTAGTCTCCATAGACTAGATTGTAATAATAATGGGGAACTTTATAGTGCATCATATTATAAAAAAAAAAATATATATAGTGTGCTGCATTGTAACTTTTGCGAGTACCTGTCTTCTTATTTAAAACGTAAGTTTAGTACTCAGCCGTGTTAAGCAAACATTTGAGTCGGAACTTCCAGGCAATAAGAAAATCGACGTGCTACGGAACTTCAGGGCGAGGGTCAAAACAATTATCTCTCAGGTGAGTTTGCTCACCAAACTAGTCTTAAGCTTTGATTTCCTTGTTTGCAGTGGCATACACAGTTCCATTGCTTGCGTGAAAAGTTATTTAATTTCACAGAGTGTATTTATTCATTGAATTTGGAACGTTTTCAACATTATATGCTTTTTTAACAAAGCTGGTGTTTTTAATTATGACAAAAATACTCTTAAACTTTCACGTAGCATCTACCAAATTTTTAAAGTAAACAAAGAGGTAGCAAACAGCAAATAGAATTAACAATACTCTAAAAATAGTGTACCTGTTGTTGGTTGAATAATGAACAGTTACGGGCACATACCACGGGTTAGGTAATTGGGATCAATTAGTAACTTTCTCAGTCCTACTTTTTACAACTCTCTTATACGTACCTAGATAACCAATTACACATGTTCTTAGGTAGATGGGGGACATTACGTTAAGTATTAGATAATTTTATCTAATCATCTAGTTGTTTATCATATCCAAAAGTGGATACATAATCTACCCCATAACACAAATGTAGGTCATGACATTAGAATGATTTTTTATTATTTACTGCAACCCGCCCTCGCTTCGCTTCGGTTTACCAATATGTTTTTTAACTCCAGTCATTTTGTTATTCAACGAAAATAAGACATTATTCCTGACACTTTTTTTCGTACTATGACCAAAAAGAACTCATTTTATCAACTCTGAATACTCATTTATATCAAAATCAATATAAGTCTTAGGCAGGCATTGAAAATGTTAACGATTGCTACGATACCATTTTTAGGCAGATGTTTCAACAGAATGCTGTCTATACTATCGTATCTGGTGATTTTCTATCCTTGAGGTGTTTTATTTCACGTGCTACTTCGGTAGAACTCGTGTGTTTCAATGGAAGAGACATTTGCTCCGCACTTTCCAGGTTGGTTTTTTATTTCAGCGTTGTGCTCAGGCCTTAATTCAGGAAATGGTCGCGAGTTAGGTGCTCAGCAAATATAGTCCTTCTCCACAGGGGGTATTTGACTACTGGGACGTTTTAACTTTTGAGTTGCCTTCCACAGCGAATAGAGAAAAGCTTGAAGGTTATTGTTGGTAAAACTTTTGTTACGGTCTTTTAGTTCATTAGAAGATTTGTTGAACGCTGTTTTGTCTACCGGATATCTAGTGTTGTGCCATATTTTTTTTTAATTATGACGTTTCAGTATTTTATCTCTGATGGTTTTTGGATATTCATTAAGTGTTTGAGGTATCTCTTTTCGCACTTTTGTGGAGTGGAGTAATGACTTTATTTAGGTTTTCAATAGTCTCTCCTATGTAAAACTGTTTTAATGAGCTTGATCCTTATTGTGATTTCGTCCTGATACATCTTCCAGTTAGTCTTTTTGTTGTATAGTCTTTCTACCGGTTGCACTAAGACCACTGTTGTGTTTAGGTTCAATATAACTGGGGTGTGGTCAGATGACAGATCCGTGCAGGTTTTAATTGTCATGTAGTTTCGACTTATATTTTTTAGTAATATAGAAGTCGAGCAGATCAAGAATTTTATTTCGATCAGTTGGCCAGTATATTAGTTCACGTGAGGTCATGCACTCAAGTCAAAAATTCTGTATTGTGACATGTAGTTGCCTTCCACGGTATGTGATTAGACGAGAGCCCCAAAAATTGAGTTTTGCGTTCCAATCCCCACCGCAAATAAAAAGTACACAGCAGAAAAGGTTGTCTCGACTTTCTCGTTGACGACTACTTTTATTGACGTGGCTTGTATTTTATCCGATTGGTATTTTTCAATGTCGTAATGTTTGATGTTATTTTTTATAATTTATTGCAGTTCCATGACCAGATGGGTGGTTTGTTGTGTATACTGAGTAATTTTGTAAATTGAAGTGAGATTTTTCAGTGAATCTTGTTTCAGAAATTAATGCTATGTAATTTTTTTCTGTTTGGAGAAATGTTAAAAACTCTTGACGACGTTCCGTCTTCTTGAATAGGCGCCATCTCTCAAGGGACAATTGATATCGTCTTTACTCGTGGGAACAAAAACAAACAAAAAGCAAGGAAACAGACCCTAAAAACGATGCGGAGAACTATTTAACTCCGTGGCAGTACCTTCTAAATGACAGAAAAGAAAGGAAACAAGTCCGATACAAAGTCACAATACAAAGAAATCAAAAAATACACCAAACTACACTGTACCAACACACAACAAATATGATATCCTAAACAGCTAAGAAAAAGAAGAACTTCTTTGACTGCCTCTGTGGCGCGGTGGGAGTGTGTCCGACTGCTACGCAAGAGCTCAGTGCTAGTGGGTTCGATCCCCACCCAGGATAAAACTTTGTGTGTTGAGCAGGATGGTTTATTCTGTGTCTGGGTGTTATTTATCTCTATGTTTGTATTTAGAAATATATTCTGTTGTCTGGTTTACATAGTACAAGCTATGCTTAGTATGGGATCAGATAGCGTTGTGTGAGTTGACCCAAGATATTATTATTAGATATTAATATAACCTATTACAATTTATGAGTACATACCAAAGTCTGAACCAATTTTTGTGACAGGAGTCTTGGATGTCATAGCATTAAAAGCTACACTCATGCTACACTAAATAAAATTGTTGACAGCAAATTATATAAAATGACAACTTTTAAGTACATGTTTATGGAAAGTCTGAAAACTACACATTTGTAATTAAATCATAAAAAATATAAAAAAAAAAATTAAATCATAAAATATAGTCTTTATAAACTCCTCATAAAGATTTCTGAACTATTTAATATACGTACCTACAAATTTGTTCGGAACCACAGAACACACGGAACCCTCGGTGGGCGAGTCCGACTAGCACTTGTCCGCTTTTCATCATATATCAGGTCTATGGTACCATAATATTCTATTGTCATCAAAGATATACTAGTGTACCAAATTTGAGCCCAACCGAACGTCAGGATGTGGTAGGTACTAATTTAGCTTTCAAGATTTGACTCAAACAAGGTAACTTACAAACTAACATACAGTCAGGGCAAGTTAAATAAAAGCTTGTAAAGATATACACCAAAATAGGAGGATACTAACAGATACAGGGATACAGGGGCGGATCCTGGATTTGATTCTAGGGGGGCACGAGAGGCAAATGGCAGTGCCGGATCTAACATGCTTCATCATTAGATCAGGTCTATTGTACCATAATATTGCATTATCTATCTATTAACTTCACAAACGCAAACTTAGGTGGCGCAAATTGTACACGTCTTATCTTAATATAAACTGTTACGTCATAATTTGATCTGACCAATAGCATTCGTTTCAACTACCTTGAATTTTGGTCTTTGTAATCATTATTTTCATAATTTTAGATGCATTTTATTAAAATATCTTAATGTCACAATTCTAAGCCAATAAAGTATAATAAAAAAATATTTTGCCTTCATTTGAGTCATATGCATATTCCTTAATGCAAGTTTGTGCGAGTGACTCACATTAGTCCTTTGGCCGCTTGGGCCCTTGTACACCAGGGCCCCCAACACATTTTGATACGGCGGTACACCTAAAGGTTTATTTCCGTGCATCGCGGCCGATCGCGAGTCGCGCGCGGCTTACGACGAGTGGCTAACGCGCGCGGCCGATGCGACAATAGTCACAGTGCGCGCACAGGCCTACGACAGTCGTCGGCCGCGCGCGTCTGTCACTTACCTCAGCCGCTTGTCGTAAGCCGCGAGCGGCTCACGATCGATCGCGATGCACAGAAATGAACCTTTAGGCAAGTTACGCCCCAGCTGTAGATGCTTTAATAACGTAGGTATTAGGAATCCGAAATTATTACTTCAAAGAATAAAAGTGTTGTGACTTGCTAAAATTCGCTTCTGATATTTTTCTGTTTCATTCTCTAAGTAGGGTATAGGCACATTGTTTTTTTTTCTTAAACTATTTAATTAGCTCGTTATAGATTCATGATAGTGGAGACAAGTAAGAAGGATGTCTGAGCTCACCACAGGATACAGACATAAAGAGAGAAACAGAAACAACAGATAGAGGGAAAAGTACAACTGGAAATAAATACTCCACAGAAGAAAAAAAATTGTTAGTTTAGATTTATTTTTAATCTTGTTGTTTGGGTAAGTAAAGTGACGATTCTTATAGTTAGGTATCTACTTGCTAGGGCTACAAACCGGTACAATCTCGTGGGATATGCAGATCGGCATCTCAAGATTCACAAGCTCCGGTTGGAAGGTACTTAACAACGTTCTCTCCAGAGAACTTGAGCTTTTGTAATACCTGTACGATTGAAATTTCTTACTGATCAAGTTTAAGATCTATGCAGTGACATTGAGCTGATCACGATCCGATTTCCATCTACCGAAAAAGGTTTATGCACATTTCATAACTAAAACTCCTTTGAAATATGTCATAGCAATCTAAACAAATAAGTTTCCTTGTCTTTGTTACTCTGAAGTTATTGTAGGAGTGTTGGATTTTATTGTATTAGTTTTATTTTGTCGCTATCATAATTTATCAAGCTGAAGATACTGTGGCCGCTTTTTTGCCATTTTAAAGGTCCATCTTCTTTCAATTTATAGCAATCTAGCCGTTTTATCGGCTAATTTCTGCCAGTGTCAAATATTTACTTTACCTGCACAAAGATTTGCTCTTTTGGATTTAACATGCACCTATTTTATGTGTTTTTACACGGAGCTATGAAAATGAAGAATGCTCAGTTTGCCGCCATTTTCACAACTCATTTCCTCCGTATTTTTATCAGTTCTATAGTTTCGTGTTGCAGTGCCTACGAATGTATTCGTGGTAAAAAGTGGTAAACCCAAAATCGCCTGACTGTACCTTATATTAGGTTCTGTGATAAATTGGATTAGAACGAGTTATTTAGTTATCACGTATTCAATTCATTTTTTACAAGATAAACTTGGAGACTTCTACATTCTTCTTTTTTGAATTTATGGCAATCTAGCCGGTTTATCGGCTAATTTCTGCCAGTGTCAAGTATTTATTGTACACTTTAGCTGCACAAATTAACTATCTAACTCAGTAGCGACTTATACAAGACACCTATACCTACTCAAAATTTCATTTGAATTTACCTACTTGATTTTTAGATAGGGTACCTAGAGTTTTTGGCAGTAATTAAACTATTCGTATGTATATCGCTCAAAATTCGTTTGGCGATGGCCTAACTAATTACCTACAAAGGAAGTGTATGAATATTACACATACAATCTTGTTGATACGATTTATATATTGCTCATAGTACAGTTGTGTCAATTTAAGTTAGCCGGATTGAACATGGTGCCAAGTGGTTGCGCAGATGCATTTTTTGGAAGTAAATGGTGACAGGAAGCGGGAGGGGCGGGGGCAGTAACTAAGATTTATAATCAACCCACGCTTTTTTTACAAAAAACTGTTTTATAACTAAATTTTTTTAAACTTCTTATTTATTAACCTATTTACAAAAGGGTGTTTTTTAAACTATTATTTTTTGTGATTATTTTCTGAAACAAATTGTTTTGCAAATTTGTTTTTGTATTTACAGTAACTGTTCTAAATTTAAACTTTTATGAACTTTTATAAGTAGTAATTTTTATATTGTTGAATTAAAATTTTGTTAGTATTTTTAATCGATTAAACATAATAGGGTATTTGACTAAAGTCAAATCAGCCTCTTTTTAAGAAACGTCAAAAACGAGCCGCTCTGGACAAATTAGTATGGAATGCTAGCATATGACGTCACGTTTTCTATGGTCAAATTATTTACTTTCATTGTTTATCTTTATGATTATAAATTAAGTAACACATTAAATTAATAAATGAACATATTTTTTAGAACACTTCATGACATATTTTTACCTGATTATTTTAAAATATTTTATTTTAATAGTAGTCAAATACCCAATTAGGTAATCGTTTTCGTAAGTATTTTAGGGTCGCATCTCTATGACATGCGCGAAAGTGATATGAACCTAACTTCAATCCGGCCGAGTTACATTGAGTCGACTGTAGGAGTACAACCATTCGTTGAACTCTGGTATCGTAGGTAAGATTCAACTTGTGTTAAGGACACCAGAGATCTCACGTATATCATTAAATTGCAGACAGTAATTTGTGGATCGTTAAACTATAAATTCCAATGAACAGAAATAATGTATTTTTTTTTAAAGTGCGTTCAAGAATGCTAGCTCTTGTGTGTAAGTGTGTATGCGTGTGTGATTGTGTTTATGTGTGCTAAAACATGGATACTTTGAGTAAGTTCTCAGTTTCATCATAGGACTTACTCATAACTTAGTTACTGTTTTTCTACACTTAGTTCTAGGGAGATGAAAAATATTGCAATGCTTGTTCGCGATGTTGTACATATAGCCCAGAACTGCCTGATGTTGGGCTGCCTGAGTTGTCCTATAAATTCCAATGAATAGAAATAATGTCAAATGTTTTTTATTTACTTTTAAGTGTGTGCATGCGTGGTAGTGCTTGTGTGTGAGTCTGTATGTGTGTTTGTGTGCTAAAGGATTTTTTTTTAGAGGTAACTAGCAATGTGGGATTGAGTCCCACATTACTAGCAATCTTGTTAACTCCTCCAGCTAAGCTCAATGGCTTTTGTTAGGAGTGGGTTCACGTCGGTAGTATAATGGGTAGGATTCGAACCCGCGACCTCACGATTGCTAGACCGATGCCTTAGTGATAAGGCTACCGCCGCTTTTAACGATGTATACTTTCAGTAAGTTCTCAGTTTCATCGTAGGACCTACTCATAAGTCACTTAGTCACTGTTTTCCTACACTGAGTTCTCGGGAGATGAAAAATATTGCAATGCTTGTTCGCGATGTTGTAAAGATAGCACCTAAGAATTGCCTGATGTCGTGCTGCCTGAGTGGTCCTAAACTTCAGGATTATGCAAACATGGTGAGAACGACAGGTTTTAGTAAAACTAAAGTCATATACTGGGGAGGCGTGCTTTCTGGAAATAGGTTCTTGCACAAAAAGTTGTCTCATAGTGAGAAGCTGACAGTCGTCGTAAAGTTGAGCATGATCCTTATTCACTATCTTTATTTCGCTGTCGTGAAAAGGCCGTGCGAACTGGCGCATGCGCGGTGCGCTCAAATATGTCCACCGCGCATGCGCGGTGGAGAGCTGCGCTTAGAAATGTATCATCGCGCATGCGCGGTGGACATCTTTAAACGCACCGCGCATGCGCTAGTTCGCACGGCCTTTTCACGACAACGAAATAAAGATAAAGAATAAGGACCCAGTGTGATAATTGTAGGGTTTGAACATCATTACTTTAATTACAGCTCTGTGCACGTTTCAAGGGTATTAGGTTGTTTTTTGCAGCACCTCCTCAAGCGGTTATACAATATGTCAGTAAGACTGTAGACAATTTTAATATTTAAGAGCACTGGAAAGTGGTCTGTAATAGTGGTGTTCAATATTAAAGTTATACTTTTTAGTCCAGATTTTAACTATGTATGATCTAGGCAGTTATTTACTCTAGTGGGCAGATTATGCGTGGCGAGGAGTCCGTGCGAGGCTGTCATATTAAGATAGTCATTCGCATATGAGAATGAAATAAATACTGCACAAAGTGTTAGTATCTTTGAAGACATACCGGAAAAAGTTAATCAGGCTAAGCTGGCACTACTTTAAGCAATGCTGACGACGCAGCGTGCTATGTGAGACACTTCCATGCCCATAGAAGCCCCAGTCGCCTCTGCTAATGAAGTTGTATAGGCTATCATAAGGAGGTTGTAACAATTTCCTAATTGTACCTTTAATTTCTTACAAAAACTTAGTCATATGACATTAACAACCCCATATCGGGTCAGGCGGCAACTGCCACGAATTTAATTCCTACGAATCGTGCGAGTTGCCTCTTTTTAATTTTAGTATTTTTTTTAGCGACTTTGTTTTAAGGGGAGAAAACACTTCAAAGTACAGTCATATACTACACTTAAATAATCGATTCATTTTATTTTAGTCTCACTTAATATTTCGATTAGGTACAACAAATAGGTTAATTTCTAATAATATGATTGCTGTATGTGTACATTTTAGTGTTCCGTGGTTAATATTATGTTATTAATGTTGTAAAGTATTAAGTTCATGTATTATATTTTAAGACCACTTTCAATAAACCGTGAATATTCATAGATTAAATTCAATTCAATTCAAAACTCTTTATTCACTTTGGGTGCAAAACAACTCTTGTGATACGTCGGGATTCTACATGTACATGTGATGCCAAGTTCGCAAACAATAGGTAAAGCCGGAGAAGAGAACCTGGCAATAAAAACTCGCGGCCACTCTTTTCAAATTGCCAATTTTACAATGTTTGAATGTTTATAAACTTGATATGGGGTAAGGTGTTGCGACTAATATACTATACACCATGTTAAAGGACTGATGCAAATTGTATTATCAAAAAGTTAAAACATGAGATAAAGCAAAATCAGCCTTAGTAGGTACATTATAGTAGGAGCATCTACTTACAACAAAGGTAAAAACTATATGTGCTTAAATATTGGCCAAAATACTTGTAACGAATGATTAAATATAAAATATTAATTATGATATCAAAAGAAAAGAATGGCCTTTATTCGTCACGCAGAATCTTTACTTACAAAAGTCAAATCATGCTCTTTATTAATGTGACAATTAAAACAAAGTGATAACAAAATTCACCCAAGCATATTAAAGTAACAAGGAGCAAGCAACTAGATCCGTTTTTCTTTATCATTTAAATATTCATCCACTGTATTCGTAAAAGATGATTTTTGACTACATTTTTGATCTTAATCACTGATAGAGACTCATAATACTAGCTGGTATCTTGTTAAATACTCTAACAGAAAGACTCATAAATGAATTATGAGTTTTATGTAGCCTATGATATTGACCTACTAATTTGTGCTTATTTCTCGTGTTCCCCGGGTGAACGTCACTATTTTTGTGATATAAATGGATATTTTGTTTAACAAACATATTGTTTGCAAATATATATAGAAAAGATCTCCGCAATTGTGCTCTGGTATGTAAAAGATGGTATAGAATTCTTAGTGATGAAAACAATGATGTATGGCGAGTACATTGTGTCAAGAGATTGGTTGAAGAAGTTATGAAGTCTGATCTACTTTCAACTGTTACCACATACAAATCGAAGTTAAGGGCTTATTTCCACGCATGGAATCCACATGGCTGTTTCAGAAATATATATGTCAAACCTAATGGTTTTACTTTACACAGAAACCCTGTAGCACAAAGCACTGATGCATGCAGAGCTAAAGTTGGATTTTACCATGGAAGACATGCATGGGAAGTAATATGGGAGGGCCCTTTAGGTACTGTAGCTGTGGTAGGTATATCAACTAAGGAAGCTCCATTGCAATGTCAAGGCTATGTAGGATTACTAGGGTCGGATGAACAGAGCTGGGGCTAAAACTTAGTTGATAATCATTTATTGCACAATGGTGACACACAAGGACACTATCCATTGTTGAACAACTGCCCTAAATACCAGGTTGGTGAGCGTATTAGGGTGATATTAGACTGTGAAGATAACACTTTGTCATTTGAAAGAAATTATGAATTTTTAGGAGTTGCATTCAGAGCCCTTCCAAATAAAAAGAAACTTTACCCTACGGTATCTGCTGTATATGGTAACACTGAAGTCTCTATGGTATACCTGGGTCCACCCGTGGATGGCTGATAGTGAATTCGTATTTAGAAAATAAAGTCTAGTCTAAAAAATGCAATAATTTAACAGAAATACCCCATAAGTCTGCTGTCTTTTTGCAATGAATTAACTTAAATATTTTTATTATGTTATGGGGGTTTATAAAATCGAAACTAAATGGTACAGTACACTCTTTCACACTGCTTCTTACAAGTGATTGGGCTTTAGCCGGACATGAATTTAAGGAGCTGGTTGTATTTATAGGTATTTCAGCAAAGAAATTATTAAATGTTTGCGCTAGATCTAAATTGTTTGTTACAATTTTATTACCAACACATAATTTAAAATTATGACTACTTTTTACTACGATAAGTATGTTATATTTATATTATAATAAAATTAAAAGTTATTGCATCATGCCAAATTACGGCATGTAGGTATATACACACAACGGGTGCATCTGGAACTAGGTAACCGAATGATTAACTAAATATTTTTTTTACTAACAATATAACTAACAAAAATTTTTGTACCACTTCCCACCCACTTCTGAAGCTGCATAATTCGGATGGGGGGAGGAGACTACGGAACCCTACATTATGCGTAGCCAGATATTCACTTGCCCGGTTTTATTTTTTTATATCGGCCAGGTGGTAATGGCTTTGCTCGCACATATACCGGTGGACCGATTAGTTTAATTTCTTTTATTCTTTTATACCCGTTATTATAAAATACTAGCTGTCCCGCGCAACTTCGTCTGCGTAAATTTTCCCCTTTTTTATAATCCTATGTTACTTCTAATACCTCCAAGAATATGTGTAAAAAGTTTCATGATGATCGGTTGAGTAGTTTTTGCGTGAAAGCGTAACAAACAAACTTACATTCACATTTATATATTAGTATAAATGTGAATATGTGTGTAATGTATTAATGACTTGTAAGAAAAATTAACTATCGACGACAGATCATTCAGATTGGTAAACTTATCTACACATGCACTTAAGCAACATACAATTCTCTTATTTCTAATATCAATTAACAAACTAAATTTATTAATCAAATCACAAAAAAATCTGCGCCGTTTATACATTGCTCTAGTCGTTGCAACAACACAAGAATATTTGCACTGAGCATTTTTAACACTTTTATTTAAATTCTACTATCATTGCCTGTATAAAATTTGTGGTTAGTTGACTCACCGGTGAGCTCATCTTTCGTTGTCGCCGGGATCACGGAGATTTTTGCTCTCATATCTACCAAAATCGTAAGACCGCTTACATTACCGATGAAGCTGAGAAGATGGTTTCTGACCGGTACATAATCCTTCATCTCTAGCACTTCATCACGTTTTCCTCCGCCGCCGTGTTGATTCTGGTTCCTGTTTTTCTCTTCTCGTAATGCCGCTGACTCCATGTCCATTTCTTTCCGTGGCATCTTCGTAATCTCAATAGCATTATTTATCGTTAATTCGCCAAGAATTTCCTCTTTGCGTATGTTGCTAGAAAACATCTGGCGTATTCTCTGGTCACCAAATTCGTGGTGAGCCAATTTCTTGTCGGGGTCACCAATTTCGCTGATGTGGTGTATAAACAATTGGTTTTTCGCCAGTATTTGCAAACATTGTTACCACCAGTTTCGCGTATCTGGCGTAGAAGGTAAACATTAGGAGTCGCGCCGGGAACTCTTCAATAAAATACGTCTATCACTCAACGAGTTTATTAGATGGTTACACAAGGAACACATTTAAAAATAGCACGATATTGGTCCTATACTTGGGAGGACATTAAGGGACGGCGCAATCTGAGTGACTGTCGAGCCTCGTGATTGAATGCACGTTATCGGTTATATCCTATGGGAATGTAACACTTTAATTAATATTAATAAACATAAATGTCGACAGGCCTCTACATCACAATTCAAAACTTCAGTGTTTTGAATATAATAATAATAATATCTTGGGACAACTCACACAACGTCATCTGATCCCAAACTAAGCAGAGCTTGCACTATGGCGATTAAGATTGGTTATTTGTATTAGGTACGTGATATTTGGCCTCACTCCTTACCAGGCTACCGGCGAAAATCAGTATGCCAGTTAATAGCAACAAATCACATACTAACAGTTTTCTATTATGTGTTTTGGACTGACGGTCAATCCAACCCATAGTGACATCACGGAAGTCGGTAACCGCTGATTGCTACAAGTGTTTCCGTGTTTTTTAAAATAATTAAAGTTTCTTATTAGAAGAATTTTGATAGCAAATCTTACGTGCTGATAGTATTAACACTAGACAGTGTTATCAAGTGCTAAAGTGTAGTAGTAGATAAATAAAACAAAAATTAAATAATACAAAACAGTGCGTTTATTCTACACGAAATAGTAGTACATAGTTAAAAAAAAAGTTTGCAAAGAAACAATTATTCTGATAACAATAATTGTCAATATATACTACAGTGTGCAGTGACACTAACCTTTCACTGCTAACGGCCGGTCTCAATAACCTACCTATCGATGGATGTGGCTACTAGAGGTAGAATTTTGACCTATTTTGTATGGAGCTTATGTCAAATATATACCTCTAGTAGCCAAATCGATCGATAGTTAGATTATTGAGACCGGCCGTAAGTGATATTCTGAAGTCGTAGAGCCTACAAAAAACCCTTATACCTTTTTGACAACAGCGCCATCTGTTATTTGGTCGTAGAACTAGCCAACAACACAGCGCAGATCGATTTTGTATTAGTGAAACGGATGCTCGCTCTTGGGACTCATTAGTAGAGTGTCATACCACTAGGTGACACTAGTGATTTTGCAAAACAACTATAAATATGGCAAAGTGTACTGGTTGTGGCAAATTTATGACCACATTGGACAGCGCTAGTTACTGTAGATGCGTGGCTGCTTATCACCGTGCCTGTGCTGGGTTAAAACCCTCAGCTAATATGCTAAAGTTCTGGGTGTGCCCAAAATGCGCGCAAAAGAAACGCCTGAGAAAGTACCATAGGTGAATCAAGTGACATTGTCAACCTAAAAAAGGAGAACTCTCAGGAACCTGTTCTTAATACCTCGGACCTCGATGTGGCTCAAGAGATCAGAAGTGAAATGAGATCATAACTCCGAGAACTAAAAAGGAGGAGGGTGCTGATGCCGACATTCGACCAATTTTTTAAATAATAAATGTTTTGTGTCTTAAATTAAAAAAACATTACAATATCACAATTAGATTTTCTTTGTTTATTTTTGATATTTTTACTTTTTTCATTATATATTTTTACTTATAAGCATGTTATAAGTAAGTCACAATTTATTTTTATGGCACGGATAATGTTTAACCTTCTGCAACTGTCGTGGTTGTCCACTGGACATCGTATATCACAAACATGTCTTACTTTTTTTTTATGCATATTATACTTACGATCTAGTGAGACACGTAGCTTCAGTACTGCAGCCATTGGTAGGGAAAACTGCATCGTTCGTGAAGGACTCTCGCCATTTTGTGGATATACTCAAGAGCGTACGCTTAGAACCGGACGAGATAATGGTGAGTTTCGATGTCGAGTCATTATTCACTAGTGTTCCGATAAGCGATTGCCTTGACGTCATAAAACTAAAAATGAGGGACAGCGGCCTGCCAAAAGAGTACATTGTTCTACTGAGTAACTGTTTAGAGGGTAACTTCTTCCTCTACCGTGGACAGCATTACCTCCAGATCGACGGAGTGGCTATGGGTAGTCCAGTAGCACCGGTAATGGCCAACATCTGGATGGAGCGTATAGAAGAAGTTGTCGACCTGTACGCGTTTCACGTCAAGCTCTGGAAGAGATACGTCGATGACGTATTCTGTATCAAGAAGGGCGACAGTGGCACAGTAGAACAATTTGTAAAACATCTAAACTCGATCCACCGTAATATCAAATTCACATTTGAAATGGAGGTAGGTAGGTCGTTGCCTTTTCTTGATGTGAAGGTATCAGCGAGACAAAATGGTACCCTCGGACACGCAGTATACCGAAAATCTACACACACGGATAGGTATTTACATGCTTTATCACACTATCATCCGCGCCACTTACAGTCCGTTGTAGCTTCTTTAACAAACAGAGCATACGACCTTTGCGACCCCGAACACTTGGAGGGTTAACTTGCACACGTTCGGGAGGTACTAAGAAGCAACGGATACAAGCATAACCTTCAACGTCCAAAGAGCAGAAAACCAGAGGTAAATGCCGACAGAGTGCCAGCTTTCATGACGTACATCAAAGGAGTTACGGACAAAATTGGAACAATATTGAAGAATTACTCTATTAAGACTGTATATAGTCCGCACTCCAAGGTTTCGAAGCTTTTACGAACGGCAAAGGATGTTATTCCGCTCCAAACACCTGGCGTGTACAGTGTGGATTGCAGTTGCGGTAGTTCCTATATCGGACAGACCAAAAGGACAATCGCAGACAGGGTCAAGGAACATATCGCTGCTGTAAAAACCGTCAAGTTTACAAGTCTGCTCTCGCTAAGCATTTGTTGGAATCAGGACCAAATCACTGGATAGAATTGCATAAGCCACAGGTACTTTCCACCGATCGCCACTTTTATTCCAGGATAGTACGTGAGGCGGTTAAGATCAAGAAGTATAAGAACTTCAACCGAGAAGATGGATACCGACTCTCACCATCTTAGACCCCTGTTATCAGCAAATGCAATCGTAGCCGTAAAGACACCGCGCCTCAGGGTAAAGACGTTGTAAGTGTAGTGTGTAGAAGTACCGACGGTACAAATTATCAAAATTATCAAGACCAGGCGAGGGTAGTTGAAAAACCCCGCGCCTCACGGAGACATCGCTAAGCTGCCATCAGTCGACCCGTGACCACGATCGGTGCAATTCGATCGAAACGTCGGGTAAATAAAAGGTTCGTACCTTTAAATAATTCACGCGATTAAGTCCCGAAATATATCTAATAAACATGTCTTATAAACTCATTTATTCGTTTCCGTTGCACAAGATTACAATTCAAATTTAAACGGTAAGGGAACGATACCGAGTGACGCATTTGCACGCGCCAATGTCTCGAGCAAGACCATCCGAGCGCTCCCCAATGCGATAAGACGTTTTATTTGTTCGATGTGAAGTGGTGGCAACTGACCATAAAATTTTGCTACATAAGCTAGAGGCATACGGGATTCGAGGAAACGTGTTGGATTTGCTAAATTCATATATGCATAATAGATATCAGCTAACACAAATTAGTCGAATATCGTCTAGCACTAAAACAGAATGTTTCTATTCGTCTAGTTTAAGAGAAGTTAATTACGGAGTCCCTCAGGGTAGCGTATTGGGTCCCCTATTGTTTCTTGTGTACATAAACGACTTGCCACAGTATACCAAGCATCCAATGATTTTATTTGCAGATGATAGCACGATAATACATTAATGTTAAGATATTGACAATTTTAATGAGGAAATTAATACTTCTTTAGCAGATATAGTGACATGGCTATGACATAATAATTTAATTGCAAATCTAAATAAGACAAATATGATGACATTTACAACTCGTCAAAACAAAGCTACGAGTAATAAAGTGTATGAAATTGTTTATAATGGTAAAAGAATAGAGCAACTTGATTACACAAAATTTCTAGGTCTACATATAGATAAAGATCTAAGCTGGTGGGATCAGGTAGAAAGCGTATGCAAAAAATTAAATCAATGCTCTTACGCACTTCACATGCTACGCAAAATAGCCAGTAAACATGTAGTCCTTACAGCATATCACGGTTTCGTAGACTCAATCCTAAGATACGGAATTATATTCTGGGGAAATTCTAGTGGCAAAGATATGGTTTTTAAATCTCAAAAAAGATGTGTACGTGCGATGTGCAACTTACAACAAACTGACAGTTGTAAACCTTACTACAAGAAACTCAGAATACTTACCGCGCCTAGTCTTTATATTTATGAGAGTGCCGTCTTTGTCAAAAGTAATATTAATAATTACGAAAACTGTAATAATAGGAGGTATCCACATAAACTTCGAATACCCAGCTCTCGCACTGCGCTATCTAGTAACAGCGTCATCAGTATGGCCCCGAAAATGTATAATAAGTTGCCCCATTCGGTAAAAAACATCACAAATATTGACAAATTTAAAAAAACATTAAAACTTCATTTAATAGATAAAACTTATTATTCCGTATTAAAGTTCTTAAATGAAAAAATGGTTTGAGATGTGTGACATGGCTGGTATTAGGTAATATTTATGACATTTTATTGTTTAATTAAAATTTAGAATTTTCTTATAATTGTTGACCAAGATATTATTATTACTATTTCTATGTCCAAATTGATTAATGATGTTATGTACCAAAATAATAAATTTGTACGCCTGATGCATGGCAGGGCATAGCGAAACCTACACTGTATATTAACAACTAATTGTAACCTATGTTCCACGAATAAATATGAATTGAATTGAATTGAATTGAACTGTCAGTGCCTAACTTCACAGAAATGTGATTCTCCTTACAATTTATTATAACATTAGTGTTAGATCATAATGAAATATTACTAGTGAATTTTGCACGAGAAATATAAGTAATGACCTGCTTTCTGCTCCTCTAAAATCTCAAATTATTTTAAAAACTGGGATTTTTTTTATTGTACTTTTATACAAAAGTAAAGAATTAAACTAAGCTTATATGGTGTGACTGTTCCAAACCAATTTGCTTGTAAATCTTGAAATACTCCATACCAAAGTAGAAAAAAAAAATTGTTTGCACTCCGGGAGTGCCGGCAGAAGTGAAAACTTGCACATTAACGTTGTGCATTCTTGAATATTTTGGAATGGTAAGGGTTTTTTTTATCAGTATAATAGTACTATTATTTATGTGGTTCGGTTTAATATCTCTTTATTCTCTCATTGAAAACATTTACATGTTACTTACATAAGAGAACAATGTTATTAAAAGAAATTAGTTACAAACTATTGTCCTTTACCACTCGAAATAAGAAAAATATTACCGACTTCAAAAATAAATATAAGGCAACTACAAAGCAAAAAATAATATCTACCTAGAATAACAAAAACAAATTAACATTTTGAAGTTGGTGCCATGAAATAGTTGTTTTTGTTTAATTCGGCACCAACTTCAAAATGTTAACACGATCAGTTGGCCATTATATTAATTCACGTAAGGTAATGCACTCGAGTCTTAAATTCTGTATTGTGCCATGTAGTTGCCTTCCACGGTATGTAATTAGACGAGAGCCCCAAAAGGTGAGTTTAGCGTTCCAATCCCCACCGCAAATAAATCTGGTCCCGAGGGAAGAGAAGTACTTATTGTAGTCATCTCTAGTCAACCTGTATCTGCGCGGACAGTACACAGCAGTCTAAATATTTAAGTTCTACAACTATATTATTAAGACATTCTTTACAGAAATGATAACGGACATGGATGTCTTTGGTCCTCTTAATAAAACTATTATTTGATGACAACTTATGCGCACCCTGGTTATCATTAAATAAAGTTATGGTATAAGACTCTATAAAATATTTCTTTTAACAAGCATTTCATTAAGTAACAGTAAATTGGCCAATATTTAAGCACATAAAGTTTTTACATCGTAAGTGCATGCTCTTACTATGTTGTGCCCATTGAGGCTGATGTATCCGATCTCGTGTACTCCTCTAATATTATTGACCTCTTTTTTTTTGCATCATTCCTCTAATATGGTGTATAATATAATGGTGGCAGCACCTGACTTGCATATACAGTTTATAAACAGAGACATTGGCAATTTGAAAAGAGTGGCCACGAGTTTTTATTGCCTGTTCGTTTCTCGGGCTTTACCCAATGTTTGCGAACAGGCATTAAAAGTAAATGTAGAATCGACTTTTCACAAGTGTAGTACCTATTTTGCTTCCTAAGTAAATAAATAATTTTTATTATTATTATTTTTATTATTATCAAGTTACGCAAATAAATCGCTTCTTTACAAGCTTCAGTTATTCCCATAAATTCAGCTTCAGTACTTGAGAGAGCTACTGTTTTTTGCTTTTTAGCCGTTTAGCATATGCCCAAGTTTCCTGATTATAGCAAATATTAAATTGACTTAGAAAATTTATGGAAAATGCTATGTCAGGTCTGGTCAACACGGCTAAATATACGAGTCCACCAATCAATTGTTGATAAGGTATCTGACGTCACAGTTTTCATTTGTTTAACAAACTGTTTAACAACTTTCCAACATAATTCTCCTGACTTAATGTAACTGTACGATTAGCTTTATCTACATTAACAGTCATTCCTAAACAATTTCTTACCTGTCCTAGATCTTTGATTTTAAACGTTGAAGTCAATGCATTCTTTACGAAATTGCATTCAAATTCATCATTACTGAATATAAAAAAAATATCTACATACAGAGAAACTATTGTCTTCTTACCTTTATTATTTTAGTATACAAACATGACGTGTTACGACTCTTCATCTGATCATACTCCAGTAACCCTAACCATTAGCTCAAAATTAGTTAGTAAAACTGTTCCAATAACATTGTACAATAAACACACTGACTGGGAACTCCTGAGAGAGTACATCGACGAAAATATTGATTTGAAAATAGGCCTAAAAACTAGCGAAGAAATCGACACAGCAACCTCTTACATTACTATGTTGATACAGAAGGCTTGTTGGATATATACCCCAGAAAATGGTCGACAAGCTACATCGGTAAACTATCCACTTGAAATCAAAATAGCAGTACAAAATAAAAGAAGGCTGCGTCGAATTTGGCACCAAAGTAGACTAAATGAAGACAAATCTAATTTTAACAGGGCTAGCAATGACCTGAAAGCCTTGATTAAGCACTGGAAGAATAACACTCTCCAAGACCAATTACAGTCACTTTCTCCAACAGCATCGAGCAACTATTCTCTGTGGAAATTCACCAGAAATCTGACCAGACCTGCAACCTGCATACCTCCTCTTAGATGTAGCCAGGGCTGGGCAAGAACTCCTCAACAGAAGGTTGACTTATTTGCAGAACACCTATCAAATGTATTTTGCCCAAACGATCCTGGCCCCAGTGACGTGTACGAGAATAAAGTAAACTCAGTCATAGAACAAGATTACCAAATGTCACCTCCCCCGCGTCCTTTAACAGTTCAAGAAGTTTGGGCTGCCATTAAAAACCTAGATGATAAAAAAGCACCTGGCTTTGACCTTATCACTAAGGAAGTGCTCAGACAGCTTCCCCGGAAGACCATTGTATTCCTCACTACCCTATATAATGGAATTCTTAGGGTGCAGTACTACCCGCAGTTATGGAAGCTTTCGCAGATACTCATGATGCATAAAGCTGGCAAGCCTACTAACGAAGTAACATCCTATCGACCAATCAGTCTACTTCCAATTATGTCGAAAGTTTTCGAAAGAGTGTTGCTGCGTAGAATTCAACCATTACTTGATGAAAACAAAACCATTCCTCCGCACCAATTTGGCTGTTCTAACTTAGAGCGTTTATACCCTATACCAATAAGACATTCGTCAACTTTCTTATACCAGGCCCTTGAGGACTGCCTAAGCCCGTAAATTGCTTTATTCAATTCAAGTACCATAATTGTTTCCTCAAGTTCCCCATTTAAGAATGCTGTAGTGACATCGAGATGTGTAATATCTAGATTAAGTCTTACAGACAATGCAAACAGTAATCACTCTACATTATGATTACTGTTTGCATTGTCTACAGGTGAAAAAGTTTCTGTAAAATCTACATTCTTCTTCGTGAAATAGTCTCTGTAAAATCTACATTCTTTTTTTTAGACGGCTATTGGCTACTAGACGAGCACGATAGCGAACATTATCATCATTGTCTAATTTCTTACGCAATACCCATTTACATTTATCTACAGTCTTATCATCTTTTGGCATATCCACTACCTCCCATGCATTATTGTCCTTAAAGCATTGAAGTTCTTCTTTTACTGCACTCAACCATTGTTCTTTTTCTACTCCTTGTAATGCGTCATCTAATGATAGTCCATCAGCATCATGAAAAACTTCTTCGGATGTACACATGTTTGACATTTCATACCTTTCTGGCTTTTTTCTGAGTCTGCTAGACCTCTCGCTCTGCGCTATAGGTAAATCACAAGTGTCTTAATATTACTAGAAACATAAGTGTCATCTGAACCATTAGATACATCCTTACTTTCAGTCACTTCTGAACTAGTCAAATCCCCCACTGAACATGAGCTTTCTCTACTTTCAGTAATTGGAATACTAACATTTGGTCTCTTTTTATTTTCCATGACAATGACATCACGACTTGTTGTCACACGCTTTGTCCTGGGGTTGTATATTCGGTAACCTTCTGGATAGCCCACAAGTATCTGCTTCTCAGATTTTCTGTCCAATTTAAGGCGCTTCTCTTTAGCCACATGGGCCATAACAATACTACTGAATATCCGTAAATGGCTATCACTGACATCAGGTTTACATCCAGTAAAAACTTCGTAAGGAGTTTTATCATTTAACGCTGGAAGTACAGTACGCTTTTGGAGATACACAGCAGTGTTAGTAGCATTTGACATGACTTTTGGCACTGACATTTTGTGTCACTTCTCCGCTTTGGCTGGTCACAGAAAACTTATTGTTTTTCTTCTGCTGCCATTTCTGCGATCCGCTCGCGAAAGATCCGCCCATCTCATTCGAATGTTCATTCCCACTCACTTCCGAATCCATGTCCATTAGTTTTGTTCGGATTGCATACGTTTAATTTTTAGTGTTCTGTTGCCATAAGCATTGGCATAAATTTCTCTGTCAGTCCAGCTAATAGCAAACAACCAATCCAATTATCGCTAATATTGAATCCTGTCCCACTCAATTTTTGCCCCGTTTCCACCATTTGCGTTACATACGACTGCATCCATACACAATTTTCTAGGCGAATTGAGATCAGATGGCGTAAAAGAGATATTCTTCGACTGAAACCGGAATCATAAAATAAAGACTTGAGCTTTCTCCATAGTTCCAACGTGGTTTTTACCTCTTTTATATGTACATACAGCGCACTATCGATAGTCATAATTAGCTCGGCCTTTGTCTTCATATCATCTGCTTCTTGTAATTCTTTCCCGGCTACTGGTCTGATGCAATGTTACAACATTTCCTCCAGGACAAGATAATTTTCTGCAGCGAATAACCATTCATTGTAATTTTCACGGTCTTTTAGTTTGGGAACATTTACAATGTAGTTTGTCGACATTTTGAAAAATTTTATTTCTTGTCACAATTTCCTAGTCCTACACAATGTTTCAACCCTTTTTGCACTAATTATACTATTTTCTGATAGTAACGGCGTTCTGGTTTGGGCCCATAACCTATTAAAAAACACAGTTCTGTTTTGAGACATAGCAAACAAGCAAGTGATTTGACTTTATTTGTTTCTTAAACACTCAAAAGTTTTTAAACATTCATTACATTTTGTTCTTCTAATTAAACAATAGATGGCGTTATTCTCTATTTTGATATAAAACTAACAGTTTTCATTTTCATTATTAACTAGCTGACCTGCGCAACTTCGTCTGGGTAATTTTTTCTCGTTTTGGCAACATTTTTCATTGCTGCTCCGCTCCTATTAGTCGTAGCGTGATGTTATATAGCCTTTAGCCTTTCTCGATAAATGGGCTATCTAACAGTAAAATAATTTTTCAATTTGGACAGACCTAGAAATTTATTATCGCGTTTAAACAAATAAACTCTTCAGCTTTATAATATTAGTATAGATTTATTGTATTGAATTATTAATTTAATGTATTGAATTATTAATATATTGTAATCCTAGAAATTTATAAAGAATCCTGACAAAGGGCTCAATATTTTTAATTTGTTTGAACGTGTTTTTGTATAAAAAAAATATGATAATATTGAGGCCGTATTTCTGAACATTTTTTTTTTACATTTACCTTTGAATAAAGTCTGGAATCAAAATAATTCTCGTTTAGTTTTAGAAATTAGGTCAGATCTGTCACCATATTATGCTCTTTGTCATATTTACAGTATACATACTGTCAATATGGCAAAGAGTAAATCTATAGTCTAGGAAGCTTGGACCAGTAAGTCTATAGTACGCTTCCTGGTCCAAGCTTCCTAGACTATAGATTTGAAAAATATTATAATATATTGTCTATGGTTATATATAAGTCGTCACTGACGAAGAGTAAGTAACCAAAACATAGAGAAGGCACAAAAATCGGAATGCGAAAGCGGAATGCGTTTCATAGAAGGAAATACCTAATACAAAAGTGAAAGTTTGATGTTGCACATTACCAGTCCGCCTGCAGTCTGTCACTCTATCGGCCCGCTTGTCGTCTTGGGTTTGCATAGTCCACACACAACAGCAATTACTATCTGTCAGCAAACGTAGAAAATCGACTGAGGGTACATACTAGCAGTCAACAGCCGGCAGTGGCCTGTGACATCTTTATACAAGCTAAACGGTCGCCATCCGGCTACTTGCTAGTGTGTATTCGATTGTCGCGAACTGTAAGGTCGATACCTGATGACGCATGATGATAGATGGCAACCGGCGGCGAGCGCACACTCTATGGTTTGGATTGGCCGTCAGTCCATAACCTTTAATAGAAAACTGTTAGTCTGCGGTCTGTTGCCATTAACTGGCAGGTTGATATCCACCGGCGGCCTGGTAGTGGGTGGGAGCCTATAAGATCTGATTTTTTTTTTATGTAAGTAGGTACAATGATTTCCATTAGCCTTCTAATATAATGTTTAATATATTAAGGACCTACCTGTAGTACTTACTTTACCGCATATACAGTTTATAAAAAACATTTGCAGTTTAAAAGAGTGTTCGCGAGTTTTTATTGCCTTGTTATTTTCTTTAGCTTTGCCTATTGTTTTGTAAACTAAGCAAACCATGTACGAGTAACATGTAGAATCATGACTTATGTGTTACTTTAGCTTCCTAAGTGTAAAATGAAGAATTTAAATTTTGGATTTAATCAAGTTTACAAAACTTTAAAGTAAAATATCTTTGACTCGAGACTTTATTCAATAGTAAATTGAAAGACAAAATTGTTCAGGAATTCAGTCTTAATATTTTTATTTATTATTAGTAAATGAAAATAGTTGTATGTAATATTGCTAATTGACGTGATAGTCAAAAACTCAGTCAGTAAACTGTCGATGTGTTCAATTGCGTAAACCTCGAAACTTACCTTTAGCGAAAAATGAATAGTCATTATGTGACAATGATCCTTATTCAAAATAAACAAATAAATTAGCAGACGTTTTAAAAGCATTTTATTTTATTACATTTTCAAAATTGAATAGAAGCTCGATAGTTTCAATTCTCCAAAGACTACATTAACATGTTGGATGAGGTGTTGTATTCCTAGCTAGGTTATAAGCATTTTTACTAGCAAATGTTTTGTAATTGTTTTTCGTTTCATTTTAAAAACAGAATAGAAAGAAACAAATCATTCGCTAGTTAAAATGTTCTTAAAATGTCTGCTAATTCATTTACTAATTATGAATAAGAGAACCTGACTGCTAAGCTAGACGTCGTAGGTTCAATTCTCATCAAGCATGAATATGTGTGATGATCACGGTTGTTTATTCTGTGTCTGCGTACTTAAAAATCTTGAAAATCGGTCCACCCCTTGTTGACTTATAAAAATGGCGTAACTATCGCAACTTTGTTTTATATTTATATAGATATTAATGTATATATTTAGAATTATATAAGTATGTTGTGTTGTTTGTCGGGTTGCTATAGTAGAGGCTCTATATTAAATATATCGTTAAATATTGTTACGTTACAGAGATCCCGGTAAAAACAAAAATGTGAACATGTTATTATTTTATAAGTGATCTAACTACATGTAATTAGATTACTCAATGTAGTTGATAGTGTCTATCAACTACATTAAGATACTATCGCTGATGAATTCAACCCATCATAGAAAACTCATTTTAGTACAATTTTTTTAAGTACTGGCACCGACTTTATTAAGGTGTAGAACAATTTCGTGTGTGATAATTCCGGGGGAGATGTCCCTACTAACTTGGATAAGGTATTGTCGGATAGCTATTGTTATTTAAACAATATATTAGCACCATTTTGAAAGTAAACAAAACTTTAGTAATGTTTCTTATCATTTACCTTGTCTTAATCACTTTGGTAATCAAGTAAATGAGATTCAATAGCCTTTAAAAAAAATACGAATGACCATCTGTCCCGAAGTATCCGGGTGAGATTGCCATGGAACTCGGGGTCAGATTGCCTTAAAATGTTTTTTTAGTGTTTTAGCTGCATTTTCTTTCATTTTGCTATATTACCAACATTCACTGAATCTTATCAACAAACATTCATAGATGTGGGATGTGTACCTTAACACTGGTTCTGTCTTTTTTTAACACTTTGCTTCTTATTATCATAATAATAAACCCTCAAAACATGCTCAACACATTTGCGTCAGGATCACGTGACTGTAAGATTGGTGGATTGATGGATTGGTGGATTTGTGTGGCTAGGTGGGAAATCGGGCGGTCTAAAATCCAGAAGACCCCGGTTCGAGTCCGAATGATTATTTCTTCCTTTATTATTTTAATTTTTGTTTTTTAATTTGTGATTTTATATTTTACCACTAAAAAAAAAGAGTGTCGGCAGAAGTGAAAACACAAAGAGTACCCGTTTTTTTTTAACTTTTTAACAATAATATAACATGTGAACTCTGATGTTATATTGAGCAAGTCTATATAAAACTAAGGGAATTTGCTCACTGTTTAACAGTTTTTCTAAAAAAAAAACACTAGTACACCTGAAGCTGACCGATAGGTGAAACGAACTACGTTTAATTAATGATAATTGTCGGTTATAAGGCCCATTTTTGACGATTGTCTGTTTAATTTTTTTAAATTATTTTTTTGTATTGATACTATTTGTCTCACAGAACTATTGAATGCAGGTATATAGCCTGACAGTAAAACTCTAAATTTTATTCTGGTGTACCTATGTAAATGCAAAAAAATATTAAGGAATCCTCATCTTTATAGTAATACTTAATAATTAGTAATATCAAGAAATCCATTATTAAAATATATATATTACGGGTCTTAATCGCGTGAATAATTTAAGGTAAAATACCTTGTTTATTGCCCGACGTTTCGACCGTATTGCAACGGCCGTGGTCACGGGAAGACTCCCGAGAAGAAGAAGTAATATATATATTTTAATAATGTGTACAAATCGCGAAAGTTTATCAACATTTATATCAAGAAATCCGTTGGAAAAGTTTATGAGCTTTGTTTGTCGGACCATAATACCTGTCAAATTCTAACATTCCCAACACAAAAACAAAAAAACCCTTAAACATTGGTATATACGTGTGAGAGACTACTCGAACAATAACATCAAAAAGTTTGATGAGGTTTTATGTTTGCCTTTAAAAAAAAAAAACTCTAACAATACTTCACCTGAATGGCTAACGAAAGGTATAAAACATAGTTGTAAAATAAAAACGGAGCTTAGAAAACTATATTATCAAAATAAAAACAACCACAACAATAAGTAAAAATAGATTCGCAGCCGGATAGCAACCTCTCTAGTATATTTGTATGCCCATGTTCACCTTCAGAAATCCAAAAAATAATAAATTCATTAAACAATAAAAAAATCTGTTGGTTATGATGAGGCCTCTACATTTGTTATTAAATGTTGTGCGAAAATAATATCACCAGTACTATGCCACCTTATCAATCTATCCTTAGCCAATACAAGCGGCGGTAGCTTAATGGCTAAAGCATCGGTCTCGCAATCGTGAGGTTGCGGGTTCGAATCCTACCCATTATACTACCGACGTGAACCCACTCCTAACACAAGCCTTTGAGCTTAGCTGGAGGGGTTATTTTATTATTTATTATAATTATTAAAATAAAGTTTTTCTAGTTTAAGTTGTAAAGCGGCTTTTTAAAAAAGACAATGCGTTGGTCTTAAGAATTTTTGAATTATTAAAACGTAAAATTTGGAATCAATTATTATTATTGTGTTTTTTTTTACATTTTATTAACATTAACTAATATTCTACTTTTTTGTAATCATTATTCTATTATTTTATATGATATTAATATTAATTACTTCGCGTTTGACATTCACACTATTAATTAAAACTTATCCATGACATTACTTTAATAATTGAATTGATTCTAAAATACTTTTAATGACGTAATTTCAATATCAATTTGTGTACCTACCTACCATAATAAATTTTCGCGTACCTACTGAGGGTGAGTTGTGTCAAAGCCCTGTAACTATAATTTAAACACCTTTTGTAAAACCTTATCTCTTGCAATTAATTATTCATTTAATTTAATTTCATATATATTTATGTTAACTTATCAATATACACTTACAGTTTACCGGCTAATCACTGTCGTACAAACATAGTTAATCATTGAAGTAATTTTTATAGGCATTTCTTGCCAAAGACTTTACAATTATTGTAAAGTCTTTGGCAAATGCAATTATTGTATTTGTATAGTTAATCATTTTAGGATAATATCTTAAAATATAAATAAACTGTCTGAATAGTTTATTCTATTTGACTAGTTTTATATGGTATGAGTACCACATAGAAACTAGTCAAATAGAATAAGCTGCTTGGGTTTTTGTTGCAAGAGATATTTGTATGGGATAAATCCTACGATAACCCCCACGAATGGTCCAACCCAGTAGACCCAGTGATCCGTCCAAACATTGTTCCATACTGCCGGGCCCAGACTTCTAGCAGGGTTCATGCTAGCGCCAGTGAATGATCCACCAACCAACGACAATCCAACGATCGATAATCCAAACTTGATTTCAGCGGAGTCTTGTCTTCCCTTATTCACTGGAGCCCACATGCCAAAATGTATAAGAATGAGGGCTGTTGTCAGGGCTATCTCAATTCCCAGATTTTGGAGAGGAGTTTGACCAGCGAGTGGCTTTGTCACGCATATCGAATTTGCCGCTAAATCCATCCCTGTCAATGCATTCAATAATCCAAAACCAGCTAACGCTCCTGTGCACTGAACAATAACAAATGCAATACCCAGGGAGATAGATGTATTGCCCCACAACACAGATGCTAAAGTTATTGCCGGATTCATATACGCTCCAGAAATGTGACCAAAAATTTGAATGTTGAACATGACTACCATTCCAAAAGACAGCGCGCCATATATAGGCGATTCAAATCCTGGAAGTCCTATGCAGCCCATGCAACCCAATAGCACCAACAGCGTAGTAGCTAAGAATTCTGATAAAATCTTCCGCCATGAGTTACTGCACCAGGTACCTATTGAAGACTTGACAGCTACGTTAGTTTGCGGGACGACCTTACTTTCGACAACGTCATAGAGAGTTTGGGTTTCTGTCATTTTTTAATTTTAATCTTTACCGACTTTTAAACATCAGATCATAAATTCACGGAGTTCTAAGGACCAACGAATCTTATTCACACAAAGACATTATAACTGCATCATTGTTCGTGACTGTAATGCCAATTTTTATATAATAAAGTTCTCAATAATTCACTATTTATATGGCGCACAATTCTGTTGTGGACTCGTCCGCTGCGTACTCGGTTCGCGACTTAATAATATTGATATCTCACAGTCGCACCGAATAAATAATTTTCGTACAGATATACTAACCGTTATCTACTGTTTTCAGCCCTATATTATAACATCTGATTAATAATTTAGGCGTGATTCGTGAGCGTTTAATACAAAATTTTTGAAATTGTAGAGTACGTCATATTTATCGTGTATTGTAAAATCTGTGATTTATTTGATTTAAATTAAAAGGTACAGGATTATCTACTACTTACTACGAATTCTGCCGCTGCAAAAGCCAGACTTAAACAAAATCTCTGATAGTATACTATTTTGCTAGCAAAACTAAATTTTTAATTAAATTTTTACTAACTTTGCAATAACTATGCAACTAAAACTGAAATAGGTAAGCTAATGTTTTTGTGTTGTAACATAATAAATATTCATAAAAAAAATTTTACCCTTTTATAGCCCTAAAAGTTAAAAAAAACATAGTCAAATACTTATTAAAGGAACCACAACATATTTGACAAATTCTGTTCGTTACAATGAGTAGGTACCTATTTGAGCAAGCCTAGTTTTACCTACAATGCATTTTTTTACGTACGTATCGTAGGTCGGGAGGATACAATAAATTTAGCTATTATTAATTAAAAAGTACTTAAATGTAGGTACTTTGATTTAGTATTAATATTGTTTGTCTTTTATCTGTGGCGAGATTCACTCGCCCGAAGACACCCCCTGCAATGACGACTGCCAATAATACGCCGCGTGCCTCAACAACTAGCGTGTTTTCCAGGCGAGAGGCCTATAATCGAGGCCGCATGGAAAGGGAACTAGAAGCTGAGGACCAGGTCCAAGAGCTTTTAGGTGGGCTCCAATCTACGGGAGGGGTTAACACCTTGAAAACTGCGGAGGAGCTCCAGAGTTCGGCATCCGCTTCATTAGCGTCATCACGGAGGTGGCCTCCAAGAGTAGAAACCTTAAAGGCACCTTCGCCAAGGGCCTGAGAGAGTCCGCCTCTGTCCAGAAAGAAGTAGCGGCAACGCTGTTTGAGAATAACACCCGCATGGAGGGAGAGCTAAAGACGCTCCGCGCCGAGATAGTCCAATTGCAGGCTGATTTTGGAACGACATGAGCCGGTTCTGCCCCGACCTTAGTCACCGCCCTGCCGGCTGCGGTTCTGTCCCGGCTCATGGTGGAGAGCGGTCTCCTGATAACACCTTTACGGAGGCACAGATAAGACTGGACTCTGGTGAGTAATGGCAAAAAGCGGAGAGTAGGAAATCGCGGCGCCGCGCGCCGTAAGAAAAAGGCCGCTGCCACCGCTTCCGTGCAAGAGGTTGCCCCGGCAAAACAGGACGTTATGCGGAAGCCGAAACTGTCTCCGCCGAAAACGGCTGCCGTCCTTGTGACGGTGTCGCCGGAGGTGGAGAGTAGAGGCATTATATACGCCAGCCTCTTCAGTGGGGTGAAAGAGGCTCTGTTAGCTGCTGGAGGCGTGGAAGTGAGCTTCCGCCGCTCACAGGCCGGGGCCCGGCTTCTTAAGTTTCTGGGGCGGAGGGCGCGAAGAAGGCCGACCTGGTAGCGGGAACGCTGAGGCGTCTCGCGGGAGATGAAGAAGGCGTTCGGGTCGCTAGGCCGACGAAGTGCGCGGAGTTGCGCGCCTACGGCCTGAACGACTCTGTGACGTCTGAGGAGGTCCGGGAGGCGATAGAGCAGAAGGCTCAGTGCTCTCCCGAACCGTGAAGTTCAGCGCGATCCGCCCCGGCCCCGGCGGAGTTGGTGCAGCGTGGGTGCATTGCCCCGTCACCGCGGCCAAAGTGTTGGCAGAGGCGAGCCGGCTCCTCGTGGGTTTCTCTGCCGCGAGGATCACCATCCTTGCGGCGAAGCCTGCGAGGTGTTACCGGTGCATTGGCGCGGGGCACCTCCGCCCTCAATGCACCAGCAGCTTTCACTGCAGCGGACTTTGTTTCCGCTACGGTCAACAGGGGCATACGGCAGCAGCGTGTTCCGCCGCTCCCCACTGCCCCATGTGCGCGCCAGGAAATCTGCCCGCCAATGACGGGAAGGGCAGGCTGCAAGCCCCCAAGGCTCCCAAGCCGCCCGCGGGGACAGGCCAACCTCCGGCCGACCCTTGCACCTAGGCTTCGGTGCGGATAGAGGAGGGTGGGGACGAGGCTTCCCATACCTCTACACACTCCACCTAACGGACTCCTTAAGCCGCGCTCGCTCCTCACTCCTGTCGCCAGTGATAGAGGTACCGGATACGTTGCGCGGTCCAGGACGTGGTCGCACCCTCCTATGGGAACTTCATATCGTGGGGGGAAGCGGCGGGGCTAGTCTGCCCCGTCGCCGGCGAACCGGGCGACGTCGAGGCGCAGTCTCACGTGACGTCTTGGTAGAGCTGTGGGCGCGATGGACGGGGAAGTTTCCCATGCTCACGGCATTCCGCGATGGTGGAGTTCTGTGTGTACCCAGGACGCCGCAGGAGCAGGAATGCCTAACGGGGCTATGCCGCGGAGTGGGTTGCCAAAGATATAGTAAGTTCCGGTGTCCTATCCGTGAAGGTGGCGAGTAAGTACACGGCCGATTTTTTAGTGGAGGCAGGTCCCACACTACCTCCGGTGTCTGCCCCGGGTGCTGGAGGTGTGCGTTAGGCATTTTTACGGCCATAAAAAAAGGCATTGCGGTAGAATTGAAGAGATGACTTGACGAAGTTTGCTAAACGCTGGGATGGGCAGCGTTTAGCAAACTTCAACTCTGTCCATGGTTCAGCTTGGTAGAAACAACTTCGAAAAAATCTCGAAGTTGTTTCTATCGAGCTAAATAACCTGTTTTTGGTTCCTGACGAACACTCCCACCCTCCGGGTAGATACGATAGAGGTAGTGTGGGATTTGCACCCACTAAAAAAACCTGCCGTGTATTGCTCGCCACCTTCGCGAACGGGCAATACCATCGGCGGTCCGCCCAGTGGCAATGCCCGGACGCGATTTTGTTGCGTTCCGGGCATTTCACACCAACGCGGCCCCTGCAAACATGTGTTGTAATTTGGTATAAAACTCCGTCGGTTTGAGGTTAAATATGTGAAATTTCGTATTTTGCTTTTTAAATTAAAAGAAAGATAGACGTTGTTCAGCGTTTTTTGAAAAATCAACTCATAAGGGGCTGTAATTGGGGTTGCAAATTTGTATAGAACTCCGTCAGTTCTAAGGTTAGATCTTTGGAATTTAGTATTTAGCTTTGTGGCTATAAATAAGGAAACACTTGTTTTAGCGTTTTGATTAAAAGTGATAAATCAACGCGGGCGAAGCCGCGAGCGACAGCTAATAATCTATATTTGTAATGCATGCATTTTTATCGCTAAAAACGTCCTAGCTCGTAATTATAATCAATCTTATGTGCTTACCAGTGATAAAATCCCTTCAATTTAATTTATTTATAATAAAAATTAGAACAATTTTTATAAACGCAAAATGATGCGACTGAGATTCATTTAACATTATTTTCACAGAGAAAAAGCTCATAGTGGCTTTTGTATTTATGTAAATTTATTGTAACACTCTACCTACTGTACCTACCTATTGTGTTTTTCAGTAAGTATGATTTGTTTTTTTTTTTTAAAGATTTCAACCAAAAATTTGCTATACAAATTACATTAGTTGCTTGAGATTTAAAAATTATTCAAAGTATTTATGAGTCAAATAAATAACTTAATTATAGAATTATATTCCTCGACTTATTCAATTATCATTATAAACATCTTATAGAATTATTAAAATTGATTGATCTGTTTTGATCATATTTTTAGACGCTTACGAATTTCATTAGTTAAGATTTCGCCTTTGTTCTTCGCACGCCGGCGCCATAATGCAAAGCGCTATACATAACATATTTTATACCATCCATTAATGTACCCACTCATATTTTCACTAAACACATTTGATTTGATTTATCCTTGTAGAACACCCCTGCGGAATTTGAAGCCGTTTGATGTTATGTCTCCTACACCAAGGTGGTTAGGAACTTCTTTTTTTTTTTTGGCGGGAAAAATTCCTGACGAACACCCCCGGTGTCCGGGGAAGACGGTGGAGGTAGTGTGGGGTTTGCACCTACTAAAAAACCCGCTGTGTATCGCTCGCCACCTTCGCGAACGGGCCGCCGGAATGTGCTATAGACGCCGCCCGGTGGTTAGGAACACCTGCCTCAACATATACCTTTTTTTTACCCCCCCACTAAAAATCGGCCGTGTACCGTCACGCCGCCAACACGAACGGGCCGCCGGAACTTGTTATTTCATCGGCGGCCGATTCAGCGGCGATACCCGGCGCGATGTTGTTGCGCCGGGCATCGTTTCACACCTTCGCAGCATCCTGGGTACACTCAGGGTGCCGCGCCAACGCGGAAGGCCGCAGGCGAGAGAAGTTTGCCCCGTTCGCCTGCCCGCAGCCCCACCTAAGGCGGCATCAGGCGCTGATGTGCGCGCCGAAGCCGCCCGGTTCGCCGGCGGCGGAGTGGATCCGCCAGGGAGCTCTCTTCCCTGGCGCGCTCCGCCGCTTCCTTCTGCGAGATGACTTCTCGCATAAGGATGCGACCGCACTCCACGACCCCACGCTCTGGACCATCGACAGAACTACGGCCGGCAACGAGAGATCACCTCCAACCTCTGCAGTCAGAACTCGACGCTGCCCCTCCCAAACTGGACAGTGCTCGAGGGTATGCTGCGCCGAGTCCTCATCGCAGCCGCGATGGTGACAGACAGGCCTTGCTTCCCGCCTCGCAACGGAGTGCAGGTACTTTCCAAAGCAACCGTGCCCGGAAAGCACCTGCACTAGACGGAATGAAACGGCTCCATGCTGCCGCTCTGCCCACTCAACAAGAATCGGCCGGAGCGCCTCCATGGTTCGAAAACCAGCCCGTGGAGCCTCCAGTCGGACCTGCCACTGCACCATTATCTCCCGGTGGGTCTCACGCGCGTACCTCCGCGGGCATAGGCATGGAGCCCTCCGTCCGCATAGCCGCCGTCCGCCGATAAACTTCTGCGAGCACCTCCGCTTCCAGATCCCACGGGGGGTCCCTGCTATTGCGCATGCCGCATCTGTGAATACCGTGCGGTATCCACGTATGGCCCTGTCTGCCATCGCCCGCTGGGGTCTCCCCAAACGGACCCTATTCTGGGCAGTCAGGGACGCTGCCCATATGGGTGCGCCGTATAGCGCCATCGATCTGACCACACCCGTGTATAGCTTGCGACTTGAGGCGCTAGGCCCTTCCAAATTCGGCAGTAGAGCAGATGCAGTTGCCTCAAGGCGTGGCGCCAAGATTCTAAAATACTCATCGAAGAGCCACCTTCCATCAAGTATGAGGCCCAGGTACTTCATCTTGGCCTTTACTGGTATCGCATGGTCATTGACCACCACGGAAGCCCCAGCGGGTGGACCGCGACGGGGCCCGCCTCAACATATACCTAACATAACCTTTTGGTACTTTTTAGATAACATTATTTGTTTTTATATTATTGCCGTATAGGTAAATGTGTGAGTAATTATTTTATCGTTATTTGTTGTATTTATCATTTTTATATGAAAACAAATTAGTGTAAACGTGGCACCACTCGATTGAATATTTTCAAACTTACACTTACCTAGGATTTATTTGTTGACGAAATTGGTTGTTTCCAAAGTTTCAACTTCAAAGCTATGTATTTGAAGTAACCGCTTCTGTACTAAAACATACAAGAGCTTAATTTATTTAATATGAGATGGATACAATATATTATTATTACACAGTTAATCGTCTAACTGCCTATCTAGGATAATCTTGTGGAAGACGCAACTGTCGAGAGATTTTCCTTGATTATCACACTTGACAGCTACAATACTACTTCTAAGTATACGTAATATTATGGGTGCCAAGTAGTGTGCCTCTTACGATACCTGCGACAATTGGGACCCATTCTTAACTGGGACCACACTTATACTATTAATGTAACGGATGATATAAATCTAACCGATAATATCGATGAATTGCGATTGTGCCATTAAGACTCACACCAATGACCTCATGAGTTAGTTTGATGAGATCTAGTTTTAATTTTATGTCGGTCATCAAAGCATCATGCAGTGCAGTGCAGTGCAGGTGGCATCAGTTACAAATTACATTAGTTGCTTGAGATTTAAAAATTATTCAAAGTATTTTCATCTATGCTATAGATGATAATGATCGCCAACTGATGCCACCAGGTGGATAACTGCCACGGTGGCGCATTTGGGGTAGATATGTACAACTGCCGTCTATTAGATGTGTACGATTGCAGCACAAAAAGTTGTGAGTTCGATTTCCAAACGGGACAACACTTTGTGTGATCCAAAAATTGTTGTTTCGAGTCTCGATGTACTTTGTCTTCCTGATTTATGTGTTTGTAAAGTTTTCGTGACTAGGGTTGCCAAGGCAAACCTACGGGAGTTACCATTTTAAAATAGCCAAAATAACCCTAATATCGGTTTGATATGTACCAAGTTATATCATCATTCATCAGTTAGTAGTAGTATAAGCTTGTAACTATAGGTAGGTATAATAAAAATCTAGTACCAATATAAATTATCAGCAATATTGAATAAACCAATTGTAGGCATTTGTATAGAAGATAGCTATCAATATTGTGTACTTACCTATATATGATTTACGGTTTTGATTATAAATACATATTTTAATTATATACCTATCTTTCTTTGATCTTTTGGCTAATTACACTGAGCCAATTAAGCGATGCTTCCGGTTTATGATTAGGCAAAAGGCATTAGGTAGAATTCAAGTGCTATCTACCCCGCTTATCGTATATGAAAAGACAGCTATTTAAGTCTAAATATAAAGAACGAATAAAATAAATTTTAGATGAGATTTCGTTTCAGCCAAGCGTAGGATTCGTGTACTCATTAACATAATATTAAGATTGTTGTTTCGTTGTAAAAGCGTAACAACAATAACTGATTGAATCAGGCGTCACATGGCGGAAATCTATCTTAAATAGATTGTTAGGGAGGAATCCCACCAACCGCCCTTGATCTGCGAAGCACCACGATTGAAGTAGTAAGAAAATGCCCTTAATAAAACAATCGAAATAGATTGATAGACCGCACTCAAAAAGAGATCATCCTGCTAGTACACACGGCTAAATCGAATTCCGGCCGATTACCAACGATCAAAAGGCATTTTAACAATAATCTTGACTGTTTTAATGACAGCTTCTGACCTAAGCAATGAGTATAAGGAAAAATGAAAGGAAAGAGAAATCACGGATAGCAAACTTTGACAGCCTCTGTGGTGAGGTCGTGGGTTCGATTCTCACACGGGACACCACTTTGTGCGATCCACAAATTGTTGTTCCGAGTCTGGGTGTACTTTGTGTCTGTGACTTGTATGTTTGTAAAGTCCCCCGCGACACAGGGCTTGTACCCTACTGCGGAAAAAAACATAACTTACGACATAATGTAGCATCTTACCTTTTAAGGGAAATATTTGAAAGAAAAAAATCTTATTTATTCGTTGAAATAACGCACACTACATAATAATATTGGTACAGGGTCCTTTGTCACGATCTTTTTTCCGTATCCACGGCAAGCCCATACGTACTGTCAAAATCTAATGTAAATGGAGAGTTGCGCATGCGCCTTGATAGGTACATTTGTGAGCACACCTCCCCATTTACCATTATGACAAGATTTTGACAGTCACATGGGCTTGCCGTGGACACGGAATAAAAATCGTGATTATAGATCCTGTACAGTATTTAACATATGACAGGTAGACAGGTAACAAAATAGACTTACACATTTATGAGTTACCGTCATGTATAGATCGTCAGGGGGCTTAGACAAATGCCACACGCTTCTTTTTTGGCACACGCTAACGCGGGAAAATGTATGCATTTGACATATAGTTGACAATACGTCACGTGACTGCTGCTGAATTGGTGGACCAAAAACAACAGTAGCGTGTGCCAAAAAAGAAGCGTGTGGCATTTGTCTAAGCCCCCAGGTGTGAAAGGAGGCGCCCGCGCATCGCAGCGCATTTAACAAGACATTTCCGGTGTAACGTTTTACCATATGAAAAATATTCTTTTGTGTATATGGGGCGAGGACAAGTTTGTTATATATTAGTATTAGTTATTTTTCTCAAATCTGTTGGCGATATCTAGATAATCTAAAACTAAATAGGTACCTAAGCTTTCACAATAATCTCCAAATGAATCAATTCAGTAGACATGTTATTATCTTTAAATATTTTGAATTACCTACCTATACAGGATTAAATTGTTTATATTAGTTATCAATTAATTTTATCTTAATCTTTTAATATTTATATGGATGAAATGACAGACACCTTATTTCAGTCGTCTGATTCATGACTTTTGGCTATTTGTTATTGTTTACATTCTGAAAACACTTGGAAAACCGGCGATAGAAAATTAAGATAAAAACCAGACAAGAACATATCGGACCATGCTCAGTGTAGGGTTCCGCAACCGTTATCTATAATAATATTATAAAGACGTAAAGTTTGTGAGTTTGTGAGGGTAATCTCAGGATCTACTGAACCGATTTCGAAAATTCTTTTACCAATAGAAAGAAGTGGGCACGGGTCAGCTGGTTACAAATAAATGATATACCTATGTACATGAAAAATTACGATTTGAAATATCGCTCTGGCAGAAGAGCGTATAAAAGATATCTTGAGAGATCATGTCGAAAATAATTTTAGTTAAAAGTATTAATTAAGTGTTACCTTTGTGATTTTTCATATTTTTTGGTCACACGGTTTAAAAGGGGGGACGAGACATAATTTATGCAACTCACGGAGCCATTATTTCAAAAAATATTCACTTAATCAAGATATTTTCTTAGAAACCTTTAAGTGTTTGTAAAGGACCGGTCGAATGATGTGCCACGCGTTGATGCTTTCTGAAAAAAAACGAAACAGCTTCTGTTACGTGTATGGAGTCAACCCTAAGTTTATTGATTTTTATATTTAACTATTAAACTAATTGTGACATCAAATTTCATTAATATTCATTGCGTAGTTGAATGTGAAGTGGGGAGTCAAGTGTCTACCAGCTTGTTTTTGAAGATGTTAAGAAATTCAGGGTTTTAGTTTATTTAAAGAAAATAAAAGGAAAACTATCACAGCTAAGTAGGCTTTACAAGTTTACGACTAACAACAGACCAAGTGAGAAGTAGCAAAATTTTCGTGCAAATTCCATCGAAAATTACTTACGTAAAGTTGTTAATATAGTATGAAACAAAAACATCAGAAAACTCACTTCTTATACCACATTATTGTGCTGGGCAGCTACGAAATCCTAAATTGTGCGTGGCCTGTCATGTATTTAATTTAGTTTAATGACCACACTGCAGAGCGACTGGCAACACCGCTATGCAGATATTTCTATTTTACAACTGGAAGAAAATAAGGCGTACGCGAAATCGTTACATTATTCAAAATCGGGTTTTATCACTTTTATCAGTGTTTAAACTCAATATTCAAGAAAGAAAACCGTGTCAACAAACAAATACAGTTCGTGTAAGTGCAAATCTCAACACTAATACTGAAAATTCAACCTAAATCGCCGACAATCTAATCATTATGAAAATAATTTGGTGTCTAGATATTCCAGTATCAGTAGGCATTTCAATAATAGCAAAATGGGTAGGTAATAGTGTAATAGTACAAAATACCAAGGGTACAGAAATTAACTTTCACGCAACCCGCGTTCGAGCAACGCACGCATAGACAACCCTCACGGATTCGAAATCTCGGAATACCTCACAAACAAAGTGGCCCTAAGAAGTCTGTAATTGTAATGACGACGACTGGAACATGCTAGCAAGACAAAATTATATATTGGTAAATTTTGCTTCATACGGCTTTCCTGGCACCATACGGATGTTTTAATGCGGTTTTCGCACAAACACACACTTAATAGAAATTAGAGTCACGTGTACCAACAAAACAAAAAATAACAATGGATATTTCAATAGACAGGTAGAAATATAACAATAAAAAATATTAACAACAGTTATAAAATATTCATCTCCTAATAACCTAGTTACTAATTACACAACGGCACATAATGGGACATCATTACTGCTCATTAATATTATACAGATCATAAATTTATATATTAAAAAAAAATATTTTGTCAACTAACAATAAGGTTACTACGGTAAACAGCTTGGAAATATATTAGTAAAGTAGTATTTAAAACACCTACATTATTAATTAAAATAATAATAATACTCTATATTGTACACTAAATATACAAGAACAAGGTGGTATATAAGGATGGTACATTGGGCGGCCTTATCGCTAATAGCGATCTCTTCCTGGCAACCTTTGGATGGATAGAAACATAAATTACAAGAAATAAATAGCAGTAGTGTACAGCATGAATAAATAATATAGGTATATATTAAGAAATAAAACAATGAATAATAGATTATAAAGAAATAGAATAGAATAGAAAAAAAATATATAGATATTTATAGTTTTAAGTAGTCAGATAATGAGCCATCAACATCCTTTCAAACGATACCAACGACTGAGCACGTCTAATAGGCATAGGCAATGCATTCCAAAGTCTTGCTGCCTCAACTGTAAATGATTTGTCATAAAATCACTGGAATTTCCAATCTCAAATCCTCCGATGAGCTCAAGGACCTCGAATGTGTGTCATGCAGGAACTTGAAACGTTCTTTGACATACAAGGGAGTGAAAAGATTCTTTTTTTAAAGAATCTTCTACATTATATGTAATCTGACATCCTAATATTTTTACAAAAACAACTAAGACTTACACTAGAACTTAAATTTACAGTTATCTAAAACCTCAGAAGAAAGTTTACTTGTCGTTTTTTCTTTTGAAACTTCTTTAGGACCATTTATTTTATTACAGGATCTACAGGATCAGATGTGATTAGCAATACATTAAGTAAATGCCTATTCATGGCAATACGTCAATGTTTTCGAGTATTGTGTTTTAGTAATCTTCTACAATCCTTATTGTGCGCTTCCTGAGCTCCCTCAGAAAGTTACCCGGTAGGTAGAAGAGCCGATTGTAAAATATCGACACTGCACAAGAATTTTGTGCGCAGTACAGACATGTAATACCATTAATAGAGACTAAGATACATTTTTTTGTCCTGTGTGAAAGAATTAAATTTAGCATCACCAATAATGTTAAATAAAATAAAAAAATTAAATAAAAATAGCCTTTATTTCTCCGAAAATGTACAGGAATAAAATGATTTCAATTACAAAAATGCAACTAAATTGTGTCTCTAATTTCGGAGTGCCTATTGGCAAAGGCCTCCTCTAATTCTCTCCAGTGTGCTCGATCAAGAGCCACCCTAGTCCAGTATGTACGATTACGCTTACCATCCCGTGGGTACCAAAGGGTTACTTGCTTGGACCATTTTTCGACCTTACAGCGTAGCATGTGGCCTGTCCATCTCCATTTTTGTTGGTCAATTCAAGTGAGTATGTCAGGGATTTTGGTCTTTTCTCTGATCTCTGAGCTAGTGATTCTGTCTTTAATTTTTATTCCCAATATACTTATCTCCATTGCCCGCTGGCACACTGCTAATTTGTTTCTATGTTGTTCAGTGAGGGCCCAGGTTTCACAGCCATAAGTTATACAGGGCAAGACACAGGTGGTATAAGCTTTCCTTTAAATATTTATGTTTAACTCCTTGCTTTTCATGATCTCCTTGAGAGACCAGTACTTCTTCCATCCGTTTGCCACTCTTTTGTCGATTTCTTTGGTCATCTGGTCCCCAGGGGATATTATTTGTCCAAGGCAAACATATTCGCTTACATATTCAAGCTGTGTCCCATTTAGTTTAATTTCCACCTCAGACGAGTTGGTCATAACTTTCGTTTTTTCGAGGTTCATTCTTAGCCCCACCTCCTCACTGCTCTCCGCTAGCTGTTGAATCATATTTTCGAGTTTTTTGGGGTCGTTTTCTAGGAGGACTAGATCATCTGCGAATCTAAGGTGGTTTAAATTTCGGCCATTTATATTGATACCAAAGTCCTTCCAGTTCATCTTCCGAAATATACTTTCCAACACTGCTGAGAACAGTTTTGGTGATAATGGATCGCCTTGTCTGACGCCTCTGTTGATTGGGAACGGGTCACCTGTCGATTCTAACTTTACACTACTTCTGCTGATGCTGTAAATATTTTTTATTAGGTTTATGTACGTTTTGTTAATACCTTGTTCTTCCAGACTTAACCAGATGAAGTAGTGGATCAAGCTGTCAAAGGCCTTGGAGTAATCAATAGAATAGATAATAGATAGACTTCTGATACTCATTATATTTTTCCAGAATTTGTTTTATGGTGTGAATATGATCTATGGTGCTGAAATTTTTTCGAAATCCTGCCTGCTCAATGGGTTGATTCTCATCTAATATTTTTGAAATTCGGTCCAGTATTACTTTTGCAAAGATTTTGTAAACATTTGATATGAGACTTATCGGTCTATAGTTTTCGATATCATCTTTTGCGCCTTTTTTGTGGATAAGTATGATGTAAGAATAGCCCCATTGGCTCGGTATGTGGCCTGTGCAAAGAGTCTCATTAAATATTTCAGTCAATGGCAAACTTATTTCTTCATCATCAGCTCGTTAGGGATGTTGTCTGGCCCTGGTGCTTTCTCCATATTTTGTGAGTTTATAGCCTTCTCCACCTCTGACCTTAGTATCGCTGGTTCCGGTTCAGAAATAGTTTCAAATGCCATATTTTCCAGTAGTTTGTCTGTATGTTCTAAGGTATTTTCGTCCGAATAGAGGGTTTCATTAAAGTCTGTAGCTAGTTTTTGTATTTCTTTTCGATTAGTTATGTTGGTTTTTCTTGTTTTTAGTTTGGGGACCCATTCTTTACCTTTTTCTCTCAGTTCTTTTAGAGCTTTCTTGACACCTCCTGTTCTTAAAATGTGTTTTTCTAATGTTTTCAATCTTTTTTCTTTTCTATCCCTTTTCATACTTTCTCTTATTTGTTTATTAAGTTTTGCTACTTTACTTAGAGTTCCTTTACTTTCCTGTTTGTTTATTAGTGATCTTCTTTTCTCCAGTAACTCCAAAGTTCTTCCGCTTGGTTGGTTAGGCTTGTTACAGTTTGGGTTACGTTTCATAACTTCTTTTAGTTTTGATTCCATTTTGTTATTTTTTTTTTTTAATTTAGACTAGAATTTGCGATTTCTAATAGTGACTTTACAGAGCAAGTATCAACTTCGTTAGAATCGTAATCACGAGAGAGCAGTTGTTTTCTGATAATATGTTTTCTAGATATTTTTGATGGTTGTAAGGTTAAACAGCTGCGCACCATTCGATGGTTGGTGTTGAAGTTTAGTTTTTGGATAACATGCGTATTTTGGAACGATTTGACGTTATTGGTTACTATATAATAATATAATCTATTTCGTTTTTGTAATCGCCTCCTGGGGATCTCCACGTCCATTTAGATTTAGGTTTCTTCTTGAAGAATGAGTTTAGTAATGACAGGTTGTGTTCTAATAAAAAGTTTATTAATAGTTGGCCGTTGGCACTTCCTTTCCCATGTCCGTGACATCCCATTATTAATTCCTCTCCCATTTTTCTAGTTCCGACTTGAGCATTCAGATCTCCCATGACTATGAGGTGATTGTTAGAATATTTTTCTACCAAATCAGAAAGTGTGTTATAAAAACTTTCTATGTCACATTTGTCGGCCTTTTCTGTGGGCACATACACCTGAATAATTGTCCACTCTTTTTTATAGTTGGGGATGCTTATATGAAGGATAGCTATTCTATCTGATATACCTTCAAATTCCTTGATTTTTGCTTTATGTTCCTTTTTTATCAAGAAACCAACCCCGTAGACTCCAGCTTCCCCGCCTTTGTGGTACATAATATAGTTTTCTCGCTTTTCTATTCCTTCACCTTTTCTTCGCATCTCACTTATGCCTAATATATTCCACTTTATATCAGTTATTGCGAATTCTAGTTATTTAAGGCTTTCTTCTGACATCAATGTTAAAGTATTGAGTGTGCATATGTACAATCAATCAATCAATCAATCAAATTATTTTATTGTGAACCATAGGTACAGAGGATGTTATATAATATTAAATTAGCACAGCTATGTCCCGCCTTTTAGGCATACAATATATTAAAAAAAAAAAAAAAAGCATCTAAGCAATAACAAAACATAAAAAACAGGAAAAGAAAAATGGAGCAAAATCAAAATAAAATCAGTTAAAGTGACTATTTTTGTATTTCATTTACTTTTACTTTTATTTTTAGAGGGTGTTGGTCATACTTCTCCTCGGTGACCAGCCGGCTTGGAGAAGGGGTGTATAATTCTGTTTGGTTTTTGTTTTTTATTCTTTTGTTGGTTTCTGGCTTCCGAGTGGCTTGTATTTGTTGCTATTGTTTGGTATTCGCATTTGAGAAAGAGTTTGACCGAGCACGACGCAAGTCCTCTCGTTCGTTGATTTTCTTCATAGCTTGCCTTATGTCTTCACGGTCGCTGGTTTTATTCATTTTGATTGGGGCTGTTATTTTGTCATCCGTTTTGCGAAGGCTATCTTTAGGTGAGCTTGATGGGGAACGCTTGCGTTTCTCTGTTGGTTTGTCTTTTATTATTAGCTTATAATAGCGAATGAATGCTTGTTTTCCTCTCTTGATTTCTTCTTGCTGTTTGTTTTTTAGCTCCTTTCTTTTGGCCAATACTTTTTTTGGAAAGTCTTCTGTTATATACATATTTTTGGGGAGTGCTTTTTTGTTTCTGAGCAGTTCCATCCTCCGCCATTCCAGTGTAACTGTTATCAATACAGGCCTAGGTTTCTGCTGTCCCCTTTTCCCGATCCTTCTAACGTAGCTAATTTCCCACTTGTCCCAGTTATTCTGGCTGTCTTCGATGGTTTTGTTAAAGCTCTCTAAAACCATATTTACGAGTTCCAGATAGCTTTTCTTATCTTCATTTAATCCATGTAGGATAAAATTATTCTATCTTAAACTCTTTTCCATCTTGTTTTTTAGTAATTCTACTTCTTGCTTTAATTTTTGGTTTTCTTCGACAAGAGGTTTCAGTTTTTCTTCGATCGTGCCCACTAGACTTTTGGTTATGTTTTCGGTGACAGTCAATGTTTGTTTTTGAAACTGCTCCTCCATTTTCTGCATCAACTTTTCCATGAGTTACTCCATTTCTCAAATTTGGTTAATTTGAGAAATGACACCGAAACATCAGATGGCAGGTTGTTGTCTATGGTATGGATGAACGAATGTATATTTGACTGTCACTTTCGGTTAAATTAAAACGTTATACTTGGTGGTACTTAGCTATATCTATGGATGGATGTAAAATTTTAAGGGTTTTTGATGTTTTAGTACTTAATTGTCATTAGACAATTCCCAAAATTGAAACAAATGGGTATCTGAAATGATCACTGAGCTTAGCTGGAGGGTCTGAGCTGCTAGTAATATGGCACCACAAACCCACACTTCTAGTTACCTTTAAAAAAAAAATTGTATCCGTAAACGATGTCTATGTGTGCGTTGCTCAAGCGAGGTACGTATGAAGGTAACGTTCTGTACTCTCTGAATTTTGTGGTAGTAGCCTGTCCTAACTTCGCGTAGTATAATATCAGGGCGCGGAGGCAATTAATCAGTCCGACACTTACCCGACCAAGGATTATAGTTAATGGACCTGATTAGTCAGCCCCACGTTTTTGCTCCTCTTACGACTAGATTTTTAACACGCAACTTATCGAGGATCTCTCTTGGGCCGTAGGTGGCCAAGTTATTCTCCATTAAATCGGCTCGTTAATGTCATAGTTGATATATTTCCGAAAAATCCAAATAAGTACTAGGTATGAGCTTTTGCACAACACATTTTTTCAACTTTTATATTTTCACAAACTGAGTTAAAACCATAACACTGTTGCATTACTAAAGGAATTTATGTCCATCATTTAAATTTATGGAAATTAAACAGTGTGCTATACAAATTATTTATTCAGTTTGCAAGCACTTGTGAAAAGTCTTTGACAAATTTGACAAGACTCTAAATTTACATTACATTTATGCCAAGTTCGCAAAGTAATATCTAGCTATGACAAAGAATAGATAATAAATCTGGGCAAGAGCATGTCGGACCATGCTTTGTTTATTTGTTGATCGCGATAATCTTAGGAACTACAGATTCATATAAAAAAAAAAATTGTGTTGGATAGCCCATTTATCGAGGACGGCTATATAACATCACGCTACGACTAGTAGGAGCGTATATATGTATATACTAATTATTTACATATATTTACAAACTAACAAAACCAAGTAAATAAAAAAGGCAAGACCCGTTTACGCGTCGAAATCCCCATCGATGTCGACTGATAACGTACCCAGAAGGCTGGCAGCATTGCCACATGTGCAAATATTTCTTGGACCTGTTAGATACGAGCAGTAATAATTACTGGCAGACTTCCTTTCCGTCGTTCTTGTATTAACCAGTATGTCTCTACGAGTAAATATATACGACTGGTTACATGGCGGGATTGAAGTCGGCCTCTCAAAAGCACGCCTCCGAAATCAATTCCAAATTGTGCTAATTCTGGCATTATTCATTCGCATACTTCGATGCAATATACCCCATTTTGATATGCTTATTTTTCCACTGCATCCCTGCAGTGGAAAAATACAATGAATAATACCTCTATTTATATGGGTCTTTTGGTCTTATTAACCTGTGTAACATCTCCACTCACAGATGGCGGCCCTCAGGACCGCGGAGTAAAGTAATAATGTACATGAATAAAACTGTTTATTCTAAAATTATAGATGATTAAAAATATAATAAAATAATTCGTAGTAAATTCGTAATGCCTGATTTTTATTTTAAGTTACTTTTTACTCCGTTATATTTAGTTTTCATGTATAAACTAAAAATCAAAAACTAATCTCTAACTTAGTAGGTACTCGAAAAACTAATTTAGGTACACTATTTGACCAATGACTTGAGCACGATGGTTTATTTTTATGTGTGTCTGGGTGTTATTTATCTATAATATATATGTATTTAGAAATAAATAAGTATGTTTATCAGTTGTCTGGTTTCCATAGTACAAGCTCTGCTTAATTTGGGATCAGTAGCCCTACTCTCTTTGTTTAAAACGAAATTCATGAATTTTCGTTTTATTAAATTTCTCGAGTTTACGGGGACTATTCTAATTATTTTTTGGATAAGCACAAGAAGCCCGAACTCATAGACGATTTTCAGACACGAGTGGATTGAATTGATGTTCCTGGCTCTGTATGTCACCACCTCATTTTTGATCGAAACTTCGTTTTCATTGAAATAGAGTAGGCCTCCTGATAGCGTTGCGTGAGTTGTACCAAAAAAAAAACCTATTTTAGTTCATATCTTTCAAACTACTTAACCGATTTCGATAAAACTTGCACTTTTTCCTAAGTTGGAGTAAATATAAACTAATAAAAAAATAATGGTCACAATGCAATCCTAGTTTTGGAGAACGCATTTCTCCAAAACTAGGATCGCATTTTGACCATTCTTTTACACAACAAACATACATTCTTTTTTTTTCGTAAATTAGTCATAATTATTATGTAATAAAAATAAAAAAAAACCTGCCTGCTTAAAAAAAGATGGAAACAAGTTAACTTTTAATCATGCAGTCGGAGGCATTCATGAATCTTAGTAAACTTAATAAAATGCCTCCAACTGAACGATTAAGGTTGCTTAACTAGTTTCTATCTTTATTTTTAGCAGGCAGGTTTTTTTATTTTTCGAGTTTTAGGGTTCCGTAGCCGAAATGCCAAACACGGAACCCTTATAGTTTCGTCATTTCCGTCTGTCTGTCTGTCCGTCCTCATGTTACAGGCATTTTACTCAAAGACTACTTCATCAATATTAATGAAATTTGGTGATCAGGTGTCTTGTAGTAGCCGCTACTAAGTTTAATAGCTATATAATAAAAATAAATATTTCTTGGGGAGGGGAGGGGGGCACTCCATACATGTAAGTCATGTAACAGAAACTGAAAACAATTTTTTTAGCAAACATCAACGTGTGGCACATCATTCGACAGGTCTTTCAAGAACATTTTAAGGTTTCGTATAAACTTTTTGATTAAGTCAATATTTTTGGAAATAATCGCTCCGAAACTTGCAACTTGCAAGTTTCGGAGCGATTATTTCCGTGTGTATTCAAAAAATATGCAAATATGTAAAAAAGTAGCGCTTAATAAATACTTTAAACTAAAATTATTTTAGACATGATCGGTTATACCGTCATGCGTTTCTTAACAAAAGCGCGTAAGTCCCTTGAAGATACGCTCTTCTGCTGATGCAATTATTCAAGGCTGTGGAACCCTACACTGAGCATGGACCGACATGCTCTTGCCCGGTTTGTTTTATTTTTTTTTTAATATTTTTAATTTTATAGCTGTTGTAAGATGTTATAACTGTAATTACTGCAACTATTGCATATGTAAATGAAAATGGTTGGTAACAAACTTTAAATCGTATTACTTCCTAAAAGGTCATTCTAAGTAAAAAATGATTAAAAAACCTCATCATGAATTTAAAAAAACTTAATTAGGATATTCCACATGACCTAGATTGTTGACTTAATTTTTTTCTATATCACAATAAGGGTCCTTATTCACTATGCTTTTTTTCCGATATCGCGGCAAGTCCGCGCGCATGCGCAATGCTTTTCTAAGCGCAGCTCTCTTTAAATCATTATGTCAAGATCACGAAAACGAAAAAAAAGATAGTGAATAAGGACCAAGGTCTGGCTGTCGCCATTTTGAATTTTGATGGCTGCCATGTCTCACACATACATACATACATAGCCTGATAAACAGATTACCTTTCTTTGCGTCGCACAGTCGGATAAAAATCACGAAATTTAAAAAAAGTATGTTATCAATTCGACACATATCCACGTCTCGAATTGATAACATACTTTTTTAAAGTCTGTTAAAAAACAATAACAAAAATGTGAAAACATGTTTAAAAATAAGTATTTGAACTTTGATTTATTTTTAAAAAAGTATGTTAAGTATTCGATACGTGGATAGGTATTTAATATTATTGGAATTGCGTGATTTTCACATGTGATGATCTATTAGGGCTTTTAAACAAGTTTTAGAAACAAAAAAAATGTATGTTTGTCCAATAATTTCTCCGAAATTAGAGAACGCATTGTGATCATTCTTTTTTAATATTTTTTTTTAATAGTGTTTATTTACTCAATTTAGGGAACAGTGCAAGTTTTATCAAAATTTCTTAAGTTCAACCAGCACCTTTAATACAAGTTATTACGCTAACTTAGCAAGGGTGTTGGTCGGGATTACAGCTGTGATTTTAAACTAGTTATAAATAAAACAATGTACAACAATGTTCATTTATGCACAAATTTGTACAAAGGTAGACTAATGTTAAAAGGATGCAAAAGCTAGTCTACCTTAGGGTGATGTAGAAATGGAATGTGTAGGTGCAGTAACCTAATCGGAAATTAAAAACACACAAATAAAAATAGCTAGGTAGAAAATGTAAAATAAATACTGACATACAATATAACTATACAATAATATACATACTTACAAATATTTAAATATATATATATATATATATGTATATATATATATATATATATATATATATATATATATATATATATACATACATAAATAAATACACAGATACAGACAAATAGTTATGTTGTGATGATGCAGTTGATCCATCAAGAAACAAAGTGCGTACCTTCCATTTAAAATAAAGGCGATTGGGTGCCATCCTAATTTCAGGGGGCAGGGCATTCCAGAGCGAAACAGATTGAACTAGAAAAGAGCATCATCGTATGCTCTTTTCTAGTTCAATCTGTTTCGCTTCGCTTTTATATCCTGCTCTTTCTTCAATCCAGAAGAAAGAGCAGGATATAAAAGAATCAGATTGAAGATCGAAGATCTCTACTGTGATTGGAGTGGAGGTACTGAAAGTTGGAAGTTAAGTGTGAAGGGGCAGTAGGAGAATTGAGAATAGAGTGTAGTGAGAGCGCGTAAACTATGTCGCTGGCGAATAGGGAGCCATTTAAGTTCGGAACGGTAAGAAGAAACATGGTCAAACTTACGAAAATTGAAAATGAATCGAATGCAGCTATTTTTATTTTTAGACAAAGCCTGGCTTCTGCCGCGGCAGAATTCGTAGTAGATAATATTGAACATAATAACTTAAATAAAATAAATCACAGATTTTACAATACACGATAAATATGACGTACTCTACAATTTCAAAAATGTTGTATTAAACGAACACGAATCACGCCCTAAATTATTAATCAGATGTTATAATATAGGGCTGAAAACAGTAGATAACGGTTAGTATATCTGTACGAAAATTATTTATTCGGTGCGACTGTGAGATATCAATATTATTAAGTCGCGAACCGAGTACGCAGCGGACGCGTCCACAACAGAATTGTGCGCCATATAAATAGTGATTTATTGAGAACTTTATTATATAAAAATTGGCATTACAGTCACGAACAGTGATGCAGTTATTATAAGTTTGTGTGAATGAGACTCGTTGGTCCTTAGAACTCTGTGAATTTGTGATCTGATATTTAAAAGTCGGTAAAGAATAAAATAAAAATATGTCAGAAAGTCAAACTCTCTATGACGTTGTCGAAAGTAAGTTCGTCCCGCAAACTAACGTAGCTGTCAAGTCTTCAATAGCTACCTGGTGCAGTAACTCATGGCGGAAGATTTTATCAGAATTCTTAGCTACTACGCTGTTGGTCCTATTGGGTTGCATGGGCTGCATAGGACTTCCAGGATTTGAATCGCCTATATATGGCGCGCTGTCTTTTGGAATGGTAGTCATGTTCAACATTCAAATTTTTGGTCACATTTCTGGAGCGTATATGAATCCGGCAATAACTTTAGCATCTGTGTTGTGGGGCAATACATCTATCTCCCTGGGTATTGCATTTATTGTCGTTCAGTGCGCAGGAGCGTTAGCTGGTTTTGGATTATTGCATGTATTGACAGGGATGGATTTAGCAGCAAATTCGATATGCGTGACAAAGCCACTAGCTAGTCTTACCTCTCTCCAAAATCTGGGTATTGAGATAGCCCTGACAACAGCCCTCGTTCTTATAAATTTTGGCATGTGGGCTCCAGTGAATAAGGGAAGACAAGACTCCGCTGAAATCAAGTTTGGATTATCGATTGTTGGATTATCGCTGGTTGGTGGACCACTCACTGGAGCTAGCATGAACCCTGCTAGAAGTCTGGGCCCGGCAGTATGGAACAATGTCTGGACGGATCACTGGGTCTACTGGGTTGGACCATTCGTGGGCGTTGTCATAGGATTTATCCCATACAAATATCTCTTGCAACAAAAACCCAAGCAGCTTATTCTATTTGACTAACTTCTATGTGGTACTCATACCATTAATAAACTAGTCATATAGAATAAGCTTTATAAAGACTGTTTATTTAAATTTTAAGATATTTTACTAAAATGACTTACTATGTTTGTACGACAGTGATTAGCCGGTAAACTTTAGTTAGTGTATAATGTTATAATAACATAAATTTGTAAAGATGAGGATCCTTATAATATACTTTTTGCATTTACATACTTAAGAATAAATAAAAATAGCCAAAGATGAATTGAGTTTTGCTGTCAGGTAATTCCGTGAGACAAATGAGAGATATTATTATTAATAACCGTCGATTAAAATTCATTTCAACGTAGCTTGTTTCACCTATCGGTCAGCTTCAAGTGTACTCGTGTTTTATCCGAAGAAAACAAAACTGTTAAACAGTGAGCAAATTCCCTTAGTTTTATAAAGACATGCTCAATATAAGATCAGAGGTTCAAAGAAAAAAAATGCCATCCCTTATGTTTTTATTGTCAAGTAACTTCTTAACTTTTACCATATACTAAGACCAAATAATGCAATATAAAAAGTGCAGTTCTTTTTTTAAAATGCCATGCCTATCTCTCCCATATAATCGGGATACAGAGCCAATTTTTTTAGGGGCAGATGGGCTTAAAATTTTAGGTGTAATTTTAAGCTCGTCTTTTAACCAAAATAACAAAGACTAAAAATGTGAAATCAGAAGTGCAAAAACAAACAAAATTATTTTTTTCTATACCTACGAATCTTTTTAACAAAAGATTCTGTGAATGTTGATGATATAGCAAATTGACAAAAATGCAGCTCAAACACTAAAAACTTTACAAATATTTGAAGACCATCTGACCCCGAGCTCCATGGCAATCTCACCCGGATTCTTCTGGACAGATGGCCAATCGTATTTTTTGAATGGCTTTGGATTACCAGAGTGATTACGACAAGGTGTATGTTAAGAAACATAACTAAAGTTTTGTGTACTATCAAAATAGTGCTAAAACGCTAACCAACAATACCTATTCCAAGATAGTAGGGCCATCTCCCCCGGAATTACCCTACACGAAATTATCCTACATTTTTTTGAAGTCGGTGCCAGTGAACCTACTTGAAAAATTTGTACTAAAATTCTGACAAACATGGTTAAACTTTGTGTGTTACTCGACATTACAAATTCTCTGTTTTTAAATTTGATACGTAGCGCCTACACTGTTGATAATATGTACTGGCACCGACTTCAAAAAAATGTAGGGTAATTTCGTGTAGGTATATAAAAATATTGCTTTATTATTTTAAGTTAACTTTTAAACTTTTTTTTTAATTACTTTTATTTTATATTGTTTTGTGCTATCCAGGGTTTTGAATTGTTTTTCCTTTGAAATTTTCGTTTAAATGTAAGTCAGTCAAATTTACACGTGTTTGTTTATATCTTTCAAACTATTGAACCAATTTTGATAAAACTTGCAATGTTCCCTAAGTTGGAATAAACATGAATTAATAAAAAAAGAACGGTCATAATGTGATTTCTAGTTTTGGAGAAATGATTGGACAAACATACAACATTTTTTTAATTTCATAATTCTGTTAAGAAGCCCTATAAAAAATAAATAAACATTTTGAAGTTGGTGCCAAATAAAACATAAAAACTACTATTACATGGCACCAACTTCAAAATTATTATTTATTTTTTGTTGTTGAATATTATTTTTTTCCTTTTTAGTTGCCCCGCATTTCATTTTGAAGTCGGTAATACTTGTTTGCAATTCTATTTATATTTGCTAAATTGTAAGAGTCTTTTAAAAAGTCCGGTGAATCAATTAGGGGTAGACTAACAGGGGAAGAACCAGGTTTTTGAGAAGGAGAGTCAGTGGCAACTGCGTGCTTACGAGTTTCCTTGCATTCGGAGTCATCTAAATATATTATTTTATGCTAGCCAATCTTTAAATAGTACATTATAATCTATCGTAGTCAACCGTAGCATCTTGTATATATGTATGTAATAAATAAAACAAAATATTACTTTAATAGTAAAAGGACATGATACTCGTATCTTTCAGAATTGCTGCTCACAACAAACAGGCCATGCCATGCCAGTTAGCGTGTACATGAAACACATGATAAAGTTAGCACGTGCACGGAGCTGTTATGCAACTAGGTATGCCAGTTACAGGCACATGCCTGTAACTTATTCTCTCTCATACCTATTTTAGGTAGGTCGTCCCGATGTCCACGAATTGAGGATGACAAGATTATTAAAACCAAATTTAGCTTATGCTAGAGCGTATTTACGCAAGTGTCTAGGTAGGTACCAAGTGTGTAATGGTTACGGCCGGCACCTTACTGGCATAACTGTATATACACAAATATATTGTATAAATTGGCATTTAAAAAAAGTAGCCATGAGTTTTTATTGCCAAGTTCTTTTCTCATAGCTTTACTCTTGCGAACTTGGCATTAAATGTAGAATTTTAAGCGTTGCATTTTGTAACCTAAGTACTAAGTGACTACTAAGGTTACAAAATGCAACGTTAACGAAAAACTATCCTATGTCCTCGGGTCTTAAACTACTCCATGCCACATTTAATCTAAATCGGTTCACTGATTTAACCCTTTGAAGCACACCCTAACTTTTTTTTTAATTTGTGCCATTGAGCTTAGCTAAAGTGGTTTCCAGGATTGCTAGTAATGTGGGACCACCATTGCTAGTTATTTTTATTTAGAAAAAAATAATGTTGAAATGTGTGGAAAAGAAACCTGAAATTGTATTATATTCGAGAAAAGCCTGAAAATTAAGTGGCTAGTAAAATGGCCACTGGCAGTTCTGCGTCACTAGCTATCATTGCAAATTCACTGGTCACTAAACTAGAAACTAACAAAATCAGTCTATATTTGGTAAAAATAAAACAAAAAAATACTATAAATATGTATTTTCTAATCAGTATTTAGATAATGGAATTTATCATTACAAAGTTCTGATCTCATGAATTTAAATCAACTATTGCATATAAATTACGTAATTACATAATTTTTGATGGTACTATTCTTGAACAGTAGTATTTTTTATATAGTAGTTTTTTATATGAGTCTTCAGCTTGGCGTGGGGCCTGAAATTCTATATTTATCCAACTGGAACGAGCCCAAAGAGCAATCCTCAAAGTAATGTTCTTCAAACGAAGATTATTTCCCACAGCCCAACTTTACGCCGAAGCAGATGTCCTCACCGTAAGACAACTGTACATACTCCGTGCAGCTTTACCAAGCAGCAAACACATAATGTTGCCCTTAGACGCTCACATGCTACAAAAAAGACCTGGTGTTTCGGTTTGTGGAGTAGTTGCCCATCGCACTGCACTCACTGCGCGTCATTTCCTTGTCCAACGCACCCGCCTTTACGACAGAATAAACAGACGCATCCAAATTTATACTTTAACCTGCCATGAAATGAAAATAAAATTACGAAATTGGTCCTTATTCACTATGTTTTTTTTCGTTTCCGCGGCAAGTCCGTGCGCACTGGCGCATGCGCGGTGCGCTCAAAGATGTCCGCGCGCATGCACGATGAATTTCTAATTCTCTCTATTTACCATTACGACAAGATTTTTAAAGTTATACGCGCGGGCGTGCCGCGAATACGAAAAAAAAGATAGGACCATGGTTGCAAACCTTATCTTACAGTAAAACAGAAAACCTATTGAAAGTAATTATTTAACGTTAAAATTCCATTCTTGTTTAGAGCTATGAACGAATTCGTACGCTATATTATCATTGTTATGGTCGCTATCTAGATTATATGGACTTTGTACACTCATAGTTATTACTACTAAGACCACAGAATAAGTAATAGTAATACGTACAGAAGGTTCACTCCCTAACAAAAGTCAGGTTAAGGTATAAAAATATACCTAAACTCGCCGCCTGCAAGCTAAATTGAAACTTATAACCCCGCGCGAACCGTGAATTTTCTTTGAGCGCTACCGTTTTATGACCGAGCTGCGAAGTCCGCACGGTACGCTAGTTTTTTCGTTCTAATCGTTTCAAAAAGAGTAGCCAAGTGCAATGTTCTTCTAGCTGTCATATTGAGAACATCGTTTTGGTTGAGAAACGGGGTTACATGGTTTTGTCGGGGTATACTGAAACAAAAATGAGCACAGGCATTTTGCACGCGCTGAATCAAGCGTCCCGTTCTGGATAGCAAACATGGACCATATACAGTGTCAACGTAATTCAGCTTTGATAAAACAAGGCTATCAATCAACCTCTTTATATTAGTATGTAGTTAGTTGTACTGATCAAAGATATCATCTGGACTAAAGCAAAAAGAACAATGGATCGATATTGCACCTTGTTGTTCATCCCAGGTATTTAGATATTAACTAAGTGATATCATTCAGCTGATAGTAATGGAATAGGAACCTAAAGTAAAAGTTGAACTAGACCAAGTAGAAAACTGACCAAATCAGGGCTGGGCAATCTCATGCATGAGCACACCCGTACTGAACATTCGACAACCGAAAGAAATACAACTTGTCAAATACAAACGCACGAATTGTCCGTCAAATGAGAAAAGAAAATCCTTTTAAATTTACTATTTTTTGAGGTTGTGGACACATTTTTTGTATCAAGACTTTTTTTTAGGCCGTAAAAAATGCCTAACGCACACCTCCAGCACCCGGAGCTGGAGCTAGACGCTGGAGGTAATGTGGGACCTGCCCCCACTAAAAAGTCGGCCATCAGGCGCAGTAGGTTGCGCTGACGCCGCCCGGTTCGCCGGCGACGAAGCGGATCAGGGAGTGCCCTGAGCCGCTCCGCCGCCTCCTTCTGCGAGATGACGTCATCGCAAAAGGATGCTATCGCGTTCCGAGACGTCTCGCTGCGGACCATAGATGACACCACGGTCGGAAGCAAGAGGTCACCCGCCACTGCGGTGAGGACCCGACGCTGCTGCTCCCAGGCAGGGCACTGTTCGAGAGAGTGCTGCGCCGAGTCCTCACCACAATCGCAGTGATGACAGTCAGGACGCAATTCCCTCCTCGCAACCGAATGCAGGTACTTTCCGAAGCACCCATGCCCGGAAAGAACCTGCACCAGCCGGAAGGAAAGGGCCCTGTGCTGCCTCACCGCCAACTCCTCCAGGACCGGCTGGAGCGCCTCCGCGGTTCGGAAACCGGCACGTGGAGCCTCCGGCCGGGACCTCCACCAGGTCATGATGTCCCGGTAGGCCTGACTGCGCCAGGCGCGCTGTTGTTCGGGCATGAGGCAAGAGCCCCCAGCCCGGACCTCCGCCGCCCGCCAGTAAACGTCGGGGAGTACTTCCGCATCCAAATCCCACGGGGGAGTTCCGGTCAACGCGCACGCCGCATCGGTGGACACCGTGCGGTAACCGCGTATGGCCCGGACCGCCATGGTTCGTTGGGGTCCCCACAAACGAACCCTATTGTGGGCGGACAGGGTCTCCGCCCACACGGGCGCACCGTAAAACGCCATCGACCGTACCACCCCATATAAAGCCGTCGGCTTGAGGCACTGGGACCGCCAAGGTTCGGCAAGAGCCGACCCAAGGCGGCAGCGGTAGCCTCAAGTTTGGGCACAAGGATCCGTAAATGCACGTCGAAGAGCCATCGCCAAATCATCCTACACCAACCCCAGATATTTCATCTGAGGGCGAATCGGTACGAAGACCGAGTTGACGACCAAGGAGGCGCCAGCGGGTGGACCGCGACGGGGCCCATGAACCAACAGGGCCTCCGTTTTTTCAAGCGCCACTCTCAACCCCAGCGCCTCAATGCGCCCGACCAATCGGGAAACCCCTAGGGTGGCCAGGCGCGCCGTCTCCTCGAAATTCCGTACCCGGACTGTGACGAGCGTGTCGTCGGCGTAACAGAGTACACTGAGCCCGGGTGGAAGGACTCCTTGCAGGGCCCAATCGTAGCCCATGTTCCACAAGAGGGGTCCTAAGACCGACCCTTGAGGAACACCGCACGACATTGCCCTGCGCCTCACTTTTCCTTCACTATCCTCGTACAGGACACACCGGCCTTGCAAATAGTCGGCCACCAGCTGCCTCAGGTAATCGGGCACCCCATGGAACTGAAGCGCCGCACCGATGCAGTCGAATGGCAGAGTATTGAAGGCGTTGGCGATGTCAAGCGATACCGCCAATAAAACCTCGCCGCCGAGGACTGCCTCCTCAGCCGCGGCCCTCAGACGCAGAATGGCATCGACCGTCGAACGCCTGGCACCAAAGCCGTACTGGACATCGGACAGATCGGGACCAACCTCGCGCAACTGGCGGACAATACGGGTAGCGAGAATTCTCTACAGCAACTTCCCCGCCTCGTCCAGCAGCACGATAGGCCTGAAGGCTGCGACCGAATCGGGAATTCATAGTAAGACCTTGTCTAACCTTTTTTCTCAGTCAATTTTTTGAATCGTCTATGAATTAATTTTTTTCTATGTAAATAGCCATCAATATACCTCTTAACTATCACACTCATTTTAAATACGTCCTAGCTCGTAATTATAACATACCAATGAATCTTATAATCTTACCTGTGATAAAATCCATTTTATTTACCTAATGTTATTATAAAAATTAGCACAATTTTTATAAACACTAAATGATCATTTGACATATTTTCACAGACAATTTGAGTCTTTAAAAAACATTTTTATAACTCATTGTCATAGTAACTCTTGTATCGCAGATTTTAGACTTTTCCTTCGCCACCACTGACTTCTATAAGTAATACTAGTACGCAGCGTACTAGTACTAGAAGTAGCCGAAGATGTAGTAGCCGGTCCAGCGTATTGTACGCTGCACTGGCGTCACAAAGTTATAGTACTACTCAACTGTGTTGCATGTTTCACTAGCAATTGCTTTTTTTGGAAAGATTTTAACTTAATTTTGATAATTAAATTACATTAATTGCCCAGGGTTTAGAAAATGTGTTAAAAATACTCTAATATCCGATGGCTTGTTGGCTTTTTGTCAACGAAAAGTCAATCCAAATATTTTTGAGTCAATTATTTTATTAAACTATATTCCTAGATTTAGACACGATTTAATCACCATTTGTAAATCTTATAGAATTATTAAAATTAAATCTGTTTTTATCATATTTGTAGACGCTTACGAATTTAGTCAGCAATGATTTCGCCGACATTATTTCGGTAACATTTTCTATTTAGTCAATTAAGTACCTACTTATCAAACCTACCTACATCATAAAATGCCTAGGTTTAAACGAATTAATTACAAACATTCTTGATATGCCTGCCTACTTAATTTAGCTTACGGTAGCTATACAAATAATCCCTTAGATTAAATAAATCTGCACACAGGTATGGATGCATTAGTTCGTTAAGCCTTGAGCGGTCAAAGTGAATGTCCGGAGGTTGAATACTACGCCTCAAAGACCTACAAAGCGAGATATGCAACACCAATCAACAGGAAAGCTTTAGAGATTGAGGACGTGTGAACAGAAAACTCACATTTAAATAAAATATTGGTAAGTGCAGGCATTTAACTTAGCACTCCCAGTTGATCCGTCGCAGTTGAAAAACAACATTAGGAACCGAATGTCAGTATATGTATATACCTTACAAATCAAGATTTATGGGAACGACTTTCCTTTACTATTCATAGGTAATTTCTTGTCGTTTGTTTCAACTCAATATCGGAACGAGCTTGAAAGTAGGAAGTTGTACCTTTAGACTTAAAGTTCATTACGTATTTTGGTTGTGTCGTGATTTCTTGAAAAGGATATTTTTTGTTATGAAAATGAAATCTTCACCACTGATCTTTACATAGTAGTATAGAGTAGAGGTCAGTGACATTTACTCTCATTTCAATGTATAACGTATGGCTTAAAGATACGGGTGATGACTTTTGGTTTCACTTTGCTTTTAGTTTGCTTTCATTTATAAATACATACTGTGATGTGTATTGCCGAGGTCTCATACAAACACGAACCTTTATGCGTGAAACTCGTTTGATATCATAAATAAATAAATGATGGTCTGAGTCTATGAGTTTCGCTGCCGACCTTTCAGGTCGTAATTCTATGATTAATTAATAAATAATTGTTTAATTAAGTAACATATTAATATAAGTGATATTGTGATGTACGTGTAAGGTTAATTTCAGCAATAAATACCGTCTTGTTATTTGAATGCCCAATACAAGTTCCTGAGGAACAGCCCCGGTACCAGCTCGTCTAAGAGCTGCATCTGTTGTTACATGGTGGAGGAGCCGTCTTCATCACAAAAAGAGTTAGCGCACAAAAAAGCGGAATTTTAAAAAAAATCTATAAAAACAAAATGAATACGTTTAGTGGATTAGCTGATTCCATTGATGATTTTATAAGATAATTTGAAACAATTTGCATCATTCGAAAGATATCTACCGATGAAGAAAAAAAAATATTCATTTTTATCGGGTCCAGCACTATATTTTTATAAATGCTTTGACAGATTTATAGGAAACTAGCTGATCCGCGCAACTTCATCTGCGTAAATTTTCCCTATTTTTGCAAACATTTTTACTTGCTGCTCCGCTCCCATTAGTTGTAGCGCGATGTTTTATAGCCTATAGCATTCCTCGATAAATGGGCTATCTAAAAGTAAAATATTTTTTATAGTCTTTATCGTCCGTAGTTTCTGAGATTATCGCGTTCAAACAAACAAACAAACTCTTCTCTCTCTTCTAATATTATAGTATAGTTATAAATGTTAGGGGTGGATAACCCTTATCACTTAGGGGCATGAATAATAGATTGTAATTTTCCCTTTTTTCTTCCTTTTTTTTATAACATTTTTCATTGCTGCTCCGCTCCTATTAGTCGTGATGTTATAACCTATAGCCTTCCTCGATAAATGGGCTATCCAACACTAAAATATTTTTTTCAGTGCAGCCCAGTAGTGCCTGAGATTATCGCATTCAAACAAACAAACAAACTCTTAGGGGTATGAAAAATAGATGTTGGCCGATTCTCATAGATACCGGATAAGCACAAAAAATTTCATCAAAATCGGTCAAGCCGTTTCGGAGGAGTATGGCAACGAAAACTGTGACACGAGAATTTTATATATTAGATATTACTATTGATCACAGACATATAATACTATAGCAGACGGAATATTAATACCTAGTTATATTTATAAATCAAACTTTGATTTTTATCCTTTTCGTACTCAGCTACAACTCGTTAGTGGCATCTCATTTTTCCGCCTATTGCAACACTGACTCACACATAAACAAAAGCCAACGCGTGGTATTTTTATTTCTCGCCGCCATGTTATTCATGACATATCGGACGTGCGAATTTTTGGTGTTTTTATAAGAATATTGCTTTTTGGGACTATAATACAATACGAGATTAATCAATTACTATGGTTAAGTGCAGTGCGTATCGATGTGCCAGTGCTACCTACAACAGAACACCAGGATTAACGTTTCATCAGTAAGTTTTTATGTGTCTTTGTTGTGTACTGGAACATGTTTGTGTCTTTTCCAAGCTTATAAAAATATTATCGTAAGATTTAACAATTTTTACGTAGTATTGTTTATCTAAGATGCTATCGGTGAATAGTAATATCCTAAAAGTAAAGAAATAAAAGTAATCAGGATATGTTTTGATAGAAAATGACAAATTTTGACAGCCGAAGTACCTGTTGACATATCAAAGGACGAACTGGGACGGACTCGGTAACAAAGTAATACAAATGCCGAGATTACTTCGGCATTCGTATTTTTGTTGCATTTAGAATGTGCAAGCAATTAAGAACATATATAGATACCTATTACAGACTAGCTACTCAGCTTTCTCAGAACATTGAATCAATTTAGGCATGAATTGATTCATGCCTAAATGAATCAATTTATACAACGCAAATAACCACACAAACAATTTGTTCCAGGATTCCAAAGGATGAAAGTACTCGGAATGCATGGTTAAAAAATATGAAACGTCAGGATTGGCAACCCAATACTTACCTAGTCTAGCCATAAATATTGTTACGAAGAAAAAACATTTTTTTTTATTGCAAATAATATTTATTACTTTTACAGTGTGTTAGTTTAATACATAAATAAAAAACAATTCAAAATATAAAAAGCTTATTCGAAGTGGTCTCCATTGGCTGCAACACAGTCCTTTAAACGTTGAGGCCATTTATCAATAGAAGCACGCACTCTTTCCATGGGAAAATTCTTCACTGCCAATCGTATGGATTGTTTTAGGGACTCCAAATTATCATGGCGTTTAGAGCAAGCCATACTCTCTAAAACTGACCATAAATCATAATCCAGCGGATTAAGATCGGGACTAGACGACGGCCAGTCTTCAGCTCTGATGAAGTCCGAAACGTTCACTTCCAACCAAGACTGCGTGGACCGAGCTTTATGACCCGGCGCTGAGTATTGTTGGAAGGACCATACTTGGTTATTGAACATGGTGTTGTTAAGGGGTTTAACTACCTTCTCAAGAATGGTATCTTGATACACTTGTGCCGATGTTTTGATACCTTTTTCACAAAAATATGGCTCAGTCACTCCTTCATAGCTAACACCCCACCAAACCATCACTGAAGTCGGATAATGCCCACGTTGCACTCTGTCGACTAATTGGGAAGCTTCCTTAGAGCTTTGAGCATAAATACGGTCATTTTGTTTGTTAAAATGTTGCTCAACTGTAAAGATTTTCTCATCCGTAAACAAAATTTTTCTGTGACCTCCCTTTGCGTACCGCTTCAGTAGTTGCTTCGATTTTACCACCCTATAAAATAAAAATAAAAAAATCAATGCCGAACCAGGATTTACCACAGAGTCATTTGACACACTTGAAAAACTGTCCACATGTAGTAAACATCCAATTTATGTAAATCTTTGTGTAGATGAAATGGCAATAAGGAAAGGATTGGTATGGGATAGTTCTGAAAGCAAATACAAAGGTTATGTAGATATGGGTACCGAAGTGTCGGATGATAGCCTGCCTCTTGCAACACAGGCTTTGGTAATGTTTGTCACAGCTATAAATGCTTCGTGGAAATTACCCATAGCATATTTTTTTATAATGTCCATGACTGGTGAACAACGAGCCAGTTTTGTAAAAACAGCAGTAGAAATGCTTTACAACATTAATATTTTTGTTTGTGGCTTAACTTTCGATGGTGCTGCTTCCAATATTAGTATGGGGACTAATCTAGGGTGTGTTTTTGTTTTAAAGTCATTGAAGCCATATTTTACATTTAAAGATATAAGAATTAATGCTATTTATGATCCATGTCACATGATTAAGCTGATAAGAAATACTCTAGGTGATTATAAACGTTTAATTGATAAAGATGGCAATGAAATTAAATTTTGATTATTTTACATTATTACATGAATTACAACAGCAAAAAGGTTTACACCTGGCAAACAAACTGAAGCAAGCTCATATTTATTTCAGCAAACAAAAAATGAAAGTAAGGCTTGCTACACAATTACTGAGTAGGTCAGTAGCAGATGCACTTCTATATTGCAAAGATAATTTAAAAATTGAAAAGTTTCGTGATTGCTCTGCTACTATAAATAGTTTATTATAATGATCAACGATGCTTTTGATATTTTAAATAGCCGGTGTATGTTTGTGCCAGGATATAAAAAGGCTGTGTGTGCTGCTAATATTCAAAACTGTATTACCTTTTTTAAAGAATGTGAAGAATATTTATCTAAGTTAAAGTTTTTGAACGGTCAATTAGTCGTAGAGTCAGGTCGCAAAACTGGTTTTACAGGTTTCATAATTTCCTTACAAAGTGCCATTAATATGTTTGATGACTTGATTATTAAAAGAAAGCTAAGATTTTTACCCCTATACAAAGTGAGTCAAGACTATTTAGAGATGTTTTTTGGTCTGATGAGGGCTAGGGGAGGTTACAATGACAACCCAAACGTTATTCAATTTCGTACCGCATATAAAAAAAATATCACTCGTTCTCAATTAAAATTGCATACCGAAGGAAAGCTTGTTGATTTACCCATTCTTACAGTATCTTCGACCACAGAGGTAATAAATGCAGTCAATGATAGTACTCCCACATTTGAAAAAAATGTAATGGATGTTCATAATGTTGACGAAGATCTTATCGATTTTTTTCTTGATGATGTAATTAACACACCTTTGGACGAATACACAAAAGAAATAATCATTTATATAGCGGGTTTTATCGCACGCAAAGTGATTAAAAAAATTAATTGTTCCATATGTCAAATATTAATGATTGGAGAAAAAGAATGTTTATTTTCATCTTTGATAAAGATAAAAGACCGAGGTGGATTAACATATCCCTCACAAGCTCTTATTAAACTAATAGAAATATGTGAAAAATGTTTCAAAATAAACAAAAGTAACGATTTTAATAGCTTGATTAAATTTGTGTGTGATTATGTCGATTATTCAATGTTTGATTCGAATAATCCAGATCATGACATAAACCATGTATACTTGATTATTCAAATTGTTGTCAAATTTTATATTGATCTAAGATGTAAACATCAATGTAAAGAAACAAATTTATCTCAGAGAAATTTTCTAAAAAAGGTTGTATTATTTCAAAATAAATAAAAAAATAAATAATTCTTTTATTTCAATTTTCCTAATTGTATTACTACGTAATTTGGAAACTACAGCCTACCTATGTCCTTTCCCAGGGTTCATTCTATCTCCATGCCTAATTTCATCATTATCGGTTTTGCGGTTTAGTCTAGCTAAATTAGCCATGAAGATATAAAACAGACAGCATTTCACATTTATATTTTATATATATTAGCATGAATATTTCATGAAAAAATATTGAAATCCATTTTTTAAATTAAGCGTCCTAAATGCGGCCCATGCTTTGGTGAGTTTCAATGTGTGTGTATTTGCCACACTGTTTAATACCTAATATTCGGTCTGCTCCTAGTATATTATATGTCTGTGCTATTGATTTTGTATCCAAGTTTTATGAAAGGGAACAGGCGCCAGAGGAGAATACTATGTATTTTTATTATGAGCTTTCTTATAACGCTACGAAAGGAATGATCACAGATGATGTATTCACACAAAAATGTTCATATAAAATGCAATAATTTTTATAAAGACAAAATAGTAGTCAACAATATTCTCATTCTCATTAATCGTATTTATCATGGCGGGTTAGACATATAACGATACATATTCTTACCATAACTGTTCAAGGTACAACGATCCAAATTCGGAGCTTTTCGAACGAGACGTCGTAAGCAAAGACGTTATCCTCAGCCTGATGTGCGAAAGGATGAACAGAACAAAGCTGCCATGATGGCAGAGGTGAATGAAAATAATAATAAAGGTCGGTTGAGTCCGTTTATGAATGTTATATTCATAAACGGACTCAACCGACCTTTATTATTGTTTTCATTCACCATAATTAGAATAACATGTATTGTGTATTTCAGCGTTAATAAACACGGGAGCTACGGGTTCTGTTGTATCAGCCGAGTTTGCAAAGAAGAACAATATTTCAAATGAATTGTCCAATGTGTCACACGATGTTGTTTGTGGCTGGCAAAAGACACATGTATAGTTTTTTCACACGCAGTATGGAGTGGACGTTCTCGTGGTGCACAATCTACGTCGAGATATTATTTTAGGGCCTGATTTTCTTTGTAAATATAATGTCTTAGTTGATTTTGGTAGGTGTGGGTACGTTTGCGCTTCAAAATGGGGAGATGTATTTTATCACGGAGAATGATTTAAAGTCTCACATCGATAATTTAGATGCAGAGAATACTGACGAGGATGTAAGGAGGATTTCACATATTATTAACTGGTAATATATTTTTTCTGTAGGTACGTGTAAATAAAAAAAAGAATGACATACGAGTATGTGATAATACTGACAAGTGTCTGAAAGAAAGGAAAAGAGTTCTATGGTGGACTTTATTGAATTAAAAAAAGTTGTAGTACGTAATGTATTAAATAGAGAAAAAAAGTCATTCCTCTTTTGATAAATAATAAAATAATATTTATGTGACAGATAATAGAGTAAAAACTTCTTCATGTAAGAATCGTTGTTTTAAGGTTGACAGTGTTAATGGTTTGTATAAATTTTGCAAGTCTAAGCATTTTATAATAAAGAAGGTCCGTAATAAATTAATTCAAAGGATAAAACAGCCATAAAGTATAATGGGATTGTGCGAGATGAATATATTTCACGACAGTCAAATGACAACTGTCAAATTTTTTGATTATCCTATGTTGAAGGCTTTGATTATATTAAAGAGATAGATTAATTATGGAGTGCACCAGCTGAGCAATTTCGGGAAGAAGAGTTGTAATCTTCCTCTTCTTCGAAGTGTCCAACAAATGTTACCCATCACAAGGTTAATAGTTCCTTACAAATCACTTTGTATATTGATTGAACGCGAAAATGACAATTTCGCGTTCAATCAATTAGTATTAAATTAATGAATTTTGTTGTAAAATATATTTGGCATTTGACTATAGTTTAAAATTCAATTACCTATTACATGACTTTTTTTAGAGGTAGATGATGACAACCCTGGTTAATGTGTCACCTAGACATTTATGGCGGGAGATGTTTTTTATTGTCATTTTTTTCATTAGAAAATATAAGAATAATTGTACAATATTATTAAAAAATGGTGCATGTTTGCATAGTGCAAGACTGCAAAAAAGAGTGGTACCCAGAATGTGGACTTATTTTTTACTCGTAAGTATATAAATTTATGTTTGATTCCATGATTTAAATTTGTTGTATTATTATGTGTATAACGACGACTTTAACTTTGATACAAACCTAAATTGTGTATTATTTGTTGCTATTCAGTTTAATATCGCGTTTTCTTTAATTCTTGCTATAAGCGCCAGATGAGTAGGGTGACCATATTTTTCTGCGGGATTTACAGTGAACTATATTGGTGTTTGAATATTGACACAATTTAAGTTTTAGGTATATAACTGTAATGAATTGTAACTCGCTTTATCTTTTCTTACCAAAAGAAAATAAAATCAAACATAAGTTAACAAAATTACGTTTTAATACCTACTGAACTGTATTTTTCTGTAAGCCATTAGAAAAAATTAAGCTACTATTTTTGATGTTTGACACTCGTTGAATGAATGAAACTTTTTTTTTTAAGACTAGTGTTGCCTAGTACTATTTTTTTTCCGTTTATGTGGGGAAAATGATACGAATACAGGTAAAAGTAATGTTTATATTAAAGTAGGAATTAAATCAAGTACTTTCTATTCCTATAATTAACAAGTTATAAAACCTTTTTAATTAATTAGATAAAAGCTGGTCTTAACTATTTTATCGGATTGCTTTTAAAATAGTTTTCAAAAAGTGGATATGACAATCTTGAGGAAACCGTCCAGATTATATTTTAATATAGATATAGTAACCATGCTTATGATTTTTTCTTAATATTAATAAAATGAAACACATGACTAAATAAAGTTTAAAATTTAATTTAAACTAAGATACCGCAAAGCGAAATATATTTGACCTTAATTTATTAATCTACATCATTTTATAAATATATTAGATTACAATATACTTCATATATTGCAATTCAATATATTGGCGGAGTACCAACTTAAACCAGTAGAAAATATTATTTCCCAGCTTTAATATCAGATTCATTTCACGAAATAGCAGGATATTTAATTTTATTGTAATGGCACCTCTGAGAAAAATGGCGCGCTAGATTAACTATGGCTAGAACATTTGATGGAGGCTTTTTACCTCTCAAAAAGTATGTCTATTTGACCGTACTTTTTGACAGTTCTTTGCTTTAATTTTAGATGCAGGATTAGGGATGTTATTAATTTTACATTTAGCCGACGAAAAAAAAGGTAATTCTGCTTGGTATGTTTTAATGTTTAATTATGTCGATGCTAATTCTGCTTGGTATGATTGTTTTAATGTTCAACCTTGGTTATTGAGGGTCATTTTCTGTAGGATAGTTTAGTAATGGTAGATAGTTATTTTTAAGGTTAGATTTAATTTAAATATTGTGTGTTTTATCTTCCACGAGCGTTAATGGAAAGAGCTCCACTGTGGATGCCATCTGTTACCGAATAAAGTAAAAAGGTGGTGGTAATTTTTTTATGGTTGGTTTCCTGTATTAATGTTTAAATATTTTAACTATGCATCTATGGAGAGTCTTCCATTTGGTTTAATTAAAGGTTGGGAGTTTGATTGTGTTTATTTTATCTCGTGTAAGATATATATCTTAATATATCTTGGGACAACTCACACAACCTCATCTGATCCCAAACTAAGCAGAGCTTGTACTATGGAAACCAGACAACTGATAAACATACTTATATATTTCTAAATACATACATATTATAGATAAATAACAACCAGACACAGAATAAACCATCGTGCTCATCACACAAAGTTTTATCCTGGGTGGGGATCGAACCCACGACCTCTTGCGTAGCAGTCGGATACACTCCCACCGCGCCACAGAGGAGAGGAGGAGAGAGATAATCAATCGGTGTGATTAGGTGGTCACCTATATATCTATTTGTCAACTGTTTGACTGAGATGAATCAAGGATTTATGATGGATTCTCTTAGGATAGCACATCGATTCAGTTCATTCAGGCCGATTGTTATCTTGAGACAATTGGTTATGAATAATTGATTGGTTTAGTTTAAAATAAACCTAGCTAGGACTTGTGCTCGATCTTGGATTTTTATTAAGAGATGTTTTTGCTCGAGTTGAGCGTACAATAAAATTGTTATAATAGTTTTATGGCTGTATGTGGTTTTACTTCTTATTTTTCGGTAATGATTGTAGTTGTTGACAATTGTAAGATATCTGTTGTAACAGACGAGCGATGGGGGGGAATAATATTTCTTCTCCGTTTAAGTTAAAATCCGTAGCTAGGTCTTTTTCTATATTGAATATTATTGAAATTACTAAAGAAATTGTATAATTTTATATTACTAATAATAATAATAACTATACTATTGAAATTAAAAAAATAACTATAAGGCGCCGGCATAGAGATAGAATAACTATGGAGTACACCAGCTGAGCAATTTCAGGAAGAACAGTTGGAATCTTCGTATTCTTCAAAGTGTCCAACAAATGAAAAAAATACCCATCACAAGATAAAAATTACTATGTATAATGATTGTACGCAAAACTGACAGTGTAGCTATTATTTTGTATTAAGCTAATGAATTATGTTGTAAAATATATTTGGCATTTGACTATAGTTTTATATTCAATTACCTATTACTTAATTTAATTGAACAAATTTTTGTCAAGGAGTTTTATACAGATGATGGCAGGCTGAAGCTGTATCACATAATTTTCATATTTTTTCTTAACACAGTTTTAATAACGTATGTGAACACATTTTTGCATATGTTGGAGAACTAGTAATACTGTTAAGTCCTTCAGCTAAGCTTACTTGCTTATGTTAGGAGGGAGGAGCTTTAATCTAAACTAATACTATAAAGCTGAAGGGTTTGTTTGTTTGTTTGTTTAAATGCGGTAATCCCAGGAACTACTGGTCCGAATTGAAAAAAATATTTTTTTTAGGTAGCTCATTTATCGTGGAATATAACATCACGCTACGACCAATAGGAGCGGAGCAGCAATGAAAAATGTTGCAAAAACGGGAAAAATTGACGCATACAAAGTTGCACGGGTCAGCTAGTTATAAATATATGATGTTAACAGACCCAAACAAACAAGGCTCTCAATAATTGAAATTCAAAATTAAGTAGATATAAAACAGACAAATAACGTCGTTTTCAAAAGAACACAAAGCGATACAATGTAACGTAAAGCTACAAGAATTGAAACATTCAAAAACTAGTAGCAAACATTTCTACTAGCTAACAGAATACGCAACCGAAAAGCGCATACGTTAAATCAGATTTGCGGGAACACTGCAACTATTTTGTAGGAACTACAGGCACATTGTTAGTCTAGTCGACGAAATCAATTTGACATCAAAAGCCACTCATTGATTTTCACCAGCTCAGTCTGGAAAATGGAACGATTTAGAACGTAGGAATCCGCTGCTACAGATCGACGTACTCAAGACTTGAGAGTTGAAATACGTACCTACGTTATGTGAAAAATACGATTGAGGACAAATTGGAATTGTTAGTCGTTGGTAAGAGTGATATCAGAGATAAGCCGAAATCATTGTTTATTTTTGTCTGACTCGAATCCGCAATCTGTTTTGGAATTGGCGCAGAGCTCCAAATCGTGTATTTGTTTTGAAATTGTGCTTAGTTATTGTTGATGGTTCATGACTGAAGAGAAAACGTGCGCAATATACGATTCGGGAGGTAAACAAACCGAAGCTAAGTACATAAAGGGGCTTACACAGGCACACAACCCTACGTGCCTTGGAAAACACCTAAAGCCTTGCAGTTACGGAGGCCATAAAAATAGTGGTCAGATATACTTCGTGTCGTAAATTATTTAATTTCAGAACGAGGTAATTTGATGAGCAGTTGATATTCATTTAAGGCAATAGTTATTAAGACAAACAAGGTCGGGAAATTCAGTAATTAAAAGAAAAATGAAGGATAAAACGTGTTAATAAAAAGGGCGTAAAAATAAAATTATATGCTTTTTTTTTTAAAATGATAACTTGTAATGTGGGATTGAGTCCTACATTACTAGCAATCTTGTTAACCCTTCCAGCTAAGCTCAAAGGCTTGTGTTAGGAGTGGGTTCACGTCGGTAGTATAATGGTCAGGATTCGAACCCACTACCTCACGATTGCGAGACCGGTGCCTTAGCCATTCGGCTACCGCCGCTTCAAAATTGTAGATACCTAACTTATGTTGCTCTCCAGAGTTTTAAAAAAATGGATAAATAGTGTTTAGGAAAGAAAATAGTGAGGTACCTACAAATTCTAATCTCCGTTCTCTAAAATGAAAAGAATGTAATTAAAAATGTTATTAAACAGAGAAAATCTGTATTATGTAAATATCTGAACTCATTACTAAACTTTAAACTTTAGGAAGATGGCTTTCTGAAACTAAAATCTTATTACAAGTTTGGGTTTAGTTAGCAATCTTGATGATTACGGTAGTATGTATGGGGAAAGCTCATGTTAAGTAATTGTAGACAATGGTGCTTTAATCAAACGTTGAACAACACATTAACTATTTATGAAACGCGTGAGTCCCTACAATAAATATGTAAGTATGCACGTAGTAAGGTCATTAATAGTTTTGTTATCAGGCTTGTGTAATATACGAGCTTATTAGCATACCATCTCTATTAATGAGCTCAGTGAAATTATCGAACCGTTCATATTTAGTTTCAGCTGACGCAATAGAAAGACGTACCTAACAAGTTCAATGAACAAACAAATCACTACACTTACTTCACAAAGATGTTCGTGGCTAGCAATGAATTAATCTTTTTTTCTTTTCAAAAGAAAAACGTTATTGCCAACTAAATGCAGACTCATAATTATTCAGTCTACGAGTATTCTTTTTATCTTTTTTATCCTGTAGGTAATTTACATTTTTGAGATTTGAGGCGATAGACTAGAAAGCCTGGGAGGAAGGAATTTGACAAATTTATAAAAAGGGAGGCATCACTCCTCACGAGTATACCTACAGTGGATATTTACACAGCTAAACTCAAAACTGAATAACGGATTGGTAAAGATTTTTTTTTTTAAAAGTAACTCCCGCACTAGGGTACAAGCCCTGTGTCGCGGGGGACTTTACAAACATACAAGTTACGGACACAAAGTACACCCAGACTCGGAACAACAATTTGTGGATCACACAAAGTGGTGTTCCGTGTGGGAATCGAACCCTCTTGCGTAGCAGTCGGACACACACCGCGCCACAGAGGCTGTCCTGATGAACTAAACTTATGTTGACATCTTCTTCTGCAACATTTTTGGTAAAAATTGTTTGACGGGTCCGAATACAATAAGGGTTTTTTTGACTGGTACCTATTGGTTTCAATAGGTTATATTGGTATTAATATTTGATATTAGGACGGTGCGATGGCCAAATTCAAAATACCTAGTTAGGTTTCCTTTTCTCGCGGTTTAAGTTTGATTTATAAAGCCTACTAGCTGACCCTTGCATCTTCGTCTTCATCAATTTTCCCCGTTTTTGCAATTCATACAAAAACGGGATTAAAACAATTTTTTTTGGAGATTAAAAAGACCTATTTCTCATTCCTACCAAATAAATGTATAAAAAAAAACATTACAATCGGTCCAGCTCGACCGATTCGATCGATTTGAGGAATTGATTTTCAAGATTTTTTAAATTAGGTGTGCTATTCTGTTGTATAAACTATGTAATTATTGTAAAATTTCATCCATATCTCTCTCACAAAAGTTTTTGCTTGAAAGAGCAACAGACATCCAACCATCCATCTTCACAAATTTTCGAATTTGAATTAAAGTGTCGTTCAATTCGAATGGTTTATTGAAACCACATGACCTCATCCTGTTTGTGTAGGCCAGCTATGTATTAACTACCGACTAGATGTCGCTACGGGGGCCTAACCCGTAAGCATTAAGAGATAGAAGAATTTGATATCTAGTAACATAGTCCAGATAGGTGGTTCGCTTCTGGCCTCGGTTTGGCTACGGAAGTCTCGGGTTCGATTCCTGAGTCTGGATTCAAATTTTTCTATCTTTCAAAAATGCAATTACTGTATTTGTAAAGTCTTTGGCAAGAAATGCCTATAAAAATTACTTCAATATTCGGCCTGCGTCATCATAATTAGTTAAAATGCTCTCTGTAACGAAGCAATAACAAAAGCCGTGATAGTTCTTTAACTACCGACTAGATGTCGCTACGGGGGCCTAACCCGTAAGCATTAAGAGATAAAAGAATTTGATATCTAGTAACATAGTCCAGATAGGTGGTTCGCTTCTGGCCTCGGTTTGGCTACGGAAGTCTCGGGTTCGATTCCTGAGTCTGGATTCAAATTTTTCTATCTTTCAAAAATGCAATTATTGTATTTGAAAAGTCTTTGGCAAGAAATGCCTATAAAAATTACTTCAATATACGGCCTGCGTCATCATAATTAGTTAAAATGCTCTCTGTAACGAAGCAATAACAAAAGCCGTGATAGTTCTTTAACTACCGACTAGATGTCGCTACGGGGGCCTAACCCGTAAGTATTAAGAGATAGAAGAATTTGATATCTAGTAACATAGTCCAGATAGGTGGTTCGCTTCTGGCCCCGGTTTGGCTACGGAAGTCTCGGGTTCGATTCCTGAGTCTGGATTCAAAATTTTTTGTTTTACTCTTACAAAAATGTAATTATTGTATTTGTAAAGTCTTTGGCAAGAAATGCCTATAAAAATTACTTCAGCTATGTATGTTAGGTATACTATATACCTAGTAAACATAGCTGTACACTGTATACAGATGCAGATCATTAGACCATAGACACGCCTCAATGCTTACATCTGACGCCTCCTGGTCGAGTGCTAAGAATTCTGTTACCTTAGTATTGGCGATCTATTTGGAAGAGAAGATGAGAGAAGTCAAAGCGCACATAGCTGAGGACCGAGGAGCAGACTATGAGTAATGGCTTTGTTAAATGGAGTTTAAAGCTTCTTTGTCATAAAAAGTATGACAAGAAGATGCAGAATTGTTACTTTAAAATAGTTGTTTGCCTTCTTTTTTATTGTTTTCAAATTTTGTAACTATTAGGTCAGGTAGGTAACTAGCATTTGTATGACATAGCAGATTTTAAGTAGGTTTTTCTTCGAAATTATTCTCATAGGTAACTAGCGGTCCGCCATGGCTTCAGAGTTCGATTTTCTCACATCTATAGGTTCACATAATAGGTATAAAAGAAATAGAAGAAAGTGAAAGCCGTTGCGTAATGAAGAAGATCTAAGGGTATGTAGGTACATAGAGACAGACAGCGGAAAATGAATTAGTTTTTATACTATGTAAAGAATAATTTAAAAGATTCCTACATATAAAGGGCTAGAGCCTTCATTATCTTCTTAATGAGTAAATAAAAACAACCTAAGTACACGTGTTTATTGTCATGAGTCAAGTCGGTATATAACCACCTCGAGTAAAATACATACTTTACGTCATATGTAGGTACTTACAATATCATATAATTAGTTCTACACCTGATGAATTACTAAATGAGTACATACCCATTATCTTTCATCGTACAGCTCAATGCAAATTATAACCCAAATTAAAGGCAAATATTGTCAATTAATTAATAGGAACAGACAATTGAATTCCACTACTGTTATTAGGGCTTGATGGAGTGTTTTCAGTTTCTTAAAATAAACAGTTGTGTTGAAATGGACGTTCGCGTGGAAATTAAACAAAGCCCGTTTTGTAGCCATCAAGTTTTTAGGACAAAGGACAATACAAACAGCCGTTCGCCTGGGGGCGCTTACGTTGGTATTTGTAAATTTAAAAAAGTAACTACTTTTTTGTAGAAGTTAAAAAGGGGGTATAAAGTTTGAAGACTAAGTCTACGATTGTAGCTCCCAAACAGAAAGGCTCCTAAAAAGATGAGCCGAATGCTGTTTTTTTCAACTGAAAGCTCCATGCACGCAGAAGACATTATTTATTTATTCCATCATACCTTATGCCAATTACTTACTACATAATTGTATTAACATACTATATTGTCTGACCTGGGTCCTTATTCACTATCTTTGTGCAGGGCGATCAAATATCTCTAAGCCGACCGCGCATGCGCCAGTTCGCACGGGCTTGTTACGACAACAAAAAAATATCTAGAAACTGTTATTCTAGTTTAGACCATAACTGCTATATAGATATACATATATATATATATATATATATATAAGTTTATTAAGTACAAGCTCTGCTTAGTTTGGAATCAGATAGCGTTGTGTGAGTTGTCCCAAGATATTATTATTATAAAATTATTTTTTCAATATAATATCTATATGTATTGTAATCTGTGTGAATTAATTCAGTAAACACGGAAACATCTTTATGGTTAATAAAAATCGGCACAGTCGTTTAAAAAATAAGCCTACCTACCTAATCTACTTTTGTTTAATGTGTCGTAGAGTTTATATTGTCCACACATTAGCGTGTTGTTCATTATAATACAATAGCATAAGAAATTCTATTACTTTTCTATACATTCACCCTGTTACACCTATATCATTTTTTTATTGATTGGCGTAGGTACTTCCTTAATAATTTTATTATTTCTGTTTTACGTCTTATTAGAAATATCCATCTTCTTCTAAGGATTTTTTTATCCAAATCCAATTCAGCCGCAGTTTTTGAATGTTTTAATGAATATAATTCATTATTTTTTATTTGCTTACGCGTGAAATAAGCCGAGGGCTTTTTGTGCCCGAGCACTCAAGCAGTAGTAGGTAACTATTCTGGCGCTAGCATCTAATTAATATTTTTATGTCTGCGACTGCGTTTTAAATTACTAAGTCAAAAAACTGCTACAGCTGCGGAGATTTTGTACACTGTTACAACTAGCTTTTCTCCGCGACTTCAAACGCGTTATTTTTAATTTAATAGCCCATGTGCTATTCCGATGTATAAACTAAATTACTATGAAGTTTTATCTATTCGGTACAGTAGTTTTTGCGTGAAAGTACAACAAAGATCCACCCATTCAACTATCCTCATAAATTTTCGGATTTATAATTAAAAGCCCATTGCATGGAAAAAATGCAAAAAAGCGTGTTTTATACGTCGCGCAGTTAACTTTCGTGCTGTCCCTGTCACTATAAGATGAATAGTGGAGATAGAAGTACTTTTGAGCACGACTCAAAGCTTTCTATCGGAGAACTGGCTCTTCACTGCCCTTTATCCTATTTTTCCCCATAAGGAAATCTTTCTAGAAGCATACAAAATTTGAAAACATTATCTTATTTAAAATTTAGATTTTACTTAAATAAATTACACACAGCCGGCTAGACCTAAGTAAATACATGCTAAAAACTTTTACAAAATACAATAGAATGTCTATGCTAATTTGTCAATCTTACAAGAAAAATGTTTATTGCGGTCATAACGACATTTACATTATTAAACAAAGCTTTTACAATAAAAATTAAATAATATTGACTAATGCAATGAAAATAGTGAAATATATAGCAATTGGCATTAGCAGTTTTTTGACAATGGGATTATGGCAATTACCCCCAGGATCTACATACTAGTAAGTTCTACTGGGGAGACCCGTGCCCAGCAGTGGGACATCATATGGGTTGATATGTATGTATATGTATGGAATAACAGTTAAGAAGTAAAAAACACAGGAGTAAGCACAGCTTAAGGCTACAATCGAACTTTTAAACGAGAATTTACAGTTGATAATAAAAAAGAAAAAAATCAATTATTTAGTGGAAATGCAGATAGGTATGCAACTGCTGTAGTAATGCAACCTAAGAATGCAGCGCCAATAATAATGCAGCTCCTGTAGCGGCGCAGCCTCCGCGCTTCACTCCCGTTTTATACAAATTTCAACCATATCCTATTTCTAATTTGGTTTTACATACATAAATTACACACATCCAGCTAGAAGTTAGTAAGAATTTTTACAAAAATACAAAGACCTCTATGCGAACCTATCGTAAAAGTAACAAAGGAAATATTTTATGTCAAAGTGACAATTAAATTTATAAACAAAGATTTTATAATTATTTAGCGTAGCGATTATAACAATTACACCCAGGACCTATAAGAAATAGATTCTACTGGAGAGACCCGTGCCCAGCAGTGGGACATTATATGTGATAATACGAATTTACTTAGTTTAGAGCTCAGAACAAAGAGCGAGACGAAAATCTAATAAAATATTAAATTCAACAACATTATAACTTTCAATCAGTACCTACTTTTTACTTTAAATGTTCCGAGTATTTTTAAACCACGAAATATTACTATTGGCCGATGAAGTAATTAACAAGTTAATTTAAATCCGTTCGAGTGTCAACAAGTCTTTCCAGGACCAGTGTAAGCAAATATTAAGTTGCTTTCAGTAAAGCCAGAGGAAATTGAACCCCGAAGGTAATAGCTCGGTTGCATCGCATTTCTGGGAAACCTTGCACCCAATATTCATCCGATGCTCCTTGGATTACCTACAGACTATTGACTATAGTTCTTCGGTAAATACTATTCCTAAAAAAAATATGATAGATAGTAGACCATTCATTACATAGATCGCACACAATATTGGCAAACATTTAGCTAGTAATCACACCCAAATTCTTTATCGATATGGTTGAAATTATTACAAAGACTCTTCTGACCTATCCTGACATTGAAACGCAATATAAGATATTGGAAAGGTACTAGATAGGTATAATTTGTTTATAAGATATCAAAAGAAATCTTATAAAAAATATATTGGTTGGTTGTATATGGTTAGGTACTAAATGATCATTTGATTGCAAACTTTCAACACATATTTTTTAGGGCTCCGTAGTAAACAAGGAACCCTTATAGTTTCACTGTGTCAGTACGTCCGACGTCCGTCTGTCCCCAGGTTAGCTCAGAGACCCTTATATTAGTACTGTAAAGCTCTAATTAGCCATGGATATATACATATTTTAAATTGTGTTAATTTATTCTATATTAGTTGATATTAAAAAAATAAGTATAGGTTTTATTCACGATGTCATTTAAATATGACCAAAATAAAATGACAACCGCGATTTTTTCTAAAAATCTAAATTCTTTTTTTTTTAAATTTATATCCTAAATGAAACTATATTAATCATTATTTAATAATATTTTTTTCTTTTCCATAAACATTTAAAAAAACTTTTTTAAACTTTTTAAATAAAACACAATCAAAATATTCAAACCTCCCGTTGACGACCGCCGTAATTTGTCCTCGTTTTTTTCCTGAAAGAAGAACAAAAAAGTTTGAATTGGTTTGCCTGTTAATAAGTTCGTATTTTATGCATAAAAGAAAAGGTATAACATATATTAAAACCTATAAAGAGAGCAAGATACAAAATATATGCTAACAGACCGAAATTCGGTTTCATCCCAGACAGGGGTTTTTCCGACAGACCGAAATTCGCTTATAAAATAGAATATTAGAAAGCGAAGATGATAAATGCTAATACAAATAGGCGTTGTATAAAATGACTAGATATGTTAAACCACACTTGTACTGATATGTCTTGCAAACGGGGCGTGAAATCACATCTCTGTTGACTGCGGAGCTTGACTTATTTTAAACAATTTCTCTGAAAATCACCGTAAAGCTCCGTGCAAAGTATACTGTTCAGATTAATAGGCTATTTCGTATGTTTATTTTCATAATTTTAACCCGAAGTTCACAGTTTAACTAACAGTAACTTTTCTTATATTCATATTATTTTGAATTGGTGGTTCAGTTAACAAGCTAGAAAGAAATACAATTGTCACTGAAGGAGATACATGACTTGCTTTTTCGGTCCAAATTATCAGCCTTATTCACAATGTAAGTAGTTGAAACGTGTCAATACCAGTATTTGGTGCCCACATATTGCCGAAAAGTGTAGTTTGAAACATTTAGACAAAAGAAAAAGGTGCATTTTCATGTAAAAATTGTATTTATCTTTATGACATTAAAAAACAGCTTACATCGCTACGAAACGTTGATATCCTTCAATGTTCGCGTATGAAAGATTTTTTGCTGTATCAGCAGTGTGCGTGGTAATGACACGTTTTATTTTTTGTACCGTCCGGGCGACGTGTAGGCTGTATCTCCATGATACATGTCAACCATACATATTTTGAATTCGTCCTGTGAACAATTGATTGCGCATTCCCTGTATAAAGCCTTTATTCCAATACGTCATTAACGAAAATGTTTTTATCTGACTGTCCCAAAATATATAGATATTTAAATGATTTATGTTACTTACAACAGCAGGCGTGTTGGTACACGACTGCCTCAAAAAAGTAGTGTTATTTAGTTTTCTAATTATGTTCAGAAAGTTCAGAGCATCATCCATCGTTTCCGGTAAAATATTTACGTATTGATTAAACATATTATAGGTAGTATAGTGTCATCATCATCATATGAATCCATATGATGTCGCACTGCTGGGTATGAGTCTCCTGAGAACCTACTTATTATAGATCACCCCCAGGATCTATTAAATAAGTTCTACTGGAGAGACCCGTGCCCATATCGCCACGCTTGGCGAGCGGGTTGGTGATCGCAGCAAGGGTTAAAGTACGCAGAGGACGCTGCTGCCCGTCCTCCGGTGTGAAAATCCCTTAGTCGCCTTGACGACTCCCACGGGAAGAGTGGGTAACGGTGAAAACTTGTAATGTTCGTCGGTCGGAATAAAGACAGATTGATTAGACGACATTGTCCCATTGTGCGCTCCTTAAGTTAACATACTTATAATGAAACTTGTAAGCTATTATATAAAACTGTGTTATACGTCAGAGCCTACCAAAACTAAATATCTTTCAGTACGGATGAAGTATTGTTTCACCTTATTAAAACTTTATCCAATAAACCAAGTTACAAGCAATTTAGGTCGCCTTTCCTAAAATGTATTTCGTGAGCGAAGAGGTGAACATTAACAGCGAATAAAACAAGTGTCTCGTGGAAAAGTGCCTTTGGTTGGAATATTTAGCTATATTTTTTAAGTTCATTGCCATTTACTTGAATGTGTACCTACTGTTGTAAGCTTCTTTTGCTAATAGAGAAATGGTAAAAGAAAGAAATATGTCTTTTAGGCAGTTAATCGTTATTGTTACAATTTAGTAGGTAGGTGCTATGGGTCGTTCCATTTTCATCTTATTTGTTTTGACCACATAGGTGAATAGGTAAGTGTATGTAGGTACTTTCAGATAAACAGATACCTACTTATGGAAATTTGAATTTGTTTGAAGTAGAGGCTTTTTTCTTTTATTGGGTACAATGACGGGATGATGTAACTTCGAATGTAATGGAATCTATAAATTTAATTTTTATTTAATTTTTCTCAACCGAGCTATTTAAAATTGTGCATACAAGTTACTATGCAATTATTCCATTACAAGTACTTTTTTTTTATTATAATGTACTTTAAAAATATAGGTTCAATGTCTCAAGCTAAGGCGATGGTTGCCTAAAGCATCGGATCCTCAATCAAGAGGTCGCGGATTCGAATCCGAGTCCCTGTACCTCCCACGACGTGACGTGGACCCACTCCTAACCCAATAAATTTAGCTTAAATGAAGGGTTTAACAAGATTAGTAAAAAGGTACGACCCTTATTGCTAGTAGGTACTGTAGTAGTTTTATCTATTCAACTATTATAAAGCTGAAGAGTTTGTTTGTTTGTTTAAACGCGGTAATCTCAGGAACTACTGGTCCGAATTGAAAAATCTTTTCTGTTGGGTAGCCCATTTATCGAAGAAGGCTATATATAAGTTATATAACATCACGCTACGACCAATAGGAACGGAGCAGCAATGAAAAATGTTGCACAAACGGGGAAAATTTACGCATACGAAGTTGCGCGGGACAGCTAGTTTAAGATAAAAATAATGCTGAATCAGACGTTACAATAGACTACGGACTCATGGTGAAATGATCTACCGTGAATGCCGTTAAGAAGGCTGCTACTATATCAGAATATAACTCTTAGCTCTACATTGTCACTTTTAAGGGTTACTGGTCGGTACATAAGAAAACAGAATTTTCCAATTATTCTTTTTGAAAGGCTTGCATCTGCATGGGTGGCATGGGACCGTAGGTACTGGAGTTCCCAAATGTATTCAGCCTCTTTATAAAAGAAGCTGAATACATTTGGGAACTCCAGTTAAACTAAAATAATCTTCAAAATATTTTATTTAAGTTAATACCCACAGGTATTTTTCAAACTCAAACTCAAATATCTTTATTTCGTAAAATCAGGTTAATGTATATTTGAAAACGTCAAATTAATACATACTACTATTATAAAATTTTGATTGTTTGAAAAAAAAACAAAATGAGGTTAGGCGGCAGTTCCAAGTGTAAAGCTCATGAGAAGAAGCTGCCAAGAAACTCATGGGCCACTCTTTTAAAAATAAAATAAAATCTTTACAAAAATAAATTTTAGTGAACGAACCAGTGTTTTTGGTGAGTGTAATCCTTACTAATATACAAATGTGAATGTAAGTTTGTTTGTTACGCTTTCACGCGAAAACTACTCAATCGATCATAATGAAACTTTGTACACATATTCTTAGAGGTATAAGTAACATAGGATTATAAAAAAAGGGGAAAATTTACGCAGACGAAGTTGCGCGGGACAGTTAGTCGTTTATAAATTAAGGATAACTAAATAATACTACTATTAGTAACTTAATAAGTATATATAAACGTATTCAGCAAACACAATACTTCACTTTTTACGAAGTAAATATATTATATATAATTTTAAAGTCCATTTGAATAGCCTGTGAGAAAAAGCAGTTCAATCCCAAGCGTTTTTGTCTTCCATATAATCAATTATAGAGTAGTAACATTTCATACACAGTTTTTTCTTAATGGTACACTTAAAATATTACGACTTTATTTCTGAATATCGCTTGGGATTTTATTGTAGAAACGTATACGTTGGCCCCGAAATGATTTGTTTACTTTTTGTAACCTTGACGCTGGTATAACAGTATAACAAGTTTGTTTGTTCCGCGTATTAATATTATGTACATCACATTTCTTACAGAAACTATCAACATTTTTGTGAACATATATAAGGTTTTCATAGATATACTGACATGCAACAGTCATGATATTACAATAATTGCATTTGAAAGAAGAATTTGAATTTCAGACCCAGGATTCGAACCCGAGACTTGTCCTTAAGAACTATTATGGCTTTTGTTATTGCTTCGTTACAGAGAGCATTTTAAAAAAAAAAATATAGGCATTTCTTGCCAATTATTTTATAAATACAATAATTGCATTTGAAAGAAGAATTTGAGTTTCAGACCCAGGAATCGAAACCTGAGACTTCCGATCGCTTTACCGGAGCGCGAGCCAAACCATCTAACCGGAACTATGTCACTAAACTTGAAATTTCTTTTCCCTTATTGCATACAAGTTGGATAATATTGATTTCCTTATTATTTTCTCTAAGTGAGTATCTACCACTAAGATCGTAAATTGATCGAATAGCCCTCTTCTGCAGAACGAAAATGGTTTGAATGTCGGCAGCATTCCCCCACAGTATAATGACGTACGACATTATACTATGAAAATAACTAAAATAAACTAATCGCGCTGTTTCAACGTCTGGTAGCTGACGAATTTTTCTAACTGCGTACGCTGCAGAACTAAGTCTATTAGATAATTCTATTCATGTGGGCCCCACTGAAGCTTACAGTCTCTACAGGGTTCAACTCATCTTCTTTTATTCTTATAGTGGTTTTTACTGGTTTTTCTGTTTCATTTGTATTTGTACCTATAGTTATTGGTAGTTAAATAATACCGTTTTACGGTCAAATCCATGCATATGAGACGATCACTCACATCGTGGAATGACAGTAACTGGCAGCTAAACATTTCGACACATTCAACTCAATAAATGCTAAATTCAACAATAAATTCAACAAAGGATTTAGCACACTCTACTTTATTCCTAGCTTCCACTGGCTTCTAAAATTCTGTACACAAAGAGCTCAAAAGAAAATATTTTTAACAAAGAAATAAACTCTTACTCTGTTTCATTGATAAAGTTCAAAGTAAGTAATAATAATCTATATCTAAATTTATAATATAGATTATTATTACTTTAAAGATTATTATTGAATGAACCCCTATTTCCCTTGGTCAAGAGTTTGCTTGAGAACGACTTTATCGATTTTATTAATTCTTTTTTTTTTGTTTTCTACTTTGCAGAAGTTTCTTACGTAAAAAAATAAGAAAATAACTGGAAAAATAAATTTAAGAAATAAAACAACCCGCCTGCACAAAATAGATGGAAACAAGATCCTCTACATAATGATATTATTTCCCTCTTTTTGTGCAGGCGAGTTTTTTTTATTTCTTAAATTATTTTTTTATTTAATACTTTTGAGTAGTTGTAAGATGTACAACTAACTTTTATCACAGCTATTATCAAGTATTAACAATTAAAAACATAATGATTGCTAACATTTTTTTTTTGTATTACAGTTATAATCACGTTATACCTTTTGAAATGCTTATGATGAGCCCTTTAATTTGACACCCATATTGCAGTATTCAAAACACCTTTTTTTTCTCACACTTTTTTATTTTGACATCTCACAGCCGCCATGTTTGTTTTTTTTGTCAAACGTCACTTAAATAACATTTGGGCGATTATGACGAATCTAACGACGTCTTAATTGTATAAATCCGTTCAGTGGATTGTGAGATATCAGGTAAAAAAGAATATTACATACATACTTAAAAGATAACCATTCCTTACAGTCGGGTAAAAAAACAGGGCCGGACACTCGGTACCAAGTTCGCCGGGATGACACGTAATAATTAAAAATATAATATACAGTTGAATAGATTATGTTACTCAGTTGTTTTAATCATTGCACATTAGCTAGTAAAAATATCCAAGTAACTCTGTGATTTAACATTTTGGTAAAATACAAGTTCTGAGTGGTCTTTAACTTGGTCGACAAGTTTTAATTCGTTTTCAAAACTTTTATGTCACGCGGGTTTGGTAACATATTCTTTCTTTTTGTAATTTTGAACACCTAGTGTTCAAAGCATTGAAAAAATGAATGCAAGGTGAAATCGAAGCGATATTTTTGGGCTTCAATGTATAAAATTTAATTAAAATCACTTTAAACAGTTATAGCTTGGCAAGCTTTAACTTTAGATTTTCGTATTTTAGTTAATCAAATTAATTAGGTTAATTATGACTTATAAAATTGTTACAAGTAGGCAATTGGGACAATCATATACGTTTGTGTTGTTAAATTGTCACAACTGATTTCATAATATGACCTGCTTTCAATTCATATACCTACCTACCGCAGTTTGTCTGTTTCACAGGTTTTATATGAACATCTAACATCCTAAAAATGTAACGTAGCTTTGAAATATTGCAATACTTTTTCATCAACGTGTGCCCGAATAAAGACGGTAATAGCCTGTTCTTAGAGTAAACAGAAAAAGGTATAATGACACGAGTTCATTTGACTTCCCCATCTCTAAATCGTCTCGCTCTCTGAGAAATAATGAGGAGGGAGAGTGCATGATATCATTTACTCACTTTGATGTAATTGTATATATTTCGTGAACATGTTTCTCGTTGTTATCTAAACATACCATCTCAACTCAATAGAAAAACATTGTTGAAATTGTACATAATTGTTTTGTACTTGCAAAAGACCTTTAGGTAGTAATGAAACACAAGAAATAAGCATATGGAAACCCATTACCTACCCTAAGCAATGGTTGATCACAGTTCACCCCAGAGGTAAACCAGAATACGAGTAAATTGAAGACTGAACGTCGGCAAAGGCTATATTTTCAATGCAAGTACACACTTACTAATTATAAAATACGGCGTTTTTTTCAAGTTTCTTTAAAGTTAAATAGAAAATACTTACATTATTCTTAAACCTCCTCAAAGAATGGGAGTTTGGAATGAAAATGATTCTGAATCAAGTGGGCGGGGTGTTATGATTTCATCTCAATTTGCGAGTCTCTTCGTGCTAAACTTGTCTTTCTTTTGATTTGATTTTATAATAACTCGTTGTTTAGACATTCTTTTTTAAGACAATTTCTTATATTAGATACTTTATGAATTTGTTATATTATGCTTTCTCAGAAATTTTAATATTTGGGATTATCTTTCTATTTTTGTCCCTAAAATCAATTCTTTATTTTTAGTAGATTATATATCTTTGTTTTTGACAGTCTTATTATATTTGTTGATAATTATAATGGCCCTGTGACTCCAGAAAGTTCATGAGCCCGATGCTTTTATTGCCCGACGTTTCGACCGTATTGCAACGGCCGCGATCACGGGTAGACTCCGTTGCAATACGGTCTTTTGCGTAGCTTATAAAATTCTATAATAAAATCATTACCAACAAATATCAAAACCAACTATGTATGTGGCTGGCAGTAAGCTCAAGATTTTGGACTCAGTCGATTAAGCACGACCATTAACGTAGAGTACCTACAAACAAGTTTTAATCTCTATAATAAAGATAAATTCGCTCTAAGACTTGCTTTTAGAAGCAACCTTCGTGGAAATGAGTTTGGAAACTGAAAGTCTAAACATTGCTTGCACTAACTACACATTGCATACACATATACGTACAAGAAAACCCCATTTTAAGATTTTATGGAAGCTTCGTCGTGACAGCAAGAATCTTCGTCATGTAGCAAAGCTAAGCGTATTATGCACGACCGCCTCGCGATATAGGATAACATAACAAGGAAAGACGTGGAATATTTCGCTGACACGCTAGTTTTGTTAGAAGAGTGACAGCAGCCGACCTTGTATTAGCCGGGACCGTCGCGTCGCTTGAACCTTTCTCGGATTGTGCCTTTTAGATGTGAAGGCGGCCGCGGATTCATAAGCTAACATATAAATGGCATTAAAGATACTTGTTTGCCTCCGTAGCTTCAACCGCGTTGATTCTTATACCCTAAGTGCTATGTGTTATACTGATGTATACTGTAACTACATTACTGTAAAGGTTTAATCAAATTCCATTTTGTAGTTTTTGCGTGAAAGGGCAACAAACATTATCCATCCTCACAAACTTTCTGATTTATAAACTAGAACTAGGATATTCGGTTTAAGTAGGTACACAATGTCTACAATCTTCTTGAATGTTATTTCATGTTAACCAAGACAAAATCCTTTCAAATAAACTTGTTCAGTGGCGCGAATTTTATCTACTGACAGGTGCTCATTGTGCAAATCTATATTCTTTTATTATACATCTACATAACATTTGCAAGTCAATATTGACCTGAGATACGATTGTGTGCAAAAAAAAACTCTGTGCTTTTTACATATAACTTTTTTACTGATGACCAAAGTATGGAAACGGTATGGTGATTTGTTTATATAAGAAGAAGGCAGAAATGTTTCTATTAGCGAAATTGTTCGCTTTGGGCCCAAGATACCAACTTGTTATAAGTTATAGCAGGTTTTGGCCATAAGTCACTTTGCTGTGATATTTCCATTTCTGAGTCAATTTATTATTTTGTTGAACTACGAGTAGTTATCGTCTTGTTAGGTATTTTAATACACTTAGAACATCCTTCAAAAGCTCTTTCTGGGAATCCTGAAGACTAACTTTATAAAAGAAGCAACAACTGATGTTTCTGTTTTTTATGATTATAATAATAACTTAATGGACTGCACTATATTGTATAATGTAACGTCCAACTAAAGTAAGTCTTCTTTAAAGCTAAGACAAAATTCTAGTAGTACCTATAGTTTGAAGCAGTTTCAGTTCGCGGAGCGTCTTGAATTCCTAAACCAGAATATGTAAATTATTTACTGATTTAACGAAAACTTTGCTTCGTTAGCGAAGCTAGCAAGGAATTTTAATATGTATTTTTTTCGTTAATACCCATATGTGTAGTGAGCAGTTGGGTACAAGAGTTACGAGGTATTTCTTTTAGCTGGTTACTTCAGGTTTTAAAGTGTATATAGCACTGGAAATTATTCGGATAATTAACCTGCAGTTACCTAGTTTGTAAGTTTCGCTAGAAATTCGCATTTTGTAATTAAGGTTTTACAATTATACTTTTATAAACCTTATGTTCTGGAGGTCCTTAAGGGCGGATAATCCACATGAATAATTTATTGTAAAAAAAGGTCTCTGAACTGTAAAGTGAGTAGTTTCAGTACGTTCAAAACATTTGTCAAAAAAAAAAATCTCGGTGTGCAGTCAGGAACGCCTGTGTAAATTAAAATAATATTTTTTTTACTTTTCACGCGAAGGCGTCTCTGAAAAATTAATGAAAAGGTTTTAATGAAAGTCTCTCGGTTATAATGTTTAGAGTTGGTGTGCCTATTCCAACAGGATCATGTCAACCTGTATATATAAAATGAAATAACGGTAGGTATACCAACTCTAATAGGTACAATTTTATTTAGTATAAAACAAAGGCACCTGTTGCTGTTATGTCTCGTTCTAAACCACGCAAACGATTTTAATGCGGTTTTTACTTACTTTTAAATTTCTTTCTTTCTTAGATTATATCCAAACATGCATATTATGTGTAAATATAGAGGAGAATAGTGCGTTTAAATATTAATATTAATAATAACGATATTAATATATTCATGTTTGTTGCTAACAAAGTTCTAAATAGTTTCCTACTCAAAGTAATTGTCACATACGCCAATATGTCGGGTGGCGCACTACCAAACTTTACAGTGGTATTAGTATGCAAGACAGCCGCTTTATGATCATGTTACCATGTGTCACGGAGTAATGAATTGACGATGAATTACAACTAGTTGGAGACAAGTTGTATCTTAGTTGAATCATTTTTGTTAAATAAGCAAGCATACAGATAAATTTGCTTCAATTGTAATATTCATAAAGATACTATCCCCTTGGTACAGGGAGGATCTTGAATTGAGTAACAAGAATGGGTTACTTACCTCCTTTTTCATGAAGATCGTTTTGAAAGAACTTTGCAAGAAAGAAGAAAAATTATTCGGAAAAAGAGTGACTTCAGATTCACTGTTTTCCCGAATAATATGAATTCAGTAGTACATGACATAGGAGTAGAATATGTATTAGAATATTATCAGGATTTAATTACGTGAAATATTTAATGGTACGAATATTTTATCTACCCGAAGTTTCAATCGAATTGCATTTTGAAATTGAAAACTTCTAAGATATAACTTAATTCTAATTAAGTACATAAACCTTTATAGAAAACATTGACAAACATTCCACCATGCATAGGTATTGTAACACAGTTTTTGTGTCACCTGGCTTTGAACTGTTTTAAAACGTGCACCAACTAAATTAAAGATAGTGAACTTTTGATGAAGGTTTGCAAACATAAGAGTGTCGAAGCGTCAGGGTGGCGTAGATTTAAATTAACATTATGGTAAATGGTAATCGATCATATGAACGCGGATACCTCGAGCAATGTAACGTAACGTAAGTCCGCTAACTGTTCTAGACCCTATAACCACAATAACACTTTGCACATCGGACTATAGAAATAGCGACGACTATCGGTAGATGTGTTGTCTCTACGACCGCTCGATTAAGACTGCCGAATTAGACTCACTGCCCCACTACCGGCACTTCAAATGTAAACGTCAAACAATAGTCAAGATATCATGGCGGCCATGTTTAAAACATTGACGTAAAGAACAAGACTGCGCCTTAACCTCACAAAATTAAGTAAAAGACTACAACAACAATAAATTATTTAACACTATAAAAGAAATACCATTTGCGAAAATATTCTGGAAAACAATGTTTCTCTACAATTTTACGTTGTTATGAATTTAAAAACATGAAAACAAACATTGAAACTAAATGATTTAAGCATACAAAGGAATGACGTCATTGTTTTGTATTTCATATAAATTAGTACGAGGCCAATCGTTTGACGTTTCTTAAAAAGATACTGATTCGACTTCATTATCATCATTAGCCTATCGCAGCCCACTGCTAGACATAGGCCTCTCCAATTGCACGCCACTTTATTCTATCTTCGGCTTCTCGCATCCAGCTCCTGCCAGCCGTTTTGTTACTGATTCGACTTGACAGTCATCTACCCTATTGACCACTCTTTAGAAAGAGACAACGCTACTTTGTGCACAATGCCTGTCAAAGGCCGCACGAGTTTTTCTCTCATTCACGCTTTGCAGTCAATATTTACTTTTTAATTGAAAGGGATGGCGCAGTCATGGCCTCTACATCAATGATTTAAAATGAGTCAATAGACCTTCTTTTTAATCAAAACAGATGTCAAGTCAACGGAAATGTAATAGCAATATAATTGCCTCTTGTCTTTCAAGCCGTTGCCGAATTCAAGCCAGAACTAAACTAAAATATAACTTTTGTAGGTTACAGCTATCTGTAGGGCAATTTGGTTGAGTGATTCCCTACCTTACGATTGTTGATTTACAGTACCTACTTATTATCATATACCTACTCATATCCAGTTGGACAACAGACAGTGCCGGAATAAGGCACCTGTCCAACCAATGGCAATGAGCGAGAAGCGATCTATCGCTCAAGAAACGTACAATATATGTATATTGTTGATCCCCTCTGTGTAAACAAAAGAGATGCAGTATAGAACGAGTTCTCACTGGCATTAATATCTGCATCTCTTTTATTTACACGGGATCTACATAAGTATGTTCGTTTCTTAAGCGATAAAATCGCTACCCGCTACTCGCTTTCTCGCCGTAGGACAGGTGCCTAAGGCTACTTGATACCCTAAGCAATTGACGCCTGTGCAATTAATGGAACCTAAATCCGTATTAAGGTCTTGTGGATATGTTTAATGCTGACTGTATTTTGAAGTTTGATTGGAATACATCATGTTTTCGGTATTGTTTCTGGTGCGTTTGTTAATGGTTATGTTCTAAACAATTGCTTAATTTGCCTATGGGCTAATCCGGCGCTGACAGCAGACAACTATGGCAGTACAGATTAGTGGCGCGGAGGACTCCACATTCATAAATTAAATACCATGCTGAAACTAGCAGCCTGATCTTTTGAAGGTACACAAAATTCTACCATAAGTTGTGGTATAAATATCACAAATTGATTTATAGAGCCACTTAATAGTAAAGTGGCGTACTCTTACAATGATCTATTCGTGACTGTTCCAACAGGAAGCAGACGGTCCAGCGCCGGAAGTGGCCAAGGGGCGGGATAACTTCCGTTTCCGGTGTGCGTATATACCAGTATACCTGTGAAATATATTGTTATATCAAAGACTGTGCGTATTGTGCGAAGATGGTCATGAATAATGGAGATGTTAGCGTGTAAGACATTGACTCTTTATAGGTACATTATATTCTGCCTTTTTTCCTCCTACCAAAAAGGTAAAATATTCGAAAAGGATTTAGTAACAAACCATTATCTATCTAATGTGATTACTTCACTATAAATAGGTAAATAAATAGAAAGTAAGTAGTTAATGTTATTATGATCTGTTCAGCCGTCTAGTCGTATAATGGTAACAAATAAATTTATTTAAGTATGTTTTTTTAAGTATGTTATAATAATATAACATACATAAAAAACATACATAAAAATATTTAAGATTTACTATTGTATATCTATACCAGCGGACGCCTCGCGGTTTCACCCGCGTAGTTCTCGTTCCCGTGGGAATACAGGGATAAAAAATAGCCTATGTCACACGGGGTGAGTGTAGCTTCACAACGATGAAAGAATTTTTCAAATCCGTCTAGTAGTGTCAAAGCCTATTCAATACAAACAAACAATCAAACAAACAATCATCTTTCCTCTTTATAATATTAGTATAGATATAGACTATTGTATTGATTTTCAGTATTTAGTTTATATTCTCTTCTAAAGCAACTATAAACTATTTTTATTTGTATGTTATGAAGAATAATATTAAGTTATTAATTTCCATTTAGTTTGCTGCACCTACACATTCCATTTCTATATCACCCAAAGATAGACTAGCAGAGAATGCTTGTAGTATTAAGTCCGCCTCTGTACAACTTTGTGCATAAAGTTTTAAATAAATAAATTCATTAAATTATTTGTTGGTTGCATTGGGAAGGACTTTAGCTTACTGACTTACTTTACCTACACAGGGCCGATCGCTAAAGTAAGTGTGTGTACCTGTAAGTTGAAGTTTGGGTGTAAAATAGTGATATTTAGCAGGGGGCCTAGACAAAGTCACATTCGAATAGCTATGTCGTTTAGGAAAAGTAGGTACAAAATGTATGGAAGACGTGGTCAATCTAAGTCGATGCGTAGATAAGCTGCACTATTGACAGTATCTTCGCTATTTGTTCCATTCGATTGATCACTAATCTGAAGAATTTGACGTTTGCGGTGGAGACCATAGATATTTTTTTATTTTTTTGCAAACCATAGGTTGGAATCGACCTCTTGTAGGCGTTAGCGAGTTTGCCACGGAACGAATGTACCTTGTCTAAGCCTCCAGTTCTCGTATTTAGCGTCTAATGGATAAATTAATTAATGAATCAGGAGTAGGAAAAGCAGATGAATGTGCAAAGTGTAAACAATTGTTACAATACATACATCCTGTGCCGAGGTAAAAACATTCCCTTTGCGAGTTAAATGGATTAGCTTTATAATACTACACTGGGTTCAAAATTAACATTAAGTCTGTAAATTCTTGTGCACCATTTTATATTTATTCGCACTTACAAAGTAGCGCAAATTGCTTATGTTTTAAAACGCTGGCGCCGTAGTAGTTAACGTCGGGTATTATCAGTAATTAAATTAGACTTGCAAAATTCTGAACGTACCTAGTTTATATCGCTCGTTCCTCCTACGCAATAATGTTATTTATTTTATTTACTCATAAATTTTTGCTACAAACCTCAAATTCTGAGGCGATTTTTTTTCTTTTATCCTGAATTTAACTAAATTGTTTCATCTCTGAAAGATGACATCATTTTTATTTTTAAACGTTCTTTGTCCGAGTTTCGTCAAAGTGGGCGATGTTAATAAGATTTTAATAATGAATGTGAAGGTGTCAAGTTTATTACGTGCGGTATTGTACCTTTGTCAAGTTTACGACGACATTTTCGGACATGTCGTAAAGTATTACCGAGGTCCGATCGTTGCTCACAATTTTGAGTCATAAAATTTGATAGATTCAAATAAAACACAACAAATTCCGTGCAACATATCTCAGTGAAATAACTTGGCCAGGAATGGTTGCCTGAACTCGGGAAGTTATGTACCAAAGCCGAGAACGACAAGTGCCAAGCCGATTTGAATGTCTGTCACCCAGAATAATAATTTTGCTGTATGTGCGGAGTCATTGCAATATATTTTTAGGCTGATTATAAACGAAGCGAAAACTTTCACGCGTCTCTTATTTGTGTGGCACAAATATGAACTCTTTTTTTAGACAATAACATTGAATTTACCTGGAATCACTTACACGCGCGACCACAGTAACTACTGCCAAATTATGTGGCAAAAGCATGAGTGCCGCTAGTTACGGGCGGAATATAAACTCTGTTGTCTAAGTTATAGCGTTCAAATTCGCCACTTTCATTGAATATGCGAAACTTATGAGCCGAAGTTGGATAAAGCGGCGGTGCAAACTTGTTGTTTCTTTGCTCATATGATTTTAAGCATAATTGCTAGAGAAATAGAGCATATAGGTATGTCTTTATAATGCTAGATGCAGCGAAACGAGATATAAGCGCAGGCGTCTGCTGCGTGTGTTATAAATTTGTAGGGAACGTAGAGGTTGTATAAGGTGTAGGCTGATAATTATAAGAAAAGCTTTGATAGAATTGCTACGAGTCTATCGTAGCAATTGTATGTATGTAAAGTGTGTGTATATATAACTACAATATTATTTCATGTCAGGAATATCGAATTCTTGTGTGTAGTTTGATTGTCTCAGAATGTAACCTAAAGAGTCGTGGCTAGAACTAACCGAGGGTAAGTGATTCTACAGAACAGTATCATTATTAGAACAGGCTTTGTTCTGTTCAAGAGATGTCAGGATGTATTTATTGTATGTGAGTATGTTATGTGTGTGTGTCTGTGTATTGTGTAAGGTTCCTATTAATCAGTTCAGTATTGTTAGGGTTGCTATTCAGGGTAATATAGAATAATACAAAGCAACAAATGGCAATCAGCATTACATTGTCAAATAAAGAATAGGGAAGTATACTAATGTTACTTCCAAGAGGACCTATTGCCTAGGTAAAGAAGTGATAAGAAAACTAGGTCGTCTCCTAATAAAACATTTGCCAAATGTACATTTGCAATATGATATTATATAATGAATCTGCTATGTAGCCAATTGACTGAGACTTAGATATACTATTGCAATGTTCAACTATTACTACAAGACAGCTAATACATAATTTACAAGACAATAGGCACATTGCAATATATTTTCATCAGTCAATCGGCCATTATACACAATTTAATAGAATCAACATCAAGTAACTTTGAATAAGGTACTTTCGTCGTCGGATGACATCCAGAGAGAGAGAGCTAAGTCAGAACTGACTGCCTCGATGGCGCGGTGAAAGTGTGTCCTACTGTTACTCAAAAGTACGTGGGTTCGATTCCCACACGGGACCACTTTGTGTTATCCACAAATTGTTGTTCCGGGTCTGGGTGTACTTTATGTCCGTGACGTGTATGTTTGTAAAGTCCACCGTGACACAAGGCTTTTACCCGTACTGCGGAGTCGTCTTTTATTAGAAAAAAAAAATGTTACACTGCTTCATCGTCAAACATCATCCTAAAATATCTGTGGGTACATCTTTAAAATAAATAATTGATTTCTTAAATTTCTGAATTGTTCTGTCCCTGTGCCATAAGTATTTCATACACTATAAAATAACTACCAAACATTGTTTGGCAGACACGGATGAATATATATCATAATCATCGCTATAATAACCAGTCAATACATTGTGAGAGTTACACCGTTATCAGATTTTCTACTTCTCATAAATTATAAAACAACTACCAAGCTTTCGTTCGGTATTAAACAACATCATATAAACTAGAACAATCATTGTTCCTAAACATACTATCAATCAGTCTATATCAGTCCACTGCTGGACATAGGCCTCTCCTAACTTACGCCACAACATCCGGTGCTCTGCCTTCCGCATCCAATTCATCCCAGCGACTTTCTATAAGTCTTCAGTCCGTCTAGCTGGGGGTCGTCCTACCTCACGTTTACCAAGTCGTGGTCTCCACTCTAGGACTCGTTTGCTCCATCGGCCATCGGTCCTTCGGCAAATGTGGCGAGCCCATTTAATTGCCACTTCAGTGTGCTTAACCTGCGTTTTATGTCGGTAACTTTTGTTCTTTGTCGGATGATCTCGTTGCGAATTTTATCCCTCAAAGAGACTCCAAGCAGCTCCTAGCTCGCTCCATAGCCCGTTGCGCGACTTTGAATTGTGGACTAGCCCAACCGTAAGCGTCCACGTCTCGCACCGTAGATTATAACAGGAAGGACGATGATGAGAATGTCCTCGGTGTAGTGTCGCGTAAGTGGGGCTCTGTGGTCGTCGATGCTAAGTCCTGTAGGTTAAGCCATCCATGATGTGTACAGGTGTCTATAAAAGCTCTCGATTTTTTCGAGTATCTCGAACCTTGAGGTGACGGTTTTGATGAAACTCTAGTACCTCTATGTTGCTCAATCGCAGTCTCGATGGCGCGAGTATTGGAGCGTCGGAGGTCACGTCGCGTCAGCTTCCTGACCTTCAGGTTTATGGCTCTCCTATCTAACGAAGATATTTGCGTGTCTCGTCTTTGGCTTATGAGTTCGAGAGTCTCGAGTGAGAGTTTCGACTCCCTCTTTGTTGCGTTTTCCGGGAAATAATGTTTGTCATTGTGTAGCGTTCTGACCACGATGTCGGTTGTCGGTCTTCAAATTGATATTTAAAGCGCCTCTGATCAGTTTGTGATCGCTTCCGGTATTAAACCTGTTAATCATCGAGACGTCTCTAAATATATGCCTTGCCGTAATAATAAAGTCTATCTCGTTCCTTGTCACAACATACTATGGTAAATATCAATATCCAACACATGAATTGATTATCTATATCTATATCTATACTTATAATAAATCTGTAGAGAGGTAAATTCTGTACATGAAATAGATTTCCAAAATAACTATCAGGGGGTGATTAGGGATCGATACTTCCAAAAATGCAATCAGTAAAAATTTTGTCTGTCTGTCTGTCCGCCTGTATAACCGTTATAGAAACAAAAACTACTCGACGGATTTTAACGAAACTTGGAACAATTATTTTTCATACTCCTGAGTTGGTTATAGTATACTTTTCATCACGCTACAATCAATAGGAGCAGAGCAGTGAAGGGAAATGTTCCGAAAACGGGAGAAGTTACTCCATTTTTTAAGCTTCCGTCGCGTGTGCAACCTTAATGGTTAAAGCTACACAGAAATCATGTATGACGGAAATGTTCTCCTTAAAATTATATAAAAAATATCACTCGACAGCATATGTCTATCTTTTATGGTTGACTCACAATATCACGTGTAACTCCCGATAGCTTAGCAGTTTCAAGCTTTTTGATTATATTTGCCTACTCTTACGTTTATAACACTCTCAGTCATCCCTAATTAAAAAAGTTAACATTATTAACTATTCCATAAAAAAGAATCATAGAAACACCAAAGTTATACATGAAATACGCTAATAATAAGCCATCGCTCGTGAATACTGAATCACGCTATCTATCTATATCTACACATATAATAAAATTGTAAATTTCACGTGTCTGTACATGGCCGAACTTAGTGAAAAAAAAAATTAGGAAATGTTCGAAAAGAGTATTTAAACACTTTGCTGCATTTTTAGAAATGTCTGTCTGTTTGTTTGAACACGCATCACGCAAAAACTACCGGACAGATTCGGTTGAATTTTTTTCCTTCCTTCTTTCTTTTTCCCATAGGAGCTAAGCAGTAAGGGATAATGTCTGTAGCTATTTTTCGTTATAAAACAGTAACTACTTGACGGATCTTTATGAAAATTTACAGTTTTATAGTAAATACTATACCTAGGACATTATTTACACCATGAATCATTACGCTAACGTCTATGGGGAACGAGTAGCAACGTATTTTTTGTCGCACCATAATGGTTTATCACAATTTTTTCCACAATTAGACATTATCTTTAATTGTAACCCATGGAATACACAACTTCACGCTAAAACTATAAGAAGCTATACACAACATTTTTAAGTTTCACATGAACAGTTATTTTGACGTAGTATGTAGCGAACAGTATAGCCTCGAAGCTATGCTAGCGGTCTTTGACTACGAAGTCTCAGGCTCGAATCTGATATCTGATTATGTTCTTTTTGTATTTTTTTTAAATTGTCTTTGTCCTTTTTTAATATTTTTCTCAATGTTATAGTTATTTTTTCTTCCATAGGACTTATTTGCTTTGGTTAATATTTTTTTATATTAAAAATCAAGTGAAATATGCACTTATGTAAGATATTTATAGGTATTGCATGCACTACTGAGAGTAATGAATTAATCGTAGTAGAAATGAAAAACAATATTACATTACAATTTAACAAGTATTCGATATTTTCCAGAATTGATGTGTTCGTGCTCAAAAAAAAGACATTACACACGTAAAAAAAAAACATGTAGCGCCATCTATGAAATCAAATTGGTCACCGTGATCAAACAATTCCTTATTTGTGAAAACATTTATTAGGGTATAGGTGCTTGCGATGACGGATTCGTTTCTTGCTGAGTGGCAACAATCTCCTATTTATGATAAAAAAAACATTAAGTATTAGAAGAAAATTCACTGGTTTTGAAAGTAAATGGCGTTGTATTCAATAATGTTCTATACTTAGTAAAAGAAGTTTTAAAATAGTATTAAAAAGAAACATATTGCTATCATTTTTAGAAATGATTGTCTGTCTGTCCGTTTGTTTGACCACGCATCACACAGGTGCATCGAGGATTATGTTTTGGGGTTATGGTTGGATATCAAGTGTTCATCAATTCAACGATAATGAATGACTCATCGGCCAAGTGTGAGTAGTTCGGGTGACGGGAGGAGAGGGGTGGCGGAGTCATTGTCTGTCAACGCGGAGTCTGGGGGAGGGGGAGTCCATGTCTTTTTTTCTTACTTGCATCATTGTAACATATAAGAGAGGTACTCTCTTATATGTAAAGTGGGGATGTGATTTTTTTCTCACCTACCCCATCGTGTGGGGTATCATTAGATAGGTCTTTTAAAAAGCGTTTAGGGTTTGTGAAGACTATTTTTAGATTTAAGGATTCCTTTGTGTAATATTAGGCTTTATAGTGAACATTTTTGTTAGAGTCAAGTGTTCCCCTGCCAACTAAATGGTTGATGTTGGGTATGTGAAAAAAATCACGGTAGTAGTATAAATACTAAAATTATAAGGGAAACTATCACAGTTAAGTACTTAGGCTTTACAAGTTTACGATAAACATCTGATTAAATGGGAAGTACCAAAATTTTAGTACAAATTCTATTGAAAATTATTAGGTATTAAGTAGGTATAACGTTGAAAGAATGAAACAAAAACAACAGAAAACCCACTTCTTAAGCCGCACACCAAATTAACTATATAAAATAATAGAATAGAACGATTTTTATTTAGTACACAGAAGACACATGTATAGACATTATTATAATTTAACAGGAAAAGTCATGCAGAAGATAAAAAAAGCAATAAATAAAACAGTAAAATAATAACAATAGACAAAAAGAAAAGAGATACAAATAACACACATTAATGACAGAAAAACACAATAAACGATTACCTAAAGAGTCTGTATTTGGTACTTATTTACTTTCACAAAGCTTTTGGGTGTTGAAGCTATCAATAGATGACTATATGATGATTCTCCGCATGCTTAATCATATCGCGGCTCACCCGACAGGACTCTTTTCAACATATTTACACAGAAGTTAATTCGTAACTTAAACTACCTTAATTTAAACCCGACTTTCACGCGAACGAAGTCGCGGGCACAGCTAGTATATATAATATGGCTTTTCGCATAGCCATATAATCCAATACCAAATAATATCAAACATGGATTGATTACATATATATGGCTACTTACATAGCCATATAGCCTAATAACTAATAACATCCAACACATGGATTAATTTATATAAATGTGGATATTTACATAGCCATATAGCCGGATATACACTGACGGACTTATAAACTGCATCAAAGTAATAGACGACTTTGAAATAAATATTTTAACCAAGTATGCAAACTTTCTATACAGATTTAAATTGAAACCTCTAGATTGGTTCGTGAACTTTAAAACAGCGTAGGATCATATCTTTAAGTTTAAGTTTATGTACTGGAAAGGACCTTAAGACCTTTTTTGAAGAAAAAACAGAAGTTTAAGGAAAAATTGTTTAATTAAAAAATTGGTTTTAACAATAGACACAAACTTTATGCAAGGGTTTATTTGTGTTTTAATAAGGTGTATTACCCCCACGTGCCCTTATTACGGATTCTAATCGGTTCCGCATAGATTTTATAAGGGTTTTTAAAAGATCTTGCGGAATATTGTCCCATTCTTCTGAAAGTGCTGTTCTTAGTGCTGCCACTGTCGTAGGCGAAGGGTTTCTCGCATATACAGCTCTTTTTAAATTGTCCCAAACATGCTCGATGGGATTAAGATCCGGGCTGCGTGCTGGCCAATTCATTGTACGTATCCCAACCTCTTCGCAATAATGTTGAACTTGTGCAGCTGCATGCGGCCGGGCATTATCCTGCATTAAAGTAAAATTTTCGCCTATGAATCCCATGTAAGGCACCACGTGATCTTCTAATATCTCTGTTATGTAGCGATGTGCTGTCAAACCCCCTCTATTACCGTTTTGACGGACCATGTCTATGAACACAAGTTCTGTTCGCCCGTTCATCGATATGCCACCCCAGACCATACATGAACCGCCTCCAAAAGGAACACGCTCCTCAATGCAACTTTGAGCATATCGCTCCCCACGTCGACGATAGACTCTTCTGCGACCATCTGCACCATATAAACATGTCCTACACTCGTCCGTGAACAATACAGAGGCCCACTGCTCTTCTGTCCAATTCAGGTGATGACGCGCAAATCTTAAGCGAGCTTGTCTGTGAGCTGCAGACAACTTTGGACCATTTGCTGGTCTAAAAGGGGTGATAGCCGCTTCCTTTAACCTTCTTCTTATTGTTCGTGCACACACGTTTTTTCCACGCACTTCATTAAGCTCGGTTTTGATGTTAACTGACGTGAGGAAACGATTTCGCAGGGAAGTTGTAACAATAAATCGGTCATCACGACCTGTGGTTGCTCGAGTTCTGCCTGTACCACGTCTCCTCCTGTAAGAACCTGTCTCTACAAACCTTCTGTATATTCTACAAACCGTAGACTGGTTTAAATTTAAATTTCTACCAATCGTTCGTTGATCCAAGCCCTCCCGCACCAATGCTACAATTTGTGCCGCTTGTTCGGACGAAGTATCCATATTATGGTTCAAAAACTCTCGATGTGTTAAAAAACTAACCCAACAATTATGCTGGTAACAATAATTCAATTGACCAAACAAAAAAAATCAATGAGAATTAATTTAAAACTTTGCTATAAATAACACGCAAATCTGATACTACGAGTAAATTTTCTTTTCCCGGCTATATTCATTTGTTTTACCGCAGTTCTATTTTTAAATTTAATTTTTTTTTAAGATTAAGAGCCAGTCTTTCCATATTTATATAATTTAATCTAAAAAGTTTGCATACTTATTATAAAAAAATCCTTTTAGAGTAAACCTGAACTTTGATGCAGTTTATGAGTCCGTCAGTGTATATATAACACGTGCGAAAGGCGTCGTAAGTCACGAATATTTTGGCGCCTACCGCATATATGTAAACGGAGGCTTAAGGGTGAACTCTGATGTTTGTTACTTATACTTACTTATAAGCAATGACAACTAAATTACATTAAGGCCTCTGGTTTATTTGTTGATTACAGTGAATATAATTTTAGAGAGCTAATTAAACATATTATTTAACGACTTTTCTTTATCTCTATGGTAAAGAGAAGTCGTTATAGAATAGGTATAATTTATTTTTTAAACTAACATTAAGAGTCGGTAACGCGCTTTATATTTCTGGTATGGCCTAAAAGACACTGAATACTATTCGACCTTCAACCCATCTTATAACGAACTGAGACTTAATTGTATTTAACATTTATTGATTTATAAACACGACTATGAAAGCTTGCCAATCGACAAGAGTATTCATAAATAGTTTTATTTTATTTTGCGTAATACCTAACAAATTTTGTCTCAAATGATAGTTTTTAACATGTTTTGGTAAGCTTGCCCACTTATTTCCGGACGGAACCGGTAAGTCAATATATACTAAACCGATAAAAAATTATATTGAAAGAAAGACATTCTGTGGCGCGGTGGGACTGTATCTGACTGCTACGCAAGAGGTCGTAGGTTCGATCCCCACCCATGATAAAACTTTGTGTGATGAGCACGATGGTTTATTCGGTGTCTCGGTGTTATTTATCTATAATATGTATGTACATATTTAGAAATATTTAAGTATGTTTATCAGTTGTCTGGTTTCCATAGTACAAGCTCTGCTTAATTTGGGATCAGATGACGTTAAGTTGTCCCAAGATATTATTATTATTAATTATGAAAATAATCGTAGGTATAGGCTAGCCTGCAAAAAATTCGTTCATAGCAAGCTTAAAAATCAAAAATCAAAATAGTTATGAACACTCTTTGATTGGCAAGCTATCATGGTCACGTTTAAAAATCAATAAAATTGTATTAAATATATGTATATCTGGTTATCAGATGGGAGAAGGTCAATGTTCCACGTCTTCCCTAATAGTATTGCTAGTGTCCATTGACTACGGCAACTTCTTTCCATCTTTCAAGTCGCATTATTTGCTATCTTGGTAGAAAAACTGGTTTGTTAGCAAAAGTATGAATCATAAAGTATGTACCTACCATGTTTGACGCAATAAATGATATTCTATTCTATTCTATTCTATAAAAAAAATCACTGACTATTGAACATTACCCCCGGCGTAAGTAGAAAGGTACTTAATATAAAGGGAACATTTCTTTTAGGGTATCGAAGTTAATTATTTTTTGTTTTTAAGTTAAAATGAGCCGAACGAAGCCACAACAACATTATGGCTCGATAAATATTTAGTATTCTCATAAATATAACAACGTTTATTATTTAAGACATGATTATTTTATGATAATTTGGTCAAAAGTTGTTTTGGCGGAAAGTAATTTGTTGTTTTTGGATCGGAGATGACCTTTTAGAATTTTTCTTTTATGCTTCAGAATTTTATTATTTAGACTATAAAAAAGGTAAAATCCATTTCAGTTTCTTTATATTTAATCCCTTGTTGCTATTTGCCATTTTGTACACCTTTCAAATAAGTTTATGTTCCTATTTAGATGATAGCTGCATCGACCTACTAAAGATAACTGAAGGCCAATAACACGTTTTCCATTATCATAAGACCAATAAGTAACTGAATACAAGTAATAGTATTTATTATTATTATTTATTGACATAAAATAAGGTAGATACATTATGTTAGGATTCCTTGACTCCTGGACTAGTAAAAACTGTGTTGCAGGAGACAGTTTCCTCCCCTTTTATAAATCGAATCAAACATTTTACATCAAAGTAGGTAGTAACAGAAAAGAAATGAAAAAAGAAATAAAAAATAAAAATTAACATAAGAAAAGAGAGCAAATGTGTGTGTGTGTGTGTGTTTGTTCATGCGTATACGTTAGTGCATTAGGTAACAAGTCTATGATAGTGGCAGCAACTAAGACCACTGTTTACCAATACTTGACTAATATTTTTATTCTATAAAAATATATTATTCTATAATATAAAAACTTGTCAATGCCAAAAGGATATATAAACGTGGGCAAATTTACAAAAAAATATTGTATTGGCACTCAGCCATGCTAATTTAATGGCTATATTACAAACAACACCCTGAATCAGGGTCTTTAAGTCCTTAATAAAAAAGGTGTAATAATAAAGTAAGGTCCTTAAAACCAGAGGCCAAGACGACCTTTAATTCAGGGCCCTAATGTGTAATACCCGTTTAAGTCAAGCAATATGTAATTTGGTGACTTAGTGGCGACCGAGCAGATCGAGATATCTGTGCAGTTATGCAACGTTACCACTGTCGGTCCATAGATGGGTGAACGTTTTCTAAAAATATGACAAACCTCCCTGCCTCAGAGAGCACGTTAAGCCGTCGGTCTTGCGCCAAATCTCTCTCCGATCGCGTCGGATTTCTGCTCCATCGGGCTATGAGAGTGAGGGAATAGAGAGTGCACTGGTGTTTGCGCATACACTTGTGCACTATGATGTCTCCCGCGTAGTTAGGCTAGTCTCTAATGAGATTGACATCGGCTTGAAGATCAATATATTATCTGAATAAAGTACTTTGACTATGTATCGTATTTGAGGTAAGGCGATGTTTACCGAAAACGTGCACAGTAATTTCAGTTTTACTGGTGTATCCAACGTTACAGGAAATATATTTTGCTCGGCCAACCTAAGACAATACATTTGGCCATGGGCCAAAAGTGTGCGCTCACCGTGCTCATTGCCTTATAAATCTGAGTAAACATAACAAACTTGGATCCTTCTCTGACCCCTTGGTATCTCACTTGAAATATTAAAAAGAATGAGATCGTTTGCGAATTAGATATTAATCTATAGATAGGCACTTCACTCGTCTAGAAGCATTTAGGTAAAGGCTAGTGGTTATAGTCAATTTGAACGTTCTGTAGTGGCTCAGTGCCAAACTTTGCGGTTACTTCCCTTGGGGTTCCAAAGCCCGGTGCATTAACAGTACCTATCGGCTGACCACTTAACTATTTTAACTACTACGGAATACTTACGGAAACCTTTCGAGAAATTCTAATAAGTTAAAATAATGTAGCAGCAGCAACTAACAAATGCTCATTGGTCTACCCAAACCACTTATTTTGTAAACGATATTACAGGAAATTGGTAGTTAATTTGTATTCAGTAAACATATTATAAAGAAGTTGATTATCTCTGTAAGATTTAGGTACCTACTCATGGAAATTCAATTTCCTTGTTTTTATACTCTTGGGATAAATAAGCACTTTATCTTTTGTAATAAATATGTATTATGTACCTAGCCTATACTACTAACTAGCCTACCTTATAAGACGGCAACGAGACAACGTAAAAATTAAATCTGCAAACTATTTATACTTTATTTTTTTCTTTGTGTCTTTTTCTTTTTGTGTATTTTATTGTATGTATGTATGTAAGGTGTGGTTTATTTTTTTTTTTTCTTTTGCAATGTGTATGTTGTTATGTTATTAAGTTAATTAGGTGAAGTATAAATTTATAATAGAGATGTTGACTATCAAGTCAAATCAGTTTCTTTTTATGAAATGTCAAAACGACAAGCTCTATAGATATGTGTATGAAATAGCAAACTTCAAATCATTACTTTTAATATCGGTTTTCATAGCAAGTTAAGTTTTGTAAATAAGATTTCCCTAAATGTAAAAATAAACGCTTTTTCTTTCTTTCTTTTCTTGTGGCCCTGGCACTGGCCCCTCAAATACAATTGATACTAGTTCGGGGACTAGAGTATTTCACTTTCTCTGTGATATTTTTATGTAAAAAAACTATTATTATTATTATTTCAAATGTACATTGAACCTTTAAGAAAAATAGAATTTAGGTACTGTATACCTACCTATACTATACTGTAACAAACATCTATACTAATAATATTATAATAATAATGAAGAGAAAATATTTGTATTTTTATATGTAACGAATAAACTTAAAAACTTCTGGACCGTTTTAAAAAAATATTTCACCATTAGAAAGCTACAATAACGAAACGAAAACGAAAATACGAAAATTACAATAATGTAACTCAAGGTATAAAAAACTACGACATGACACCCGTGCGAAACCGGGGCAGGCAGTTAGTATAACAACTAATTAATAAAAATTATAATTAAACTTATTATTTACAAAACTAATTTACAAATAAATGATAACAGTTCTATTACCGAATACTTAGTTTCGTCTATACTATCTATACTTCTATACTAATACTAATAATAATATTATAAAGAAGAAAGATTTGATGTTTGTTGTATTGAATAGGCTCCGAAAATACTGGACGGATTTGAAAAATTCTTACATCGTTGTAAAGCTACACTAACTCCGGTGACGTAGACTATTTTTTATCCCTGTATTCTCACGGGAATGGGAACTACGCGGGTAAAACCGCAAGGCGTCCGCTGTACAATAAAGCGTATTATTATCCTTTTTTTTGAAAGATAACTAGCAATGTGGAATTGTGGTCCCACTTTAATAACTATTATGGTAACCCCAGCCACAGATAATATAATACTATACTAGTACAGGTAAGCTCAGTGCCTTGTGTTAGTAGTGGGTTAGTGTCCTAAGTAGATTGGGTAGAATTCGAACCCGCGACTTCACGATTGCGAGTATTATATTTTCTTTCGAAATTGTTTCTACTTTCTTTCATTTTGGGGATACACACACACACACGCGCGCACGCACGCACTCGCACGCACACACACACACACGCGAGCGCACGCACGCACGCACGCACGCACGCACGCACGCGCGCACACACACACACACACACACACACACCAATAATAAGCGTCAATATTGTATGTTGAGATTTTCACCTTTACCTCAATCGGACTCATTGATCCTTGAGAGTAAAATATCCGGAAAAGGGACATTAGTCGACATACATCTAAATAAGTAGGTAATAACGATATCTATGTGTGGGAAGCTTCGATTTGTCGGTATTTAAAATACCGCAAGGGATTTTGCCTCTTGACCCACAAGTTTCAAATCTTTGAGTTATCTATATTTCTATTCCTTGCGGGCTTAAGTAGTTAAGAAAGTACCAGTTGTGTTTTTTGAAATGTCATCCGAACCTGTATAAGGCAAGAAATAACATTAAATAAATAACTGAATAGGTATTCAATAAAACGAGTAACATATGTTAATTCATAAATGTATTTTGATCTTGCAAGAATGATGAACAAAAAATGAACTTTTAATGATTTCAGTCACGTATAAATAAAATATTATGTATTTCCTACACAGCCATTTCTAAGTCTATTAAGATTCCGTACATAATTTAGAATGTATGCAAATGCATTGTTGATTCTCTCAGATGAACTCGGTTGTTAATTGTAACAATCCTTGGTTCCACAACATCGAGTGCCCCAGGGTATTCGAATATACGTACGAAGGGATTTATGTCAGGAACAAATCCTAAAGAAACTCCGATTTCTAAAGAACCATAAAATAGTGGTCTACAATGTGTTCCCACGAAAGGGTCTATAAACAGATAGGCAGTTAGGTTAAGGTAATAAGTACCTAAATATAAGTTTCGTATTTTATGTTGCTTAGCATATTGTAACTGCAGATTGTAAAGCATTCCAGATAAACCCTTTAGTGGTTTTTGGATTGCTTTTTTATACTAAATGTTAAGAAGTAATGAAAATAAACAAACTAAAAAAAAAGGTACATACTGTACGTAGATAAAGTGATATGACCTCTGAAACCTTCTGAAGTCTTAAACCAATGTTATGTATATCAACTGATATTATGTAACAGCAAATTGGCTGTCTTAAACACCTACAGAAATCGACAGGATAATCAAGTATTGAATTTCTTTGAAGTCTGATGACAATCGTTCCGACGATTACCTAATATTAGAAGGTCGAAACCAACTTCGACAGAAATATTATAAAATATGTATATTTATATATTTTTCTTACCCAAGAAAGCTCATATAAGTACAGTCAAAATCATACAGGCTTATGCCTATACCTATGCTTATGCTTATTATGTTGTAGATTTATTACACTTGGCCACGAGACAAACAGGACAGAATCACGATACATCTGTTCAGTTTCGTCCCACACATTTTCTCTCAGGATTTATAAAGAAGAAAATTGCACCTGTATATGATAACATATAAGAGTTTATTCCAAAGGTTTCATATCGATAAAAGACTTTCATTCAATTTAATAAATCCCTTTATATTGTTTTTCCTATTTAGTTTTGCACATCAGCCTTCTATAAACGTACGCTTGACTACTGTTACCTTTTAAATATTGCTACTTAATAGGGGTATTGCTTGTCAGTCTTGATTTAAAAAAAAAGTTAATTAAGATTGAACTAAGCACAAATTTAGGTCATCACTATTCTATGAACCGTCTGCTATTATTACAAGGACAAGGGCTACCTTGGTTGTTCACTGAGGCCTACCACATTTAGTTTTGGTGCTTACACTGATAATAAATCAACGTCTTTTGACTTTAAATGCAATATTGATTCATAACTAAATGTATAAGTAAGTATTATAATGCATTTTAACTTTAAGTGTTCAATATATCTATTCAAATATAAATGCGTAAGGTATATTTCATAAAGCTTGAAGTCATAATATTTAGCTCGTTCATTTGTAATAGGTACCTACTACAAAGCAAATTGTTTACGACAGGCATCCTATTTTTTCACACAAACATTCCAGCTTTCAAACTTTTACAGTTTTTAGAATTTTATTTATTATCATAGAGTTACGCTTAGCTCAAAGTGAAAACATGAACTGGGCTAGGATAATCTAATCTACGGGTGCATCATAAAGGTGACTGGAAATTCCAAGGGTAATACAGGTACCTACTGATGTAATCTCGGTCAAACAAAAGAAAGCAGGTCGGTCCTGGCAACCCTTTGTGTTCACAAGGTAAGTAAAGAACTGAGATTAAATAAACAAGATGTTTTTTTTTCAAAATTCTGCCGTGTGTAAACCTTAGGCTTTCAAGTGATTCAGGGAACAACGAATTCAGTGATTCAGGGAAATGTTTGTGTTTGGTTAGAATTTTCATATAACTGATTTTGTATAGGTAATCGAGAACATTATTTTGTTTGTAAACTGTTTAGTTTTATTATACAAAGTTAAAGCTGCTTTAAAATACATGAGCTATTTATTATTTTCTTTCATCAACCGTGTTGCATCCGAATCCATAATTTTTCTGTTCGCGATGTGAATGAATGTAAAGCAAGTATGTTAATATATATTTTTAATGTGATAACGTTTTATAAATCGCCGGGTGCGCACACGAAAAAGTGTCACGATCCGTCACGTTCCGCCTGCTGATAGGCTGAAGTATTGTGGCCGTTGAGTCCACTACAGCTGTCTGAAAATTACAATGTCATCAATGTTTTCATAAGACGTTATCACGTAAAATTATCATCCGTAAACCGACTTTACAGAAAACTATTTTTTACATCACATACAAAAAAAAATCTAATTGAGTTCAATCACGGTTGATTTGCTGGCATTTTTGAGTTTCGTTGTCTATCTCCGAATCTCATCATCAGATCTTTACGAAATTTATACGGGACCATTTCGGAATACACATCTTTCACAAAACATAAACAAATATGTACATAATAAAAAAATATGCAAACATCTACAATACATAAGTATACATTTTTATATTTCAGTAGTCATTAGTGTAATTAATGGGTAACATTGGCCAGGCTGTACCACGGAGGGTACCATAAAAAATAGACCTCTTTGGTTGTTCAATTTTCAAAAACCCGTTTATAGCATACCTACACCTACGTCATAATGTGCCAAATTTCTATTAATATATTCTTATATTAGTCAGTTATTTTATATCTTAAGCTTCGGAAAACAACTTGACTTGGGCTTGTTTCATAACTAGCTGTTCTTAGCTAGTTTGATAGCGTTATGTTTAACTTTTATAGCCTAGTAGCTTTCATCCGCGGCTCCGCCCGCCTGGAAGTCGGTTATCGTAATGAAGACTATCCTATATCCTTCCCCGGGACTTAAACTATCTCCTTAAAAAAAAAGCATCTAAATCGGCTCAGCGGTTTAAACGTAAATAGGTAACAGATAGATAGAGTTACTTTTCACATTTATAATATTAAGTATGGATCTGCTATTACCAACTACATAATCGTAAAGTTTCATAAAAAACCGTTAAGTTGTTTTTGAATGTAAGAGCAAAAACATTCATTCATATATCTGTCTTTACAAACTTTCGAATTCATAAAATTGAAGGAATAATACAAGCAATGTAACAACATGAGACTCCATTAAGTACCTTAATTAACTATTTGCACTTACAATCAGGCTTTTAGTTTAAATTAATTCACTATTTAGATATTTTTTGCTATTTTTACTAAATAAAGCTAATGCTAGGTAATGGGTTCATTAGCAAAATTGCAGTGGCTAATTAATTCGATACTAGAAGGTAATTTTAATTTCTTGCACCGTATTTCCTTAAGCGCAGTGTAGGAAGGAAGTTGTCGTCGGAAGTAGTTGGGGCCGGCGGAAGAGATGCGGCGCTTTTAAGATGGCGGCGTTTTTACCCCATTTGTTATTTACTCGCGTATGTTTGCTCTATGTTTAGTAATAAGCTCTACTAAGTTACGACTAACTGTAATATGTATTAAGTTATGGTCATATTTATTCTCTCTTTTTTAGTGGGTAACTTTTGGTTTTGGTCGGTTGTTACTCGTACGTGTAACAACCGACCAAGTGAGAAGTAACAAAAATTTCGTACTTTCATTAAAAATGATTTTTTTTTTTTAAACTTTCGCGATTTTTTATACATATTAATTAGATATATTTCGGGACTTAATCGCGTGAATTATCTAAAGGTACGAACCTTTTATTTACCCGACGTCTCGATCGAATTGCACCGATCGTGGTCACGGGTCGACTGTCCTACGTCGAACGTTGTGTAAATAAAAGGTACCTTTAAATAATTCACGCGATTAAGTCCCGAAATATATCTAAGAAAAATGATTTACATAACGTAGCTAGTAGTATGAAACAAAAGCAACAGAAAACCCACTTCTTATACCGAATTATTGCCCTGAGCAGCTACAGAAACCTGCATTGTGCTTGGCCCACGTGCAATTGCCCGGCATATCTTGCTTTGGCACCAACTTCAAAATGTTTATTTATTTTTTGCTGTTCAATATTATTTATTCCTTTTTAGTTGCCTTGCATTTGAAGGAGTGGTCCATTTGTTCATACATTTTAGGCCTGGATAGGACTTACATGAAACTATGTTTGTTTTTAAGATAATTGACTGCTCTATTACCCTGTATAATTCCTTTTCCCATAAAACTTGGTGGAATTGAGATACAAGATATTTAAAATGGAAATGATTTCATAACAGAAAACATTACTAGCACCCTCCAGCTAAGCTCATTGGCTTGTGTTAGTTGCATAAAGTCTCGTTCTTACCCAATTATCACGTACACGTTCTTACCCATATATCACGCACAATATATCACGTATTCAATTCATTTTTTACAAGTAATACTCGTTAAACTCAGAACTATAAAAATAATGGCAGGTCAGTTTGCCGCCATTTTTACAACACCAAAATAATAAAATCAATGAATGAAATGAAAAACAACACGAATGACATGACTGATGAAAAAAGTGTTGCAAATGCTTTATTATATTTTAATATTAGTATGGATCATACTAATATTATAAATGTGAAAGTAACTCTGTCTGTCTGTCTGTCTGTCTGTCTGTCTGTCTGTTACGCTTTCACGCTCAAACTACTGAACCGATTTAGATGAAATTTGGTATAGAGATAGTTTGAGTCCCGGGGAAGGACATAGGATAGTTTTTATCGCGATAACCGACATCCACGCGGGCGGAGCCGCGGGCGAAAGCTAGTCGATTTATAAATAAAAATCGATTGCGACCAAATAATTATACAAACAATTATATTAAATTACTTTTTTACCGAATATGCACATTGCGGGCAGGTAAGCACACCATTGCAATAATTATAGCTGATAGCATAGGGTGGGCGGGCTTAGTTCACCGCGTTGAGGATTAGGTGAAGCGCAGCCATTCTCCTCAAAATCTTTGACTCTCTTTTTTATTAAGGACCTCTACTCCAGTCGTCGAGCGACTGCTTGCTTCACTGTGAAGACTGAACATCGCACTTTTTCATGTGACGCTTCATCACATCTTTATACCTGAGGAGTTGTCCACCATGTCTATGCTTGTCCTCCTCAAGTTGGAAAACGAAGATGCACTTTGCTATGCGAACAGACAATCGCGATACGTATCCACACCAACGGAGTTGCCGCCTCATCCGATAAGCCTCATGAGGCGGCAACTCCGTTGGCTCTCCAAAGCATTTCTGTATATCGAACGCGATCAGACCAGCGGATATTCAATATTTTACGCAGACATTTAAGGTGAAAACGGTCTAAAGTGAGTGAATGGCGGCGGTAAACAGTCTATGAATCAGAATAATACAGTATGTTTGGTAGCACTACTGCAGCTAATTTTAGTAGCCAACAGCAGGATATATGAACTGAAAACCTTGCGATTCAGTTTACCGAATACCGCAGCTGCGGCACCGATCCGACTGTTGATTTCAGCATGATTACTTAGATAGACTATGATGTTACTGTACAAAGAGTTGCCTCCCTACAATGAGCTATAGCAGGCTCAAGCACATATATATAGAAGATCTTGGTCAAATGCCAACTGAGATCGTGTACGTTGACGAAATATGTACTGGCACGTCAATGTTTGCGTGGATTTGTTGATGACCTTTGGGCCGGCTTTCTGCACCTATGAATGTTGTGTAAGTGCGCATTAGTGATGGCAAAGCCGAACAGAGAGAATCTCCGAATTTCTGCATACCAGTGCATTGCCGCAGTGGCAACAAGGGATATTTGGCCACGTGTTGCGTACCTGATTATATGCAAATAGCTTGCTGTCGAGAAGAATTACGAGATGCTTATTGTTATGCGAATGAACGTATTAAAATGGATGTAATACTTATCAGGATATAATAATTGTTCCTGCCTCTTATACCATGTATGATGTCATTAACGTATCATTCTAATTTATTTTCAATTGAATTGGTGTTTTTTTTTAATCGTTGTCAATAGGACCTGTATATAATATAACCTAACCTAACACTATCCCACAACGTATACACTTTAGTAGTACAATTTACTGAGAAACTATCACACTTTCACGTTTGCGTTTTGATATAGTAATTTAACTTTATGTCTAGGTGTTATCTATTAAAGAACTATTATTTATACACATTTAAAAAAAAAGCTACTTTTAAAAATTGTTACTTGGTGGAAAACTTCGCGAGATCTCCTAAAGCACCGCTTTTTGTTAAGCTATTATTAATACGGAACCCTAGAAAGTGAAAGTATTTGGATCTGGCCATTTACAAAAAAAAAAAATGAAAAAACAATTATGAAATTCGAAAATTAAACTCTTTGAAAACATGTTACTTTTTTAGTTGCGAGATTATCATTTGTTTCTTAATTGTGACGTCCTTTCTAAAATTGTGTGTCGCTATCAAAATGAATTAAACTTGTGAACATTTTTGTTCAATGATATTTTATGATTTTCTTTGTGGCATAAGTCAACAAGAGAATTCCCAGAGATTTAAATTGGCATTTGGTGCAGCATGAATGTCGTAGCTCTTTATATTAATGTTTTTGATAATTTTGATGTGGACGTCAAGGTCGTCCGGCGACTGCGGTTACAGACTCTAATATTGAGACCGTACGACAACTTATTGGAACTGACAAAAAAATATATTGCATTAAATAATTACAAATTATTTACATTGCAGTATCGCTTGAAGATCAAAGGACAGTGACTACAGATTGGTACGTCAATACTTGCCTGCCCAGAGTCTTATCGGGTCGCGAAAAGCGTCCTAGAAACAATGTTCTCCTTCAACACAATAACGCATCCTCACTGGAACTGATGACACATCCGCCTTACAGCCCGGATCTTGCACCCTGCGACAAATTTAGAGGCACACGTTTTACGAGCCCTGGATCGGCGGCAAATGCGTTTTAACGTTTTTACATTTAACAAAGTTAAATGGTTAGATATCAGTAACAGTACTAGGCAGTTTCCTATTTTTATTAAATTATGAAAGCACGACCGTGCTATTGCAATATGTAGAATTAAAATTACAAAACTTAAATCCTTGTACAACTCCGAATTATACAAAATATCCTTAAGTACTAATAAAAGAATATAATCTTATGTAATGGTGCCGTGTAAATAATTACCTTCAGTTGTCTTTACAATTTCAAATTACATTAGCTAAACGCTACATTTTACTTACCAAAAAAGCTTCTAGACTACGGGAAAAGAAAATGGATCGTCAAGAAAACATAATATTTACATAATCGTGTAATAGATGAACTCAAATTGTACCAAAAGAATGGTCTTAGACGGATTCCGAGGTAATAAAGGCAAACAACTACGGTCTTTCTACGAATTCACCGAAGGGCTTTTGTCTTTCATTAGGCAATTTAAATTAAGTGGAAAATAATGATAGTCTTGTAAATTGCCTGTCGCGTATACTTGTCGAGTAAACGGTGTTATAGAAAATTTCGAGTAACTAAGCCATTCTTCATTTTTATAGACACGAAAAATACCTTTTCTAATTTTCTTAGTAACAGTAGGAGGTAGGTACTTATATATATTTATCGGCTTCAAGACGAGAGTTCGTAAATACGAAGTGCCTGTAGGTACTGTTTATTGCCCAAAGGCTTTATAAGGAAAATCCTTCATCATCTTATGTAAAGAGTGATAAAATTAATATGGTTGTACATATTTCGAAGTAACTACATTTCTCATATTTTTCATTTTACCAAAACGAAATGTACTTTGAAACGTATTTAAATAAAATATTCCTCGTATTCGTTCCTAAAATATAACAGCTGCAGGTATGATCATAATACCTATAGGTACTCAAGCAAAACAAAAGTAAAAGGTGATTATAAAACTTTATGGGCTACCAAAATACCTTTGAACTTAAAAGGTTGATTTGAAACAGCTAAAAAACCGATTAGTGTTATTAAACCTACCTAGCAAGTAGGTTATTTCTCTATACTATGAGCCTGCGTCCGATAGATAGATAATCACGTTTTCACCGGCTTCCGAACGCACACCTGGGCCCAACTACAATGGTACGATGAAATCAATAGAACTTTAAAATGAAGGACCAAAGTGGCTGCTGAAGTAGAGGTTTTGTTAGACTTTTTTTGTGTAATATTTACTGAAATAAGATTGTATTAGAATTACATGTTTATGATAACATGTCATTGCCTTGTTCACCTACATACATACATTTACATATTAATTATGTTAACTAACATACTTAACCCATTATTTAGTATTTTAAACTAATGTACAATTTGTGAATCTGTCTTTTGACGTGACATAAGATGCCATAAGTGTTTAATCTAATCTAAAGTTAAATTTATCTTAGCCATAACAGTTTACAAAATAATTTACCTGAATCAATGCAATTTTATTCTCATAACAAACAACAACATAAATAATAGTTTAAAAAAACTAAAAAAAGGGACCTGACTATTTTTTTCGTATTTCTGACAGCAAACCCTTTCATTTGATACCCATATCATGGGGGTGGATTTCAAATAGTCAGTCCGCCATCTTGGGGAGGCCGCCATATTGGATTTGTAATGACGTTTCTTAGCTAGTCATGTATTGTCATCAGAACTCAAAGCGTGTGCAAAATTTCATCCTAATCGAAAACCGGAAAGTGGGTCAAATTAAGATTCCAAGATTTTCTTACATACATAGTTAGTTACAAGTGAAACTAATAAAAGCGTGTTAAAAAAGAACTTTCTAATTTTATGTTATAAAGATCATCAACTTTATTTACATAGTAACATTTAGGCATTTTTACGTGGTAACGTCGCATGTCAGAAATATCATTGTCAATCTAGTTCTGAAAAATAAACGCGTTTATAGATTGATTATTAATATTTGAAAAACTGAAATTTATCACGATATTAATTTATTACGATATTATTAGAAGTATTATGTTTTCAAGTTATGTATAGCTATAAGTAGATTGTTGATGTAAAAGTATGCATAAATAAGCAATTAGTATACCTATGTCGGCGTTATCGGTGTGAATAATAAGTTTTCTGAGACATTCCCTTTCAATATACCGTAATAGCATTACTATATAGCGCGCTATGAAACGACGTATTTTTACACCTGTGCTTGTTTGAAGATTCATAAAATATCTTTATTAGTAGTTGTATTAAAACAAAGAGATATACAGATATTGGCGGTTTTTACTGCTTCGATAAAGATTCACGTAAAAATGGGTGACATAAATTTATTTGTGACCATTTTTGTATTTGTTTGTGTTTTGTCTTGGGTGAAAACCGAGGAAGACTGCGTTACCTACGATGGTAACGGAATATGTAAGTTTTATTTGGAAAATTGTTTGTTTTAATATAGTTTGAACCTTTTTATGAAAGTTCTCGTCAACTGTTAACGAACCGTGGATTGAACTTCTGTTCATTCCACAGTTCTTGATGACAAATGACTTATGTTTTAGTTTCATTGTATGTTTGGATTGCTGTGCGCGCACTCTGAATATTGTCGCATCGGCCGCGAGCGTCAGCCGTTCGTCGTAAGCCGCGAGCGGCTCGCGATCGGCCGCGATGCACGGAAATGAACCTTTAAAACTGAACCTGTATTTATTAAAGATCTCACGTATATATAAACTGTAAAAGAAGTGAAGTTTAAAGTTTTTCGATAGCTTATAATACCACTGGAAAGTTTATAAATTGACGATGTTCACAATCAAACAGTGACATAATATTCAAAATTATTTTTACCCAAGTAATAATATGTTCTTAGAAAGGTTTAATGACTTATTGATTTGTCCAAATAGTTCTTTAATTTATGGAATAAATTATCTTTATTTCATTTACAGGTATACCACCGTGTCCAGAGAGCACCATATTCTTCAGTTCAGATTGTAGTAGACCACTCATGTCCCGACGTTCGTGTCGTCGGCCTTATTCCCGCTATCTGGGCATAATATGTGATTACACCAGGTGCGACTGTGAAAGACCGAAGGTGTACGACGAAGCTGCCGATAAGTGTGTCTGCCTCAAAGACTGTTCCGATCAATCTAAAGTCACAAGCGAACTCTATGTCTAATTATTGTGTTGTCTTACTGGTTACTTTTACTGTGAAGTCTTAGTGTAGTTAACAAGTCACAACTTGTTAACTACACTAACGCTTTACAAAGCGTATCAATGAATGATAAAGCTTCTATAAATATGAGTGACAACTCATTCAATTGGAAAGAGCTTTAAAAAAATGTATTTGAGGGCTAGATTTGGGAACAGCAGGTAAAAAATAGCGATTATTATAAAAAAATAGGTTGGGGAAAAACTAGGTGTATAATTTTGTTACAATAACGTTATAACTTTAAATATTTCAGGTTCGCAACAAGAATATTTTGTAATTAAATAAAAGATTCGATAGGATTAAAGATAATTGTTAAGGAATAAATAGGGCTAGAATAGATGAAATAAGTTGCGATAAAAAATAGTTGGAGAGTTACAGTGAAGTGTTATAATTACAAAAAAATATTACCAACTTTAAAAATACAAGGCCACTATAAAGTAGAAAATAATATAGAATAACAAAAAAAATTTTTATATTTTATTAGGCACCAACTTCAAAATGTTCAATTTTTAATGACGTACCTAATATTGTTTTTTAAAGTCGGTTATTTTTTTTTATTTTTTTTTTGTCACTTTTTAGTGGGTTGGTTTGTAATTCACTTAGTCAATTATTGAGGAGTTCACATGATAGTTCACCATCAGCTCTATTACATTGTGTAATAGTAGTATAACCAGAATAAAGTGCTACTCAATACCATATTATAGTTATTGAATCGCAAATCTAAGTATTGAATAGTTCCGCTCATCTTTTGTGGTCTTCATCATCAGTTAATACCTAAAAATAGAAGATATGTACAGAAATATACCTAAATCACTGTAGGTGTACCTTTAATATTTGAAGAGTTCCCTCGATTTTTCCAGGATCCCATTATCAGATCGTGATCTGATCCCAGAGGTCTAGCCGTCTTCGGGTAATCAGGTAACAAACACACACAAAAAAATACAGCAAACAGAATTAAATAATTGAGAATCTCCTTCTTTTTGAAGTCGGTTGAAAACAGAAATAGCCTTAAGACTATTTAAAAATAATTTAATTTGAATTTAAGGTTAGAAATTACAATTGCTGATAACGTGATTTTTTGACAGTCAAGAGCGTGCATCATGTGTTAACGCAAAATAATAAGTAATGACGGCTTGACGTAAACTCGTAACACGTTACCTCATATTTAAACATGTAAGATTCGCAAGCGTTCCAAACCTTGGACCATCTGCGGTCTGGAACCCAGTTCTAGATGCGCGGTCAGAATTTTACGTGTTAAGGTCGCTTATCTCTTTTACTTACATGGACGGGACTTTTGATGGTTTTACGTTCCTTGAGCAATAAAATCGCTACTCACTTTCTCACCGTTGGTGGGACAGGTGCAGGTACTAAGAGAATGCTCCATGGTAATAAAAGTAGGTAGAATCAAAGCTCGTAACATTGGTTTAATAGTAGTAATCTTTCTAAGATTCCTACTAAACCCCTGAGAGCACTAATTTAGTTTGTGCTTTCAACAAAGTTAGTAAAGTTTAGCTGCATCTGCTGCTACAGTTTAATGTAGCGCTCAGATCTTCGATATTGCACGTTTTAGTATAATATATAATAAAAAAATAAAAAGTTACGTAGTTTGTATGTATGTTCAAGTTATTTCGATCCAGAACATTATGTTTATGAAAGAGAGGGAATTTAAACGTTTAAACGTTTTTTTTCTTACGGCCGGTCTCAATAATCTAACTATCGATGGATTTGGCTACTAGTGGTTGAATTTTGACATATTTTGTATGGAGCTTATGTCAAATATATACCTCTGGTAGCCGAATCCGTCGATAGTTAGATTATTGAGACCGGCCGTTAGGCACAACCAGCGTTAAAAATTTAGGAGCCTCAGACTGAAATCTATAGAGCGTACTTTGGCTTATCTGCTTAGTAATGCTAACCGTTGAAATTTTTGCTCATAGCTTAGAACCGCATATCTTAGAAGTCAACGGTCAGCACGCACTTTGTCATGTTTTTTGTAAAGTTTTATCTGAGCTAAGCTAAAGTACGCTCTGTAAATCCTAGCCCAAGATTTTTTATATTGTTACGTCACGTGCTTGTATGATGGCGTATTATAACTGATTACACTGTTTAATTCTTCATTGCTATTATCAATACTAATATATAAATGTGAATGTAAGTTTGTTTGTTACGCTTTTACGCGAAAACTACACAACCGATCATCATGAAACTTTGTACACATATTCTTGGAGGTATTAGAAGTAACATAGGATTATAAAAAAAGGGGAAAATTTACGCAGACGAAGTTGCGCGGGACAGCTAGTATTATATAATACTGTTATCTTGAGTTGTATTAACACGAAATGCCGTTAAATTGGGCAAGCAGTTATTGATTAACTGCTAATCGATTGGTAAAGTAAATGAGAAGAGAAGGTAGCGTGTAAATATTTGGTGTATTGTAAATCTATATTATAAAGAGGAAATAATTATATTTTTAATGTAACTTAAAACCTACCGAACTTATTTCACTGTTGGGAAGATACACTATCCCCGGGTGGTATAGACTACTTTTTATGCCTGTATCCCCACGGGAACGGAAACTAGGCGAGTGAAACCGCGAAGCGTCCGCTAGTAAATAATAATTGTGAATTTACACTGTTTGGTATATTTTCCTTTACATTGCAATAAATACGACTTGAAAGTGATGTGGGCACTTAGCTTCGGCTGTTGGCGCATAGCTCAGGGACTAGCGGTCAGGTGCGTCAAGATAGTAGGTGACAGCATGGCGTGCACATGGTGAGGGTAGTGCGGTAGTGGTGTGAAAAGATTGGAAGAATCCCTGTGAACAGAAATAAGTGAAGCTACATTTATGTACACTACATGTCGACGAGCTGTAGATAGACATAAGGCGTTGGCTTGCAATTGAAGAGCTGATGACACGATGTGCATATACACATGTCTTCATATTGGGGTGAAAATGGATTTGCGTGACAACACTTATCAATCCTAATAATCTAATATATAAAATTCTCGTGTCACAGTTTTCGTTGCCATACTCCTCCGAAACGGCTTGACCGATTTTGATGAAATTTTGTGTGCATATTGGGTAGGTCTGAGAATCGGACAACATCTATTTTTCATATCCCTAAGAGTTTGTTTGTTTGTTTGAACGCGATAATCTCAGGAACTACTGGGCTGCACTGAAAAAATATTTTACTGTTGGATAGAGCCGATTTATTGAGAAAGGCTAAAGGCTGTATAACATCACGCTACGACATATAGGAGCTAAGCAGCAATGATAAATGTTGCAAAAACGGGTAAAATTTACGCAGACGAAGTTGCGCGGGTCAGCTAGTGTAAATATTAAATGTGATAGACCTCTCCATAAATAAGGGCTACTTTTGTAGTAGGCGTAGGCCATAGTCCTATAAACCTGGACTGCGCCATAACCTAACAATATTGATAACTCTGTAAAGAGACAACGTACTTTGTTTGGGGTAATAGCTGTCAAAGAGACAGGGCTCCAGGAGTTTTTTCTCTTTCACGCTTTGCAGTAAATATTTACTTTTTAATTGAAAGAGATGGCGCTATCCAGGTCTGGTTAATGACCATAGCCTTCCGACACCATAGATAGTATTATTATAATGTTTAGTCGATGTAAATATGTAAAATATATAAAACAGTGCAGGTAAAAAAGATGTTATACTAAATTTAATAGTTTATATTTGAAATTAAGATTTGTTAAATATTACATATAAGATTAGATTTTATATTATTTATTCAAAGTTTTAATGTTAAACTATCACATTATGACAATATCTTTATTATGTTCCATATTCGCCTATTGCTTTGACCTAGACTATCTTCAGCATCAGCATATAAACGTATGAAGTGATAGGAGACAATTTTATACTTATCTTAATTGTAACACCTAAATACTCTGACCTGGTTTGAACGGTTTTTATTTGAATATTTTAATTTAACTAATGGAAATGTTATATGAAAAAACAAATGCAGTCGGAATGGAACTACAATGAGTTTATTTAAACTAGATATTGAAGTAGCACTCGTTATTACGAAATATCCTGTTTAACTATTGTTACTATTTGTTGGTTCACTGTTTGTATACTGGATGTAATCTACCAATTATAATCAATGATATAGGTCACGATTTTGACTTTTGATACAAATTGAACTGCCTTGGTGGCGCAGTGAGACTACTGAGAGTGTGTACGACTGTAGCGCAAGAAGTTATGGATTCGATTCCTACACCACTTTGTTTGGTTCACGAATTGTTGTGCCGAGTCTGAGTGTACTTTGTGTTCATTGAATGTAACATATATTCAATGCAAACATACAAATAAAGGATTTATAACCTAGTACCGGTTTGAACTACTGAATGATGACCGATGACTTGTTTGACCGCTCTATTTTATCACAGACTAGCTCTCTCTTCTTTTTTTCTTTTATTTTATTTCTCATTGCAATGAGAAATGTTGCAAAAACGGGGAAAATTTACGCCAGCAGCAGCTTCGCTCCTATTGGTCGTAGCGTGATGTTATATGTTATATTTAGCCTATAGCCTTTCTTAATAAATTTACTATACAACAGTAAAATATTTTTTCTATTCGGATCAGTAGTTCCTGAGTTTACCGCGTTCAAACAAACAAACAAACTCTTCAGCTTTATAATGTTAGTATAGATATAGACAGACACATAGCATTTGACGTACTGCTTCAAAACTTGGTAGGAAACAAGGGAACATCTTATAGTGGACACACTATATTATTCGCTTTCTTTGATATCACAGAGGCCACAAACGATCATCTGTTAATGACAGAGCATGTCATATCATACACACGCGACTTGTAGACATGTCATACCACACGTGTTTAGTACATTAGGTTCATAGTCACGTTTAGATAAGATACATGATTATTAAAATATATATATTACGGGTCTTAATCGCGTGAATAATTTAAGATAAAATACCTTGTTTATTGCCCTAGAGTCTTCCCGTCACCACGGCCGTTGCAATACGGTCGAAACGTCGGGCAATAAACAAGGTATTTTACCTTAAATTATTCACGCGATTAAGACCCGTAATATATATATTTTAATAATGTGTACAAATCGCAAAAGCTTATCAACATTTATAACATACATGATAATATATGTAAGGTCTATAATATAATATTTCCTACTCTATACATTACGGAATTAAGGCTCTGTAATATTAAACCAGTAATTTTGCTCAACGTGAACATGTTGACAGGACTACAATAAATGTCATTCTTACTGGGTATGCGACTTGCGAAGCCAATGCAGGTAAACGTTTACCTCACGCGAAGATATACTTAAGTGAGTAGATGTTTCAGCGATTCATGTAAGTGTTGTATTATTATTGTTGTTAACTTCAATCGATATACAGGATGATTTGTAATATACTAATAACCTAGCGCTCGTGGCTTCTTTACATACACTAAATAACTTTATAATATCAGTTTTGGATAATATTTAATTTAAACCTTTAATCACCATGTTATGTTTTTGGAGTTATGACCATATTCACCTACAGACTATTTTAGACTTTACAACGCATTCACATGCCCTCAACCTGACAAAGAAACATCGATTTTACTCCGGGGTCTCACAGATTTGTGGTTGTGTGCTAAGGGTTAATTTGTATATATATATTTTTAATTATATTACGTACTTATTTGATGTTATCTAAGTAAGCCAAATGCGATAAGTTATTAGTATATTAAAAATCATCCTTTATACATATTAATATATGTGTGTTTATCAGTGCGAGGCTGCCCCGAAAATATTTTAATACAAGGTGTACCTATTACCAATTTCTAGGGGTAATCTCTTAATTAGCGGTCGGATCTTAACAGAATCATATGAAAGCTTTCTTTTCCCTATGAAATAGCTCTCCTCTAGCCATTTATATATTTACTTTTACTCCAAAAGTCAACATTTAAATAGCTAGCTTTTCGCTTTAAAGGCAATTCAAGTACACCACCACACCCTTGACGGGTGACATTAAAACAACATACCTACAATTAACGCACACAAAGTACACACTCAGTACAACTACTTACGTATTACACAAAGCTTTGCCCCGTGTGAGAACCAAGCCCATCATCTATCGCACAGCAGTCATTATGTACGTACACCCATTGCACTATATCCTGAATAAGGATGACCAAAAAATATGAAAAAAAAAGTAGCGCTTGATAAATACTTTAAACTAAAATTATTTAACATTATTTTGAACATGATCGGATATGCCGTCATTCAGTTATTGCCGAAAAACTGCGTTTCTCAACAAAAAGGTGTAAGTGCCATGAAGATCTTCTGCTGATGCAATTATTCAAATCGGATTTTTTCATAGGGCAATTGCTCCGGGACCTTACACTGAGCATAATCCGACATGCTCTTGCCCGGTTTTTGTTCATTCTATTTTCAAAATAGAACAAAAGAAAACGAAACATCCGTTAGTCAAAATATTGTTATTAATGAATTATGATTAATAGGACAATATATATTATATCTATGCATTTTGTATAATCATTGCGTGATTGAATTTTTACGAAGTTTTATATTCTCTTTGGATCGAATTATAATACGCCTAAACTACATTTTCTTTTTATACAAATAATGTATATTTAATAGTTCAGAATTGACTATGATATTGGACTGGTATAATATACAATATATATTGGAAAATTTTCTTTTGACCCCTTATCAGTTGAGTGGATGAACTATCGACTTGCGATAGATAACTATCAACATTTATACTGACCTTTACGTGAAACTTTGTAGATGTTGATGGTATAAATAGACGTTTCTTATTTAGGTTCAGTTCTTATCTTAAGATACCATTGCCACTTAGTTATCAACGCTTGGTAAGTCAAAACGGTTTAGATATCTAATTAATTAAGCACTAAAGCATACGTCTTAGTTACATATTTTGTTTTAGATTGCAAATAAAGAAACATTAACGATTGCAGCGTCAATTTTGGCTGTTATATCACCAAATAAGTGCGAAGTGTTGGACCTAAATCAAGAGGAGTGCAGAAACATATCATCCTGCTCTTCATGCATATCGAGGAGTTTCTGCACGTGGTGTGTCACAAAAAGTAAATGCACGAAGCAATCATGCGGCAATGATAACATAATTTACCCTGAACCTCCAGCTCTAATGGCGGGTCCGCAGTTTTGTCCAAGAGTTGTGGCACCGGAAAAAACGCTGACTGTCAAATGCGGTGCGAAACACGTCATTCTTGTGAAAATTACACAAATATACTTCTACATGTCGTTTACACCGTGGAAATGCAAAATAATGTTGGAAAATATGGAACCGAAAGTTGTGATGGCGGTTTTTATTGGTGATAGTGTTTATTGTGAATCTACGAAGTTTGATTACAAATCGAATCAACCGTACGTAAGTGGTAGTGTCTCAGTTTTATGGGACTATTCTAAAACATTTGATGGTTCTTTGCAGTTTAAAGTGTGTAACTGTAATTTAGATCCTAATTGCAGTGTTTGTAAAAGTTAAAGACGTTATTAAGCATTATATTATTCATTACCTCACATCAAGTGGTGACTTACTGGTGGTAGGTAGCGAACTTAAACTTTTCAAAAGAAAATTAGTAACTAATATAGTCACGAAAAGTGTAGATTTACCTTTAATTGGGGAAAGGTGATTATAATTTGAATAAAATAATAAGTTACCTACTTCCAATGTTAACGCATTGACGCATTGTTTACCACACAGCAGTTTTGAAAGTTTTGCTTGATTAAAAAAAAAATATCAGACCGAAATCATTAGCTTCTAATCAAACGTAAAATGAAATTTACATACCAAATTTTAATCACAGATTCTCATTTCAATAGGTATTTTTTTAGAAAGGATACAAAGAGAATTCGCAACAAAGGAGAATGAAATATTATGAACAGTGGGTGTAAATACGCGTATGATTGCCGGGTTACTTGTACTTTGTAGTGGGGAAATTAAACTCAAATGAACTTCTTCGAAGCTTGTTGAGAGTACTCGTGTATCTCTTACGAACATAGTTAAATTTGATCAAAAACTTGTTGGCAAGTTTGCTAAAGCAATATCGTTAAAGCCGTTTTCACTTCGAGAAACAACCAGATGTTGTATACTCCTTCTGTTCGTGATTATTATTATTGTGAATGAAAAGTTATTTTAGTCTCAGTGGACTGGTTCAAATCAGTAATCAGATTTAACATTAGGGTACGGCTGCATCAGCCAAAACAAATTGGAAGAGAATGAGGATTTTTCTTGCGGAAAAAGTAGGTTTCCTTCGCTTCATAATAAATTATGTAAACAGAATTAAAGTATTAGATTTATTTATCAAAAAGTCAATTGCAGTCTACTTCTCGGCAAATAATTTCATATATCATCTCTCTCTTTCAAATGTTTCTATATATTCAAATCTTTAAACAAAAGTTATATTTTTCTAGCAAAATAAACCTTATCTTAAACAGGGTTGTGATCGTGATCATACGTTACTATTATATTGAAATCGGGATTTGTTGGATTGAAGGGCTGACTTAAAATTCCCATTTCCTTGGGTGAAATGTGTTTAGACTTAAGCGGAGTGGCAGACGCCGGAGGAAAAGTATTTGGCATCGATCGAGAAGCAACGGAGACTTAGCTGTGTTTCAATTATTTGACAAGAATTTGAACAATGTAACCTTTTGTGTCCTTATAAGTAGGTAAGTAGGTTCTAATACTCACCATGACAATGTCCTGAAGGCTACTAACAAATGAGGATACTCACGATATTATAGGAGTATTTAATTTTTTTAAATAACTTCAGTCTTCTATGAGTAATCTAAACATACAACGTAACCAGAGAGGTGTGGTCAACTTTCCGTAGCGAGCATTTTACGATATCAGTGTTCTACCTATCGTAGTGCCACATCCGATTGCATTATTTTTGATAAATTCCGGTAGAGAACGCCGTATGGCCCTAGTATTATACCTCCCCTGGTGGTGAAATTCTATTAGATTGTTATGGCACAGAACTTTTTAGTCTTACTTTTTTAATTGATTAAAATGGAAAATTTAATTTAGTAGTTTGATTTTAGGGTACTCTGATTTTGATAAAATTAGGCATGTGCACTCAGTATCATGGGCACGTAACAACCCTTTAATATATCCACACTTTTCACATTTTCACAATGCAAAATGACTACTTCAAATTTGGGCTTTTTCAGTCAGCAGCAGCTTCGCTCCTATTGGTCGTAGCGTGATGTTATATATTATATATAGCCTATAGCTTTCTTAATAAATTTACTATACAACAGTAAAATAATTTTTCTATTCGGATCAGTAGTTCCTAAGTTTATCGCGTTCAAACAAATAAACAAACTCTTCAGCTTTATAATGTTAGTATAGATATAGACAGACACATAGCATTTGACGTACTGCTTCAAAACTTGTTAGGAAACAAGGGAACATCTTATAGTGGACACACTATAATATTAGCTTTCTTTGATATCACAGAGGCCACAGAAGATAATCTGTTAATGACAGAGCATGTCATATCATACACATGAGACTTGTAGACATGTCATACCACACGTGTTTAGTACATTAGGTTCATAGTCACGTTTAGATAACATACATCATATGTATATTCCTACTCTATACATTACGGAATTAAGGCTCTGTAATATTAAACCAGTAATTTTGCTCAACGTGAACATGTTGACAGGACTACGATAAATGTCATTCTTACTGGGTATGCGACTTGCGAAGCCAATGCAGGTAAACGTTTACCTCACGCGAAGATATACTTAAGTGAGTAGATGTTTCAGCGATTCATGTAAGTGTTGTATTATTATTGTTGTTAACTTCAATCGATATACAGGGTGATTTGTAATATATTAATAACCTACCGCTCGTGGCTTCTTTACATACACTTAATAACTTTATAATATCAGTTTTGGAAAATATTCAATTTAAACCTTTAATTACCATGTCATGTTTTTGGAGTTATGACCTTAATCACCTACAGGCTATTTTAAGCTTTACAACGCATTCACATGCCCTCAACCTGACAAAGAAACATCGATTTTACTCCGGGGTCTCACAGATTTGTGGTTGTGTGATAAGGGTTAATTTGTATATATTTTTTTTTAATTATATTACGTAGTTATTTGATGTAATCTAAGTAAGCCAAAAGCGAAAGGTATATTGAAAATCATTATTAGTATATTAAAAATCATCCTTTATACATATTAATAATATGTGTGTTTATCAGTGCGAGGCTGCCCGGAAAATATTTTAATACAAGGTGTACCTATTACCAATTTCTAGGGGTAATCTCTTAATTAGCGGTCGGATCTTACCAGAATCATATGAAAGCTTTCTTTTTTCTATGAAATAGCTCTCCTCTAGCTATTTATATATTTACTTTTACTCTAAAAGTCAACATATAATAAATAGCTAGCTTTTCGCTATAAAGGCAATTCAGGTACAATTGACGAGCGACTTTTAAACAACATATCTACAATTATCGCACACAAAGTACACACTCAGTACAACTACTTACGTATTACACAAAGCTTTGCCCCGTGTGAGAACCAAGCCCATCATCTATCGCACAGCAGTCGTTATGTACGTACACCCATTGCACTATACCCTGAATAAGTATGACCAAAACATATGAAAACAAAATAAAAAAGTAGCGCTTGATAAATACTTTAAACTAAAATTATTTTGAACATGATCGGATATGCCGTCTTTCAGTTATTGCCGAAAAACTGCGTTTCTCAACAAAAGGGTGTAAGTGCCATGAAGATACGATCTTCTGCTTATGCAATTATTCAAATCGGATTTTTCATACGGCAGCGGCACCGGAACCCAACACTGAGCATGATCCGACATGCTCTTACCCGGTTTTTGTTAATTCTATTTTCAAAATAGAATAAAAGAAAACGAAACATCCGTTAGTCAAAATATTGTTATTAATGAATTAAGATTCAGCAGCATATATATATATATATATATATCTATGCATTTTGTATAATCATTGTGTGATTGAATTTTTACGAAGTTTTGTATTCTTTTTGGATCGAATTATAATCCGCCTAAACTACATTTTCTTTTTATACAAATAATGTATATTTAATAGTTCAGAATCGACTTTGATAATGGACTGGTATAATATACATATACAGGGTGTAACAGAAAGGTGTGGTCATATTCAAGGGTCGTCACATACACATGATAAATTACCTGTGTACCTAATCTTATCAAAATGTAAGAACCTTAAAATTTTACGTCATTTTTAATCAGTCCATAAATTATTATGCAAAATATCGCCACGAATAATGCTACATCACTAACCAATCATTCAAGATTTTCATCGTAGTATAGTAGTAGTAGAGAGTTCAATTATGTTGGATGACCCTGCACAATGATCTCTTAAGTATCACTGCGCGCCTGGTACCCGTCACGCGTCGAACATACGGACGTCCGCGCGTCCGTAAACCAAAGAAACACAGGCAAACAAATGAATACCAACTAACTACTAACCTCTGAACGTTTTCCGTCGCCACCGGCTTTCACGACGACCACATCGAACGGACAAATGTTAATCACCATCTCAATGTTATTGGTACCTACTTTGTTATCACATCTGGTGGACGATCATTTGAATGCACTTCACGGTACAAAATAACGTACTAGGTACCTACGTTAGGTTTTTTACATCCCTACATTTTTGATATTAATGTTTTTAGGGTTCGGGAAAGTACCTACCTACCGTTTTTGAAACTTCAATAAGAATGAGATTTTGGTATTTACATACTTTAAGTTACGAATACACAGTATCACAAATCACAACACATGAATTTAGCACTAACTTCAACGCGCACTTGTTTGTTCGAATTGATAATACCTACATAATAAAAATAGGCGCGAAACTCGGTGACGCTTCCCCGCATTCCTGGTACCACTACATAACTAAATCGGTACCTACCTATCGGTCAACAATAAATAATTGTTGCGTTCGCCGAAAGTCGTTACGGGTCACGCATTACGCGCCACCTTTGGATCCCTTATGGTACGTTTGTCCAGGACCGAGCAGACTGTTTCTTTCAACTTACTTGGTACCTAACCTACATCGCGTAGATTACCATCGCGTCATACGCAATTGATACACAATTTCGAAATTATTCACTGTTACTAATTTAAAACAAAATGTGTTTATCAATTTCACATCACTTCCACAAAGAAAGACAAACAAATACCAAGAAACGAAATAGATCGAACCGCTTCGGGCTCCGCGTCGAAAGCACTGACGGACAGTGACGGAATAAATAAGCAACACCAAGAATGAAGCAAAGAATGAAAGTGCCTAAAATCTTAAAACTTCTAAAATTACAAGAAAATGTTTGTAAATTATCTTAGAAAAGTTATAATTTAATTAATGGCTATATCAAATATTTTATGAATCATAATAACAACAAAAGAGTATTAAAAACTCATTTTGAAATTACAATGACTTCCGAATATTTCTGCCGAGCTTCCGGTCAAATACCGAATTATTTATTGCACACGTTTTGTTTATGACGCCACGGCCTTGAAATGTTGGTGTCTCTGTCTAACTAGGTAATAAAACCAATAATCAGTCAGTTTGAGTTTGAGGCACTGATATTTGTTTTGAATAATTATTTTGTTTGGAAAGTTAATTTCCATGCATTTGAAGTTTTTGAAAAAATCTTTTCGTGTTTAATGCAATAAGTTGTAAAGCGTTACTTACACGGCGTGGGACAAATAACGCGGGACTTCGCCATGAGTGTTCGAGGTTGAGCCGTGAGTTTACGATTTATTTTTGTTGCAAATCAACTTTTCACCTGAATGTCTGTGTGTTTACGATTTATTTTTGTTGCAAATCAACTTTTCACCTGAATGTCTGTGTGTAACTTGTCTGTGTGTCAATTACTTTTCAACACAAAATAATTAATATCGATTTAGATTGTAGATTGTTTTATTGTTTGTGGTATTATTTAAACTATTAAAAAACTACATTAATACCTCAATGATTTTAATCCTACAATGAAATAAATTGTTGGATTTTGTGAAATTATGTAATTCTTTTAACGATTTCATGTAAATAGATTTAAAAAATGTTCTCTGACAATAAAAAAAGACCCAAACGATGATTCATGTGAGTATAAACATTTTAGAAATCGGTCACCCATCTATGCACCAACTGTGGTAAAGTTGCTTAACTTACGCAAACATTATATCTTAATAGAAGTTGGTTCAACTTTGAGGTATACCGACAAGTTACTATAAGAATAACAAATTCGTTTATTGTAAACAGTGTGTCGTCGCCGACTAGGGTCAGTAGGTACCTTTGTTTATTTGTGATGTAATACCTACCTACCGTACCCTGGAAGACGGGGAATTTGGGAAGAAAGTTCTAAATTATGGTGTGAGCGGTGATGTTCAAGTTACAAATAATGTACGGTTTAATGCTGCCTGAATTCGTTACCTTGTCAACAAAATCAATGAAAATATTTAAATGACTTAGGTATCATATTTTATTACGTAGGTAATTTAAAGTGCCCTATTTAAAGCAAGAGATGGGCGTCAGGCGTCATACCTGTTGTTCCCAAGTACTCCTCACAATGTCTGTTACCTTGGTACTCTGAACATTGGTTTTCGGGGTAAGTGTTGCTGTTGTGTGTCTACATTTGTGTGAGTGTGTATACACACACTCACACAAATGTAGTTGACCAGATAGATTATTGTGTGATAGAGATAAATGATTTTTATTAATGAAAACTGCATTTATTTTACTCTTCGTCCATAAACAATGTTAAAGAACGAGAGGCAAGCTACGGAAGAGTGAAACAAGATACCAAAGGACGAATGAGAGTTAAAATGATAGAACGAGACTAACTTGTCTCACTCACACATCATCACTTGTTTCATCTTTGCAGGAACAAAAGAGTGAAACAAAATGAAAGTGGGTGGTGATTTAAGGTCAAACCTGAAGTTCATTGCAGTTCATTTGAAACAGCTGATTATCTGTTAGTGTTGGGTACCTATCAGTAAAGTCGTATTTTCAGTATGTCGATGTTACGCACTCGATAAGAAAGAAAATTCTTTATCTCAGTCATAATAATAAAATCAGAATTGGTACCCCCGCAGATGTTATACTTATACTTAACACTGTTCATTGCTGAAATATGACCACACCTTTCTGTTACACCCTGTATATTGGAAATTTTCTTTTGACCTTTTATCAGTTGAGTGGATGAACTATCGACGTGCGATAGATAACTATCAACATTTATACTGACCTTTACGTGAAACTTTGTAGATGTTGATGTGACGTTTAGGTATAAATAGATGTTTCTTATTTAGGTTCAGTTCTTATCTTGAGATACCATTGCCACTTGGTTATCAACGCTGGTAAGTCAAAAAGGTTTAGATATGTAATTAATCAAACACTAAAGCATACGTCTCAGTTACATATTATGTTTTAGATTGGGAATAGAAAAATGCGGTTAAAAACATTCACGATTGCAGCGTCAATTTTGGCTGTTATATCACCAAATAAGTGCGAAGTGTTGGACCTAAATCAAGAGGAGTGCAGAAACATATCATCCTGCTCTTCATGCATATCGAGGAGTTTCTGCACGTGGTGTGTCACAAAAAGTAAATGCACAAAGCAATCATGCGGCAATGATAACATAATTTACCCTGAACCTCCAGCTCCAATGGCGAGTCCGCAGTTTTGTCCAAGAATTGTGGCACCGGAAAAAACGCTGACTATCAAGAGCGGTGCGAAACACGTCATAGTTGTGAAAATTACACAAATATACTTGTACATGTCGTTTACACCGTGGAAATGCAAAATAATGTTGGAAAATATGGAATCGAAAGTTGTGATGGCGGTTCTTATTGGTGATAGTGTTTATTGTGAATCTACGAAGTTTGATTACAAATCGAATCAACCGTACGTAAGTGGTAGTGTCTCAGTTTTATGGGACTATTCTAAAACATTTGATGGTTCTTTGTCGTTTAAAGTGTGTAACTGTGATTTAGATCCTAATTGCAGTGTTTGTAAAAATTAAGGACGTTATTAAGCATTATATTATTCATTACCTCACGTCAAGTGGTGACTTACTGGTGGTAGCTAACGAACTTAAACTTTTCAAAAGAAAATTAGTAACTAATATAGTCATGAAAAGTGTAGATTTACCTATAATTGGGAAAATGTGATTATAATTTTAATAAAATAATAAGTTACCTACTTCCAATGTTAACGCATTGACGCATTGTTTACCACACAGCAGTTTTGAAAGTTTTGCTTGATAAAAAAAAAATATCAGACCGAAATCATTAGCTTCTAATCAAACGTAAAATGAAATTTACATACCAAAATTTTAATCACAGATTCTCATTTCAATAGGTATTTTTTTAGAAAGGATACAAAGAGAATTCGCAACAAAGGAGAATGAAATATTATGAACAGTGGGTGTAAATACGCGTATGATTGCAGGGTTACTTGTACTTTGTAGTGGGGAAATTAAACTCAAATGAACTTCTTCGAAGCTTGTTGAGAGTACTCGTGTATCTCTTACGAACATAGTTAAATTTGATCAAAAACTTGTTGGCAAGTTTGCTAAAGCAATATCGTTAAGGCCGTTTTCACTTCGAGAGACAACCAGATGTTGTATACTCCTTCTGTTCGTGATTATTATTATTGTGAATGAAAAGCTATTTTAGTCTCAGTGGACTGGTTTAAATCAGTAATCAGATTTAACATTAGGGTACGGCCGCATCAGCCAAAACAAATTGGAAGAGAATGAGGATTTTTCTTTGGGAAAAAGTAGGTTTCCTTCGCTTCATAATAAATTATGTAAACAGAACTAAAGTATTAGATTTATTTATCAAAAATTCAATTGCAGTCTACTTCTCGGCAAATAATTTCATATATCATCTCTCTCTTTCAAATGTTCCTATATATTCAAATCTTTAAACAAAAGTTATATTTTTCTAGCAAAACAAACCTTATTTTAAACAGGATTCGTGATCATACGTTACTATTATATTGAAATCGGGATTTGTTGGATTGAAGGGCTGACTTAAAATTCCCATTTCCTTGGGTGAAATGTGTTTAGACTTAAGCGGAGTGACAGACGCCGGAGGAAAAGTATTTGGCATCGAACGAGAAGCAACGAAGACTTAGCTGTGTTTCAATTATTTGACAAGAATTTGAACAATGTAATCTTTTCTGTCCTTATAAGTAGGTAAGTTGGTTCTAATACTCACTGTGACCATGTCCTGAAGGCCACTGACAAATGAGGATACTCACGATATTATAGGAGTATTTAAATTGTTTAAATAACTTCAGACTTATATGAGTAATCTAAACATACAACGCAACCAGAGAGGTGTGGTCAACTTTCCGTAGCGAGCATTTTACGATATCAGTGTTCTACCTATCGTAGTGCCACACCCAATTGCATTATTTTTGACAAATTCCGGTAGAGAAGGGCGTATGGCATTAGTATTATACCTCCCCTGGTGCGAAATTCTATTGAATAGTTATGGCACAGAACTTTTTAGTCTTACTTTTTTAATTGATTAAAAAATGGAAAATAATGATTTAAATTTAGTAGTTCGGTTTTAGGGTACTCTGATTTTGATAAAATTAGCCATATGCACTCAGTATCATGGGCACGTAACAACCCTTTAATTTGACCACACTTTTCACATTTTCACAATGCAAAACTACTTCAAATTAGGACTTTTTCAAAAATATATTTGAAAATCTCTAAGAAAATGACTACTCCAAAATGGATCGAATTACGAACAGAACAGAATCAGATTACGAACATCATGACTATGACAATACAAAAATGCTCGTTTTTGAATTTTTCCGCAACTTCAAGATTTATTTGCGGTATCATATTAAGACATCAAAAACGACTTCATGAAAGTACTTACACCACCTTAAGATTTCTCTAAAGTGACATCGCTAAAATTAGATCTCTACAAAAATTACCACATTGTTTGTACATACATACGTTAGGTACATCAGCTGTAAGACGATGGTTAGACATGAGATCTCGTAGGTTGGGAGTGTAATTTAGTGGGAAATACACTTGGGTGCCTTACCGTCTTGGTTACAAGGTTAAACATGGCTTATTTTCGTATAACTGGCTGAAGTTTCTTTGTCTTGGGTAGAAAAACCTCTTATGGATAATATAAGTACAATTATGAGATGAATTGCCAACCAAATAATGCCCTAGTCGTTGAAATAGTTCATTATTAGTTTAGTACATACAAAGTCGTTTGACTAGGGCATTATTTGATTGGCAACTTATCAATAGCAAGCAATTTAACTAGGCAGTACAAATAATTGTACAATAGAGACTCAAGCGAGTTCTTGTAATTCTTGAGGATGATAGTAATTTATGGTGATTTTTCAACCAATTGTCGGTTGAAACAAGTTGTATTTATCACCTAACAGCATAAAGACTCGGTTTTATGAATTTTACACGAATTTCATGTATTTTGCTTGGATAGCTTATTGCATCATTGGTTCTCTCTCAATTGTACAGGTTTCTCTAATAATAGTTGTGATGTAAATCCATACTAATATTATAAATGTATATGAAAGTACCCAAGCTTGTCTGTCTGTTTTCAAGCTTAAACTGGTTTGGGTGAAATTAGGCCTGGAGATAGTTTGAGTCCTAAACTATCTCCAGTGATGATGAGGGACTCAAACTATGTCTTTATATAGGATAGTTTTATGGCGATAACCTACATCCACGCGGGCAGAGCCGTAAGCGAAAGCTAGTCAATAATTAAAGGCTTCTGTGAAGATGATGACAAACCAGTATGTTGCCATTTTGTCAACTCAATGCAATGTTGTCAAAGTCAATTGTTGAACGATGAGAATGATGCAATAAAAACCGGGCCAGAGCATGTCGGACCACGCTCAGTGTAGGCTTCCACAGCCTTGAACAATTGCATCAGCAGAAGAACGTATGTTCATGGCACTTACGCTCTTTTGTTGAGAAATGCAGTTTTTCGGCAATAACTCAATGACGGTATATTCGATAATGTTCGAAATAATGTTAGTTTTTTAAATATTTTTGAGTCAAACGGTTCAAAAGATAAGACATAATTTATGCAACTTTCGGAGTGATTATTTCCAAAACTATTCACTCAATCAAAAAAGTTTATTTTAAACTTTAAAAGTGTTTTTAAAAGACCTGTCGAATGATGTGCCACACGTTAAATGATTGCTTAAAAAACTTCTTGACAAAAAAACCGACTTCAATAATAAATACAGGACAACAAACCAGCTTCATAATGTTTAATTTGTTTTGGTTAGGTATAATATACCTAGAATAGGTATATTATTTTATGTTTTTTAGTTGCCTTGTATTTATTTTTGAAGTCGGTTTTGTTTTTTTGTCAAAGAGTTTTTTATTTCTTACCTTTTAGTGGGTTGGTTTGTAATTCACTTAAGTTACAAAAGACTTATGTCAACTGCACAAACCCTTTTACAAAATATGACTTGCCCCGATGTAGGTTGAGGAGTTAACTATTAGCTCTATTACATTGTGTAATAGTAGTTTGACGAGAATAAAATGCTACTTGATACTATATTAAAGTAACTGAATCGCAAACTCTGAAATATTGAATAGGACCGCTCGTCATTGGTGGTCTTCATCATCAGTTCCACTTCACCAATTGATGCTTTTTAAGAGTAAATACACAAATCACTATGAAATATACCTAAATCACTGTAGGTGTGCCTTTAGTATTTGAAGAGTTCCCTCAATTTCTACAGCATCCCATCATCACACCGTGATCTGTTGACAATGGACCATCTTGGAAGTATACCCTTTCAAACACAAAAATAATTTTTGCAGCCGTCTTTGCGTAATCGGTGAATAAACATACAAAAAAAACACAGTTTAATTGAGAACCTACTCCTTTTTGGAGTCGGTTGAAAAAGAACAGCTTCTGGTACATGGAGTGCCCCCCCCTAAATACTACAATACATATTTTCACCAAATTTCATCAAAATTGATTTAGTAGTCTTTGACATAATGCCCGAGGCATACGGATGGACAGCCAGATAGACAGAGATAGACAAACATACAGACAGACAGACGAACGGACATAGTGGAACTTTAAAAGTTCCTTGTTTACTATGAACCCTAAAAAAAAATACTAGAAATATGCATAATGCGTTACAAATCCTCAGTAGTTGAAACAGCTCGCCTTTGTAATGCAGTTCCTTTACGAACAAAGACCTACATTGATTACGTGCTCAATCTAAACATTGCCTGGAAAAGATGAATCTGAGTGCCAAGCTCATCCATAATGTAAAACAATCTGTATTTTTAAAATATTGTTTAAAATGTCTTTATATTTCTGTTTTTTAAATCCATGCTCAAATGCACCACTTAACTATTGGACGGTTTCTGAATTTACAAAATCTGAAAATATTAAGTGAGCCATTTCAAAGTTGGTATTTTCAGATTTAATTTATTTTCTTTACGTTTCACAATGGAGAATTAGTAGCTTTAAATATTTGGTCAACGTTACGATCCGATTTATATAAAATAACCAGTGTTTATCATACATTTATAATAGTAAAAAATGGCATAATTAATTAATAAAAAAAGTACATCCCTTAGGTTTAACAAATTCAAGTTTATATTATTCTGGAACTCTATTTTGCCCCAAGATCATAACTTTAACGTAAGTAACGAGTATAGATGACAATGTGTTTGTGTAACGAATCATGTGTGTCATGTCAAGTATCAAACTGAAGAAAATATATTTGTGAAACTGAAAATACTTCATTATTATCTCATATGTGTACACTATACTCCTGACGAAAAGTAAATTTAATATCTATTCTTTTACCCACAAAAGAAGTATCCAAAAAATCGACTTGTACAGGAAAAGCATGACCAGGAAATTCAAATTTTAAAGAAATTGGCGGAAACCTAATGTAAATTTAATATAAAACTATGGTGGGGGATGATGTTGTTTGCTGTTTTATAAATTCCATGGTGCATATTATTACAACTATCTTAAAGTAGGTACTACTTCTAATAACATTTAATAATAATATTACAAACACGAAAGCATTTTTATTTTCATACTCCCATACACATTAAACTAGTTTTATTTTGTAAAAGAAAAAGACTTTTGGTAGTACACCCAGACTGCTGCAGGTCTCCGAAAATAATGATGACGATGATAGCTGTTGCGTAGCACACTGACGTACTCTTCTGTTCTGTTCTGCTCTATGCACCATCATTGATATTCTTAACTTTAAATAGTGGATGGACTTGAGTGCAGTCACAGCACGGGAACATAGCAATTTTGTAAAATTGTGCCGCCACTGCTGGGGTCTCATTAGGGGCTGGCATGTGCACATAATAAAGCAATTGCCATAGTATCTGTTTCCACCACACGGCACACTGTAGCCTTCCTCACATGTCACACACCACTGCTTGGAAGCACCTCATTGCAGAAAATGTAGCATAATGTGAAACGCTAGTGATAGTTGCACACTAATTTTCGCTTGATTTTTTGAAGAATTAAAATAATGGACTCTTTTGAAAAGTGAAACAGGATGTTAAACTGGGCGTCATCGTTTAAATTTCAAAGATCTGTCTGATCTTCGAGTTCTCTAAATTTTCTTCCCGTAGTACTAGTACCAAGCAGTCATGTAGTAGATGCTATGGGAAAAAAATCTACCCATAGTCGTTGTCGTATAGGCATCATACCTAGATATTGAAAGGGCGTCGTCCCTCATTTTGTACTTACAAAATTTAATTTCAAATATAACTTTTCACCACAGTGATTTCTAATTTTAGTAAAAATATTTTAATGTACCTACCATAATAGCTGAATACATATGTAATATAATTCGTTTCGTGTCTAAAATAGGCAAAATCTTTGAAAATTGCAACACTAGTAAATTGATTATGGTCTGAGTAGCCGAAATTAGCGTCTCAAATTTCGTATGCTATCTGTCAAATTTGAGTAAATATTCCATACTTCCATAAGTTTTGAATATAGTTGGAAAAAAATCAATTCAGGAACGGAAAATTGTTTATTTCGTACTTAACTCGAGTTTGACACGGTCTCAACTTCAAATTCTCAATTCAGAAACCGGCCGAAAGGCATGTATGTATTCTGTAAAAGCACGCGTAAATTGGCATTTTTCTATTGACATAGTACTAGACAGTATGCTTGAGCGCCAAAATAGCAGCCTCTGTAGATTTGGCAACAAGAAAGTTTATATCCTTTCAAACGTTACAAATATAAACCCTTAAAACTATAGTTTTGGAATGAAAACGCAAAAAATTAAAAACGTGAGAAAAATTAATAATTTTCTGCGTTTTACGTTTTCTTTGCTTGCAAAACATAGTTCCACACTCCTCTAAGGGGTCCAAATAACATACCAAATAACGGTTGCGTTTTAATGTAAAGTTTGACTGACGTACTATGACTACATATATAGAAATTTCAAACAAACTATAATTTTGTCAATTCATAAAAATAAATTGATTAGAAATGCTCATTCAATGAAACAATCACCTATTCAATTAAAACAATCACAAACCTTTTCTACTTCTCCTTGAAAGTACCGTTTAGTCTGATCTAAAATTACTACACAACTTTTCTAGCATGGCAATAGTAGATGTTACCCCAGCATTGCTAATCAAGCCGAGTAAGTTGCTCTTTTCAATTAACAACCGTCACGAGCAATTTTTCTTCCTCTCGGAATACTTTTTCAATGAAAAAGGGAAAAATGCGTGTTCAAGTTTTTTGTTTAACACAATAGAGGGGTTTGTTAATGAGTTTTTATTGCCATGTTCTTTTCTCATTGATTCTGTGACCCGAAAGTAAGCGTAAATATTATACCAAAGAAGATTACGTTCGTAAAATGTTACTTTGAGACTTAGTGATAAAATGCAAAGATATTGAAAGAACGAGAGACTACTAATAAATGACATCTAGTATGGTAACTGTTTCACCAATTGTTGCGAGGTAAGGGCTATAAACTCACGTACATATCAACCCATATGATGGCCCACTGCTGGGCACGGGTCTCCCCAGTAGAACCTACTATGTAGATCCTGGGGGTAATTGCCATAATCGCCACGCTTGGCGAGCGGGTTGGCGATCGCAGTAAGGCTTTAAATACGCAGAGGACGCTGCTGCCCGTCCTCCGGGGTGAAATCCCTTAGTCGCCTTGACGACACCCACGGGTAGAGATGGGGTGGTACTATTCTTAAGCCGGCACCACACGGCACTCAACACTCACAAACTCACGTGCTCACAGCCGGCACCACACGGCGCTGTTTACCATCGCTGCTGGTAACGCCAAAGGCATCTTTCAGTGTTTTGGATGGTGATGAGGATGGTCAACTGTGTACTATATTGACATTACGGGCCTAATATCATTACACTGTTACCGCCTGATGTGCTTGAGGCGATACACTATGGAGGCTCAAAAAACCGATATTGTTTTAGATAAAATGTTTTTGAAAATTTGTGTAAGCTATTTACAATTTTGTAAAATATATTGCAAACAAGATAAACAAGCCGTTCTCAACCAATAGTGTAACTTAACCATACTAGTTACGGATAGAACAAACAAAGGATAAGCCTCGTAATATGGTTTTGAGTTTGGCTCAACTAGGGCGAAATATACCCGCTTAAACTCGTCTAGTCGCGGATTTCATCGTGTGTTGTGAACGTGGGACGAATTCCTTACAATACTACCATTTGGCTTTGTTTGTGCCTATTATATGAACATTAGAGAGGAAAACTACTGAATGCCTAAACAAGACTTTAGTGTCTTCGGTTAACAATACGCTACGAGAGTATATAACTCATTATTATCAAGCTACAATATTATGGTATGGTAGATCATAATCAAACGTCATTGGTACCTCTTATTGGTAGTCAGTTTTTTTTTATAGATAACAAGCCATTTGGGATTGGGTCCCACATTACTAGTAATCCTGTTAACCCCTTCAGCTAAGCTTAAAGGTTTGTGTTAGGAGTGGATTCACGTCGGTAGTATAAGTAGGATTCGAACTCATAATTGCTAGTCCGATGCCAACGCCATAAAGCTACCGCCGCTTTGTCAGTATATATATACCTAGTCTGGCCATAAATACTGTTACAATTAAAAATAAGAAAGATATTACATTTGAATTTGGAATCTGTCATTTTTATACGATTGTTCATTGTATTTTCTAATTTTGGCGCCAATACATTGTACAATATTTTGCTATATTAAAATGGAGTGGGGTGATAAAGAAAACCGAATCGCTGTGATTGCATTACACAAAGTTGGTATGGAGCCGAATGTAATTTTTAAAACTCTCCATACGCTTGGTATTAGTCAAATGTTTGTGTACCGGGCTATTAATAGGTACAATGAGACCTTCTCTGTTTGTGACAGAAAAAGATCTGGCCGTCCACGTAGTGTTCGTACGAAAATGGTGGTCAAAGCAGTAAGCGAAAGAATTCGAAGAAATCCTGTCCGAAAGCAAAAGATTTTATCTCGGGAGATGAAGATAGCTCCCAGAACCATGTCACGCATTTTAAAAGATGACTTAGGACTTGCAGCCTATAAGAGACGCACTGGTCATTTTTTAACTGATAATTTAAAAAAGAATAGGGTGGTAAAATCGAAGCAACTACTGAAGCGGTACGCAAAGGGAGGTCACAGAAAAATTTTGTTTACGGATGAGAAAATCTTTACAGTTGAGCAACATTTTAACAAACAAAATGACCGTATTTATGCTCAAAGCTCTAAGGAAGCTTCCCAATTAGTCGACAGAGTGCAACGTGGGCATTATCCGACTTCAGTGATGGTTTGGTGGGGTGTTAGCTATGAAGGAGTGACTGAGCCATATTTTTGTGAAAAAGGTATCAAAACATCGGCACAAGTGTATCAAGATACCATTCTTGAGAAGGTAGTTAAACCCCTTAACAACACCATGTTCAATAACCAAGTATGGTCCTTCCAACAAGACTCAGCGCCGGATCATAAAGCTCGGTCCACGCAGTCTTGGTTGGAAGTGAACGTTTCGGACTTCATCAGAGCTGAAGACTGGCCGTCGTCTAGTCCCGATCTTAATCCGCTGGATTATGATTTATGGTCAGTTTTAGAGAGTATGGCTTGCTCTAAACGCCATGATAATTTGGAGTCCCTAAAACAATCCATACGATTGGCAGTGAAGAATTTTCCCATGGAAAGAGTGCGTGCTTCTATTGATAACTGGCCTCAACGTTTGAAGGACTGTGTTGCAGCCAATGGAGACCACTTCGAATAAGCTTTTTATATTTTGAATTGTTTTTTATTTATGTATTAAACTAACACACTGTAAAAGTAATAAATATTATTTGCAATAAAAAAAAATGTTTTTTCTTCGTAACAATATTTATGGCTAGACTAGGTATAGTATATAAATACGGTAATATTTATACCTAGATCTACATTCCCGCTGAACCACTGATTCAATTAGTAGATACCAAGTCGCAAATGAAAATCTGAAAATCCATTTCAAAGGCATTAGGCATACCAATGAAAATCAATTGTCTCTTCATTGCTCTATTATTTCGAGTAGCTTTGCGGTATAATAATCGCTAGGAAATAAAGGGTCTGTGTCAACACTGGCTCGTTCAGCTTACTTATCATAACTAGACAAAAGCTGGTTGAGAACTAGTTTCAAACTTTCCTCCAACTTGTACAAAGGCGTTTAACGCGCTTTTAGTATGAAATATTTACATTATTCGCATTTCTTTGGAAAAGGAGTTAGGTAAGTACTTAGCGAGTATAATCTTTGGCCAGTTGCAGTCGTGGCGATTGTGAAAACGGCAGGAAATTGGATTCACAACATTTTTTTACAGACTTCAAAAAGGAGGAGGTTCTTAATTCGGATGTTTTTTTTATATTTGCTCGGGCACGACATTTTTGTTTGAAAGAGGTTTGTTCCGAAATGGTCTCATATATATTTCGTAATGATCTGATGATGAGTTTCAGAGACATTTAACGAAATTCCTTATAATGCCAACAAATCAACAGTGATTGAAGTCAGTAAAATGATTTTAACTTATTACATAGCTTTTATCGCGGGCTTTGAGCGCGGCGACCGAATCAAGAAATTCTGTAACGAAAATAAAACCTAACACCCCCCACTCCGCCTACCATGTAGCTCGGGCGAGCGTTCGCTTATCGTATCCCTACTAATATATAAATGTGAATGTAAGTTTGTTTGTTACGCTTTCACGCGAAAACTACTCAACCGATCATCATGAAACTTTGTACACATATTCTTGGAGGTGTTAGAAGTAACATTTATTATAAACTTCATCTGCGTAAATTTTTCGTGTTTTTGCAACTTTTTTTTTTTATTGTAGCATGATGTTATATAGTCTGTAGCCTTTCTCGATGAATGGGCTATCCAGCACAAAAAAATATTCAAATCGAGCCAGTAGTTCCCGAGATTATCGCTTTCAAACAAACAAACAAATTCTTCAGCTTTATAATATTAGTATAGATACATCGTTACTGTTCATCTTGATACAAAATAGAAGCAACATAGTACTAACCTAAAAATGTTTTACAGTTGAGTTCCATTACAAAATTTGACCTTCAGCCAAAGTCTTCAACAATGCGTTGATGAAATAGCTGACATCCAAAATTAAATAATTTTATATTTTAGAATGGTAGTGAGTTTCAAATTGTTTACAAATTAAAATTGCTTTCTGTTGATAGATATGTGCAAGTATAAATTTTAAGCACAGGAGTCGAGGGTTTTAGAGCTGAAAACGGGCCTTTTGCGATCCCTTTGTAAATTCACTGAGCACTTACTAACGCTTAAACCTTTAGCTATGTATGTACGCTATAATAATACGTAGACACTTTCCTAATTTTACACTAGCTTTTTAGCCTGTCGTTCCGCTAAAAAAATATTTTAACCTAGCTATTTATTTTATGCATATGTAAGCTTTTACATAGGCGTCGTAGCGAGTTGTAGCAAAATATAAATGTTTTTATTGTAGAACTACGTAGAAGTCCTACGACTCCTTCTCGTAGCAGTCTTAAGATTCATCATACTAGTACTGCGACGCATTGTCAACCACTACGACTCATTGTAGAACTACATTTACTACTGTGTCGGAAGTTGAGGTAATGTAATATACATTAGAAAGGTAAATAATACAAAGAAATTAGTGGGTATCATATATTCCCATACTTGTTTGGTCTGGTTGTATCAAGGATTTAGGAGTAGGTAGGTATACTAATGGTCCAAGACCTATTGGCTAGGAAAAGAGCCAACAAGAAATCTAGCCCGTTAACATTTGCCATACAACATGTCATATATTAATTTAAATAATACAAACTCAGTAATATAACCAAATAACAATATCATTGTAGAACAGTTGATACGTATCACACAAAACAATATTCATCAAACCACGTTGCAATACCTTGTCATCAGTCAATATACTTACACAAACACAATTCAATATTATATTTATTTTTATTTATTACAATACTAGCTGTCCCGCGCAACTTCGTATGCGTAATTTTTCCCCATTTTTGAAACATTTCTCGTCGCTTCTCCGCTCCTATTAGTCGTAGCGATGTTATATAGCCTATAGCCTTCCTCGATAAATGGGCTATCCAACAAAAAAAGAATTTTCCAAATCGGATCAGTAGATCCTGAGATTAGCGCGTTTAAACAAACAAACAACTCAATGAGGTCGTACCTGTCTCGACAGCTGGCGGTCTAAGACTGTGTTTCGATCACAAACTAGCAGTCCATGTATAGGACAAGTACATTTAATATTAAAAATATGTGGGTACTACGCGAACATTCTTACATATTTTACTTTAATCTTTAAAATAATTTAATACAACGAATAATATTCAAACTGGCACACAGATAAAACACACTACCTTTTAAATAAGAAGTAAAATATCTCAACAACAATATTTGACATTTCAACCAGTACTTACTGTTTTATTTCATTTTAAATACTATGTGGTGCGTTTTTAATGTGTTATAATAATCCTAAGTAATTTACGTGTTAATTACAATAACAATTGTTCGTACTTTTACTTTTCATATGTCATAACCTATTCCGTGATACAAATATTGTTCACTTTACATAAAACACAATTGACATATAGACATGGGTACTTGCATATCTATATATTAATATAATAATAAAACTGTACATAAGTACCTACTTCTATAATAACAATTTACTCTGTCATAACGTTTTTGTTTTTCAATGTACAAATACTGTCGCGCATTCTACAGTTAACATTACAGTGGTATTAAGGAATCCTCATTAAAGTATTCATTAAGTCAACGATTTATTGACGAGCTAAACATATTCATCACACATATTCATCCCGTAGTAAACAGTTAGAATATCTGCCTCAATAAACGTTTTAATAGCTATTTATTTATGTAAATAGCCTCAAATATACCCCTTAACGTTCACATACAAAATTGCACAAGGGTGCCTTTTCTCCCAGTCCACAATGTATATACCTATAAACCTTATGACGATGAAGAGAGAAAAATAAAGTAGATACCTATTCAGTTGTCATTGTCTTACCTAATACAAAACGCGCGTGTGTTACAGATATCGAAAATACCGTAACTATAATAATAATAATAATATCTTGGGACAAGTCACACAACATTATCTGTTCCCAAACTAAGCAGAGCTTGTACTATGGAAACCAGACAACTGATAAACATACTTATATATTTCTAAATACATACAAATTATAGATAAATAACACCCAGACACAGAATAAACCATCGTGCTCATCACACAAAGTTTTATCCTGGGTGGGGATCGAACCCACGACCTCTTGCGTAGCAGTCGGATACACTCCCACCGCGCCACAGAGGCAGTTAAGACTATGATAATTTATAGTCAATTACTACAAAGTTTCTTAAAAATCCTATTGGTATTTTTGCGTGACGATGTAACAAATATCCATCCATTTATCCTTTCTAAGTTACAAAGTGCCGCGATTACCTATGGCTTTCATTTAGGGCTTGCGTTTATATCGCTCTGAGTATAAACGGCCATAAGCGGGTTTAATTAATGGTTATTTGAATATTAAACTCATTATAAAATACCTTTGGCATATTGATTGAACTAAGAATTATAATTAGAACTTTAAAGTTATAATGAGAACTACATAGAAACGTGCAAGCGTAACTCGATAAAAACTTAGGTTGAAACTTTTTATTTTGATCAACATTTTTAAAGCACAGCTTTTTCATTTATACACACTTTCTTTGCAGGTAATTAGTTAGCGAATTTCGTTTGATATACGAATAGCTTCATTGCTGCCAATTACTGGTACTTGTTTACACAATCACAATACTGACATTTTGTGATAAGTAATTAATATTATATACATATACATATCAACCCATATGATGGCCCACTGCTGGGCACGGGTCTCCCCAGTAGAACCTACTGGTATGTAGATCCTGGGGGTAATTGCCATAATCGCCACGCTTGGCGAGCGGGTTGGCGATCGCAGTAAGGCTTTAAGTTCGCAGAGGACGCTGCTGCCCGTCCTCCGGGGTGAAATCCCTTAGTCGCCTTGACGACACCCACGGGAAGAGATGGGGTGGTACTATTCTTAAGCCGGCACCACACGGCATTAATATTATAAAATTTATAAAATTTTGCAAAATCGGGGAAAATTGACGCATACGAAGTTGCGCGGGACAGCTAGTTTTGAGATATTTTTGTTAAGATATTAGTGTTTAACTAAAAATAACTTCCTATAACTTACACAATAATCTATTCGTATATCGTATATATTATCCCTATAATCTCTCTAAAATACACTTGTATAGGTAAGAACTAAGGGTCCGACGATGATGACTTAAAATTCACTCCACTCATTGTATCACAATGCGGGCGCCAGACAGACAGCAGGATTCATACTAGCACCGGTAAATGGACTAGCCAAAATTCCCAACCCGACTACAACCAACCTTAACTTTGTTGAAGCGGACTCCTGCTGATCTTCGTTCTTTGGATCCCCCATGGAATAGTTAAAAAGTGTAACAGTCGCCAGTGTTTCAATATCAATACTCTGTATAGTATTCAAACCATGATACGTTCTCATCACACACGCTCAATTTGCCATTAAATCAATCGGAGACAGTCCAATTAGTATTCCATAACCGACTATTGCTCCGGCGAAATTAGCAATTGCGTATGAAATTCCCAATGGAAAGGCATTCCGTCCCATGATCGCAGACGCTAAAGTCACTATAGGGTTTATGTTGATGTAGACATGTGGCCAAAAGATTGGACAATGATACTTTTTTGTCTAGATTAGCTATCTAGACAAAAAGTATAACAAAGTATGTGCCTACACAAATCTCCGCTGTATCATTCCATGTGAAATGGCACCGCAATGATTTATGTAGACACAATCAAATCTATTTACAATCGTGGTGATGATGCTGTTAGAGCTGGCACGAAACCTACGGACCAGGGATGCACGCCTTTTGCGCATTGTGGTGTAAAAACAGTCAACGCGCGCCTCAGCGAACATCCCTGATGCACTGAAGCGCATTGTCATGCAGCCCAGAAGTAGAAGCAGAGTCGTGGAAATGAATTCAGCAAGAATTTTTGCCAGTGCGTCTTGAACCTTAATAATATTAAACGCTTCGCTTGTTAGTTTTCTCCAGGGCTCTTATTTTCTACGGCTTCTGGTATTTAATGTGATGTCATCTTTATTGGTTGTCTCTTCTGATTTCCTTCAGTATTTTAATTGCACGGTTCTGAGATTAATATTGTATGAGCTTCTTTAACAATATTTCTAATAGTTGTGGTTATTACACCGCTGCTAAGTATACAGTTTCGCAGTTTATAAAAATAACGCACAGAATACTAGTAAGTAATAATAACGCATAATTACGTTAAAAATTATCTACATATTGATTTTTGTTGGACAATGATAACTGAAAGTTTTTAAACACCGATTGGATGGATGCATCTCAAATAAAAAATACATAAATGGACAGTTATTCTAGAATAACAACGTTAACTGAACTTTTTGGGTACGAAACTCGATATTGCATAAATATTAGCCCGGTGTGATGGGAACATTTTCGGGCTAAATTTTATCTTAGTTTAATATGTAAGATTTAAAGTTAGATTTATACTTGATGTTAAATTAAAATTGGCTCAAGCTGTGGTACCTATAGCTCTATTTAGATACCATTGGTTTCTGTGTACGTCTGTAATATAATACTTACGAACAGGCTCGAATCCCAGATATTTGTTCTGGGAGTGGGGGGGGGGGGGCAACGTTTGACTCAACCGGTCAAGTGTGAGAGTCGCTTGTATGACGGGATGTTTTGGGGACAATTGCCTGCCTAAACCTCCGATCCAGTTTCAAAATTCACCAAAAAAAAGGTAATTCAGTCGATTCTGGGGGAGGAGGCATTTGCCCCTGTTGCCCCCCCCCCATGTTTTCGCGCCTACTTACGATATAGTAGATTACATTCTTGTTCAGTCGTTATTCTTTGTTTACAGTTTAATGAGCCTATTGCTCCTCGCTTTACACCGCCAGAATAATGTTTAACTGTACCCAAAGGGCTTATAAATGCTCTGTGAGCCTAATAAAATAATACAGTAAGGCGATGTTGGGTTAACCACGTTTCTACTACGAATATATTTGTGGCCACAGCAACACACAACCATATATTTGATGAAAAGACGGAGAGAATGATGGCGCCAAATTAACTTATGTTTATTTTCACATATCCGTGAAATGAGTTACAATGTAAAATCCGACTCCCAATCCCAACATGACAGAGTCTTTGTGAGGCGTGATACAGAATCATGTTCTGGGGGGGTGAGTCGCTCGTAAGACGGGGGGGAATTCAATTGTGTGACGGGTTTGCGGTGCATTTGATCGACGCCGAAACGCAAGTGTGAGTCGGGGGTAATTCATTAGTCTGGAGGGGCATTGCCTATCAATGCGAATCAATGCATGGCGAAAGCTTGACAGTTTATGAGTCTGGATGGGATACTTGATACACCTCAGTGATGAATTTGAATTAGAGAAATCCAAACTGGGATCAACCATATAAGAAGAAGAAGATGGAGAGAATCACTTACAAAGTGTACGAAACCAGCAACAGCATGATAAAATTAAATAGTGACGAAATAAACTTAATACAATAAACCTCCACGCCCCTACAATAATTTCAGAGTAACGAAGTCAAGAAAACTTAATCGTTTAAATTGCTATGATGTATTTCAAAGGAGTTTTAGTTTTGAAATCTGCATAAACCTTTTTGGTTGATGATAATTGAATTTATTATACTCAGCTCAGTGTCACTGTGGACAACTTTACTTATCCAGTAAAGGTGCCTAACCGTTTGTCGTGACGACAGTTTATCGTGTCGTCTTAAGCAGGAATGTTACGGAGCTTCGACTTCGACTCCGTAAGGTCGGAACCACTGATTGATTTTACACCTCCGACTCTGACTTCGGCTTCGATACTTTGAAATCGGACGTTTTCTAAGCTAGTTTATATACCTATAATAAAAGTAAAAAGGAAAAATTGACACGGTTTCTCTATGATCACTGGTTCGAGTCCTGCCGGAGCGATTTTTTCTTTACACATTTAATATGACTAACTGAATAATATTTTTTTTTATCTTTTTATCTTAAAACTTATCTCAACATTTTGTCTTCGCCCACCACCGATTCCTTGACTCCAATCCCGACACCGACAAACAAATTTAAAAACTCCGACTCTGACTTCGGTTTCGATAAAACAAACTCCGTAACATCCGTCACAACGTAGCTGACTAAAGCGACGTGGCGCGTAAATATAGGTGTTCACATTATAGGAAGACACGATTAACAATCGTTCACGATATTTTTGGAGTGATAACAGATTGTCAGACTGGCTAGCACGGCAGTCGTTATAATGGGAACATATGTAACATAACTCTAATATGGTGTATAATATAATGGTAACAGCATATACCTACAGTTTACAAACAAAGAAACACTGTAAACATCGGCAATTTGAAAAGAGTGGTCGCGAGTTTTTATTGCCTTGTTCTTTCTCTGGCTTTACCTATTGTTTGCGAACAGGCATTACATGTAGGTACACGTAGAATCGACTTTTCACAAGAGTGTCATATTTTGCTTCCTATGTGAATAAAAAATATTTATTATTATTATCGTCTAGTGACGACAATCGTCCAACGATAAATTAATGTACTTATAGTGGGAACGCGTCGTCAAACATTTACAGGTATTACTTATAAGGCTCAGGTTCCCTAGAGAGAACGTTGTTAAGCACCTTCCAACCGGAACTTGAAGGAGCTTGTGAATCTTGAGATTCCGATCTGCATATCCCTTGAGGTCGTACCTGTTTGTAGCTGTAGCAAGTAGTTACCTTACTATGAGAACCGTCAGTTTACTTACCCAAACAATAAGATTAAAATAAATATAAACTGAGTGTATTTATTCTCAAGTGTATTTAGTATTTCTCCATCTCTCTGGCGTGTCTGAGCGTGTGTGTCTCTCTTTATGTAGCCATGTATCATTCACTGTATTGGGCTCTGCGAGCTTTAGGTAGTCGTATTCCTTCTCCACCATTATGAAATTATAAGCTAAAATAGTTAAAAAAAAATACTTTTTAAATAAATACTCATGGAAATAATAAAAATATAATTTAATGTTTTTTGGCAAGACTTCGAGGGCAACTTTTGATTTGGCAGATCTCAGGTGTGTACCTAAGTCTAAGTAATTTAACAGGAATCGGATTCTTATTTATATGACAACTGTGTGCTGATCCTAAGACTTTAAATACTCATTTAATAATAAAATACCATAAACAAACCTGAGTTCATAACTATGTTGATACCAATCTATCTACCTAGGCTGTACCTACTTATTTATCTTAAACAGGAGTCCTTTTAAATAGCATTAAATAAACCTTATTACCGACTTAATTGAACTTGATTAGGCGTGTACTACAGAGCGGTGTACAGAATACTTAACGACCAACATCTATCATTCCTTGCCAAAGACACTTTTATAATACCAGTATGAATTTCATCCTCATTCTCCAACACTATTTTTGTACCGTGTGTGATACAAAATAAGGAGATTGATGTCTTTATGTTATAAATACATGTATATACTTACGTTTATTTAAAACTAATTTTAGTGGGGAACTAAAAATAACTATCGCAAACTTTGCTTACTAGATAGGTAATAGTTTGGAAATTAGATTCACTTGGCACTTAAATTGTACTTATGTTAGCTAAGAAACGGGTTATAAGTAGTTCTCCGAATCTGTGCAAATCCTCACGAAACAAGTTCTAGTTCTATGTAAAATGGCATAATCTCACTACCTCGGTGTCCCATTGCATCAGTAATCAATATTTTATTTTATAGAATATTGGTCGATACTTGTACCAAAAGTCTAGAGTATTTTTGAGTATAAATTTTAATATATTTCTTTAATCAGGTATTTCGTTTTATACTTAATCAAAGTTTTATCAGAAATATTTTCTAATTACCATTGGCATCACGGTTTTTGTCATAAATAAGTCAAATTTGCATCAAACGGGAATATTCTTACCTCGCCCCTGCTACACTCCTTATTGGACCCGAAGACACCAACGGTGGATTAGTTTATCGATATTAGTGCAAATCATTTAAAAATATAGTCGTCATAAAGCACTCGATACTCGATTGTCTCATTACGATTTATAATTTTAGTGGGTAAGTTGACGTTAAAAAAATACATAGTTTATTTTAATTGATTGAATTTGCTTAAAGGCAACTGCCTACATGTTAAATATTTTATTTTCTAAAATCGTAAACGTTCCTATAACGGCCGGTCTCAATAATCTATCTATCGATGTATTTGGCTACTAAAGCTATACATTGACATAAGCCCCATACAAAATTCATCGATAGATTATTTGTTGAGAGCGGCCGTTATTCACTACCTACGTTCTCATTGCCGTCTGTACGTTTGTTTTATGTCAGGTTTAAGCGAAGGTAATGAGCATTATTCGTTTTCTTATAATAAATTAATATTTCCACTCTTACATGTATGCTGAAAAAATAACTAAAAACTCTAAGGAGTATGAAATGTTAACACAGGGAAATCTCCAAATGTTAAAAATTATTTTGACTAATTACTTTTACTTAACAGTGTTTTGTAAATGTGTTTTTATTACGAACAGCATCTGCACTTGCCTTTACAAAATTTAGATTTACATATATTTCTCAAATCTAGATATACAAGGAGGGAGGTTCACCCGATCAATGCGGATTGGGAGAACCACCCTTAAATCTGACGTAGAAGAATATAATGATTAGTTTTCCCCACTTATTATTGTGGTAGAAATTCGTTTTCGTAGTCCGTTTTCAGGTAATGCGATAACACTGTCATAACCAGACAAAATGAAATTGAACAAACAAAGAGTATAATATATGAAACTACAAATACTCCAACACAATTGCTTGTTTTTCCATTATAAACGTCGAAAACACGGACGTGAAAGTCAACTTCGTTATCGATGAATTTGCGTGCCGTCGAAGCAAACAAGACCGGGGACTGTTAGCTTTTTATTTTCTTCAGTAATTGGATCCTACGACACCGCAGGGGTTTCTAGCTGTGTTTGTATAATCTAGGTGCTATCGGCTCTATCAAGTAGGTAAAGGTAAACTTATTTGAGTTGAATATACTTAAGAATACAAAACAAGTAAGGCGAATATTAGCTACAGTTACCTAAAATTAACTACTAATAAGCTGTCAAAACTAGCTGTTTAGCGCTGTTATTGAGGTAGTCATGTTAACTTTTTAATACCAAGATTCAATGTGTAAAAAGCAAGATTCATATGTAGAATAACTAGTAATATTTTATCGCTCTATAATATCTGACACCGACGGACATCTGAACATCCGCTCCCAAATAATGAGGTGATTTTTAACTTTGATAAGCCTTTCTAAAATTGAACTTAAGATTAGATTGACATGTTTTTCTTAACTACAGTAATAACTGAAAGTAAATAAAATGTTACATAGTTATGTACGAGTATTTGTTATGTTGATATAACTTACTTAAGTTATATAAAAAATATCTGCAAAACAGTAATTGAAGAGAGATATTTAATTTTTAAACAATATTTGTATAACAGTAACATTAAATCCTTTTTATTGTAGCCCCTAAAACAGTTGGTACTGCAATCCAAATAAATAATAAAAAATCATTCTAATGTCATGACCGTTTATCTACATACGTATTTGGGGTAGATTATGTATCTACATAAAATATAACTGAAGGATAAGATAAAAACGATATGATAAGATAAAATTATCTACCATAATACATAATGTAATGCCCCCTACCTATCTGAGTAAATTCGAAATGCGATAGGTAGGCAGTATAGTAGCATTGATAAACTATATTATTATGTTTCAAGTTATATAAATCTTTTATTTACCACTTCAACTAAAGGTTGTGATAGATGTGATGACATCTTACTAACTGAGAAAGTTACTAATAGATCCCAATTACTTAACCCTTAGTTAATGCCCATCACTCTGTTCATCACAGAATTTGAATTCTGAGGTACCTTATTGGTTCAATTCTCTTTACTACGTCTCTGTTCACTCTTTATTTTAGTTAGAGCAGGCTACGCGAAAGTTTAAGAGTATTTTTGTCTTATTTAGAAACAGCATCTTTGTTAGAAGCAGCATATATGTTGGAAATGTTCCAAATTCTGCGAATAAAGACAACTTGTAAAACTAAATAACTTTTCACGCAAGCATTTGAACTGTGTATGCCACTGCAAACAAGGAAATCAAAGCTTAAGGCCAGTTTGGTGAGCAAACTCACCTGAGAGATAATTGTTTTGACCCTCGCCCTGAAGTTCCGTAGCACGTCGAGTTTCTAATTGCCTGGAAGTTCCAACTCGAATGTTTGCTCAACACGGCTGAGTACAGAAAGACTTAAACATCTTTGTACGTTTCAAATAAGTACCTACTCGTAAGAGTTACAATGCAGCACACTTCACTGAGTAGAACAACTTTTTGTTCTTGAACAAACTTTGCCGGCGTTTATCTACCGTAGGAGTTAGCACGCGAAGTATTAGAGTTTAGAAGCATATTGATTGAAATATAATACAATAAGTGGCGATCCCTGACATTACAACTTAAAGAAACGAAAATAACCTAAAATAATTTAATGAAGTACAATCGCTAGGTGCCGGCCGTTACTTAGGATTTTAATTTTCTAGGTACTCTGTGAATATGGAAAATAAATTTTAATATTTTAGCACATATACATTATTCTGCATTATTTTATTTAGCAATTTAAATTATATAGCAATCAATAACCACATTGTATGGTTTCATGTAAAGCTGTGCATGTAGGGCAGTCACGATAACTATTGAATATATTGCGACAGGGTTTTCAGCTTTCGCAAACTTATGCCTCGTGGAAGCTTTGAAATTATAAAACTTGACGCCCCGTATGTGTCCTGAATATCGAATATTCTTTGTGAAAACACGACGAATGAGATTGATATCTTTTCAAAATTTTATTCGAGTAGAGAACGAACAACTAAAATTATTTTACTAGTAAATTATAAATGACTTTGTAGATATAACTAAACTAAATTGTATAAGTCATTTTTTTATCGTTATTTGTTGCAAATAATTTGTTCATATATAATGGGTGTGAACCACTTATTTCATGCTCGGTTTAACAAATTATTGTAATCGTGACACTACTTTATTAAATATTTTTAAACAGTAGGTACACGTAGTGTCACTTGTTGCCGGATTTGGTTGTTTCCAAAGTTTCAACTTACGAAAAGAACGGAAGACGCAACTGTCGCGAGATGTTTCTTGATTACCACACTTGGCAGCTACAATACTTCGACTACCTCCGTGGCGCAGTGGGAGTGTATCCGACTGCTACGCAAGAGGTCGTGGGTTCGATTCCCACCCAGGATAGAACTTTGTGTGATGAGCACGATGGTTTATTCTGTGTCTGGGTGTTATTTATCTATAATATGTATGTATTTAGAAATATATAAGTATGTTTATCAGTTGTATGGTTTCCATAGTACAAGCTCTGCTTAGTGTGGGATCAGATAGCGTTGTGTGAGTTGTCCCAAGATATTATATTATAATATATTATATTATATAATACTACTCGTATAGATATCTAACGTTAATGTAACGTCATGGCTGCCAGATACCCACGAGAATTGATGCTGACCCTATTTTCAACTGGGACTACACTAATGGTGTTAACGGCTGATATAAATCAAATCGATGAAATCAAGGAAGTGCTTCATGTTAGTTTGATGACCGACAACAAATTAAAGCTAGGTCTTTGGTATGGATGGTGATGATCACCAACTGATGCCATCCGATGGATAACTATCACGTCACAGTCGGCTGCGTCTCCAGCGGAGCGGAAAGTCAATTGACCAATCACGGTGCTCAAAATCTCTTCCCCGGATCAGTCGAAACAGTGTCAAATAAAACAAATGAACACGCGGCCCTGAGCCGGACAGAGCGGAGTCGAGCAGAGCAGAGTGGAGGGGTACGGAGCGGTATGAAGTTGAGCGGACTTTCAATTAAAACAAATGAACACGCGGCCCCGAGCCGGACAGTGCAGAGTCGAGCGGGGCAGAACGGTGTGAAGTTGAGCGTACTTAAAAATCAAACAAATGAACACGCGGCCCTGAGCCAGACAGAGTGGAGTCGAGCAGAGAAGAGTGGAGGGGTACGGAGCGGTATGAAGTTGAGCGGACTTTCAATTAAAACAATATGAACACACGGCCCCGAGCCGGACAAGTCGAGTGGAACGGAGTGGGGCGGTGTGGGTGGTCAATGACAGACGTTGACTGCAATTTTGGCAATTGACCCCAGACTCATGACTATCGCCTTAATTTTGTAAAATATCTTCAAAATTACGACAACAGATTGAATTTGACCAATTCAAACACGGCTCAATGCAACTTCGGTCTCAGCTCAGCCCCGCCCCGCTGTAACTATAGATGTAAACATCTAGTATGAAAATTGTCAGCATTATTATATAAATGAATTTGCATCTCTATGTCCTATATTGGGCATCGACTAATTAATAACCTACCCTCAGATCTAAGTAAAAGTATAAAAAATAAAAAGAAGAAGTTAAAAAAGTTTTTACTAGATTCTATAGCACAGAAAGGTTTAATTATAATTTATGATATGAAATTTAGAGTATAAATTATAAAATGAATGTTCTGAATTTTATTGTTTATTGTGCCATATATGAACCATAGATATCATGTGATGATAATGAAAAGGAGAAAAAAATAACACCTTTTTATTCTTCTCAGGTGTGGTAGGTTGTCTTAAATAATATAAACATAGATTAGCTTAAAGATGGACTCATTTTTGCACTGGCTTGCTGGTTTTTAGTTGCTATTATTAAGTTAAAATGTTTCACATTACCTATATTTAATCGATAAATAAAAAAAATGTAGGCATTTTTGTAGGAGATAGTTATTAATATTGTGTACTTATATGATTTACGGTTTTGATTTAAAATACATATTGTAATTAAGTATCTGTCTTTGATCTTTGGGCTAATTACACTGAGCCAATTAATCGATGCGTCCAGTTTATGATTAGACATTAGGTAGAATTCAAATGCTATCTGATCTACCAAGCTTATCATATTTTTAAAAGACAGCTATTTAAGTCTAAATATAAATGACGGATAAAATAAATTGATAAAATAAATGAGATTTCGTTTCCGTCAAGAGTAGAATTTGCGAACTCATTAACATAATAAAATGATGGTTGTTTCGTCGTAAAAGCGTAACAAACAGACAGTATAAACTTTTAATATCAGTACGTATATCAAGTTGTAACTCTAACTTGTATACCAGTGAATCCATTAAGGTCACTTTTATCTCAGTTTTTAACGAGAGAAGTTGTTATTGGTTATATAAAACACATCAAACATGTATGGTACAAACGTCCCAAATGCGTGTAAAATGCCGTTAAATGTTGTTGATATTCTAAGCCTTTATAACAATAGCTTGAGCTCTCTGGAGTTGTTTAAAATCCACAGATTATTTAACCATATCTACTAACATTTGTGTTTCGGCTCCAATCGGAGCTATACACGCGGCTTTTACAACGAAAAAGGGGCATATAAAGGGATTTTCAGTGTTGGTAACTACAATATAATATGTACAAAATACTTAAGAGTTTATGTGCCACACTGCCTCTTTTTCTTTTAATAAAAAATATAAGATTGCTTGTAGATCTCGGTCCTTTAAATGCTTGCTAGATTCGTAAATTTTACGAATGTTTGCATGCATATTATAACATCTCGCATATGACTATGGAATGTTATTTGCAGAGTCATAACTGTCATAAGCGAACATTTTTGAGAATTCCTTTGTGATTTTTAAGATGATGGATGAATTTATGGAAGACTTGAGGGTTGTTCTTCCACACAAAAACCACAAATGTGTCAGAAACTTTGCTTTTTCGTTAATGCCATCCTACACTTGTAGGTTAGCGTATTCGTGCGAATATGGAAGTCAGACATAAGATCAAATGGTTACAAGTTCAAAAGGGATTAAATTTGTAGACTGTAACTTACTTGTCCCCTTCTAGTTCCAAGTACCTAAGTATCATTAACGGCCGGTCTCAATAATCTATCTATCGACGGATTTAGCTACTAGACTATACAACTAGAGTATATTTGACATAAGCTTCAAAGAAAATTAGTCAAAATTCTACCTCTAGTAGCCAAATCCATCGATAGATAGATTATTGAGACCGCCGCCAAAGATAGTTCGAACCACAGTTTGTTGATCTAAACTCTTTTTTTCTCTGACTTATTGCTAGGTCAGGAGCTGTCGTTAAATATAACATACTTACAGACGCCTCGTGGATTCACCCGCGTATATCCCGTTTCCGTGGGAATACAGGGATAAAAAATAGCCTATCCCAGAATTAGCGTAACTTCACAACGATGAAAGAATTTTTAAATCCGTCCAGTAGTTTCGGAGCCTATTCAATACAAACAAACAATCAAACAAACAATCAAATCTTTCTTCTTTATAATATTATTATAGTATAGATAGACAAATGAAGTGGTGGTATCCTAATGGCTAAGGCATCGGTCTCACAATCGTGAGGTCACTGGTTCGAATTTGCCATTGAGCTCAGTTGTAGGGGTTAACATGATTACTAGTAACGCGAGACCACAATCCCACATTGCTATCTTTCAAACAAAAAAAATGTTTAAATGTTTTGATTCCTTGTAACCACCAATGAAATCGGAATTTGATTTAGCCATGTGTGCTAGCTGGATGAACGTAGGTAATCGTACCGAGTCAGTCGATGCAGAAACAAAGCCTCCAAATACCGGCTATGTGCTGCAGAGTTCGCATTGCCAGACATTGGAATTTCATCGATTAGCCGTGGTTTCTCGAAGAATCCTTCTAACAAGTTTGAAAATACTTCTAATCATACATCTAATGTCACGCGAATCTTGTTCGGAAGTAGAATAAAATGAAGACATTAATTAATAATAATAATATCTTGGGACAACTCACACAACGCTATCTGATGCCTAACTAAGCAGAGCTTGTACTATGAGCTTGTACAGAAATAATATTTTATATTTAATCATTCGTTACAAGTATTTTGGCCAATATTTAAGCACATATTATAGTTTTTACCTTTGTTGTAAGTAGATGCTCCAACTATAATGTACCCACTAAGGCTGATTTTGCTTTATCTCATGTTTCAACTTTTTGATAATACAATTTGCATCAGTTCCTTAACATGGTGTATAGTACACACATCAAAAGTGTCTAGGGATCAAGCATTTTTATGCGGATTTCTTGAGATTGAGATGTGGCTTTGTAATAAATTTATGATTTTATAAATTTATATGGATCCTTTTTGGTGCATTTCATAATTTGAATCAGGAACTGTGAATCAAATTCGAGTAAAAGATGAAAATCAGCTGTCAATATTTTCCCTATAAAAACATACAACGCATTGAAGACATTATTAGTGCTACTGTTTCCCTACTACTGATTAAAACCAACGTTATTATGGAGCGGCGACGTCATTTAAGCAGGGAAGAAATGCTCAGAGCCGTGGGAATGATAGAAGCTGGTTCCCGGCAACGTACTGTGGCTTTAGCTCTGAATACAAGTCAGAGTGTTATCAGTCGACTTTGGACACGTTACCGAAGCACTGGTACCGTGGCTGAGCGCCATGGAGGACGGTATCGCTGCACCACACGGAGACAAGACCGATACATTCAAATCTTAACTCGAAGAGGTCCAACAATAACCGCCATGATGTTAGCCGTGAGGCTTCATCACTCTTCAGGGAACTTAATTAGCGACCAAACAGTCAGAAACCGCTTGCATGAAGTGAACCTTCATTCCCGAAGACCGCTACGGGTACCACCTATAGCAATGCACAATCGTAGGATTCGATATCAATGGGCTCTTGAACACAGAAATTGGGCAGAAGAACAATGGCGTTTCGTGTGCTTTTCTGATGAGTCTCGTTTTGGTATGAGACCGGATACAAGACGTATACGACACTGGAGAACCCCTGGACGCCAACAGCGATTAAAATCCTGCCAGGAAGTCCATCCTTATAGTGGTGGAACCATCATGGTATGGGCGGGTATTTGGATCGGCGGAAGAACTGAGTTGATTTGGATCAGAGGCAACCTCAACGCTCAAATTTATGCTGAGACGATTGTATCAGACGTCATCGTTCCTCTACAAGTGCAAATCGGTCCCTTATTTCAGTTAATGCATGATAATGCACGACCGCACACCGCAAGAGTTGTAAGACAGACTCTCGCCGCAGCTAACATCAATGTCCTGCCCTGGCCTGCTCAGTCGCCAGACTTGAACCCGATTGAGCATGCATGGGATATGCTACAGAGAAGAGCTCTGCCGAATATGGAGGGTATCCAGTCGCAAGAAGACCTTTTTTTGTTGTTGCAACGAACATGGGCGGCCATTCCACAGCGTGATTTGGATGAACTCATTTTGAGTATGCCAAACCGATGTTCTTGTGTTGTTAGTGTTCGCGGTAGAAACACGGATTATTAATTGTTTAAGTTACCCAATAAAATTTTAAAGAAAACTGTTATTTCAGTCTTTTTTTCGAACTTTAATGTTAGTGGTTCAAATGTCAAAAATCCCTTTATTAGGAAAATGGCAAATTTCTTTATTAATGCAAAGGTGACTTGGTTTATCGTTACTGTGACAAACGAAAACACTTTATTTGATGAATCCTTAAAGAAATAAAAAAAAAAATCAATCAGGAGAAAAGTTATTGCAAAAATATATGTTGATCCCTAGACACTTTTGATGTGTGTATATTAGTCGCAGCACCTTACCCCCACATCAAGATTATAAACATTCAAACATTGGTAAATTGGCAATTTGAAAAGAGTGGCCGCGAGTTTTTATTGCCAGGTTATTTTCTCCGGCTTTACCTATTGTTTGCGAACTTGGCATTACATGTACATGTAGAATCCCAACATATCACAAGAGCTGTTTTGCATCCTAAGTGAATAAAGAATTTTGAATTTTATGGCAACCAGACAACTGATCAACATACTTTTATATTTCTAAATGCATACATATTATAGATAAATAACACCCAGACACAGAATAAACCATCGTGCTCATCACACAAAGTTTTATCCTGGGTGCGGATCGAAACTCCCACCGCGTCATCATAACATTATTGCAGTTAAGGACTGAAATACAAGCGGCTGTGAAAGACATTCCTTGTACTCATACATAACTTATGATATAATGTAGCGTCTTACCTTTTAAGGGAAGTATTTGGTTTGTTTATTATGCGTAGGTATCACTTATTTTCCTTAAATCTGCTAGCTAAAGATAATACAAAAGTAAGTAAGCTTTCTCAATAATCCGAAATGAATCAATTCAGTAGACATGTTGTCATCTTTAAATATTATGAATTATACTGAATTAAATTGTTTATATTAGTAATCAATTAATTTTATCTTAATCTTTTAATGTTTACCTTATTTCGGTCGTCTGATTCATGACTTGGGTATTTATTGTTGCTTACCTTCATTTTGAACGCACATAAAAAACTCGCAACGGAAAACAAAATCAGATTGTAAACACCATATAATTAATATTAGAGTTAGTATAGAGATTTTTAACATAATGGCATATATGAAAGTTTGTATCTAATTAACAACGAATCAAAATTGCTTAGTTCACTGGCCTGTTGGTCTAGTGGTAAGTGACCCTGACTGCTAAGCCGGAGGTCGTGGGTTCGATCCCCACCCAGGATAAAACTTTGTGTGATAAGCACGATGGTTTATTCTGTGTCTGGGTGTTATTTAACAATAATATGTATTTACAAATACCTAGATATTTTTATCAGTTCTCTGGTTTCCATAGTATAAGCTCTGCTTAGTTTGGGACCAGAAAGCGTTGTGAGTTGTCCCAATATATTAATATGAGTGACCCAGTTCAAACAATAGAAGACGATCGATAAAAATCGACAGGTAAATTCATTATGTCCGTAGTGTCAAACACCTTTTATAATCTCTTCATTAATATTATCATTTTAAAGATCACCCACAATCTAATCATAATAAAATTAATTTGTTGTCTAGACATTCTACCGAGAGTAGAGAAGGTTACCTCCACTCAACAGCGTTCGAGCAACACACGCATAGACACCGCCATCGGCCGTCTAAAGGCATTTCCGTGCATCGCGGCCGATCGCGAGTCGCGCGCGACTTACGACAAGCGACTGACGCGCGCGGCCGAAGCGACAATAGTCAAATTTACCTTCTTATTCTAATATTATTGTAGCAGTTTTTCATTACTCTCCCTCCGTCTTACGAATTTTCGATCAGGTCACTCGTCCTGACGCGAGTGTAACATTTTTTTTACCCATCCCAAAAAGTGCGCAACGCCGCTAAAGAAGTTATCACTTCAAAAAGACTAGAAATGCTTTCGAAGGAGTCTGTAATTCCGTGACCGTTAACGATGTGTAAGTATGCGTTGCACGAGCTAGGTACGTATGAGGTATGTTTTTGTACTCACGATATTTTGTGGTAATAGCCTGTCCTAACTTCATGTGGTATAATATCGGCGAGCGAGGGCAATTAATCAGTCCGACACTTTCCCGACCAAGGATTATAGTAAATGGGCCAGATTAGTCAGCCCCACGTTTTTGCTCCTCTTACGACTAGATTTTTAACACGCGACTTATCGAGGATCTCCCTTGGGCCGTAAGAGGACAAGTTAATCTCAACGAAATCGGCTTTTTAATGTCATTGCTGCTCAAAACGGGGATTTCGTCTATTTAGTAGAGGTAGACTTTTCCCTTTTAAAAATAACTAGACGTCGTCGTTTAATGGTCGACCTCAATTCATTTTTTTTTAAATGAGGACATTGACATTTTAGAAGTTCTTTTGTTTGCGAAACTACAGCTACTATTATGTACTATTTGTAATGTATTAGATAACATTACAAATAGTACAATAATTAACAATTAAATGTTTTATTTTGTAACACATTTTAGTATTCTACTTCTTCTTTATGTTAAACTAGCTGACCCGCGCAACTTCGTCTGCATAAATTTTCCCCGTTTTTGCTACATTTTTCATTGCTGCTTCGCTCGTATTAGTTGTAGCGTGATATTATACCTACATATTATAGCCTTCTTCGATACATGGGCTATCTAACAGTAAAATATTTTTCCAATTCGGACCAGTAGTTCCTTAGGTTATTGCATTCAAACAAACAAACTTTTAGCTTTATAATCATAATTATGTATTTTTTTTTTTTTTTTTTTTAAGGACAACTCCCGCAGTAGGGTACAAGCCCTGTGTCGCGGGGAACTTTACAAACATACAAGTCACGGACACAAAGTACACCCAGGCTCGGAACAACAATTTGTGGTTCACACAAAGTGGTGTCCCGTGTGGGAATCGAACCCACGACCTCTTGCGTAGCAGTCGGACACACTCCCACCGCGCCACAGAGGAAGTCTAAATTTAACTGTGCCAATGTTTTTTTTTTCAAAGATAACTAGAAATGTGGGATTTTGGTCCCACATTACTAGCAATCCTGTTAACAATTAATAGCAATTCTCATAGGAGTATTATGCAATTTGGCACAGTATAATTTTATTACATTGTAATAGGTTCTTATTAATATTAACATGTCATACTAGGGTTTTATATTTACTAATAGCTACACCCGCGACTTAGCCCGTGTGAAGTTGCAGTGCTGCTTTCTCCCTATAGACGTTAACGTGACGGTAAAAAGTAGCCTAAGTCACTCCTTACATCCTCAGCAATCTGACAGCGAAAGTCCCATCAAAATCCGATCAGCCGTTTCGGAATTCACTCGGAACAAACAAACAGACAGACAGACAACACAAAACTGTGTTTTGATTATCAGTACTATGGGGAGCTGGTTCCTAGTTGTCTCAAAATTTAAATAAACATTTTTAATTGAGAGAAATGAAATAAAACTACCATTTTTTAATTATTAATCTTATATTTGGTGTTTCAGCCTTCATTAATTGCTCTTACATCTTAAAAAAATAACTAATTTGTAATAATAATTTTAGAATTAAAAAAGAAAGTCGAGTGTGACAAATTACCCCCGACATGGGGTAGGTTGTCTCAGATGAATGTCCTCGTTGTCACAGATCACTATTGACATCACTGTCATCGTCGGAGGCACAATTTGGGCAGCAATAAAATAAATGTTTGTTCCCACCACATTTTTCATGCACCCACATTTTGCATTTTGTGCACTGAACCCATTCTTCGTTGGGCTTGCTGCTTGACCAGGTTTCAAAACATATCAAACATGACGTATCATCCGAATCGTCATCTTCCTCGCTACTCATTTGCTTTTGTTTCTTATTTGTTTTCTTCGTAGGTACCTTTGGCTTGGTTTTTCTCATTTTTTGTTGCTCTGCTAACGCATTCTTAACCGGGGTTTCAGTCAAAATGGCGGTAGTCCTTTTTCTTCGATTGGAAGTCGTTTTCTTAGCTGGAGCTTTCGGGAATGGTCGTAAAATTTCAGGCGTTGGTAAATTTAATGTTGGAGGTGTGTCTACACTGGTTCCAGGAGTTGGGGAGGGTGTTCTACAAGAAGCCGGGGTATGTTCTGTATTTGGAGCAACACAGTCTTCACCTTGTATAGCCTGATCGATTTGCTGGTCAACTTCAGGTCTATCGGTTACGTAAGATGGTGCAAAGTCTGTTTCAGTGAAGATGTTACGATTATAGGGCCATATGCCACTCACTGAAAAGCCAGACATTATGTTCTGGGGAGTAATGGCTGGTGGTAAACTAATTTTGACGATAGCAGGAATATCATAAATCGTCATTGTTTTGCCAGGATGATTCTTGATCCAGTCATCACAAGCAACATTGACGTACCTCTTCAAGGGTCCATAAACACTACGGTCTAACGGTTGCAGTTTATGGGAACAATGAGGCGGGAATGACAACACCACAACTCCGTGCTCTTTGCAATAATCCAGTGTTTTAATAGATAGATGAGAATCATGATTATCTAACAATAGTAGCAGTGGGCGTTCAGAGCTGCAACGAGTGTATCGCACAAATTGTTTAATAAATATGTAAAAACAATCTTCGTTCATCCAGCCGGATGGATTGGCGCTTCCAGTCGATCCTGTTGGTCCACTGTTGATAAAATGATCTTTGAAATATTTTCGGGGAAACACGAAAAAGGGCGGTATGCTATTCCCTGCAGCTGACACTGCAACAGCTAATGTTACCAAAGTACCTCGCTCGGCAGAAGTCAGGGCGCCAATCTGCTTCATGCCTCTTCGAGCAACAATTTTTTGGGGCTTTTGGACAGTAGTAATTCCTGTTTCATCTACATTCCATATGTCTTGCCCTTCAAACTTGTACTTTTCTAAAACTTTTCCTAAGTTATCGAAAAACAAATTCCCGTTATGTGAATTGAAGCTAGTTGCTCGGGCAAGGCTAGTCGCCTCAGGTTTTCGAACGCTTAGTTCTTGATGTCGCCGCATGAAGCATTTCAACCATTCTTCACCAGCCATAGCATTATTTACCCAAGTTTCGGGAAATTTACGATCTAAAGCGACAGCATACTGATAGGCTAATTTACGAACTTCAATCGGAGTCAGCCGTATATATCTGCGATATATATCTGCGGCTCTTTGTAAATATTTGGACAAGTTTTGTTCTTCATCGTCTTTGAAAACTTGCCTTACTTTTACATACCCTACAGATAACAGAGGGGAATTGTCATTGTCTTTGTATTTCTTATAATATCTTGCGAGTGTTCTATAGTTAATATTAAAATCTTTGGCAACACTTCTTACGGAATTGCTAGGGCCCACAGCACGCACCGCTTGCATCATGACTTCTGCGCTGGTCTGGCCGCGATCAGTGAGTCTTTTGCGATTTCTAGGCATGTTGGCTACATGAAACAAAAAATATAATATTTGTTAGAATATTAAAATATTTACTGGGGTTTGTTGTCACAGTGACAATTAGACCCAGAAATATTGAGACAACATGTACCGGCGATAAAAAAAATATAAACACACAAATAATAACCTCTAAGTGTTTACAAATCAAAACACTTCGTAGTTACATTAAAATTGATTATTTTTTCAATCAAAATACATAAGAAACATCATAATACTTGTATAATCATAGCCAATAACTAAGTTCAAAGTATAGAATAATATTTACTCACCAAACAGTTTTTTATATATTTCACAACACACGGCGATGCAGAAAGCCAGTGGCCATGACACTTTCTAACGTTGGTAGCACTAGGGTGCGTTCCAATTTGTCAATATTCGCGTTCCATAAATCCTTTTAGTTTATTAAATATTGAACTTGTGACAACTAGTACTTGAGACAACGAGGACACTCTTCCCTACTTTTTTTTTATAAAAAACGACTCCCGCATAACGGTACAAGCCCTGTGTCGCGGGGGACTTTACAAACAGACAAGTCACGGACACAAAGTACACTCAGACTCGGAACAACAATTTGTGGATCACACAAAGTGGTGTCTTGTGTGGGAATCGAACCCACGACCTCTTGCGTAGCAGTCGGATACACTCCCACCGCGCCACAGAGGCAGTCAAGGTACTGATAACAAAAACACTGAATATATGTATAGTTTCATGCTTAAAGTAAAAAACTGTTATTTTGACATAACAAACAGACACTTATATTTTATAGAAGATAATTATAATACATCTAACCAATTAAACAAGATATTTACAGAATTAAAATAAAATAAAAAAGGAGGGCAGAACCGTTTAGGCGCCAAAGAATTCCTCCCCATCGATGACAACAGGTAACGTTCCCAGAAGGCTGGCAGCATTGCCACGTTGGATGGCAATGCTAATTCTTTGTGCAAAGAAAAGGCCAGCCTTCTGGTCACGGGAGGCACTGATAAGACGTCGGCAAATTTCCTTAAATAATAGGCGCGCACTTGGGCCCCACGGCCCTAGTCTCAACCCCAAACGGCTCAATTACATAATCCCCAACAGACACTTGAATTTTATGTACATGTTAATTTACATAGACTTTGCTATAGATTGTTGCTACAACATTACATTATCCATGTGTGTAACGAGACGAGAATGCACATCAACTCAAAGAGATTTCTATAAGCTGTTATTAGCAATTATTACAGCATCACATCTCATGTTTATTACGTCATAATTGATGACAATATTTCCTGCATATCTGTTAAATATGGGTTAACAAGTAATCGTTGTATTCACAATGGTACTCGTAATTATGGCTAAGACAATGGCGTTTGTACTTAATGTTGAGAGTTTGTGGACCACTACTGATTGCTAGTCACGGGAAAATGTAGTTTCTTTATTTATCCATAGGCGATATTCGCCTATGGATATATTTATACTATTTATAATGTAGGTACACCATATTGGTGTACCTACATTATAAATAGTATAAATTTTACATTTATAATATACTAGCTGACCCGCGCAACTTCGTCTGCGTAAATTTTCCCCGTTTTTGCAACATTTCTATTGCTGCTCCGCTCCTTATTTCTCCACTATTTGATGCATGTTACTATACATATAAACCTTCCTCTTCAATCACTCTATCTATTAAAAAAATCCGTTGCGTAGTTTAAAAGATTTAAGCATACATAGGAATATAAGGAAAAAGAAAGCGACTTTGTTATATACTATGTAGTGATGTTCGTAAACTTCTGCGATTTGTACACATTATAGAATTTTATAAGCTACGGGTCTTAATCGCGTAAATATTTTATTTTAAGGCTAAATGCCTTTTTTTGACCGTATTGCAACGGCCGTGGTCACGGGTAGACTGACAAATAGACTAGTGCACGTAACCTCAAGTATGCAACCAAAATACTTTTGTGTTTTGGGTGATGCATAAAAACATATTTCGTACAAAATCCCAGCGTAACAGGCGCGGATCTAATGCTGACATATTCTTGTAATTTGTGATTATTTTTTGTAATGCAATTTAGACGCTAATCATAGCATGGTAAATTTCGATAAAGCCAAAACGGAAGTACCTATATATTGACATACAATGGGAACTGTCAAGTCAAATCAGTCTCTTTTTATGAAATTTCAAAACGACATAGTCTATAAAAAATATGTATGGAATAGCAACCTATGACGTCATAAGTTCCTATCGTCAAATTATTATTTTTAGTATTCGTTCTTATGCTTTTAAATTCAAAAACATGTGTTAAATTGTAAAAGAACACTTATTTTCAGAGCATTTTAAGATCTACTATTACCTGATTAGTATAAAATAATTTACTTTTATTGTAGTCAACTGCAAACCCATTGCAATGTTGTATACCTACACCTAAAAATGCATTTCCGGCAAATCAATGTTTCTAGTATTTAAAACCTTAAAGTATTACCAATAAATGCTAAAAGACTTAGTTGTATGTTTATAATTTTAACAACACGACAATTAATTAATTAAACTAAATATATAATATACATGTTTGGGGCGTATCCCAAACAGCTTTAAAGTACGCAAATGACGCTACTGCCCTTCCTACGGTGTGAAATCCCTTAGTCGCCTTGACGACACCCACGGGAAGAGATGGTGTGGTACTATTCTTAAGCCAGTACCACATGGCTAACCTACTAAAATTAACCGATTTCCGTTTGAAAAAAGTATGATTGCTTGCCACCTCATCTGCCCTTATTAAGGAAACAAAGAGAAACCTCGAAACAATCACTTAATATTTATCCTTCAGATGTCATTTGCACTGTTTACGAGGAAAAATATTATTAATATAAAGGTGATTATACACTTGAGCATATACTAATAACAGAACGTCGAACATTCGCTGTTGTAAAAGTAACTCGAACCACACTTCGAATATGACGCTCGAAATCAGATTGTAACAAAACATGTTACAATTTTAAAAACCAGCGAGCGTTTGAGTGTAACGGTTTATCAAGCAAAGGCAGAAGCATGGGTGAGAGGAGAGGATGTTTGCAAGACAGAAAGAAATGTTACAGGTACCTAAATGTTTACTCACCTTACAGCATTTACCTGTTATTACTTCAAACACAGCGTCGAGCATTCGCAAGAACGTTACATTACATGGAAATACTTTAAGCACCTCAATTGTACCATTTGTAAAAATGTTACATTACATTGTAATGTCATGCTCTAGCAAATGCTCAAGTGTATACTCACCTTTACCCATTACTTACATCTTGTTCTGACTTTCCTGTGTACGTCTACGTGCCTCACAATCAAATTCTATGAAAGTCAAGTTTTCCTTATGTCAGAGACTACTTAATCGAATGTATCTAAATAAGTATACGTCTTAAGTGCCTACTTGTATCTATTCAATTTATATTAAGATGTTATAGAAATGACTGTATCTCTAGAGATAAACTTAAACTCAAATGGCTTTATTTCGTAAAACTAAATCAATCATTGTTTGAAAATGTCAAATAGGTAGGTACATATTTTATCTCCAATACTTAATATAAAAAACCAGGCAAGTGTATAGGACCACGCACTATGTAGGGATCCGTAGTCCCCCATCCGAATAATGCGGCTTAAGAAGTGGGTTTTCTGTTGTATTTGTTTCATACTACTAACAACGTTATATAAGTACTGGCTTTCGCCAGCGGCTCCGCCCGCGTAGGTGTCGGTTATCGCGATAAAACTATCCTATGTCTTTTCCCGGTACTCAAACTATCTCCATACCAAATTTCATCTAAATCGGTTTAGCTGTTTGAGCATGAAAGCGTAACAGACAGACAGAGTTACTTTCACATTTATAATATTAGTACGGATTTCGCAATGGAACCTGTACGAAAATTTTGTTAATCCGTTTCATACAAAAAAAATGCATATGTATACAATGTAGATTACAATAATGATGTAGATATTTTTTTTTCTTTTCAAAGTAACCTGATCAGATAAGGTAGAATATTGAAAATAATAAAAAATATAAGTATCTACTGTTATCTCGGGGGAGAAGCAAGTGTGATTCAAAGTTCTGCAGACAATAAAAGCTACCTGCTTTGTAGGTTTTAACATGAGGTCATCGAGTAATGCATTATGTTTTATTTTTAAGTGTAGTCCCATCCTTTATTAGGTGCTTCCCCGTGCAAAACCCAGCGCTAGCCGTTTTTGTGCACTTTTGTGGAGCTATCTGCTCTTTATCCAAAAAGAAATATCAACTAATAAAAATACATTTAATTTCTACCTAATTTTGACTCCAAAATGGTAGATTTTGTTTTTGTTAAAGGAGTATATTGTTTATTTAATCTCCTCACAAGGCCCCATAGAAATAAGAAAAAATATTGATAAAATGCATCTCCTCGTAAAGTATAATTTTCTTTGATTTGCTACTTACACTAATGGATAGGCAATGTAATAAAAAACATCATGCTAGAAACATTTTTTTCAAAAGACCAAAATTTTATTCCAAAAACTGAGCGCATTTGCTACGGTGCGGCGAAGAGGGAACGAGTGCTCAACGTTATTTGGTCAGGGTACAGCCTTAATCCAGGGTAAACCATCTTTATTTTTAAATTAATTACCTACTATCACTAGTAGAAAGTAACAACCAGTACTTATTATATTACCTAAGTGTTTGTTGACTAAAAGATTTAAATATCTAGAGATCACGGGTGTGAAAATATTTTTCTTGTAGTGTTTAATACTTTTACTAGGTCTTAGATAGCGTTATTTGTTTTTCATATTATTGCCGTAATCATATTATACATTAAACCGTAAAACTTTGCACTTTTACCTCATTTAACCATTTAAATGTACGCTCCGAGATTACCACTGACGTACAATGTGGTTTAAGGTAAAACGCATGTTAGAACTGGTTATTCGAGTTCAAGTGAGTCATAAAAAGTAAACAAACTGCTGCAGTAATGTTGTTGACTACCGCATCTAGACATTTGGACAAAAGACTGATGACCTAAATTTTCAATTGTAAAAAAATAAACGTGTAAATTTAAGAGAATATTATTATTATTACTACGTGGCTCTATTTTGTGTGGATTTCTCACTAGAAGTAGGTATCGCGTACTCGTCTATACTAATATTATAAAGCTGAAGAGTTTGTTTGTTTGAACGCGATAATCTTAGGAACTACTGGTCCGAATTATTTTTTTTTACTTTTGGATAGGCGATTTATCAAGAAATGCTATAGGCTATAAGTCATCACGCTACGATCAATAATAGAAGCGGAGCAGCATTGAAAAGTGTTGCAAAAACTGGGAAAATTTACGCAGACGAAGTTGCGCGGGTCAGCTACTAGCTGTATAACAGCTCTCTAGATATTATATATCATTATTTATAATAATAATAAATAATATCTTGCGAAAACACACACAACGCCATTTGATCCCAAACTAAGCAGAGCTTGTACTATGGCAACCAGACAACTGATAAACATGCTTATATATTTCTAAATATTCACCCAGACACAGAATAACCCATCGTGCTCATCACATAAAGTTTTATCCTGGGTAGGGCTCGAACCCACGACCTCCGGCATAGCACCATTATTCGTTAGTGTTGCTAAAATTCAAAACGGACTTACTCCTTTTTGAGTTTAGGTTTGTTCGCTCTAGTACAGTTTGGTTTAGGGAAACAACGAAGAGCAGCTGAAAAAGTGCAAAATTGGTAATTTCATATGGCACATATTAGACATATACGAGTAACCTTTTAAAAGCGGCGGTAGCATAATGGCTAAGGCATCGGACTCGCAATCGTGAGGTCACGAGTTCGAATCCTACCCATTATACTACCGACGCGAACCTTCTCCTAACACTAGTCACTGAGCTTAAGTGCCTAGTAATGTGGAACCCAATCCCACATTGCTAGTTATTATTTTATGTGGTACGAAGTTCACTGGATCACCCAGTTTCATCAATCACGGGAATTAACGCGCATTGTTTACCTTAAAATTGCTTGACGTTTCGACCAGGTTTGGTTTGGTCAAAACGCGAAAGTTTAAATGTTAGTATTACACGTATTGATCAGTAAAAATAATATTTAAAGGTACCTACCAATTTATTAGCTTCATATGTAATGTAAAGTTGGTAGTAACTTTAATTAAAAATTTTACTTTGCTAGCAAATTACTAAGTATATTATCAGAGATTTGTAGCTGTAATGAATAAAAACCCAGATTTTGTGGAAATACTTAAAGTTGTAATACAATTTTAAATAATTTTAAGTATTTCCACAAAGTATGGTTGCTCCTGCAGAATTCGTATTAATTAATAGATAATTTGTAGTTACATATAATATTTTAATTAAATAAATCGAATGTTTTACAACACACTAGAAATACGACGTAAAAACATACACTACAAATTTCAATAATTTTGTATTAAACGCTCACGATTCCAGATAATAAAATAATAATCAGATGTTTTATTATAGGGCTGAAATCAGTAGATAACGGTTACTATATCTGCACGAATATCACTTTATCCGGTGCGACTGTGAGATATCAATATTATTAACTCGCGAACTGAGTACGCAGCGGACGCGTCCACAACGGAATTGTGCGCCACAAATAATAGTGAATTATTGAACCTTATTACATCTGGCATTACAGTCACGAACAATGATGCAGTTATTATGAGTTTGTGTGAATGAGATTCGTTAGCCATTCGAACTCTGTGAATTTGTGTTCTAATATTTGAAAGTCGGTGAATAGTAAATTAAAATGACAGTGTCAGCAATTCACACTCTCTCCGAGGTTATCGAAAGTAAGGTCGCTCCACAGACTAATGTAGCTACTAATTCTTCAATAGCTACCTGGTGCAGTAACTCATGGCGGAAGATTTTATCAGAATTCTTTGCTACTACGCTGTTGGTTCTATTGGGTTGCATGGGCTGCATAGGAATTCCAGGATTTGAATCACCTTTATATGGGGCGCTATCTTTTGGAATGGTAGTCTTGTTCAACATTCAAATTTTTGGTCACATTTCTGGAGCGTATATGAATCCGGCAGTAACTTTAGCATCTGTGCTGTGGGGCAGTACATCTATCTCCCTGGGGATTGCATTTGTAATTGTTCAGTGCGCGGGTGCGTTAGCTGGTTTTGGAATATTGGATGCATTGACAGGGATGGATTTAGCGGCAGATTCGATATGCGTGACAAAGCCGCTCGCTGGTCAAACCCCTCTACAAAGTCTGGGTATTGAGATAGCTCTGACAACTGCCCTTATCCTTATAAATTTTGGCATGTGGGATCCAGTGAATAAGGAAAGACAAGACTCCGCTGAAATCAAGTTTGGATTAACGATCGTTGGATTGTCGTTGGTTGGTGGACCACTCACTGGAGCTAGCATGAACCCTGCTAGAAGTCTGGGCCCGGCAGTGTGGACCAATGACTGGACGGATCACTGGGTCTACTGGGTTGGACCATTCGTAGGTGTTTTGGTCGGATTTATCCCATACAAATATCTCTTGCAACAAAAACCCAAGCACTGATTGAGTACTATTTAGAAACTAGTCAATTAGAATAAGCTATACAGAGACTATTTATTTATATTTTAAGATATTATCCTAAAATTACTTTGTTTGTACGGCAGTGATTAGCCGGTAAACTTTAATTCGTATTGTTATGTTGATATAAATTTGTAAATATTTGTAAAGATGAGGATTCTTAAAATGTCTTTTGCATTATTGTACACTTTACATACATAAGAATAAACAAAAATAGCCAAAGATGAATTGTGTTTTATTGTCAGGTCACAGTTAGTAAAATGCACTCTATTTACGCATTACATTATTGTTAGTAGTAATAATAATATATATTTATTTAAGGTCTCAATTACATAGCAAGTCATACCTATGATAACCTCACTAGGCGGAGCCTGTGTTGAGGCTATCATGTTAAATCTATTTAAGGTCCCAATTACATAGCAAGTCATACCTATGATAACCTCACTAGGCGGAGCCTGTGTCGAGGCTATCATGTTAATTTCTTTAGTCATTTCACAATTGCCGTATTGGAGACACAAAAAACAAACAAAATCAATTTGGAACTGCAATTTTTCGATTAAATGTAAATAAATAAATTAGTAACTATTTTATTTCATCATATTTAACTTTAACTGTATAATATGGTGAAATAAAATAGTCCTTGAAAGTTATCATTGCAGTAACTACTGCAATGATAACTTTATAGGATTATAATGTTCGCTTATGGAAAATGAACCGTTATATTTTCCTAGTAACACATGATCTTTAAAACAATATAGGTAGATACTTACATAGTATAGCGTTTTAAATAAAAAAAGTTTTGTTTCGTTCACCATGTGCCTAACTACAGGGCCCCAAAAGTTTAATCTGGCAGTTAAAAGTTTTAAGTGTTTGGCAGCGGGCTCTATGTAAAGCTGTGTGTTTATATTATACGATTATATTTTTACATTATATTGTAAACTAGCTTTCAGCTGCGGCTCCGCTCGTGTGATGTCGGTTAATAATAAATTAAAAAATAAATAGAAGCCATTGTATGTCCTTCTCCGAGACTCATAAACTGTCTCTATGTCAAATTTCATCTAAATCGTAACAGACAGACTTTCTCATTACTACTTTCACATTTTTATAATGTAATAGCTGTTGCCCGCGCCACCGCCTGCATAAATGACTATACCCCATCTTTACCCAGCTAAGGGTTGATGATCGCTTTCATTAAAAATGCTGAAACACATGTACGTGTCACACTTACCTGTCTTTATTAAGCCAAATAAGCCAAGTACAAACTCGAAATTTCGCAGATCTAACTTTAAAACTGACGGAGTTTCATATGAACTTCAAACCCTTTTTTTACATTCTTGCGGGTTGATTTTCCAAAAACGTTAAAACACTTTTTAATTATCTTAAATCAAAAAGCTAAATATGATATTTCACAGATATAACTCTCAAACTGACGGAGTTTTATTATTATATTATTATATTAGTATTTGGCTTTTAGCCAAATATGAAATTTTTCACAGATGTAACTTGCAAGTTGACGGAATTTTATATAAACGTTCAATCCCTATTTTACCCCTTTAGAGGTTGATTTACCAAACACGCTGAAACCCGTATTTCATTATTTGAAACCATAAAGTTAAGAACAACATTTCATAGATCTAACTTTAAAACTGAGAGAGTTTCACACAAACTTTCAACCATTGTTTTACCCCCTTAGGCGACGAATTTTCAAAAATCCCTTGTTATCGGATGCCTACATTATATCAGGAATACGTCTTCGAAATTTTAAGCTTCTACGATCGGCGTTTTAGGCTGTGTGTTGATCCATAAGTCAGTCAGTCAGCCAGTCAGTCAATCACTCAGGACAAAGAATTGGATATATAAATAGATGGAATATATATGGTCATGTGTACGTCGCCAAAAGTTCAAGGAAACCACTGGTTTTGACGCTCTACCCATTACTGCGGTTAAAGGCTCCAAATAGTATTATACATTACTAGCTGTTGACCGCGACTTCGTTCGCGTGAAAGTTAAAATATATTTAAATTAAAATTTAACATGTTTCCGGGATAAAAAGTCGCCTATTCCAAAATATAGTCTATCTCTGTGCGAAATTCTATCTAGATCTGATTACCAGTTGTGGCGTGATTGATTAAGAAACATCTATCCATTCATCTATAGTTAAGCATCCAAACTTTCACATTTATATTATTAGTAGGTATAGATATAGAAAACTAACTCGTTTTACGAATTAGTGGTCTTCACATACGGTTTCGAGAAAACGGGTCCCGCGTGCCTGTAATTATATAATATAATAAAACGTTTAATTTCTTCGAAAATCGTCCAGTCGTTTGAGCGTTCAAAGTTTCACATTTATTATGTTAGTAAGATATTATTTACACTAATGTTGGTTACCAGGAAAAGACAATTTATGCGGCGTGCGTGTAGATTCTCACAAATTGCTCCAAAATAATACATACGACCCAACCCTTTTATATAAGTAAAATAGACATGGGATCCCGGCAGGGTCATTTTCATGAGGATTTATATGGGACCTGTAGATTATACCATGATGATTATGCTTACTTAATTTTAAACAGCACTATAGTATTAAAATTATTTTTAGTAAAGTTTAGGTATATGCGTATCTAAATATTAATCACATAGGTTTGGTAAACGATGACAATCGACTTGTGAACATAAACAGTTTTTGTTTATTACGTTTATGTAGTTTTATGTAACCGGATTAGAAACACAACATGTCTTGTGATGTGGGCAAAAATCATCATTGAATGGCATCTACTAAAAATAAGGAGGCCTTTGCTCTGCAGTTTATTTTTTTTTTGTAGGGGCCAACAAAAAAGTTGTAAGTATTTTAAGATACATGTAAATACGTATATACAAGGTATGCGAACATAACGTTGCTTATAAAGTTCGTGCAGATACACGAACTTTATAAGCATAATAGATCTTCGAATTTTATAAGCAACTAGTTAGAGCCGGGCAACTTCGTTTGCGTCACTTTCCCCTGTTTTTGCAACATTTTTCATCGATGCTCCGCTCCTGTTGGTCTTAGCGTGATGTTATATAGCCTCACAAATAACGTGGCTTTCTGTTAGTAAAAGAATTTTCAAAATCGAAGCAGTAGATCCAGAGATTACCTACTTACGAAACACAATAAGGGAAATATTACATACTGTGCCTTCTAATAATAGAAACATTTGGTATTATGAACTCTGACCTATAAAAAGATAATTGGAAAAGTAACGCACAAGAGTTGTTATTAAAACCCATTCAGTTCAAACTTGTTGTCATTGAAACTGAGAAAGGGAAAAATGCGAACGCCAATGATCTCGTTATTAGCTTCAGACGGTCTTTGCTTCCTTGGCTAAAGATACTTACCTACTGATTGTTTTTACATAGTAGGTACTCAAGCACAAACTTTTGAGCTTGTCTTTGTCTTTGAAGTAATTAGGTTCAATTTTTTTTTTTCAAGATAACTAGCAATGAAGGTTTGGCTTAGTTGGAGGGGTTAGCAATCTTGTTAACCCCTCCAACTAAGCTCAAAGACTTGTGTTAGGAGTGGGTTCACGTCGGTAGTATAATGGGTAGTGAGACCGATGCCTTAGCCATCTGTAATTATAATAGGTTCATTAGATAGCTAATACTGTTCTTTAATGTGACATGACTTTTAAATATATGACTGTAACACATTATTCTTATCGCTTTTTATAAAATTGTCAGCGTGTTGAAATACGTTTAATTTACTAAGTGTTTACAAAAAATACGTCAATGACTAGTATTGTTAAAGCGTTAGAACTTTTCTTGGACTTCCCCCTAAGAATTTTGTACGAAAATTCTAGTGACTCATCAGACATTTTGATGATTTTGTTTCCTTATTAACATCAATGGCTGGCCTCTATCATATTGGCATTTAATCATTTTATGTGATTGCAAAAATGTAGGGTGATAATGTCTATTGTAATTAGTTCAGATCCCAAGTAATTATAGTAGACATTATCACTGTAATAAAGCTCCACCTAATTGATGCTAATCTATATTTCGCTACGTCAGGCTAGTAAATAATGTTTGACATACTCGTAGTAGATAATGTGTCCTATGTCAAAGATTACAAACTGATGTGACGATAGATAAAGTAATATAGATTGCTTAATTAAACAGTGAAAAATGAATGGTCATTATCACATAATGTAGTCTTAATTCAATTTGAAATTGAACACATTGACAGTTTACGGACGAAGAAACCTTCCAACTATTACTGCCCTGTCAGTTCCCAATATTACTTACAACTATTATCATTTAATTTAATTACTAATCTATATTAATATTAAAAAGCTGAAGAGTTTGTTTCTTTGCTTAAACGCGATGATCTCAGGAACTACTGGCTTTTTTTTTTACTCTAGGGTAGTACATTTATCGAGGAAGGCTATTTAAAATCACGCTACGATCAACAGGAGTGAAGCAACAATGAAAAATGTTGCAAAAACGGGGAAAATTTACGCAAACGAAATTGCGCGGGTAGGACCAGAGTGCATAGGTATCTTCGGGGACACTCGTTTTATCATAGGCCTCATCAATACTTACCATCTCAGCTAGATAGCCTCTTTAAAATGAAAGTAAAAGCTTTAAGGTTAAAATAAAATAATCAAATTATTCTACATAATCCATAATGAAGTGTGAGTTCCTTGTACCTTGCTGGAAACTGTCGGTAACTGTTTTATCCCACCTTCCAACATCAAACGTAGGACGAATTTAATTTTCTGTTACAGTGGACTCAAAGGGACGTTTATCAGAATGAAATGACCCCTCGAATTTACTCATATTCAAATACTGAACGAAGGACTGAGTACCTAGTACCTATACATAATGTAATTTAATCACGCAACGAAAGACAAGATAATCAGAAAGGCAGGTTGGAAGCTTTTTGGAACGTACTTCCTTATCGCACGTTTTTGTTTGCAGGCTGTGAGGTTAGACGGAAAAAAGTGTTACATTTTGACAATGATCCAAAATCTATTATTTATGATTAAATGCACCTAGAATAAGGAGGCTGTTTTAAATAGATGATTTTGTATTTTTTATAAAATTTCAGATTATTAAGTTATTGATTGTAATTGAATTTTACATTATGTCAAACTGGCTGTGGTAATTTATGTGTGAAAAATCTTTATTTGAAATAGGACAATTTTTAAAATGATATGTTCAGTTCCAGTTCTTCATTTTTTTTTTTAATCATTAGTTATTACATACACAAAAAAGACATAGCTAAAGGAACTACTTTTCAACCGGGCGTTAATAAACCTCTCTTTTTTTTTAAAGGAAGATCTGATTTGTAAACTTTATATGCATATTGCACATAACTATGTAGGAAAAAAATATACCTACTAATATTATAAAGCTGAAGAGTTTGTTTGTATGTTTGAACGCGGTAATGCTAGGAACTACAGACCCGAATTGAAAAATTATTTTACTTTTGGATAGACCATTTATTGAGGAAAGCTATATAACATCACGCTACGACTAATAGGAGCAGAGCAGCAATGAGAAATGTTGCAAAAAACGAGGAAAATTTATGCAGACGAAATTGCGCGGGACAGCTAGTATGTTACGAGTATATTCATAGAAACCACTTATCGAGTTGTCAGATTCTCGGACGTACCGTACCTGCCTAGGTATCATGCCTGCAAATTCTATTGGAAAAATATTGCTTTATAATGACATGATCAATATATATATAAAAAAAACAATGTTTGTCTGTATGTCCTCTATGCATTCCGAAACCATTGATCAGATTGTAATGAAGCATTAGCAGAATGATTTGGGAAGGCCGGCGAGCTGAGCAGCAATGAGAAATGCTGCAAAAACAGGTAGGTAGTCTATACTTACGAGTATATCTAATATTAAAAATACGAAAGATTTGATTGTTTGTTTGTATTGAATAGGCTCTGAAACTACTAGACGGATTTGAAAAAATCTTTCATCGCTGTGAAGCTACACTAACCCCGGGTGACATAGGCTATTTTTTATCCCTGTATTCCCACGGGAACGGGAACTACGCGGGTGAAACCGCGAGGAGTCCGCTAGTATCTTATAAAATTGCTGCTTTTGTTGTATCTACGTCGCGTCGTACGAGTCTTATCTATTGACAAAAAAAATGCAATGAATAGAGAGTTTCTGGTTACAATGCAATTTGTTTTAGTAATACATCATTTTAAGTAGGTATATGTGATAAAAATGTAATTTAGTATTAATAGATGATAAAAATATTTTTTCCATGAATTTACTGTGGATACGATACGAGATAAATGATGATTTATTATCTGCGGATAGTGTCCGATTAGGTAAATAAGTCGTATGTGATCGACGTAGTCACATTCACACTTTCATTGTTAAGTGCCCCTATTCAAGGTCAAGTGAAAGTTTTTTTTTTAATAATTATATTGTTAAAACAAAAAACCCGACTGCTGAAAATGTATCTACTGAATGTTACTCCCACAACTGTTACGAATCTAATGACAGCTGACATTACGAAATCCATCAAACTGTTTAGGCAACGTCCTAAAGAAATGCACTTACATACAAGTAAACGCTCTCGATAATATTACCCTACTTTAATTTACGAGTATAATATGATGCGGGGGACTTACAAATAATGGTCACGAGACAAACTCAGACTTTACACGACAATTTGTGGGTGAAGCAAAGAGGTGTCCTGTGCGGAAATGGAACTCTAGTACAACATACGTACAATCATCAAAAACATCAGCGGGCCAATTCACGTATTTAAAGCAATGCAGTTGCAGTTAAGTTTTTAAAAACGGCCGTTTTCGTATTCTTGTAACTTTGGTATCGATCTCAAATACGCTTGCAAGAGCAAATTAGGCGCAGGTAGTTTGCTCTTAGCGACGCGAGTTTAATAGCTTAAATGGTTCTGCATAATTAATTCTAAGCACTGTGTAAATACACATATGTTTCAGCATTATTATTTACATTACGCAGTATTGCTTTTAGAATACATTATGTGAATGTTTAGGTATACTTACCTATCAAGGCTATGCTATGAACGCAATATAGTAAAATAGTACATACGAGTACGTTGAACTGTAATAATTCATTGTAACAATACAGATATGTATAACTAATCGATTACAATGCTTTAAAAAAAATAACTACTATTTCTACAACGTTAAACAAAAAAGGAAGGTGTATCGTGGGTTGAAAATATGGGTAGAATACGGAAACACCCGTAATTTCGCATCATCTCATTATAGCATCATACCAATCCATGTGAAGTCCCACTGCTGGGCACAGGTCTCCCCAGTAAAACCTACCTATTCTATATCCTATGGGTAATTGCCATAATCAAAAATTGAGTGTTTGTATTTTTAGGATTTTTATAGTTGACCGATTGCAATACTTTACATTAACACCACAAATAGTTAATTAATTATTCTCAAGGTATTATTATGTATAATTCTATATAATTTCACAATGTAACAAGTATCTACTTAAATTTGCAAGAATATAGTTGATAGGTTCAGTCAACGGCAGAAGTTCATAATCAAAAACGGAATTTCAAAACTATTAAATGACATTTGTGGGAAATCTAGCTAATTCTACAATGTTCCTAAAGTAAGTGATTAAATAAGTCACCGACAAATTGTCTGATTGTACTGTAAGATCTAGATCAAAAACCTTCTAAACTTAGTGATAGAATTGAAAATCTTAAGTTCTTCTTTAAAATCTCAATTTGCCTTCTAGGATAATGGTGGTTTCGTTTGCCCACCGCCACCATCACCGGGACGTTACCGAAAATTAGATTATTATTACTTCGGCGACCTAAATCTTTTATTTTTGCATTCTTTGGCGAATAGCAACTGACATTCAATAGTGAATAATAGTCTTGAAAAACATAACTTTATGAAATACTGTATTTTGGCATTCCTTGGCGAATAGCAACTGTCATTCAAAAGTAAATGATAACTAATAATCATTACTTCCCGCGCTTCACGTAAAAGTGTACTAAACCCAGAGCTAGCCGTTTTTTGTGCACTTTTGTGGAGCTATCTGCTCTTTATCCAAAAAGAAACATCATTCTACATAATTTTGACTCCAAAATGGTGGATTTTGTTTTTGTTAAAGTTTATTTATTCTCCTCACAACGAAACCACAGAAATGAGAAATAATTATTGATAAAATTCACCTCCTTGTAAAGTACCATTTTCTTAGATTTGCTACTTACATTAGTGGATAGGCAATTTAATAAAAAACATTATGCTAGAAACATTTTTTTCAAACGACCAAAATTGTATTTAATAAAGATTTTATCCCAAAAACTGAGCGCATTCGCTACGGTGCGGCGAAGAGGGAACGAATGCTCAGGGAATGTCGATAATGTCGCCAAAAAATACCGAAATACAGGATTTCATAAAGTTATGATTTTCAAGACTATAATTTACTATTAAATATCAGTTGCAATTCGCCAAGGAATGCCAAAATACAGGTTTACATAAAGTTATGATTTATAAAACTATCATTTACTTTTGAATGACAGTTGCAATTCACCAAAGATTGTCAAAATATAGAATTTCATAAAGTTATGATTTTCAAGACTATCATTTCTTTTGATTGTCAGTTGCAACTCACCAAAGAATGCAAAAATACATGTTTTCATTAAGTTATGATTTACAATACTGTCGCTTACTTTTGAATGTTAGTTTCAATTCGCCAAACAATGAAAAAAACAAAAGATTTAATCCAAGAATGCAAATGGCAGGATTTCATAAACTTATGATTTTCAATTCTATCACTTAGTTTAGAACTTTTTTGATCGTCAAGTTCTGGCGACAGTACAATCAGATAATTTATCGGTAACTTATTAAATTACTTACTTTAGGGACATTGTAATATTAGCTAGACTTGCCACAAATATAATTTAATAATTTTGACATTTCGTTTTTGATCATGTACTTTTGCCTTTGACTGAACGTGGTGCTAATTGTAAATAGTTTTTATCAATATATTTTGCAAGGAAAACTGGCTATTTAAACGAACTTTTTGTATAGTTTTCCAACTTATGCTTCCTTTTGTCTGTCTAAAATCTTTTGGAGATCACTGTCAAAACAACCCGTGTCTATCCAAGACCTGGTGGTTTATTATGTAACGTAAATATCTAAAGTTATCCATAACATAGTATTATTATTTATAGCAATTACATTTGGCAACACGAGAGGTGTGTTTTTTTTTTATTATTCACTGTCCGTGTAAAATTTTACCATCATAGCCAGTTAGAAGTTGTATAAATGCGAATTAATATCTACATAAATAAGACCGTTTAGTACAAACTGGGCGTCGCCTTGTGGTCTTAACTAGACAACACCTAGTTTATTACTTTTATAAATTACATCTTTATTGGTTGTATAGATACTTGTTGAACATATTTTTAGAACGTAGTTCATTAACGTACGTTTTTGTTTGCGGGCAAGATGGAAGAAAGTGTTACACTTTGACATCGATCAAAAATCTATTATTTATGATTATAATAAGCTTTAAAGAAGAAGAATAGTAAGAAGTTTTAAAACGTTGTAATGTTTATTTTACCTGTGTCAAACTGTGTGTGTGTTATAAATATTTAACAATCATAATCTGAAACAAGTGAATTTTTAAAATGTTATGTTCTTCCATAATGTTTTTTTTATTCATTATTTATTACAAACATAAAAATTATATAGCAAAAGGAACTACGTTCCAACCGGGTGTCCATAAGACATCTCTCTCTATTTTAGGATTCCATAGTCAAAATGGCAAAACGGAACCCTTAAAGTTTCGCCATGTCCATCTGTCCGTCCCTCTGCAGCTTTGCTCAGAGACTGTTAGTGCTAGAAGGCTGTAATTTTGCATTATTTTTTGGCCGATAAAGTGAAAGAATAAAATCTTAAAAAACCTTTTTTTGTGGGTACCTTCCCTATATGTAAAGTAGGGATGTGATTTTATTGTCATCTACCCCATCTTGTGGTGTATCATTAGATAGGTATTTTAAAAACGTTTGTTTTGTTGTTGTGAAGACCTATTTTAGATTTGGGGATCTGTTTGTGAAATATTAAGCTTAAAAGTGCAAATTTTTGTTAGAGTCAAGTGCCCCCCCCCCCCCCCCCATGCCAGCTAAACGGTTGATGACGGGTACGCGAAAAGCAATAGATATAAGTGAAATTAAAGTAAAGCTAGCTGTGATAGTTTTTCTTTAATTTCACTTAGTAGGCTTTACAAGTTTACGAGTAACAGCTGATCAAATGAGAAGTAACAACATTTTCGTACAAATTCCATTGAAAATTATTATTAAATAGGTATAACGTTGTAAGTATGAAACAAAAACAACATAAAACTCACTTTTTAAGCCGCATTATTCAGATGGGGAGGGACTACGGAACCCTACATCGTGGCTCGGCTTTTTCTTTCTATTACAGAACGAAACTGAACCTGTCAAGTCAATTCTGTTTGACATTGGCAGCGTGTGTCATACACGAGGTAATAATATATGTCGTTTACTGTAAATTCCAGAAATCTTCTTTTGCTAAGTACCTTCTAATATATAAAATTCTCGTGTCACAGTTTTCGTTGCCATACTCCTCCGAAACGGCTTGACCGATTTTGATGAAATTTTGTGTGCATATTGGGTAGGTCTGAGAATCGGACAACATTTCTTTTTCATCCCCCTAAGAGTTTGTTTGTTTGTTTGAACGCGATAATCTCAGGAACTACTGGGCCGCATTGAAAAAATATTTTATCGTTGGATAGCCCATTTATCGAGGAAGGCTTTAGGTTATAACATCACGCTACGACCAATAGGAGCGGAGCAGCAATGAAAAATGTTGTAAAAAAAAAAAGGGAAAATTTACGCAGACGAAGTTGCGCGGGTCAGCTAGTTTTCTATAAAAAATACACGGGACTTCCTAGCACACTTGACATTGGCAGAATTGTCAACATCGGCACTGCTTGCCACAAATAAAAAAATGAATTGATTTGTATAATGTTTATTTTAATTTGTTTTTAAAAATATTAGCTTTCTGCATTTTAAATAAACTTTAAGATCCTTTTCACACGTTCCAGTTTCCCGGCGGCAAGTGTATGGCGATGTACGGTAGCTTGTAATGTAATAAAAGTTGAAATAGTATTAGAGAGCTATAATAAAATAAATAGGTGGCAGGATAGATAAAATAAATTGCTAGTAAATCACTAGTTGCAGTTACAGTCAAGAGATAAAAAAACACAGAGGAAGAGCATCAGGCACTTTAAAAATAATTACAAACGAATTTAAGACGAGAATTCATAGTTGGTAATAGAAAAGGAGAGAATAGTGCAAATGCAGATAGGTATGCAGCTGCTGTAGCGGTTTAACCTAAGAATGCAGCGCCGATAAGAATGCAGCTGCTGTAGCAATGCAACTTCAGAATGCAGCGCCGATACGCCGATATTAATGCAGCTCCTGCAGCGGCGCAACCCCACAATGCAGGGACCGGGTTAGTAATATGCAGGGAATTAAGTAAGTAATATGCTAATTACACACAGCCAGTTTGGAATAGATAAAATAATAGTAGATACTCTTTACAAAAATACAAAGACCACTATGATAACCGGCAATCAGGTACCCGGCGCCGGATTAAAACCGGAACATGTGAAAAGAATCTTATGATGCCAAACAAACGGTGGGTAAGTAGGTAGGTACTAGCTTTTTGCTTTACGTGTTATTTTATAGATACCTACATAACAAAGTAAACCGGACGGTAGTTCCCTGTTTAAATGCTCTAACGTTCGATCGGAAACTTCCTTTCAGAATGTGTTTTACGTAGGTAATATAAGTACACTTTCAAAGTAGTAAAATTACATTACAATTCTTATTTTTAAAACACCATCCATTACTCCATTATTCATAACTATGAACTGCCAAATTCAATTATTCGTTGTTTCCACTTGTGGTAAAATAAAATCAGCTGTTTAAAATTCATTTCAGTAAATGGGAAAAACACGCCATTGGATGAATAATAAGAGGAATTCAAGATTAATGAAACTCTGGTAGTTATGTCGGTGAAATTAATGTAGGTAGCTTAATAATAAGTACCTACTGAATAAAGCATGTGTGTTATAGGACCACTTTGTTGTCCGTCCGTCCTTCCGTCTGTCTGTCAAGACCCTTTATCTCGGGATCGCGTGGAGGTATCGAGTTGAAATTAAAACCTCAATGTCTACAGTCCCTTGAAGCTGTGAAAAAAACAAACTTAGAAACTAAAGTTAACTTAAAGAAAGATACAGCCGTTTGTTTTAAGAACTGTGAGACGCGATTTCTGAAGTATTTATATTATACTAGCTGTCCCGGCGAACTTCGTCTCGACTCTTTTTTTTGTAAATTGGGTTCAATTGTGAATCTAAACCATCCTCGAATCCCCTTGAACTTACACAAAAAATTTTATCAAAATCGGTCCAGCCGTCTAGGAGGAGTTCAGTGACATACACATGCACACAAGAAATATATTTATAAAGATTTTTACAAAAAAAAGTGAACTGAAGTTAATCTTTCATAATTTTAAAGAAAAAAATCGGTAAATTTTTTGTGTGGAAACTACAAGCATCCCTTTCATAATTTTAAAGAAAAAAATTGGTTAATTTTTGTGTGGAAACTACAAGCATCCCTTTCATAATTTTAAAGAAAAAAATCGGTAATTTTTGTGTGAAAACTACAAGCATTTTTAATTGTGCTATTTAATGTCTCGATACCGAACTATTTGTAAAATTGTAGACATAGTACTTAACAATATAATAAGGGGTGTCATTTTTCGAAGGATTTCTTTTTTTTATAACTAAAAAAACCGAGGTTTTTTTCTCTTTTATTCTTGAGTCATAAGTACACCTTTTGGTGCCCGCTTATCGTTGAATTTTGAAACACGTTGAACAAATCGAATACTTCATACTTTTTTTAAGGCTGTTATAAACAAAAAAAATGTGTTTCTCCAGTTTTTAAACCAATTTGAACTGAACAGTTCAGTTGTTCATTCGAGAATTTGATACACATCCACTAAATTCCGAAAGAACTAACTACTTTCTTTAAATAAGTGAGCCAACTGCTGTACATGCTGTACATTTAGCTATAAGAACGATCGTCACTCGCTACAGTAATAGCCTATTTTATGTTGCATCAAGACATTTAGCTATTTCTAATCTCATTACCTGATCATTGATTAACCTTTATCTAACTACTTACGATGATTGATTTGGTGTTTTTTTTTATTATTACCTACATTTCAAACTAATCTCTACTATTAAAAAATTGTAAAATAGCCGTGTCTGTACATTTGGTCAAGTATCAGGTTTCTGAGTTCAAATCTGTGCTTGTTTTTTTCATGTCTGTTTGTTTGTTCGGGGTTGGAGCGAAAACTACTGGACAAATTCTGTTCAAATTTTGTAAGTATAATCATTTATGTTATTGCCCGGATTAAATTATGGGATACATATCATAACGCTATTTTCTTTAAGACCTGAGCAATAACGTAAAATGACTTCATCTTCACAATATTTTGCAGATAACACAATTCGTAAAAACTTGCAATTTGGTAGTTTATATAAACGGCCATACTTGACTAAGAATCATCGTGCTATGAGGATCTAGCAGTGGTGCATTTTTTGTCAAACCACACTGCATCATCACAAAAAATCTTGGGTTACATTATTAAATGCAATTATATTCACTGCAATGCATATCTTCACGCTATGATCAAAAGGAACTAAACACAACTTTTGAAAAGTTTAATTAGGACGGGTATTTTAATAATATAAAGTCAGTATCTTTCGTGGTCCCGTGGTTGATCGGTTAGCCGACCGATGTCCATTGGTCGAGAGTTCGAGCCAGGTACTTTTTTCTTTTTATGTAACCTTTTTCTATTTTTCGCTATTATTATATTAGTTGTTATGGGTGAATAATAGAATAATTATTGTTGTGTAAACTATGGATATAATGTCCGAAATAAACATTTTTTATTTTTATTTATTTATTTTATTTTATAATATAATCTACCAAAATTTACTATTACTAATTTACATCTTAATTTTGTTGTTTTGTTTATTCAGTCTCTCAATTACTGATAAACAATTTTTGTACGAAAGACAGGATCAGTTTTTTTCCTTTTAAGAAAGAAAGAGAAAAGAAACATTTATTTGTTGAACCACATAAGTCACAGCAATAAAGAATTACATAAAATATTAAAACTAAAAGAATTAACAGAATATAATTAAAAATAAATCAAATAAAAAATAGTCATAATAATTAATTCGGTTGGAAAAAAAAAGGAAAGGAAAACCATAATAACAAAAGCTGTGCCTCGCGGCTGCAACAAATGGGTGTCCAGTTCAGCATTTTGCCAAGCTGACAGAGCCTGGCGCTGTTTTCCCTACTTTCCTCAATAATATTATCAGAACTTTAAGTTATTACTTAGATAATCGAACATAATTCCCACATAGTTTTTCAAAAAGGGCTGCATCATTTTATACCAGTTATATGAACGTTCATTAATCAGAAAAAACTTTATAATGTTCTTAATAACTAAACTAAAATTCATAGAAACCATGATCCATCTGGGAGCTAAAATTTCCAAGCATAGACATGGGGAGGACGATGCGCGGAGGTCTTTTAAGATTTTTTATCTAAAAAGAAATAGGAATACCACATTGAGTGCGCTCTACTACTGCACAAAAGCCGTACAGTGGCATCTACTTAACTTAAAATATCACCGCCATACCGCCCAAAAACCGCCGGTTTACCCACACCTTCGAAGGCGATGATTTTATCACCGCGGGAGCACATAACTATTATCCCATAGTTCGGGTCTTCAAAATCTCAATTATACTTCTGAATCCATTGATAGAAGCAAGACGCCACTTAGGTTCTGCTCACGGTGAAGGGACATTTCCGTCGTCAGCCACGCGCGGCCGCGATCGGCCGCGATCTACGAAAATGGACCTCTAAAGCTTACCTGCGATTTTATACGCTTTTATATAGGTAACTCTTATTATTGTCTGTGTTATGTTAAAGTATTATGAGGACTTTCAAAACTGATCTATGCTTAGTTGGATGTCAAAATAAGACAAGAAATAATGGTTATAGTTTGACCTCTCGAAATAACGTCCATCCATGAGGCATGGTTTAACGAATTTTCACGCCTTCTTTCACTCTTGAACATACAAAGCTCTACTGGCTTTCTATCGATAGACAGATTAAGGAACGAGGGATTTGAGAGTCTACGTGGCGACTCTAGGTGTTCCACTTTCTCTAACGAATTTAGGCAAACAATCTTCAAATTAAACAACGGCATCACAGTGCCGCCACTCAAGCTTTGCTCTTTTAATACCGTTTCCGTAATCCTCATAAGTGTGTGTTTCATAGCTATTGGTCTTGGTGTTAAGTTGCCTAAAACGCACGTAACACGTGCTTTTTATTAAAATAAAGAAACCTAAATCCAAGTTTTTACAGGTCTAACCAACTTCAAAAATGACGGAGTTACATACAAATTCGCAACCCTTATTTTACTCATGTAAGGGACAAATCTGATAGGCTCACTGTTGACGAATCAGTCAGTCAGTCAGGTCAAGTAATTCTGTATAAATAAGGATGGAGGATTTAAAACTAATCTGTGCCCACATAAATATCAAAATGTTACAAGAAATAATAGTTAGCTGGATCGCCCAAAATCACGTCAATCTATGAGACTTAGATTAATAACGAGTGTCTCGGGCAGACTTAGTACGAAGCTTTCGCGCACTCATGAGTATCTGAAGTCTACAGTGTGACTTTATACTACTTATACGTTACTACCACATTTTTTTCGTCATTCGAAAATAATGCAGCTGCGATGAACCATTATCAGGACGTTCCCGTCAAAGAGTGTTTACTGGTTTCCACCGCGGTCTAAGGATGTATACAGATGGATACAGAAATTGCGAGACATGCACCTAGCGGTGCCTTTACCTAAAACGAACGATGAATGTTTGTAAGCTGCGAAATACATTAGAAAGCTCAAGTGCTTGGTTGTTACCAACCATCTGAGCATCCACGCGGGCGAAAACGCAGGCATAAGCTAGTGAAATATATAACATTGGTAGATAAATATGTTTTAGGTAGCTATAAATGATATGACATATTTCTTGAACATGAATTTCATTTAAGTACTCATTTTTTTCTTGCTCTCGACTTGGTTTCTCTCGCTTCACAGATTGGCAACGAGCAGCGACGTTTGTTCAGATTTATAGCTCCACTGCCTCTATAAATATTAGATACCTACCTAGATTTTTTTTTTGAAGTGTAACCTTCTTCAGCGGCGTTGTGCACTTTTTGGGATGATCAGGTCACGTGACCTGATCGAAAATTCGTAAGACGGAGGGGGAGCAATAAAAAACTGATACAATATCGTTAGAATACGAAGGTAAATTTCGCCACCATCTGGCTCGGGTGGGAAATCGAGCGGTCCAGTAACTAGAAGACCCCAGTTCGAGTAGGTACAGTAACGATTTTTTCATCCCTTTTATATTTAAATTTTTAATTTTAGTTTTGTGATTTATTACTTCTGTAGGTACGAGTATGTTTTTTGTTTTTGACGTGATAATGTCTTATAAATCTATAACCGTGTGCACGCACGAAAAAATGTCACTGTCCGTCACGGTCCGTCATGTTCCGCCTGCTGATAGGGCGCATGGCCCCGGGTCCACTAAAGCTGTCACAAGCATGGTTGTTTATTACAATGTCATCAATGTTTTGGCGATTGCTGTGACAGTTGATAAAAAAAAATCTACAGGCATGGTTGTTTATTACAATGTTTTCTTATGACGTTATCATGTAAAATTATTGCCCGTAAACCGACTTTACAGACAACTATTTTTTTAAGTTACAAGTTACTCGATTTCTACCTCCTAGTTGAGTGATTTATTCGAAATGAAAAGGTTTCAAAGTGAGTATTTATTACACGTACATTATAAATCACCTCCTCTTTGGTTGGCATTATAAAGATTACCCGACAAAATAGTCGGGCCCTTCCGTTCAATTTCACAAATCGTGTTGTGTCGACGGTCGGCCTCTCTGACGTATCGCGTTTCCGCCTTCAAATCTACTTCCACTTGATGGCAAATTGGATTCTTTTATAAAAGCTTGCGTCAGTTTTATGTTTGGTGACAGACCACGTCGACCTAACCGCGGACTACGCTAACAATAGGATCGTAAAAAATAAATAGATTCGCTTATAAAGGAGTGTACCAAAATGTGCAGTCACGTGATAAAATGTATAAAGTTCACGGTCATAACATTGTTTTAGAAATGAAACCCTTTTCTAGAGGAAAAACCTTCTGCAGTATTTTTTCTAAGGTACTCTTTATTACATACGTCACTATAACATGGGTAAGATAAGATTGCCTCAGGGATCAGGGGCGGATCCAGGATTTGGTTCTGGGGGAGGGGCACGAAATTCAAATGGCAGTGCCGGATCTAACATGCCTACGACGTAGGGGGGTGCATTTAGTTTCGCACGACACCGCCCCACCCCCTGGATCTACGTATGTCAGGGATAGTCGCCCGATATTAAATCTTTATTGAATAAAGCCATAAAGATAGTGTAAAAATAACCAATTATGTTAATAAGTAGTTAATTCAATCTTTTTAAAGTCCACAAACAAATTAATAAAAGCAAAAAAACTTGTTGTTCGCAATATACTTGTTACGTTTTAATATAGTGTAATTTGTGGAAGGTCTATGTTACTCCGAACTGTGATATAACTAGACCGGTCTTTAATCTGTCTGGGTAAGTTGCACCTAGGTAATTAGCGAAAAAGCTTATGCGACTGGATATAACTGCTCTTGGTATGTTTTAGCAATCTAGTACAAGGGTTCTCAAATGCACCGGAACATCCACAGACGAGTTAAAGTAGACTATTCCGTGAGAACACCCACCAAATACCTTTTATATATGGAACCCCAAATTCATAACGGGAGGGGAGGGGTGGTAAAGAATCTGACAAAGATCATAGTAGATTTATCAAATTTACAGTTTGTTCTCATTAATTTAATAAATTGAATGAAATGGAATTATCCAATGTGTTTTTTTGTTAACCTTGTTGTTTCTTTCCACGCAGGCTATGTCGATTTTTTGGGTTTAGAGTTTCCTCGGTTCCGTGGTATCCACTTTGGGAAACGCTGAACTAGTATAATTCAAAGTGCCTATTTATTAATGTAATCTACTAGTTTTCGCCCGCATTTAATTAGATAATGCATGAAATCTGTCTGATGTATTACTCCAGTTCATAAACTAACTTCATCCAAATTCATTGAGCTGTTTTTGCGCGAAGCATGAACAAAGAAACAAGTATGAAAAACAAAACAAAGTGATTAACCACCGGATGTCACCTAAAGATAGTTGGCACAGAGCACACACTGCTCTGCTTGACACCAAGGGAATAGAATAATATTCCAAAAATATTCTATTAAATACTCCAAAAAATATTGCAATAAATTATTCTAAAAAATATTCCAACACATATTACAGTTTATGTTCTCTTTATATAGGCCTCGTGTGAAGGCAACCATAGCCCGACCTAATTTTCCTACTAAATATAAACGTATTAACAAGTCCTTAACACTAAGTTTCGAATTAAGTTTTTTTTTAAAGATGCCTCCCGCATTATGGTACAAGCCGTGTGTCGCGGCGGACTTTACAAAAATACAATTCACCGACACCGTGACCCGAATAATTTTGAATTGTTCCGAATCTGGGTATACTTTACCCAGATTCGGAACAACAATTAGTGAATCACACAAAGTGGTGCATCTTGTGAGAATCGAACCCACGACCACAGGCTTAGCAGTCAAAGCCACTAACTACGAGACCAACTGCCGCTCATTCAGTCATTCAGTTTTAATGTACTGACACAGCTGGTCCACATTTTTATAAAAGTACTTATAGATACATATAAAAGATTACAGGAAACACCATAACCAATAACTACTGATTTATTATAGCGGAAGCTTATTTAGTGTAATGACCAATGTAATGACCACTAAGTGTAGTAGGCATGGTCAGTGGTAATGACAATGTAGTTTCATTTGGTTGATGTCCAACATATATTTTACCCGACTGCAAGGAAGGGTTATGTTTTTCGCGCGTATCTTGTATGTTTGAATGTATTACCTCATATCTTATAAACCACAAGACGGATTTAAATAGTTAAGACGTCGTTAGATTTGTCTTGATCGCCCAAGTGTTCTTAGATAAGTGACGTTAAAAAAAAAAAACATGGCGGTTGTGAGAAGACAAAAACAAGAAGTGTGAATAAAAAAGGTTTTTCGCTTAGCGCAATATGGGTATCAAATTAAAGGGCTCATGGTAAGCATTTCAAAAAGGTATAACATGAATATGACTGTAATACTAAAATAAATAATTAGCAACAATCCTTTTTTCAATTCTACATACTTGGCAATAGCTGGGATAAAAGGTAGTAGTAGTGTGTGTAGTAATATCGGCTACATCCTACAACCACTGAAAAGTACTTGCTATATAACATAACGCTACGACCAATAGTAGCGAAGCCGCAATGAAAAATGTTGCAAAAATAAAAAACAAAAATTTAAAATTATAAGGTGGGGTAAAGTATTTTCGTATTTTTTATACAAAGAAAAAAAAATAGTAAGTGACCCATTTTTCATCACCCGTAATCAAAATTTAAGAAATTATCACAATCGTTACGTTTCTACAGAGAATCGCAAATGAAAACACGTTGCATTAAGTTTTCTCAGTGACTTCATGTGGTACCTAAATACCAATTTTTTTCTTGTACCCAGAGTTTTGTAAATGACGTAAAACTGTTTTGTGATCAACATCTAGTTCTTCAGCAATATCATAACTACTAAAATGTCGATCTTGCTCCACTTTTTCAAAGATGGCACTGATTTTATCCGTGCGTCCACAGCGAGCCTCATCCTTCACACTAAAAATTTCCAGACTTGAAACGCTTGAACCACATTTGTGCTACTCGTATTGATACCGCATTAGTTTTTTTTGTAATAACACTTTAAAATGTTCCGAATTTCTTCATTTGCTTGAAAAATAATTGAAAAATGGGGGGAACTAGTTTTTTTTTAATTAAAGCAACTTCAGAATGTCAACATTTAAAGGTACTAAAACCAGCCAGTTACATTCAGTTCAACCAGAGAGGTTTAATTACTAGCAATACATTAAAAATACGAAAATACTTTTGCCCCTAGTTACCTCTTATATATTACCTCAAACTTTGCTCTCATCGTCAAAGTAGGTATTCAATTCAGATAAATTAGTAGCATTCATTTGCGGAAGATAAATAAGCAAACAAATAGTAGACCAACTCTAAGTATAACTTTTTCTTCCTATAGAAAAGCCACTGAAGGCTAAATATATTTGAAGAGCGGGAAAATCAGAACTTTATTAACGATCATTAGTATGCCTAAGTGAAAATGTGCAAAGAATACTAAGTGGGTTTTTATTATCTACATTGTTCTCAGTTCAGTTAAGTTATTGAGATACCTTCCGGATTTTGAAGGATTACACTTTAAGTCGCTTTTATCTGCAAACGAGGAGAACGTTTCAGTTATCTAAGTGCATTATTATGTCTTCGTTCATATTAGAATTGTTTCAGTGCAGGCGTCCGTTTTCAACACATAGTGACGTTTCGAAGAGTCAAATCTTGGGAATTTTACCTTTAATGAATTTTCAATGTAAATATTTTAAATAACACTTAAGTAAGTGTTCAGTGTTTTTGTTGTCAAGTACTTGATTGGCGATTATTTGCGACGTCAAAATTGTTTGAAAATTGTATGTGTTGATGAATGAGCAAAATAATTAATCTGGGTTTACCAACTCAGTACGAAAATTTATATTTAAATATATTTTTAATATCAGCATTCCTTCTCTATTTAAACTATATGTGTGTGAAATTTCATACTCCTTCTTCCGCGCAATTCTCGTTAAAAGGGTACATCGTACAACCTTTTTGCTTCATGTATTAATATTTAAATATGATGATGTCACAAGTCACATAGGTTATACTCCTATTCTACACCGATATACAAAGTAATACCTACTATACCTCGACCCATTCACATAATACGCAAAAGTAAAATATTGGTTATTCAAAATCAGTCCAAAAAGAATCGGGAGACAACTATTTTAACGAGCACTAGTACAGGAAGCTTGTAATAGATATACATTTGATAGAGGGGATCAGACGAGCATGATCTACTGCATGATTTGGCAAATAAGAGGGGACATATCGAGCAGTGGACAGTGTCAGTTTGATTGATTGATAGTAGCTAATGCGAGTCTTTTGATAATGTTTTTTTGTAGCTCGTTTGGATTGTATGTTAACGCAATATGTTTCCTTCAGGCGGACATCGACATATTCATAAGAGATCAATTTCTGAGTACGATGGGTCAAGTTATATAATTTCTGTGTGTATTCCTGCCTAAGTTATTTTCTTTCTAATGATGGTTGTTTAGTTGTATTAGTCTACGACCGTTAGTGCTAACAGCCTTCAGGTTACTACAAAATTCAAGATATAATACCAGTTTCAAATTTCCGTGCCAAATTACAGCTTTCTTGTATTAAGAGTCTCTGAGCTAACCTGGAGACAGACAGACGGACGGACATAGTGAAACTATAGGTAAGAGTTCTTTGTTTACTACGGAACCCTCAAAAGGTTTAATAATTTTCTTTCTAACAGATGTAGTGTTTGACATTAAGACAAGACGTTTCGTGTGTACTTCTACATCGGTCATCAAACTATAATGACATGATCGATTCGCGAAAGCCATTAGTGGATTTCACCGTTGTTGGGACAAATTGAAGATGGGTGGCAAATCCCAATTTCTTAACCTTCATAAATTAATGACAAACCTCAATTTTATTGCATACCTTGACTAACTAACGTTATTATTCAAAATAATCAGTTCGCTAATCACTCATGGTACCTACCTAGTATGTCATTCATAATAGATTAATACGCGTTATCGCAGAATGGCGTTCTAAATGCAATTAATTCTGCTCATAGGCATACATGATTACACAGTACAAGCGTAATCGGTTCCAGGGGACATAATCAATTTCAAATTAAGGTATTGCATGAAAAATGTTTGCTTTGATTGGCTGCATTGTTGATTCATTTTGAACGTAGTCGTCTGGTTAACTGGTCACGTGATGCGAGTTCACAACCTGCTCGTAACAATTAAAAATTTATGTGAATCATACGTATCTGTTCCGTGCCTGGATGAATATTGTGTCAGAATTCATTGCCTGTCCCCTGCGATATAAGAATTATTCATTATTATGGCTCGTAGCTGATAATTTCTGAAGTGAAATGCGCTTATTGTCGGAATTTTACGATATTTTGGTAAAATTTTCCTTTAGCCTGACATATACAAATATCTATCTGCTAGCTTCCTGCCCCGACTTCGCACGGGTGTCATATCGTAGTTTTTTTTTCCTTAAGTTATATTATTGAAATTTTCGTAGGAATCTCTAATTTTTTTGACAACAAAATATAGACTATGTTAGCTCCCGAGTGTAGCTTTCTATTAGTTAAAGGATTTTTCAAATCGGTCCTGTAGTTTCGGAGCCAATTCAATGCAAACAAACAATCAAATCTTTCCTCTTTATAATAATAGTATAGATATAGATTAGTCAGTCAATGTAAAGTACCTATCAAATATTATAATTACTTCCTTAGTACACTATTATGAATTATCTACTTTAAAAGATAAATATGTTAAATTCTCTGAAACTTGAAACGTTCAATATACTAACACTAATTTAAAGCTCAGCTCTAAATTGCAATGCTCGAAAAAGAAGCAAGATTAAGTAGGTACCTACTCTGTTCAAAAAATTCTAATTTGTTTATTCACTTAGGATGCAAAACAACTCTTGTGATACGTCGGGATTCTGCATGTACATTGTAATGTCAAGTTCGAAAACAATAGGTAAAGCCGGAGAAAAGTACCTGGAAATAAAAACTCGCGGCCACTCTTTTCAAATTTACAATGTTTGAATGTTTATAAACTTGAAATGGGGGTAAGGTGCTGCGACTTATATTACTATACACCATGTTAAAGGACTGATGCAAATTGTATTATCAAAAAGTTGAAACATGAGATAAACCAAAATCAGCCTTAGTGTTTGTAATAAACATCTGTTTACACTTATTTGCTATAAATTATTTGATTTCATTTGAATCACCTGTTTAAGAGAAATAGACATACGTAAATGGTCATCACACTTCACCTTCAAAATACAATAAGTTCGGTCTGCTGTTGTTTAACATTATATTTATTTAGTAGTATCAAAAACAAATGACCAAACGTGACCTCTCTACCATATCTGGAATGAAATCTTAGTACAGCAATAAAAAGCTATGTAGGGAACTGTAGGGAGATTATTCGACGTAGGCAATATATAGTAGTCGTCGAGACCGTTTTACGTACGGGAATGACATGTATTATGTAGCATTCTAGTCCTTATGAAACTTTAGAGGGTGATATCTTGGCGTACATCTGGACCCTCGTCACGCCACGTACAGACCTGAAATGTACCAACCATGTGTATAAGGCTTCGTCTTGTATTACAGTTGCTTCGTGTCAGAGTTTCATGTATTTCAACGACCGCTACAGATAATTATGTCTGTGAATTATTCTATGGATACGTTTGTATTTGTGGCAATGTTGCAGCCGACATGTTGCTAGTGGTTTCTGATAAGTAATGATTCTTCTATGCATTTATTCTCTTATGGTTGCCTTTATTTCAGATCATCAAAACGCATAGTTTTGATGATCTGAAATAAAGGCAACCTAGGTAAAGACATTGAAAATAGTATTTTCCGGAAGAAATCAGTAAGCACAAAGATGATATACAAAAAAAGGTTTCGGAGCCGTTGCTGTATAAAAAAGTCCGATTTGAATAATTTCACAGAAGAGCGTACTTTCATGGCACTCTTTGGTTAAGAAACGCAGTTTTTCGGCAATATTTCAATGACTGTATATCCGATCATGTCCGAAATAATTTTAGTTTTCAACCGACTTCAAAAAGGAGGAGGTTCTCAATACGACTGCACTTTTTTCTTTTTTTTTTAAATGTTTGTCACTTGATTACTCGCAGACGGCTGGACCGATTTAAAAAAAATATTATTAAGTTTGAAAGGGTATACTTCCAGATTGGTCCCATTGTCATCAAAGTTCAGATCGGATCTACAGAAAAGACAGAGTCGAGGGAATTCTTCAAACAATAAAGGCACACCTATAGTAATTTGAGTATATTTTGTTGTAATTCGTGCATTTACTCTTAAAAAACACCAATGAGTGAAATGGAACTGATGATGAAAACCACAGATGACCAGCGGAACTATTCAATATTAAATATTGCAGGTAGCGATCTCAGTATCGTGTTCGATACCTGATTCTTCACCTCCGTCAAATTAGGTAAAGGAACTGATGGTCTAGTATCAGGTGAACTCCTCAAAAATCAATAGCCTTGTATCGCAAAACGCAACATTTTGTAAAAATAAACGAGCAGTTTAGCAACTACAAACCAATACACAAAAAATTGAGAAATAAAAACTTTTTACAAAAAATAAAACAATAATCATTAAACATTTTAAAGTTGGTGCCTAAAACATAAAACTACATTTCCTGGCACCAATTTCAAGATGTTAAATGTTTTTTTTTTTTTAGTGAAATAAATGCACTATAAATACATGTTAGTTCTTACCTCTTATATATACTCTTTTGCACTTTGTTGGGGTAGAAACAAAGTGCAAAAAAAGTATATATAAGAGGTAAGAATTAACACTACATACGTTATATTTATTTTGGAAGTCGGTTTTTTTTTTTTAAGTTCTCATAAGTACTTATTATGCGCTACTTTTTTTCATATTTTTGGTAACACTTTGAGGTTGCACCATTTATGCGGACTTTTGGAGCGATAATTTCCAAAAAATATTCACATAACCAAAAAAAAAAAATTGAAACATTTAAATGTTTTTAAAAGATCTTTCGAATGATTTGCCACATGTTGACATTTGCTCGAAAAATATCAGCTTCGTTACCTGTATGGAGTGCCCTAAAATGTTTATTTTGTTATTTAGCTATTAAACTAAGTTACGGCCGCTACAAGACACCTTTTCACTAAAATAAATAAATACTCATTGTGTAGTCTTTGAGTAAAATGCATGTGACATACAGACGACGTACGGACATGACGAAACTATAAAGGTTCCGTTTATGCCATTTTGGCTACGGAACCCTACAAACAATCAATCATAAAAAATAGTTTCATAATTAATTCTCCTTATAGTCGGGTGAAAATGTGTCTACAACAATTTATACAGGGTGTAACAGAAAGGTGTGGTCAAATTTCAGCAGCGAACCCTTGAATATGACCACACCTTTCTGTTACACCCTGTATATATTGTAAGTAAATAAAGATAACTAACAATAGGTTTATCCGGTAGGTATTTACCAGTACAAATTTCATAATATGGTTTCAAAGGTCTACACCTCATTACGCGCGTATTCAATCGATATAATGTTACCAATTACTGGCAGTAATTTGTCTCATTTATTTAATTAGAAAGCCGGCAAACACGGGCTTTTCGCAAAGCATCTGATGAACATTATAATTTTATTTTAAACTAAATTTCGCTTGCGGCTACAAAAGCGAGGCATACAGGTTCTTGAGCTAGGAATTTGTCTTTTATGTGCCTGGTATATTATAAGCCTCAAGAGACATTAAATATATCTCCTGCAATGTTATGTGGTCTTGGTACTCGTACATCTATATTTTAGCATCGTTATAGGCGCCTTAGACGTTTGCAAACAAATAGTGCAATATAGTACTAGAGATATACATCTTCAACTGATTAGCCAGTGTTCACGGTATGGCCGTAGGTAGATTATGTGATTTTTAAACATTTAGTATTTTTTGCATCAAAGCGATAACTTGAGATGTGATCTCACTTGATCTTATCGCTTCGATGCAATTGTTAAGAAGGCAGTCGCATTTATTAGGCAGATCTGCATTTAGGTCGAGATAACACACATCACAGTCGATAACTGGAATGATAACAATCTACACTAAGCCTTAAAAAGTATTACCTATTACTATTTAACTAAGCGTATGTTTTGAATGGGAGAAAATTGTTTAGACAATCAAGTTGATTGGAGTGATCGCAAAAATACTTCATTAATTTACTAAAGATAGCGATTTATATAATTCACTAACAACCTTAGGTTTCGCATGGATTTTTTCCACTATCTATACACATATCTATATGTTTGTTTGAACGCGGTAATCTCAGGAACTACGGGTCCTAAAAAAATATTTTTCTGTTGGGTAGCCTATTAGGCTATTTAAATAACATCACGGTACGACCAATAGGAGCGGAGCAGCAACGAAAAATGTTGCAAAAACGGGGAAAATTGACGCATACGAATTTGCGCGGGTCAGCTAGTTTTTACTAATATTATAAAGTTAAAGAGTTTTTTTGTTTGTTTGTTTGAACGCGGTAATCTAAGGAACTACTGATCCGAATTGAAAAAATATTTTACTGTTGTATAGCCCATTTATTGTGGAAGGCTTATATAACATTACGCTACGATCAATAGGAGCGGAGCAGCAATGAGAAATGTTGCAAAAACAGGGAAAATTTACGCAGATGAAGTTGCGCGGGACAGCTAGTATTTAATATACGTATAAGTAAAATGCGTATAAACCTTCCGAAAGAAATTGCCTAAATGACAGTGAAAACGTATCAAAGTCTGTTACAAAGTTTTTGAGATTGTCGCGATCACACATGCGACATGCTCTAACCAGACAGACAAATGTAGCGAGGGACTTTGTTTTTAACCGCCTGCAAAAAAGTTATTTTGTGATATGTAGAATAAGAATTTTGGTTATTTTTTAATAAAAAGTCATTTAAAAATGTATTTTTGGACATATGTAGGTAGGTATTTATATAAACACTACACGTTGACTGTGACTCGTCTGTGCCCCCATTTCGTACAGTCGCCTATGCTTTGTTAGTTGTTACCGATCCTAGGCGCATTAACCACCCTAAACAATCTAGTGGAATCCAATCGGGATTATGACCGGTTGCGGATGAGTATTGCTACATAATAACTTTGCTGCACAAATCTTTTGAGAAGTAATTTTACAACTTACTTCTGGGTAAGTTATATACTGATTAATACAGTGTTTTTTTGTAAGCCGTGTTGATTAATGAAGAAATAAAAATACTTGTCTTGGCAATTCCTTGTCTCTTTACTTGTTAAAAGAGTATACCAGTAGATTAAATTATCATTATTATTATAAGTATTCAAATAATATAGTTCTTAGTATTACTTAATCACAATCCACCTTGTAAAGATAAGTCTAATAATCAAAATAAAATTTTATAAACAACAAAACTAGTGGAATAATTCAATTTACGTTTAAGTTGTATTTAATCATCTTTGCTCACGTCTTGCATCGTGTGGCTTTGGTTATCTACTACCAATTTTGGTTGGAAATTTGGTTGGGTACCTACATTCTAAAGTTAAGTAGCTGTGCTGTTTGCTCTTAGGGTTCCGTACCTCAAAAGGAAAAAACTGAACCTTATAGAATCACTTAAGCGGTTGTCCGTCGATCCGTCCGTCTGTTTACCAAGACCCTTTAGTTTTATCAAAGTAAAAAATGTAAAAAAATGAGTCTGAGAGAGTGATCTACATACAAAATTTTCGTTAATAATGGTCGTAGGTATTTATCTTTCGTGCCCTTTTAATAATAAAAGAACTAAGTACCTACTACAAATTTTCAGTAACCTTAAGCGAATTTCAGCCCCCACGTCCATATCCTAGTTTCGAATATTTATTGAGGATGATACTGAGGGTATAATGTTTACTTTCACTGCTAAATTTTATCGAGATGGTTTAGGCTTGATAGAGCTACAACCATTTAAAGCATCCAACTTTCACTTTGCAGGATTTAACTATCACTAAATAATCTGCACACAAAATTATGATAATGATAAGGCTACAATGTTATCATTTGTTGCGTTGAATACAAGGTTAATTAGTGTATGACATTCATAAGCTGTATATCTACCTTGTTCTATTGATTTTTACGCGTGGCGATACGCGTCGCGTGTGGCGTGGCGTATAGCGTCGCTTTGTACGTTTTTTTTCTGTTTACGGAACGACGGCGCGTGATGCGGCACTTATCGTCGCAAGCGTAAACACAAACATATGGCAATATACAATGTTGTTTATGGAGATGCAAGACGGCGGCGCCCGCAACGTGGAGCGAAACACGCGGTGGCTATCACTGCGGCGGCGGATTGTGTGATTTACAAGTAAGACTGGCAAAAGGTTCCGCCGCGGGCATTTCTTCATGGAGAATTGCCTCATTTACGAAGACGCGGGCATCGCCGCTATCGCCACGCGCGACGCCCCGCGTCCTCGTAAATGAGGCCTAAGTCTTACCTACCTGTACTGACCTATATAGTACTAGTAGATACGCTGGACTAGCTACCCCGTAACAAATGGCCGTTGTTGTTATTTTTGTTACAATTTAAATCATTTCAAGAGAAAATGCTGGCTATGATGGACGATGTATTTTCAAAATTACTTCACGAATTTGAGGAAGTTGACAAATATGACTAATATCTTAGCTACAAGTATAATGACCTCGAGAAAATCACGCAAAAGGTAAAAAGTCGCGTTCATGCGATTAAATAAACCGTTAAAACGAGCGAATCACGGCTTGCCATGCTGGAAATCAAAACTTGAATCTATGGAACAAATAACACCTAGCTATAAGTTTAACACAGTCCTCGACATGGAACTCACTTTACGAAAAACCACAAAGCACAAAGAGTAAAGGGCCTAAAATTGAGCTCTGTGGGACACCGGATGTTATTTCGAACACATCAGAAGAGAAACCGTTGACCATAACCTTCTGAGTTCTATTTTTTTACATAAGATGTAAGCCAGCGCAGCAAACTCCCACGGATACCATCTAATTATATCTTCTGTTAAAGTAAATCGTGATCCACCTTGTCAAAAGCTTTGCAGAAGACAGTGTAAATTGTATCTACATGCATGTTGATTGTCCGTATTTTCGAATAAGTAGTGTGTAAACAAGACTAAGTTACTAACCATTGAGCAATTTTGAACAAAGCCATACCGTTCTGGAATAATATAAATTTTGTCATAACAATTGCAAATTCAATAAATTCATTAACCGAATATATCTCCGTATACCGAGTCATTCCCAACATATTCGTCATACTTTCACATATTGTTTATTTGCACAGAAGCGGCGGTAGCCTAATGGCTAAGGCATCGGTATAGCAATCGTGAGGTCGCGGGTTCGAATCCTACCCATTAAACTTCCGACGTGAACCCACTCCTAACACAAGCCTTTGAGCTTAGCTGGAGGGGTTAACAAGTTTGCTTGTAATGTGGAATACAATCAAATCTTTAAAAAAAAACTTTAACAAAAAATATATATAACATAATTATATATATAACAAATACATACAAAATAAATATATTTATCAAATATGCAAAACGAACGCAGGAGAAAGAGCGCCTTTGAGGCGGGTAATGAAGAGTTACAATGATCACTTTGCTGATATTGATTTATTTGTTCTGTCACTCAATAAATTTAAAAAATGTATTGAGTGACAGATTTTATATTTAAAAAACTTTATGTCACTTACCTGTAATTTACATAATAACTGTCTCAAAATCGGATGTTCAATCGTAGAGGATAATAACAACAAATAGCTTGATACTTTTGGTAAGTAAATTGTCTACCAAGAGCTCTACAAGAAAAGAAGAAAGGATTAAAGAAAAGATTCAAAATTCAAAACGGCTGAATTATCTACCTCTATTTTTTTTTTAAATCATATTCAATTGGCGCTTATATCATTGCGGCTAAGTAGTAGAGAACAGATAAATAATATCTTAGACATCTTAATTTTTTTTTCTTTCATAGTTACATAAACTATAGGCACTAGTCACAATTATTGATTGGTATAATTAATATGATTACCTTCACATACAATTATTAGACTTAATCCTATTAATTAAGTGAGTAGGTATATCATATTGTAATGATAGTTTTTTTTTTAATCGATAAGTGAAACGATAGAATAAGCAGGCTTCTAATAATGCAGAAAACATAAATATCCTACTTCCTAATAATATTACAAATCTGTTAAAAGTTTATGACGATGAATGGATGGGTGCTTGTTGCTCTTTAGTATAGTGTGTGCTTGATTGTCACGGACTGTCCGGCCGATACCTGAATGTGGTGACGCAGATCGCAATGGCGCGCGGCGCAGCGGCGGGGCGGCGAGCGCACGTATAATGGATTGCATTGGCCGTCCGTACAAATCCTATAATAGAAAAAACTGTGTCTGTTGCGTTTAACTGACAGGCTGATATCCGCCGGCCTGGTATGTGTGGGAGCCTTTACAGTAATGTAGTTTTTATATCAAAATAGCACATAGACTATGAAAATCATACAAAACGCAGACGCAACCACAGGGCAAGCAAGCTAGATAACAATAAAAATAACCAATAAGCATTGAAGCATTTTGCACAGGATCGTCGAGAAATCATTTGATAGAATTCCATTAGATGTTCGCAGGCTCGGGGTATCTGCGAGCACAGATGGCGGCATTAGAGGCTTTGTTTCTAAATCGACCACTGACTCGTATGCTGCATTCATCCTAATGGACTAATATTATCAGACCGCTACAAATGGCCGGACTAGAGTACGATAATACAGTTTCAATTCTTAATTTTTATGTTGTTTGTGTTCTAATCCCAGCTTTCACACCAAATTTCAACGTTCTATGACTTCACGAAGTACCTTAACAGTTTGGATGTTCATCAATCAGTGAGTGACGAAATCTGGGTATTTCAGATATTAATCATTTTGTAAGTATAATGTAAAGTATGCCGTGTTATTTTTTTTATGTTTTGTTTAAAACAAAAAATATAACTAGCAATGTGGGATTGAATCCCACATCATCCTGTTAACCTCTCCAACTAAGCTCAAAGGCTTGTGTTAGGAGTGGGTTCACGTCGGTAGTATAATGGGTAGGATTCGAACCCGCGACCTCACGATTGCCACACCCTACACAATAATATAATTTCATGCAGTCGGAGGCACTTTACTAAGTTCTCCGAGATTTATTAATGTCTGAAATTGGGAGCATGAAATTATATAATTGTGTAGGGGATCTTGTTTCTATCTTTTTTGTGCAGGCGGGATTTTTTATTTTTTAAATTTACTTTTGAGTAGTTTTCGGATGTAACAACTAACTTTTATCACAGCTATTGTCAAATAGGGAAAATTGATAAAAGAATGTTTGCTAAAACATTGCATTATTGCAATTTTCGTAGGGATCTCTAATTTTTTGACAATTTCGATAATTTAAAACTTGCTTTTAAATTCTAAAAAAAACATTTTTTTTTCTCTTTTTTGATAGATAAATAGCAATGTGGGGCTGCGGTCCCACATTACTAACAATTAAGTTAACCTCTCCAGCTAAGCTCAATGGCTTGTGTTAGGAGTGGGTTCACGTCGGTATTATAATGGGTAGAATTCGAACCCGCGACCTCACGATTGCGAGACCGATACCTTACCCATTAGGCTACCGCCGCTTACAAAACCACATGTACTTATTAAATTTTGTTTGCCAAATGATGGTAATTAATTTTGTTGTTTTTTTGGGGAATTACTTTAGACAGTAAGTTACAGTGGGGCGCCCAAATATCATGTCTCGCAGGGAAACTCAGTTTTGCAGCATATGCTGTCAGCAAAGTCAGGCAGCTTACGGATGTGGAAACAGCAAGGCTAGTTTATTTCAGTTATTTCCACAGCGTCATGTCGTACGGCATACTGCTTTGGCAAGGCGGATGATATTCAAACAATTTCTATTCTTCAAAAACGTGCAGTGCGTGTGATTTACAAACTAGGTACACTAAGAGTTTCCCTTAGAAAAAAGTTTAAAGAGATAGGTATAATGACAGTTGCACCTCAGTATATATTTGCAAACATTATGTTTGTTAAACAAAATATGCATTTATATCACAAAAATAGTGACATTCATCCGGTGAACACGAGAAATAAGCACTAATTAGTAAATTAAACTCATAATTCATTTAGGTCTTTCTGTGAAAGTATTTAACAAGATACCAGCTAGTATTATGAGTCTATCAGTGATTAAGTTCAAAAATTTAATCAAAAATCATCTTATACGTAGAGGTTATTATGTGTTAGGAAAAATGGATCTAGTTGCTTCCTCCTTGTTCCTTTATTATGCTTGGGTGAATTTTGTTGTCACTTTGTTTTAATTGACACATTGTGATTTCTGTTAGTAAAGATTCTGCGTGACGAATAAAGGCCATTCTTTTCTTCCTTTTAATCTCAGAATTAATATTTTATATTTAATCATTCGTTACAAGTATTTTGGCCAATATTTAAGCACATATAGTTTTTACCTTTGTTGTAAGTAGATGCTCTTACTATATTGTATCTACTAAGGCTGGTTTTAGTTTATCTCATGTTTCAACTTTTTGATACTTAATACAATTTGCATAAGTCCTTTAACATGGTGCATAGTATATTAGTCGCAGCACCTTACCCCCATATCAAGTTTATAAACATTCACACATTGTAAAATTAGCAATTAGAAAAGAGTGGCCGCGAGTTTTTATTGCCAGGTTCTCTTCTCCAGCTTTACATTTTGTTTGCGAACTTGGCATTAGATGTAGAATTGCAACGTATCACAAGAGTTGTTTTGCATCCTAAGTGAATAAAGAATTTAGAATTTTGAATAAAATATAGTCTATGTTACTCCCGGACAATGTAGCTTTCTAATGGTGAAAGATTTTTTTAAATTGGTCCAATAGATTCGGAACAAACAAACAAATCAAACCTTTCCTCTTTTTAATATTATAATATTAAATAAGTATAAATTATAGACAAATTGTTGGTTTTTGGAAATACTTTTCTATTACTAATTTCGAGGGCACAAAATACAGATTATTTGTAAGTACCATAACTAGCCAAACTGGCAAAAACGGAATCCTTATAGTTTCGTCATGTCCGTCTGTCTGTCTGTACGTATGTCACAGGCATTTTATTCAAAGACTTTTTTTTCAACAAACATCAATGTGCATATTTTTGGAACTAATCGCTCCGAAAGTTGCATAAATCGTGTCCTTTTAATGATTTTGACCGGTTTTTTATACTTATGAATGTTTTATTGCGCTTTTAGGGTATCGAAACCTACATACGTATTCAGTACACAATTACAACATAAATTACAAGCACTTGACCATATGAACGTCAGCGAACATTTAATAACGATAACGTTAGGATTTACGAACCTCTGTATGACGACACCGCTATTCCTCTATGTTTTTGTATAACAGGTAGGTGGGTACACAGAAAATTGAACTTTTTTTATCTACTACAGCCGATCTTTCAAATATTTTTTAAGCTCCGCTGCTCTACATTTGCCTTTTTGCGATTTTGTTTGTGGATAAATTGCTTTCGAAAATTGACCGTCAGCGATAGAAATCCCTCAACACTTACAAATAACGATTATTAGAATCTTAGTTATCTTCTGCCACTAGAAAAAAACAAAAAAACAACGTTGATTTGATTTGTCGGGTATTTACGTAGGATAACGTTATCAATAAATACATAACTATTAATTGCCAAAATCTGTTTATAATCGATTGTTGTGTATTAGAAATCTGAAAATCATGATTGCGTTATTATTTTTTATATGTACTTATATTTTGATACTTAACATTTATAAATTACGTTATATACTTAGATAATGTCAATATATAAAGATATTTGATAATAAAAGTATCGGTGAATTATTACTACATAACATCTGTTTTGATGAAATAGCAAGTCTATTAAGTAATTTAAATATGGTCGCCGCAAGATGGCGTTATTTAGTTTGACGTTTGCATTTGAAGTGCCGGTAGCGGGGCAGTTGGTCTCATTCGGCAGTCTTAATCGAGCGGTCGAAGCAACAATACGTCTTCCGATAGACTTGTCGCTATTTTTATAGTCGTGTGTCCAAAGTGTTAGTGTGGATATTGATGAAATATGGAACATAGGTGCATTTCGATTACACAAATGCACCTGTGTTCCACATTTTATCAATATTCATCAAATAGTTTTTCAAATAAAATGCCTGAGACAAACAGACAGACTACTAAACTATAAGGGTTCTGTTTCCGCCATTATGGCTAAGGAACCATAAAAAGGCAGTACGGTCAACTCGTATCTCATAAGGCCGCCTGAGCGCTTTGACACATGTAGATAATATGTAATTTGTTTCATGTTATCTACTTATATGTTTTTGGGTGTCAGTCAATCTTATCTTCCTTTGTCGATCATGAAAACAAATGTTATATCGTATCAGTAGCTGTAAATGAAAAGTATGACATATCGGATCTAACTAATCAAATATACCTACTTAAATCTATCAATAACGGTAGCAAGCTTATGCAATGGCATACAGTACTCACTTAGTACTAAGTATGGTAGCAAAAAAGGATGGGCAGGTATGATAAAAACGTGAGTCATGACCCCACCGGTTAGAATTAGGTATTTTTATGACTGTAATTTGTGTTATAATTTACAAGCTGTGCTAGCGACTTCGTCCCGCGTAAAATTCCTGTGCTACTCCCTCCCTATAGAGGTTGGCGTGATGATAAAAGTAGTCTACGTTACTCCTTACATCATCAGCTCTCTGATAGTGAAAGTCCAGTCAAAATCCAGACAGACAAATAAAAAAAAATATTTTTGTTAAAAGTACCATATATACTTTGATATACATTTAGACAATTACAAACATACACACAAATTTTATTTATTTGTATAGGCAAATATATTTAATATTAGCTTACATTATTTGTTAAACCATGTTAAGCCATAACTTAAACAAACTACAAACCTATGTCGTTTCATAATGTGTTAATTAAAAATAATGTGTTAAACACATTAAGGAACGTAGTATACTTAATTTCAAAATAAAAGACAAAATAAGATTAGATGTTATAAGAAACCAAACTAAAATTACTGATGTTACAATGATGTTAATATAAAACTAAAATGACGATAGGCAGGGCATATGATTAGAAATAAGAAGAAATGGTCAAGGGACGTAACAGATTGGTGCCAAAAATAGCAGGCATCACTTGGAAAAGACTGGCGCGAAACCGTGTACTGTGGGAAACTCTAGGGGAAACCTTTGCTGAAAAGCAAGACACTCTTCACGTACCGTTGTCAAATATTTGAATGTAAATAATTATATTGTAGTACTTAGGTTAGGATTGTTAAATAAAGGCTATTATTATTATAATTTTTTGTTAATGCTCTTGTCACCGTTCATAATTATTGTAGAAATGTCATTTTTATATTACTCAGAAGCATCGAGATAATATGTACTGTACCTACGGAACATTAATACCTCAATGCTTAGAAGATTAAAAATTTAATTGATATTTGTTACTACTATTTTTTATCTCGTAGACAGATTGCTATCTTAAAGAATGACTACAATAATTACTATACTCTTAAGATAAGATTTTCCAATAATTTTGCCTAATATTTTATTGATAGGAACATTTTACTAGCTTGTTTGTATGAATACGATATTATCTCAAAAAGGTCGTGATTAATGATAAACATAATTTTCAGTGCAATTAATTATCACAGGATTTGATAACACGATCCGTTCAAACCAGTTAAGTCTTGTACCTATATGATTCAAAGTTATTTAAAATTTTGGGCTTGGTTGATTAATTTATAAATAAAATTATATCAAAATGGTTTTTTTTAATTGTTATTCAAGGTGTAACAGAAAGATATGGTCGTATTCAAGGGTTGGTATGTGCCCATGATACTGAGTGCACATACCTAATTTTATCAAAGTTACCCTAAAAATGTTTTTATTACTTTTTCGTTTGTTTATTTAAGAGTAAAAAAAATAATAATTAAAAAAAAATATCCGAGAAGCTATGTACCCAGCCATCATACTGCTTCCAAGAATTTGTCGTTATATATTATTTTTTTATAATGTTAACATTTATTTAGATTTATATACCTGCATTTCTGTAGTACTATTTGGTACTTATTCTGTTTCATGGCATTACCCACAAGATGGCAACAAGTCATCAATCAAAACGCACGCACGCACATACATATATTAAAAATATTTTTTTTCTTTGTATGTATACGAAAATATTTTTGCCCCGACCTTAAATATAAAATAAAATATGGAAATACATGCGATAATTTTATAAAATGTTAACTCAGTCACAATCCATGAGTATTGTGACTGTGACGTGACATATTAAATTATACACTCAACGGTGATATTTCCACAAAGGCTATTCGATATTCATGACACAGACAGGGCGTCAAGTTTTATAATTTCAAAGCTTCCACAAGACATAAGTTTGCAGAGAATGAATGAACTGAATACCCTACCGTCATATTACTATTTAATGGCTATCGTGACTAGCATACCCAACATTTCATGAAATTTAACCATGTGATTATTGATTGCGATAATAAATATGAAACGTGAGCTCCTTTCAAAGAGATTACACATTTTTATTGGTTCCAAACTCTGTTTCAAACGGGAACACATACCGTAGATAAGCACCAACAAAGCTTGTTCAAAAACAAAAGATTCAGTGAAGTATGTTGCGTTGTAACTTTTGCGAGAGACACGTATATTGAATCGAATAAAGATGTTTAAGTCTTTAAGTACGTAGCCGTGTTCAACAAACACTCGGCTTGGAAGTTTCAGGCAATTAGTAACTCGATGTGCTGGGAACTTTGGAGCGTGGGTCAAAATAATTATCTTGCAGGTGGGTTTGCTTACGTACGAGTACCGTTAGCATTAGCATTGTTTTCGGCATATGCATTAGTGTGGTTGCTATTTAGAACATAATACATGAAATCCCATTAAGTTGTGCAGATCGTGCATTGTCTGTAAAGTTTTCGAATTGCTTTGTTAAGAGAAATGTGTCTTTAATTTGTTTATCTGTATGATATCTATGTGAACGTTCAGCCTATCCAGCTCCTGGACATCATGGACATAGTGAGAAGACTAAAGAGAACTAAGCCGTTCGAGTTAATTTAGTGAAATTAGTGTAATGTAGTGCGTGTAGTATTCATGTTATTTACAAAGAACACAAGAACAGGGTGTCTTTCCATATAATAAACAAGAAGTGAACGAGTGAGAATGAGAAAAGAACAAGACAAATTCTTATGTGAAAATTTAAACTTCGCAGATTAAGATATAACTAAATTACTTATAAGTCTTAGACTAGATCTAGATATACAAAAAAAAACTAAAGTGTTTATCTGAGCAACATTAATTTTGTTTTTCATTCCTTTATGCACAACAAATTGTTTTTTAACACAACGTAGAAACTAAATTGGTCCAATTCAAACTTCTCTAACTTCGTTTCAGTTGTGTTTCATTTCCTCTGTGGTGTGACATTGTTATCTCCCATGCGCTTGTCTATTCCATTTGATTTTCTCAACCCCTACATTTTTGTAGTAGTTTTGCTGACACAGGAATCTTGTCCTCGTTGCGTCTTTGATTTTATTATTTCTTATAAGTGTCGTGCCAGTTCTTTTATTCTTTGATTTTGCTTGTTGTGTTTTTGTTTAACGAATTGTGTTTTTAACTAAAATTAAAAACTCCACTATCAGTAAAAAATACTTTGATTTTTTACACCAGTTAGTAAATGAGTATCTTGCAATTATAAAATTGCAATATACTTATAAAAGCTTATGGGTCTTAATCGCGTAAATATTTTATAGCAAAAATTACCTTTGTTTTATTGCTCGACGTTTCAACGGTATTGCAACGGCCGTGGTCACGGATGGACTAATAGTCCATCCGTGACCACGGCCGTTGCAACTAGTAAAACAGGACCCGTAGCTTATAAAATTCTATAATGTGTACAAACCGCGAAAGTTTACGAACATATAAGGTCGGGGCAAAAGTATTTCCGTACTATTCATACAAAAAAAATTGGAATATTTTTTTATTTATTTATAATATGTACCTATGTGCCGTTTTGATCAATGACTTGTTGCCGCCTTGTGGGTAGTGCCATGACCATCATGACTATAGATGAGTGCGGTTTGGCGTTGTCATGATGGAACACCACGCCCTTCTTGTTCACCAGCTCCGGCCGGTTTTTTTCAATGGTTTCTTTTAACCTCATCAGTTGCTGACAGTGAAGGTCAGAATCAATAGTTTTATCCGGCGGCAACAGCTCATAGTGGACGATTCCTTTCCAATCCTACCAAACGCACAGCATCACTTTGTTCCGAGTTAGGCCGGGCTTTGCCACGGTGTGTGTGGCTTATCCATGCTTCAACCTAGATCTTATCATAAGTGGCCCATTTTGCATCACCCGTAATCAATCGTTTAAGAAATGGGTCGAAATTATTACGTTTCAACCAAGAATCGCCAATGGCAATATGTTGCATTCAGTTTTTCACAGTGCGATCATGTGATACCCAAATATCAGGTTTTTTTCTTGTACCCAGACTTTTGTAAATGACGTAAAACTATTTTGTGGTCAAGTTCTTCAGCAATATCGTAACTACTAATATATCGATTTTGTTCCACTTTTTCAAAGATGGCACTGATTTTACCCGTGATGCCCTGTCACGGATTCAGAGTGAGCCTCATCCTTCACACTAAAATTTCCAGACTTGAAACGCTTAAACCTTATTTGTGCTACTCGTCTTGATACCGCATTAGGTCCGTAAGCCGCACAAATCTTATTGGCGGCGTTTGTCGCATTTTTACCTTTTTTGTAATAAAACTTTAAAATATACCGAGTTTCTTCGTCACATACATATTTGCTAGTTTTATTTATTGCATCTTTAGAATTTCAACATTTAATAGTATTAAAACCAGCCAGTAACATTCAGTACAACCAAAGAGGTTTGATTAGTAACAATACATTTAAAATACGAAAATACTTTTGCCCCCACCTATTATATTATTATAGTATCTTGTAGTTTACCTTGATTATCTGATCTATCTATTGAGAGATCTATAATAAATTATCCCATATCGAGTAAGACAAGATTTAATTGTTTTGAAATGGGATGTGTTTTTCTGAATTTAAAAGCACACTTCAGAACACGTTAGGCATACCTATTTTACTCATTTTTAAATTAAATTTAAAGGATCATTGTTGTTTAACTACGTCTGAATAATCTCTTTACCAACTATAGAATGGTTTCTTTGGGATAAATAGGTTGTTTACTGATAGTTTTTAATTAAAAGTATAGACAAACCACGTAAACAATCAACACGAAAATCTTGAACTCAGAACCCAAATCTACCTTGAAAAAATACTCAAGCATAAAACAACAATGAAGTTCAACAAGCCACGAGAATTCGTATCTAATTTGTCACTTCTTAGTCGTGACAGTTGCCCCGAGTGCTTCTCCGACAGCGCCACGTTTCTGGAATCAGGACTATTAACTCCTAGAGAATAAAGTTTTACATTTCTGCATTAGTACCATCGTTTTGTTTCATTCCTGCAGTTAGTTTTAAGAGCACCGCAGTATACTCACAAAATACCAGGAGTACAGAAGGTAATCTTCATGGTGGATTCACATGCAGGTTCAAAGCTATATTCAACGGGCAGGAACACGAGCGCGAACGTGTAAATGGGCGTGGATGTGCTGCTCGGCTGTTTGCGTGCCCGTTGAACGAAAGCGTGCGAACGCAGCATCATACGTACAGTTGGCCAAAAGTATAGTCTATCACTCTACAGTTGAAGTTAATTTGCCAGTCATAAACTACAAGGTTGGTTTTCCCTTACAATTATATACTAATAGTTACAAATTTCGACCCTAGTGCTATTCTGGTTGCAAAGGAAGCTTTGTCAAAACTGATAAACCACTTTCTTGGCCGACCGTACCTCTCTCGAGCCACGCACACATAGGCATCGTTCACGGAGACGTAATTAAAGACCACTTTGATCGCTAGGCGGCGCGAGATCCGTGTCCGAGTGCGTCGTTATTGCGTGCAGGTTACTTTCTGTACTCTCGGTTTATGGTATACTTGTCCATCGCAACAAGTAAGCGCAGTCATAAAACTAACATAGTTACCGTTTGCCTTTTTATAGCTGTTATCGTACCTACCGGATTTATAGTTTACGATTGTTCAAATCGGTACAAGGTTTCAATACCGATTTGATATGAATTATCAATCATAGCACACATAGGCTTAATTAGATCAATTACACGTCTTCAAGGACAGTATAAATATTTCATAAAATCAATAAAAGAGTCGTTAGTTTTATTAGTCCAAGATGATAAGTAGTTTAATAAGTTTATAGGTAATAGACTTATCTATACTAATATTATAAAGCTAAAGAGTTTGTTTAAACGCGATAATCTCAGGAACTATTAGTTCGAATTGAAAAATCTTTTATTGTTGGATAGCCTATTTATCGAGGAGGGCTATAGGCTATATAACATCACGCTATGACCAATAGGAGCGAGCATGAATGAAAAATGTTGCAAAAACAGGGGAAATTGACGCAGACGAAGTTGCGCGAGTCAGCTAGTCACTTATAAGCTTTTTTAAGTTAATCCGTATTATTTTTCTTTGGATTAAAAATAGCCTAATATGTATGTTATTTGGGCAACAAATAAACAAACACATGTTGCAGTACCTGCATAATATTATTTTAAAGGTGAAACTACACAAATACAAAAATGTTGGTTGTAATACAAATACGTTTGGATTACAACCAAAGCTTTTTTTTGTTGTAGAGGAAAAACTGGCAATTTTATGAATGTAATTAATTTGTAAATATAGATTTAATATCTATAAGTGATATGCGTATAAAACAATAATCTCGTAATTAGTACATTTGCTTTGTCATTATCGTCTCTACCGAATTCAAATTCATTTTATCTAAAATCATTATTTTTGGCGCTAATGTAAATTGGACCTATATCTTCAGAGATAGACGCTAAGCTAGTGAGATGTCAGGTTAAATGTTGACGACAAAAGTCTTCATCTTAAAGACTTTGTTCATATCCTCATATTAGTCTTTGTCACAGATAATATTACTCACATTTACTTTGCATGTAACAACATAATCTTATTGAAGAGAATACCAAATACATGAGTACTTCCCCGATAACCTGTAAAAACGATTAACTGAAGGAATTTTTATCAGCGTTGACAGCCGTGGATTGCCAGGTGCTATCTCTTTTTTCAGGTATTTACGGAATTCAATTTTATCGTTCGAACATCACACCACACAGGCGAAACGAGAAGCCATTTGCATATTCATGCGTCTCGTTTTAAAAATCCCTTTTCATCTGAATAAATGTCCATAGGAAAACAGCAATATACACGCGTCCCCTTCACAGACGCGTTGTCGACCAGCTGTCGTATATTGGACAACGTTTATCCTTCCAGCGACCAACGTTTTGAAAGCCAATACACACATTAGATCCCTGTTGCTATTCATTGACGGCTCAATCATTGCCTGACGCAGATGTTGTTGACCCTGTCTTTGTCGTCAATTGCGTGCCATCCTAATTTCGGGGGGCAGGGCATTCGAGACAGAAACAGATTGAACTAAAAAAAATAGCATCCGACGAATCCAGAAGAATGAGCGGGACATAAAAGAAGTAGATTATCGAAAGATACTTCGACATATATGTATATTATAAAAAATATAACTAACAAAGTCAAATACATCCAATACTCTAAACTCCTAAAACAATGTATAATGAGATCTAAAAGGAAAGCAAATATTAAATTTATTGATAAACACAAAAATAAATGCAGACCGACGTGGTCAGTAATTCAGAGTGAAGTCAATGTTTGTAGTCCAACACAAAACATAGAGTTTACAAATTGATGAAGTAATTATCACAGATCCCGAAAAAAATTGCATCCGCTTTCAATGATTTTTATGCCCACGAGACGGAAGAGCGACAATTAATCGCGAATAAAACCTTCATTCAAAATTACGCAGTCAGCTAGATGTTTCTTACACCCAAGTCAGAAAAAGGGGTCAATCAAAAGATCTTCTCTTTACGTAACACAACATCAGAAGAATATGACGGCATCACTAAAAAAATTATAAAATTATGCATTACTGAATTTATTTATATCTTGAAGCATTTAATTAACACTTCTTTTTCTCTTGGTATATTTCTAGAAGTCCTAAAATTGTCTATAGTCAACCTGCTTTTTAAAAAAGGAGAAAAATCTGACATAACAAACTATAGACCTATCACGTTAATTCCAATTATTTTAAAAGTTTACGAAAAATGCATGTATAAAAGAATTCACAGTTACTGTCAGAAATTTCACATATTTAATAACGATCAATATGGCTTTCAGAGAAGTATATCGACGACACAAGCAACCTATTCGCAACTACTTAACTACGGGATTATTTTTCGACCTATCAAAAGCTTTTGACCTTGTATCAAATGACATATTACTACAAAAGCTGCGCACTATTGAAATAAGAGGACCAGCACATCAATGGATATCCTCATATCTAAACAATAGACAACAGCAATTAGTGTATCATACTCTTCCGAATATAAATTTCACCTGCGTGGGGTACCTCGAGGAAGCATATTGAGACCAATACAGTTTCTACTGTATATGACACGAGAATGACATAAAAATACAATTGACAAGCATATAGTTTTTTTAGATAAACACAATTTAATTATTAATCTTAATAAATCTGTCCATATGCAATTCAATCAATCTCATAATAAGAAATACAATTTTAAACTAAATATACAAAAACTCAGAAATGTATCCTATACAAAATTTCTAGGGGTAATCATAGATGATGACTTAAAGTGGAAAACCAAAATTGATATTGTATCTACAGAGTAAATAAATTTGTACATGCACTTAAACAAATAAAAAGTATAACCAATATCAGAACAGCTATCACATCTTATCACGCATATGTAGATTCCATTCTGCGCTACGGGCTTTTTGTGTAGGTATAGCACGGATATTTGTTAAACAAAAAAATGCATTAGGGCATTATATGATATTAAACCCGAAAAATCATGTCAGCCAATTTTAAAGAGCTTGGTTATTTACCGCTACCGTCGCTATAATAATAATAATAATAATAATAATAATAATAATAATAATTTCTTTATTGCATCAAATATGGTAGGTACAGAGGTCTTATAAAAAATAGAAGTTTCACATATTGCATACATTTTTGAAAGCTATATGTTCGTATAGAAAAACAAAGTCATATTCAAAACAGCTAATTAGATAAACTCTACAAATAGACGAGATTCACACAAACTCGTATTAAATTATATATCTAGATCCTCAAAGTACAACAGAAGCTGTGTCACTATGTGCGTAAGTAAATTACCAAGCTACTTAGTAATAGTGAGTCTATCAATATTTAAAACAAAGCTTCATGCATGGCTAAGTGACAAAAAATGTTATAATGTATAAGGATTTATTGATGGGAAATTTTAGATGATGGATTTAATTTAACTATATCTGTATTTTTGCTTGCTATACTAATTTAGCTAAACATATATGTACGAACTACCAGTAAGTAACATTTCCGAATACCATGTTTAAAGCAAATAAATATTATGAAGATGAACTCTACTGCGATTGGAGTGCAGGTATTGAAAGTTGGAAGTCGAGTATGAAGTGGCAGTAGGAGAATAAAGAATAAAATAGAGTGTAATGAGAGCACATAAACTATGTAGCTGGCGAATAGGGTGAGAGCTACGAAATATTCTTATGGTCGTGCAATTTATTGTCCTGTTTTGATTTTTCGCTACACCTATTTTACTTATTTTAAGAGGTTCATCTTCGAATATGGTTATCTTCAATCGTAAGTTTCAAATTATTGGTGTTTTCTTTGGCCGGTATCAAGTTAGATTTTAGTTAAAACTTCATCAATATTCAGTCGGATTACCAGTTGAAATGGAATGATGTCATTATTATTCATTGTTTTAGGACAACTCTGGTACTACTCTAAAGTTAGTTTACTATTTTAGTGACGTAAAATCAATAGATAGGTAGCTCTTTCGAATATAAGTATATATTTAATTCTTGCTTGATTTAGGTATTCGGCCCAGTAACAAAATCATGAAAATTTAGGATTTTGATTAAAGTTTAGTAGTTGAAATCTTAAGAAAAGCATTCGAATATAAAAGATCTTTAACTTAAAGTGAATATAATAAAAGCAGTAATTCGGAATTTATTGAAGTGTTTTCGTATCACCACACAACCTAAAAATATAATTCTACAGAGATAAAATAATATCACTAACGTCAGGTTCAGACGCTCAAGTCACATAAGTAAGAGCACGCAGCGTAGAATCTCAGACTTCTCATTATATATCAGATTTAATAAGCTAGGGAATATGCAAAAATATTTTTCACCAACATAATTTTCGTAGGTAGTGAAAATGTCTCTGCGAAAAGTATTTTATGTTGCACTGGAGTCAGGTAGTTATTCAAACTTGTATATAAAGCCATCAGATGGTGAGATGACTACATTATGTTATCAACATCTTTTGTGTCGTTGTCGGTGTCTTGTGCTAATACCAACAAAAAAACCAACATAGCAGTGCCTGTAACGTAACTGCTTTTGCTATGGCTATTATGGCGGCAATTTACATTCCCGACTTACAATTATTTTCAACTAGCTGTGCCCCGTGGTGTTACCCGCGGTTTATTAGCCTATGTGTTAATCCAGGGTGTAAGCTAACTCCATACAAAGTTTTATTAAAATCGCTCCAGCCGTTTAGACGTGAAGAAGTAACAAACATACACACTCACACACTCACAAACTTTCTCTTTTATGATATTAATAATAATGTGATGATTCAATGGGTAAAAGATACGTTGCACCTTGATCTTGAGTTGTACCTAACATAATCTCTGCCAGTAATATATCTAACCCTATACAACCTACGGTACTTTGCTGAGTGCTCCACTTGAAGGGTGGAAGGGGGAAGACGTTCAAGATACCGAAAGGTGCTTGAGTTTCGAAGTACAAATCCCTTCAGATAATTCCAACCTGCACCAAGCCTTATCTTTTAACTTACAAGTGAGATGGAGAACACTTTTAAAAATATAATTATCTACACTCGATGTACATTTTAGATTTAATAAAACGTATAAGTTACAACATTGAAAAGTTTTATCAGAATTCTGAAAATAAATCGAAAATGCATCCGAAAAAATATTATAAAGCTGAATAGTTTGTTTGTTTGTTTGAAGCGGTAATCTCAGGTACTACTGATCTGAATTGAAAAATTCTTTCATCGTTGGATAGCCCATTTATCGGCTTTATATCAGCTAGTCAATTATAAACTTATTATCATAAGTTTGCCAGCGGCTGCGAACACAATCACCGTGTTGATTATGGAATAACAGAATGTTAAGCAATTAAAACAAAATGATTTGGTGATTTAATTGATGTTGAAGACTAATTCGCGTAGGTTAACAGAATAACAACACGTTACTTTTAGAATCATATCTAAACTGCTATGGGCGGTGGGAGTGGTTCCGACTGCTACGCAAGAAGTCGTGGGTTCGATTCCCACACGGGACACCACTTTGTGTGATCCACATATTGTTGTTTCGAGCCTGGGTGTAATTTGTGTCCGAGACTTGTATGTTTGTAAAGTCCCCCGTGACACAGGGCTTGTACCCTACTGCGGGAGTTGTATTTAAAAAAAAAAGAAAAATAAATAGTGTAAATGAATAAAATAAAGAATGAATTTGAGTAGCTATTTGTAACTTTTTTATGAATTACTTAAACGACTAAATTTACTTTGAAATATTTCAGTTTAAGATTCAACTAAGCTAAGCATTTTCCTTAACAAGTAAATTGTTCATATTTTAGTTTACCAGGTTTGTATAACTATTATTTGATTATAAGTAGTATCTAAGACAAGGACATAAAAAAAATAGGCACGCGAAAGATTTTATATACATCTTGATTATTCATTAATGTTGCGCCTTTAATCACATCCAAATAAATCGTATTTAAATATTTATTCGATTAATATATTGTAATTCTAACTTGAGAACGCATGCGAGGTGTTTTATTCTAATAGACGCTTTCTTCTTAATTATGACTTCGTTGCAACTTCTTCGACACTTGACTTGGGGTTGTGAGGTTGAACGCCACTGCCAATGACGTAAGTAGCTTAACAGACTGAGAGCAGAACCTTTCAAGGCATGAGAAACTAATGGAACATGAGTTGGTGTAGCACAATTTTATAATTCTTTGATGTCAATGTAGGTACCTTGTACTGAGATAATTTTCAAATTTAAAGTTAATCGACTGTTGGCCAGAACGTATTACAAATAAATGTATGTGATTGAGAATTTTATAAGCTACGGGTCTTAATCGCGTTAATGCCCGATGTTTCGAACGTTTTGCAACGGCCATGGTCCACCCGTGATAAAATTTAAATAGACAAAAGTCTACCCGTGACCACGGCCATTGCAATACGGTCGAAACGTGGGGCAAAAAAAATAAAGGTATTTAGCCTTAAAATAAAATATTTACGCGATTAAGACCCGTAGCTTAAAAAAATCTATAATGTGTACAAATCGCGAAAGTTTACGAACATATATGTGGTTGAGGTACTACAAACTCATACCTAAATGATAACTGAGATTCACAAAACAAAAAATCTAAATTACGAAGCATGATTTTCAATTTCTACTTAGGCATATCAAAGAAAGTGGGTAGGTACATCATAATATGTATGTATTTAGAAATATATAAGTACTAGCTGACCCGCGCAACTTCGTCTGCGTAAATTTTCCCTTTTTTCTTTTTTCTTCCTTTTTTTTTACAACATTTTTCATTGCTGCTCCGCTCCCATTAGTTGTAGCGCGATGTTTTATAGCCTATAGCATTCCTCGATAAATGGGCTATCTAAAAGTAATTTTTTTTTTCAATTTGGACCTGTAGTTTCTGAGATTATCGCGTTCAAACAAACAAACAAACAAACTCTTCTCTCTCTTCTAATATTATAGTATAGGTATAAATGTTAGGGGTGGACAACCCTTATCACTTAGGGGCTTGAATAATAGATAGTAATTTTTCCTTTTTTCTTCCTTTTTTTTTAAAACATTTTTCATTGCTGCTCCGCTCCTATTGGTCGTAGCGTGATGTTATAACCTATAGCCTTATATTTTGCCTCTATAAATGGGCTATCCAACAATAACAAACAAAACGTTCAAACAAACAAACAAACTCTTAGGGGTATGAAAAATAGATGTTGACCGATTCTCATAGATACCGGATAAGCACAAAAAATTTCATCAAAATCGGTCAAGCCGTTTCGGAGGAGTATGGCAACGAAAACTGTGACACGAAAATTTTATATATTAGATGTTTATCAGTTGTCTGGTTTCCATAGTACAAGCTCTGCTTAGTTTGGGATCAGATAGCGTTGTGTGAGTTGTCCAAAGATATTATTATTATTATTAACACTAGCTGACTGGCGCAACTTTGTTTGCGTCATTTCTCCCTGTTTTTACACCATTTCACATTGATGCTCCGCTCCTATTGGTCGTAGCGCGATGCTATATAACCTATGACACTCAACAAATAACGTGGTTCTATTGGTAAAAGAATTTGCAAAACCTAGATTACAACCTCACCAACTTTACCTCCTTGTAATATTAGCATAGACTTGTATAGATTTACAATAGGTAAGAATAATAACAGCTCGTTATTTCGGCTGAACGTTTAAACATGGCTTCGGTTCAATCAAAGTTAAATATAAATAGTCTTTTTTTATTTTAAGTTGACATTTTAACTTAAATGTTAGGTACATCAATCATCATGCCAACATAGTTTAGACTTTTATGAATAAAACAATGCTTATTTCGGTACAATATAAAAACAGGCTGTACTCGTTGATTGCTAGTAATGTCGGACACAATCCCATATTGCTATCTTTAAAAAAAAATATATACCTGGGCGAAAGTCATTTAAAATGACTATTTTGACATCAAAAATTATCCACACAGGACATAAAATAAATAAAATATTTATTTGATGATCTGGGTGATTATTATAGCAGAATGGTTTGCCCTCTATCTGGAAATTATAAATAGTTATATGTATTAATCAGTATCAAAAATATATACTCTAATATTTACACCGAATGCGGAATTTCTCCATACAAAATAATTTGTCCTCTGCATGACTTGCGTCACAAAAGAACGTTTCAATTAAAATAATAGTTGTAACATTTCAATATTTGTTTATTTTTTTGTTAAGTAAATACGATATGCCATTGTTATAAGGTATAGTAACTATAGATCATTTCATTAATAATAAAATTCTGGATCCAAACGATATTTCCACTATTTTGTTCATTTTTGTTGATCATTTTTCTCACGATTAAATTTCCTTGTTACATAACAAATGGCAAAACTAGTCCTTGGCTAGTCAGCCAACCACATGCAAGAAGCGATTATGGGTCAGTCATTTTGTCGTCCTATGCTATTTTTTGGTCAATTTTGTTTAGACAACTAATTTATTCAGGTAAGTGAATGTAGATTATTTTCGACCGATATTAAAGTGCGAAGTGCTTTTAATTTAATAACATTCCTGTTGAGCCCAAAATATTTGAGGTTACTTTCAAAGCCGGTGGCTCATTCATTTTTGTTATGATTTTTCCCGTGATTTTCTCATGTCACAAAAATGAAATAACAAAAATAAATAAAAGCCGCATTCACAATGCCTTATTTTGATAATAAGTACTTAATTATTATTAATTATTACTTATTATCAATATTATTATTGTTATAATAATATTTAAGGCAAATAAGGATTCATATTTTTTTTTATATTGATTTTTATATTTTTCTAATCATTGGATTAGAAAAATATAAAAATATATAGTAGTAGTATACGTTTATTAATAAAACTAATTTTAAAAACTAATAAAGTGTTTAATTTCTTACCATTTTGCAAGTAGGCAATTAAAATCTTTAATATAAGTGTTGTGAAAATGCCTGAATATTACTTTTTTGTTATTTTTTTGTTTCAGTTTCATTTTTGTTTCTTTTTTGTTACAATGGTCATTCTAAATTATTTTTACCCACCTGTCTATTGGCAAATGACCTGTCTATTGCGAATATTACGTGGTTACGTCGTAGGTTAAGCAATTGTAGGTGAGTAGGTAGGTATGCTACAGACCACTTAACAACTTAATATGTTAGGTTTTTATTAGATAATGTGATTACCATCTTTCTTGTCGTATCGTCTTGATACTACTCTATAACATTTTGTTTTTTGATTTATCATCATCATCTACATCAGCTGTTCCCTGGTTTATATCTGGGGTTGAAAGGGTTAACTGGGTTCTATTCAGTCTAATGGGCGACCGACAGTGATGATTAGCTTTTAAATAAATAAAAACCCGGCAAGAGCATGTCGTACCATGCTCAGTGTAGGGTTCCGCATCCGTTGCCGTATGATAAAATCTGATTAGAAAAATTGCACCAGCATAAGAGCGTATATTCATGGCACTTACGTCCTTTTGTTGCAAAACGTCGTTTTTGGCGTTATTGTGTAGTTTGAGTAAAATGCCTGTTACATACGGACGGACAGACAGACAGACGGACATAAACAAAACTATAAGAGTTCTGTTTTTGCCATTTTGACTACTGAACCCTAAAAAGAAATTTTATTAGTAGTAAAATTATTACTTTTTTAAAAGCTAACTAGCAAAATGGCACCTATGAAAATGAAGAGAACTATAAATATTAATTCAACCCTGTCCGTCGTCGTTGAGTTCCCACTCACTGATTTTGCTTGATAAAATCCTTTCAGAATTTAAGACAGTTTCCATCAATTGTCATGGGCGCTATTTTGCTGGTATCTACTGACGATCCCGGATAACAGAAATCACATTGGTATGGTAGGATTAGTCCTTTGTTCACCGTTGAACAATGTTTACTGCAGGCATCTTTGCTTATAAATAACGGTGACAGATGCTCTGTAGTATACACCTTATCTATCCGCATTGCGTTTAATGCCTTCGCCATCTTGTAAACATCCAATTATATCGTTACGCCTGTCATATCCATATTTGCTGTTATTTAGAAGTAATAAACAACCGCAGTTGTACCAGCCATAGTTTGTACAAGTTTAATTTATTTCTTTTGGCAATAAGAAGTCAATGATCCGATTCCTTTATTACTCTCTGTATATGATCAATAATTGATACTAATTAGCTTTCACTAAGAATAGTTAAGTGTTTTGAAACTTTTTTTCTAACAATACTTCACTTTGCAAGAAATTCAAATTTTAGGTACGTACTTATTTGCAAAAACTTCACATTACCTTATGCAGACTTATACCGCTAATCTTAAACAAGATTATTATCTAGTAAAATAAATTCCTAATAATATATTATACAGGTTACTTTTGCTTGCTCATTTTTTCCGATTGTTGTTCCTTATGTACATTAAAATTTGATGTTGCTTTAATATAGGGAGGAGTGGAGGGCATTATTCACATTAGTGCAGTCGCGCGTTTTGTAATAATGAAAACCCTTACGGTGCTCTTCATAATTTATTTTATTAGACAGTTCAGTGAGACATTAGGGTAAGCAGCAGAATAAAGTTTCAAGGTGTCGTGCTCTTAGTAAGGGTAATATTTCGACTGCCTCTGTGGCGCGAGAGCGGTGGGAATCTATCCGACCGATTAGTAAACGTTTTAACTAGCGAATTTGTCTCATTCAGTCTCATCAGTCATTAATTTTAAAAATAGAATAGAAGAAATATAGGGTATCTTCTGAAATACACTGCAAGCCCTGTTCTGTTCAGCACTGGAGTTTTCGAGGAAAGGTACAGTACTTTGATCACTTGATCAACAGCGACCAGATGACTGCCTCTGTGGCGCAGTGGGAGTGTATCCGACTGCTACGCAAGAGGTCGTGGGTTCGATCCCCACCCAGGACAAAACTTTGTGTGATGAGCTCGATGGTTTATTCTGTGTCTGGGTGTTATTTATCCATAATATGTATGTATTTAGAAATATATAAGTATGTTTATCAGTTGTCTGGTTTCCATAGTACAAGCTCTGCTTAGTTTGGGATCAGATAGCGTTGCGTGAGTTGTCCCAAGATATTATTATTATTATTATTTAGGCGCTTGTTTTCAAATTATTCCTTTACTATTTTTATAACAAACCTCCTTAAAACCTACACGGATCATCATTAATCTCTAGGTCTTTGACACGAGCCCATCAGGAGCTGCAAAGACTAAGATATTAATTACCATATATTATAATTCAAATGCGACACACTATCTTCACTACTCGTAAACACAAGGTAAAAGCAACAAATACATTAAAAAATGAAATCAAGGAAATGAAAGCGCTTTTTTCCTAAGTCTCGTTTAAATTTCAAATTCCTGCTGCCATTCATTCCAATCGCAATCTATCTTTTTCATTTTCGTTACATTTAAATCTTAAATTCAATGGAACGGAATCAATCGAATAAGTCCGTATGACTTTAGTGTTTGTTATTTAGAGCCAGATTTCCCGTATGTTTTATAGGATTATTATACCGTAGCGGATTTATATAGTAGGTAATGAGATATATATCGGTACTTAATCGCGTGAAATGTTTAAACATACGAACCTTTTATTTACCCGACGTCGATTGAATTGCACCGATCGTGGGGATCACGGGTCGAGAGTGCGATTAAGAAGTACAAGAATTTCAAACGAGGACATTGATACCGACTCTCACAACCTTGGAATCCTGTCATAAGTAAATACAATCGCTGCCATAAAGACACCAAGTGTAAAGATGTCGTCAGTGTAGTGTGTAGAAGTACGAATAAAAATGATGTAGACAGGCGAGGGTAGTTGAAAAACCCCGCGTCTCACGGAGACATCGCTAAGCTGCCATCAATCGACCCGTGACCACAATCGGTGCAATTCGCACAATTCAACAATGCACAAATTGCGTTGTTGAATTGTGCGAATTGCACATGCATCGATATGTCGGGTAAATAAACGGTTAACCTTCAAATATTCGCTTATAAATCTATCACTTTGTAGTTACAGTCGATAATATATGTATCTGATCATTGGTTGATTTAAATGCACAACCTTTTAATACGTACTCTCCGCCTATAATATTTGTATAACACACTACGTATGTGTTACAAATTAACCTGTGTAAGGCGGTGTTTGCATGTTCACACTGAAATGTAGTAAACTAAAACGCACGTACTCTTGCAACATGAAAACTTAATTTACCAAAAGGTTAATTACGTTTTTATGTCGCAAGAACAAATTAAAATTAAACACCCTGTCAGAGTATCTTTTGAAATTCAAGAAGAACGCTTGATTACGATTGGTGTTTCAATATTTTTCTAAGCGTGAAGATAAATTGAGTGTGCTATAGAAACTTTTCCTCTTAAGGTGAAGCAGGGCTGGCGTAACTGCATGCATTTATTTTGTGTAAGATTTAAGGAAGAGGATGGGGTATAATAACCATGATGAATAATTCCTTACGTATATTTTCAATCAGTGGTTCATGAGAATACAAGGTTAGCATACCACTGGTCAGTTTCCTTAATCGTCAATTTCACTTTTCATTAGACAGTTTCACTAAGTTGTCAATTTCCCTATTAAGTTGGTTTCCTGGTTCGCAAATTTCCTTGTTCGTCAGTTGTTGTTTATTGTCACTTTTGCTTTCGTCATGTTCCTGGCCCGTTACTTTCCTTGCTCGCAAGTTTTCTTCTTCGTTAGTTAGTTTAGATTGTATTTTATTACTCCGCCGTGTCATGTCTTATATTAATGTAAATAGCTATGACCATATTACATATGTACAGAAAACAAATTTAAGCGTTTGTTTTTATCACTTAAAAGCGTTAGGAGGTTGAATGCGTATATATGGAGCAAGTATTTTTTCTGGAGACTTGAAACTTCGTAAAAACACTTTGTTCATTTCGCTTGACGGAAAAATATATATAGTTGAATTTAATATTTGACATTATATATGTCATAGCCATACTCAATTATTGATTTACGTTGTAGGATGAGGTCTTAAGAATACAGTAGATATGTCGTGTTAGTTTAGAAGTATCAAAAAATGTCTATTAGTAATCGTGCTTTAAATGAATGAAAAAATAAATACTTGCACACCACACAAACTGCCATTTCCTATACCTACTTGTGGAAAGTTGAGTTATTACCTATCTGACATAATAATGGGTAGCTTATAATCTCAGTTGAATACCTATCGTAACTGGCGAATAGGTAAACCGTTCGATTAGCGAGGCTAACAAATAACGAATCTAGCGCATCACAATACTGGCAAATTTCACGAAACTGGCATCCTAGCATTTATCCAACGAAGGAGGAAGCTGAAGAATCAAGAAAATGCTTAATTAGCAAAATTGTAAACCTACCGAAACTGTCTAAAGAGTAAACTGGTGAATTTGTGAAATTGACAAGTAAGGAAACAGACCAATGGTACGCTAAGCCAGAATACAGAGCTACCTACATTCATTATATGAAATAATCATACAAACAACTTTAACCTTTGTGTAAAGTTCATTAACATTTGTGGAGACTTTGTATTGTTCAGACAATGCCCGGGAGTTAGATACTTTAATCTCAGAAAGTAAATGCTAAGTATGTTTATTTGTTCTACAAAATATACGTTTGTAATTTTACAAAATTGAGATATGATTATGATTAAGACAAAGAAATTTCCGAAAATGTGTAAAGTGATGAAGTATTATATGCCGTACCTGTATTATCTATAGATATTTTAATACTACATACCAAACCGACCGAGCGAGACCGTAGACGTGAACAAGTACCTTATTTCTTATTTTAAAAAAGACGACTCCCGTAGTAGAGTACAAGCCCTGTGTCGCGGGGGACTTTACAAACATACAAGTCACGGGTCACAAAGTACACCCAGACTCGGAAAAATAATTTGTGGTTCACACAAAGTGGTGACCCGTCCCAAATCGAACCCACGACCTCATGCGTAGCAGTCGGATACACTCCCACCGCGCCACAGAGGCAGTCAGCCTAGTCGACCTATTGTTAGTGTTTATTATATTCTACCATTTTCATCAACAGATTTCTGATTTATTTTTGCAACAAAAGTTCATTCATAAACAGGTTTCCTAACTGTTTATATTGTTTCTGGAAGTCCAAAAAATATATTTGTTACTCACCAAAACATAGTGGGATACATTTATTTCTTGACAATGTGGCATTGTTTACCCATTCTGTAGAGGAATATGCGCGCTTGAAATACTTTCGGTAATAAAAGAAACCTGAAAATGATTATTATTCAAAAATATTGTACTTATTACTATCAAATCTTCTTAGAGCTACAATAATTGTACCTCGTTCTCGCCAGGTTGTCAGGCTTTTACGGTCCAATTCCAAAGTTCTAAGCTGAGAACATTTGTGGAAAAACTCTTCTTACAAATAATGAGAACATTTCAGTGCAGCAGCTTTAGAAACTAACTTCAAAGTAGGATGATTAAGTAGGTAAACAACGTGCAATAAAATCACATAACGAATATTCTAAAGTTATCTAAAACCTCAGTAGATTTTGGAAGTCCACTACAAAACTTTTCAACCTAAAGCTTTTAACATCAATAACCCAATTACTTGAAAAACAGGCATTTTTATAGTTTTAGACTATTTTTTGAAAACTGCCACATCACAAATGACCTGCATCAATAAGTTCAGCACAAATAAGTCGTACAATAATATTTTTTTCCGACGGTTCCCTGACACAGACTTGAAAAAATAGAGAAGTAAAATTCTTGGTGTTAACTTGTATTGTGGTTTGAACCCTTATAGGATCACTCGTGTTTCTGTCTGTCTGCCTGTCACAGCTATTTCGCTCCAAATCTACTGGACTGATTAATTTCTAATTTAGTACACATATGTAGTTGACCTAACACGGACGCGTAACGTTATTATAAGAGTTTTGAATTTGAGAGCCACTTTTGGAGGGCGAACTAGAAAATTAAAAAAATGTTACAGTAACATAGCAAATGAAAGGGCTTGCTGTGAGCAAATCCATACTAATATTATAAATGTGAAAGTAACTCTATCTGTCTGTCTGTTACGCTTTCACGCTCAAACCGCTAAACCGATTTAGATGAAATTTGGTATGGAGATAGTTTGAGTCCCGGGGAAGAACATAGGATTTAGGAGTTTTTATCGCGATAACCGACATCCACGCGGGCGGAGCCGCGGGATAAAGCTAGTCAAATATATATTTTGAATCATATTAAAATCATTATTTTTAATTTTATTCAGGAAAACAACACACATAACAACACTAACTGTCAGTCTTACTGACAGTTAAACGCTCTGTCGTCTAGTGTATAGTTGTTTACCCAATCGTTATTGTCTTTAAAATAACCTTCGGATCTACATGTACTATAAAACAAAACCCTGTACTGTAGCGTCTGTTGCACCTTTGCATATAGCAGGCCATCCGATTTGCCAATCTGATTCCTCTTAGATTGCAGGTAACGCATCGGTGGATCGAATGCTCAGGTGTAGGCATATTAACGATTTTGGCATTTATATGCCTACGTATATAAAGGCCAAAATCGATAATAAAGCTACTAAAAGTACCATTTCAAACTACAGTATTTTGAAATTATTAACGACTAGTTCCTGCCCCGGCTTCTCGCGGGTCTCATATCGTATTTTTTTGTACCTTGGGTTACATTATTGCAATTTTTTGATCTCTAATTTTTTGGCAGTAAAATATAGTCTATGCTACTCCCCGATAATGTAGCTTCCTATTAGTCAAATATTGTTTTTAATCGGTCCAATACTATTTCTCTTTATCTATACATATATCACTTGTCCTGACTGATTCATTAACGCCGAGCCTAAACCGCTAGGGTTACAATCCTGAAATTTTGGCAGTTGTTGCCCATTATATTGTGTATTGAATAATAAGAAAGGATTTTTAAAAATTCGTCCACTAAGGGTGTAAAATACTGGTTACAAGTTTCTATGAAACTTCGTCAGTTTTAAAGTTATAACGATGAAATTTCGTACTTAGCTTTTTCGTTTAAACTAAAGAAACACGTGTTTCAGTGTTTTTGGAAAATCAACCCCTAAGGAGGTAAACTAGAGGTTGCAAGTTTGTGTGAAACTCTGTCGCAAGATAGTATGGAACTCCTTCAGTTTAAAAGTTAGGTCTGTGAGATTCGCGCGTCAGAGTTTTTTTGAAAATCAATCCCTGAGTGGGTAAACCAGTGATTGTAAGTTTGTTTGGAACTCCGTTAGTTTGAAGTTGAAGCTGTGAAATTTTGTATTCGGCTTTTTGACATAAAATAAAGAAACAAGTGTTTCAGCGTCAAAGCGTCAAAAATCAGTCCTGATTGGGTAAAATAGGGGTACCAGGTTTGTGTGAAACTCTGTCGCAGTATAGTGTAAAACTCCGTCAGTTTTAAAGTCGTAAATGCGCCGAGACGAGTCTGCTTAAAATTTTTGAATTATACCACGGTACCACTCCACACGGCCCTGCTTCTGAGCTTCAGTGGGATTGTGCTGCACCCAGCGCGAAACTATCCTACCTACGCGAAGGTGCTCGTGTAGAATCTTGTGAACGTTTCCCGAACCAATCTGCTACGTATGCTGAATCTCTTCGTATGTAATTCGCCTGTTCTCTTAAATTTTTTTTACTGCCAGCACACTTTCTTCCGTGACAGCCGTAGCCTACCGCCGTAGGACTATCACTCCTTTGTTCATCCACCAAAGTAAGGCGACCGCTTGAACTCACTATGCCAACAGTAGATGGTTGCTTTTGAATATCCTTCATCCATAAATGTCATTTGAAGTCGATGAGATGAGGTAACATTTAAAATCATAGAAAATCATCGCACGAAAATGTTCTTGATGCAGATCCATTTTTAAATGAGACACGATAATTTAATTTGACTCTGGAACAAATGTGGAGGGTAATTCGAAATTCAAAAATGGTATTTTTACTTTTAAATAACCAAATTTTTCTAAATAATTACTAGTGAAAGTAAACACTTTTTTCGCAAGACTTTCTGAGTGGCCTGGTACATAAAAATATAGATATGACAACACACGACGCCATCGAACACTGGTAAAAATGGCTCCATGAGTGTCTTTAAAGTGCCCTGTAAACGATCAAATATATTTGACAAACACGTTTGTCAAACACGTTTTCATGAAACACAGAAAAAACCATTAAACTTACCGTTAAACCACGTGCCAGAAGCGCCCTGTAAACAATTAAAATTTGACAAGCACAGCCGTACACGATCAAACATGTTTGTCAAACACGACTTCAATCCAATTTTTCATCAAACACGTAGATTGTTTGACAAACACGTAAATTGTTTGACAAACACTTCAAACAAGGCGGTAGACTATCAAAGTAATTGACAAAGATGTGAATTTGACAAATATATTTGATCATTTACAGGGCACTTAAGAAAAGCTGATCCCACTACTGTAGGCATTGTAGAATATACATGTTTTTTTTTATACTCAAACATCACTTAATTTTGACACGACACCGTGAACTCTCAACACGAAACGACTTAAAGTCAGAAAGTAGGTACTTGAGCATTTAGGGTTAAAAATCAGAAAGATAGAAAATTTTTAGTAGAGATTTAAACAATTTTATTAAAAATACAGATTGTCGTCTTACATTATGGATGAGTTTGCCGCTCAAAGCCATCTTTTCCAGGCAATGTTTAGATTGAGCACGTATTATATGTAGGTAAGTCCTTACTTGGTCTTAAAGGAAGTGCATTTTAAAGACGAGCTGCTTCAACTGCGGAGGATTTGTGACGCACGGTGTTTATTACTTACTAGCGGACGCCTTGCGGTTTCACCCGCGTAGTTCCCGTTCCCGTGGGAATACAGGGATAAAAAATAGCCTATGTCACCTGGGGTTAGTGTAGCTTCACAACGATGAAAGTATTTTTCAAATCCGTCCAGTAGTTTCAGAGCCTATTCAATACAAACAAACAATCAAATCTTTCCCCTTTATAATATTAGTATAGACTAACCATTCAATAAACAATTGACTGTGAAAACTCTCGCATTGAATATTGAAAATGGCAAACAAACTTGGCCAAGAAAAATTCCATTAGGTATTTCTAAACGTTAACGCTTGCGGAAAGGTAAAAATGTATGGATTTGACACTAAGCTCAAATTTTTCAATTTTATGTCAAATTCATACTTTATTTTAATTCCGCAGGCGTTAACGCTTAGTAAAGTACCTACCTAGGTATATGAAATTAAAATATGTCAGGTGGTCAATCCACGTGGATTGACCACCTGACATATTTTAATTTCATATATTTGATTTCGATGCGTAGTAAGCTCCACTATTGACAGTCTTGTCCAGTCTCAATAGTGCTATTTTTTTACATTCGATTGATCAAATCTAGCGAACGGTAAGACCATGCATATTTTGTTTTTAAAGAATTTGACATTTGCGGTACATGAACATTATTTTATTTTTTTGCGAACGATCTTTGGAATCGACCTCTAGTAGCCGTTAGCGAATTCATCACAGAACTGTCTAAGCCCCCTTGTCTAGGCACCCTGTCATCATCGTCAGAGCACCGCGTTTATCGCGTAAAAATACATGAAATAGAAGTAAAATCCTTCAGACAGTCTTTTTAGAGTTTTAAAGTGTACAATAAATATCCACTCGACACCAATGTGACAATATTTGATTGGCAATTTATCTCTTAATTGTACTTATATTATCCTTAAGGGTTTTTTTTCTGACATAAAGTAACTTCAGCCGGCCATACGAAGATAATACTATGTTTAACCTTGCAACCAAGACAGTAATTTCCCACTAAATTACACTCTCAACTTACGAGATCTTATGTCTAACCGTCTTACAGCTGATATATATGTATGTATATTGGTTTAAGAGTCACTTATTCAATAAGAAAACATAATTATCTAATTATTATTATAAAATAATGTGGTAATTTTTCCAGAGATCTAATTTTAGCTATGTCACTTTAAAAACCGGGCAAGTTCATGTGCACGTACAATGAAGGGTTCCGTAGTCACCCTCCCACCTCTTCCCCCCTTCATCCGATTAATGCGGCTTATAAAGTGGGTGTTCTGTTATATTTGTTTCATACTTACAACGTTATACCTTCTTAATAATAACTTTCAATGAAATTTGTACGAGATTTAGTTATTTCTCTAAATAATAATAATATTCTACTACCATGATTTTTTTCACACACTCAGCATCAACCATTTAGCTGGCAGAGGAACACTTGACTCTAACAAAAATTTGAACTTTAAATCTTAATATTTCACAAATCTGTCTAACGATGCCCCACACGATGAGGTAGGTGAGAAAAAACCTCACATCCCCACTTTATTTAAAGAGGAGGTACCCTAAAAAAAAAATTTTTAAGATTTTATTTCTCTCTCTTTGTTGGCATAAATTACAACCTTCTAACACTAACAGTCTGAGCAAAGCTACGGACGGACGAACAGACAGACATGGCGAAACTTTAAGAGTTCTGTTTTGCGATGTAACCCTAATAAAAAAGTATTGTGGTGGTGTAAATTACTTTCATAAAGTCGTTTTTTATAAAGATAATATTTTAGAGATTTCGTGATTGCAGAAGTCTTAATTGGGTCTTCATTTCGCGACATAACTTAGCTAAAATTTAAATTTTGAGGAAGTAATTTTCATTATCAGCCATTTTTCGCAAAAGGAATTTTAGTTATAACCCTAAAAGGTTTTTTTTTACCATATATATATATATATATATATATATATATATATATATACATGTGTGTGGGCTTTGAGACATGGTCGTAGTAAGTATTAGAACTTAGAGACACAAATTCTTGTAAAAGAATTGAAACACAAGTCTCCGTTACTTTTGATCGATGCCATATACTTTTCCTCTGACGCGGCGTCTGTCTCGCCGCTTATGACTAAACACATTTCACCCAAGGAAATGGGAACTTTAAGTCATCTCTTCAATCCAACAAATCCCAATATCTATGTAACGTATAAGTACGATCACAACCTCGCTTATAATAAGGTTTGTTTTGCTTCAAAAATATTACTTTTCATTTCAAGTTTTATATTTATTCTAATTGAATAAATACATATGAATGAGAGATAACTAAGAAATTGTTTGCCCAGAAGTAGACTGCAATTGAATTTTCGATTGATTATTATTGAATTGTATAATTATTATAGTTTACATAATTCTGAAGCAGCGGGAGCCTAATGGCTAAGGCATCGGTCTCGCAATCGTGCACTTCTAACACAAGACTTTGAGCTTAGCTGGAGGGGTTAACAATTAAGATTGCTAGTTATGTTTAAAAAAAAAAAAAAAAAACAAGCGAAGGTCTACTCTTTTTCCCGAGAAAAATGGCAAGTCACGAAAAAGCAAATCGACATAGGTAGTCCTAAACTTTTAAAAACAATTCTCTTCCAATTTATTTTGGCAGATGCGGAATTATCCTAACGTTAAATCTGATTACTGATTTAAACCAGTCCACTAAAACTACTTTCATTCACAATAATAATAATCACGAACAGAAGGAAAAACGGCCTTAACGATATTGCTTCAACAAACTTTCCTACAAGTTTTTGATTAAATTTAACTATGTTCGTAAGAGATACACGAGTACTCTCAACAAGCTTCGAAGAAGATCATTTGAGTTTAATTTCCCCACTACAAAGTAGGTACAAGTAATCCTGCAATAATACGCGTATTTGCATCCTTTCTAAAAAAAATACCGATTAAAATGAGAATCTGATATAAAAATTACGTGTGTAAATCTCATTTCACGTTGGATTGGAAGCTAATGATTTCAGTCTGTCAAAATAATTTTAATCAAACATAACTGTTTTAAACTGTTGTGTGGTAAACAATGCGTCAATATGTTAACAATGAAACTTATTATTTTGATCAACTTAAATCAAGTTTACTGAATGATACATATATACCGTTACACTTGTTCTTTTGAAATGTTTATCTCTCTTTACCTACCACACCTAAATTACTTTTAGATGTAAGAAAACGAATATTAAAACATTGTTAATATCTTTAATTTACACAAGCACTGCAATTAGGATCTAAATCACAGTTACACACTTTAAACGGCAAAGAACCATCAAATGTTTTAGAATAGTCCCATAAAACTGAGACACTACCACTTACGTACGGTTGCTTCGATTCGTAATCAAACTTCGTAGATTCACAATAAACACTATCACCAATAAGAACCGCCATCACAACTTTCGGTTCCATATTTTCCAACATTATTTTGCATTTCCACGGTGTAAACGACATGTACAAGTATATTTGTGTAATTTTCACAACAATGATGTGTTTCGCACCGCTCTTGATAGTCAGCGTTTTTTCCGGTGCCACAACTCTTGGACAAAACTGCGGACCTGCCAATAGAGCTGGAGGTTCAGGGTAAATTATATTATCATTGCCGCATGATTGCTTCGTGCATTTACTTTTTGTGACACACCACGTGCAGAAGCTCTTCGATATGCATGAAGAGCAAGATGACATGTTTCTGCACTCCTCTTGATTTGGGTCCAACACTTCGCACTTATTTGGTGATATAACAGCCAAAATTGATGCTGCAATCGTGAATGTTTTGAACAGCATTTTTTCTATTCTCAATCTAAAACAAAATATGTAACTGAGACGTATGCTTTAGTCGTTGATTAATTACATATCTAAACCGTTTTGACTTACCAGCGTTGATAACCAAGTGGCAATGGTATCTCAAGATAAGAACTGAACCTAAATAAGAAACGTCTATTTATACCTAAACGTCACATCAACATTTACAAAGTTTCACGTAAAGGTCAGTATAAATGTTGATAGTTATCTATCGCACGTCGATAGTTCATCCACTCAACTGATAAGGGGTCAAAGGAAATTTTTCCAATATGTATGTATATTATACCAGTCCAATAACATAGTCGATCCTAAACTATTAAATATACATTGTCGGTTTAAAAAAGGAAATGTAGTGAGAGTCCCGTTCAGACAGATAATAGAGATATCGACTGTCAAGTAAAATTATACTCTTTTTATGAAATGTCAAAACGACAAGCTCTATAGAAATGTGTATGGAATAGGAACCTATGACGTCATAAGTTCCTATCGATAATCATTACCTTCAGTATTCGTTTTCATGCTTTTAAATTCAAAAACATGTTAAATTGTAAACGAACACTTATTTTCAGAGCATTTTAAGATCTCTGTTACCTGATTAGTATAAAATAATTTACTTTTATTGTAATCAACTACCCAATTCAATCACACAATGATCATAGAGAATGCATTCATATATTGTCCCCTTATTCATAAAACAATATTTTAACTAACGGATGTTTTGTCTTCTTCTGTTCTATTTTAAAAATATAATGAAAAACAAAGACCAAACATTCCTTAATACGTCTTTTAACATTAGAATAATTTTCAGTACTACATATGACTGCTATTCGACAGGTTGTAGGTTTAATTCATGAAAAGGTGGAACATCAACTTACATAAATATATCTTTGCGTGAGGAAAACGTTTACCTCAATTTACTTCGCAAGTCGCATGGGCAGTAAATATGACATTTTTCATAGCGCTATCAACATTTTCACGTTGAACAAAATTACTGGTTTAATATTACAGTTTCATAATGAATAGAATACAAAACTTATTACTATAGACTCTACATATCATATATGTTATCTTAACGTGACTATGAACCTAATGTACTAAACACGTGTGGTATGACATGCCTACAAGTCGCGTGTGTATGATATGACATGCCCTGTCATTAACAGATGATCTTTTGTGGCCTCTGTTATATTAAGGCGACACTATGCTGAGAGAAAAGAAAGAGAAATGGACAAGAATAATAACGGAATGGTACCCTAGAGAAAGCAGAAGAAGTAGAGGAAGACAGCCAAAGCGATGGGAAGACGAGTTGAAGCAAGTAGCCGGGCCGGAATGGTTACGTACAGCAAAGGACAGAAACAAATGGAAATCCTTAGAGGAGGCCTTTGTCGAAAGACAAGCTGTTATGAGGAGAGATAAGCCGAATGCTGAGAATAGGTTATAATAAGTTATTCTATAGTTTTATTATTATCATTTTCTTTTTAATGTCTAGTTAAATAAGTTGAAATGTAACAGCAATAAAGGCTTATTTTATTTTATTTATTTTATTTTTTATAGTGTGTCCACTAAAAGATGTTCCCTACCAAGTTTTAAGGCAGTACGTCAAATGCTGTGCCTGTCTGTGTCTGTGACGTAATAGAGGTCAAACAAGTCATCGGTTATCATTCGGTAGTTCAAATCCGCACTAAGTTATGAATCCTGACTTTACTAACATACATTCAATGGGCACAAAGCACACCCAGACTCGGCACAACAATTCGTGAAACACACAAAGTTGTGTTCCATGTAGGATTCGAACCCACTACTTTTTGCGCTACAGTCATACACAATGCTGATAAACTTTCGCGATTTGTGCACATTATTAAAATATATATATTACGGGTCTTAATCGCGTGAATAATTTAAGGTAAAATACCGTCACGGGTAGACTCTCAGTCTACCCGTGACCACGGCCGTTGCAATACGGTCGAAACGTCGGGCAATAAACAAGGTATTTTACCTTAAATTATTCACGCGATTAAGACCCGTAATATATATATTTTTATAACAGTCATACACACTCACTAATCTCACTGCGCCACTAAGGCAGTAAAATTTGTATAAAAAGTCATTAACTGATTATAATTGGTAGATTACATTCGTTCAGTAAACAAACTGTTAAATATGCAAACATCAACATTTATATCATTAACTGGATATTTTGAATTAACGAGAGCTATCAACATTTAGTTCACATAAACTCATTGTATTCACAACTCCATTTGTTTTTGCATATCCAATTTCCATTAGTTAAATTAAAATATCAGTAAATAAAAAACCGTTCGAACCAGGTCGCAGTATCATGTCATGAATATTCAGGTGTTACAATTAAGATAAGCATAAAATTGTATCCTATAGGTACATACGTATACATACTGATGCTGAAGAATTCTAGGTCAAAGCAACGAATATAGAACGAGAGAACTTAGATGTTGTAACTCAAACCTTCTACAATTAAATAGTATTAAAACAAGTCATCATTATAATAAGTTGTATGAGTCCGTTCCTGGACACAGGCGCGGTTCTAGAACTTTGTTCAGGGGGGGGCAACATTTAAACCAAGCGGTCAAGTGTGAGTCGCTCGCATGACAGGAGAAGGGGAGTTCATTTGATTCAACCCCGGTACACCGGCCACCAACGCCGAGGGGGGGGGCAATTGCCTATCAGAACACACCGGTACATTGTCCAAATTCCCCAAAAAAAGTCTTTTTTCAGTCGAGCCTGGGGGGACAATCGCCCGTGTTGTATTTTTCAAATATTTTTTAGGTAAGCCGTTTTGATCGATGACTTGTTGCCTTGTGGTTGATCTTGTGGAAGATTTTTGATCAAAAAAATCTGACAGGTAGTTTTCAGTGTTCTTTTGAGGTTAACTTTGTGCTCCCTAAATAGTTCTGAAGTGACCAAACAGGTGGAAATCTGATGGAGCAAGATCAGGGCTATACGGAGGATGCATCAACACACCTCAGCCAAACTCTCTCAATTTTTGCTGAGTGGCTATAGATGAATGCGGTCTGGCGTGGTCCTGAGGGAACACCACGCCCTACCTGGGTCCATAATCAGGTTCTTTTTTTCGTTTTCGCGGCAAGCACGCTCGTTAACAATACATTCAAAATACGAAAATACTTTTGCCCCTACCTATAATAACCAACCAACTTTACTTTCCCATTTTCAATTTAAGTATGGTGAAAAGACTCGCACTGACGCAGTCTGAGTTGAATCATCGTAAAATCGGACCCAAGCTTGTCGGCAACAAATTAATGACTGGTTAGATTGTTCGTCTGCCTTTTGAAACATTTACCATACATTATTGCCGCAGATTGCTTGCCTGGATTTGTCACACATGAACAAAAAAAAAAATTTACAAGTTATGGACCTTCTCTCTTAATTTACTTTTCCCATCGATTAGCAGTTAGTGAATAACTGCGTGTGTAATTTAATGGCATTACGTGATATTACAGCTGTAACAGATTAGATTATTTGATATAGCAATCAAGAATTAAACAGTGTAATGGGTTCAAACACACCATCATACAAGCACAATAATGTAACGACACAAAAACACTGAGGCTCTTATGTTTTTAACGCTGGTTGTTCATACTACGAAAAAAATACATTTAAGAAAACGAAACGTTAAAATTCCCTCTTATTCTAAAATAAATTCGAGATACGGATCTAAAATACATAATTACTTGCGACGTTACTTTTTTTTAGTAAGTTCTAAACTAAAACGTGCAGTATCGAAGATCTGAGCGCTACAATAAACTGTAGCAGCAGATGCAGCTAAACTTTACTAACTTTGTTGAGGGCATAAACTAAATAATTAGTGCTCTCAGGGAATTTAGTAGGAATCTTAGAAAGATTACTACAATTAAATCTATGTTACGAGCTTAGATTCTACCTACCTTGTCATGGAGCATTCTCTCAGTATGGGCGGTCAGTATGCCTGTCCCACCAACGGCGAGAAAGCAAGTAGCGATTTTATCGTTCAAGATACGTACATACTTACGTTGATCCCGTGGAAACAAAATGGCTGGGCAGCTAAACTAGCTATATTGGATTTAGGCGAGCATCGTAGCAAAAGCTAGGCTAGCTAGGTCCGCGAGTAAAAACTAAAAATCTAAACGCTCAAAACAAAGGGTACACGCTAGTTAAGCTGCATACAAACAATAGTAGTAAGAGCGAAGAAATATGAACGGAGAAATATTAACCATTAGGATTGCATAATTCTTGTCCACTGAAGCGAAACGCAGATTTTATGCAATCCTATTGGTTAAAATTTCTCGGTTTTTTTTCTTGCAGCCTCGCTCTGCTTCAATGGACAGCCAGTCTTGGGATTGAAAAACATATTACTGGGGTTGTTGTGGAAACTGGAAGGGCTGTCAAAATAGTGGTAATAACTTCAAAATGTTTAATTATTTTCTGTTGTTGTAGCTCTATTATTTTTTTGTTACCTTATATTTATTTTGAAAGTCGGTTTTTATTTTTTGTAACTTTCTCTTTAGTATATTGGTTTGTAATCCAAACTTCTCATTTGTTTTTACAAAATGTTGTGTTTTGCGATACATGACAGTTGATTTTTGAGGAGTTTACCTGATACTAGACTGTCAGTTCCATTACATGATTTGATGGAGGCGAAGAGTCGCGTATCGCACACGGTACTCAGATCGCAACCCGCAATATTTATTGTTGAATAGTTCCACTGGTCATCTGTGGTCTTTATCATCAGTTCCATATCACTTCTTTTCAGTTCCATTAAATGCACGAATTTCAACAAAATATACCCAAATTACTATAGGTGTGCCTTTAATTTGAAGAGTTTTATGACACTTTGATGACAATGAGACAAATCTGGAAGTATACTTCAAACACAAAAAGTTTTTTTTCAAATCGGTGCAGCCGTCTGCGAGTAATCATATTTTGTAGCACAGATTTCAATATAATCAATAGGTATTCCGCGATTTGAATGCGTTAATGAATCTGTCGATCAGTCAGTCAGGACAAGTGATTACATATGCATAGATTATAGATATACATATAATTATCGGTAGATAACCATTAAGACTACACAATACTTAGACGTAGAGTTCGCTTGTGACTTTAGATTGATCGGAACAGTCTTTGAGGAGGACACACTTTTTGGCAGCTTCGTCATACACCTTTGGTCTTTCACAGTCGCACCTGGTGTAATCACATATCATGCCCAGGTAGCGGGAATTAGGCCGACGACACGAAAGCCTGGACATGAGTGGTCTACTACAATCTGAACTGAAGAATATGGTGCTCTCTGGACACGGCGGTATACCTGCAAATTGAATGAAAAAAAATATTCTATAAAAATAAATTGAGGAACACGTCAATAATGGCTAAGGCATCGGTCTCGCAATCGTGAGGTCGCGGGTTCGAATCCCACCCATTATACTACCGACGTGAACTCACTCCTGACACAAGCCATTGAGCTTAGCTGGAGGGGTTAACAGGATTGCTAGTAATGTCAGGACCAAAATCCCACATTTCTAGTTATCGTTTTAAAAAAAAAATACCGTATGATTATGAACATCGTCAGTTTATAAACATTCTTGCGATATTATAAACTGTTGAAAAATTTAAAACTGCAAATATTTTACAATTTAACGCTTTATTTTTCTGTAGTTTATAATATGTCAATGTCTCCAGGCGCTCCGTGGACTGGCACACAGCACCTATAATTTCTCTCTGATATAAAATAAATCATGGCTATGAAGTTTTTGTTTCTAATCTCACAGGCTTATAAAAACACTCTTAAAACTGAATCCCAAACACACAATGAAACTAAAACATGACCCATTTGTCATCGAGAACTTCTGTTTATTCCATGGTTCGTTAACAGTTCCCGAGAACTTTCATAAAAAGGTTCAAACTATAAGTAATAAAACAAAAAAAATACCGAATAAAACTTACATATTCCGTTACCATCGTAGGTAACACAGTCTTCCTCGGCTTTTACCCAGATCAGAACACAAACAAATACAAAAATGGTCACTAATAAATTGATGTCGCCCATGTTTACGTAAATCCGATTTATCGAAGCAGTAAAAATCGCCAATATCTGTATATCTCTTTGTTTCAATGCAACTACTATTATAGATATTTTATTAATCTTCATACAAGCACAGAAGTAAAAATACGTCCTTTAATAGCGCGCTATATAGTAACGCTATTACGGTATATTGAAAGGGAATGTCTCAGAAAACTTATTATTCACACTGATAACGCCGACATATACTAATTGCTTATTTATGCATACTTTTACATCAACATTTTACTTAGAACTATACATAACTTGAAAACATTCCTACTAATCCTATCACCTACCTAAAAAACTATGATGGCTAACTTAGATAAATTTAACTTTAGATTAGGCTAAAATAAATTAACATAACTATTGATGTCCTAATGTCACGTCGAAATTTAAAAAAACTATTTCACAATTTCGTACAACAATAGTTATAAATACTGGGTTAAGTCTGTTAGCTATCAAAATATATTTTTTTTATATTTTTAATTATAATGATATGCATGTATGTAGGCAAACAAGACAAATATATGTTATCATAAACATGTTTTTCTAATACAATCTTATTTCTTATATATTACACAAAAAAAATCTAACAAAATCTCTACTTCAGCAGCCAATTTGGTCCGCCATTCTAAAGTTCTATTGATTTCATCGTACCATTGTAGTTGGGCCCAGGTGTGCGTTCGGAAGCCGGTGAAATCGTGATTATCTATCGAGCACAGGCTCATAATGAGGGGATTATAGAACCTAGTCGCTAATATGGTTTACTAATACTTCTGGTTTCTTCAGCTTTTAAGTTCAAAGAGTTGGTATTTTCGTAGCACATTAATTTTTATATTCAAAGATTTTAATTAGATTTTGACTAATTTTAAAAGCATTTTACTTTTGTTTTTCTTTAGTACCTATAGGTAATGTGATCATCCCTGTAGCTATTTTATTTTAGAAAATAATACGAGGAATATTTTAAATAAATACGTTTCAAGTCCATTTCTTACCTAACTTAATTATTTCGAAAAATGTACAACCATATTATTTTTATCACTTTTGACATATGGTGATGAAGAATTTTCCTTATAAAGCCTTTGGGCACAGTACAGGCGCTTCGTATTTACGAACTCTTGTCTTGAAGCCGATAAATATAAATTACCTTTCAGCTACGTATACCTCCCTACCGTTACTAAGAAAATTACAAAAATATTTTTCGTGTCTATAAAAATGAAGAATGGCTTAGTTGCCGGAAATTTTCTCTAACACCGTTCACCTGACAAGTTACAAGACTATCATTATTTTTTAACTTAATTTAAATTGCCTAATGAAAGGCACAAGCCAGCTTCGTAGAGAGATCGTAGTTGTTTGCCTTTTCGGAATCCGCGGAAGAACATTATTTTTTATTTTTTTTATTTTATTAAGTATTATATTTTCTTGACGATCAATTTTCTTTTCCCATAGTCTAGAAACTTGTTTGGTAAATAAAGAGGAGCGTTTAGGCTTAGCTAATGTACATTACAATATTAACGGGACTTAATCGCGTAAAATATTTAGAGGTACGAACCTTTTATTTGTCCGACGATTTCACGCGATTAAGTCCCGATAATATTCTAATATGAATATGTGTAAACATCGCGAAAACTTAAAAACAATTAGCTAATGTATTTTGAAATTGTAAAGACAACACTCAGGGTAATTGAGTATACGGTACAATTATAAAAGATAAGGTATACTCGTATTCCTTTATTGTTGCCTAGATGTACCATTTATAGCTGTTTTGTTTATTCCGACGTTATACAGGCATTTAGGATTTGTAATTTAAATTTTAAATGTTACAATTTAAAATTTAAATTACAAATCTTTTGAATACGAGTCGTGATTTCAAGTGTAATAAAACAGTAAACTGATAGGATTGTTATTAATATTCGATAATGAACATTAGTATCCTGCTTAAAATACCTTTGTAATATTAGGTACTAATTTATCTCGGGCAAAGAAATTAAAGACGATAAACTGTCTCACTAACTACTTTTACCTCAGAGCTTTCTAGCTATTTCTAAGAAGTACACGATTGGTTATATATTACTTCTTTAAGTCTTTTTTATCCTTTAGTTTAAAAGCATTTATTGGAAATTTTACAAAAGATAAGGCAGGGTGGTTGTGACACAATTTATGCAACTTTTAGAGGGATTCAAAAATATTTACTTAATCAAAAAAGTGTATTAGTAGAAACCTTGACATGTTGACTGTTCAATGATGTATAACACATTGAAATTTGCTGAAAAAAAATCAGCCGCTGTTACATGTATGGAGTGTCCCTCCTAAAAAATATATTTTTATTATACAGCTATCAAACTAAGTAGCGGCTAGTACAAGACACCTTTTCACCAAATATCACCAGTATCATTGTCTTTGAGTCTTTGAGTAAAATTCCTGTGACATACGGACGGACAGACAGACAGACGGACATGACGAAACTATACCTAAGGGTTCCGTTTTTGCCATTTTGGCTACGGAACCCTAGGTATAGTTCGCAAGTGGCCCCTTGTCATATTTGATCTGCTCATCTTTGACCGATTGCCATGCGACCGCGACTATTTTCTGTATATTACTATCTAATACTTACTGGATACAAATATCGGCCAAGAATAATATTTTTATTCATACTTTTTAGATCACGGTAGGTATTATGTCATAGTCGGGTTGATGTGTCAAATGACTCATCAATGATGTCATGTTTTCATTATTTAGTCATATATAATATACCTATTGTCCCTACACAAATATTAAGTTCTGAAAAGTTCACCATACAACTATCTACCTTGTTGACCACTTTTTGCTAAGAAAAATAAATTAAATTACTAAGAGGGAACATTGAAAACAGTATAACGTAAAAATATTTTTATAACAGGTTAGTTAGAGATCCTATCTATGATAAAGAATGAAATGTTTTGTCATTTGCCGCGATTATTTATGTAAGGGACAGGAATAAGATTGCTATAAGTAATGCATATTAATCATGGCGCTATGTAGATATGAGTTCATTCGCATAGCAATAAACAGCTCGCAATTCCTCTCGACAACAAGTTATTCGTATATAAGCAGGTACACAACACGTGGCTAAATATCTTTTGTTGCCGCTGCGGCAATGCAGCGGTATGCAGAAATACGAAGATTCTCTCTGTTCGACTCGTACCGCGCCATTACTAATGCGCACTTACAAAATAGGTATCGAAGATTGACTTATAGGTCACCAACAAATCCACACAAATATAGACGCCCCAACCCCCTAGACGAAAGACATAAACGCTAATCAAATCGAATGACAATCGAATGAAATGACGTGACGGCGGAATAACATCGTTGCGGGTGCAAAAATTTTCATATTTGCGGTTTTGCAACGATGTCATTTTTTTCGATTGTCACTCTATTAGATATCCCATTAGTCTAATGGCTCAGTACGAATATCGTCAACGTACGCGGTCTCGGTTGGCATTCGACCGAGATCGTTGTACGTGCGCGTAGGTCAGGTCAGGTGTTACACACCGACTCCCCACGTTGGCCCCAACGCCACACGTCCAACGTCGTCGCTCGTCCCAACGTTGCTTGGCGTCAATGCTATTTTCCAGATCCACACGTTGGACCATTGGTGTTGGGACCGACGTCGTTAGTTAGTTGTAGGTGGCCAACTTTCTGGGCCTATGAATCTTTAGTAACACGTAAGTGTGCTACCAAATATCCTTAAGGTATTACGATATACATCTCTCCCTTCACCGCTACGCAAACCTGCTGATTTATATTCCAACTTACGCTGAATTTCCGTGACGTTTCTTAATTTTATGGGAGAAAAGTTTTAGTCCCTTTTTGCCAAAATTGAGAAGTTATTTTTCTTCGACACTAGTTTTGGGAAAAACAGATATTTTTACGCAAATTAGTTAAAACTTCATTCATTTTCAAAGTAGGTCACTATCTTCTGGCCCTGAAATTATAATTAGGTACAATTCTTGACAAAAAAGGTGAAATGGTGGAAAACCGTAAATTTTTGTTGGTGTCGCCAGTAGGCAACAGATAGGAGAGATATATCGTCGCTACGAACGGACAGTTTTATTTCAATATTTAATGGGGCAGAAGCGTACTGGCCCACATCGGACATAGTTAAGCCTGCGATTCGTACGAGTTTAAAAAAAATCCACACAAAAATATTTTTGGAAAAGGATTAGCCTGCAACCACTGCTGTTTTTGGTTGAAAAGATGACCATAAAATTGCATATACTTCACTAGCACAAACTTCGGTTTTTTTAATTTTCGGCAGTTTCTTTAAATTCACCGAATTTTCTTTTGCGACAGTGCCGAGGTAAACAAAAAGAGGTTCGAATAGCCCAAGCCATTTTTAAATTTTTGCGATAACATACGGCAATTGATTTTTGTAATGTAGATTCATTAAAAAGCACTAGATGATATTATTATTATTATTATTAATTAATCTAAAATTTTCTAAGTTCTATCAGTGCGTAAAGTTCGACCAAAAACAAAAGTTACCCAAATAACAAAAACACAGAGATGAAATATGACCATAACTTACTACATATTACAGTTAGTCGTAACTTAGTAGAGCTTATTACTAACCATAGAGCAAACATACGCGAGTAAATAACAACTGGGGTAAAGACGACGCCATCTTAGAAGCGCCGCATCTCTTCCGCCGGCCCCAACTACTTCCGACGACAACTTCCTTCCTACACTGCGCTTAAGGAAATACGGTGCATTACAATTACCTTCAAGTATCGAATTAATTTGCCACTGCAATTTTCCTAATGAAACTATTAACTAGCATTAGCTCTATTTAGTGAAAAATTCGCAAAAAATAAGTAAAAGGTGAATTAGTTTGAACAAAAATCCTGATTGTAAGTGCAAATAGTTAAGTACTGTAGTCTCGTGTTGTTATTTATGTATTGTTTGTATTATTCTCTTAATTTTATAGGTATGGATGTTTTTGCTCTTTTATCCAAAAACAACTAAACGGATGTTGATAAAACTTTACAATTATGTAGTGGGTACATTGTTATATTTAGAATAGGACATACGCTATAAAAAATAATCATAACACGATCGAAGTGGCGAAGAAAGCTTGTTATCAAATAATCTCTGTTCGAGTTAGACATCAAACTTGACTCGCTCGCACTCCAAAAACGATGGTAGCCTAATGACGTCGCGGGTTCGAATCCTACCCATTATACTACCAACGTGAACCCACTCCTAACACAAGCAATTTGTTTTAGCTGGAGGGGTTAACAGGATTGCTAGTAATGTGGGACCTACAATCGAATGGATTTAAAAATAAAAAAAATAATATCTGTGCTCCTCACGTATAGTGAAGGGATTATGAAGTAGGGTTATTACTATACTAGGTATAAAAGAACTCACTGATACATTAGGGCCTTAGAACATCTCGAACCACTGAACGAACTAGGTAGAAATTTGGCATACCTACGTTATAAGCAACATAGATGTGCGCTATGAACAGGGTTTTTGAAAAGTCACCAAAGTGGTGAAAGGAAGTATATGTTTGTTATACGCTCTGTAGTACACTGAAATAATTATGTGGCCCGTAAAAAAGTATGAGTAACAGTTTTTGAAGTATAATTTATTTTTCTTGATAACATATTTACTATCATATCGCAGACAGAAAAATCATGGATATGGATACTCTACAACACGGTTGATAATACTTTTGAGTAGTTGTAGGATGTAACAACTAACTTTAATCACAGCTATTGTCAAGTATTGAAAATTAAACAAAAGAATTATACATTTATGTTCAACCTTTTTGAAATGCTTAGGATGAGCCCTTTAATTTGATACCCATATTGCAATATCACAGCCGATATGTTTGTTTTTTTTTTCCAAACGTTTCTTTTGTAAGAACACTTGGGCGGTCAAGACGGATCTAACGACGTCTAATTGTATAAATCCGTCCAGTAGATTGTGAGATATGAGGTAATAAATAATATTACATACAAGATACGCGCGAAAAACATTACCCTTCCTTACAGTCGTAAAAAGATAACAAAAAGCTCATGTATTTGAAAGCTGCTTTGACTTTGTATATTAAAACTAAACAGTTCACAAACAAAACAATGTTCTCGTGTATACAAAATCAGTTATATGGAAATTCTACCCAAACGCAAACATTGAAATAGGCCATATTTCATTCTTGTTTGTCCACATTGTTCCCTGGATCACTTGAAAGCCTAAGGTTTACACACGGCAGAATCTTGAAAAAACATCTTGTATATTTAATCTCAGTTCTTTACTTACCTTGTGAACACAAAGGGTTGCCAGGACCGACCTGTTTTCTTTTGTTTGACCGAGATTACATCAGTAGGTACCTGTATTACCCTTGGAATTTTCAGTCATCTCACTGATGCACCCGTAGATTAGATTATCCTAGCCAAGTTCATGTTTTCACTTTGAGCTAAGCTCTACGATAGTAAATAAAATTCTTAAAGCTGTAAAAGTTGGACCTGACATCGTAAATGTAATGTTTGTGTGAAAAAATAGGATGCCTGTCGTAAACAATTTGCCTTTTCGTAGGTACCTATTACAAATGAACGAACTAAATATTATTATGCCAAGCTTTATAGAGTATACATTACGTATTTATATTTGAATATATTAAATGCAACTAAAAGATAAAATGTATAATAACATTATAAAGTTATATATACTACGGGTCTTAATCGCCTGAATATTTACCTTAAATTATTCAGGCATACCTTGTTTATTGCCCGACGTTTCGACCGTATTGCGAACGAATTATATATACCACGCGATTAGGATCCGTAGTATATATAATTCTATAATGTGTACAAATCGCGAAAGTTTATCAACATGTATAATAATACTCACTAACCAATAAATATTGCTTAGATTATATTAAATATTGTTTTAAAACTTTCGCGATTTTTATACATATCAGATTTATTTCGCGACTTAATCGCGTGAATTATTTAAAGGTACGATCTTTTATTTACCCGACGCGACGTTTTAATCGAATTGCACCGATCGTGGTCACGGGTCGGGGTGGGTAATTCACGCGATTAAGTCCTGAAATATATCTAATACAGATTATAAAGACCGATGACGTTGAATTGTGATCAGTGTAAGGTCACCAAAACTCAACGGCCCCCATTGTGCAGCCAAGGTAGCCGTGGTCCTTGTAATAATAGTAGACGGTTCAGCAAATAATGGCCTTAATTTATGCTTACTCAATTCTTAATTAACTTCTTTTCAAAAGCAAGATTAACAAGTCACAAATCATACCCCTAATAAATAACATTATTTACAAGGCAACAGTAGACAACCTGCACGTTTATAGAAGACTGATGTGCAAAACTAAATAGAAAAAACAAAATAAAGGGATTTATTCAATTGAATGAAAGCCTTTTATCAATGTGAAACGTATGGAATAAACTCTTTTATGTTATTATATTCAGGTGCTTTTCTTCTCTATAAATCCTAAGGGAAAATGTGGGACGAAACTGAACAGATATCTCGTGATCCTGTCCTGTTTGTCTCGTGGCCAAGTGTAATAAATCTACCGTACGTAGTTATTATATTAACATATATCAACACACAGATAAGCCTGTCTGATTTTGACTGTTTATGGACTTACTTTTGGTACAGAAAGTATACAAACAATCATACTTCATCTTCATCCTAGTATTGATATTTCTGTCTAACTTGATTTCGACCTTGTCATATTAGGTAATCCTTCAAACGATTGTCATCAGACTTCAAAGAAATTCGATACTTGATTATGCTGTCGATTTCAGTAGGTGTTTAAGACAGCCAATTTGCTCATTTATTTCAGTTGATAATAAAGCGGCGGTAGCCTAATGGCAAAGGCATCGGTCTCGCAATCGTGAGGTCGCGGGTTCGAATCCTACCCATTATACTACCGACGTGAACCCACTCCTAACACAAGCCTTTGAGCTTAGCTGGAGGGGGTTAACAAGATTGCTAGTAATGTGGGACTCAATCCCACTTTGCTAGTTATCTTTAAAAAAAACTATACTTTGGCGTAAGACGAAAGTTCAGAGGTACTACATATCATTTTATCTACCTAAAGTATGTACCTATCTATATGAAGATCGTTTCGTTGTTTTCGTTACACATTGTAGACCACTTTTTTATGGTTCTTCAAAAATCGCAGTTTCTTGTGACTCGTTCCAGACATGACTGGCTTCGTTCATCCGAATACCCTGGGGCACTCGCTGTTGTCCAACCAAAGATTGTTACAATTAACAACCGAGTTCATCTGAGAGAATCAACATTGCATTTGCATACATTCTAAATGATGTATGGAATCTTGATAGACTTGGAAATTACTAGGAAGGAAATAGATATTTTATTTATACAAGCCTGAAACTACAGGTAATTTATTTTTCATTCATTATTCATCCGAAATCTATGTTATCTATAAATAGAAAAATAGAAAACCCGCCTGTACAAAAAAAGATGGAAACAAGATCCCCTACATAATTATATAATTTTATGCAGTTGGGGGCAATAATTTTATTAATCTCGATAAACTTAGTGAAGTGCCTCCGACTGCATAAAATTATATAATTATGTAGGGGGTCTTGTTTCCATCATTTATGTGCAGGTGGGTTTTTTTTAATATTTATAATTTATTTTTTTATTTAATATTTTTTAATAGTTTTAGGATGATGATGTACCCGATGTAACAACTAACTTTTATCACAGCTATTGAAAATTGCAAAAACATTGATTACTAACTAACTTTTTAAGAATTACAGTCATAAACATGTTATACTTTTTTGAAATGCTTAATATTATATTAAACTTTAATTTGATATCCATATTGCAGTATTTAAAAACAACTTTTTTTTTCACACCTCTTAATTTTGTCATCTCAAAACGTCACATATCTAAGAACACTTGGGCGATCAAAACGAATCTAACGACGTCTTAATTGTATAAATCCGTTCAGTTGATTGTGAGATATCAGGTAATGAAGAATATTACATACATACATATAAAACAACTAGTACTTTTCTTAACAACTTAAACACGCAAGGAATAGAAATGTAGATAACTCAAAGATTTGAAATTTCTGGGTCAAGAGGTGAAATCCCTTGCGGTCTTTTAAATACCGACAGGTAGAAGCTTCCCACACATAGATATCATTAATATATTTAGATGTATGTCGACCATTGGCCTTTTTCCGGGTATTTTACTCTCAAGGATCAATGAGCCCGATTGAGGTAAAGGTGTGAATCTCAACATTCAATATTGACGTTTGTTATTGGTGTATATGTAGTTCCCAAAATGAAAGAAAATAGATATTCTTTGTCTACATGGGTCTATGACGTAACCGCTTTATTGTATACTAACTGTCCCGCGCAACTTCGTCTGCGTAATTTTTCCCCGTTTTTGCAATATTTCTCATTGCTGCTCCGTTCCTATTGGTAGTAGCCTTGATGTTATATAGCCTATAGCCTTCCTCGATAAATGGGTTACCCAACAGTGAAAAGATTTTTTCAATTTGGATCAGTGGTTCCTGAGATTACCGCGTTCAAACAAACAAACAAACTCTTCAGCTTTCTAATATTAGTATACATTACAATATAGTACCTACGTATATCTATGTACTTAATCATATTCCTATGTTATGTACGATTTAATTTTTACATTGTCTCGTTGCCGTCTTATACCTAAGGTAGATACATAATACATATTTATAACGAAAGATAAAGTGCTTATTTATCCCAAGAGTATAATAACAAGGAAATTGAATTTCCATGAGTAGGTACCTAAATCCTACAGAGATAATCAACTTCTTTATAATATGTTTACTGAATACAAATTAACTACCAATTTCCTGTAATATGGTTTACAAAATTTGGGTTTGGGTAAGCAGATGAGAATTTGTTAGTTGTTGCTCCTACATTCTTTTAACTTATTAGAAATTCTTCGAAAGTTTCCGTAAGTATTCAGTAGTAGTTAAAATAGTTGAGCGGTCAGCCGATAGGTACTGTTAATGCACCGGGCTTCGGAAACCCAAGGGAAGTAACCGCAAAGTTTGGCACAGAGCCACTACAGAACGTTCAAATTGACTGTAACCACAAGTCCTCACCTAAATGCTTCTAGACGAGCGAAGCGCCTATCTATAGATTAATATCTAATTCGCAAACGATCTCATTCTTTTTAATATTTCAAGTGAGATACCAAGGGGTCAGAGAAGGATCCAAGTTTGTTATGTTTACTCAGATTTATAAGGCAATAAGCACGGTGAGTGCACACTTTTGGCCCATGGCCAAATGTATTGTCTTAGGTTGGCCGAGCGAAATATATTTCCTGTAACGTTGGATATACCAGTAAAACCGAAATTACTGTGCACGTTTTCGGTAAACATCGCCTAAGCTATCAAAGTATTTTATTCAGTTAACATATTGATCTCCAAACTGATGTCAATCTCATCAGAGACGATCCATAGTGCACAAGTACGCAGGAGATAGTGCAGAAGTGTGTGCGCAAACACAAATGCACTCTCTATTCCCTCACTCTCATAGCCCGATGGGACGGAAATCTGACACGACCTGAGAGAGATTTGGCGCAGGACCGACGGCTTAACGTGCTCTCCGAGGCACGGAAGGGTGTGACATTATTAGAATACGGTCACCCATCTACGGATCAACAGTGATAACATTGCTTAACCTTGCAGATATCTCGATCTGCTCGGTTGCCACTGAGTCAGAGACTAGATTACATATTGGATCACTAATTAAATTACTATGAATTAGTGTTAAGAAGAAGCCACTAGTTAAAGAATTAGGGACATTATTCTCATAAGACATCTTTTAATTAAGGGTTTAGGGACCCTGTATCAGGGTGATGTAAGTCAGCCATTATATTGATGGAGCAATTAGCATGTCTCTTCTATACTTATTTACTTCTAGTGCCAGGATAAAGCAGGATATTCTCACTGTGTGTGCGTGAGTAAAGGAAAAAAAACAATATTTTAAAGATTTTTTTGACATGATAACGTCCTATAAATCGATGACAGGCTCATGAAAAAGTACAAAAACTAGTACAATACTTCAGTTGTCACAACTGAAGTATTGTGGCAGCCGCCGGGTTCACTAAAGCTTTTTTTTTCTCTTTATTTTTAGGAACCTTTAAATACAATTTACGTCGGTTCCATAGTAACCTAATCATATGTTTACAATACAATGCATGTAAAATTCTATCTGTCTAAAACTAACTTATTTATGTAATAGGCATGGTTGTTTTTATAATACCATAGACGTATAGAACAGGACTGCGCCATTACCTCACAAAATTGACTACTCTCTAGAAAGAGACAACGCTACTTTGTCCACAATACCTGTCAAAGAGACAGGGCCGCACGAGTTTTTTCTCTCTTTCACGCTTTACAGTCAATATTTACATTTTAATTGAAAGAGATGGCGCGACCCAGGTCTATACGTCAATGATTATTACAATGTCATCAATGTTTTAGTGATTATTATTATACACAGACATGGTTCGAGTTGTGAAAATGGCGGCAAACTGACCGGCCATTATTTTAACAGCTCCGAGTTTAACTTGTAAAAAATGATTTGAAAACGTGATAATTGACTAAGAACGAGACTTTGTGCATGTAATAAGCGCATAAATACTTGACACTGGCAGAAATTAGCCGTTAAAACGGCTAGATTGCCATAAACTCAAAGAAGAAGAAGACATGGTTGTTTATTCAATGTCATCAATATTTTCATATGACGTTGTCACGTAAAATTATCGTCCGTAAACCGACTACATTTACAGACAACATTTTTTTTATCAAATATATATTATTGTTAAAAAAATTGTTGTTTCTAAAGTCGGTTTACCGTGTTAGTAAAAAAAGGTTAGTTGCTGCTGCCATTACCTACACACTTGCATTCAGTATACTGTACCGTATACCTAGGTAGGCTTGTTTCCTAGGTAAACATAAAAATCCAAAACACTAATTAGTAATTAAACCTGACATTTAAACTCCTAACAGTTAAGTTCCGATAAAATTTATCTTTTCTTTTTATATTATAAACAGAAATTATTTGACGTGAAAAAACCGGGCAAGAGCATGTCGGACCATGCTTAGTGTAGGGTACCGCAGCCTTGAACAATTGCATCAGCAGAAAAGCGTATGTTCATGGCACTTACGCCCTTTTGTTGAGAAACGCAGTTTTTCGGTAATAACTCAACAAAGGTATATGCGATTTTATCCAAAATAATTTTATTTTAAAGTATTTATTAAGCGCTATCTTTGTCATTTTTTCCATATTTTTTTATCACACGTTCACAAGTTAAAAGGGGGGAAATTTGCATAAATCGTGTGATTTATGCAAATTTCGTTTATTTAATTAAATTATTTCCAAAAATATTCACTCAATCAAAAAACTTTATTAGAAACGTTTAAATGTTTTTAAAAGACCTGTCGAATGATGTGCCACGTTGATTTTTGCTGAAAAAAATTTTTCAGCGTCTATTACATGTATGGTGTGCCCCCCTAAAAATATTTATTATTATTATTTAGCTATCAAACTAAGTAGCGGCTACTACAAGAAACCTTTCCACCAAATTTCATCAAGATTCATTGAGTAATCTTTGAGTAAAATGCCTGTGACATACGGACAGACAGACAGACAGACGGACATGACGAAACTATAAGGGTTCCGTTTTTGCCATTTTGACTACGGAACTCTAAAAAACGTGCGACGACACTGTCCGCTATTTGTATGAGATCGAGATCTCCATAGAAAATCTGCGTTTAGACATTTCTTTAAGAGTTGCTGTTTTGACTAGTCGGAAACTAGCTCATTATGTAAATTGAAATCGTGTCATAGACCTTCTGCAACCTTGAGTAAGTCGATGCTTCTATCACCTAAATAGGAGCATCAACCTATTGAAGAGTAGGTATAGTGGCAAATATCAACAAGGGATCAAATATACCCCATAAAAAAGGAACTAAAATTGATTTTACCTTTTTTATACTCTAAATAATAAAATTCTGAAGCGTAAAAGGAAATTCCTAGAAGGTCATCTCCGATCCAAAAACAACAAATTATGTTCCACCAAAACAACTTTTGGCCAAATTATCATAAAATAATCATTTCTTAAATAAAAAACTTTGTTATATTTATGAGAATACTAAATATTTATCGAGCCATTATGTTATTGTGGCTTCGTTCGGCTTATTTTAACTGAAAAACAAAAATAATTTACTTCGATAACCTAACAGAAATGTTGCCGTTACAATAGGTACCTATCCATTTACGCCGAGAGTAATGCTCAATAGCCAGTGTTTTTTTTTAAGATACCTACCTACTCCTGCTAGCAAACCTTTTTTTCTACTAAAGTAGCAAACAATGAGACTTAAAAGATGGGAATTAGTTGACATAGTCAATGGACACCAGCAATACCAGAAATATCAATTTTTTATTAAGATAACGTGCTGTCTTGTTAACCTCTCCAGCTAAGCTTGTGTTACAAATGGGTTCACATTCCGACTCCTTGAAGTTCCAAGGCGGAGGACGCGAAGAAGGCCGACCTGGTAGCGGAAACGCTGAGGCGAAAGGTTCGCAAGGCCGATGAAGTGCGCTTAGTTGCGCGTCTCCGGCCTGGCCGACTCTGTGACGTCTTAGGAGCTCCGGGAGGCAATAGAGCAGAAGGCTCAGTGCTCTCCCGAAACCGTGAAGGTCGTCCATGAAGGCGGCGAGTAGGTACACAGCATTTTTTAGTGGGAGCAAGTCCCACACTACCTCCAGCGCCTGCCTGGGGTGCTGAAGGTGTGCGTTAGGCATTTGTTACGGCCATTAAAAAAATTAATGGGTTTCGAACCCGCACCCTCTCGATTGCGAGTCCGATGCCTTCACCATCTAACTTATTTTCACCCTCTACTTTAGGTCTCTAAAAATATACCTATCTATTCACTGCAGTCACTAACCTCTATACTATTAAGGTCAGTGACTGTAGTCAACAAATATATATAATTGAGTATCATCGCTTATAACTAAGTAGGTATAAGCAACCAACATCAGAGTTCATCCTCAAGCATCCGTTTAAGCACAAAGCGACAAAATATTCGTGTCATACGACGCCTATCGCATGCAAAAGACGCCTGCTCTAACATCTCGCTGCAGCTGGTATTATATGGGTGTACCTACCTATATGCTCTATTTCTCTAGCAAATACGCTTTAAATTATATGAGCAAAGAAACAACAAGTTTGCACCGCCGCTTTGTCCAACTTCGGCTCATAACTTTCGCATATTCAATGAAAGCGGCGAATTTGAATGCTATGGCCTAGATAATAGAGTTTGTATTCCGCTCTTAACAAGCGGCACTCATGCTTTCGCCACATAGTTTGGCAGTACTGCGGTCGCGCGTGTGGTGTTTTCAAGGAAATTAAATGTTATTGTCTAAAAAATAGAGTTCATATTTGCCACAAAAATAAGAGACGCATAAAAGTTTTCGCGTCGTTTATCAGCAGCCTAAAAAGATATTGCAGTGACTCCGTACATGCAACAAAGTGACATGTTATATAGTTATTATTCTGGGTGACAAACATTCAAATCGGCTAGGCACTTGTCGTTACCGGCTCTGGTACTTTCCGAAACGAGTTCAGGCAACCATTCGTAGTCAAGTTATTTCACTGAGATCTTGTGCACGGAATTTGTTGTGTTTTATTTGAATCTATCTAATTTTATGACTCAAAATTGTGAACAGCGATCGGACCTCGGTAATACTTTACGACATGTCCGAAAATGTGGTCGTAAACTCGACAAAGGTACAATACCGCACGTAATAAACTTGACACCTTCACATTCATTATTAAAATCTTATTAACCTCGCCCACTTTGACGAAACTCGGACAAAGAACGTTTAAAAATAAAAATTATATCATCTTTCCGAGATGAAAACAATTTAGTTCAATTCAGGATAAAAGAAAAAAAATCGCCTCAGAATTTGAGGTTTGTTGCAAAAATTTATGAGTAAATAAAATAAATAACATTTATTGCGTAGGAAGAACGAGCGATATAAACTAGGTACGTTCACAATTTTGCAAGTCTAATTTAATTACTGATAATACCCGACGTTAACTACTACGGCGCCAGTGTTTTAAAACATAAGCAATTTGCGCTACTTTGTAAGTGCAAATAAATAGTACTATAAAACGATGCACAAGAATTTACAGAATTAATGTTAATTTTGAATCCTGTGTAGTATTATAAAGCTTTATATTATTAGCTAATCCATTTAACTCGTAAAGGAAACGTTTTTACCTCGGCACGGCGTGTATGCACGACATCGTAACAATTGTTTACACATTCATCTGCTTTTCCTACCCCTGGTTGTTATATAAATACATACAGGTACAGCTATTTATTTATCTATCGTTGACGTTAAATACGACCACTACTCAATACCACTATTTTCAACCAACTACAAAAAAGAAGGGATCTCCATTCGACTGTATTTTTTTTTATGTTTGTTACCTGATTACTCGCAGACGGCGGGACCGATTTGAAAATTTCTTGATGTATTTGAAAGGGTGTAGTGTACTTCCAGATTGGTCCCATTGTCATCAAAGTTCGGATCAGATGATGAGATCTTGGAGAAATCGAGGGAACTCTTCAAATATTAAAGGGACATTTTATATATTTTGGTATATTTTGTTGTAATTAAAAATAAAGAAATGATGATGAAGACCATAGATAGTCAGCGGAACTATTCAATAATAAATATTGCGGGTTGCGATCTGAGTACCGTGTTCGATACTTTGCCTCCATCAAATCATGTAATGGAACTGATAGTCTAGTATCAGGTGGACTCCTCAATAAACAACTACCTTGTATCGCAAAACGCAACATTTTGTAATAAGAAAAAAGCAGTTTGGATTATGCTATTGTAACTTATATCAACTACAAGCCAATACACTAAAAAATGAGAAATAAAAACATTTTTACAACAAAATACCGACTTCAAAAATAAATATAAGGTAACTAAAACAAAAAAAATAACATAAGTACAACAACAAAAAATAATTAAACTTAGTAGTTGATGCCTAAAACATAAAACTATATTAGCATATTTGAGCCCGATTCAAAAGTTACAAGAATACAAAAATGGCCTTTTCTTTTAATCGAAACTTAACTGCAAACGCACTGCTTTAAAAACGTGAATTGGCCTCTAGGTAGGCACTACTACCTCGGTGGCGTAGTGGAAGTATGTACAACTGCTGCGCAAGAGGTCGAGGGTTAGATTCCATCACGGGATACCACTTTGTGCGCCTAATCCACAAATTATTGTTCCGAGTCTGGGTTTACTTTGTATCCGTGAATTGTATATTTGTAAAATTCCCCGCCGCCAGGGCTTGTACCCTAGGGTACAAGCCTGCGTGATTCCTGAGTCTAGACTTCAAATTTTTCTATCTTTCAAAAATGCATTTATTGTATTTGTAAAGTAATTGGCAAGAAATGCCTATAAAAAATACTTCTGTATTAAATTTAGTTTACCAAATGTAAGAAATATCAGTCCAAATCTTGTTTTAAACAATGAAGTTATTCCTTTTGTTGTTTCAACGGTTTTTTTTGGGAATTACTTTAGATAGTAAGTTACAGTGGGGCGCCCAATAATCATGTCTCGCTGGGAAACTCAGTTCTGCAGCATATGCTGACAGCAAAGTCAGACAGCTTACCGATGTGGAAACAGCAAGGCTAGTTTATTTCGGTTATTTCCACAGCGTCATGTCGTATGGCATACTGCTTTGGGGCAAGGCGGCTGATATTCAAACAATTTTTATTCTTAAAAAACGTGCAGTGCGTGCGATTTACAAACTAGGTGCACGAGTTTCTTATAAGTCTATCAGTGATTAAATTCAAAAATGTACTCAAAAATCATCTTATACGTAGAGGTTATTGTACAGTGGATTTCTATTTAAATAACAAAGAAAAATGGATCTAGTTGCTTGCTCCTTGTTACTTTAATATGCTTGGGTGAATTTTGTTGTCACTTTGTTTTAATTGCCACATTGACAAAGAGCATGATTTGACTTTTGTAAGTAAAGATTCTGCGTGATGAATAAAGGCCTTGACTGATGCAAATTATATTAATAAAAAGTTGAAACATGAGAAAACCTGGCAAGAGCATGTTGTATGCCATGCTCAGTATAAGGTTCCGCAGCCTTGAATAATTGCATTAGCAGAAGAGCGTATGTTCATGGCACTTACGCCCTTTTGTTGAGAAACGCAATTATTCGGCAATAAGTCAACAACGATACATCCAATCATGACCAAAATAATTTTAGTTTAAAGTATTTATTAAGCGCTACAATTGTTATTATTTATCACGCTTTTTGGCCACACGGTTCAAAAGTTAGGGGGGGCAACACAATTTTTGCAACTTTCAGAGCGATAGATTCCGAAAATATTTACTCAATCAAAAAAGTTTATTAGAAACGGTAAAATGTTTTAAAAGACCTGTCGAATGATGTGCCAAACGTTAATGTTTGCTCACAAAAAAACATCTTCTATTACAAGTGCCCCCCCTCCCCCTAAAAATATCTATTATTAATATTTAGCTATCAAACTAAGTAGCGGCTACTACAAGACACCTTTTCACTAAATTTAATTAAATTTATTGAGTAGTCTTTGAGTAAAATGACTGTGACATACGGACGGACGGATGGACGGATGGACAGACAGACAAACATATAGACAGACAAACAGACGGACATGACGAAACTATAAGGTTTCCGTTTTTGCCATTACGGCTACGAAACCCTACTAAAATCAACCTTAGTGGGTACAATATAGTAGGAGCATCTACTTACAACAGGGGTAATAACTATAATTGTGTGCTTAAATATTGGACAAAGTACTGGGAACGAATTATTAAATATTAATTTTTATTCCTCACGCAGAAACTTTACTTACAAAAATTAAATCAAATGTGACAAATAAAACAAAGTGACAACAAAATTCACCCAAGCATAATAAAGTAACAAGGAGCAAGCAACTAGATCCATTTTTCTTTTTCATTTAAATATTCATCAACTGTTTAATAACCTCTACATATAAGATGAGTTTTGACTACATTTTTGAACTTATTTACTGATAGACTCAAAATACTGCAAGGTATCTTGTTAAATACTCTCACAGAAAGACCCATAAATTAATTACGGGTTTTATGTAGGCTGTGATATTGACCTACTAATAAGTGCTTATTTCTCGTGTTCGCCGAGTGAACATCACTATTTATTATTAATTCGGCAACGACTTGAGTAACAAGAAGCAAGCAAGTTTATTCAACAAGCACAAGTATTCGCTTATGGTTGCAACCTTCATCAAAAGTTCACTAACTATAATTTAGTTGTTTAATCAAAACTGTTCCTAACCAGGTGATAAAAAATCTTTGTTCCAATACCTATACATGTCATAGTTTTCTTTAAAAGTAGATAAGTATATACAGTCGGCCAAGAAAGTGGTAAGTAAATTCAGTACATAAAACAACCGTCGGGGGGTGAGGCATTGGGTCGGGTGTACCCCCCCCCCCTCCTACGATTGTTTTATGTACTGAATTTTTTTGCCCATTTGCCTCTTATGCTTTTGGGGTAAAACAACTAGGCTTCCATGCCTAAGTCTTCTTACGCTTGATACATCCACGCCTGCCTTGACTAAGTACCTAGCTATATTGTTATTATATTGTAGTAGGTACAATACATAATTAAAGGGCAGTTTCGTCCCATTTTCTGACATAATGACTGCCTCTGTGGCGCAGTGGGAGTGTGTCCGACTGCTACGCAAGAGGTCATGGGTTAGATTCGCCCCCTGCGACACAGGATTTTTACCCTGTGTTATTATTATTGTTTTATGTTTATTAAACAAAGATGTCTATAGCTTCTATTAATAAACTAGCATCCTAACGTAAAAGGTATTATTAAATTCGGCACGTAGGTTCTGAGCTGAAAGCAAATAAACATATTATAAATATCATTTTCACAATAATACAAGCTGAACTACGCAACTTCGTATGCATCAATTTACTACACGAAGTACTCTTATATCTATCAAATTTACTTAAAAAAATAAATAAAATCGGTCGAGCCGTTTCTGAGGAATTCGACCACAAACACCGTGGCTCGCTCCACAAACACGTCATACTTGTAGGTCAAAAACATATACCGCTCCTTTTGACTACGCCGTAGTCGGGTACATATACATATTTTATATCATGTACTGAGTTCATAATTTCCAGAAAAACAGTGACTTAGATTCCACAGGGTGTATCAAATTCTTTCAATACGGTCTTCAGGAAAAAGGAGGTAAGTAACCCCATACTCAATTTTAACAAAGATAGGTAAGTACTCCCTGTAGTGGATCTTATATTCTTATCATTGACGAATACAATGAAGGCAAATTTATCTGTATACTTGCTTATTTAATCAAAATGATTCAACTAACACGACTTGTCTCCAACTAGTTGTAATTCATCTCCAATTCAATACTCCGTGACACATGGTAACATGATCATAAAGCACCTGTCTTGCATACTAATCCACTGTAAAGTTTGGTGCGCCACCCGACATATTGGCGTATGTGACAATTACTTTGAGTAGGAAACTACTTAGAACTTTGTTAGCAGCAAACATGAATATATTAATTTTGTCATTATTAATATTAACTTTTAAATACGCATCTCCGCTATTATATACACATACTTATAAATAAAGAAATTTAAAAGATAGTGAAAATCGGTTGCGTGGCTTAGAAAATTCAAGTATACATCGGGACATGATAGTTATAGGTGGCTTTGTTTCATACTATGTAAAATTGTACCTATTAGAGTAGGTACATCTACAATTATTTCACTTTATAAGTACATACAGGTAGACATAATCCTGTTGGAAAAGGCAAACCAACCCCAAACATTATAACCGAGAGACTTTCATTAAAACCTCTTCATTAATTTTTCAGTGACGACTTCGCGTCAAAAGTTAAAAAATATTATTTAAATTTACCTGTGTAAATTTCTGACTGCACACCAAGATTCTTTTTTTAACAAATGTTTTGAACGCACTGAAACTACTCTCTTTACAGTACAGGAATCTTCTTTTTATTCATATGTGTGTGGGGTCTCTGACTCAGTGGCGACCGAGCAGATCAATATACCTGCGAGGTTAAGCAACGTTACCACTGTCAGTCCCTAGATGGGTGACCGTTTTCGAACATTGTTAAACCCCTCCTGCCTCGGAAAGCACGTTCAGCCGTTCGGTCCTGCGCCTAATCTCTCTCCGGTCATGTCGGAGTTCCGTCCCATCGGACTATGAGAGTAAAGGGAACAGAGAGTGCAGTTGTGTCTGCGCATACACTTATGCACTATAATATCTCCTGCGCAGATGGCTAGTCTGAATGATCTGTCTGGTAAGAGACTATTATTATTCACGTGTAATTAATTACTAGCTATTCCCCACAGGTATCCCTTGCGTGTATAGTGATAAATACTATGACTTTTCTTTCTTCAATCTTTAAGGAGTTAGCCCCTTTTATAAAAATCATCTTCAGCTTCATAATAATAATAATATCTTGGGACAACTGACACAACGCTATTTGATCCCAAACTAAGCAGAGCTTGTACTATGGAATCCAGGCAACTGATAAACATACTTATATATTTCTAAATACTTACATATTAAAGATAAATAACACCTAGACACAGAATAAACCACAGGGCTCATCACACAAAGTTTCATCCTGGGTGGGAATCGAACCCACGACCTCTAGCGTAGCAGTCGGACACACTCCCACCGCGCCACAGAGGCCGCCAAAATATTTGAATGGAATATTCCGTACGGTAAAAACACTAAGTAGCTATAACTTATCTTGAAATTACCTACTTAAAGTACCCCGGCTTTTCGCTCTTCATATTCTATTACAAAAAACCGGGCAAGAGCATGTCGGACCATGCTCAATGTAGGGTTCCGGAGCCGTTGCCGTATGAAAATATCCGATTTTAAAAATGGGATTGTCTTCCCTTGAAGACCTTTAGAACATAGGTTTATAAAAGGATGATTGTAAAACCCTAGTTAATAAACAATATGCCGAATTTCTAGCGAAACTCCGTAGCTTTAGGTTAATTATTCGAATAATGTCCAGAGCTATTTACACTTTAAAACCTGAAGTAACCAGCTAAAAGAAATACCTCGTAACTCTTGTACCCAACTGCTCACTACACATATGGGTATAAACGAAAAAAATATATTTTAAAATTCCTTGCTAGCTTCGCGAACGAAGCAAAGTTTTCGTTAAATCAGTAAACAATTTACATATTCTGGTTTAGGAATTCACGACGCTCGGCGAACTAACGGCTTTAAACTGTAGGTACTACTGGTATTTTTGCCTTTCAATGACAAAACTTAGCTTCAAAGAAGACTTACTTTAGTTGGGTGTTACTTAATTCAATAAAGTGCAGTCCATTAAGTTAAAAATGTAATCATAAAAGAAGCAAAAACATTCGTTGTTGCTTCTTTTATAAAGTTAGTGTACAGGATTCACTGAGAGAGCTTTTAAAGGATAGACTAGGTGTATTAAAATATCCAACGAGACTATAGTCTCGTTACATATTTTTTCAAATCTAACAAAAAGAAACAAATTGTCTCAGAAATGGAAGTATCACGGCAAAGTGACTTATATGTTCGTAAACTTTCGCGATTTGTACATATTATAGACAGTGACTACGGCCGTTGCAATACGGTCGAAACGTCGGGCAATTAACAAAGGTATTTAGCCTTATAATAAAATATTTACGAGATTAAGACTCATAGCTTAAAAAATTCTACAAAGTGACTTATGGCCAAAGCCTGCCATAGTTTATAACAAATTGTTATCTTGGGTCTAAAGCGAACAATTTCGCTAATAAGAATATTTGCATACGACTCTGCGACTCTGCCATCTTCTTTAACACTAATCATCATACCGTTTCTAATAAATCTTTACAGTAATGTAGTTTATACATCAGTATAACACATAGCACAGGGTATAAGAATCAAATGCAGGTGAAGCCACAGATGCAAGCTAGTATCTATAATTCCATTCATATGTAAGCTTATGAATCCGCGGCCGCCTTCACTTCTAAAAGGCACAATCCGAGAAAGGTTCAAGCGACGCGACGGTTCCGGCTAATACAAGGTCGGCTGCTGTCACTCTTCTAACAAAACTAGCGTATCAGCGAAATATTCCACGTCTTTCCTTGTTATGTTATCCTATATCGCGAGGCGGTCGTGCATAATACGCTTAGCTTTGCTACATGACGAAGATTCTTGCTGTCACGACGAAGCTTCCATAAAATCTTAAAATGGGGTTTTCTTGTACGTATATGTGTATGCAATGTGTGGTTAGTACAAGCAATGTTTAGACTTTCAGTTTCCAAACTCATTTCCACGAAGGTTGCTTCTAAAAGCAAGTCTTAGAGCGAATTTATCTTTATTATAGAGATTAAAACTTGTTTGTAGGTACTCTACGTTAATGGTCGTGCTTAATCGACTGAGTCCAAAATCTTGAGCTTACTGCCAGCTCCACACCTACCTACATGGCAAGTAATCTGTTCTTATTCAGTACCTAATAAATTTATAGGTCAGTGGTTAGACGTGATTTCACAGACATTTTGAACAAGAAAGAAAAATAATTTGGTGTGTGTGCTAAAAGTATACATAATAATGTTTTTAGAGTGTCGTACCTCAAAAGGAAAAAATGGAACCCTAATAGGATCACTTTGTTGTCCGTGCGTCCGTCTGTCAAGACCCTTTACCGCTTGAAATTAAAACCATATACTCAGGTCTCCAGTCCCCTGAAGCTGTGAAAAAATCAAACTTCTTTCTCTCATTTCGACACTCTCAAGGAATAAAAATTTATACGGTATTTTCGGTTGATCTAGAACTATGAAATTTGGTAAGTAATACCGTCTTATAGGGAAAGGTCTAAAAACAATACATTTGTAATTAAATCTCGCAATTTCGCAACTTTCAGCGAAATTATTTCAGAAAATATTTACATAATTAAAAAAGTTTTAAAAAAACCTTAAAATGTTTTCGAAAGACCTGTCGAATGATATGACGCGTAGTTGTTTGTGATGCGCGGGCGGACGGACAGACAGACATGATGAAACTATATGGGTTCCACTTTTGCCATTTTAGCTACGGAACGCTAAAACTGCTCAAATTTGTACGGAACCCTCAGTAGGCGAATCCAACTGGCACTTGTCCGGTTTTTTATTATATAGCTACCTACATAACACCCGGTCTTGCACATTTTATAAATACTAAAAAACTATACACAAAATAAGAACTTAATATATATATGCTCATTTAATCCACTTGTTAATCCTGTTACAAACTTACAACTTCCATGCAAACGATAAAATTCGAATTTGAAAATATCATATATTTTGTTTACAAGTTTAGCTTTTACCGCAACAAAAGTTTTTGAGACGGCTTTAAGTCTACGTTACATTATACCATAAGTGTAATAAGTATACAAAAATACATTAGCTACGCCAGTAGGAACCCAAACTGGGCTTTAAACTTATTTACCAAATAGAAATGAATAGGTAATGTTAGAACTAGGTTTGACCTCTTTTCAGTACTGTACTTGGTAGTTTTATTTATTACAAACATTATTCTTTGAGAAAGCTATGCAATATTCATTGTACTACCTTTCCCTAACCCACGTTGCGAAAAAAAGGGTGTTATAAGTTTAACATGTGTGTCTGTCTAAGATATTGTAGCACAATAACGGATGTTGCTTTTTTATTAGACAGCTAGAAACAGGGTTCGGCTGTCTCAAATTAATATTTCAATTCAATCAGCCTGTATCGGTCCTCTGCTGGACATGGGCCTCTCCTAACTTACGCCACTACTCCTAACTAGCCCAACCGTAAGTGTCCTACGTTTTGGCACCGTAGGCTATAAATGGTAGGATGCACTGGTTATATACCTTGGTCTTCAGGTATTGCGGTAGAGGCAAAGAGAAGACCCAACGAAGTTTTCTAAAGGCTACCCAACCCAATCGGATCATCCTGTCGACTTCTTTCTCGAAGTTGTTTTTACCAAGTTCAATAACCTGCCCTAGGTATTCTTGAACAACTTCGAGCATCGACCCTTCATCGACATAAATTGGTCTCGACATTAAATGTTCATTAATCATGATTCTGGTTTTTTCTAAATTCATGCCGAGAACACCACGTTTCTCCTACTTACTTCACACTCAAATTATACAACCACTCTGTCTAAATTAGAATTTTATAAGTTACGGGTCTTAATGATTGATTGACATAAGAATAATTTTTGAATTCTTATTATTTTTTAAATTGATTTATTTTATGTTATATTTTTAAATATTTTATGTTATTGTTGTACCTACTATGCCATTTTCTGTTAAAGCTGTGACTGTGGTTCAACAAATAAATGTTTATTTTCTTTTCTTTCTTTTAATCGCGTAAATATTTTATTTTAAGGCTAAATACCTTTGTTTTATTGCCCGACGTTTCGACCGTATTGCAACGGCCATGGTCACAACATTATATTGCACTCTGTCTAAAATAGTTTTAATGGAATTGCTATAAGATTGAATATAAGTTTTACTAGAAGTCTTTAAACTACTTTTGACCCAAACCTACTCGGATTTGGATTGAATATGTACGAGAAACTATCTACTTCCTGGACCTAATACCTATACCAACAGACATTTCAAACGTGCCAAGAGTGTAAGGCTGTTACTGCCTAATGGAGTAAAGCACCTTTTAGTTCGAAATTTTCGCACTTTTACGAAATGCGAAGCGTAAGAATACGACTCTTGATATTCGTTAGGTTGGCATTACGCCAAAATGTGGTTTAGATATTTGGCACAAATAGTCAGATGTTAGCTATACCTATAGCATGTTAAGGTTGGTTAAGGGGATTTATTCTACGGGATGGATATGGTGAAATGTAATAGATTCTCTTAGCGAGTCTTAGCATAATTTTGTTAACTCGTATTTACGGTGCCTTTTGGGTACATGAATACGACATAATAGGGATCTCAGAAACCAGAAGAAAAGGATGCCAAATAGAAGAACATCAAGATCACATCCTATGCTATATAGGAGAAACGCCTGGAAGGTACGGAGTAGGTTTTATAATTAAAAAAAATAGGAAAACAAATATAATAAACTTCAACGGAATATCAGAACGTGTAGCTTTATTACAATTAAAATTTGATGATTCTCTTTATCTATAATTCAAGTCTATGCACCCACTGAAAGTTCAAGTGAAGAAGAATTATGTAGAAGTAATTTTTATAGGCATTTCTTGCCAAAGACTTTACAAATACAATAATTGCATTTTTGAAAGATAGAAAAATTTGAATCCAGACTCAGAAATCGAACCCGAGACTTCCGTAGCCAAACCGGGGCCAGAAGCGAACCACCTATCTGGACTATGTTACTAGATATCAAATTCTTCTATCTCTTAATGCTTACGGGTTAGGTTCGTTACAGAGAGCATTTTAACGAAGCAATAACAAAAGCCGTGATAGTTCTTTAACTACCGACTAGATGTCGCTACGGGGGCCTAACCCGTAAGCATTAAGAGATAGAAGAATTTGTATTATGTACCATACCATTTATCTCTTCTGGTACCACTTCATAAAAAAAACTTTTAAAATGAAGAGACTACATAACGTTAAAACTTTTAATCAAACGACATTTTTGTTCCTTTGACACTTTCCTATGGCGAGAAAATACTGAGTTCACGATATATCCCAAGAATAAGTAATTAAATGACGACATTAGTTTCAAATAATTAGGCACCAACCTACTCAACACCTGATACCATATTATGCAGATATAATAACCAGCGCAGACAATATTGTACGACAGAGTATTATTTGTTTAACTAATAAAATAACCATTGATTGGCCTAACAGCGTCACTTCCACGCTTATTAGACAAAATACTATTTGTACAAAATACCGAGAGTAGGTTGTAGGTACAAAAGGTAACCTTCAAGTTAAGCATCGGAAGCATCGTGAGGTCGCGGGTGCGAATCCTTCCCATTATAGGGACTGCTGACGTGAACCCACTGCTAACACAAGCCATTAAGTCAAGTTAACAGGATTGCTATAGGTGTAACTGAATCTCATGAAACGGATTTTTTTTTAATCTTGTGATTTTTGTATGGCAATGTTAACTGACAGCGGCTCCTACTGCGATTATGACCTTTGATACTTTTTCGTCAAAAAATGTATTCTTAAATTTACTTAATGAGGTCATATGTCAAGCTGATTTCTAACTGCCAAAAATGTATAGGAACGGGAAGAAGAAGAAAGTTTTAAAGTGTGTTGTGCCTGAATTTTTATTATTCAATTTGACATTCACGCGGCCGGAGCTGCTATACAAAATATTTATTTTGTTCGATTAGTGATGATACTTAGTTCTATTGAAGCAGAAATTGATAATAAACCGTTATTTAAAATTAAAGTAATTCAATGACAAAATACAACGATCAAGACTTATTTGTCCTACTAGGTTTAGGACACACTAACCATAACTTTGTGTACCCAAATTGTAATTTTCCCATTTTTCATCAGATTCTGGTACACCTTATTAAGTTGGAAAAAAAACGCAATAGCAACGCGCACATGCGCACCACCATGTGAAGGTGCATGGATTTCAAGCAAAAAAATAAAATTGATTATTTTTCAATTACTACATTCTTCATTACGACGACAGAGCTAGCATAGTGCAGAGTAAGGGGAAGCTGCCGACGGGCTCGACACCCGTCAAGTGAGAACGGCAATCCCGATTAGGAAACGTTGCCCAATTTGTAAATTATTCAAACGACGAAACGCTTCGAGAAAAGGTAGTGCCCTGCGCTTTTGCTGTCTCGTCTTGGTGGGGGTACTGCCGTAACCCCTGAAAAGTCAAGTAAAACTATTTTAACGATTAACGATATAACGACGACCTATACGCCTCAATTATATCGATTTAATTAAAGTGACTGTTACGAATAAGTAAATCATAGCGATCTACAAAAGTAATAAGACTGTCAAAAACAACTATCTACCTACTAAAGTTAATAATATAGTATATAAAAATAATTTCTGAGAAAGCTTATTGTAACAAATTGATAAAGTATCTCTTTTGTCTAATATAAGAATATCGACACGAAAAGTTATTTTGAAATCAAATCAAAAGAAAGACAAGTTCAGCACGAAGAGACTCACAAATTAGGATGAAATCATAACACCCCGCCCACTTGGTTCAGAATCATTTTCATTCCTAACTCCCATTCTTTGAGATGGTTTATGAAGAATAATGTAAGTATTTTCTATTTCACTTCAAAGAAACTTGAAGAATACGTCCATTCTTATAATTAATCATATTTTGTAAGTACTTGTATTGAAAATGAAAAATAGTAGAATAACTAGCCTTTGCCGGCGACGTTCAGTCTTCAATTCACTCGTATTCTGAATTCCCTCTGGGATGAACTGCGATCGACCATTGCTAAGGTTAGGTAATCGGTTCCCGTATACTTATTGCTTGTGTTAATAGGCATACGATGTACCTGTTTAAAATTCATCCATTCATCAAACCTTTCAGCAATTTGAGTACCTATGTCTTTATATTTTACTGATTTATGTCCTGTGCGAGTACAAAGCAATTATGTACAATCACTTCAATGGTTTTCTTTTGAGATCAGATGGTATGTTTAGATAACAACGAGACACATGTTCACGAGAGAAAAATGACATCAAAAGGAGTAAATGATATCATGCACTCTCCCTCCTCATTATTTCTCAGAGTGCGAGACGATTTAGAGATGGGGAAGTCAAATGAACTCGTGTCATTATACCTTTTTCTGTTTACTCTAAGAACAGACTATTACCGTCTTTATTCAGGCACACGCTGATGTCCCTTACAGAAAAAATGAAAGAGATAGGTATTATGACAGTTGCATCTCAGTATATATTTGCCAACATTATGTTTGTTAAACAAAATATGTATTTATATCACAAAAATAGTGGCGTTCACCCGATGAACACGAGAAATAAGGTCAAATTAGTTGGTCAATATACATAAAACTCATTATTCATGTATGGGTCTTTCTGTGAGAGTGTTTAACCAGATACCAGCTAGTATTATGAGTCTATCAGTGATTAAGTTCAAAAATGTAGTCAAAAATCATCTTATACAGTAGATAAATGATAAAAAAAATTGTTCTAGCAACTAGAACCATTTTTTTATCATTTAAATATTGCTTTGCTTTATTTCTTGTTACTTTATTATGCTTGGTTGAATTTTGTTGTCGCTTTGTTTTAATTGTCACATTGATTAAGGAGTATGGTTTGACTTTTGTAAGTAAAGATTCTGCGTGACGAATAAAGGCCATCCTTTTGATAACAGAATCAATATTTTATATTTAATCATTCGTTACAAGTACTTTGGCCAATATTTAAGCACATATAGTTTTTACCTTTGTTGTAAGTAGATGCTCCTACTTTTTTGTTGATTAACAAAATAGATAACTAACAATGTGGGATTGTGGTCCCACATTACTAGCAAACCTGTTAACCCCTCCAGCTAAGCTCAATGGCTTGTATTTGGTGTGGGTTCACGTCGGTAGTATAATGGGCAGGATTCGAACCCACGACCTCATGATTGCGAGACCGATGCCTTAGCCATTAGGCTTATCTCATTTTAGATTATCTCATGTTTCAACTTTTTGATAATACAATTTGCATCGGTCCTTTAACATGGTGTATAGCATATTAGTGGCAGCACCTTATCCCCATATCAAGTTTTGTTTACAAATTTGGCATTACATGTACATGTAGAATCCAACGTATCACAAGAGTTGATTTGCATCCTAAGTGAATAAAGAATTTTGTTTTTTTGTTTTTTTTTCAACATTTCAAAGCTACGTTACCTTATTAGGAGATCAGATGTTCATACAAACTGCGGCAAGTATATGAATTCAACGCAGGTAATAATATGAAACCAAATGGTCACAATTGTCAATATGTGACAATTTTATAAGACTCTTATCCTAATTCGATTCTGCATAGCAGCCTTTTTAGCCGGACCACAGAAAAAAAGATAGTGAATAAGGACCCTGCAGATTACCTAACGTTACAAAAACGAAAAAATATACTTTAAGTCAACCAAAAACATCGTTTTGATTTCCAAATGCCTAATGATGAGCACCAAATGTTCAAAATTACAAAAAGAGAGTGTGCTTATGTTACCGAACCCACGTGACATAAAAGTTTTGAAACGAATTAAAACTAATCGACCAAGTTAAAGACCACTGCGAACTTGTATTTTACCGAAATGTTACTTGTACGTTTTTTAGAAGTTAATGTACAATGAGAGAAACAACTGGGTAACTTATTCTATTCAACTATACACTAGCTGTACCCCGCAGTGTTACCCGCGGTTTATTAGCCTACGTGTTAATCCAGGGTTACAGCTAACTTCATACCAAATTTTATTAAAATCGCTCCCGCCGTTTAGACGTGAAGAAGTAACAAATATACACACTTACAAACTTTCGCCTTTATAATATTAATGTGATTTTTATTATCCGCGGTTCATTAGCCTATGTGTTAATCCAGGATGTCAGCTAACTTCATACTAAATTTTATTAAAATCGCTCCAGCCGTTTAGACGTGAAGAAGTAACAAACATACACACTCACATACTCACAAACTTTCGCCTTTATAATATTAGTGTGATTATTACTTACTTTGAACTTCATCAATGAAATTGAGAGAGTTAAGTTTATTTCTTTGTATTTGTTGTAAAAAAAATTATGTTAATTTGTGTTTTGTGTTTGTTGTTGTAATTTTCTATTGAGCTCTTTGTGTACAGAACTTTAGAAGCCAGTGGAAGCTAGCAATAAAGTAGAGTGTGCTAAATCCTTTGTTGAATTTATTACAACAGCATTTACTGAGTTGAATGTGTCGATACGTTTAGCTGCCAGTTACTGCCATTCCACGATGTATATGATCATCTCATGTGCATTGTTTTGACCGTAAAACAGTATGATTTAACTACCAACAACTATAAATTATACAAATATCAACTTGTATAAATGATGGATGTATCAACTTGTATATATATATTTTTTTTTAGTTTGATAAATAGTCAGAGTATATTCGGGGAAGTATTATTGACTGTACAGTAACTACCTAAAGGGCCATGCCGCCCATGCAGATGTAAGCCGTACAAAAAGAATAGTTGGAAAATTGAATTTTCCCATGTATCAATAGCTCTCAAAAGTAAGGACATAGATTTATTCTGATATAGTAGCAGCTTTCTAAACGTAATTAATGGTAGATTATTCCACAGGGTACCCAAGTAGCACGTTAGTGAATTTTGGAACTTATTTTCACGAATTTTGCAACTATAGGTAGCATGTAAGTGATACAAGAGTGTACGAAATTACTTATAAATGCAAACAGCACTCGAATTTGCAAATAAGTAACTCTTATTACTAACCGTTGATTTTTGTTCCTGCTATAATACTTATGGTAACATTAAGCCGAATTTATTACTTATAGACGCATATAGGTTTTAATTTTCTCTCTTTTAGAACATATAGAGGCATAAGACATCTTAAAATCCCCCCTAAAGAACTGTGCCCAAATAGGTGGTAATTTTTCCTTATTTGGCATCTTTAGTACTAAATAAGTAGTATATATGAGTTATTTATCACCTGTAGTGGCTCAATAGTTATTATTGCAGCTCATTTGGAACCTAGTGTAATTGCCTTTGTAAGGTCTAATATACTATAATATGCCACTATAACGCGTAGATCGGTTCCAAAAGATGGTTCTTGAAAACCATAAGCAACATTTTTTTCTCATTTAGAACCACCTAAGATCTAACAGCTCTAAAAGATAGAAACGTAGAATATATTTTTAATTGCGATTCAGTCTGCAGCACGTGCATATTATGTTTGTTTATAAATTAGTTCTATTACACTGAGGATCCTCCACTGTTGAAAGGTAAGTAATTTCAATTTATTGCATAATTAAAAGTACAACAAGCATATTATAATAATTTAGAGGCTTTCTGTTTTGTGCAATTGTGTCAAGAGAATTCTACTATCACTGTCAAAGGTTCCGCACATATTTATAAATTTTAAAGAGTATGATTTGTATTTAAGTAAATTACCTTATTTTAGGTAATTGATTATATGAGGCAATTGTTTATAAAACAGTTATCAAATCACTTACTACTACTTGTATTTTTTTAAATCCATACTTACATTAAACAGAGTGTATAGGCAAGTTTATATTCATGAGTAACCTTATGGACGTCTTTTGTATTTTGATTTTCGAGTTGTAGGTATATTTCAGATTTATACTATTTTTTTTGCAGTCATGATCCTAGTGAAACAAGTGATGGAAATTTGGCTGAAAATGATAATATATATAAAACACTAATGCAATGAAACATTTTATGTCATTGCTTTGTGCAATGATATTATGTGTATTTCATTTTTATCGCCATTGGCTATAGAACAATTTTGGGAAAAAAATTAAATCCTTCTACGGCATATACTACCTATATGACGCGTAATGTTCATAATTTATTACATTTTTATGAAGAAGTACTTAATTTTAGAATTCTACAAAGTTTTAAAGATATGCTTCGAACTGGCAACAAACAATTATCTCAAATACCGAAAAGGCTCGGTGAATGCGATAGCTTGGACTTAAAATAGTAGGTATTGATGAGATTAAAAACATTGCATAAGTGGTGATTTAGTATTACATTTTAAAGATTTCATTATAACGAAAAGAAAAATAGACAAATTTTTGTAAAATGAGATAGTGAAAACAAGATCAGTCAAAGTTCAAGAAAGCAAAATATTAAGATTTTTAAATACAAATTAACGTCAACCAATGCTTCCGAATTTATACGTTTTCCTGAAGATATAAAATAGAAACTAGTAGCGTTTAAATAAGTACAAAAAGAAATGTATTTGTTACCTTTGCTGCATACCTTTTTTAAAATATTGATTATTTTACATATACCTACTTACTTACATAAGTTATTTTAAGATTTAAAATAAAACACATTTCATGTCATACACGGATTTTATTTTCAATCACACAACTTCAAATCTTGCGATGGTCTCATAATTATAAGCTTAATTGAGAATAACTGCAGCATCAAAATTTGAGATAAGTAATTGTTTTACACTGAAATCTTAATCATATAAATGTAATCATGAATTAGTCGCACAACTTACAGTCTCATTATTTCTGTTACGTCTCATTATGTCTCATTATGTATCATTGTTGTACACTTTAATCCTAACTAACTAAATACTAAGATGACGGATAACTTATAGTCTCACATTTTCGTTAATTTATAATATTAGGTTCTATTCAGGTGTTGGTCTTGAGGATCCCCAATTCATCGCATAGACAGCGAGACCTGTAAAGTGAAAATAATCACTACTAGGCACTAATTAGTGAATTTTGGTCCTAAGAGCTCCAATAAGGCAACAAATGAGTGAAAATATGAACTGCAAGGTCTATTTTAAATCGCCATGTTTAAAAATAGAGTCCTTGAAAAGCATCATGTTTAATTGTATTTTATTACAATAACATAAAATAAAATGAGTTTTCATAACTGTTTCTGATGTGGTTTGACATTATACTTTTTGTGAAACCATAATGTAAAGTTTTTAACACCCAATTTTTTTTTATAGTATTATGTTATTTATTAATCAGCGCATATTTTTTAATAATTTTTGATTAAATCGAAGGCGCATCAAAATTTACTAAGTAAATATACCATGTTTTCACGATAAAAAACCATTTGCAAGGGCTTCATGATGTTATCCTGCGTTATATACATATTTTTTTAATACTCACCTAATGCTTTCACAAATAACACAATAGCACAAAACACATTAGCCGTCATTTTGTTTATCACCACCGAAAATAAGATTTAATAAGATCTCATTTGTCACTCAACGTATGAACGGTATAGCTTTATCGTTCAAACATTCATTCATAGCGCGCAATTTGCACCGTTAGTTCCAAGTGCCACTCAGGATAACAATTCGAACTCTTAAGCATCGCTTATGCATCTTTAAATAAGTTGCAATTTTTCTCCCTTTGGTAACATACAGGTTGCTTATAGGTTCTAACCACCTTTATAGAACTTAATCACGGTGGATTTTATTACTAAAGTTTCCAAAAAAATACTACACTGACGGACTCATAAACTGCATCAAAGTTCAGGTTTACTCTAAAAGGATTTTTTTATAATAAGTATGCAAACTTTTTAGATTAAATTATATAAATATGGAAAGACTGGCTCTTAATCTTAAAAAAAAATTAAATTTAAAAATAGAACTGCGGTAAAACAAATGAATATAGCCGGGAAAAGAAAATTTACTCGTAGTATCAGATTTGCGTGTTATTTATAGCAAAGTTTTAAATTAATTCTCATTGATTTTTTTTGTTTGGTCAATTAAATTATTGTTACCAGCATAATTGTTGGGTTAGTTTTTTAACACATCGAGAGTTTTTGAACCATAATATGGATACTTCGTCCGAACAAGCGGCACAAATTGTAGCATTGGTGCGGGAGGGCTTGGATCAACGAACGATTGGTAGAAATTTAAATTTAAACCAGTCTACGGTTTGTAGAATATACAGAAGGTTTGTAGAGACAGGTTCTTACAGGAGGAGACGTGGTACAGGCAGAACTCGAGCAACCACAGGTCGTGATGACCGATTTATTGTTACAACTTCCCTGCGAAATCGTTTCCTCACGTCAGTTAACATCAAAACCGAGCTTTATGAAGTGCGTGGAAAAAACGTGTGTGCACGAACAATAAGAAGAAGGTTAAAGGAAGCGGCTATCACCCCTTTTAGACCAGCAAATGGTCCAAAGTTGTCTGCAGCTCACAGACAAGCTCGCTTAAGATTTGCGCGTCATCACCTGAATTGGACAGAAGAGCAGTAGGCCTCTGTATTGTTCACGGACGAGTGTAGGACATGTTTATATGGTGCAGATGGTCGCAGAAGAGTCTATCGTCGACGTGGGGAGCGATATGCTCAAAGTTGCATTGAGGAGCGTGTTCCTTTTGGAGGCGGTTCATGTATGGTCTGGGGTGGCATATCGATGAACGGGCGAACAGAACTTGTGTTCATAGACATGGTCCGTCAAAACGGAAATAGAGGGGGTTTGACAGCACATCGCTACATAACAGAGATATTAGAAGATCACGTGGTGCCTTACATGGGATTCATAGGCGAAAATTTTACTTTAATGCAGGATAATGCCCGGCCGCATGCAGCTGCACAAGTTCAACATTATTGCGAAGAGGTTGGGATACGTACAATGAATTGGCCAGCACGCAGCCCGGATCTTAATCCCATCGAGCATGTTTGGGACAATTTAAAAAGAGCTGTATATGCGAGAAACCCTTCGCCTACGACAGTGGCAGCACTAAGAACAGCACTTTCAGAAGAATGGGACAATATTCCGCAAGATCTTTTAAAAACCCTTATAAAATCTATGCGGAACCGATTAGAATCCGTAATAAGGGCACGTGGGGGTAATACACCTTATTAAAACACAAATAAACCCTTGCATAAAGTTTGTGTCTATTGTTAAAACCAATTTTTTAATTAAACAATTTTTCCTTAAACTTCTGTTTTTTCTTCAAAAAAGGTCTTAAGGTCCTTTCCAGTACATAAACTTAAACTTAAAGATATGATCCTACGCTGTTTTAAAGTTCACGAACCAATCTAGAGGTTTCAATTTAAATCTGTATAGAAAGTTTGCATACTTGGTTAAAATATTTATTTCAAAGTCGTCTATTACTTTGATGCAGTTTATAAGTCCGTCAGTGTATATGCAAGCTATATGTCACCAAATGTGTTACTTGGGTAGTTTTTGCCATGAGCCTGTAATCTATACTTCACTACATAGTATAAAACAAAGTCGCTTTCTCTGTCCCTATATCTCTATGTGTGCTTAAATCTTTAAAACTACACAACAGATTTTGATGCGGTTTTTTTTAATAGATAGAGTGATTAAAGAGGAAGGTTTATATGTATAATAACATCCATTAAATAGTGAAGAAATAAGGAGCGGAGCAGCAATAAGAAATGTTGCAAAAACGGGGAAAATTTACGCAGACGAAGTTGCGCGGGACAGCTATCTAAAGGGTCTTTCAAATAGAGCGGCTCGATATTAATAATCTGTGGCGGCCATTTTGATTTGGCGGCATCTGTCAAATCTGTTTTTTCTTATTCAGTCACTGATGCCAAATCACCATGGCAAGTTACACGGTTGAGCAGCATGTGCAAATGATAAAACTTTATTATCAAAATGAGTGTTCGTTAGTGAAAACGTTGCGCGCATTGCGCCCATTTTACGGCAGACGCGGTGGCCCTTCAAAGTCTACTCTCCAACGATTGGTGACTAAATTCGAGACGACCGGTTCGGTAAACAACCAACCAACACCTTTACGTCAAAGGAACGCCAGATCGGCCGAGAACATCGCCGCTGTACGTGAGAGTGTTCAGGAGACTCCGAAGCAGTCGATTTCTCGCCGTGCACAAGAAATCGGCCTTTCGCAGACTTCAACTTGGAGAATTTTGCGTCGGGACTTGGGTCTGCATCCATACAAGATCCAACTGACCCAGGAGCTCAAAGTTAATGACCATAGACAACGCCGTGTGTTCGCTGAATGGGCGTCGGAACGCTTGGAAGAGGACCCCAATTTTGGCCAAAAAATAATCTTTAGCGACGAGGCACATTTTTGGATGAATGGTTTTGTTAATAAGCAAAATTGCCGTATATGGGATGACCACAACCCACATGAGGTTCACCAGATAGCAATGCATCCACAAAAAGTAACTGTTTGGTGCGGATTTTGGTCTGGCGGCGTCATTGGTCCGTACTTCTTCGAAAACGAAGTTGGCGAGGCCAGCACCGTCAACGGTGAGCGCTACAGATCAATGATAAACAATTTCTTTTGGCTTAAATTGAACAATATGGACGTGAATGACATGTGGTTCCAGCAAGATGGCGCTACTTGCCACACAGCGAACGACACAATCGACATTCTGCATGAACGGTTTGCGGGTAGGGTTATCTCTCGCAGAGGTGACGTGAATTGGCCACCAAGATCGTGTGATTTGACTTCGCTAGACTTTTTCTTGTGGGGTTTTCTGAAGTCGCAGGTCTATGCCAATAAACCACATTCGACCGTTGCCCTGAAAGCCAACATAACGCAGGCCATCGCTCAGATTCAGCCGGATCTATGCAGCAGAGTCATTAAAAATTGGACCTCTCGGATTTGTGCCACCATGCGAAGCCGCGGCGGACATTTGAACGATGTCATATTTCATGCATAATGGCATAAACGGGCCTTTCAAATAAAAAATAAATTTCGTTAATATCTCACACACATCTAGTTTTATTCAATTTTAACATCGACCCGTCTTTGTTGAAAGACCCTTTATTATAACACCTGAGTAGCCATTAAATGAGCATTATTTTTATCACTACTGGCAGGTACTAGCAATGAGGGTCGTACGTATCCAGTAATATTGTTAAACCCTCCACCTTCTCCAGCTAAATTTCTTGTGGGCTCACGTCGCGTCGGTGGTAGGTACAGTGACTAGGATTCTAACCCGCGACCTTTTCATTGCGGATCCGATGCTTTAAGCCACTATGCTATCACCGCGTGTGAATGACTAAAGCCAGTGAACAAAAAAAATGGTTGTCTGTAAAGTCGGTTTACGGACGATAATTTTACATGATAACGTCATAAGAAAACATTGTAATTAACCATACCTGTGGCAGCTTTAGTGGACCCGGGCGCATGTGCCCGACGGCCACAATACTTCAGCCTATCAGCAGGCGGAACGTGACGAACCATGACACTTTTTCGTGCGTGCACCCTGTCATCCATTCATAAGACGTTATCACGTCAAAAATATTAAAAATGAAGGCTTAATTACGAAATGATTGTATAGTAATCGGCTTTAAATAACTCGTTCGACAGAAACTTAATAAAAATTTAATTTAAAATGCCATTGCATTCGTAGTTACATCACATCAAAGTCATTAAAGAGCGCAAAAAAAGAAAAAGGCCCTACTTCAAACAACGTCGAATTTACATAGGTCTCTGTTTATCTAAAAGTACCTACTTATACTTACTTACACACTCAAAAAAGTCATCAAAACAGAAAAAAAGTATATGGAAATGGAACGACACGAACTAGTACAACGACGAAGGTCTGCCTAAAAGCCATTTTTCTTTCATTTTACATAGTGTTAGGTACCTATATTAGAAAATGTAGTCTACTAGTAAGTACACATTCAAGTAAAAGGCCATGGACTTAAAAAATGTAGCTAAATATTTCAACCAAAGGCGCTTTTCCACGAGACACTTGTTTTATTCGCTGTTAATGTTCACCTCTTCGCTCACGAAATAAATTTTAGGAAAGGCAAGTTAAATTGCTTGTAACTTGGTTTATTGGATAAAGTTTTAATAAGGTGAAACAATACTTCATCCGTACTGATAGATATTTAGTTTTGGCAGGCTTGACGTATAATACAGTTTCATTATATACCTACAATATGTTTCGTCAATGCCTTAATATTTTACCTGAATCGATGGATGATGCTCGGAACTTTTAAGTTTACCGTACAACAAGAACTTAATTAGAAAACTTAAAACACACCTGCTGTTGTAACTAACACAAATCACTTAAATACTTACATATTATTAACTAAATCGTGAATTATCGTGCGTCATTCAGTCTACGAAATTTTGTAGGTACTACTTAGGTATAATGTTATATTTCTTCCAAAGCCATTATATTATTTGATCTTTCTCTACCGAGGTATAAAAGAAAACATTTTAATTTTCGGCAGAACTTAAACGAGAAGAGAAGAATAAAACACAAATTTTCAGTTGAAAATCCATTTTCGATTGGATTCATAATTCAATACATTTATTTTGGGACAGTGGTATAAAAAGCATATTCAATAAGCCCATAAAAACATTTGCGTTAAATAAGACGTATCGGAATAAAAGCATTAAACAGGGAATGCGCAATCAATTGTCCACAGGATGTATTCAAAATATTTATGGTTGACATGTATCATGGAGATACAGCCTACACGTCGCCCGGACGGTAACAAAAAATAAAATGCGTCATCACCACGCACACTGCTGATACAGCAAAAAATCTTTCATACGCGAACATTGTGGGATAAAAGGCTAGCAACGTTTGGTAGCGATGTAAGCTGTTTTTTAAATGGAATAAAGATAAATACAAATTATATGATGGCTGTGAAAATGCACCTTTTTCTTTTGTCGCAGTATTTCAAACTATACTGTTCAACAATATGTGGGCACCAAATAGGTAAGGCTATGCATTAACACGTATCAACTACTTACTTTGTGTACAAGGCTGGCAGTTGAGATCGAAAAAGCAAGTCGTGTGAGATACATGACTTGCTTTTTCAGCGACAATTTTATCTCTAGCTTATAACTATCTATTATACGGAAGTTAACGTGCATTGTTTACCTTAAAATTGCTTGACGTTTCGACCAGGTTGCACCGGCCGTGATCACAAGCGGACTCTTTTGTGACCACGCGTTAATTCCTGTATAATAAATAGTTATAATCATGCAATGTCAAAGTTTAAATAGAAAAGAAAGAAAGAAAAGAAACATTTATTTGTTGAACCACATAAGTCACAGCTACAACAAAAAATGGTATATTAAGAATAACATAAAATAAATTAATTAAAAAAAATTAAAAAATCGACAGAAGAAAATAATAATGAAATGTTATCTCTAGCTTGTTACCTGAACCACCAATTCAAATCAAACTAATATGAATAAAAGAAAAGTTACTGTTAGTTATGTACCTAGCATAACAGTAAAGTAAAAGAGATATAAAATCTCATTCATTTCGCAAAGAACAGTACCTATTATTTTAAATACAATATTCATTAAACTGTGGACTTCAGGTTAAAATTTATGAAAATAAACATACGCAATAACTCTTTAATCTGAACATTCAATCCACGCTGAAAACATATTTTGCACGGAGCTTTACTGTGAATTTCAGAGGAATTGTTTGAGAAAAGTTATAATATAGCGAGTCGAGTGAAGTCAAGAACAATTTCCTTTTGTCAAGCTCCGCAGTCAACAGAGATGTGATTTCACGCTCCGTTTATAAGACATATCAGTACAAGTGTGGTTTAACATAACTAGTCATTTTATACAACGCCTCTTTGTATTTATTTAAGCATCTGTCATCTTCGCTTCCTGAACTTTTGTTTTATAAGCGAATTTTATATCCGTGATCTTTTTAGAAGGCGCCACGCAACGATGTTTTAAGTCCTTTTTACTTAAAACATCATTGGTGCCACGGAGACGTCTGACAAGCGTTGCAGATAGACACAAGTCGCTAGTTTATAGGCAACTAGCGGACCCGCGTAACTTCGTCTGCGTACTTATTTTTTTCCCGTTTTTGGAACATTTTTATTGCTGCTCCGCTCCTGTTGGTCGTAGCGTGATGTTATATAGCCTATAGATTTCTTCGATAAACGGGCTTTTTAACAGCATTTTTTTTAAATTCGGACCCGCAGTTCCTGAGATTATCGCGTTCAAACAAACAAACTGTTCAGCTTTATAATATTAGTATAGATTTATATTTTGTGATAAAAATACAATTTGAAAAGTTTACCATTTATAAAATAGTAGCTACATGTTTGGAGTTTGTAAATAAATGATTATTAGGTATACCTATTCATCAAAATAAATCTTTAAAAAAATGTTATCTAGTATCTTTCACTACTACTTTGAGTATGATCACTAGTAGGTACTATTAATGGTCAATAATGTGTGCGATATGTGGGTTCTAAAAATATGTTTTTTAAGAAATAATGTGTTAGTAATCCAAGTACATAGAAGATGAATATTTGTTTTTCTTTCGAATTTAGATAAAACTTTACAATAATGTAGTTTATACATAACAATAGCACATAGGCTACAGAAAATGAATATAACGCAGCCGAAGCCGCGGATAAAAGCTAGTTGTGAATGAGTTCTAAAAAAATAGTGTACCTCCAAAGAAAAACTCCGCTGCAGTTCCTTGATATAGCAATATAAAACGCAGTCGCAGACATCAAAAAATTAGATAGATCCTAGTGCCAGGATATTTAGCTACACTAGCTTGGATGCTCGGGGTCAAGAAGTCCTCGGCAACTTCTTATTCCACGGGTAAGCAAATAAAAAGTAATAAATTATATTATTTAGGACTGCCTCTGTGGCGCAGTGGGAGTGTGTGCTACGCAAGAGGTCGTGGGTTCGATTCCCACACGAGATACCACTTTGTGTGATCCACAAATTGTTGTTCTGAGTCTGGGTGTACTTTGTGTCCGTAATTTGTATGTTTGTAAAGTCCCCCGCGACACAGGGCTTGTACCCTAATGCGGGAGTTGTCTTTTATATAAAAAAAAAAAAAAAAAAAGTACTATTTAATAACCCTCACTGGAATCAAAAAGTCCTTAGAAGAAGAAGTAAATTCCTAATAAGAAGATTCTAAAGGAAAGTAAAACAGAAAAAGTAAATTAAATACCTAAGTTCGCCAATCAATCAAATAATGACGTAGGTACCAGGTGAATGTATAGATTAATAATAGAATTTCTTATCATGTAGTATTATAAAACAACAAGCTAATGGACTCCGACACATGAAACAAAATTAGATTAAATATTTATCTTCAAAACGACTGTGCCTATTTTGATATAACCTAAAGATGATTCCCTGTTTAATGAATGAATTCACACTGACTACCATACATGTATAAATTAAGTGAAAAAATTAATAGCGTGTTAATGCAATAGGTATTGTAGCAAGTGGGTACTACAATATTGCATTAAGACCGCCTGTAAGCTTAAGGTCATATGTTAAAATGAAATAAGTAAATAAGTAACAATCAGTTGAATAAAAAAGCACTGTTTAGGAGCTACAATGTGGGTGACATTGTAGCTCCTAAACAGTGCTATTTTTTTAATAGATTCTTTTATGGCTTCTAAAAAAAGTAGTTACTTTTTTAAATAATCTAGCCGTTTAAATTTACGAATACCAACGTAACAGCCCCCAGTCACACGGCTGTTTGTATTGTCCTTTGTCCTGAAAACTTGATGGCTACAAAACGGGCTTTGTTTAATTTCCACGCGAACGTCCATTTGAACACAACTGTTTATTTTAGGAAACCGAAAACACTCCATCAAGCCCTAATAACAGTAGTGGAATTCAATTGTCTGTTCCTATTAATTAATTGACAATATTTGCCTTTAATTTGGGTTATAATTTGCGTTGAGTGAGCTGAAAGATAATAGTAGTATGTACCTACATATTTAGTAATTTATCAGGAACAGAACAGATAATTAGATTTTGTACTCATTAGATAAAGTATGTACTTGTATCTTAGTTGAGGTGGCTTTATTACCGACTTGACTCATAACAATAAAGACGTGTAGGTTATTTTTATTTACTCAATAGGAAGTTAAGGAAGGCACTAGCTATATAAATGTACTTGGTTATATTTTAAATTCTTCTTTTGTAGTATAAAACCAATTTCTTCTGTTTCTGTTATTCCTAACTAGCTTTCGCCCACGGCTCCGCCCGCGTGGATGTCGGTAATCGCGATAAAAACTATCCTATGTCCTTACCCGGGATTCAAACTATCTTCATACCTTACTACCTACCTAAATTTCATCTAAATCGGTTTAGCTGTTTGAGCATGAAAGTATAACAGACAGACAGAGTTACTTTCACATTTATAATATTAGTATGGATGTGTATATGTACCTACATATAGATGTGAAGAAAAATCGAACTACCGCGTGAATAATTTAGAAGAAAAACCTACTTAAAATTTGCTATGGTCATTCAAATGCTAGTTTTTATAACAGTTACAAAATTTGAAAACAATAAAAAAGCTAAATAACTATTTTAAAGTAACAATTCTGCACCTTCTTGTCCTACTTTTTGTGACAAAGAACTAATACTAGACTATAAATTCCTTTAAACAAAGCCATTACTCATAGTCTGCGCCTCGGTCCTTAGGTTTGTACGCCTTGACTTCTCGAGGCGCAGCCTAAGTGCAATCCAAACAGATTGCAAATACTAAGGTAACAGAATTCCCAGCACTCGACCAGGAGACGGCAGATGTACCTAAGCATTGAAGCGTGTCTATGGTCTAATGATCCGCATCTGTGTGTATACAGCTATGTAGGTACACTAGGTATACAGTATACCTAACATACGTAGCTGGCCTACACAAACAGTTTGAGGTCATGTAGTTTCAATAAACCATTAGAATTGAATGACACTTTAATTCTAATCTATGATAATATTATGAAGCTGAAGAGTTTGTTTGTATGTTTATTTGTTAGAGCGCTATAATCTCAGGAACTACTAGTCCAAATTGAAAAATTATTTTACTTTTGGATAGCCCATTTATCAAGGAAGGCTTAAGGCTATATAACGTCACGTTACGACCAATAGGAGCGAAGCAGCAATGAAAGTTGTTACAAAAACGGGGAAAATTTTCGCAGACGAAGTTACGCGGGGCAGCGATAAATCGAAAATTTGTGGCAATATTTGGATGGATGTTAGTAGCTTTTTCAAGCAAAAACTTCTAAGCGGAATGAATGAAATTTTACAGTAATGTAGCTTTATAATGCGTGCGAAGCCGCGTGAAAAAAAAAGCTGACATATTAATGTAGTATGTAAGCAGAATTAGGACATTTAGAAAAACGGCCCGTCCCAAAAAATCAAATATTAATAGTTTTAAGTAGGTGAGAAAAAAACCTTATTGTCTTCGAACCAGCCGAACAATTTTTATCTAATTTGTTACAGAAATATCATACGCTAACATAAGTTTAGTTTATCTTAACTAATTCATCAACCAGTTTTGAGATTAGCTGTTTGATAATTGTGTAAATATTTCACTGTAGGTATGGAACCTACTCGTAAGGAGCGATGCCTCCCTTTTAATAAATTCGCCAAATTCCTCTCTTCCGGGATTTCAAGTCTGTCGTCTCAAATCTCAGAATGGTGAATTACCTACAGGGACTCAAAAAACGCAAACAAGATGAAAAGAATACTCGTAGACTGAATAATTAAGAGTCTGCATTTAGTTGGCAAGAACGTTTTTCTTTTGAAAATAAAAAAGATTAATTCATTGCTAGCCACGAACATCTTTTGTAGGTAAGTGTAGTGATTTATTCGTTCATTGAACTTGATACGTCTATTCTATTGCGTCAGCTGAAATTAAATATGAACGGTTCGATAATTTCACTCAGCTCATTAATAGAGATTGTATCCTAATAAGCTTTGTATATTACACAGCTCTAATAACAAAACTATTAATTACCTTACTACGTGCGTGCTTACATATTTATTGTAGGTACGTATACATTTCATAATTAGTTAACGCGTTATTCAACGCATGTTAACAGCACCATTGTCTACAATTACTTAACATGAGCTTTCCCCATACACAGATGGAATAAACGACCCAACAAGAATATACTGCCGTAATCACCGAGATTGCCAACCAAACCTGAACTTGTAATAAGATTTTAGTTTCAGGAAGCCATCTACCTAATGTTTAAAGTTTAGTAATGAGTTCAGATATCTACATAACACAGATTTTCTCTGTCTAATAACATTTTCAATTCCCTTTTTGTTATTTTAAAGAGCGAAGATCAGAATTTGTAGGTACCCAACTTACTATTATCTTTCCTGAAAACGATTTATCCAATTCTATGAAACTCTGTAGAACATATACTATAGACTATATATCATGACCTGATCAAGGTCGTGGATCGCAATGTGTTTATACATCTCAATTCGGCTAGTTGTAAATTGTCACGATAGGTCAATCCAACACGTTACACAGTCAATCTGGATCAAGATCACTGATCATGATCACGGGATCTCAATCTAGATTGAACGTGTAATAGCTACAATTAAATCTTCACCATAGACTTATACTTATTAGGATATACTAAGGTAATCTACACTAATATTATAAATAGGAAAGATTTGCATTTTTGTATGTAACGAATAAACTTAAAAACTACTGGACCGATTTTAAAAATTCTATCACCATTAGAAAGCTACATTATCGGGGAGTACCATAGGCTATATAGTATTGTCAAAAAAACAGAGATCTCTACGAAAATTACAATAAACCCGGGCTTCGCACGTCGTGTACGTTTGCACGTAGTGTCAGATAATTTTATATCTCCGCCCCTTTTGTAAACACATTTTCTCCTTAATTCTTCTCTTAATTATTGAATTTCCCGTCCTAGTTTGTCTTTTAATTTAAAGGAATATCAACTGTTGATCGAATTACCATGTTCTGAAATTAAATTTACGACACAGAGTATATCTGACCACTATGTTTATGGCCTCCGTAAATACAAGGCTTTAGGTGTTTTCCAAGGCACGTAGGGTTGTGTGCCTGTGGAAGCCCATTTGTGTTGTAGCTTAGGTTTGTTTACCTCCCCAATCGTATATTCCGCACGTTTTCCCCTCAGTCATGAACCATCAACAATAACTAAGCACAATTTCAAATCCAATACACGATTTAGAGCTCTGCGCCAATTCCGAAACAGATTGCGGATTCAAGTCAGACAAAAATAAACAATGATTTCGGTTCATCTCTCGTGATTACGACAGTATAACTCTTACCAACGACTAACAATTCCAATTTGTCGTCAATCGTATTTTTCACATAACGTAGGTACGTATTTCAACTCTCAAGTCTTGAGTACGTCGATCTGTAGCAGTGGATTCCTACATTCTAAATCGTTCCATTTTCCAGACTGAGCTGGTGAAAATCAATGAGTGGCTTTTGATGTCAAATTGATTTCGCCGACTAGACTAACAATGTGCCTGTAGTTCCTACGAAATAGTTGCAGTGTTCCCGCAAATCTGATTTAACGTATGCGCTTTTCGGTTGCGTATTCTGTTAGCTAGTAGAAATGTTTGCTACAAGTTTTTGAATGTTTCAATTCTTGTAGCTTTACGTAACATTGTATGGCTTTGTATTCTTTTGGCCAATGTTTTTGCAAACGACTTTATTTGTCTGTTTTATATCTACCTATTTAATAAAATTTAATTGAGACCCTTGTTTGTTTGGGTCTACCTACCTACTAAGGGTGCTCTGAATATCATATTTATAATTTAGGGTTTAGATCCAACGACTGCCTGTGTGGCGCGGTGGGATTCTGGGTCCGACTGCTACGCAAGAGGTCATGGGTTGGATCCTCAACCAGGATAGAACTTTGTGTGATGAGCACGACGGTTTATTCTGTGTCTGGGTGTTATTTATCTACAATATGTATGTATTTTGAAATATGTAAGTATGTTTATCAGTTGTCTGGTTTCCACAGTACAAGTTCTGCTTAGTTTGTGATCAGATGACGTTGTGTGAGTTGTCCCAAGATATTATTAGTATTATTATTATTTTATAGTTGCGCCTAATGATTAAGGCATCGATCTCGCAATCGGAAGGTCACGGGTTCGAATCCTACACGTTATACTACCTACGTGGACCCACAATCCCGCATTGCTAGTTATCTTTTTTTGCCTAGAAAAATAAATGCAATTACCTACCTACACGTATAGTTCTTTTCCAACACCCCTTCTTTAGAACTTTGTACCTATAGGGTAAATTACAGTTTCAAGTATCTATCATTATTCAGATGTCAAATCAATCTTACATTACCAACATTTTATGTAAACCTTTTCTTCTAAACCTTGCTCGGATGTAGGTAGGATATAATACCTATTAAACGCATATCCTACCTATCTACCTCCTTATCACATCAAGTGGTATTTTAGCTTGAGTTCAGAGCTTTGACTAAGTTGCAGGCGTAAGCTAGTGCCCGCCAAAAAGAAAAAAGTCAATGTTATATTTGTTCATTCAGTTATATGACAATCTAATATTATAACTGGAAATGTGAAAAGAAGGACTGCCTTTTTAAATTATTCTACCAACTAAAAAAACTCCTGATAAGAAAAATTTCCAGAACAATGAATTTATGCTAGCCATTTATACCATTTTCACTCAACAGCGTTCTTCAAACAAAAACTCGAAAACACTTTATAAAGAATTTTCATTTAACCCTCTCAAGGAAGCAGCGAAGGTGGAAATTCCTATTCTATTAAAAAAAAACTGTCATTAAACTCATTGGGAAGAAATTTGAAGTCAGCGGCATGGCGAGACGATTAGACACAGCCATTTGATAGCTATTAGTAGATACTACTTCGGAGACGAAACTTGAGATAATTATAGGAATTTCTCCTTATCTTTGTTAGATAGCTGACGTACTCTGTGCCAGCTAACTTGTTAACGGGTTACCTATAAATGCGATTAAGAAGTTACAATTTTGGTAGCATTAAGTGCAAAGTTGCTTTAATTACAATTTTCTTGAAAGTAAGATAGAAGTTAAAACAGAGACCGCTTGTATAAAATAACAATTTTACCCAACATTTACACTAGGTACCTATAACAGTGAAAAGTCGGTTATTTTATTCGAGCATGAAGTTAAAATAACTGGACTGTTAGAGATGCAAATCCTGTTGGGACAAAGTCCAACAAATTCAGGGACTACATAACACAATGGTCAGATCATCCATTGTAGATAGGTAGGTACACCTATCTATACTAATATTATAAAGAGGAAAGATTTGATTGTTCGTTTGATTGTTTGTTTGTATTGAATAGGCTTCGAAACTACTGGACGGATTTGAAAAATTCTTTCATCGCGCTACACTAACCCCGGGTGACATAGGCTATTTTTTATCCCTGTATTCCTACGGGTAACGGGAACTACGCTGGGGAAACCACGAAGCGTCCGCTAGTTCATAAATAAAAGCAAACTGAAACCGAAATTATCACTCGTATCCCTAAGCCGTACATTATACATTGAAATGAGACTAAAATCGACAAACAAACATCTCTTTTATTTTCGTATAAGTAGATTTCTTCGTAACAAAAATATCCTTTTCAAGAAATCACGTTACAACCAAAATACGTAATGAACTTTAAGTCTGAAGGTACAACTTCCCACTTTCAAGCTCGTTTCGATATTGAGTTGAAACAAAGGACAAGAAATTTCCACTGAATTGTAAAGGAAAGTCGATTTCATAAATCTTGATTTGTAAGGTATTTATACTGACATTCGGTTCTCGATGTTGTTTTTCAACTGCGATTGCTCGACTGGGAGTGCTAAGTTAAATGCCTACGCTTTCCAATATTTTATTCAAATGTGAGTTTTCTGTTCACACGTCCTCAATCTCTGAAGCTTTCCTGTTGGTTGGTGTTGCATATCTTGCTTTGTAGGTCTTTGAGGCGTAGTATTCAGCCTCTGTACATTCACTTTGACCGCTCAAGGCTTAAAGATCTAATGCATCCAATACACACGGCAGATAGGTTCCTATATTTCGATCAGGTATAGGTGCCTGTGTCCAGGTTAAGTCAATCTTAGGGATTATTTGTGTATCTACCGTATCTACACTAATATTATAAAGAGGAAACATTTGTATTTTTGTATGTAACGAATAAACTCAAAAAGTACTGGACCGATTTTGTTGGATAGCCCATTTATCGAGGAAAGCTATAGGCTATATAACATCGCGCTACGACTAATAGGAGCGGAGCAGCGATGAGAAATGTTGTAAAAACGGGGAAAATTTACGCATACGAAGTTGCGCGGGACAGCTAGTGCTTAATAAAGTAGATAGGCGATAGGCATATTAAGAATGTATTTAATTCGTTTAAACCCATTTTGATATGTAGAAATCTAAGTTTTAATTCTATCAAGGAAAATGTTACTGAAATTTGAGAAATGTATCCAAACTAAGAAAATAGTCAATTTAATAGGATTTTCTTTTTTCATTTGACGGAGAGTTCGTGCGTTTGTATTTGACAAGTTATATTTCTTTCAGTTGGTGTACTTATGTTCAGTTCGGGTGCGCTCATGCATGAGACTGCCAGCCCTGATTTGGTCAGTTTTCCACTTGGTCTAGTACAACTTTTACTTTTGTTTCTATTTCATTACGACCAGCTGAATGATATCACTTAGTTAACATCTAAACACCTGGGATGAACAAGAAGGTTTTTTTGACTGCCTCTGTGTCGCGGTAGGAGTGTATCCGACTGCTACACAAGAGGTCGTGGTTTCGATTCCCACACGGGACAGCATTTTGTGTGATCCACAAATGTTGTTCCGAGTCTGGGTGTACTTTGTGTCCGTGAATTGTATGTTTGTAAAGTCCCCCGCGACACAGTGCCTGTGCCTTACTGTGGGAAAAGTCATTTAAAAAAAAGAACTTTGTTCTATTTGCTTTAGTTTGGGCGATATCTTTGATTCGTACCTATAAGTTCAAAATTTAGAATAGATGCGTCGCTCTATTGTAAGCTAAATTTGGTTTTAGTAAGCTTGTCATCCTCAATTCGTGGACCGTTGGAATATACAGGGAGTAATCGTTAAGAGTGTACTGACGATTATTCCGTAAATATAAGAGACTAGCTGTCGCCCGCGGCTTCGCCCGCGTTTACGTACTTTACCCCGTTAATAGTTTTTCGCTTCGATCAAAACGCTAAAATACGTGTTTCTTTATTTACAACCAAAAACAAATTTTCAATACAGCCGAACATCAATTTTCACAGATCTTACTTCAAACTGACGGAGTTTCATATAATATACACTTCCAACTCCTATTTTACCCCCTTAAGGGCTGATTACATAAAAACACTAAAACGCGTGTTTCTCTCTTTTCTTCTAAAAAACGAATACAAAATCTCACTGATCTAACTTCAAAACAGACGGAGTTTTACACCATCTTGGGATAGAGTTTCACAAAACTTGTAACTCCAATTTTATCCCTTTGGGGTTGATTTTCTGAAAACGCAGAAACACGCATTTCTTTATTATAAACGAAAAAGCTAAATAAAAAAAATCACCGATCTTACTTCAAAACCGATGCAGTTTCATACACACTTGCAATCCCTATTTTACCTTCTTAAGAGACGAATTTTTAAAAATCGTTTCTTAGTTTAAGCCTACAACATAAAAGGCATCAACTGCCGAAATTGCAGGTTTGTAACCCTAGCGGCTTAGGCTCTTTAATGATGAATCAGTCAGTCAGGGCAAGTGATTATATATGTATAGAATATCAAAAAGCTTTAAACTGATATTGAAATTACGTCTCTAATGAGTAAAACGACATCAATAACTTTTTAAAATTAATTTTAAAAAGTTATTGATGTACTTACTTCTTATCCCAATTTTTTTAATTCAAGCGGTTCATGCATTATATTACATTAGTACAGAAGATTTTATATCCTTTTTTTAGGTTTAATTAAATTAAACTGTGTTTTTTTTAAGTAGATAAAAATGAAGATTGAAGATTTTTAAGTACACATTGTTAGAAGTGACATCCTAGTTGTACGATACATTTAGGTACGTCGATAGAATTTGCGATTGCCCCTCTTTATAGTTAACTTTTCTTTTTGTGAGGCACTTGAAGCAATTGTACGACTTACACGATTCTATAATTCTTCTTGGCGGTATAATCTTTTAACTTGTCACGTTGTCTATACTTCTATACTAATATTATAAAGAGGAAAGATTTGATTCTTTCTCGTCGTTGTAAAGCTACACTAACCCCGGGTGACATAGGCTATTTTTTATCCCTGTATTCCCATGCGAACGGGAACTACGCGGATGAAACCGCGAGGCGTCCGCTAGTCTTATATAGGTATAAGATCTGGGGATCCGACTGCCCACGTAATCGAGTAACTTAACAAAACCTCCTTCTTTTTTTAAGTCGGTAAACTAATGTTTTCCGTGAGATTTAAATTTCATCGAATTTGACAGATAATTGGGATGAAAATTTTAATGTTTCTTTTGAAGAGACAGTACCGCACGAGTTTTTTTTTCTTTTTCACGCTTTGCAGTTAATATTTAGTTTTTAATTAAAGGGATGGCGCGGTCCAGGTCTATACGTCAATGGACAACACTGAATATTTTTTTATTTATAACATTATTTAAACTTTTTAAAATAAGAAAACTAAAACCTCTTTACTAATGTCATAGGAAGTAAATGTATGAGAGCGCATTAACTTTAAAAAATCAGCTCATAAGGTAACGTATTATATATATATACATATATATATAATTACCTTTTTTTACGGAATAATCGCCTGTACACACTGCCTCTGTGGCGCGGTGGGAGTGTATCCGACTGCTACGCATGAGGTCGATTCCCACACGGTACACCACTTTGTGTGAACCACACAAAGTGGTGTCCCGAGTCTGGGTGTACTTTGTGTCCGTGACCTGTATGTTTGTAAAGTCCCCCGCGACACAGGGCTTGTACCCAACTGCGGGAGTGGTTGGAAAAAAAAACGATTACACCCTGTATATACCTATCTGAGGGCAAAAATACACATGCTTCTAGCTGGCATACTACACTACTTACATAGCAGGTCCTTAAACGTGCTACCTTATCATGCCTATAGTCAGGGGCATAGCTACCGCCATATCAGCCGTATCAATCACAGGGGCCCTGAACTGCATCAAACATTGCATCCCCCTCTGCCAGCGATTCGCACTGAAGAGTCAATCGAAAATTTGTGCGAGCGAATCTACACCCAACTAATTTTGATACGGGACCAAACAGGCGCGTATCCAGAACTTTGTACTGGGGTCACTTTGATTTAAATGGCCAAGTGTAAGACGCTCGCGTGACGGGGGAGAGAGGGGAACAGTGGTTCAACTTCGGTACGCCAGCCAACACCGCTGAGGGGGGGATGGGGCTATTGCCTGTCACATTGACACACCGGTCTAGTGTCAAAATTATCTAATTCCCCAAAAAAAAGGTATTTCAGTCGAGTCTGGGGGTGGTGGCAATTGACCCTGTTGCCCCCCCACCCCCTCTGGATTCGCGCCTGCCTAACAACCTGCCACCTGCCTGACAAGCTGTAAGCACTCCCGTTAATTTGCTTTTGCGTTTTGCATTAATTTCTTTTGTTTAACCAAATTTTATATTACTTCAAAGAATTTTTATTTGTTTCGGCTATTCTTACCCTGTACTCTATAGCTTATACGCTAACTGGCAAGTCTGTATACTGTTCTCTTCTACAGGCACGTGTCCCGTTTTAAAGGTAGGTAGGTACGTTCGCTACCTACGAACAACAATACTGTTTATTGTTTGAAATGAAAAAGTTACGAACCGTATAATGAATTCTACGATAATAAAGAGGCCGCATCATAAAGCTATTGTAGGTATACGTATGATATGAATACGATTAAAGGCGAGGCAGGGAATAACAGAAGCGATAAATTTAATATCAGAGCGCTGCCGCATCTAACGAGGTTGCACGTAGCCGAGTCAAGAGTCGATAGATTCGTACATTCGCTCACAAACATGCACTATTATCATAAAATATTCACTAAACTAAAATAAAAAGGTAATAAAATATTATAATAATTTCGGTTATGATTTACTTACCTGTCACGGTTTCCCGTGTTTTTTAAAGTAGGTAAGTAGAAATAATGTCCATAGATCGAAGCTCCTAAACGATTGGATATTTATTAATTTCAAGTATCTATATAGATATCTACGGTAAAGCTCGTGTATTCATGTTAGTTCTTTTGCGCTTATTACACTACACTAAATCAGGGACCCTAAACCCTTAAAAACAGAGGTGTAATAAGAATTCTCTATCAAATTTTTAAGGCCACCTCGATTTAGGGCCCTGATTTAGGGTAGTGCAATAGCCGTTTATGCTTGTTCTTAAACATCATTGATGAACTTTTACCTTCATTAGGTATGTAAAAAAAACCTCAAATGTGTTATGTGCAGCGCGGTTGTATTAACATTTGAAAATTTAAGCTTATTTAAAACACTGATGATAACATTCAACATAAATTGAAGGCATCTGATCCACAAATGTAACTAGGAAAAACCAAACTTGTCCGTATTGGTCTTGGTCTGTATTAGATGTCCGCTGACTAACGGAACATAAATTCATCTCAGTTTTTTTTTACCAATTTTAAATACTAATGATTTAAAAAACCTATGAACAAAATCGTTTCTTGTTCATTTTAATGATTTTCGAATACATCAATTGAAAAGTACATAGATAACAGTGGCGGAGATAGATCCTAGTTACATAACCTTAAAGGTACAAAAAACCCTCTTACTCTAGACATACTTTTGTATCGCGTTACCTTAGCAAAATTTAAACTCTTCGTCTCTGATAGATAGGTAAGTAGGTACTTATACCGACATACTTAAGCCGCAACACTTTTGTATAGAAGTGTCCAAGGTATCGTAACTACTGCATTTAAAGGGTGGATGCACCTTTTATACTCGTCCTGGTAGAATTGATTATTCACGGACGGCATGAGTGCACAGTCTAGTAGCATTCACATCACAAATGTGCAGACATTATTGTCTAATTAGTTACAGGGTAGGTTAGGTACTGTACTGCTAACGGCTGGTCTCAATAATCAAAAAAATACGTATGGTAGCCAAATCCGTCGATAATTAGATTATTGAGACCGGTTGTAAATCATTTTTAATTGTGTCCTGCTAGTTAGGTACGTACCTACCTACTCTTCTGTCTGGTTGTTTGGTTAGTGACCCTGACTGCTAACCCGGAGGTCGTGGGTTCGATCCCCAACCAGGATATATCTTTGTGTAATAAGCACGATGGTTTATTCTGTGTCTGGGTGTAATTTATATTACACCCAGACACAGAATAATAGTCGACAAATTGATACGGGAGATTTGGCACCTGTCTCTGTAACCTATATACCTACCTACTATGATCGCTATATGACCTTTGTTGTTAAAAAGCGACTTAACACAAATAAATAAAAAAAAATCTTTTTACATTGAAATATTGCAAATTAAAATTGTAAAAAATGAAACAGATTTCATGGTCTATCGATAAAATATAAGCAAATTAATTAAACAAATAAACTGCAAATATCAACCTTCTATTACGATAGGTAGTACCTAAGCAAATCAATTTATATTCAAATTAAAATCAAAACGATGTACCTTATCCACACATTGAACGAGTGGCCGAATAAATTAGCAGACTCTTTAAGAACATTTTATTTAATTCCATTTTCAAAATTCTATAGAAGCTCGATAGTATAAATGTTCTTAAAATATCTGCTAATTTGTGTTTTTTTTTATGAATAAGGGAGTTAGAGTTTACAAACGGTGCAATTAATGGAAAATGAAATAAACTGGAAATCATAAATTCTATTAAGAGAAATTGCAGAAACATTACTCGAATTTAACATTAATATGACTGAAAATGTTCTGTTCTGAATTTCTACAAATAGTAAGATTCTATCTTCCAGCTTTTCGTTTCAGTCCGACGTCTCAGAGCAGTTTACAGTGGTTTGTAGGTGTTGTAAAGTGAAATACTGCTCACTTATTTCAAAGAACTTTTAGGTTTCTTATAACATTGCCCTTTTGCACTTATATTTAGGTACCTTCTTAGTTTGTGTGTATTTTAAAGAATCAGTTTCAGGAAGTTTTCTGGAGCATTACCTAACGTTAAATTACCTATCTAGTTTTCAGTTAGACAATATTGTTAGGCGATGAAAGCAATAGGGCCTGGGCCCTATATTGCTGGCTGCATTGAAAGCATAATAAATTAGGTAAAAATAAATTATCTTTTTTGGCACCTAATTAGGTATCTATATTTTTAAATTATTTTTTTCATGACAGATTCCTGCAAGTACCTAGTAGGCTATATCTACGGATCTTTGACAGGTAATTGCCCCCCGCTCGGTGCTGGTGGCAAGTGTACCGGTGTTGAATCAATCATGTGTTCTGGATCCGCGCCTGCAAACAAGACTTCGATAGTCCGACAGTGTAGGTAAGTTTAACAGGTACCTACTTAATCACAAATTGTTAATACGAGTTGAAGAGCGTGCAAGTGTTCAGGTAACATTAGGAATGTTTAAATGAAACTACCCATAAATGAGTTAATATTCAAATTAAAAATGTAGCTACAGACAAGGAATGGAACCATTGTCAACTAGTATAAATCATGTACCTATTTACCGACTTTCAGGACAAAAAAAAGATGTTTTGGCAGACATGTTTTGAGAATGTATGCTTCGGGTACTAGACAGAATAAAAAGAAAACGCAGCTCTACATAACAATAACGGTGTATGTAGGTATACTTAGTAGATGAAGCAAAGGACGTAGAAAGCTTTTTATTCCCTGAAAATGGGAGGTATGGCGGTTGCCGGGCTTAGCAAAAAGTCCGCCGGCACAAAAAGTCTAACAGGCACTGAGCGACACACCGCACAAATTGTATGCCGCTGCTAGGGAGAACGATAATCCCTATGCATTAACAAGGGTTAACGCACCCGCTGGATATTATGGCCAAAATTACCATAGGTATGCTTGAGTCAGACTATATTTTACCTTGTTATTAATAACTACTGCACGTAATAGAGGGTGGACTTTTTTTGAGCAAGAGGGTGGAGTATTTGCCGAAATTGTTCTAAAGACAAAATGTGGAAACATAAAATCAGATGAGATAACTGTGGCAAAACCAATTACTATTAGGTATCTATAAGTACTTATAGGTAAACTGGCAGAGATGGTCAGTATCGATATTAGGTACTTAATTAATTGATAACTAATGTATAACTATGTAAGCTGTTCTTCAAAAATTGTTTTGATGTAGGTTCATTCAGGATTGAACCGAGAAGGTTAACAACATACTTAACTACCTAATTTTATTCTCTTGGTTACGTTTCATAAAGCTTGAATTTTATGAAATCCTGCTTTATGATAGAAGTAGAACTATGAAACAGAACAGTAGAACAAGTGAGAGTAAATACTCCCTTTAGTTCTACTATTTCGTAGCGCCATAAATCCTAGCACTACCGAGAAAAAAATCCACAGATAGAAGAAAAAATATCACAGAAAGAAGGTTCTTTCTGCGATTTTTCTGTGATATTTTTTACTGAAAAGTTGAAATATTTGTTCAGACAGGTCTGTGAACAAATATTTCAACTTTTCAGTTCAAAGAGTTGGGGCTTGGTGTTGTTGAGTAAATTAAATTAGTTGGGACTTGTACTATGAACTTGCACATGCATCCTTCCATGGTCCTTAAGGGCAATAAAATATCAAAACTAAGTATTCTTAATCCGATCCGCGATTATTCTAGGTACCTATATACTGAAGGTTTTACAAAATAGTTAGATAGGTAGGTACTACAATGTAGGCATTTAGGTACTACTTTGTTGTTAAAGTGTTTTATCTAACTTTAGTTCGGTAAGTACCTAAACAACCGAAAAGTACATTCTCGAAACCAGACAGCCGATAAACATACTTATATATTTCTAAATACATACATATTATAGATAAATAACACCTAGACACTGAATAAAACTTCGTGCCCATCACACAAAGTTATATCCTGGGTGGGGATCGAACCCACGACCTCTTGCGTAGCTGTCGGATAAACTCCCACCGCGCCACAGAGGCAGTCGTCAAGTAGGTACCTAAGTAGGTAAATAAGTAATTGACTTCCAATAAACAAAACATTTACCTACTTCTATATTAAGCGTCGATATTGTCGATACTCGCAGTGACGTAGACGCGCGAACAAGATGTATTGCTACGACTGTAATATGAAGCAACACCTGCTACATACGAAAACTGAGAGAGGTAGGTACCTGCCTAAAATCTAATATATAAAATTCTGTCGCGGTGTTTGTAGTTAAACTCCTCCGAAACGGCTTAACCGATTCTCATGAAATTTTGTGTGCATATTGGGTAAGTTTGAGAATCGGACAACATCTATTTTTCATCCCCCTAAATGTTAAGGGTAGTCCAACGCTATTTTTTTTTTTTTTTGATAAAGCTTTAGAAAATACATACAACCCTAAATTTTCACCCTTCTACGATCATATTAGATATATTTCGGGAGTTAATTGCGTGAATTATTTAAAGGTACGAACCTTTTATTTACCCGACGTTTCGATCGAAATGCACCGATCGAGGGCACGGGTCGACTCGACCCGTGACCACGATCGGTGCAATTAATTCAACATTTACCACAACAATTAATCAACCGAAATATATCTAATATGTATAAAAATCGCGAAAGTTTAAAAACAACTTCTACGATCAACCCCTATTTGTTTAATTATAAACTTCAATTTGCTAAAACGGGCAAATTTGACGCAGACGAAGTTGCGAGGGTCAGTAAGTATACATATATTATGCAACTTTTGCATTATAGTATTATATTATCTGTTATCAATTGATTATGGTAAGTTTTTTTTTTTAAAGACGACTCCCGCAGTACAATGGTACAAGCCGTATCGCGGGGGACTTTACAAACATACAAGTCACGGACACGATAGTACACCCAGAATTGGAAGAACAATTTGTGGATCACACAAAGTGGTGTCCTGTGTGGGAAACGAACCCACGACCTCTTGCAGTCGGACACTCTCTCTCTACCGAGGCAGCCTTATTATTTTATTATTTACTAGCTTTCGCCCGCGGCTCCGCCCGCGTGAGTATCAGTTATCGCGATAAAAACTATGTCCTTCCCCGGAACTCAAACTATCTCCATACCAAATTTCATCTAAATCGGTTTAGCTGTTTGAGCGTGAAAGCGTAATTAATCTTAATTCTATTCCTATTTTCGCCTTAATGAAGTGGTACATAAGAATATTCCCAACACAATTTATATCTGGTGGACCCTTATACTAAAACAACTCATATAATTACAAACGAATTGTTGAATTACTAGAGTGCAGTGTCAACAGAAACTAAGAGACAACTCAAGTTTTCCATATGAACATATTATGCAGTGAGATGAAAGTTTGTTCGGAATAAACGAACAAACTTGAGACGTGTTGTTGGCGCACTGTCGACGATAACTTGTCCCATTACTTGCACACCGCGATATAACTACATTCTTATTCTTTACTAACAAATATGCAAACTTTATAGTAGGTATTATTATTTTTAGGGTTCCATACGTCAAAAGGAAAAACGGTACCCTTATTATAGGATCACTTTGTTGTCCGTCCGTTCGTTTGTCTGTCAAGCCCCCTTTATCTCGGAAACGCGTATAGGTATCGAGTTGAAATTAAAACCATATTATATACTCAGATCTACAGTCCCTTGAAGCGTTTAGGTGCAGAAGGTCCAAGTTGCAAAATGTCTAGTGGGTTCAGAATGTCCAGGTTGCAAAATGTCCAGATCGCGAAGTGTCCAGATCGCGAAATGTACAGGATGCGAAATGTCCATGTGGCGAAATGTCGAGGTTGGGACCTTCTGCTCCCACTAGACATTTTGCAACTTGGACCTTCTGCACCTATACGCCTTGAAGTTGTGAAAAAATCAAACTTTCAAGTCATCGTAAAAAAAGGATGGATGTATCGTTTTACCCGACTGCGTAAGAAGGAGAGTTATGTTTTTCGAGTGTATGTATATTTCTTTGGCACGGCCTAGAGCTTAGACGGCTTAATGGATTTTAGCTTGAGAGGTATCGTTAGATTCGTCTTAGTCGTGAGAGTGGGTACTTTAAAATTAAAAAAAGTCAAATAGCGTAATTTTGGAGCCATTATATACTTATTTTTAAAAACTATATCTTCTAAAGCCTATACTATACCAATAGTCTTTAAAAAACTACAAACTTGTACGAAACCCTCGTTGGGCGAGTCCCACTCGCACTTATCCGGTTTTTTAGGGCTCCGTAGCCAAAATAGCAAAACGGATTTAACTAAGTACTCTGACATCATTATTCGTCAGTTTATTTTTTAAATGAAAGCTACAAGTTTGTATAACTAGTCCGGCCATAAATACTGTTACATAAAAACTTTTACTTTTTTCAAATTTTTAATTAGATAGGTACTATGAATTTGGAATTAAAGAGAGTAAATCGATCAAAACGCCTTCTGTTGCGATACGCAGGTGAAGGACACAGAAATATCCTTTTTACCGATGAAAACATTTTCACGATTGAAGAGCACTACAACAAGCAAAATGATAAAGTGTACGCTCACAGTTCTAAAGAAGCTGCTCAAGTGGTCGGAAAGGCACAGCGTGATCATCTCCTGTGTCAGTGAGTGTGGAGCGTGTCTTATCAAGGCGTCACAAAGCTACTAAGCCTAAATGGCTGACTAGACTGGCCCTCATCTAGCCCAGACCTCAACCCTTTAGACTACAAATTATGGTCAGTTTTAGAGGACATGGCTTGCTCTAAAAGACACGGCGAACTTAAAAAAAATCTGGTGCAAGCAGTGGCGAAATGGAAACCGTACGTAAATCAATAGATTTGTGGCCAGACAAATTAAAGGCCTGTATAAAAGCCAAAGGTGGCCATTTAGAATAGAATATTGTTTTTATTTTTTGCTGAGACTTTAGTAAATATGAACATATGAGTTTTGGTAATATTACATTACTTCATTAAAAAAAAAAACATTTGTACCTAACAGTACTTATGGCCTGACTAGGTATAACATCTTTTAAATAAATTAATTGATCAAGATTAATAAATGAAACGAAAGTAGGGTGACCCTACCAAGGAAGTCCGTGGACTATTATTGAATTTTAAAATAGAACATGGAAGCTGCAACCGAACAGATCGAGATACCTGCGAGGTTAAGCAACGTTACTTACTGCCTGTTCTTAGTTGGGTGATCGTTTTCGGAAAAAGTGTGACAATGATGGTGATGATGATGGTGGTGGTGATGGTGACAATAATACTGATGATGATGACCACCACAACTAGCAAGGTGGTGGTGGTGATAATTATGATGATGACCACCACAAATAACCAGGTGGTTGTGGTGTTAGTTATGATGATGGTGGTGGTGTTTGTGTACCACCACAATTACCACCATCACTACCATTACCACCACCATAAACAACACCACCATTACCACGATCACCACCATTACCACCACCATCACCATCAGCACTTATAGTCTATGCGTCTATGCCACTCAGTTTGTCCAGTAATGTAATGACGAGCATATCTAGCCCTGAATCAGAACTCGAGCTTTGTGTACCTATATAGTCCAAACGTCAATCAACATATCATTAAACGTTGATGTTCAAACTATATGGTCAGATTTAGTTGGCTATGTTATAAAATATCTCCATTTAATGATATGGTTGGCCACATAACGAAATGTTTAATTCTACGATCCTACCACGACAGATAGGGGTTGTGAATATCACTTTTCGATTTAGGGATCCGTTTGTGAAATATTACGCAAACGTAAAACGTATCCACAGACTAAGGGCCCGTTCCCACTCCGTCATGTGTCGGATCCGACACGCGACGATTTAAACATCATCATTCAACAACACAACATCAGTTAAACATCACACCCATTAAAAATCGGATCTAATTGGAGATCATGCACTTCACTTCATTCACGGATCCGACAAACATGTGGGAACAGGCACTAAGGCAGAATCACGACCCTGTCACATTTCTAATATGTGGATAGACCTTTAGTAAAATAAGCCTGATAGTTTAAACGGTATGCCACCGCATGCTACCGATAAAAACAACCCATTTTACTTACCATTAGGTAGGAGGTACAAGTCTTGTCTTGAGCTCAGATGACAGTATGGGATTCCATTAGACGACTAGCATTGACTGTGGAACCAATCACGTATAGGATCATACTCTCAAATTCAAATAACCATTATCGTTTGTGATCACGACCCACCGGTAAGTGTACACTCTATAATACTTAGTTTAGAATGAACAATGCTTGCATTATCACATTAGAACATCTATGAGACTTTCAGTTTCTATAATAACGACTTAGCTAAGAGCAATATTATTATACTTGGCAAGATCACCTATAGCAGGAGTACACATTCAAAGTCTAAATGAGTTTCGCAAACATTTGGTTATTAAATTCTATGCGACGTGAATTAACTAAATCAGCATATTCATGGTTCAAGGCATGAGCAAGCAACTAACTTCTGGAACAACCTATGCATTAAAATTAGAATACGAAATTTAATGAATTCGAATATTCGATGCATCATCCGTCGCCCATTTGGTTTGAAAGTAGACGCAGGTAATTCACGACGAGTGTTGAATCCTAGAACAAAGCTTCCCAAGCGTTTGTTCGCCCTACGCCCCACTTGTGACGCCAACAAAGAAAGTTTTGACGCAAAGTTTCGGCGTCTCCCGTCCTACTATTTTGTATGATATTCATAACATCTAAACTTTAGTAGAATACCAACAATAGCTTGAAAATTGTTACTTGTTACGTAATAAAAAGGCCTGATCTATTTATGAGCGTATTTTCACAGTGAAAGTTTATCTCCGACCCATATCATTCTAAAATTTATTAGTTAAAGTTTGCTTATCTATTTACAAATTACTGCTAACTTTATACTAAATTTATTTTCAAACAAAAGGTTTGCTATGTAAGATTACAATTGGGAAGTTTAGAACTTAGTAAATTTAGTAAGACTGTTGAAGACAAATTCTCAAATCAATGCCGAAGCAACCGTGCAGAAGGAGGCGGTGGTGCGTGGTGAATAATTTACACTAATTTACAATAAATTTGGCACTAATATTTTAACTAAAATCTCAGAATATTTTATTCTGAATAGAAGTACAGAATACAATACAGATACATAGTTGAAAATGTAACGTCAATAGCCAGAGGATATAGAGATACCCATTGACGTATAGACCTGGACCGCGCGGGCCACATCCACAGCGACTGCATCTTTGGGTTGCGCTCTTGCCGCGCTACAGCTCACCCTCAGAATACGAACTTATCATTCTGATTGATCCATGATTTCTTACCATCAAATGTATAACTATTCCTTGGAGAAAAGTTCCAGCGTTTTTAAATTATGTACACTTTATCGTAGCTTCAGGGCTGAACTACATCTGGCCGCACCAAATCGCACTTTCCTATGCTTCTATTCTTTTCTGTCACTTAGAACCATAATTTCCACGCGGCGGAATCGACGAGACACTTGGCATCACGTTTTCTTTTTCGTTCTAGTAAATGACGGTTCTTAGTGACAGAAAAGGATAAAAGCCTATGCTTTATATATTTTTCTATGAAAATGCGACTCGGTGCGGCCAGATGTAGCTAAACCTTTACACCCATTTCAGACGTTCCGGTTTCGGTGCGGCGGCGAGTATCCAGCGGCGAATGTAGAGTGACCGGAACAGGCGAACGCCAGAACATATGAAAGCTACAAAATGACCTTAGGGAACGTTTTTAAGTCTATCGAATCAAAGGGTGTATCTCACTATTTCCATTTTCCATTCCAATAGAAATAGTGGGACATGCGTTTTTTTATTAATTATATCCCATTATTTTCATTGCGACAAATCGCTATTGGTAAGGGCTTTTTAACAATACCCATGGGTATGGTGCGTTAAAGGTGAGATAGGCGTTTACATTTTTCATAAAGAGCATAATCACTTTGATTTTATCTAAAGAGAAACTAAGACATGGCTCCTGTGTGCACGTAACGTAAAATTTAAGCGACAAACGCCACGCGAAATCGCAATCAATGGAAATAGTGGGATACACCCGAATCGAACGATAAGAATAACGTTTTTAGCAAGCTCTGAATAACAGCTTCCTAAACCTTAGCTACCTTATCTAGGTATACTAATTTTATAAAGCTGAAGAGTTTTTGGTTTAAACGCGATAATCTCAGGTACTACGTTGGTTATACAACATCACGCTACGACCAATAGGAGCGGAGCAGCAATGAAAAATGTTGCAAAAACAGGGGAAAATTACGCAGACGAAGTTGCGCGGGTCAGCTAGTTATACTATAACCCCTTAAGACTGAGTTGCTTTCGGTTATAATATTCTATCACAAATTCATAACACAGGCAAAATAAAAACAACAAATTGGTTTCTCATTAATCTATTATATTTCCTTAAAAATTAGCCTAACTACTAATGTAGTAGATCTTCCATTTTTTAAAAGCAAATGCATTTCTAATACAACATATACTGGAAAAAATAGTTCATAAATACCAACAATACATAATAAATCAAGTTGAAAGTAAACCTATATATTATTCACATATAACCGACGGAAACACATTAAAAGCATTTCGAGATTTAAAGTTGCCAAAAGTATTAAAATATGTTCAGTTGTTTTCTTCGACATCCTGTAACAAAGAAACACCAATATATTTACATTGCACTGCACTATCTCTCTTTCGCAAAATGTTGCTGAATGATTATTCTTTAAAGTGTTGTATTTTATTCTGTTACAGAGAGACATTTTGCGAAAGAGACATTCTGCGAAAGAGACATTTTGTAAAAGAGACAATATGAGAATAAAAGAGACTGCACTATCGCTCTTTCGCAAAATGTTGCTGAATAATTATTCTTTTAAGTGTCGTATTTTATTCTAAGTTACAGGGAGACATTTTGCGAAAGAGACATTCTGCGAAAGAGACATTTTCCACATTAGCATTAGATAAGTTCCATTATCTTTAAACGTTATCTATCTGCAAAAAGGAAAATATATATCGATTTAACATAAAGTTGAAGGATGTTGTCGCCTACATCGCTCAATTTAATGTCAAGAGCATTTTTTATAGAACTTATCTAGGCCCACTGTGCCCCCTAGTGCTTAATAATCTATCTAGTTGACATAAGAAGTGTTTTATGACATATCAGCTTAAGCTCGTTATTTAGCCAACGCAATTTTTGAGATCAAATTGACGCTGCAATAAGTACAGTTATTTCCCTGTGCCTTATTCGGAACATACATCAGTCTGTGTTTTTATCCAAATTCTTATAGAGTTATTTAATAATTAAAGACAGATTTTTTTTTTTATAATATCTGTAAGAGAAAAAAAGATGATTGGAACATAGTCTGAAGTTATAGCAGAGATCACGAAATTTTCCAATTTACCTTCAAATAAAATATATTCATAATCCTACTTAGTCCCGCTAAAAGTTTATATTTTTATCATCAATGTTGCTAAAGATGTGACTAAAGTATTCAGTAACCAAAATAACCGAACTTTCGGGACCGGGGTTTAAAAATGATTTCATATTAATTCATTCAAAAACACTCGAATATCCAATGGTCATACATAGTCTACATGAAGTTGTCATTTGTATATACTTAGATCGTGAGGTAAATTTTAAAGTTTGTATTTTACGTTTCACGCAAAAACTATTGAACGGATTTTGATAAAATTTTACAGTAATACATTAGAATAGTACAGTCGAGGAATGAAAATGTTCGTCAGTTTCCAAATACACTTATTTACTTGCCCACTACTTTGACTTCCGCACTAGGGTACATGCCCTATGTCGCGGGGGACTTTACAAACATACAAGTCACGGACACAAAGTACACCCAGACTCGGGACAACAATTTGTGGATCACACAAAGTGGCGTCCCGTGTGGGAATCGAACCCACGACCTCTTGCGTAGCAGTCGGACACACTCCCACCGCGCCACAGAGGCAGTCAAAAAGGTTGTTTAACTGTATGACAGAGTTTAAATTCATTTACATATTCCTTGACTGTGATTAGATGAACTAAAACCTTAACAACATTGACATGTTGGCGTTACTTCTCTTTGATCCGGTTCAAGCAAAAATGGACTTTAAGGTGACGAAACTTTTCATTCCACGACCGGTACATAAGCTATAAAAACTAAACCTAACGCGAGCGAAACCACGGGGAGTAGCTAATGTATATAAAACGGTTAAACATAGAAAACATACGTTTAAGCTGGCTTACGTCCAAACACAAGAATTTAATTTATAGCGCTAAGATACGAGATAGAAAAACTAAGATAATAATAAAAATGGGTGAAATATGGTTACTTACTGTAGGATCGCAGTCGGCGCAATGCCAGGAATATCCTCTTTTCTTCGGGTTCTTGTTCAGCGGCGGCTCTAAACAGGTGAAGTGGTATCGCTTCGTACATTCATCGCACCTACACAAAATACATGCATCATGTTATGTTTTCCTTATTCGTGCATGCCGTAAGTCGCCCCGTAATTTACAGAAGTGGGTTCACGATAGTAGTTTAATGGGTGGTGATCGTATGGTAATCGCGCGTTTTGCTAACGTACGTTTACGACTATTTCGTATTGTACAATGCGTTCACATGGTTACGCGCGTGAAACGCTCGTTATCTAAACGTACGTACCCAGCATTAATTTTCAGATGGAGTCACCCTGACTAAGAGGTGGAATTTTATTTTATAAAATCTTTACTAATATTATAAAGCTGAAGAGTTTGTTTGTTTCTACTAGGTCGAATTAAAAAATATTTTTTTGTTGGATAGCCCATTCATCGAGGCTGTAACATCACGCTACGACCAATAGGGGCAGAGCAGCGATGAAAAATGTTGCAAAGGGAAAATTTACGTAGACGAAGTTGCGTGGGTCAGCCTAGTCAAATATAAGTTGAGGAATTTTCGGAGAAAAAGGCCGATAGGCGATACCGCACAATAGACGGACGACAACAGCGTTTGTTTCGTGCCGGGTTTGTCGTTTAATAAATACTGACGAATCGAATGATGTGCCGACCTTAACAACCCGATCGGCACTTGTTAATGAAGTCGAACATATGTAGTAGTTGCTTCGGATCGGTTTTTTATTCGGCAAATATGTCGAATCGACAGTGCCGACCCCCTTATGTGTGGTTCTCGCGTTTCCACTGACGCGGAGTGGGGTGGAGCGGACCGTGAAATGACAAATAACAGTGCTCGAAATCATACCCAGGATAATAGATCTATCATATCTACATATATTCCTATTATCTGGTCTCTTTAAATAATAATAAATATATAAAATATAATATTATAAAGAGGAAAGATTTTTATTTTGTATATAACGAATCGATTTCAAAAATTCTTTCACCGTTGGGAAGCTACCTTATCCCCGGGTGACATAGGCTACTTTTTATCCCTGTATTCATTCGGGAACGGGAACTAGGCGGGTGAAACCACTCGGCGTCCGCTAGTATCTACATAAATGTAATGATATCTCACCGTACTAAGTTAGTGTAGTCCCCAGGCTGAGTGCACACGTCGCAGTGCGTGAGCGGCGCGGGCGCGGCCGCGGCCGCCCCGCCGGCGCCGGCCTCTGTGCCGCCGCGACGGGACCGCTCGCTGCGGTTCCTCTGAACATTTGTATAGCTTGTATAAGTACCACGGTCCCTTGGTGGATGATCGTTTTCGCCTCAAAGATCATGTTAGGATATCTTCTTCTTCTTTGAGTTTATGGCAATCTAGCCGTTTTAACGGCTAATTTCTGCCAGTGTCAAGTATTTATGCGCTTATTACATGCACAAAGTCTCGTTCTTAGTCAATTATCACGTATTCAAATCATTTTTTTACAAGTTAAACTCGGAGCTGTAAAAATAATGGCCGGTTAGTTTGCCGCCATTTTTACAACTCATGTTAAGATATCGGTCCTGCGCCTAATCTCTCTCCGGTCGTGTCTGATTTACATCTCATCGGACTATGAGAGTGTGGGAATTGAGAATGTACTTATGTCTGCGCATACACTTGCACACTTATACTATCTCCTGCGTAGTTGGCTACTGATGTTTAGGCGCAAAACGTCCCATTCGCAAAACCTCCCATTCGCATACGGCCCCACTCGCAAAACGTCAAAATTCGCATACGGACTGTATGCGAATTTGACGTTTGCAAATTGTCCCATGAATACCAACTGCAGGAAAATAAATAAAAAAACAAACATTTTTTATAAATAAAACATACCTTAAAACATATATTAAATCGTTTTAACGGTGAACCAAGAAGGGTTCGAAGGGTTATTTTTTTAAATACTTATGTTCAAAATACCTATGTTATAAATCAAAGAAGATTAGGATTTAATTTTTTTTTAAACCACAGAAGTGGCAAACATGTTGGCTGCCCGCCTGATGGTAAGCAGTTACCGTGGCTTATGGACGTTAGCCATGTGGCATAGCCCGTAGTCACGTGTTCTCATGTGTTTATTATACGTATTATTTTTAAAAAAGTAAAAAATGTAAAAACTTTGATTTTTATTTATCTTCCCGCGGTTGGTATTCATGGGACAATTTGCGAATGGGACCGTATGCGACTGAGACGTTTTGCGAATGGAACTGTACGCGAATGGGACGGTTTGCGATAGCATGACCGTTTCCGAATGAGACGTTCTCCGCCTAAACCATCTCTAATGAGATTAGTCGCCGTAACCGACCAGACTTTGGAGATCATCATTATATTTATGTTTTAGATAACTTCTCCACTTTCATGTACAATAACCCTCTCCTCTTTTCCAAGTCATCAAGAACATGAACGATACGTTTTCCCTTCTCTACTTGACCAGTCGCTGAAAGGATTTGTAAGGAGGGCTTCAGTCTTTATTCTTCACCATACTACGTCGTACGATAAATAATCATTAATCGTCGGATTCAAGTATTGTTAAGTGGTAGTACGTATTTATTAAGAAGACTACGCATACAGAGTCTGCAAAGATCTCTTCTTCAGTCTCCGTTTTCATAGTCATGATGCTAATCCCCGAATACTCAAAACGATATTCAACTTTAAAGTATGCTGAAAAGTATTTCTGTATGCACTATTCATAGTAAAATAACAGAGGTCCACAGAGTAACTGAGTGGCGTTTGAATATTCGAAACTAAAGCATCGACAGGCATAAAGTGCTACAAGGATCTTTTGGCGCTTCGATGACATCTTTACAACTTACTTATATTACTTCGATTTCGGCCACGTGCCAATGCAATGAGTTAACAATACTGGCCAGTATTGTTAACTCATTGCATGGCAGTTGGATGACATTGACAAGAGGGCGCTTTACAAGATGGCGGTGTTAGTTCTGATTTCGGCCACGTGCCAATGCAATGAGTTAACAATACTGGCCAGTATTGTTAACTCATGCGTACTCTGCGTAGTTGGCTACTGATGTTTAGGCGCAAAACGTCCCATTCGCAAAACCTCCCATTCGCATACGGCCCCACTCGCAAAACGTCAAAATTCGCATACGGACTGTATGCGAATTTGACGTTTGCAAATTGTCCCATGAATACCAACTGCAGGAAAATAAATAAAAAAACAAACATTTTTTATAAATAAAACATACCTTAAAACATATATTAAATCGTTTTAACGGTGAACCAAGAAGGGTTCGAAGGGTTATTTTTTTAAATACTTATGTTCAAAATACCTATGTTATAAATCAAAGAAGATTAGGATTTAATTTTTTTTTAAACCACAGAAGTGGCAAACATGTTGGCTGCCCGCCTGATGGTAAGCAGTTACCGTGGCTTATGGACGTTAGCCATGTGGCATAGCCCGTAGTCACGTGTTCTCATGTGTTTATTATACGTATTATTTTTAAAAAAGTAAAAAATGTAAAAACTTTGATTTTTATTTATCTTCCCGCGGTTGGTATTCATGGGACAATTTGCGAATGGGACCGTATGCGACTGAGACGTTTTGCGAATGGAACTGTACGCGAATGGGACGGTTTGCGATAGCATGACCGTTTCCGAATGAGACGTTCTCCGCCTAAACCATCTCTAATGAGATTAGTCGCCGTAACCGACCAGACTTTGGAGATCATCATTATATTTATGTTTTAGATAACTTCTCCACTTTCATGTACAATAACCCTCTCCTCTTTTCCAAGTCATCAAGAACATGAACGATACGTTTTCCCTTCTCTACTTGACCAGTCGCTGAAAGGATTTGTAAGGAGGGCTTCAGTCTTTATTCTTCACCATACTACGTCGTACGATAAATAATCATTAATCGTCGGATTCAAGTATTGTTAAGTGGTAGTACGTATTTATTAAGAAGACTACGCATACAGAGTCTGCAAAGATCTCTTCTTCAGTCTCCGTTTTCATAGTCATGATGCTAATCCCCGAATACTCAAAACGATATTCAACTTTAAAGTATGCTGAAAAGTATTTCTGTATGCACTATTCATAGTAAAATAACAGAGGTCCACAGAGTAACTGAGTGGCGTTTGAATATTCGAAACTAAAGCATCGACAGGCATAAAGTGCTACAAGGATCTTTTGGCGCTTCGATGACATCTTTACAACTTACTTATATTACTTCGATTTCGGCCACGTGCCAATGCAATGAGTTAACAATACTGGCCAGTATTGTTAACTCATTGCATGGCAGTTGGATGACATTGACAAGAGGGCGCTTTACAAGATGGATGTGTTAGTTCTGATTTCGGCCACGTGCCAATGCAATTTTTTTATTTTTTTTTTTTTTTTTTTTTTTTAAATCCTTTTGTTTTAACGGGGCTTCAGTCACTCTAGGTGACTATGCCAGCCCCATAGGAGCCCTCAAGTTAACCTGACATTCATTCTACATTCATACTATATTCTTTCATGCATACATATTTTCATGAAACACAACAAACGCTCACAGCTCTCTGATGTTCGTCTGGATAATATAATATGCCAATGCAATGAAATAACAATACTGGTCAATGCCACTTGGATGACATTGACAAAAGGGCGTTTTACAAGATGGCGGCGCTAGGTTTTTTTTTTTGCCACGCGCTAATAGATCCTTGTACTACTATAACAGAGGATATCTAAAACCTGGTTTAGAGAACAATGTATTTTGTACTATTCATGCTGAAAATCTATTTATTTATCTTGTGGGAGTTGAATTGAAACTTCCTCCACAATAGTAAGCAAAGTAATACATTACCTTAGGTTTAGTCATAACCGGAGTAGGTGGTTTTTCCACAACAGGAGGCGGCTTGCGTAAGAAAATTACACATCTAATATTATCCTCTTAATAATTATTTACAGGTTTATAATATGTCAGACATTGCCAGGCCGTCCGTAGATATCTCCCTGTCAGTTAATCGCACTGACTACAAACTAACAGTTTTCTAATTAAGGTGTTGGAGTGACAGCCTATCCAACCCATATGTCGTTTATTTTCAATTTTACATGAAAAATTGTTATAAATAAAGTTGTTTAAAATTACATTTTTAACAACAATAAAAAAATAAACGTTTTGGTTTACCCCCACCAATAAACGAGTTGTTAATGAAACGAAAATTCTCCCCGTTTTTAGGGTTCCGTAGCCAAAATGGCAAAACGGAACCCTTATAGTTTCGCCATGTCCGTCCGTCCGTCTGCACCAAGTAACAAAATTTTCGTACAAATTCCATTGAAAAATATTATTAAGTAGATATGTATAAGTGAGTATATGTTGTGAATATGAAACAAAAACAACAGAAAACCCACTTCTTAAGCCACATTATTCGGATGGGGGTGACTACGGAACCCTACATTGTGCGTGGCCCGACATGCACATGCCCGGTTTTTTGGGATATAAATCGGAAAATATCAGTCCTAAGAAAAAATGATGAGAACCAAAATTGTAGGAAATTTCAGTTTAAACAACTTGTTATTCAATAAACAAAAATTGACCCTTAGAATCAGAATGACTGTTGAGTCGTCCGCCATCTTGATTTTAAGGGTCAATTTTTGTTCGATCGAGTCACGAGACCACGCAAAACAAAATTTAGACTGCCAGTGACAAATTAACTATAAAAAAAGAATTCGGTAATAAAGAATATAAAAATTATCCTTACATCATTCACAGCCGTCGCATCTACGGCCTCTGGCACTGGAGGGACGACTGCGGCCGGTTGTGAAGTTTGCTTCGCCGCTTCTAGCTTAGCTGCCTCTTGTTCAGCTTGCTGTTACAATCAAAATACAATACAATGTCTCATTAGTTTTCTCCACTTTTATTTATCTCTGACCAGAGAGTAATAAGATATTGTGACCAAGTATCAGAACAAACCACTAATAGAATTTAGATCCAATGTTTAACCGTGTCAGCTACTAAGAATAACTAAATTCTATTGATGGTTTATAAACAACACATCTGCAATCTCGTCTCCACATTAGTGGGGTCAGAAGTATCTACATAATAATAGTTAAAATCAATAATTAAGCAAAGAATACCCGAAAAAAAAAGCCTATAACCTTCTTTAAACTTACTCCATACCAAATTTAATTTAAATCCAGTATCTTCGTAGCAATCTCCGCGCGTTCAAGCAAACCGATATCAGAACTAACAGCTATACTTAATAATGTAGGAGCGATCACTGTCTAACTGATATATGGGCGGGAACAATTACAAAGTAAAATATATTATTTATTTGAAGAAAACAAAGCTAAGTAGGAAATAAGCTGATTAATATGAATGATGTTTTACCTTGGATAGTTTCCTCATTACGGCGGGAGGTGGACCGTCGTTACTATCTGTCGGGACGTAGAACATCTGTGTGTCCAATGAACCATCAGGCTTGGGAATGGGTTTGATCTATGAAAAGAAAATATACAAATTATTTTATGAAATTATTATAAAATTGCTTGCGTTTCTTGTAGTTTTCTTTACCTTTATTGTAATTCGGGGGTGCGGAGTATCAGGATTTTCCATATCTTGCGTCTTCTTCTTTCTTTTATGTTTGTGTGATTTAGAAGGAGACCGCAACAGATCCGGCGAATACCTCGATCTATGCTTCTCTTTCCTCCGTTTCCTATTGGCTTTGTACGTCGCAATATCAGACGACAAATTCGCTAATGTGTTTTCTATTGAACTTTCGATTGCTTTACTATCTCTTTCTTTGCCTTCACCCAATAGCGATGAGAAGGATAGATTCTGCGAGACAAAACTATCTTCTCGTTTCGATGAGGCGATATTAGTGGAAGCGTTTGAATTTTCATTGTGTGAGTCGTTAGGACTATCGGCGACTATCGGTGTTATAGACATCAAAGGAGTGTTCGTCAAAGTAGGCGATGTGAAGCTACGTTTATGGATCTTTTTACTAGGAGTGTCCTCCCCAGCTGAAGCAGACGCATGATCTTTTAATTTCAACTTCTTTATTTTCTTTTCTTTTTTTAACTTCACTTCAGTACTCTCATTACCGTCACTACTGAACTCAAACGGTTTGATAGTCACTTTTATCGGTGATATGCTTTCTGAAGCGACCAGTTTTGTTGATTTCTCCACTTTGAGTAATTTCTCCGAACTCGCTTTAGGTGGTGAAGTTGGACTTTGCGGTTCTGTGATAATAGCACCGTCTTTACTATATCTTATGCGAGATCGACGCGGCACTTTCTTTTCTAATACCTCGGGCTCCGAATCTGAAGTTTTATCGCATTCGGAGCATTGCCTGTGAATAAGACAGATGTCAGAAAAGGAATAACAAATTACAACAAAAACGAAAACGTAAAATGCCATCGAGATATCCCTACTCGTCTTAAGTGATAAATCTAAGAGGCTATGGGTAAAAATACACGATCAATTAAATCTATCTATGTATCCCAATTTGCATAGCCTTAACGAACTGCCAAAAAATCATACAGAACAGTCAGCGCCCACAATAGCACTCGGTATTGTAACTGATATCCGTATTAATAAACGTTGTATCATTCGCTACTTCAGTCAACAGTCGTGACCACGGGTCATGCCCCATAATCAGTCAAGTCGGAATTAATGGTCTTGCTGATTTCGGCTACAGTGACTATAGCGACTAGTATTCCGAGTTGATTTGAAACTTCCAGATATGGAGAGAAATGGGTAGAAAAAATTGATTGATTGATGTTTAAATTTTCACATAGAAAAAATGCCGGAAGAGTGAATGTATTTTTTTTTTTATGTTCTATTGAGGAAGAAATTGATAATGACTGTTCAATCAAGACTTATTTATCCTAGTAAGTCGTGTTTTCCGATGGTTTAAAATTTGCCATCAGATTCTGATACCTACATCTATACATTCTTACACATTGTTATTTGAGCCTTACGATCAATAGGTCTAAGTAGCAAAACGTCTTACTACTCTAAACGTCTAATTAGCAATACGTCCAACTCGCAAATCGCCTTTGTAGCAAAACGTCTAACTATTGAAATGTCTATGTAGCAAAACGTCTAATTAGCAAATCGTCTAATTCTCATAACGCCTGTACACTTGAGTATAAAAATATTAAGATCTGTTTTTACGCCAATATATTTTCTTCAGATTTAAATAGGCAAGTAGGTTTCATAGGTTTATTTTAAATTCTTCTTAATAGTACTGGCCATTTACGAGTACCTACCTATTTTAATTATGACATTGTAGTTGTCATGAGGATAAAATTTTCTTTGATGATTAATCGCCACATTACATACATAAAAACTTAATTATTTATTTCCTGATTGAGGAACTAGAATCACCTAGCTTAAAATGAACCCGAATCGAGAGTTTGTTTTTATAACAAGTCAAAAAAAAAACGAGTGCTACTGTTGAATGGTTATCGTTTCAATTTGAATGTGACTAATAAAGGCGGGTCAACGCTTTGGAGGTGTGCTAAGCGCGATGAATGTAGTGCTTCTATCACAATCAATAAAGATGAAGATAGAGTACTACGTCAGTTGAAAGAACACAGTTGCAAAGCTAATTTGGAAAAAAATGAAATTGACCAAGTGATGGATAAATGCAAAAAAATTGTATGTGAAAAAGCGAAACCAGTTCAGAAAATTTTTTAAAAGGAATTTGTAAAAAGTGATAAAATTGATCAGGTTTCAAATTTTAATTCAAAAAAAGACACTTTATTTAGAGCTCGGCGCAGTTTTTTGAATGTTCCTAAAACTGTGTTCCAAAACTTGAACGAAATTATTATTCCTAAAATTTTGGCTGATGAATTCCTTGTATGTGAAGATGGGTATGAGAACAATAAAATATTAATATTTACAACACCTGTGAGTAGAAAATGCATGAGTACAATGAAAAATAAGTTATATTTTATTGATGCAACTTTTAAGGCTGTACCTAAGCCATTTTACGAATTATTATCTATACACATTGATTTAAATAGTTGTGATGATACAACTAGTGTAATGGGTATAGTTTATGCGTTACTTCCGGATAAAAAGCAGGCAACTTATGAACGCTTATTTCAGCTTATTAAAGAGCATTGTCAAATAGAAATGACAACTATTAAGTGTGACTACGAATTAGCTCTCATTAATGCCATAAAAAATGAGTTTCCACACTCAAAAATAGCCGGCTGTTACTATCACTTCAACAAAGCTGTTTGGAAAAGAGCATCAGCATTGAGTCTAACAGAAAACCGAGAGAGTAGAGAAACCATCAGAGTGTGTTCCAACATTCCTTTGCTACCTTCAGAATATATTACTGAATGTTGGACTGCCATTATTGAAAGTGCCATAGAAAGCAAAGACATGATGACTTTCATAGCTTATTTTGAAAAACAGTGGTTGCTATCTCTTGCAGATATAATTAGCTGTTCATACATTGATAACTTTCGAACAAACAATGCACTAGAAGGTTGGCATAGGCGGTTAAATACGTTTATAAAACCAAAACCAACCCTACTGCTTTTCATTCAAGCTCTGAGGAAAGAAGCCCGTTGGCAAGACCGCAAATTTAAAAATGTTATGTTTGAAGGCAACAAACGGAAAAAAATTGATATGTTATTCAATGAAAAATACAAAAGAGAGCTAAAAAAGTTAACAGGAAAAAAAATTAATCCGATGGAATTTTTGAAAAATGTTGGACATATTAAGCGGATCCTGAATTCATAAACAGTTTAAAAAAAAATTACTTATGCATTTTTTTTCAAATAAAATATGTTTGCAACTGTACTCGTATTTTTTTAGACGATTTGCTAATTAGACGTTTTGCTACATAGACATTTCAATAGTTAGACGTTTTGCTACAAAGGCGATTTGCGAGTTGGACGTATTGCTAATTAGACGTTTAGAGTAGTTAGACGTTTTGCTACTTAGACCTATTGATCGTAAGGCAGTGTCATGACTATACCGACATCCATTTCAACGAAATTATCGGCGCATGTAAATTTCAAACATTACTGTGGGTACGCTCATAATTGGGTATACTCTGGGTACACCCAATTATGGACGTACCCAGAGGAATTTCAAGGTTAACCCTATCTTCCCCTTCCTCAAAACATTCGACCGATACACCGCACTCACCATCCATACAGCTTGCTCTTCTTGGGCGGCCGTTGCAGCGGCGGGTTGAGACAGTGCAGGTGGTAGTGCTGGCGGCACGTGTCGCACGCCGCCATCAGGTGGCGCTCGCTGCTGCGGCCGCACGCCGCGCACTCGCGCCCCGCCAGCGCGCCCGTCGTAGCTAACACGCGGAAAAATCATCGTCATCAATCATCATTCGTCATCAATCTGTATCAGTCCACTGTTCATACTGGACATCGACCTTTCCTAATTTGCGCTACGATACCCGGTCTATTATTTTATATTATAATCTATACTAATATTATAAAGCTGAAGAGTTTGTTTGTTTAAACGCGATAATCTCAGAAAGTACTGGTCCGAATTGAAAAAATATTTTACTGTTAAATAGCCCATTTATCGAGAAAGGCTATATAACTATAGGCTATATAACTATATAAAATCACGCTACGACCAATAGGAGTGGAGCAGCTATAATAAATGTTGCAAAGTCAGCTAGTTTTATTATATCTAACTGGAAATTTGATAGAGCTGCGTCGAGATGTCTGACAGGAGGACATTTTACTTTTATCCCTTGAACTCATCACCAACGCTTTCGAAAACACCTTCAAGACACTAGACTGGATAGGGCATAAATATAAACGGTAAGTACATTTAGCACCTTCGGTTTGCCAATGACATCGTCATAGCTTTTAGTTTTTAGTTTTAGTCGCTATAGGCTTTAGATGTTTTGGTGACCCTAATAAGTTATTTGATCCTTACAAAGATTATATGACAAACATTGTCTAGATTGATAAATAGTTCGCCGTGACAGCTAATACGAAATAAAATATCATTAAGAAATAAAATCTCTTTCTTTTAACCGAAATTTATGAATTTTCGTTTACTTAAATTTCTTAAGTTTTCGGGGACTATTCTAAATAATTTTTGGATAAGCGCAAGAAGTTCGAACCCATGGACAATTTTCTGGAACGAGTGGATTGAAATTGATATTCTGTTGTATATAAAATTTGCAAAGAAGTCATCCGATAAAGTTACCGACATAGCGCATCAGAGTAAGCACGATGAAGTGGCAATGGGCTGGACATATGGCAATGGAGCGAACGAGTCTTACAATGGAGACTCAGTAAGGGGTCAATTAAGTAAGATATAAGAAGAATTTTAGTCATTATCAACCTTCCCTCTCCCCCTATGTAACGTAAACATTCGTTTTTTGTCCCACGACACGGGGGGGTGGGGGAGAATTTCACTTGACCCAACCTACAATTATTTTACACAAATATTACTGAAGTAATCACCATGCAAAACCATGTCATCAAAAATAAGCAAACCAATGACCCCCGTTTTATGGCGTTTACGTAATACTTGAATGGCCCCTAATCATAAGGTAGGACGACCCCTAAACAGGTCGCTAAGATGGAATAGATGCGAAGGCTGAAAGATCGGGTGTTGTTGCGTATTAAGAAAGGTCTATGTCCAGCAGTAGACCGATACAAGTTGTTCATAATGGATAAATAATAACTCAAATGTGTAATCTATAGTTTAAAATTTTGTCGAATGAATTGAATGGTTTATTATTGTACCAAAATTTGACATAAAACCTGACTATACATTCAATAGCGGGAAAGAAATAGGATCGATACTTACCTTCCAAAGACGTAGACAGAACTTTTCCTTGGCGAGCGTCCGGGTTGTCGCTAAGAGGAAAACCAACGCCCATCTTAAGTGCGGCCGCGGTTGGGACAGACATTGACCTGCTGGCCGAGCCTCCATACAGTATTATATACGTATAAAGTACTTAATTGTGAATACATTGCAGTATTGCAATGTGTTCACAATCTACCAATGATGTTGCAAAATGCATGTCAGATACAATGAATGCCGATAAAATGTGGAATACACAGGATTTAATGATATATGAATCAAATGTGGAACATATAGATTGTCGTACTGTAAGCTATCAGTTTATATGTTAAAATGAGATGTAATATGAAATTGTTGTAGACGTTTATGTGATAAAAAAAACATGATGATGCGCAAACTGCCTTGCCCTTTAACAAATATCGCTGTACGTTATCACATTAGATGTTTGATTTTTTTTTTATTTATATAAACTTTAACAATATAGCAAGGCAAGGTAAAATCACATTAAGCAAATTAAGAACTTGATCCCACTATAGTTTGTCACCAGTGTGGACAAGCCCCTACATCTTTCTTTAAAAATTGATTTCTTTAACTCAACATTGATTAGATAAAGCATTCAGCTGACATGATAGCTCATCTTTAAGCAGCTTTAAATAAAGGAATCTTTCCATAACCATATTATACATTAATTATAAAATTATATATACTACGGGTCTTAATCGCGTGAATAATTTAAGGTAAAATACTTTGTTTATTGCCCGACGTTTCGACCGTATTGCAACAGCCGTGGTCACGGGTGACTTCTAAACATCGGGTAATAAACAAGGTATTTTACCTTAAATTATTCACGCGATTAAGACCCTTAGTATTTATAATTTTATAATATGTACAAATCGCGAAAGTTTATTAACATTTATACGTTAGTGTTAGTATTTTACTTAGCGAACGTTTTGCCTTCTATTCTATATTGAAAATAGAATGAAAAATAAAGACAAAACATTCGCTAATTAAGGTTGATTAATTACGTGAAACCTCATCTTCAATCCCTAACTCATGAACCCCATGTGAATGAGGGGGGGTAATGTTTAGCACACATTTACATACCGTTTCTGCAACTGCTGTGGTGTAACTTTGGGCGTCGATCGAGGTAATTCAGGCGGTACCAAGGGTTTATCTTCTAAGATAGCAGGAGCTGTTCGCTTGGGACACAACGCGATGATCGCATCGTATAACTTCTGAAGGGATTGTCGTGTCGACGTCATGGCGGCCAAACCGTCTGTGTTTTCTTTTGAAGCCTGTCAATTAAATCCCGTTGTATCGTAGATTTAGCCCGCAACTCCCCCCGTATGAATGATAAACCGGTAAAAATGTATCCTTTATGTTATTCTGATGTATAACCTATAAACTTATATCATATATTTTGGGACAACTCACACAACGTCATCTTATCCCAAACTAAGCAGAGCTTGTACTATGGCAACCAGTCAACTATATATAAATCAATTACATGCATACACAGAATAAACCATCGTGCTCATCACAGTTTTATCCTGGGTGGGAATCGAACCCACGACTTCTGGCTTAGCAGTCAGGGTCATTAACCACTAGACCAACAAACCAGTCAAACAGATTGATTAAGATTAACTGTTGCCCGCGACTTTGTTTCCTTTGATTTTTTAATAATCTATCTTTGTGCCAAATTGCACCCAGATCTGTTAGTTCCAGACGTTCTGTATAAACATCCATTCCAAATGTTTGCATCCAATGAGTATTTTTAAAGGAAAACTAGCATACATCGCTTCATAATAAACTTTCATGTTTGTAACGTTAATAATGTTGTGGTCTATCTAATGATAACCATAAACAACATTTACGTTTTTTTAAAAAAGTATTATCATCAAAAAAGTATCAGAACAAGTTCTACCCACCTCATCATAATCCAATCTTAACTTATCATCGTCTGCCAACAGTTTCTCGTTCTCCTTGGTGAGTCGTTCGAGTGACTGCCTCAGTGACGTCACTCGAGTGTTTCTCTCCAAGTAGTAGCCGACAAACTCGACAGAGAATGCTGGTGGTACGTGCCAACGACGGGACACATCTTTTAGTGCTGCCATCTGTTATATATAAGACATGAGAAAAGCCTATTATAAGTAGTTATTTAAGCAAGCCATTTCTAGTGTTTAAAAAACACAGAAGTTATAAATAAATCTAGAATGTATGGTATATTATAAGATAGGCAATGTCCTAAAAACAAGCATACCTGAGCATCTTGAAACTCCAACGCATGTGTGTCCAAGCCCATACATTCCGCTTTCTTCTGAAACTTCCTCATTGCAGACGCACTGCTGTACAACATACGCGCCATTTTTTGCGTCGGAACTGCAAAATATATGTATTTAGTGACGTCATTTAATAGGAAGTACCTATTAGAAGTTAATTTCTAAAATGCATCATACCCCAAGGTGGATTTCTATTTTCTTTCTGTTGCAAATACTTTTTTCTGTACTTTACAAGCTTACGCTGGATTCTCAATTTCTCTTCCGTGCTGAGATTGTTTATTAACTCCAATTTCCTGAAATAGAATTTATATTGTAATAATAAAAAAATACTGCATACTAATGTTCTATAAACTATACTATTAGTTATAACTATTACTTACGCGTTGCATGGTATACACAATTCGACACTTGAATAAACGCGTTTATTCTAAGCAAGTATTTATTTTAAAGCGCTTCTAAACAGGCCAAGTTTTTCTGCAATCTATGGCTGCACTATTGGCAACTTTAAATTTAAATGTCCGGCCATCACAAAAACAGTTGGCCGAGTTTGCAATAGTACAAAGCACAGAATACAGCAATAAATCACGACGTCACTCTCAGCAAAAATAAAACTGGCCTGCCAATACTGCAGTAAAATCGATCGTTCAGCGATCGTCCAGCATCCTTTCAAAATAATATACATATGTAGAAATACCAAACATGTTTAGCTATATGGCCAGGATCTTACGGCATACAGTAATGCTTGCAATGTTGCCGGTCACCGTATTAGAGCCACATATTGCAGAAATATATTGCTCGTTAAGAACCCCTTTATAGCTTGCTTGCCATTTCAACCTTGTTTCACAGACCGTGGTCAGATTGTAGTGTACTGCCTACCAGTAGTTACACCAACCATAGTCATAGATTGCTATGAGCATGGTCGTTGTAACTAGATCGAATCATCAAGTTATTTACCTAGCATAAACGTGTCTATTCCCGTCAAATTGTGTTTAAATCGTTAGTATTTTTATATGTACCTTTTGTCGGTCCTCAATTGCAAAGCGAGCCAGTTTCTCTTCCGTTTCTTGATGAGAGTTTTGTCAGAATGCAGTTTGCAGTGCGCGTAGAACGGGTCGGCCTGCTCCGCTTCTTCAGAGTGCGCTTCAGCCAGCAGGCCTGCCCGCTGCCCACTGACACAGCACATCAAAGAGAGATTAGTATAAAGAAAAACTTAATATGATGGATATCAAATTTCTTATACCAGGTACCTACCCTGGTTTTATAGTAAAACTTGACATTTGTGTCGTCGATAGTAAATGTTTCGTTTTCTATCTATCGACTGTTATCAAAACGCACAAATGACTGTTAACACACTGTTAATGGTACATAAGTTTTTTTTTTAGCAAAAAAGGTAACTAGCGATGTGGGGTTGAGTCCCACATTACTAGCAATCTTGTTAACCCCACCAGCTAAGCTGAAAGGCTTGTATTAGGAGTGGGTTCACGTCGGTAGTGTAATGCGTAGGATTCGAACGCGACCTCAAGATTGCGAAACTGATGCCTTAGCCATTAGGCTACCGCCGCTTGTAATTGAGACGTATAAGACTGGTTTTAGGAAGCAAAATACTACACTTATGTTAAGTCATGATCCTACATGTGCTTGAAGTACTAATTTCGCAAAGCAATAGGTAATGCTGGAGAATATAACTTGTGGCCTTCTTTATAAACTGTTTATAGAGGTAAATGCTGCCTATATTCATATCATTAAAACGATAGCGTGTGGCAAACAAGGCTCTAGTATACAAAAGTTAGGATTCAACTGCAAACGCAATCTTAGGATTAAATTTAAAAAATAAAGTATGGTACATACCATGTTACATGAAAGAATGTTTTACAAAGTCCAGCATCGCAGCCCACACATACTCCAGTTCGCGCCAGAGTGGCATCTTCACACAGGGCACAAGAACGGGCGCCCCAACGGGAATATGCCATTTCGAATAACGTCACTCCTGATAATCGTTCTACCTGAAAATAAGGAAAAGAACCGTTTTACATACAGTGTAAGTTTTTGATGTCTATGTTTGAATTAACAGATATGAAAAAGAGAATGGGGTTTTTAATTATTACCAGTCCATTTTTACTCCCATGATGAACCTTCCTATTCAAGAACTACCATTTAATGGTTCTTATCAGAAAAAACGTCAATGATATTTGAAAATAAAGTATTGCTCTCGAGTTATGCACTTAGTAACAAATTGGGCGATTAATTTTTATTATTTATAGAAATTAAACAAATAATAATATTTATAAAAATACAACTAGTCTTACCTCTGAAAATGCTACTCCAGGCACATAAAGTGCACATACTAGATGTACCCAAGCACCAACCTCAGTTTCTTTAAAAATGCCACCTAAAACAAATAAAAGTCCATTAGCCTGTGCAAATAAATATTCAATAATGACGGCTATACATCAGTCAGTCAACTTATGACATGGTCAGTACAACCTGATCAAAACCTGTTGCGTTTTTTCCTGTGTCTAATTGTGTATATTATACAGCGCGCCAATTATAATTCTTCAATACTTTTCTATGTTCATGTGTAAAAGAAATCTTACCTTTATTTGGACAGAGTTCACAACTGGGATCTGTAACGCCAGCTTTACAAGCCTCACAAAACCATGGTTCGGTAGATGCAGAGCTAACAGTACTGGACTCACTAGTTGTATCTGAGACTCCATAGCAACCTGCAATTATCATAATTACACTAATAGAATAAGAAATCAGTTGATAGCATAATAATAGCAACTACAAACAATAGAATATTACACTCTAAGGATAAGGAAAATATGGTACTTTTAAATGTAATGTGTATGGTGAGGATGGGTAGATGGCTCTTTCATACAAACTACTGTGTGGAATTTAACGAAGCTTTAAAATGTTATAGCTGATAAGCTGTAACTTATTATTAAATAAAAACCCTTCACTCAAAATATACTCTGTGCCGTAACTAAGGTGATGCCAGCAATGCTCAGGCACAGGGTGCAAACCCTAGAGGGGTGCAGAAACAATTGTCACGACCAATACAGGCGCATAAAGTTCGCACTGGGTGCATAAAAACCTAGTTACGGCCCTGAAGATACTGGACAGATTTTAAGTAAACTTTACAATTATCTGTAATCATAGGATATCAAAACAAAAACTTAACATGGCCGAAGGGAAAACCTATTTATAAATACGAAAGCAAATTTGTTACTCCGTTACTCTTGCATGGCATTTGGTATGGAGACAATGTGAAGGCTAGATTGGGACATTAAATACTTCTTATACTTCTACAACCAACAGAAAATGTAGTTGATATTAATATCAATATTATCATGTGAAAATAGATTATATTCCTCAGGATTTCATTATATAAGTGATGTCACATTCCACTATTACAATGACATAATATTCTGCTCAAGGGAAACAATCATATCATAAACATTTCAAAGTACTATACTATAAAAACTAATAAGGAATTTTTAGAGCAGTTATATGCACAATAATAAAGCCATTATTATTTATCTATAGTCAAACTATTCACATACCTTCATGGACAGTTACACCACATCCATCACATTCTACAATCTCATTAAAGTCATCACTTCTAGAGCCGAGACAGCCAGCACATATTAGAATATTTGCCAATTCACCATGAAACTGAAAAACAAACATTTACCTCATTATTTACTCAAATTAATAAGAGTAATTTACCCGACATACACATAGACATCTTTGACTGGCCTGTTGGTCATTGCCACCATCATATTCACTATGACATTAAAAACTAGTATTCTTTATAATTGTTAAATTTCCCCTTATAGAATTCAAAAGAGGATAAAAAGAGAATTAAATTACTAAACTGGTTGCCATACATATTATAGATAAACTACACCCAGACATAACTAACTGAGTAACCTAGTGGTTAGTGACCCTGACTGCTAAGCCAGAGACTGTGGGTTCAATCCTCACCCAGGAAAAAACTTTGTGTGATGAGCACAATGGTTTATTCAGTCTGGGTGTAATTCATCTATAATATATGTATTTAGAAATATATAAGTATGCCTATCAGCTGTCTGGTTGTCATAGTCCAGGCTCTACCTAGTTTGCGATCAAATGGGCATCCGCTATTTTTAATAAAATAATAATTACCTACTTTGAGCGACACAGAGAATGTAGAATAACATACACCTACTTAAATTAGAGGAGGAGATGGAATCTGAGATATTTAATCAGAAAATTGCAATATAAATACTGTCTTCTAAACATAAAATAATGATTTATTACTTAGAAATGTGTTTACCAGTGCCTGTATTTAAACATACAGATTATATGCTACACACAATGTAAACTTAGTTGTATTGAATATGTTATTGACATCGATTAATTGTAGCATTTAAGTACAAACCTTGTGGTTTATGAATGCTATATAAAGTATTATGTTGATTTGTATTTTAAATGATAAATAAATAAATAAAAAAGATAACTGAATCGAAGCAGCGTTTTTTACATTATTTTTTAACCATATCATACATAACAGATCTAATGGCTTGATCGTGATGTGGCTAAGTGTGTTTAATTTCAATCATAAATAACTACCTTAAATTCCTTTTGCTTGGCTTTTTCCAAAGCATCATTGATTGATACTACTCCTTCAACTTGATTTGTGGCACTTTTGAATTCATTTTCAATATCTGAGCCTGACTCTTCTGATGATTCACTTTTGGCTTGCTTATCTGTGGAATAATTAACAATATGTATTTTCATTCATTCCAAGGTTGATTTTAACACTATAATGTGAATGAGAGAAATTTGTCAGATTCTTTTCTAATTCAAAATTAGTAGGTATCAACAACCTTATTAGACTAGCAGAGTAGTCCCTACTCTCACACACTCATTGGTACACAGAGGAAGATGTTATTGATGTTATATCTAAATCTTCACTTGTTAATCTAGTCTACTCTGCAATACATACTTTTTTCGTCATCATCAGTATTTATTGAATAATCGTCACTTTCTTCAGGATGATCTTCGATGCGAAAATCAGAGTCGTCCGAACTTTCACCTTCACCCAGATCAAAATCTAATAACGATTGAGGTTCCACCGGCTTCACTTTACGCTTAGCAGGGCCTCTGCTTTCTGAAAATAGTTTGTTTCATCATAAGATTGCGAAAATAGATTAACAATGTGATCGAAGTCTTGTTACAAAACAATAATAAACTGAAAACACTTACGGTTATTCATTTTTACAGTTTATGTTAAATACATCGATACAAATTTCTATTTCATTTCAGAAAGATATAAAATTGTCTTCCTCTTAGCACTATAAAAATACACTTGCTTCTTTTTTTCTTTCATTCAAGTCAAGCCGGCGCAAGCGAAATTACAAATTTATTGAATTGAATTAGAGATGTCTATGCACGCCTAGTTTATGTATCGATTTCAAGGGGTCATTATTTTAGGGGTCATTTCTATTTATTGGATTATAAAGTAAATGTTTTTTTGGTTAAGATTATATAATGTAGATTTACGCCCGCCCGTAGACTTACTTAATTTCATGACTACCAAAGTTGTGTAAAAGCATTTAGCATTTAATATACACATAATTTTAAAATCATTGTGACTCACTTAACTAAATCATAAGTTAGTCACCTCCCTAGAGATGAAGCGTATTATCTGGAACAGGTTTCAAAACCAGGTTTCATCAAAATGTATTAGAAAAGAACAGAAAACTCGTAACGTGTTATATTTCTACAATCTAGACCTGTGAAAGTAACGACTCAATGCGTACTCGTATGAAATCGTTACTAGTCCAAACAGTACTCGTTACTATCGAATCATTCTCGAGTCGTTACTTTCGGGTCGGTTAGTGCGTTTGTACTTAATGAGTAAAAGTAACGAGTCGAACCATTCTACCCGTTACTACATTACATCTCACGTCCATAATCAAGTAGAAAAGACTGAATAAGCATGACATGGGCTGATTAAATTAATGTTATTTAAGTTATTGGTTAGTCGACCCGTGACCACGATCGGTGCAATTCGATCGAAACGTCGGATAAATAAAAGTAATACCTTTAAATAATTCACGCGATTAAGTCCCGAAATATATATATAACATGTTATTTAAGTTGTTCTAAAAATATGTTAATATATGCCACTGATCACACCTATAAGAAAAAACAGGAAACTATGTAATGTCAATAAGATCGATTGCGTTTTCATAATCTATATGTGACGAATAACAGGTGCAAGCGACTTTCGATCCTATTGACAATATCATTAAAAAAACATTTTTCGAGTAATATAGTTGCCACTTACTGTTGTGTCGAAAATTGCATGCATGCGTTTTTCATTACCCATATACGAGCTAAAACATTTAAGAAACATTACTCATAGCAAACAAAGTAAAAAAAATAATATAAAAATACAACAATTAAATAATATAAAAATACAATTTTTATTTCCAAACTTACGAATTTACAAATAATACCAATAAAGTCAAAAACATTCAATTTAATTAATTAAAGTATGTGCATGCGTACTGCCAACCTATGATCTCAACTATCAAGATCTCACTAATCGCGTCGTTACTAATAATTTAAATCAGGTATATTCGAGTTTTTTAGCCATCCTTCGGGTCAATTCGTATCGTCAATGCGAAATGAGTGAACGGGTACGACTAACTGGAGTAACGATATGGATTCGAAAGTAACGATTCGGTACTTCGAACCTACCCATGTACCCGTTACTCAGTAACGAATACATACGGTTCGCAACAGCTCTCAAACTCACAAGCTCTCGGTAGAGAGTACTTATATTCTTTGTTCACAAGTCAGCGCGGCACACGATAGAACGAGAACCGAGTTTCGGAGATATTGGATGACATACGTTTGTCAAAAATATTATTTTAACTAGCGCCATGATACGAGCTTTCACAAAGTTTGTATATACCGCTGGACATCGACCTGCACAGCGTTATATAAATACCTATCTACTTACACGAAATTAATGGTGTGCGTTACCCCAGCAGAATGTTGTTTCCTTTCAGGATATGAATGATACAGATTTTCAGTGCAACATGCCGTTGAAATATGCGCAACTTTATGAATTTGTGCAAACATTCAATCGTTTTTGAGTTATTCAAGGAAAATAGACTCTGCTGGAGTAACGTAATCCAGCAACTTATTCCTAATTTTTTTTTTTTTAGGCCGTCCATCACCCGAGGCAGACGCTGGAGGTAGTGTGGGACCTGCCCCCACAAAAAAATCGGCCGTGTACCGTCGCGCCACCTGCGCGAACGGGCCGCCGGAATCTGCTATACCACCGGCAGTGCCCGGCGCGGCGAGATGCCGGGCACTCCTACTCCGGCGGGCGTCCTGGGGTACACAACAGGACGCCGACGTCGCAGAAGGCTACGAGTGGGGGGAAAAGGCCCCGTCAACCCCCACCCGCGGCCCACCATTAGGGCGGCATCAGGCGCAGATGGTCGCGCCGACGCCGCCCGGTCCGCCGGCGACGAAGCGGATCAGCAAGGGAGTCCTCCTCCCTGCGTCGCTCCGCCGCCTCCTTCTGCGAGATGACGTCCTCTCAAAAGGATGCGACCGCGTTCCAAGACGTCTCGCTGCGGACCATAGATGACACCACGGTCGGCAGTGAGAGGTCACGACCCACCACTGCGGTGAGGACTCGACATTGCTGCTCCCAGGCAGGGCACTGCTCGAGAGTGTGCTGCGCCGAGTCCTCACCACAATCGCAGTGATGACAGTCGGGACGCAATTCCCTCCTCGCAACCGAATGCATGTACTTTCCGAAGCACCCATGCCCGGAAAGAACCTGCACCAGCCGGAAGGAAAGGGTCCCGTGCTGCCTCACCGCCCACTCCTCAAGGACCGGCTGGAGCGCCTCCACGGTTCGGAAACCGGCACGTGGAGCCTCCAGGCGGGACCTCCACCGGGCCATTATGTCCCGGTGGAAAATTTCATAAGCCTACTTCAACCCATATATGATATTTAACGAATATTCTGTTTCAACCGAGTAAGTTATTTTGAACTTTAAATTAATTTCTTAACAATGATTTAATGGTAAAATTAATAGTATTACTTTTTAGTGAATGTTATTTAAGTATGCAAAATTTCAGCTGAAAATATGCTTTCGTTTACATAGTAACATTAAAAAACCCACCATAACATCATAAACAGAGATTAACCGGCTAAATTAAAATACTATGAAAAAGCGGCCGCCCGGTACATGTGACGATTATTATTTACGTTTTGGTGCAGACGTGTAGACAAGTGATTATTTAAATTATATTATTTATTAATTTGGGAGAAAACATGTAAATGAAGATATTTCTCATGCTAAACTAATCATGTGACTTCGTTCCACAAATACATGTGACACCTCAATAGTTGATGGAACGAAGGCGGACGGAGGACTGCGTGTTGTAGGGTAAGTTAGGAGTTGACCGATGCAAGCTCTGAATTGACCTTAATGTGTGACGAACAAAAATATTTTCAGAAAACTATTTTAACCTTTGAAGAAATTTCACCTATTGCCGTTTATTAATCGTCGAGAGATCGCTGATTGTACCTTTTAAAAATTTTCAACAATGATATTATTTGTTCTGCTATATTTCTTCTTTCTACCTTATTATTCCTAACAGGCCTAAACGTTTTAATTCACCATTGCATGGGCAATTTGCTTTGACAAATTATAGGCAAAATTCGTACACAGTGCGTGCAAGCAGAAATTTTAATAAACTCTTTAAGACGTATGATTTTGTCATTTTTTAGACAAGCATAGCTTCAGCCAGGAAATGTATGTCCTTGGATTTTTTCAATTAGAGCCTTAATTTTGCAGGTAACTATTGTTCCCATGTTTAATATAACCTATCGTTTACCTCAACGCGATTAATGATTTTGTGTTTTACCTGGGTAATGTATAATATTATATGAGTAAAATATTTATTTCAAAAACCTGATATTCCACAATTTATGTTCACAGTTTCTTTTTAGATAATATGTTTCTAAAACTGAATATTTGTAATTGGCTAGCTCTCAACTTCACTGTTTTTATTACATAAATTTGTGTAGCTGTAAATCTTCCATATTTTTATATAAATAAATAATTAATAAAAAAAAGACAATAAAATTTCAATTCAATCAAAACCATCAATTAATTACCATATATAAACAGACATACAAGACTATTTTAGACATACAAACAATGTTTCTCTTGGTTTCGTCCACGTGATTTTAAATTAGCCCTGTAGGTACTATTTTTTTTTTTCAAATTTAGTTCATTGTTCTCAAGTGGTTCATGGGTAAAACAAAGAATTGTATTAGCTTTAGGATTGTATTGTAGGAGCCCACACTCTCTAGCTAGTCTCGTGAGGGGTCACGAGACACGGAGGAAGTTCCTAGGATCAGCTCACACTCCTGAATGGATGGGGTTGATATTTGGTACACAGATAGTTGTTATATGTAGGCATCCGCTACAAATACTAAAGAAAATCTTCAAAGGGGTGAAATGGCAGTTCAAACACAGCGAAGCCGCGGGCGGAAGATAGTAAAAATTAAAAATCTCACAGTTCGCTAAATAATCAAAAAGGCTTCTTTGTAGAGTAGGTACTGGCTCTGTGGGATATTTATGAGGTACTCTCGTGAGATAAATACTTTCTCTATCGGAAACGCGTCTAAAAGAAAAATAATAAATAATTTAAGTGTGGGTTGGTATGGGAACTTTAACTCGGAAATTATTTAACTTCCTATTTAAAGATTATTTCAATTCTCGAGCATATCAAAAGTAATGTCTAAACGGGTACTTTTTAATTGAACCCACAGTAACCACTGAACCAGGTAAACCCCCAAAAAGCGAAACTACTCATAAGCACTAAAACAAAAATTTTAAAGATAATTATTTATCAGATTCTTCAGTAGGTAAATATGTAAGTGAGTTGATAAATAATTTGGAATTAATAATTAACAATTAGCTGTGCATCCCGTAAAAACAACCCGAATAAACAATATTATGATTACAAACCATAGAATACTTTACTATGTATTACGCTTACTATGATCACTTTAGAATTTATTAAACGATAAAAGAACGAATTGTGATCTTAAGCCAATCACTATCGTTGACATTTCCCTGGCATTTTCATCAATATTATTGTCTTCTACTCATAAATATATTTTTATACCTGGGTTGTTATGTTAAGCCTCGAGCTCCTGCAAGAGCAAAGACCCGGGCGGTGGCTTTGCTTGCCTATAGCACCTAAGGCCGCCAGTATCACAGAATGTGATATTAAAGGTATTTCTTTCTGTAATTGTTTGTTAGAAAACTTAGTAGGGAAGGAACTATTTGTCAAAAAAAAAATTGCCTCATTAAATGAAGTGCTATAAAGGAAACTACTATTACTCACTTTAATCTGTGAAATATGATACCTAGATTCAGATTCAGATTCATTTATTTGCATAACACAAGTACTGAACATGGTAAGGCACATACATTTAATTATGGAACCTAGTAAAAATATTACGTCATTCGACAAGTTATTTATATATTTTCTGATAACATACTAGCTTTTGGGCTCAACTAGCATTAAAAGCAGTGTTTAATAAAATAAGAAATATAAAACATTAAATACGTTTTATTTATCTTCTCTATTCTAAATCTAAAAAATATTTTACAGCTTTTGTACGCTTAAGTACCAAACAATAATGATGCCAATTTAAATATGTAGATAGTTGTACCGCGCGGCCTTTTTTTACAGCTTTTTAATTTAACCGGTTAATCTTTGTATAGAGGTTATGGTTGGTTTTTTTAATGTTATTTTGTAAACGGAAGCTTATTTTAAGCTGAAATATAATAAATTACATTCAGTGAAAAGAATACTATTTTAATTTTACCGTTAAATTAATTTAAAGTTCAAAATAACTTAGTCGGTTGAAACAGAATAATCATTAAAAATCATAAATAGGTTGAAGTAGGCTTATTAAATGTTGTGGGCATATATATGAGAAAACGTGAGACGTTTAAACAAAAACCATCATTGGGTTTCTAGGTCTTCTAGTTTGGAAACTAGAAGATAATGTCCTTATTAAAAATGTGTCACAGAACTAGTAAACGGTGTAACTATATACCAAAAAAAAATAAGTCTTACAAAAAACTAAATGACAATGACACCTAGTAGTTTGCGAGATCTAGCCATCAGCAAAACTTTACCCCAGCAAAAACTCAATTAACTTGAAAACCATACGAAGAACAAACTTAGCTCGTGCATGCAAGCTATCTTTCTAACTATATTAAATCCAGATAGGTCCATTGCGTATAACAATTCTGCTGGAGTAACGTTACTCCACCAGAATCTACTTTGCTTTTCAAAAACGACTGGATGGATGCACAAATATAAAAAGTTACCCTCATTTCAACGGCATGTGTCACTGAAAATTTGTATCATTCATATCCTAAAAGGAGACAACATTCTGATGGGGTAACGCCTACAAACTAATGTGTTAATAACATCGAAATTTTTTTACACTTTTATTTTTTAGATTGTAAATCGAAATCAAGCACTTTTAGACCTCATTAACCATTTTGTACCTACATCCCTACATCTCGAAATTAATTTATGAAGGACGAGACGTGTGAACGTTTCGCCCAGCACGCCACGCCCCTCTCTCCCCACCTACATGCCGTACGTGTTCATATAATTTTTAGTTTTAATCATCAATCACAAACAGTGAGTATTATGTAATGATTATTTTTTTAGTCATGTTAAAGATTGATTTTTTACGTGATAACGTCTTAAAAATTGATGACTGGCTGCGCTTACGAAAAAGTCTCACGTTTCGCTCACGTTCTGCCTGTTGACTAGTTGCTGAGCAACGAGAATAGCGATATGTCATCAATGTCTTTTTAAAAAGTGTCTCGATAATGACTGGTTGCTATGCAACGCGAATGGCGATATGTCATTAATGTTTTCTTACGTCGTTATCACGTAATTTTATCACCCGTAAACAGACTTTACAGACAACCATGCGAATAAAGGGGATTCCGTAATACACACTTAATAGACTATTTAAAATATTATGAATTAACAATTTTTTCGTGTTATTATAGGCGCCATTTATTTAATACGTAAGACGATTTTGCCCAGTTTTTGACCTCTCCCTCCCCTATTTAAGAAAAAATAATAACCGGTCGTCTCCCCCCCCCCCCTTCCCCGAATCTACTGGAAAAATGAACAATATTTAGGAACGTTTTTTGTTATACATAAACTACTTTCGTTTTATTATAGTATAATCATATTTTTTCTCATTTTTGAGATCTTACATATGAACTGTTAAGACCTCCTCTCACCCCACTGCAAGAAAAAATAACACATGATCCACTCCCCTCCCCCTTCAATTCTCTAACTTAATAAATGATTGGTGATGGAAAGTAATAATTTGTTTATCCCCAAACTTTTTGTTTTCACGGTTTTTTTCTTTTGTTTTGTTTTCAATTTTACCAAAAAACCAATATATTTATGCACGCAAATATATGAAAGTGCCGTAATGCAGGCATGCATGACCGACTTATGCCTAGTTTACACGTATTAAGTGGTTAAGTCGTCAACTAAATTTTAACTAAATTTGTGACTTTTTGTTATGATCCTTTTCCGTTTAGTACATAAAATCGTAATGGACGACGAAGAGGGTGTTGAAGTTCTAAATCCTGTAATCTACACTAATATTAGAAAGAGGAAAGATTTGTATTTTATATGTATCGAATAAACTTAAAAACTAGTTGACCGATTTTGAAAATTCTTTGACCATTACAAAGCTACATTATCTATAGAGCTATATATAGAGCTAGATATAGCTATACATTATTGTTAAAGAAAATAGAGATCCCTACGAAAACGACAATAATGTAGCTCAAGGTATAAAAACTACGATTTGACACCCGTGTGAAGCCGAGGCATGTTTCGCACGGGTAAATAAATTATTAATAAAGTAAAATATGAAATTGCCATTAACATCTAGTACCTAGATGACCTAGGTTTTATTAAACGACGTTTTTTAAAAATGAAACCTAGCTATATATATATATAAATATATATATACAAGAATTTCTCGTTTATAGGTATACGATTTGCCACCTTGCCATTATATCTATTATGTTTTTCAAAATCTTTCGAAAACAATCAAAAATCTTAAAAAAAATAAATAATAATATAGGCAAAAGCTTCGAACTAAATTATTTGTTCCTGTCCAAACAAGATCTAAATGTCAATATTTCCCGCTCGTCGACCCCGCGCGCGGTGCGGGAGGGTGGGTTACTTAACCAAAAATAGAATCAATTCTATTCCACTTGCTCACTTAACCACTAAATCGTAACTTAACACTTATGACTTAAGAGGTATTAAGTGGCTGTTTACACGTTGCAATTTAGTTAAAATTTAGTTAAAATTTAGATAATTACTTAACCACTTAATACGTGTAAACTAGGCATTAGACTATTACTTCTAAATACGTACTTGTGGAACTAGGTTTTGGAACAGGTTTTTATATTATAAGTACCTACTCGTTACTACCTAGTAAGACTCAGTAAGCGTTTTAATTTTAGCTAGTACGCCTCATCTTTACACCTTCCCATAAAAATCTCAAGTAAACCCTGGTATGGCAGATCTTAGGGCCGAAAGGGCGATAGGGCTGGTAGGGCAAACTGTATGCCACAAATTCTGTGCCATGCAAATTCTTGGCAACATTCCTGATTCCGTTCCAGCCATGACACTAATGACAATTCTGACACATTACAATCCTTCAGTCAAATTATTATTGCCTTTTCTTTTACTCTTCGTTTAAAAAATAGTTCTGTCCTGTTGTCATTTCTAACAAAAGCAAGCAAACAAGATTTTGAAAAATATTTGTGTTTGACCGAGCGAGTGAGTGGACGAGAGAAAATAATTATATATTGAATGAAATACCTACTTTGAATTCTTGATTACTCATTAAAGATTTGTAAAATCGTTATTATTTCAGTAGTTTCACTACTACAATTTAAAAATGGCTGGGCCCGATGACGACGCGCACCGGGATGATGCATGTGACAATGTTGGTCTCGGATGCGCTTTAGAAAACTTTTCAGAGGTTGAAGATGTTATGAATATGATAGAAAACGTGAAAAATATATATAACACACCAAAATTGGAATTACAATATGATAAATTGTACGCAATACTCAAACAGTATTATGAACAACCACATCTTCTTGACCCTCACTTGGATAGGATTTTGTCTAAATTCCTCTCTCTGATCAAGGATAAAGACTCTCCATTAGAATTGAAACATGCTACTTTTAATTATATGTATCAAATTATAAGAGTTAGAGGATATAAAGTTGTTGTGCGGCATCTTCCACATGAGGTAAGTTTTATGTCAGTCTCCCTGACAAAACTTTGAGATACCTGCAAGAAGTAAATCATAGGCATTTCTCAAAGTCTAATTAAGTTGCATTCCAGACTGACCTGTTACAAGGCACAATAATAAAATTAAAGTTTAGTCTTGTGCTTGAAGTCAAGTCTAAATTAATTTATTTAATAATAATGTAAAGAAGCTAGAGACTTCACTAAAAAGTAGAACATAATTTTAATAAGTTAGAGATTAGAATAGAGTGATTAACAATAAAAAAAACATTTTATTTGATAAATATCAGTTTCGGACTCTTGCATTTAAACTCAAACTCAGAATTCAAACATGTCTGCAAAGCAATAGTTAAATAGGACAGTACCTATGATTACAGTCCTATTATATGGGATACTGGGAGGAGATCAATCAGCCTGTTTTGTTTTAGTAGGACTGCTGCTGCATATATGCCTCTACTAATTTAGACCACAATACCCACTTCATTGCCAATTCATTCCAGCATCCTTCTTATAGTCAATGATCCATCTGGCTAGGGTTGTCCTACCTTATGTGGGACCTTAATTAGATCTACAGGGTGTTAGAACATTCCCAATGAAAAATAAAACATTTACCAGTAAATGTAGAGTCAACTTTTCACAAGTGTAGTATTTTGTTTCTTAAGTGAATAAATCATTTTTATTATTATTCATTATTTTAAAGGGGCTTCTAAATGGTCCATGTTTTACTGCAATATGTGGCTGCAGGGGAATTTTATAACACATAGTGTAATCTTAAGTTGTTTATAATTTATACACTTGCTTTATCCTTGCAGGTTTCAGATCTCCTATCTGTATTGACATTCCTGGAGGCTCAGGATCCAGCAGACAAAGAGACTTGGAGGAGCCGATTTGTTTTATTATTATGGCTCTCTATTGTAGTCATCATTCCTTTCCACATGAGCAGGCTAGATGGGTTTGCTCCAGGACAGCCAGGTAACTTGAAAATGAAATACTTTCTGCTCTTTGTACAATCCTACAAATTTTTATGCAGCAGTAAATTTTAGTAGTTATCATAAAAAGAAATTCTATATGTAAATGATTTCACGCCAGAACATAATGATGTCATACAACTACAAAGCAGTTTTTTTTTTAAGTTAAGATAACTAGCAATCAGTTTGTTTTTGATGTTTCATAAAACGGAATGTGGAAACGGGTTTTTATTGCAATATCCAATACTCACAAAGCGGCAGGTGAAATCTAATAAGCTAGGGGGTGTCCATAAATTATGTGAGTTGATTTTGGCGGATTTTAGACCTTGTCCATCTGAGATATTGTGAGATTTGATTTGACCCCGGCTAATTTCGCGTAGATTTCACATTTGACTCAACACTGGTCAAGTGTTAACCATTTGCATTATGGGCACACAATATGACATGAGCAATCAATGTCAAAATTGCTCAAGGATTATGAAAATATATAAATATATATTTTAGTTTACCCTTTTATTTCCATAACAATACCATTTTTAATTTAAATGAGTATTTATACATTAATATTAAATTATTCATTAATTTATACAAAATACATTTAAATTATATGTTAATATAATTATTTTAAATTATTATAAAGGACCTCTCACCAAGTGAATTCTCACTCACACACTCCATTGATCCCCAGGTTGATCTATTATTATAATTTCTAAAAAAATATTTTTACTAAATTTAAAAATTCATGGTAATTTTGTGAGATTCTGCTTGAAACCAATAATAGTAATTAATTAGGGTAAGTATTTAGAGGAGGGGCTAAGTACTTAACCTAATTAATTTTTATTATCATAAACATGTTTTACCTAAATTTGAGATTGTGTTATTGATATTTCCAGATGTTGCTGATGGATCTAAACAATTGACTGTAATGGAGAGAATATTCAATATTTGTAAGACATATGCATTGTCCAAGGACTCTTGTGCTGAGGCCAGTGCTTACTTAGCTTCTAAGTTTCTTATAAGGTAAGTTTTATAGCTTATTTCAGTTAAAGGCATACCCAGGATTATATTTTAGTGAAAGTCAGTCCAGGTCCAAAAAAGTGTTGCTTATTCATTTGTGGGGTGGGCTCAATCAACCCTGAAATCCTCTCCAGGGTATACCAATGATTTTACTTGTATAAAAATATTTGCAAATAATGATGACAACAAGATTTGGCTCATATCAAAGTCTAGCCAATAAACTCACTCCAAAAAAATCAGATACTTTTTTTTTTACTTGTTAATTTTGCTATCATTAAATTAATAATTATGCACTTTTCAGGTCAGATGTAAAAGAAGTCTATATGGGAGCATTCTTTGACTGGGCCTGTGAGCTACATTCCAATATCAGTGAAGAAGATACAATCCACTACGGAGTATTAGCTGCTGCTGCTGCTGTTCTAAAACATGGGAAACGGGATGACTTGTTGCCATTTGCACCTAAGCTGCTTGAATGGGTCACCAATCAAAATTATCAAGACCATAAAGCTATGCTTGTTAGAAAATATGGTGTTAAAATTGTGCAGAGAATAGGTAAGATGTGATGTGTATTAAATATTTTAATAGATTTCCGTCACAATGCCAAAACTTTTTGCAATATGATCCCATATTGCAGTGTTTTGCAAAAAGAGGGCAGGAAGAAAAGAGTCACCAATGCCAATTTAGATTTATACTTGCTAACTATGCAAGAGATATTACAGTGAATGAGCATTATGATAACTCTAATGCATTCTAATACTCCAATGGGATGGACAGAAAACACGAGACACAAGTCTCGATCAGAGATTAGGCGCAGGATCGATGTTCCTTAAACTGGTGTAGTATTGTTTATACAAATAGACAAACTAATATTATAAATGTGAAATTAACTCTTCTCTGTTACTTTTTCAAGCTTAAACTGCTGAACCGATTTAGATGAAATTTGTTATGGATATAGTTTGAGAAGCGGGGAAGGACATAGGATAGATAACTGAGATCCACTCGGGCGAAGACGCGGGCGAAACCTAACATATAATAATTTCAAATGTCAATTATTTTGTTTCAAGGTTTGACATTCCTCCGGCCGCGTGTTGCATCTTGGAGATACACTCGTGGCTCAAGGTCGTTGGCCGTTACATTGGGCGGAGTCGCGGCCGCTGGAGACACGGAACCTATTAATTCGCCTCCCGATGACGACGACCAAGATATACCTCAAGAAGTATGTTTCAAATAGAATACATACATTTAACTGTTAAAGAAATAACACATTAGGCGACATTCATTTATTACGTAAGATGATTTGACCCCCTCAAATCATCTTACGACGGTCGACCATGTCGTATCACAAATACACGCAAAGTTAAAGAAAAAACGCGCACAACTGCGCAAATAAAATTATTAACAAAATAAAAATATTAGCGCCCACAAAACCTAAATATTTTTCTTTGAAAAATAAAACAAACTAAACATATAAACATATTTTTTTACTTTACATTCTTACATAATAAATATTAAACAGCAGGAGAGGGGTTGACCGATTCTTATTTTTTGTACTTACATCGATGGGGTGTCGAAAATTGTCTAAAATCGTTTAACGTAATAAATGAATAGCGCCTAAATATAATAATATTTGTTTTACGAATCATAGGTGGAAGATGTAGTAGAACTTCTACTATGTTCTCTCCGTGACGACGACACAGTTGTGCGGTGGTCAGCAGCGAAGGGAGTGGGCCGTATCGGTGCGAGACTGCCGGCCATCGCCGCGGCAGATGTGTGCGAGAGCGTTCTCGGTCTATTTGCTGAAAATGAAAGAGAAACTGCTTGGCATGGAGGCTGTATGGCGTTGGCGGAACTGGGTAAGTTGTTAGGTTGAAAAAAATCGTTTAAAAAAAAAAAAAAACTTTTTGAATGTGAACATTAATTCATAGCATATAGTAATTTTGTCGGGATTATTTTCCGAATAATATTGAAGGATTAGTATCCTTCTATATTTTTAAACAAACGTTGTTCACATTAATAGCATTGCCATCATGGCATAGTTGCCATGATGGCAATGTTATTAATGTGAACAACGTTTGTTTAAAAATGTTTACAGTTTAAAGAAAAGTAAATAATATTCATGCTTTGTCTTTTTCTGTTCTATTTTGAAAATCGAATTAAAACAAAGTTAAAGTATTCGCTAAATAAAGTGTGCTATTGATGTATTATGAGTAAAACCTTTTTTACAAAAAAATAATATCCGACTTCCAAAATAAATATAAGGTAACTAAAAACCGTACATAATATAGGTACAACAACAAAAATAATTAAACTTTTTGAAGTTGGTGCCAGGAAATGTAGTTTTATGTTTTAGGCACCAACTTCAAAATGTTTAATTATTTTTTGTTGTTGTACCTATATAATAAGTACGGTTTTTATTTTTTTTGTAAAAAAGTTTTTATTTCTCACTTTTTAGTGTATTGGTTTGTAGTTATCCGAATTCCTCATTTCTTTTTACAAAATGTTGCGTTTTGCGATACAAGACCGTTGATCTTTGAGGAGTTCCATTACATGATTTGATGGAAGCGAAGAATCAGGTATCGAACACGGTACTCAGATCGCAACCTGCAATATTTGGTATTGAATAGTTCCGCTGGTCATCTGTGGTCGTCATCATCAGTTCCATTTCACTCAATGGTGTTTTTTAAGAGTAAATGTACGAATTACAACCTAATATACCCAAATGACTATAGGTGTGCCTTTAATATTTGAAGAGTTCCCTCGATTTCTCCAAGACCTCATCATCAGATCCGAACTTTGATGACAATGGGACCAATCTGGAGTTATAGCCATTCAAACACAAAAAAAAAATCAAATCGGTCTAGCAGTCTGCGAGTAAAATCGGAGAAAAAATATTAAAAAAAAAAATATAGTCGAATTGAAAACTCCTCCTTTTTGAGAGTTGAAAATAGCGTCGATTTATGACATCACTTAGTTCCCTAGAATATTGCGGCAATATACTATCATTCATACTCATTACGGAATGAATTTCTCTTCAGCAAAAGCACTGAACAGTGCTAGCCGTGTATGTCGGAACATACCCTCTATGTTGTAGTTCGTCGCGGTCTGCTGTTCCCGCCTCAGACGCGACGAGTCGCGCCTCACGTATGGTCGAAGGCCAACGCCGCGTGACACGCCGCTCGCCCGCCTCGCCATCTAATGTGAGGCGCGGCTTGTCGCGTCTGAGGCGGGAACAGCAGACCGCGTCGAACTACAACATAGCGTCCCGATTCGCGTGTGTCATAAAGAATACGGCTCATAGGTCACAAGTCTATACCAGCTCATAATAGATCTCGGCGTATCTCCACGTTGTAGCTCGTCGCGGTCTGCTGTCCCCGCCGCAGGTGGGCAGCGGCGTGCGGCGCGTGAGCGCGGCGCTGCGGCGCGACGAGCCGCGCGCGGCGCTGGGCGGCGGCGGCGGGCGCGCGGCGCGCGACGCTGCGTGTCACGCGGCCTGGGCCTTCGCGCGAGCGTACGACGCCGCCGCACTCGCGCCGCACGCTACTGCGCTCGCCATCGCGCTCATCACCACTACATGCTTCGATAGAGAGGTACCGTATCCTATCTGTACTTGTATTATTAAGCTGAAGAGTTTTTTTGTTTGTTTGAACGCGGTAATCTCAGGAACTACTGATCCGAATTGAAAAATAATTTCGGTGTTGGATAGCCAATTTATCGAGGAAGGCTATAGGCTAATAGGAGCAGAACAGCAATGAGAAATGTTGCAAAAACGAGAAAAATTTACGCAGACGTAGTTGCGCGGGACAGCTAGTTTATTATAGTACTTAACCTTTTGACCGCCACGGCCGTCTACGGACGTCGTGTGCCATTGGAAGCTTATTGACTACTTTGCATGTCTTGTCACCAGTGACGATGCGTTTCGAATGTTCGGTCAGAATTGACTCGTTCTAGTATGTCCTCGGCGATTCATATGTGATTTATTTTTTGAAGAAAATTTCGGTCTTTTGGGACGTTTTCTAAAAATGAAACCTAGCTAGATCGATTAGATAGGTTTAATTTTAGAAAACGTCGTTAAAAAAAATCGACTAAAGCTCGGTCATCCAGGTACTTAAAATTAAAGGTCAAGATGGCATACGACCATGGCTAGCCTCTTTAAAATGCGAGCCACCTTACACCTGCCCAATGTTGAATTAATTGCACTTCTTCGTTGCGAACCAAATCAATATTGAAATTAAGCTCGCGAAATTCTATAAATTTGTTGCAGATAAACTGTAGACGAGCAGCATCAGCCGCTTACCAAGAAAACGTTGGTAGACACGGCATGTTCCCGCATGGGATTGACGTGCTCACTACTGCAGACTTTCAGTCAGTTGGGCCGCGGATCAATGCGTACTTAGCGATTGCTCCACAAGTGGCCGAATATCCTGAGTACACTCAACCGCTCATTGATCATCTCGTTGATTTAAAAGTCGAACATTGGGACTGCGCTATTCGTGATCTTGCTGCCAAATCTCTTTACAAATTAACCAAAAAGGTTTGTTACCTTTTTTAAATACTGGACCGTTTTATAGTGTCAGTTTCAAATTTAGAACAGCTGAATTGACAATATAAAAATGACAGACCATGCTGTCATTTAATTTATATTTATGACTTAAGTAGGGTTAAGTAGATTTAGTTCATTTTATATTTTTTATTTATTTTTTTATCCATATCTTCAAACTTTTTAAAATTATATTCCTCATTGGCTACAATATTTACAGCACAGGGATGTGTGAAGTAAGTTTTTTCATACATTAGCATAGGTTATGTTAGACTAGCTAGACTTTTCTCCGCGGCTTCGCCCTCAATTTGATTTTCATCCATACTAATATTATAAATGTGAAAGTAACTCTGTCTGTCTGTTTCGCTGTCACGCTCAAACAGCTAAACCGATTTAGATGAAATTTGGTATGGAGATAGTTTTAGTCCCGGGGAAGGACATAGGATAGTTTTTATCGCTATAACCGACATCCACGTGGGCGGAACCGCCGGCGAATGCTAAGAGCCTATATGATATTATGATGTTTTCTGGCTTAGCATGAAGCCAACCAATATACCAACACGCCAGTCGATTTTCCACATTATGCTCACAATATAGAATTTCTTTTAAAATTGTAGCATCAGTAATTCAAAAAGGGATGCTATAACATTGTAAAGTTTCATCAAAATTCGTCCGGTAGTTTTGCGTGAAGAAACAACAAGAACAATCTATCCTCACATAGGTACTTTCGCGTTTATATTATTAGTGGAATAGAAAGTCAAATTTGTTGTTTATTACAGATTCCTGATTACGTTGCAACAGCTATTCTTCCCAAACTGGTGGAGAAAACTAAATCGATAGATCTGAATGTACGACATGGAGCGATACTTGCTATAGGAGAAGCCATTTACGCTCTGTCTCAAGCTAAGTTAGCGAATGGTATGTACTGTATTAATAAATAAATCTATACTAATATTATAAAGCTGAATAGTTTGATTGGTACGAATTGAAAAAATATTTCACTGTTGGATAGCCCATTTATCGAGGAAGGCTATAGGCTATATAACATCACGAATAGCGGAGGAGCAATGAAAAATGTTGCAACAACGGGGAAAATTGTCGCATACGAAGGCGCGAAATTGAATCGAATTGCGCGGGTCAGATAGTAAATAAATGTATGGTGTCATTGAAATTAAAAATAATGTATGTATAAGTATTATAAGTATCAGCACTGGTATTCAGAACAGATTACAGTATGAGAAGTTCTATAGATTTCACTTGAATAACATGTTGAGACTCCAATAGACCAAAGCAGTCACAATCACTCTATTCTTTGAATAAAATTATTGTATTTTTTATTAATTTAAGGTTATAATAAGTATTTAAATATAAAAAAATATTTAAATATATTAAATAAATATTTAGTAATTTATTGCCCGGCGTTTCGACCGTATTGCAACGGCCGTGGTCTGGCAGTCTACCCGTCAAGGGGTGGGGCACATTTGACTCAACCAGCCATTGTGCATTGATTCGAAACGGGTTCACTAAGCACAATCGCCGAAGGGGGGGCAATTAACAGCCAGCAACACATCAGTCCAGTGTCAAAATTCTCAAATTCCACAAAAAGTCATTCAGTCGAATCTTTGGGGGGCAATTGCCCCTGTTGCCCCCCCCCCCCTGGATCCGTGCCTGAGTATAACATACGTAAAACTATTGCCCGAGAAAGACTACAGAAACAACACAGCAATAATGAAAAGTGTTGCAAAAAGTTGCGCGAGAAAAAACTTTAAATCCAAACGGATTAATAAAGTTTATTGGTTATTATTTTGTAGGTCAAAAAGCCGACTCATTAATTTCTGAAGATGTGTCCGCAAGTGTTCGCGACTTGGTACCCTCGCTCCGCTCTCGCCAACAGTTCCGTGGTCTGGGCGGCGAGCTCATGCGTCAGGCGTGCTGTCACTGCATCGCTTCTCTTGCGTTAGCTGGAGCACCGTATCATGGAGATGAAATTATAGGTAAAGTATCCTTACTTAGTGTCTATCATTTATGTACAGTTCACAATAAAACAATGGCCGACCTGAGGTTAGGTTCTATAACACATTCACGCACATGATAGAGATTACTTACGAAAACGATTAGTTTTGTTATATCGATTGAAAGTACTCGATTTTAATTCAACAATTAAAAAATAGTAGTTATAAGCTGTTTCTGCGATCTTTGTATCGTCTCGTATGTGTGTCCGACTGCTACGCAAGAGGTCGTGCGTTCGATTCCCACACGGGACATCACTTTGTGTGATCCACAAATTGTTGTTCCGAGGATGTACTTTGTGTCTGTGACTTATGTGTTTGTAAGTCCCACGCGACACAGGGCTGCAGGCAGACCTGCTGGCTACGGCAGTAGTTTTTTATTTAAAAAAAAAAATGTATTCTCAAACCATCTAGGAGGGACCCGTACTCAAATATACACACAAAATTTCATTTAAATCAGGACTTCGAGTCTGCGACCTTAGGAGTTAACCTAAGCCATTACCAAATCAGCACCGAGACATGTACGCCAAAGTCGAATTTAGCCTCCATATGATACGATTTTATGGCTATCGTGACGTCATCCATCGCGTTCCTATGGAACTGGTACGGTCTCTGTGAGTTTCATTACAGAAACCATTTAAACACCGATTTTTGATGACGCTGGGCCTAAATTTTTAATATTTTTTATGCTAATTTTATACATACAATTCAACATATCTGCGTAGGTGACTCGATAAGTTTTGAGACAAGAAAAAGATAAAAAAATATTTTCTTATAACACAAATGCCGATGGGGAAAGTAGACCATTTGCACAAGTGAATAAATCGGGAAAATAGACCTCATGTTATAGACTACTAGATGGTCCCGGAGGGCCAAATCTAAGGGGTTCTAGGGAGAGTGTAACGTAAAGCGAGTGTGACATTATGCGAGTATGCTATAGTGAGAGTATGGACATTATGCGAGTCTGCTGTAGTGAGTGTGACATTATGCGAATGAAATATAGTGATATTTTGCGAACGTGATATTTTGAGAACATGTCATTAAAAAGGTTTTTTTAAACCAGCACCATGGCTGCTTGCGTTCTATTTTTAAATAAATTTGCGTTTTAAAAGGATATAAAACAGATGCGTTCCATTTTAAATTACGAGTATCTCAAAACTTATCGAGTAATCTACGTATCACGCCTTAAAGCCTTAAATTTTGTCAAAAAAAGTTATACATGTTTCTTGGCAAGTCTCCAATACATGGATACGCGCCAATGGCTGTGTATCGCTATGTATGAAGGATACACAACAATCACTTAAACCATTGCTTATAACGACTAAATATTAATTTCAGATGACTGGTTAAACTTGATTGAAGAGTGTCTAGCCCATGAAGTTCAAATTGTAAGAGAGAAAGCTATCCACGCCTTACCACTTGTGTTTGGTGAATATTTGTGCGATGATAGTGTTAAATACGGTGATGTGAGTTCAAAAGAAAAACGCAGACAACTGATGGAGAAATACTGTGCCCAGTTGACCAGTGGTGGAGTTAATGGATTGTTGTTGAGGATGGGATATGCTAGAGCTGTTGGTGAGTGAAAATAGAATATTTTGTTTTTAATTTACAGATTTGGTATGGACGGCGCACAGTGATCAATTGGGTATTTGACTACTATCAAAATAAAATGTTTTAAAATAACCAGGTAAAAATATGTCATGAAGTGTTTTAAAAAATATGTTCATTTATTATTTTAATGTGTTACTTAATTTATAATCATAAAGAGAAACACTGAAACTAAATAATTTGACCATAGAAAACGTGACGTCATATGCTAGCATTCCATACAAATTTGTAAAGAGCGGCTCGTTTTTGACGTTTCTTAAAAAGATGCTGAAAAATGAATTACGTCCCGCTAAAACTCAATAATATAGGGTATTTGACTAAAGTCATTAGTCAAATACCCTATTATTGAGTTTTAGCGGGATGTAATTCATTTTTCTCAAAATAAGGTTTGTTAAAAAAAACTGTCGATACGTGCTTAGGACTATTGTATGCATTTCGTGCTACAATATTATTGCAATACGTTGCTTCTCATCTGATATTTATGCTCAAAGTTATCGACTCCGCAGTTACATTGATAATTGCTGTTTAAATAACATTTACCTTGTTAAGTTGATAATATCTTATTGCGTCATTTGTTTACTTTGGGATTAAAAAAAAATGTGTATATTTTTACAAGGTATTTCTGATTTATTTTAAGTGTTAGTTTATGCTAGATTCTTATAATGTAATAGTAAAAAAAAAATATACAAAATTTTACCCCATTTTTTATGTTTCTGCGTCCATTATCTTTACAGAAACATAAAGAAACATGGAAATTTTAAGTTTGTTATGACTATCTAATCTAAGCCTCAGCTATTACATTTAATGACATTTTTTTGCGCAATTTTGAGCTTCTTGAAGAAAGCTTATGATTTTTAGGTAACGGTGTTTCAATAAAAAGATTATTAAATGTGCTACTAAGCAAGCAAAAGACATGCTACTTCGCTTTCTGTTAATACCATTCATAGTTTTTATCATTGACTTGGTTTTACGAAATAATCTGAACTGGGATTCTTCTAGGACTACGATAAAAAGTAATTAGCACGTTGCGTAATAGATTACGTTTGAAAATTTTATGTAAGATTTTGCGATGCGAATTCAATTTTGGTTTTCGCTATTTGATTAATAATATTTTCAATCCCAGATTAAGAAAGATGTGTTCTTAGGTAAGCTTTTGGGACTAATACCTGGAATTGAATAGTCGGAGGCAGTCCACTTATTAGTTTGTAAATAGTTTTTTTCTTCATAAAGAACCTATTTTTGTTTTTAAACTTTCGCGTTTTTTTATACATATTAGATATATTTCGGGACTTAATCGCGTGAATTATTTAAAGGTTCGAACCTTTTATTTACCCGACGTTTCGATCGAATTGCACCGATAGTGGTCACGGGTCGACTGATGGCAGCTTAGCGATGTCTCCGTGAGGCGCGGGGTTTTTTAACTACCCTCGCCTGGTCTTGATAAAAAAAGGTTCGTACCTTTAAATAATTCACGCGATTAAGTCCCGAAATATATCTAATTAAGACTATTGTTTCAAAGAAGACTAAAGATCCATTTTTGTCCCCAGGATCCCTACCAAAATTAGTTCTTAACGAGCATCCGCAGATAATAATCCAATCACTAATCAAATGCACAAGAGTGACAGAATCCACTCAGAAATGGGCCGAAGCCCGTCGCGACGCGGTCATCGGTTTGACAGAACTTTGTCTAACTCAGGGCATTGATGGTCCAGTGGAGAAGTATGTGGGGGACATAGTTGCTGCTTTGTTGGACTGCTTGTCGGAGTACACTATTGATATGAGGGGAGATGTTGGCGCTTGGGTGAGGGAGGCCAGTATGACAGGTTAGTAGTTGCTAATAATTTGTAAATGTTTCATATTTTGTCCATAAATCGGGCTTTCACAACAATGTGAGTTTGACTGCCTCTGTGGCGCGGTGGGAGTGTGTTTGACTGCTACGCAAGAGGCCGTGGGTTCGCTTCCCACACGGGGTGTACTTTGTGCCCGTGACTTGTATGTTTGTAAAGCCACCCGTGACACAGGGTTTGTACCATAAAGCGGGAGTCGTCTTTAAAAAAAAATTTTTTTTTTTGGATGGACAATAGCGAATAAGGTAGTTCTGTAGTACATTATTGTTTTAGATTTTTGGAAAGTTTCCAGTTAACCACAAGCCTGACGTTAATGACATTAGTTTCTGTTTCATACATGGGGGATATATATGGGGGAACTTTTGATATTTAGAAGTGTATGTAGAGGCCACGGGGTAAGGGCATCAAGTGTCTGAAGTATCCTCTCAGATGGCTGTATATAGCGTACTAGCTGACCCGCGGAACTTTGTATGCCTCAATTTTCCCCGTTTTTGCAACATTGTTTATTGCTGCTCTGCTCTTATTGGTCGTAGCGTGATGATATATAGCCTATAGCCTTTCTCGATGAATGGGCTATCCAACACAATTTTTTTTATTCGAACCGGTAGATCCTGAGTTTAACTCTTCAGCTTTATAATATTAGTAGATATGTTGTCTTATATCTATTATTGTACCTACCTTATTTGTACCTTGATATGATGTACTTGATATTATTTGTAGCCTCCCCCTCCCCCACCAACTAAATGATAATCTTCTTAGCGGGGTCACGCCCCCTTCTAAATCCAAGTCCTGGAGTCCAAAGTCCTACCTAAGCGTTTGGACTTACTTATTATGTTAATTCAAGACAAAACAATGTAACGTAAGCAAGATGCACTGAAATGGCCTTTAGGAATTCGTTAAAAAAACACAATTTTTTGTCTTCTTTTTACATTACAATTTTCATCCAGGATTACTGTCGATCTGCCGACAATGTGCCGTGGAAGCTCCACATCTGAATTCGCCTCAAGTGATGAAGGAAATTATGTCCGGAATCGCGCAACAGGCCGTCGAGAAAATTGATCGCACTAGAGCCCATGCTGGCAGGATATTCACTTCTTTGATTTATAAGTAAGTGAGACTGTTAAAAGAAGAAGTTAAGAAATAACAAATTTCCCCTGTTTACTTTCATAATTTATTTGTGATTTTTATTGTTGCACTAAACCATTTAAACGTAGGTTTTTGATGTTATTCACCCAAATATTTATTTTCAGCATCTTAGATTCTAGACATATGAATGAAAAACGGACTTTATAGCAATCTTGTTACAAAGTTGTGTTAAAAATCTTATTCATAACTGGTTTTTAAAATCAAAAGGAAAAATATAATGAGAATCCAGGATCGTACATAGCTAAAGTACATACTTGTCTCACTAACTTAGGCTCAAGAACCGAACATGCGTATGTATACATCCCGTGTAAACAAAAGAGATACATATAGTTGATCGCTGATCGTTCACATTGCCGACGAGTACCCGCTCTATATTGCATCTCTTTTGTTTACACAGACGGGATTTACAATATGCATCTATTGAACGTTTCTTGAGCGATAAAATAGTTGATTAATAGTTGCTGGCTTTATCGCCGTTGGTGAGACAAGTTCTTTAGTTTCGTACGACCCTGCAGTTTTGTAATTAGTTAAAATTTATTTTTTATAAACAAGTTAGGTATGAATAAAGATTTTTGTATTCAAAATTACGATTGCCGGCGGTGGGAAAAGTACCTAAAGGGGTATAACTAAAACGTCTCAAATGTTAATTTTATAGCGATCCTCCAATAACCAACATCCCTCACCACGATGCCCTGAAGCGAATCTTTCCATCTGAAGAAGTGGAACTCATACAATCTAAGGAAATTGACGATGACAACGAAAAGCCTTTAACAAGTGAAAACTCCAATGTAGTACTTTGGCTGTTCCCTGGACATACTATGCCGAGATTCGTACAGCTTCTAAACTATCCAGAATATAGATACAGCGTGATAAAAGGTCTGGTTGTTAGTGGCGGGGAATTGACTGAAAGTTTGGTAAGTTGAAATATTTTATTGTTTTTAAACTTTCTCTTGAAATATTTAAAGGTGTGATTCCGATCGATCAAAAGTATGCCACATGGAGGAAAAGCACCTTAAATATTGTATATAGTCCATTTTACTGAAAGGAAACTTATTTTGGTGTTAAAAATAAATAGTTTTTTTTTTAAATGCCTGCCTGAACCGGAAATCGAACCCACAAAATATATAAAAAAAGAAACGTTCTGTATTTTTAAGATATGGGTGAATCATTGATATATATTTTTAAATAACAGTGTCTTAAATGGAAGGAAAACGATAAAATTTAACACTTTACAACAAATTTAACTAGACTATGTTCTGAGGTCTGAGGGTGACCTATTCTTTAATACGACAAATATCGTATATCGCTATTTGACGATTTACGATATCTGGGTGATGAATATTTGAAATTAAACTTATAAGTTTAGTTTGTAACTTGAAATCATCATATATAGAACCAGAAACATTGTAAAAAATGAGCCTAGCGTGTTTAAATTATACAAATTATATTTTATTTAAATGTCAAAATTTATAGCTTTCTATTTATTAAAGACTAGCTGACCCGGGCAACTTCGTCTGCGTCAATTTTCCCCCTTTTTGCAACATTTTTTATTGATGCTGCTCTCCTATTGGTCATTGCGTGATGTTATATAGCCTATAGCCTTCCTCGATAAGTGGGCTAACCAACATCAAAAAATATTTATTCTCGCTTTCCTTTAATCGCTCGAATTATCGCGTTGGTGAGTGTGGTCAAATTTCAGCAGCGGATAGGGTATGTTATCAGTATTGCACCTACTATAGTGTAATAGCTGGTTGCATTATTATTACATAGTTATAGCATATTCTTTTTGTCAAAATTCAGTTGTGAAAGGCGTATAGCATGAGAATTATACCTCCCCCGGTACAAAATTCGATAGGATTATTATGGCATAGAACTTTTTAAGTCATACTTTTCTTAATTAATAACTTTTTCATTCATAAATAAACGAATGAAAAAATTATAAATATTTTTTTAGGGTACTCCGATTGTGATAAAATTAGGTATGTGCACTCAGTATCATGGGCACATACCAACCCTTGAATATGACCACACCTTTCTGTTACACCCTGTATACTATGTTGTTTAGAAAAAAAAAATCCTTATGACTGACATATGCAATGACACATGCTATTTCACATGAGGCGGTTTCGATTCCCGGTTCAAACAGCCGATTATTTAGTAAACTTTGAACACAGTTCGATGTATTTTTATAATCAAAATTGTCTTCCTTCAGTAAAATATTTTATCTCCAATACTAATGAACTTTTAAGACAACCTGTATATTATCTTCTTAAGGTGGGTACTGACCAACGTTACGACAAGGCGTAATGTAACATAATACGAAGCGAGCATTCGTAACGTGCAAGCCACTTAACAAAATTACAAATTTGTATTTTTGTAGTCAGTCTTTTTTCAAAATTATCATTTATTAGTGTGTAATGACTAGCTCTTAAGTCGACTAGCCAGAATGGAGGGCATTTGTGGCATAACTGACGATGCGTGTATATACGGACATTATGGGTGTAGCAGTCATTGTGGTCCTAAAGGTTGCAAACGAGCACAAACACGCGCGCAATGAGCTGCTCGTTACTCGCTGTCGTTTAAGACAGTACGCAATCAAAGATCCCAACACAACCTCGTCAGACACCTTTGGAAAGTGTGGCTTGCGGATATGACCCCAAAAAAAAAAGTTTTAGCACATGGCGTAACTATATACACGGCCTACGATACTATGCCCGCTGCGGATGGTACATTACGGCCCGTAACACCGGTCAGTACCCACCCTTATATCAATAAAAATCAATTGCTGCTCATATGCTCGTGTCTCGCCAGAGTTCAAGAACCAAACCAATTCGCTTTTTTTTTTTTTTGCACTTTTCGCCTTACAGGGGTGGAATAAAGGTGAGGTGATTAGAAAAAAAAATGTTGTCTGTAAAGTCAGTTTACGGACGATATTTTTACGTGATAACGTCATAAGAAAACATTGATGATAAATCGCCATTCGCGTTACTTAGCAATCAATATCGTTAGTTCCAATTGTATCGCATGTCATGTCGTTGCAATCGCCATTCGCTGTTGCTTACCAGACAATCAATAACGTGACTTTTTTTTGTGCGTTTCGGTCATCGGTTTATAAGACGTTATCAGTTATCACGTCAAAAGAGAAAATTAGGAAAATCTTGGAAAAATTCGGAGTTGATAATTTTGTTTGAAAATTACCACTTCGTTTTAAGTTTTATTTTTAGTACGAAGTTCACCGGGTTAACTAGTACCTAAAAGACATATTTTTCTTAGAGTAGAAAGAAATACCTATTGTTAAAAGATATTCATTCATTTACAAGACAAACCGACTTAACGCGATTTTGTAGGAAGAGTCATGTTGAGGCCCGTTGTTGGCCTAATCATAAATCTTCTACAAAGTTGCAATCTTTACAAAATAGTTTAACAAAATGTGTGGTAATACCTAGGTATATTATTATCGATATTAACTTGTTTACCAATGCTCATTGGTATTCCCGATGCGTCAGGGCCATTGTTTATACGACGCGATTGTACCTACTACTAGGGCTATGCAAACTTTCTATTTTACAGATATGATATGAGCTCCTTACTCCTTACCCATTCTGCAATTATGAAATATTTGTAGAACCACAATTCTGTATTCACTAGAAAGCAAAATACCATATCCAACAGTAATTTCAATTCGAACCAGTAGTTCCTGAGATTATAGCGTTCAAACAAACAAACTCTTTCAGCTTTATAATATAGTATAGATAGGATGGTATGCAATCGTATTGGTTAATTTTTTCACGCCTCGCTCCGCTTTAATAGACAGGCAGCCTAAGGGTGCATGTCCACTGAAGCGGAGCGTAGTGGAGCAGGCTTTGAATTGATAATAAATATATTTTGAATATATCAATAAATAAATAAATAAAATCTTTATTCACTTAGAAAGCAAAATACTATACTTGTGAAATACCGATTCTATATGTACATGTAATGCCTGTTCACAAACAATAAGTGCAAAAAGAAAAGAACGAGGCAATAAAAACCCGCGGCCACTGTTCCAGAATTATTTTGTCAGTTTGTCATTAGCTCCTACTATGTTGCTCCTAAGCAAATGACAATGTTCAAAATAATTCTAGATACGATTTCGAGCACCGTGATTGGTTCTCTCCGCTCCACAACGTCCAGCTCCGCATCAGTATAAACACAACCTAAATAAATATTAGCAAAACAATAGTAACCTATTGCCTGAGAAAAGAAGGCAATAAAAAATCGCTGCCACTCTATTCTTATTGCCAATGTTTACAATGTTTGTTGGTTTATAAATTGTATATGAAGATAAGGGATGGTATATATTTTTGTTAACAGGTGAAGCACACTACTCAATCTCTCTACGCTTACCTAAATACTCTGCACTCTGATACAGAGATGCTGAAGTCTATATGTGATACTATCATACAAGTATTTGCAAATCACTTAAATGTTAAGAGGATTATGGGACCTATGTTTAACTTTTTGGATAGGTTATTGAGTTCAGGTAAATTTTTCTCATTTTATTTTATAATAATTTATTTTCGAACACATCCATCAACGTCGGGATACTTACTAAGGCCCAGTATAACTACTTGATTTAACTATATTAGCGAATCACGTTCTCCCAGTTCTGACGGGCCTGTTGGCTTAGTGGTTAGTGACCCTAACTGCTAAGCCGGAGGTCGTGGGTTCGATCCCCCACCCAGGAAAAAACTTTGTGTGATGAGCACGATGCTTTATTCTGTCTGGGTGTAATATCTATAATATGTATGTATTTAGAAATATCTAATCAGTCATCAGTTCATCTGGTTGCCATAGTACAAGCTCTGCTTAGTTTGGAATCAGATGGCGTTGTGCGAGTGGTCCCAAGATATTATTATTGTTATTAAAATATTGTTTTTTATTTTTTTTAAAATTCAAGGTAATTTGGGTCGCAAATTACACTAGCAATCTTTTTAACCTCTCCAGTTAAACTAAATTACTTGTTAGAAGTAGATTCACGTTGATAATACAGTTGGTAGGCTTCAAACCCGCGACCTCTCAATTGCTAGTGCAATAACTTTACCTAATACTTTTTTTATTTAAGGTTCAATTTCACCAATATTGGAAGACGAAAATTCAACATTTGCAGCGGACATTTTGAAAAATCTTCAACAGGAGCTAAGAGGCGGGAAAAATATTTATAAACTTCTAGATTCCATCAACGTGTTATGCCAACTACTTCAGGTAATCTAACAAGTTTTATAAATACGACTATTTGCAATAAATATGACGTTCGTACCCCTACTTTTATCTGGGGTCGGTGTCTGTTTTCTCATTTCTCTGCTCGTTAATCTAAGTTTATCCTGAGACTTAGTTGACGTTATTTATTTAAACTTTATGTAGGCGATAATAGTCAGGGATCATTGAACCGAATGTTTTGGTCACGTACATCGCATGATCGGATTTATTTATTTTTAGGAAGTACATTTGTGTCAAACTCTGTTATGATAATGTTGAATGTTTGTTGCTTTTTTTGTTTGACAACCTTAAAGTACAGGCCAATATGAAACGGCGTAAAGCCAGGCCAATGATGCGTAACTTAAGGGTCGGACTCCAGCAAAGCGGAGATGTCCGAAGCGGAGCCGAGAAGAGATGTTTTTCAGCTAGGCTTGTATTCAACGGAACTGTGCGGAGATGAGTACTGGCTAGACTGTGTACTGTGACTGTAGCAGAGATGTGTGCTAGCTAAGGTGAAGTGCGCTGACTAGAGTGGAATTGATCTGCTCGCGGCGAGCGTTGGATGTGAATAGTTTAATGCGATCTGCCACAAAAGGTACAAGTCTGTCATGCCGTTATTAAAAAAACAGTATCTTCTTTTACTAGAAGAAGAAAAACTGTAGTCTGAACAGCAGAATTGCACTCACTGCACCGCACACATCTCGTCTCCGCTGCGCGGCGTCGTCAGCTTGGGAGGCAAAACTCATCTCAACAACAACTCGCATCTCAGCATCCAACGCGCCATACAAATATGATATATCTCCGCTCAGTGGTATCCACTGTAGCTGAGTGGAGACAAGATGTGTTTGTTTGGGTTTTTTAAACACATCTCCGCTCCGTTCGTCTCGGGTCCGCTTTGGTGGAGTCCGGGCCTTATCATCTTCCTGTCCTTTCGTTAGTCCTCCAACTATATATGAGGTAGGGGCAATATGTAATTTGCGTCCACACACTTACTCTCCTCCTCACTCCCTTTCTCGCTATGTCCATCCAATCTTGACTCTGCCTCTTCATTATCCACTCTTCTCTCTATTTCCTTAAGTTTTGTATGAAAGTCCATTTAAAAAGCGTGCATAATTCAATAGAAACCTGCTAGCTAAGTGTATGAAACGTTCGCGATTTTGTAGAACCATTCCTTTATTATGCAAGTTCAATGCAATATATCAAATTTGGAATATACGCCACTAGAAAATGTTGCTTAATATCTCGCATATTGATATGCTAGCTGACCCGCGCAACTTCGTCTTCGCAAAATTTTTCATTGCATCCAACAGTAAAAGAATTTTTCAATCGGACCAGTAGTTCCTGAGAAACGATCAGATATCCGAAATAAAATACTATCCGTAAAAGTTTCGGATAATTTCGGATATGGACGGAGTATAGTAACCTGGTTTTTGGTTTTGCCAGCTGAGCCGACACAATAGCGCTTTAGGGGCGCGTGTCTCTTTCAGACTGATATGTTGTATGTAATACCTCATTATGAGATATTAAAGAATATAATAGAATACAACTAGGTATGGTAATAATTTTCTTAAATCATTTTTTATGTAAATAATTTAATTAACGTTTAGATAGCTATAATAATTACTTATGTAAACGACTCATTGTATTTTTTTTATTACTTATTAGTATTTTACTTAGATTCCTCAAAAATCTAATACCTGTAACCGATATTATCCGAAACTAACGGATAATCCGATATTTTTATATCCGTAACCGAAACCGAAACCGATATAATATTATTTTTATATCCGTAGATGCAAAATGTCATATCCGTAACATCCCTAATATTTAGAGATCTGAACAGTTCATATTTCTTATAAAATTACGTAATTTATCTAACTGTAAAATATTGTTTTGCTCACGATATTAATGTACCATGAAGATTTTGCACACGTTTCTTTTTATCTCTAATTATAAACATAGCACTGAGCGCAAAGAGAAATAATTACAATTAGCTATGGATATTTGAATTAATTTCTTAATATGGTTGCCAACTTACATCAGACAGTCACGCTACGCCTGATTACACGTCAATATCACCGTTTAGTGGTCACGTCATTGTTATGTGTTTGATTACACTTGTAAGTTATTAACAATTAAGTTTAATTTCTCCACGCATGGTGACGCGAACTTACGTAACAAACACCCTATCAAATTATTGAATGCCTATTAGAATTAAAATTATATTGAAGTATAATAAAAGCCTGACAACGTAAAACATTATGTATATACCAAACTAATAGACACTTAGCAACGGATTTCATCTAACTCCAGTTCTTGGGATTTAATCGTGATAATGTTATACATAGTTAAAACAAATTGAGCTTTACGTTACTCAAAAAAGAGCTCACTTTAGTGCAGTGGATAGGATTCGAACAATATCCTTCCAACTTCCAATCTAATTGCCATTATTCGACCCTACTTATATTGGTGCCATTATTTATATAGATACTGTGCATTAGTAGTTTGTAAATTGTAAATAAATTGTGTAGGTTGGCGGTGAAGTCTGTAGAAAATCGTTGGGTCAGCTTGTGATATATTTGTGCTACGCGGACCGCTACGTGCGCCGATGTGCCGCAGCCAGGCTCTACGAGGCCCTGACCCTCTACGGCGACGTGTGCTCTGTTCCGGACGAGAACATCGATCAGGTGAGTCAAACTTGCTTATATTATGTGCGTTTATTCTACCTCCACCAGCAACGAGGATGAGGACGAGGAGGTCGTGAGTAGGGACGGGGAGTATCAGTGTCACTCAAATCCTTGTTCAGGGCCAGTTCCCACTTGTCATGTGTCGGATCCGACATCCGACAATTTAAACATAGTTCAATTCATATTAAGTAACACTTGCTACAGCGCCTATTAAACGAAACACAGTTTTGTGCTAACATCACTATTTCACGGCAGAGTGACTGACACTCTTGTGGTACTTACAAAGACGACCAATGGCTTTAGACCACTGGGTAATTCTAAGCCATAGGCCGAATAATGGTCTCTCAATGTTGGTTACGGCGGTCAGTCTCATTAAAGACTAGCCAACTACACAGGAGATATTATCCCGCCCATGTGTGCGCCGTCACGAGTGCACTCTCATAGCACAATGGGACGGAAATCCGACACGACCGGATTGAGATTGGGCGCAGGAACGACGGCTTAACGTGCTTTCCAAGCCGCCGATCTATGGACCGACAGTGGTAACGTTGCGTAACCTCTGCTCGTTTGCCACTGAGTCTGACCCCTCAAGCAATTTATTGATAGTGCATTTGCTGCAGATGTTTTTTTCTTTTTTTTTACTTTGCCGTTCCACTGCTGCGCAAAGGGCTCCCCGTACGCTTCCAAACCTCCCTACCTGGAACTTTGACCTACCACATCTGCTTAAAAGCATCCAGATCGTCACGCGAGCGTTTCTTAGGCCTGCCTCGACGGCGACTGCCATCATTAGACGTCCACGATTTGGTAATCTCTGGGTGCATTCTACATTATTTCCCGCCCATTCCCTGGGTTTGGCTGACTTGTGGCCCTCAGTGCATTCTACATTATTTCCCGCCCATTCCCTGGGTTTGGCTGACTTGAGGCCCTCAAAGTTATTAGAAGAATCAATGTTTTTCATTTCATTTAATATTTGGGCGTCGCCGATCCCTAATTTTATCCAGAGAAGTGCTTGCGACTATAACGAAATTCTTTATCTGAAATTCTCTTTCATATTATGCGGAATATCCCTAATAAATAATAACACAACACTTCACGGTTCAAGTTCAACGACGTAATGAGATATAATCTTGCCGGTTCAAAATGGTTGTGAGACGAACAAAAGGTGCAGTGCACGTTTATCATCTTGATAGGGCACAGACAGTCGGACCTCCGTGTTCAACACATGGACGTGTCATATGACTCATCTGTGGAAAATGTGTAATGCGTTAAGACGCATTACCCACTTTCTAGTGTTTAATAAGTATTTGTAGTCTTAATGAAATCATTTTAATTTTTGTTAAAGTCCGCATGTGTATCTATCATCATCATCATCAACCTATCGCAGTCCACTGCTGGACATAGGCCTCTCCTATGGCACGCCACTTTGTTCTACCCTCGGCTTCTCGCATCCAGCTCCTGCCAGCCGTTTTGCGTAGATCATCACTCCACCTGGCCTGAGGGCGTCCTACACTAAGTTTGCCGAGACGCGGTCTCTACTCAAGAACTCGTTTACCCCAACGGTTGTCAGTTCTTCGGCTAATATGGCCAGCCCACTGCCACTTCAGCTTGCTAATCCTGTAGGCTGTGTTGATAACTTTGGTTCTCTGCCGAATCACCTCATTTCTGATTTTGTCCCTAAGAGAAACTCCGAGCATAGCCCTTTCCAAAGCATCTATACTAAAAACCTAAATTAAGGAATAGTTTGTATTTCTTAGATATGTTAAAAAGTATATAAGGAAAATAAGTTTAGCAAAAATTAGCAGCACATTATATATATTTGTCACTTTTGAGAGGGTCATTTTATAATAATTTTATTAAGTTAAGTAATGGTGTTCTAAGGACCCTCCGCAACTGCAGTAGGCCTACTCTCTCTTTTTTTTATAACAAAATTCATTAATTTTCGTTTACTTAAATTTGTTAAGTTTAGGGGGACTATTTGAGTTTCTTAAATGTGTTAAATCACCATTGCACCTAATTAGTGTAGGTATGGAGAAAAAAATACAATTTTATCAGATTTATACTTTATTTGTGCTGCAATTGATCGGTTAAACAAATTTATTATACCTACCCTACCACTTGTATTGCTGACGTAGTACCCTAACCAGTAGGCCGTAAGTTTGTTTACAAATCACAGAATATTATATGAATTGTAGTTAGTACATTACGTACATTCACGTGTAAAAAACAACCCTGAGAATATTGCTAATGTCCTGATAATGCCGTCCGTATAAATATCTACTAGCCTTTGCTCTCGATTCACACGACTTTGCCCTTGAAACAGAACAAGAGCACGTTGGACCACGCTAAGGATGCCATCTGTTATATCGATTTAACGTACAAGTTTTAATCGATAAATTATTATTTGCATTGTATCACGTTTGTGTCGCTCAAGCGGGAAAACCATTATCAATATTTTTCCCGACTGTACCATTTCCTTTACTAGTATAGTATTATGTTATCTGTGTCTATACTCATATTATAAAGCTGAAGAGTTTGTTTGTTTGTTTGTTTGAACGCGATAATACTTGTTTGTTGAATTGAAAAAATATTTTACTGTTGGATAGCCCATTTATCGAGGAAGGCTATAGTCCTCTAATATGGTGTACGAGGGTGGATTGAAAAGTTCGCGGCCTCAGCAAGAAAACAATATAAAATATAAACAAAAGTAATTTTATTTTTCCACGTAATCTCCACTTAACTCAATGCACTTCTTCCATCTGGTTTCCAACGCCTGTATGCCGGTCATAAAAAAAGTTTCTTCAAGGCCTTCAAAAAAATCACCCACCGCGGTTTCAACCTCCTCATTTGATGAAAATTTTTGACCTCCAAGGTGTTTTTTAAGGTTTGGGAATAAATGAAAGTCCGAAGGTGCCAAATCAGGGGAATAGGCGGGATGGGGCAGTAATTCAAAGCCACAATCACGAATTTGAGCCATTGATTCAACAGACGTGTGAACGCGTGCATTATCCTGATGGAACAACACTTTCTTGCTGAGTAGTCCTGGCCTTTTCTCTTTGATCGTTTCACGCAAATGACGTAAAAGGGTGCAGTAATAAGCAGAGTTTATAGTCTCACCTTTTGCAAGGTAGTCCACCATGATGACACCCTTAGCATCCCAAAAAACTGACGCCATCACCTTGCCAGCTGACAAAATTGTTTTGGCTTTTTTTGGAGTCGGTTCATCAGGTTTTTTCCACTGCTTGGATTGCTGTTTTGACTCTGGGGTGTACCCAGGTTTCATCCATTGTAACAAATCTGTCCAAAAAATCTTGTGGATCAGTCTCAAACATTTCCAAACTGTCGCGAGAAATCGTGAGCCGTATTCGTTTTTGTTCAACTGAAAGCAATCTGGGGACCCACCGCGCAGAAACCTTAGAAAATCCAAGTTCATTGACTATGATGTTTTGTGTTCGTTCATATGAGATGCCAATAGTGTCAGCAATCTCCCTGATGGTCAATCTCCGATCTGCCAATATCAGATCACAGATTTTCCCAATGTTTTCTTCAGTCGTAGACGTCGTAGGCCGGCCGGAGCGAGGGTCATCTTCAATACTCTCTCGTCCGCGTTTAAATTCTGCAACCCACTTTTTCACAGTCGTATACGATGGAGCAGATTCCCCCAATGTTGTTGACATATCTTCGTGAATCTCTTTTGGAGTCATTTTTTTTTTAAACAGGTATTTGATGACCGCACGTTGCTCAATTTTCTCCATTCTTTAAAAACGCTGCACTTAGGCTCACAAAATTCAGTCTAATTTAAAAACAGATAATGCTATTGTGACAGAATTTTACAATGTGACAACCAGAGAGTAAACAAATCGAATGAGGTCAGTTACATTAAAATAAGTCAAGTATTTATGTGGTAGGCCGCGAATATTTCGATCCACCCTCGTATAATATAATGGTGGCAGCACCTTACAGTGAAATTAGTCTCGAGAAATTTTTGCATATGTAGTGGTGTGTATGTTACTTAGATATTAGACCACTATATCGTTCTGGCCCTTACAAAAATGTTTCAATATCCTAACATTACTATTTAATTTAATACTTATCCCTAGCAACACTCTGATTTTAGTTTTCAATAAAAACAAGTTTTTATTTTAAAGAAAAAGGTTTTGACTTTATTAAAAAAAATATGTCATTCAATTTCACGTCCTTGAGCAAACGACAAGGCGACTACCGTGAAACAATAAAATATCGTGTCGTTCTTTAGATGATAGTAGTTTAGCTATAGGTAAAAAGTTTTGACCATAATAATTACGAAACAAAACAAATAAATAAATCGTCACTTGATAGTGGAAAGTGGAAACACGCACAAAACCAGAATAAACCAGTTTACTTTGTCCGCAGGTGCCACGTGCAGTCTGACGTCAGTCGCTTGATACCGTTAGAACATAAAGCACGCATTTCATTAAAAAATTATAATTATTAGATACGTAGTAGTTTCATTGTGAAATTTTGTATTTGTTGATTGTTGTTATTGTTTGTTATTATTGTTAAAATATTTGTTGAAGTGTTTAATTTCAAGTGTGTAAGTGTTGTAACTTTATATTGATAATTCAAAATGGCTCCAGTGTTAAAACATGGTCGAGGCAAGCCTTTGACTTCTCAAACTAAGGAAGTTTTGTACTGTTTGTACAAATATTTCGAAAATGAGTGTAATAACAACCCGAGCAGTATTATGACCCCCACTCAATTAGTTGCTAAATCAACAGGAATTTCAATAGCATCCGTCAGAAAGGTAGTATCAGAAAGCAAATGTCGTCCTTCAGATCAGGAAGTAACATTTAAATCTCCTAAAAAGAAACCGAATCGTAAACCTACAATAGTAATCGATAACTTTGATCAGCAAGTTATCAGAAGAACAATTCATGACTTCCACATCACAAATAAAGAAGTTCCCACTTTAAAAACTTTGCACTCAAAATTGAAAGAAGATATCGATTATAAAGGTTGTGTCAGCACGTTACGAAACACGTCATGTCATTAGGTTTTAATTGGAAGCAAACAGAAGATAACCGGAAACTTCTTATGGAAAAACACGAAATTAGATACTTGCGAATTAATTATTTGATGAAAATTGCTGAATATCGTGAACAACGCCGACCAATTGTTTACACCGACGAAACATATATACATACATCACATACCCTCTCGAAATCTTGGTCAGATGGAAGCACTTCAGGTTTGAAGCAACATATATCGAAAGGCAACCGCTTAATCATTGTTCATGCCGGTGGTATCGATGGCTTTATACCAAATGCATTGCTTATGTTTAAAGCCGACCAAAAAAGTGGAGATTACCACAACAATATGAACTATGACAACTATTCAAGGTGGATTCAAACTCAATTAATACCCAACTTACAACCAAATAGTGTTGTTGTTGTTGACAACGCACCATATCATAACTCAATACAAAATCCTGCACCGAATAGTAATTCTAGAAAACATCAAATGATAGACTGGCTGACATTTCGAAACATTGAGCATTCATCCACGTTGCTTAAGCCTCAATTATATGAACTGATTCTGCAAAACAAGGCGAGATTTATAGAGTACAAGATAGACGAAATATTACGACAGCACGGTCATACTGTGCTGCGTTTACCACCATACCATCCGGAGTTTAATCCTATAGAAAATATATGGGGGATAGTGAAAACATATGTCGCAAAAAAGAATGTCGCAATGAATATGAAGGTTATAATGTCATTAGCTGAAGAAAAAATGAACGCCATAACTGTAGAGGAATGGAGAAAAGTTTGTTTGCATGCTATTGAGGAGGAAAGCAAATATCAGGGTAGAGACGCAGCTTTAGACACAATATCAGAACGAATCATAATTAATTTAAATAATTCATCTGATGAAAGCGAGGATGGGGATGATTGTGATATGCCTGGGGTTTAAGAATAGTACCACCCCATCTCTACCCGTGGGTGTCGTCAAGGCGACTAAGGGATTTCACCCCGGAGGACGGGCAGCAGCGTCCTCTGCGTACTTAAAGCCTTACTGCGATCGCCAACCCGCTCGCCAAGCGTGGCGATTATGGCAATTACCCCCAGGATCTACATACTAGTAGGTTCTACTGGGGAGACCCGTGCCCAGCAGTGGGCCATCTTATGGGTTGATATGTATGTATATGTATGATGAATTATTAGAATAAAACATTTATGGCCGGAGAACACCTAATTCATACACGTCTTCACTGAAGTGAAAACCGGCATTCAATGCTTGTAATGTTTGGAACTGGCTTGTCTGCCTCATACAGTTCCATAGATTACAATGCGGTGGATACACATTTTCACGACCGTATTAGTACGTAGTGCGTATGCGTAGACGTGCACGCATTTGGTGTGCTCCAGCCACAAACGTATATTACCTTTAAAACAATAAAAACTAAAAATAAAATGTTGTTTTTTTTATTTGCTGACCATACACTACTACAAACGCAAAAATTTCTTCAAGCTAATTTACCTGTACTTGCTTATACAGTTTATAAACAGAGAAACATTGTAAACATTGGGAATTTGAAAAGAGTGGGCACGAACTTTTATTGCCTGTTCTTTTCTCGAGCTTTATACCTATTGTTTGCGAACAGGCATTACAAGTAAATGTAGAATCGACTTTTCACAAGTGTAGTATTTTGCTTCCTAAGTGAATAAATGATTTGTATTATTAACGTTACGCTACGACCAATAGGAGCGGAGCAACAATGAAAAATGTTGCAAAAACGGGGAATGCAGGTGAAGTTGCGCGGGTCTGCTAGTTTGATATATTTATTAAATAGATTCTTAATATGAGATGACGCTGGATTCTTCTCAATTGTGGGAGTCCATTGTTTTAGTGATATAAGCTATATAATTTTTCAAATCGATCTATAAACATTTACCAAATATAAATTTGTTCTTCGGATAGGTTGAAATAATAAATTTTAAGCAGCCAGGTTTTTCGGTTTTATAATAATCTTTACTTGTTAGCATACCAAATGGGTTTAAAAACGATTTTTTTTGTTAACAGATAATGTCAGTCCTTGCTGAAACTGATTGGGAGAAAGAAGTATCGGAACTGCGGCCAATAAGAAATGACTTGTGTGATCTTATGGACATCAAGCGGCCCGTAATGAAACAGAAAATACCTTCCTAAGACTAAGACTACTAACTTACTTAGTAGGTATTATAGTTTTGTAACCCAAGTGCTTTTGCTAATTATATTAGCTTTTGATGAATGATGAACACATCCTAGCAGTTATTTGCTGGTAATGTGGTACGGGTGACTATTAGCTATGTCCAGCGGTGGCGCCACTGTAGCGGGAGCCTTTTACGTTTGAAATTTTTATACCTAAAAATAGGTTGAAAGAATAACTCATTCAAAATAGTTTTATAATGATACGAAAATTCTCTAGGTTTTGGAATTCACAAGGACTATTAGGATCAATTAAATTGGCTCAGTTTCTTGTAGTTCCACATTTTTACCACAGTGTGCGCTGCAATACGGGCATAGCCGATAGTCCTTGCAGTTAAAGAGTATTGTCAACGATATGGCCGTTACATACAACAATCGATTTGGTTAACTTCTTTTATAATATTGTCGTTTTTGCCTTGTTTGTTCCAAAATGTTAACTTACTTTTTCTGTACACACAACTGGTGAGGTGACAATTTCTTGAATTATGTTGTCAATTTTGTTGTGCTTCAGTATTTTTTTACTTTTTGTTTTATTACTGCTGTGTGGTTGTGTGTCATTACTGTTGGGCAAAATTTTATTCTTAAATAATAATTAATAAATAATTGTAATAAAAGAAAAACATCGAGAGACTGACGCGTGGGATAGAGCTGTCCTATAAACAATGACCTAATAAATATATTGCTTTCGCAAAAACATGAATACTAATTTTAAATTAACTACAGATTAAAATGATATTTGCAGTTGTATAAGTCATGACATGAATAACATTTAAAAATATATGGATTGTTCTTTTGTGTGTGACGGCCATAATTTCTATGCAAGTACCTATTGTATCTAATAATGCAAATTTCGTTCATCACTATATATGCTATATTTTAGAAATTTGCTAAAAATGTGATAAATGACGTAGGTACTATTTATCTACTTGAGTAGATACACAAGACGTTATTTTATTTAGCATATCAGTGTATGTGCGACCTTTAGCACAATAACGCTTTAAAACATCGATAATGATTATACACGTTTCGCTAATGTACTGATAACTCGAGATATATTCACCGTCTAATGAATTTGTTGATCTTGATATGAATGATGCATTTATTTTACTCAATGGAATACTAATATACTTATCTATTTATTTATAATTGGTTTCATTTATTTACAAACTATCCTTAACCTATTTTACAATCATGAGTATTCAGCAACATTTTTTTAAATACAATGGATTTTGAAACCTTTTCTAACGAAAGTCGCAAACTTACATTTTGTCGCAAATTGTTTAGTTAACATTTAATAACAGGAAATACAATCATGAGTATTTAGCAACATTTTTTTAAATACAATGGAGTTTGAAACCTTTTAACGAAAGTCACAAACTTACATTTTGTCGCAAATTGTTTTTTTTATAAAATATTTTGTTTTGCGATAATATGGTTAGTACCTAACAAATGTTTACCATCTACTATTTTATAGCATTGTGGAACCAAATCTATCTCAAAGAGATAGTTATACAATAGGTAGGTATACACATTTACGCTCATGTTTTCTGTATACAAATAGGTCAATAGCACACAAATATAAACATAGACCAAAGACCCTTTTTCTGTCATGCTGGTTGTTTGTATAGGCATGTGTATTTGGTCCCCATCGAATCTTCATCCTGACGCTTCATTGAAACTCGTTTGCTTGTGACATGGATCGGGAAACTTTTAAATTATGAAATATTAGGATGCGGACGACAGTGTTCGGGGGCCAAATATACGTGGGCACAAGCCTGTATGATAGGAAAAGTGCTTTAAGTGCTTCAAATCTACTGCAACCATAGCTAGTGTTGGTAACCAAGTTGGTGTAGGTATTTTAATTGAATTAGGCCCATTTCAAAACATCGGTTTTTCATTAAGGTAACATCATGTAGAGTAGGTAAACAAAAGAGGAGTGTCTGATCAACTAAAAATTCCATTTTACCTTTTTTGTTTATCTAAATAAATAAAATATTTAAATCTGTTAAATAATTCGGCTGGTTTCAAAAATCAGTATTTCAATGAGAATTTGGACCAAGAGCCAAAATTTGAATGCAGTAAGCAAGTAAAAAGTTTTGGTTTATGTAAAACTAATTAGATTGGAAATATTGGTTTTTAATCAGACACTCCTCAAATACCAAAAACAAAAGTTCTTATTTTTTCCTATTTAAGACAAATGGAAAACCAACTCTTGTATTAAGGTTTAAATACTGTGTCGCTATAATTTTACTAACAGTAAAATCACGGACTCATGTAGATAGGTCCTTTCTGACAAACTTGGTTTTGTTACAATTTTTTTTCCTGTAGCGTATCTACAGGAAAAATAATTGATGATTCAGTATCTGAAGCATTCATTATATGTTTCAATAAGCAGTCCGATAGAATACTTATCACTACTTAATATGAAGGCAGATTTAGGAGAGAGATTCTGATAATATATTGTTAGCCAAGAGTTTGAAGTTGTCGAGGATCCTGGGGCGCATCAGCAATGAGGTTTGACCAAAACGTTCCGTAGTTCTTCAGCACCGTACCTCTGTAAACAAAACATTATTACTAATGAGTATGACCAATTATGCAAGTCATAATAGGCAAACTGTCACTGTTTTTTTCACAAGAAATACCGGTTTATGTGTCTGACATTTGACACGTTTAGATATGAAAGGGTATAAACGAGTAAACATCCTCAAATAGTATATGTAGAGTAGTAATATGGGTTTTTTCTATACGCCCCCCTCCGTAGGCTGTGATCGTGTGGTTCGACTGCTTCGTTTCCATCGAATTATTTGAACCCCACTCCAGTTGGTTCGATTTCACATTCAGACCACCCAAACAAAACATGAGAATCCCAAAATTTTACATAATTCAACTGTGGTTTTGAAATAAGACCACATCGCAGACTTAACAAAATCTGTTCAATTTAGAGTGTGGCTGCCGCCATTTTGAATTTTGATTGCTGTCTTGTCTTTAGTGAGACTCGCAAGATTAATACGAATCGATTTACGTATGAATTTTGATCTAAATAGTGCCACAAAGGAACACACATACATATATACACGTCAAACACATAACCCTCATCCGCACTCCAGTAAAAACAAATTCTCTCGATACTCTTCGGGTTTATTTTACCCTTCCCTTGCTAGAATGAGTGAGACATAGGTACCTAGCAATTATTTTTTAAATAGTTTGATGAGACAATATAATATAGAACTGTCCCACTGCCTCAATGTATAAACAAGTACTCTCGATGCTTTTGGGTTTATTTTTCCCTTCTCTTCCTAGTGGTCAAACTGATTAGACCACGATGAATAACTGTCTCATCGTCAAACTATTCAATTGGAACGGTGTGTAGTTTATGTCCTAACGCCCATGTGTGGGCAAATAGAAAGTTGCAAAGATAAATTGAATTTAGTTAGGTACAAATGCCATGTGAAAAAGTCATCCTTGAGAAGTAGTTAGACATGTCCTTTGATCTGACAGATCTATATAGTGACGAAACAGACAGCAAATAGACGATTTATGACTCAATAACAGTGTTGAAACTATGAGTATAATTTCATTAGATTTAAAACGTGCAAGTCACCGGATGACCGCCTCCGCAGTTACTTCATAAAATAATAAAATCAAGGATAATGACGCATTTAAAATGTGTTAGTGTAAATGAGAGATTATGCTCGCGATACGTAGGTATTAAGTGTAACCGAAGTTTATCTAAAGGTTAGGCTATGTCGGCACTCATGATCATGGTAATTCTGAACGTTACGCAACTAGCATATATATGCACGTTAGTGAAAGGAGTGTATTGCTGTTAGGGTACAGGTCAACAACCTTATTATCACGACTTGCCGACTCAAAATCGAAGTATCCATTCATTGCAATTAGGTTTATTCTTGATTAATATGTACATATATCTTATCTATCTATGATTTATATTAACCCAAAATACTGAGGTGATTCGATAGTGTATCAGTTAGAGGTAAATGTGTCAAAATAAATTCATTGACTCATCTAGTTCTAGTAAGTGATTTATGAATAATGTGATGAGCAATATATTCATGACTATGTATGTCTACAGATACTGGTTATATTGCCTAAGGTTTTTTGCTCATTATTTCGCCGGCCTATTTATTTGATTTGTAAAATATGCAAATGTAGGTAAAAGCGTTGAAAAATCTTCAAGACGAAATGTATAATACAGCTTGTTACTAGAAAATAAAAAACCGGACAAGTGGGAGTCGGACTCGCCGACCGAGGGTTCCGTACAAATTTGTAGCTACATATTACAAATAGTTCAGGAATCGAGATTCGCAATTTTTAAAAGATATTTTTTTATGATTTAATTACAAATGTATGTTTCAGACGAAATTTCATATTTCTAGTTTAACGGAACGTACCCTATAAAATTGATTTAACTAACCTAACCTAACGAGTGTTGAAATATATGTTTTATTGCGGCATAACCGGCTGTATCTTTTTTTACGTTATCTTAGAAGTTTGATTTTTTTCAGAGCTTTAAGGAACTGTAGACTTGTCCATAAGGTTTTAATTTCAACTCGATACTTCCACGCGTTTCCGAGAAAAAAGGGTCTTGACACACCGGCGAACGGACAACTAAGTGATTCAATAAGGGTTCCGTATTTTCCTTTTGAGCTACGGAACCCTAAAAAATGACTAGAGCTCTGATAAATAAAATTGAGAACCTGTTAGGGTAGACAACAATAAAAACTTACGTGAAATAAACGCTGCCATGTGCGTCAGGCGGTGCTTTCCAGAGTAACGTGGCTCGGATCTTGAACTCTGGGTCTGCGTGTGTGATGGAGGCACATTCAGGGTGTACGGTCGTATTAGGCGCCTGCTCCCACGACCCGATCCAGTTATCATTTTCTACGGATCTGGCTTGAATGAAAAACCCTTTGAAAGGTTCAGAGCCCTCAATTGTCACTGAAAATTGGAGTAAAATATCGTTTTATTTATAATAATATTGGCACACTTAAATTAAAATCATGACACGTTAACAATAGGCACATTTACAGAGGAACAAACCAGATAGAATGTGTATCGTCGGCACCTGTACTAATGTAGACATTGTATCACGTTTATATATTTTTCATGATTGCAGGTTTACAGGCATTAGGTGCAGTTAAGTTTTTCCTGACATGTGAATACCAAGCTTTAAAAGTGAAAAGATCTACATAGAACAAAGTTAAGTGTCATCCCGATAACAGGTTACTTATAGCTTATTTAGATTCACCTCGGTATTGAAACAGCACAGCCTTGTGGCTTGGCGTCTACTCATCGGATTAAGTCCTGGGTGGGTAATGGGCTTCTTACCTCGGTCTAAGAGCCATTTCGCAAATTTGTCATAATTCTATGAAATGACGTTTGTACATCGTAATTTATTGAAATTCGGATTGATTATAACCATGTTTTTAGGTGTGAATAAATTAGACAATAATAAATAAAGTAGCATAATTTTATTAGTTAAAGGTCAAAGCGTATTTTGTCATTTAATTTAATTTGTAAATACGTTTTATTTAATACAAAAATCATTGTGAAATGGCGAATTTTTCCGCAAAAATTGACTACAGTTTATATTTTTTTACAATTTATTGTAATGGTTATTTGTAAAAATGTGGTCCTTTATGTGTCAACTATGTGTGTGTGTTGGTAATATTTTACAGTCTGTTTAAAGATGTTTAATGAAAGAATTAGCCATTTGAAAATAGTTACACACACACACACACAGGGTGTGGGAAATTAATCATTTCAAAATAAATAAAGTAATAGGTACCTAGTTGTAAATGTGGTAGGTACAGTAACTGTCAATATTAAAGATTGGTTAATTTTTAACATGTTAAAAGTATTTCATAACATGGTAAATTAAGGGCTTGAAAATGAAGATTATTAACAAGTAAATGCGAAATGCCTCATATATAGGTAGGTAGGTAGGTATACCTATTAGGTACGGGCCGGGCTGTCCCTATTAAACAATCTTGCTAGTTTGTCCACTCATCTTGACGCTCAAGTCTCAAAAGCTCTCTTTCTCGTCGGGGGTTAAAAACCAGTTTCCCCTGGGACAAAATAAGTTCAAATAGCTATTCGGACTTTTTGTTTGAATTTACAAAAGGTGCTTCATAACCATAACGGTTACATTCTATTTTTTAGGCCTGGTTAAGCTCGGGGCATATGTTCAAGGTCATTATTTTCTTTCTTATCCCAGTAAGAGCAGGGGAAAACCGGTCCAACCACCATAAGCCGTTTGACCTACAATACCATATGCAAACATATTTAACTTGCGTAATCTAACTTGCGACTTGTAAGTACAAGTTACGCACTCACTACGTACACTTCATACCACGGTAGATTTTATCAATGGAGCTACTTTGTAGTATTTTTATCTTTTAATCTCATACGTCCGTTCTATAATGTATTCAGTTTAGATATAAGTATTTCTGTAGCAGCGTAAGTACCTAGTTGTTACAAAGACTATTTAAAATTTCAATTACGCATCTTGTAGTTTGCATACTATTAAGGTGAAACATTTTGATACTAGTCATTAAATTATCCTTATCGTATTATCTATCGAATTAGTGATTTTAGGAATTTTTTTTTTTATTGTTCATGCTTGCAAAGTTGTAAGTAGTTGCACTGTAGTGAATTTAAATAAGTATTCGCAAGTTGTAGGTACTATCTAAAAAGGTACATGTGTCTGCTATATGTACTAATTAGATCGGTTAAAACCTAAACTATTGATATTCCATAGATATCTTATATTTCCAGACGATCTTCCAGATATGGTTTTATTTTCGGCCTGTTGGTTTTAACCTGTATCGTCCCATTCTAGGATATTCCTAAACCTGCCGATACCCACGTGTGTATTCCAAAACTATTTTGGATTTAACGTAGGTACTCTACGCTACTTTTTACAAGATCAGGAATCTGGCAAAAAAAGTTCCGTCATTTCAGAGATTTAATGAAAACAAACAGACAGACAAATATCTAACGTGTTAAAATTTATATACCTACCTACATACACCTATAAGTTAATAATAGTAAAGCGTAATTTTTTCCAAAGAAACGGACTTCATGACTACCCTTGTTGTAAGTATAACTTTTCTGTATCTACTTAGGTACTCGAATTGGGTTGTTTGTTTCTGTATGTTCAGTCAGCTACATGCTAAACACTTGCAAATGTTCAAAACGATTCAGCAGAAACATCTATATACGGCAAAGACACGAAAATAAATAAATTAGAATAGAATAGTCAGTTTAGAATTGAATTAAAAAAGTTTTCACAAAATGTTTTCTTCTGGTCTTTTAGAAGTTTTGACGATTTGAAATATTGTTTTTATCAAACAAACTTATGTAGCTGACTGTACCTATTACTAATGTAGATCACTGCTTTAGCACTAAGGCACATAATATAGGTCGTTATTGTTTATGATAATTATGAATGAATGTGTAGTAACAGTATTATTATGATTGTATCAACTACGATAACACAGGCGCGGATCTAACGTAATGGGCACGGTGGGCATGCCTACAACCCCAAAGGGGGTAGATCCAAAGTTCTTTTTTTTAAGAATTAAAAGAAACCATATATGAATTGATACGCATTACATGCGAGCACTACAAACAGGTACCTATTTACATTTTATAGCATTTTATGATCAATCAAAAACAAAATTTTCGGCTTTCGGCTACCGTGCCCACAACCTATCGGCTTTCGACAACCGTGCCCATGACCTTATTTCAGGGCTGGATCCACGTCTGCGATTACACAAAAGCCCTTGCATTCTTTATTAAACCCACTAGTGGAGGCCATCCGTCTGAAGAAAATAAACGAAGGAAGAATCAAGACTCCATTTGCCATAAGCTTGACAAAATCAATTCTAGTACACAATTTTTCCAGACACTAATCTATATAACAAGATACACAGATAGCATAATATAGCCCACATATTACATTACAATTGTAATACATTAGTACAGTACCTATATGTTTGCTCACCTGTGACTGGAGTATTCGGGGCGTAAACCAGCGACGATGCGACCACCCTGTACGGTAGAGAGGACAGGGGTTGGGTCCTGTGTTGTCCATGGTTAGGCTGATTAGCTCGGTTTTTTACACACGTGTCTATTGGTGCCCCATCCGGGAAACTTTGCACACCCCAACACAAAATAAACCCTAATACCAACTTAGACAACATTTTAATGTTTTGTTGCGTATGTTTTCGAAGGCAACGCTCAAAGATCTCGCGTTCAACTGTGCGTTAGTTTGTTGCTGCACTCACTTTTGTAACTTTGTATGCCGTTTGAAAGGATCTAGATTTTTTGGACAAGTTGACAGATCAATTAATGATTTAGGAAACTGAGGTGTGTTGCAATAAAATAACGTTAGAGATTGTACAGTTTTAAAATGTGAAAACGGATTATGTCGTGAAATAAAATGTTATCTTTACTACAAATATAATTTATTAACATGATCCATAATAATAATACAGAGTAAAACCTTACAGTATAGATACAATGATTTATATAAGTACCTACAATGTGTAACATAAAGGTGTAGACAAATTTAAGGGTTGTTAGGTACCTATGTGCCCACGATACTGAGTGCACATACTTAAGTACCTAATTTTATCAAAATCTGAGTATAAATAATACTCAGATTTTGATAAAATTAGGTTCATTCTTTCATCTATTTTATTTATCAATGAAGATTTTAAAAAGTATGACTTAAAACTGTTTGGGTCCAGACCCATAGTTGCTCTATTTTGTTATGCAATCGAATTTTGCACAACGGGAGGTTAGTAGGCATACCTATTTGCCATACACACCTACGCCTTTCATTACTGAAATTAGATATAAGAAAACCGGGCAAGTGCATGTCAGGCCACGCACAATGTAGGGTTCCGTAGTCCCCCCCCCCCCCATCCGAATAATATGGCTTAAGAAGTGGGTTTTCTGTTGTTTTTAGTTCACACTTACGACGTTATATTTACTTAATAATATTTTTCAATGGAATTTGAACGAAAATTTTGTTAATTCTCATTTGATCAGCTGTTACTCGTAAATTTGGAAAGCCTACTTAGCTGTGATGATTCCTTTTAATTTCACTATATATACTACTACCGTGAAATTTTTGACATACCCAATTTCAACCATTTAGCTTGGGCACTAGTATAGTATTATACTATCTGGGCTTGGGGCGACATTTAACTCTAACAAAAATTTGCACTTTAAAGCTTACCTTTATTTTACAAACTGATCCCTAAATCTAAAAATCGTCATCCCAACCCCTAAATGTTCTATCTAGTTCTATAGATCTATCAAATGATGCCCCACACGATGGGGTAGGTACCCTAAAAAAATATAACTTTGTCGGCGTAAGTAATATGTGTATCCATGCAAAATTACAGCCACCTAGCACTAACAGTATCTGTTAGCAAAGGTGCGGACGGACGGACGGACATGGAGAAACTATAAGGATTCTTTTTTTGCCATATTAACAAAATGCAATCGGATATGGCCAAAGACGTTATTGTTAAACCTCATTGGATATGACACCATGGTAGGTGCAATACCTACCTTGTACCATAAACTGTCCGCTGCCGAAATGTTACCACACCTTTCTGTTACACGTTGTACACTGCAAGGTGCCGTATAATTAATATTATTATACCAGCCGCCCGCCCCGGCTTCCCACGGGTGGTGTACCTAATGAAAAAGAAACATTTCATACAAATCTTGTCCTAACAATAACGAACACAACAAAAAAAGAATTTTGCAATTTGGTGCAGTCGTTCTAAACTTATGAGTTGACTATGAGCGTATATACCTACATTTCAGCCATCAATTTTTATTTATTCATATCTATTAAAGAAGATATGGTGCTTTCTTTTAGCAATAAAAATATTTTACCCAAAAATAATGAAATGTTTAATTCTCTGAAAGGGATATTATTTATCATAAGCGTCTTCCAGATGTTTGGAAACAAACGTTTCCAACAGTGTAGACGTCTGGTGCAAACCAAGTACCAAGTAATTTGGTTCTTCAGCCGTCTACACTGTTTGAAACCAGCAAGGTCACTGGAAGACTACATTTTTGAACCACTCACGGATAGGTACCTACTTAATACAAAATAATAACAGTGGCGTCATTCATTTACGAAAACTATTTTGTCTTCATCCTGACGATTTGGAGAAAAAGAATTTGAATTTAAAGGGTCTTTGACTGTCTTTATCTCGTTCGTTTCAATGTATTGCAATATCTCATCAAGCATTTTGTAGTCTACACATTCATCATCAATATCGTTTATGTCCGATTGTTTCTCAGAACCGCTATCTTTCTTAATACTTTCCTGTACACTATTATTTTCAAAGTAAATTGAACTTTTTATAGTCGGTTTTATTTCGCGAGTCAGTTTTGGATGATGAGGGAATTTCTTCTCTAAATATTTTGTTTCATAATCATTTAGAGAGTTGTTGTAAACGCTACTAGATGGTGATGAAATACATCGTATCCAATCTTGGCAATCAATTGAAATGCTGGATTCGTTTGTAAAACCGTAGTACTCTTCTACTTTTGATTCTGTATTAGGTATAAATCCTGAATCGTTGTCTGATCTATCTAAGGAATCGTATCCTTCATTTGTGGCTCCATTTTGATGTATGGTTTCGTATATTGGGTCTAAGATATCTGCTAGCCGTTCGGTAGCTTGAATAGAAGTTATTTCAGCGACATGTAATTTCGAACCTATTGGATTGTATTGTTCCCTTGGTACATCACCGGTGGATGGCATCGCTGTACTGCATGTCATTCTATCAGTGCTTGGCAGCACACTCACTCGTGGATAGTTGGAATCTCTGATTCTGGAAACAACTGCATTTTCTGTTTTCTTGTATGTTGCCTTAATCAATACAATTACCTGAAAAAAAATATTATGTATTATGGAAATACAATAATTGCATTTTTGAAAGATAGAAAAATTTGAAATCCAGACTCAAGAATCGAACCCAAGACTTCCGTAGCCAAACCGGGGCCAGAAGCGAACCACCTATCTGGACTATGTTACTAGATCTCAATTTTTTCTATCTCTTAATGCTTGCGAGTTGGGCCCTCGCAGTCCCATCTAGTCAGTTGTTAAAGATGAGATCTAGAAAAATAGTCCAGATAGGTGGTTCGCTTCTGGCCCCGGTTTGGCTACGGAAGTCTCCGGTCTAGATTTCAAATTTTTCTATCTTTCAAAAATGCAATTATTGTATTTGTAAAGTAATTGGCAAGAAATGCCTATAAAAATTACTTCATGTATTATGCATTAACAAAGGTATGATCTGTATCTAATACTTTTTACTTGTTAAGTATTTTAAACCAATCATAATCACTTAGAAAACGACTGCCTCTGTGGCGCGGTGGGGGTGTACCCGACTGCTACGCGTCGTGAGTTCTATCCCCACCCAGGATAAAACTTTGTGTGATGAGCACGATGGTTTATTCTGTCTGGGTGATATTTATCTATAATACGTATGTATTTATAAATATATAAGTATATTTATCAGCTGTCTGGTTTCCATAGTATATGCTCTGCTTAGTTTGGAATCAGATAGTTTTGTGTGAGTAGTCCCAAGACAATATAATAAAAAATAAAAAAATGTTGCAAAATGTTCAATCAATTTCTATCGTATCGACCTACCTCTTTATTAATATAGCAGTAGAGCATTGCTACTATGAATCCCTGAAGTCCTTCTATGGTATATGCAATGTAATAGTATATATCTTCTCCAGAACATTCAGTTGTGTTTGGTCGAAACACAGTAAACAAAAATTGAGTTCCAAACAATGGCATCAGGAATAGTGCCGCTTTAGCAGTGTTCCTAGAAATAAGACTTAAATATTATCTAACATTAGGCATTTTATCTTCGCATTTCTTTTCACCCCTAGTGACTGGTAAACACATCAAGTTATGTGATTTATATTTTGACTCGGATGTCTTTTGTAAGCGGAGCTTTGTGATGGATGTGAAAAATACAATGTAACATAGTTCCTAAATAATTGAATATGAGTGACAGCTTTGCATATAAGCCATTCACTTTTAAAACCGGGCAAGTGCATGTCGGGCCACGCACAATCTAGGGTTCCGTAGACGTCCCCCTCCACCCGAATAATGTGGCTTGTAAAGCTGTCTTAGCTGTGATCATTTTCCTTTTAATTTCAATACTACTACCGGGGATTTTTACATACTTAACATCAACCATTTAGCTGGCAGGGGGGGGGGGGACAAAAATTTGCACTTTAAATCGTAATATTTCACAAATAGAGATTATTTCTCTAAATTGGGTAGACCGTTTTAGAATTAGGATCCATAAATCTAAAAATGGTCTACCCAACCCCGAAACGTTTTAAAAGACCTATACCTAACGATACCCCACATGATGGGATAGGTGAGAAAAAAAAAATGATTTCAAGATTTTATTCTTTTAATTTATCGCAAAGCTGCGGACGGACGGACATAGCGAAACTATAAGGGTTCTGTCTTGCCATTTTGGCTACGGAACCCTAAAATTGATGATAATAGAGTGTTGCTTAAGTATTCGGTCGTTACATTCTTAAACTTACAATTGGTTAGCATTTTCAGTATTCCTAATCTTCGTAAGTAGCACTCTTAGCACGTCAACGAACAAGCAGGTATTGATGAGTAGAATGAACACCCTTGGCGCGTCCAGTATCCACTGAATGTTTGGCACGGTGTATACCACCCAGCACGAGTGGTCATTGGACACTGCCATTACAGCCGCCCACGATATTGTTGGAACTAAGGCTATCACTGTTAGGCAAAGATGGTCGAGTTAGACAACAGAATTGATAGATACTTGAGGGTTTAAGGCTCCATGAGAAGTCTTACTTATTAGCAGGTAAAATTCTTGACCCTTATATAATTTAACTAGCTGACCCACGCAACTTCGTATGCGTCAATTTTCCCAGTTTTTGCAACATTTTTCATTGCGGCTCTGTTCCTGTTGGTCGTAGCGTGATGTTATATAGCCTATAGCCTTCCTCGATAAATGTGCTATCCAACAGTAAAATATTTTTTCAATTCGAACCAGTACTTACTTCCTTAGATAAGCGCGTTCAAACAAACAAACTCTTCAGATTTATAATATTAGTATAGATACCTACCTACCTACTATCTTCTATCTATATCTATATCTATAGGGTCAGGCGGGGTAATTATAAGACGAATACAACAACTTTTGCTTTTTAAAGCTACTAAAAACATTTCATGTAATTACTGTACTTATTATAGTATTTACGAACATGTAATCTACTCTGCATTGTTATCAATTTTCAAGTAGAGATTCAAAATACTTGACTTTTGACCGAACATAGGTGTCTCATATTTTTCCGCAACTGTGGGGTAAATATGAAACATCGTAGTTCAAATATAAGACTGCATATGATTCCTACGGCTTACGTGTTATTTGACTGCGTGCGTTATTTTAAGACAGAGCGGGGTGAAAATAATACTAAATAGCAATGAGAGTTAAAAAATCCTTTAATTTTTATATATATTTAAAAAAAAATCAACTTACTTATAATGCTTTTCTTAACTTCTATAAGTCTTTGTAGTGAAATTATTTGGTAAACGAGTACTTAAGTTGAAATCACAGTTAAACTTATACTACTTAATTATTGAGATCTTTATTACAGCAAATAAACGAAAAAATTGCTACAAAACTAGAAATGAGGTACAAAAATCAAAAAGGGGCAAAATATGAGACATTTTTAGGTTAATTAATATGATACTTTTCTAGGTCAACATCAAACATGAGTGCACCTCTTTTATTTTTTTGCTTTGGATTTGGCAGTTTCATGACAATTTCATTTTTGTTGATCAAATATGCTATATTAGTAGCAGGATATGCGAAGAAAATCTTTTTTGTTCGTTTTAAATAAATTACTGTTAAGTTGTCATTGTCCTCAGATCCTTCAATTTTAGCTATATAATACTTCTTTTCATTATTTTTTGTTGTATGGACCACAAGAATGAAATCACCAATGCCATATTCTAGTTCATCCATCATCACATTAACCGAGGTATTGATAAGAGCTTCACCTGTCGAAACTTCGTTCTTATCAGCCTCTGCTGGTATGTCGTCAGGTCGCACTTTTTGAGATTTATATGGCTCTTGTTCTTGCAGTTCACTGTGCTCATAATCTTGTTGTAGTTCTTGATTAATTAGTTCTGTCAAACTGATGTTGTCCAAATCACTTTCGTCATCGTAATGAATTTCCTCTTCAATGTCTGTGTCAGTATCAGAACAAACCGGTGCAGATTTCTGTTTTTGTTTCTTTTTTTTAGGTTCTTCCTTTTTCTTTCTTTTTTGTTTATTATCTAAATTTTCAATACTTTTTAAATATTCTTCACTGGTCAAAAGTTTTCCTTTACCATCTATCTTTCGTCTTTTTCCAGTTGCCGGCTTGGTATGTTTAATTTTGTTTAATAACAACGTTTCAAATGAGCAAGATGGCTCAAGACTATTGTTAGCGTCGGCAGAAACTGCAGCAACGGATATAGTTGGGGCACGATTTTCCGTATCTGTAACTTCCGGTTGAACAATCTGGCGTATATTATTATCAGTTGTAAGAACCATAGAGTCTTGCAAGTTATTATCCTGACTAAGGATTGATGGCGAAAGCGAAGAACGTTGTTTTTCGCCATCAGTCTCGTGATTTAACAAGCTTTTGTTGTATCTTTCTAACTTTATAGGATCAAGTCGATCCTTTGGGTAAACGTCTTTGTTTACGGGAAAAAGTCCTGTCACTTTGAATGAATTTTGGATTACTTCCTTAGAGGGCCCTTCACGCCAAACCTCACATAACAAATCACAAAATTCTGATTTAGTCAGAGGTTTTTGATTCAGCCTCTGCCATTCAATAAGCCGCTCGTTCCACTTGTATTTGATAGGGCCAAAGCAACTGCGATCCAGTGGTTGTAACAAGTCGGTAGTATGAGCTGGAAGCTTTAATAAAGCCACATTTTCGCGCACTGCTAATGCAATTGTAGCTGGATCCAAGTGGGTTGTATGCCCATCAAATATTATAAGCAAAGGCCTTTCTGTCATAGTCTTGCAGAAGTTAGCAAACCACTCGTTGAAAATGCTGGCTAACATCCAGCCGTTCTCTGAGCAAGCATAAGTCGTACCTGGTATGTCTTTGGTGCCCTTCCAAGAGCTCCAGAGATTTTGTCCTTTGAAGATTATCAATGGCGGAAATAATCTCCCTTCTGCTGATACACAACCTAATACTGTTGTGTTATCTTTCCCGGAACCCTGAAATTAATTAAGATATTAAATTTCATTCGATGATAAACTGTTACCCATGATAAAAGATATACTAATAATTAAGATTTCTTACTTGAATAATTCGATGGGCTTTTTGCCCTTTGCCTGTTACTCCTTTTATACGTGAGGGATCTGAAGAGAAACTTGTCTCATCTAAATTAAATACTTGGTGAGGTTTGTCGTGTAAATCGAGGGTAGTGAGTGTTTCTTCTACCATATCGTAGAATCCATATATTATAAATGGATCACTAGTTGCTTGGCGACGAGACTTTTCTAATTGTTCCATTTTTTTGCAAACTAATCCGTTTCTCTTAAAAAAAAGCTCCATCCAGTCTTTTCCAGGAACGTTGTCTTTGAAATTATTCTTTATATTATTTTGAAGTATGTACGTATGGACAATTTCTTTTATTTCGTTTCTGGTGAGTGCCCAGCCCCATTTTGCCATTATTTTAATATTTCCAGCTAAATCGTTTTCTTCTTCTTTACTCAGAACTGTTTTCCTTCCTTGCTTTGATGTATTGTAATTATGAACCCTTCGCCACAGTAAGGATTTATCAACTTTATATTTAGATTCAGCTTCTCTATAAGTTAACTCACCCTTTTGCACTCTTTCTATAGCATCTTGTAAGTTTTTTTCACTATAATCCTTTGGTTTCGGTAAGTAATTACGAGGCATTTTAAATATTCAGTACTCAGATTTTGTCTTATTTTCACACGATAGCTGTCTTATATTTTCCTAAAAGCGTGTCTAATTTTTTCCCTAGAAAAGAATACGTTCAAACCGTGCGCTAGCGAAAGATAGACTAAAATGGCGGACCGCCCGCGCAAGGACGATCCATGCGGGGTGCGCGGGGCGGGAGGCCGGACGCCCGCAGGATACTCGACAGCGACAGTCAATAAAGTTTACTAACGCAGACGTAAAATTTTCGCGCCAAATTTTTATGTCAGATATATTTCGTATAATAATTTTTGATCTCTGTTAATATAGATTGCCAAAAAAATTAAAACTTATGCTTTCAATATTAAGGTTCATTTTTAACTGTATTATGGTATAAATAAGATATATTATTAAAGTTTTATATATAAGTCTTATTTTTACCCGAAATATCGAACGTCTCATAATTACCCCGCCTGACCCTACATATAATAAAACTGTAAATTTCACGTGTCTGTACATGGCCGAACTTAGTGAAAAAAAATATTAGGAAATGTTCGAAAAGAGTATTTAAACACTATGCTGCATTTTTAGAAATGTCTGTCTGTCTGTCTGTCTGTCTGTCTGTTTGTTTGAACACGCATCACGCAAAAACTACCGTACAGATTCGGTTGAAATTTTGCACGTGCAATCTAATAGATGCAGATTAACATTTAGGCTATAAATTATCACGCTTTTTCCCATAGGAGCTAAGCAGTAAGGGATAATGTCTGTAGCTATTTTTCGTTATAAAACAGTAACTACTTGACGGATCTTTATGAAAATTTGCAGTTTTATAGTAAATACTATAGGACATTATTTACACTATGAATCATTACGCTAACGTATATGGGGAACGAGTAGCAACGTATTTTTTGTCGCACCATAATGGTTTATCACAAAAATTTCCACAATTAGACAATATCTATAATTGTAACCCGTGGAATGCATAACTTCACGCTAAAACTAAAAGGAGCTAAACACAACATTTTTAAGTTTCATAAGAACAGTTATTTTGACGTTTTAAGTAGCTAACAGTATAGCCTCGAAGCTAAGCTAGCGGACTTTGACGACGAAGTCCCAGGCTCGAATCTGATGTCTGAATATGTTCTTTTTGTATTTATTTAAATTATCTTTATCCTTTTTTAATATTTTTCTGAATGTTTTAGTTATTTTTTCGACCGTAGGTAACTTATTTACTTTGGTTATTACTTTTTATATTAAAAATCAAGTAAATTATGCAATTAATTATAGGTATTGCATGCACTGCTGAGAGTAATGAATTAATCGTAGTAGAAATGAAAAACAATATAACATTATAGTTAAAAAGTATTCGACATTTTCCAGAAATGATGTGTTCGTCTAAAAAAAAAGACATTACACACGTAAAAAAAGTACATGTAGCGCCATCTATGAAATCAAATTGTGAACAACAAAACAACGGCAACATTCTTGAAAGTAGATGGCGTTGTATTCAATAATGTTCTATACTTAGTAAAAGAAGTTTTAAAAAGAAACACATTGCTATGATTTTTAGAAATGTTTGTCTGTCTGTCCGTTTGTTTTACCACGCATCACACAGGTGCATCGAGGATCATGTTTTGGGGTTATGGTTGGAGATTACGTGTTCATCAATTCAACGATAATGAATGGCTCAACATCGGTCAAGTGTGAGTAGTTCGGGTGACGGGAGGAGGGGGGTCGTTGTTTGTCAACCGTACCTTTAGGGATATCTGACATTTTCGCGGGCATGACACACATGACACGCTCTGTGTTTGCTTACTAAAGTGTTACAGCAGTTTTATTATTAGTATTGCGTTGTAACACTATATGAAATACACCCCATTTTTAGCCAAAATGACAAAACAGAACCCTTATAGTTCCCTTGTGGCCGTCCGTCCGCAGCTTAGCTCAGAGACTGTTAGTGCTAAGGTTGCAACTTTTGCATGAATAAATTACTAACGCCGATAAAGTGAAAGAACAAAATCTTGAAAATCATTATTTTTTTAAGGGTACCTCTCTTATATGTAAAGTGGGGATGTGATTTTTTTCTCACCTACCTACCCCATCTTGTGTGGTATCATTAGATAGGTCTTTTAAAAAGCGTTTAGGGTTTGTGAAGACTATTTTTAGATTTTAGGATTCCTTTGTGTATAATATTAGGCTTTATAGTGAACATTTTTGTTAGAGTCAAGTGTCCCCCTGCCAGCTAAATGGTTGATGTTGGGTATGTGAAAAAATTCAGGGTAGTAGTATAAATACTAAAATTATAAGGAAAACTATCACAGTTAAGTACTTAGGCTTTACAAGTTTACGATCACATGAGAAGTAACAACATTTTCGTACAAATTCTATTAAAAATTATTAGGTAATAAGTAGGTATAACGTTGAAAGAATGAAACAAAAACAACAGAAAACCCACTTCTTAAGCCGCACACCAAACTAACTATCTAAAAGAATAGAACAGATCAATTTTTATTTAGTAAGTATTTAGTCAACAGGACTGTTTCCAACATATTTACACAGAAGTTATTTCGTTACCTAAACTACCTTAATTTAAACCCGACTTTCACGCGAACGAAGTCGCGGGCACAACTATTATGAATATAATATATATTACGGGTCTTAATCGCGTTTAGGTTAAATACCTTGCTTACCTACGTTTAATATGCATGATAGTTTAAGTATAATTTAATTTAAAGTCATCAAGTATTAAAATAAACTTATCCAGTTTTGAAAATAGATGGCGTTTAAATACAAATTAAACAGAATCAGGTAAAGTGATTTAAAAAATAAATCTGAAATTCTTACGATTATGTATTATATATATATTATTTACGGATATGAATTTATGATGATCTTAATTAACGACAGGTTCATCATCATCATCATCAGCCTATCGCAGTCCACTGCTGGACATAGGCCTCTCTAATTGCACACTTTGTTCTATCCTCGGCTACGACAGTAGTTTAGTATTTAAACTAAACGTTTCTAAAAGATATACTAATTCACTATATCTTTTAGAAACGTTTAAATGTTGTCTGTTTGTTTGAACACGCATCACAGTACCGCGGGAATGCAATGTTTTAAAACCAGGATATTTTTTTAAAAACTTATCTCACACTAGCCCTATTTCGCGCGAGTACTTGGGCGGTTTCGGGCTTCATTTAACCCGAAACCGATAATAGTAATATTTGATGTGATGCAAATCATTTTGGTAAAATACTATTATAATTTGTCTTCTAACCGTCTGGCGCCATAAACTTTGTCGCCCTTCATTTTGCTGCACTGGGCATTTGCTTGGCTTGCCTTGCCATAGGTCGGGCCCTGATTAGAGCTAGGCCCTAATATCCATAGATGCCACAGAGCATTGTGGAGCATGTTTCCAATATGCTTTACACAGAAGTTAAATTGTAACATAAACTACCTTAATATAAACCCAACTTCCACGCGAACGAAGTCGCGGGCACAGCTAGTAATATTATAAAGCTGAAGAGTTTGTTTAAACTCGGTAATCTTAGGAACTACTGTACCGATTGAAATTCTTTCACTATTGGATAGCCCATTTATAGAGGAAGGCTATAGGCTATTGTATAACATCACGCTCCGACTAATAGGAGCGGAGCAGCAATGAGAAATGTTGCAAAAACGGAGAAAATTTTCGCAGACGCAGTTGCTTGGGACAGCTAGTTGATAATAAGCCTGCGACAGGTCGACATGTCAGTTTTCGAATTCACTTTTAACACACAAATGCAGACGAGAAGATAAATTATCATTTTAAACTAAAATCTAAGAAAAAAATTCTAAGTATAGGTACATAAGGTGTACTAACCAAATCCAATCCCATAGAGTAAATTTATCTGCAATTCTCGTCTAAAAACTGTGACGATGGTCCGGTGTAGATAGATTCCTTCTACGAGCATGCACGCGAAGACCATGTTACCAGCAAATCTCTCACCGAAGGCAAGAATACGACATGCGACTCCATTTAACGACATGACTGTGTCACCCGTGTTTGTTAACTCATCAATGTAGACCTTTAGAATAACAAAATTATATGGGTAAATAACAATTTTGAAATATCAAAAGCTACGGATATAATGACTGGTGCTCACGGCATGGACCATGAATGGATTTGTGTTTTTTGTTCTGCACTTCAAAAGGAAAAAGTAAATCTTTATGGCATGGTTTCTTTGTCCATCTATCAATATCTACCTAACATGTAGAGGTGCCTACCAAGTAGATAGGTACCAAATATGTCTAGTACGACGCTCTAAAACTATTAAAAGTGAAGCTTCAATGGACTGCCTCTGAGGCGCGGTGGGAGTGTATACGACTGCTACACAAGAGGTCGTGGGTTCGATCCGCACCCAGGATAAAACTTCGTGTGATGAGCACGATGGTTTATTCTGTACCTGGGTGATATTTATCTATAATATGTATGTATTTAGAAATATATAAGTATGTTTATCAGTTGTCTGGTTTCCATAGTACCAGCTCTGCTTAGTTTGGGATCAGATAGCGTTGTGTAAGTTGTCCCAATATATTAAGATTAAGAATCAAAGGCTATTGCAGTAGGTGTTACTAATATTATTGTTCTGTCATATTCTACCATCGGGCCATTTTCTAATTTCGTCCGTCATTAGCACAAATAAATCAAAACAATTCCATACTACTTACCACACTTCTACTGACAATTACAAAAATATTCCTTACGATGATTGCAATGAGCAGATTTCTGTGCAAAATCACTCTTTTTATACGAAGTCTTTTATATAGGAAAAATATGAAGACTGCGGGAACACACGACGCAATAGAGAAAGCTAGCATGCCGATGTAAAATCTGTATCTCTGGAGTAATCTAGGTGTAACGCTGCAAGTCGCGTAGTCTGTTTGAAGCTGCCATGTTCCGTTAGCAAAGCATTGTTTGCTGCTAAAATCTGGAATTATTTAAAAGGTGTTACAATATTGTTTGCTCCACGATGTATGCTGAATGCCGATATGAAGATCTCTAATACAATTGTAGGTACTAGTGCTTGCCACATTATTATGTTTATCTAATGTAGCAATACACTGCGTTAAAAAGAATGACATTTAGGTAAAGTACTGTAAGAGATTTCCCAAAAATAGCTAGTCTGGTAAATGTAGGTCAAACAGAAACACCTTTCAAAATACAAGTACCTACCTACTCTGTAAAGTTGTCCAGATAATAATAACTGAAAGTTCAGTTAACGTAATTAAGTTTATATGTAGCACCTAGGTAGGTATGTAATTAAAAATATCATACGTTGACATGTCGGGCCATTATTTGAATAAGCGAATTCTGGGCAAACTTCCGTAGCGAGCATTCCTCCCTCAACTTCTGTCCAACATGTCCAGCCATCGTAAGATGTTTCACATTGGTTATCTAAAACGTAAGCATAATAAATGTTACATAGGAGAGGAAAATCGCTCCGAATCGTTATGTCCAGTTATGTAGTGTAGACTAATTATCTACTACTAGCTGTCCCGCGCAACTTCGTCTGCGTAATTTTTCCCCGTTTTTCCAACATTTCTCACTGCTGCTCCGCTGCTATCGGTCGTAGCGTAATCTTATATAGCATATAGCCTTCCTCGATAAATGGGCTATCCAACAGTAAAAGAATTTTTCAATTCGGATCAGTAGTTCCTGAGATTACCGCGTTCAAACAAACAAACAAACAAACTTTTCAGTTTTATAATATTAGTATAGATTATGATAATGTCCTGATGATCAAGTCCTCATTAGTCGTACCTACCGAAATCTGTAAATTTATTTTTATGCAGTATGCAAAGGTGCTTCAGACTTCCACGTGCTGATGGGTTTAGAATAGGTTACAGTTGGACGAAAAGGGAAATTGACGGAAAGAGGTTAGATATCATCAGGAAGAATGTTGGCTTTACTTGTAATTGGACATAACGGATCGGAGGGGATTTATTACCTATAAAACTTAAAACGAATGTTTTACAGAAAGTAGTTGACATAATTACTTGTAGTATTAGGTTCTTCGGACATATAATGACTGCAACAATCACTTGCTGTGTGAAAACAACTTTCCCAACGTCCCTGAGCTGACGGGATTAACGCTTCACGTACTGCTGCTGCAACCACTTCCAGACCAGGATCAAACGGGTAACAGCCGCAACTTCCGTCTGACTTTGCCTGAGATAAGATTGGTATATAGATTGTAGCACTAGTGCTTTCATAGCAGTCCGAAAATCAGCACGGCAAGCAGCCAACGAAGCTGTTCACAGTTCAGCAGCACATTTACACGCTTTTCCTCGTGTTAGTGCCTGTTGAATTTGAATGTCGCGTTGAACGAAAGCGTGCTAACGCAGCATTCGATTATAAATATCTATATTGCATTAAGTTAACTATGTACTGCGCTAATATAAGGTAAATATTTTTTTTAAATATATATTTAAAAAAAATATGTAGATACGTAGGTATCATCTTTAAAATGCAGATGCATGATGATGCAGATCCAAAAAAGAGACACTGTACGAGTCACCACATAATATTTATGCAGTGGAATAGAAATATACAAAAATCGTATATATGTGTAGTTTGTGTGAGTGTTGGGCCACTTTGTGTGTTAGAGTAACGTGTTACGTAAAAGCTAAGCAATTAACGGTTTCAGAACATTTTTTTTGGATTTTAAAAATAGTTTACAATTTTATCAATAAGAAATGACTGCAGATTACGTATCTATAATTACAAAAAATACATAAAACAATTTAACGAGAAGCAGTAAGTACATATTAATAGTGTTATCTTTCAGAAATAATCACATTCACAAGTTCAGATGATCGCTATCGCGTTTATAGCGATTGGCATCGCTACGAGGATATTAATTGTAGACAATCAATAACACAGTAGGTTGACTAATTGATAATATTTATTTTATACTTTAAAATTGAAATTTGTGAACTCAGTTTTTATGTGCAAGGGCATCATTTATTAAAAAACAAGCAGATAATATTTTTGATGACTAATAATTATTGTCTTTATCTTATGATGAAGTTTGAAAGTTATCTTTTCGATGATGTTGGACATAGTGCTTAAAAAAAATATTAAATCATCAGGCTGAGGTTGCAGAGTCCAACTGTGACTCTGCAGCATGATATTCTTTCATAACATTAACTTTTACTGATCTTTTCAAATCTATACTAATATTATAAATGTATATTACAGCGATACTAGGTGTATATATAGCGAACCAAGCATGAACGCTAAGTAATCTGTTACTGTACTGTATATAAATGGTTCCCCACAGGTTCTTGAACAGGGACCACTTTTAGCTCTTTGTTGTTCGCGGGACATTTTTAAATCTACCTTTATTATTCTAAGAGTTCTGTACACTAAACAGTAACTAAACCCAAAAATAAACTGAACCAAAAACTCAATGTAAATTGCTTGCCACATTATTTTAATAGAAAACATAGAAATCTATTTATTTAAAATAATTAAATACATTTTGAATTAATGTGATTTTTGAGCTTATGCATGCTTAATTTAAAATCGTTCAGGGACCATTAATTAACAGACTTAAAAAAGTATTTATCAATTTATTCCTGCGGACAAGCACTAAAAAGTTCTGAGTAGGAAATGCTTAGATAATAAGTTAATTAAACATTGTTTTTTTTTTGTTACAAAAAATAGATAGGTACTCAGATTTAGCTGTATCGATAGCATGATTAAGTACCTAAGCTTTCAATTAATGAAAAATATACAGGCGCCATCATCATATACAATCAAAAGATTTTAGATTAGATCAAATATTATTGTCTTTCCTACTTAAGAAGTTTTAAAATATACTTTAAGACCTGTCGCTATTACTCACTTTTAAGACACATCCACGGAATGAGAGATGGTGTGGACGTCTCAAAACTGAGTGACGTTCATAGTACCTACCTATATAATCGACCGAAAATAAATCAAGGGGTTCGTAATTTCGAGGGAATTTTAGGTGGTACCATTAATGAGTACCTACTGTGTACCTACCCTTTTTGCAATAGGGTATTTGACAAAAGTCAAATCAGCCTCTTTTTAAGAAACGTCAAAAACGATTCACTCCGTACATATAAGATGAAATGCTAGCATATGACGTCACGTTTTTTATGGTCAAATCATTTACTTTTAGTGTTTCTTTTTATGATTAAAAATTAATAAACACGTTAAATAGATTATAAGGGAGGGATCCCACCACCCACCCTCGATCTGTGAATCACCACGATTGAAGTAGTAAGGAAATGCCCTTAATACAACAATCGAAATAGATTGACAGACCGCACTCAAAAAGAGAGACCTGTAACAAAGAACCCTTGACTTGCAATATTCCGCTTCCACGAAGTGAAAGTTTCACTTACTACTTCAATCGTGGTGATTCACAGATCGAGGGTGGGTGGTGGGATCCCTCCCTTATAATCTACTTAAGATGGATTTCCGCCATGTAACGCCTGATTCAATCGGTTATCTTAAAACACGTTAAAGTATAGATGAACATATTTTTTCAAAACACTTATTGACATATTTTTACACGGTTAGTATAAAATATTTTATTTGATAGCAGTCAAATACCCAATTTCGGAAAAAAGGGGGAGGGGTTCAACCCCAACTTCTCTATCTGTAATTTTTTTACTAAGGTAAATACTAACAAATTCCAAGCACGGAGCATAAGATTCGCCGTAGTAGCAGCCAGCATTCAAGTTGATGGGGTTAGCGCCAGCGATGAAGAGGAAGTTAGGAGTGTAGAGCAAGCAGCCGCGACCGGCTACCCAGCGGTACACTTGCTCATGGTACCTAACATTACGGTAGTTGCACGTCTTGCCCACTTCTGGTGGTATTGTTTCAAGCGGCTCCTGAAATTAACAAATCTATTTACCTTGTACCTGTTGATCTAATGGTTAGCTAAGTCAGAGGTCGTGGGTTCGATTACTCACACGGGGCACCACTTTGTGTGATTCATAAATTATTGTTTCAAGTCTGGGTGTAATTTGTATGTTTGTAAAGTCCCCCGTGACATACAGGGCTTGTATCCTACTGAGATAATTGTCTTTTTAATAAAATTGCTTCAGTCTGAACCCGCGATCAGAGGATCTGTCCCTACGCCGTTAACCATTTCGACACCGAGACCACGCCAGAGAGCTTCTAATTTACCCTTCATATGTTATGATTTTAGCACAGACACAAGAGCACTCTCTATTTGCCCGATGGGACGGAAATCCGAGACATTGGATGCATGGACCAACGGCTTAATATGTTTTCCGAGGTACAGAGAGGTTTAAGATTTTTTTAAACCATTAGGTACCCTCTTCCATGGATCGACAGTGATAACGTTGTTGTTTAACCTCCCAGACATCTCGATCTCCTCTGTAACCACTGAATTTAGGGGCCTTCAACACCCCTAAAACCTGTTTACCAATACATCAAAACCATTTTCTAGTAAGTAGGTATCATAAAATGTCTTACTTCACATATGTATACTTCTGGTTTCTCACAATCGAGTGGCCGACGGTCTCTTATGGCGACTCTTGTATCACGAAGATGCCACACATCCACGTCCACATCGTCAAGGTTGAGGTAATCGGATATCGACGATGTCAACTAAAAACAGACAAAATTGAAGTTATTTTTATAGGCATTTCTTGCCAATTAGGTACTTTACAAATACAGCTTGGTCATCAGCATGCCCAGGTGAGGATATCCCTGCCCGTCCAAACTTTCAAAGAAGCTGGGATGATGGTTTGTGCAAATTTTCATACAACACTCTGTTTGACGAAAGCTCTGGTCTTGAGCGCGCTAGACTGTTGGCATCCAGCTCCAGAGAATCCGGTGAATGGCTTCGTGCTTACCCGTCGTCAAACACTGGCACATTTCTGGAGCCTGATACCCTCCGGCTTGCTATCAGCCTGCGCTTAGGGCTGCGCATATGCACTCCGCACCGTTGCCCCTGTGGCAGTGAAGTCGACCAATTAGGATACCACGGGCTATCTTGCCAAAAGAGTGCAGGTCGCTTTTCTAGACACGCCGCCCTGAATGACATAATCCGTCGGGCTCTTGCCTCGATAAACGTACCAGCTCTTTTGGAACCTACCGGCTTAGCTCGGGACGATGGCAAGAGACCTGACGGGATGACGCTGATTCCTTGGAGTTTGGGAAGGGAACTTGTGTGGGACGCCACGTGTGTAGACACACTTGCTCCTTCCCACCTCCACGGAACCAGCGTTAAAGCTGGAGCGGCGGCTAAAGCGGCCGAAAATCTAAAAACCCTTAAATACAGTGGTCTCGGCAACCAATATATATTTATACCATTCGGCGTCGAGACCCTTGGCCCGTGGGGTCCAAGTGCACAACATTTTTTTAAAGAACTTTCCAAAAAATTGGTCGACTCCACTGGTGACCGTAGAGCTGGCAGCTTCCTCGCACAACGCATCAGCATTGCTATACAGCGAGGAAATGCTGCCAGTATTTGTGGAACCATGCCTAGGGGTCCCAATTTTTTGGATATATTTTAGTTTTATTTAGTCTTAATTTCTAGTTTAAATATAGTATTTAATAGTTTAATCAATATACCTAGTAAACTTGTAAATATTTCTAAATAAAAAATCCAATACAAAATAATTTGAAGTCCAGACCCAGGAATCGAACCCGAGACTTCCGTAGCCAAACCGGGGCCAGAAGCGAACCACCTATCTGGACTATGTTGTGTGTACTGCGAGGGCCCAACTCGCGAGCATCTAGGGATAGAAAAAATTGAGGTCTAGTAACATAGTCCAGATAGGTGGTTCAATTCCTGGGTCTGGACTTTAAATTTTTCTATCTTTCAAAAATGCAATTATTGTATTTGTAAAGACAAAATTGAGGTGGTATTTAACACTCTAAACTGTTTAAAAATTCACACCTGCGAGTGTGAATTTTTTTACAAACCCCAAAAAGTTGACATACGACTGCAAAACACCCTCGACGAATAGCAAGGCATTAAGGCACCTGTCGCACCAACCGGCGAGAAAGCGTGTAGCGGGTAGCGATTTTGTCGCTCAAGAAACGTACATTTATTTATTTATTTATTAAGAAAACCAACAGCGTTACAAAATATGTACAAAAGTATAAAGTAAAACATTGTAGTTAGGCCAATTATAGGTTTCCCTTAAATTACAATTATTGTGTAGGTAGTACGAACGAAATAACAAACATTTTATATCACTTTAACATTCTGTAAAAATAAAGTTATTAGTTATTATAATTGTAAAAACAGAAAGAGAGAAAGTAATGAAATTATATAATGAACACAATGGAACCACACAATGAAAAAATGGAGATGAGGTGATGAGCAGATTTATTTTTTATCATTCCTAATATTTGTGACAATTAGTGTCTTGAATGAGGATTTAGAAAAGCTAAATAATAACATACATATGTATATACCAAGTAAACAAAAGAGATACAGATATTAATAGTTGATCACTGACCGTTCACACTGCCGACGGGTACTCGCTCTATACTGTATCTCTTATGTTTACATGGACGATATCTACAAAATACATCTATTGCACGTTTCTTGAGCGATAAATCGCTACTCGCTTCTCGCTCATCTTTGTTGGTGGGATAGGCGCCTGAGGATAACATTATTTACATGAAATTTCCATCGCAGTATGATTATGTATACCGCCGTTGTATCGTGCATATAGTGAACGAGGGAGAAAGTGAAAAAGTGGTAGCCTCCTAACACAGACTATATTCATGCCTAAAACAAGTGCAAAATTAAGTGGAGTTTATAAAAATATATAATTTTTATTAAAAACTAATGAAAAATCGCATGGTCTGTATCCAACATGGATAAGGCTTTGCACTATCTTCTTAGAGACTTTCGGTCGTACCGTTACCTGGTCAACCACAACTTTTTGATATAAGAAGTAGATGCCTACACCTAACGAATTCCTTCAGATTACGAATTTAGCAGCTTAAAGTGACATTGACAAGTTAATTTGACATTAATACCTAATAAAGTAGTTATTTTTTTTTAGTGCTCAATTTTGATGCTCGAGCAGGCGAAGTATTCTAAAAAAATAGAACCCAGAGCGTCAACGAGGGAACCAAAAGAGCACAAGGTGAAAAATCTTTGCACTCGAGTGCAACATGTAACTTTTCATCCCACCTCAGAGAGGAAACGTCTAAATGCAAAAAAAAAACATTTACAATCTATATATGCAAGATACTTACTTTTATTTCAGTTTTGGTATTAACTACTACAATTTGATAGGTAGGTAAGTATTACAGAATAATCTTTCTTTATTGTTGCTTTTAGCATTGAATACGTACCTACTCCATAGAGTGCTTGATTTCTTGGTCTCGGATAATTCAATAAAATATACCAGCAAAACGTTTTCTGAGAAAGTTTTGGCTCCTTTAGCTACTCGCCACGTTTTAAACATATCGTACTCTTTCATTTCAAATACTTCTCGTGTGTGTGTTGAGGGAGAAAGCTCTTTGCGCATTATTAACAGTTTCAGTCAAATCAGTCGACGTCGCTAGAATCACTCATGTTAGGTTTTTCACTTGTTTTCAAGGTTCTTTTTTTTAACCTTTGATTATATTTTTAACCTAGGGTTTTAACAATATGACGTGAAAAAAAAATGGCGCGGTCTGAGTTTTTAATAAATTAAAAAAGGTTGTATGATAATTTCGATGTGATGGTAAATAGGTTTAATGATGTTTTGAATTCACAAACTTGGTGCACACGATGTTCTAAATTCAATTTATTTTATCCTCTAGCAGATAAAAACGGCTTTTGCACTCACATATCGAAGAGCAAAAATACTCTTTCCGAGATGGCAGGATAAAAAAAAACTATAACTACAGTAAGAAATATATTTTTTAATTGTGTAAATTTGTTTTAGAGAGTTTGGGGTAATTTGCTAGCGGCAACGGGGCTCATTCCATTTGATTTTTGCGTTATAATATTTTGGGGAATAAGAAAAGATTAAAGCCTCGGAATTTTAACCACAACTTACATACCTATATGTTTGTGGAGGAGGCGAACACCGGTGGGCCGCCAAGCGCGCTTCTTTACGAAAATAGTGCATTTATTAATGAATATCGACGAATAAGATACGTAAAGATTGAGCAAGAACTAAGCTTTCATCACTGCTCTACCAGCAACATCGCAAAATATAAATAACGGACGACTGATCCTTCATAAGTGTTGGTCGTAAGGGGAATCGCAAAGAGAACAAGGAGAAGCAGAAGCTACGTTATGCGGTTTAGTTCAAGAGATTATAGTAGAAAAAAATACGTTCACTGAAGAAAATAACATTAATTATATTCTGACAGGTGACGAAACTTTGGTATATAATCTATGATCCTGCTTCAAACCGACAGTGAAAGGTATGATGTTTTGAAAATGAGTGTCTCTGACGAAATGCCGCACGATCTTGAAGCATAATAGAAAAAAAAATGAATTCCAAAATGTCCTGTAACGTGAGACATATGGCACTGTGACACCTAGTGGTATAATGTATAACGTGGTAGTTTTTTCTCGAAGACGATATTCATCTTGAAGTTACCTACAAGTGGCCGAAGTGCTCTCTCTGTCATCACGACAAATTCACGCCATACGCTTTTGCCGAAAGATCCCACTTTTTTAATTTAAAAAAACCGGGCAAGTACATGTCGGGCCACGCACAACGTAGGGTCCCGTAATCCCCCCTCCCATGCGAATAATGCGGCTTAAGAATTGTTTTTTTTTTTTGTTGGTTTTGTTACTTCTAAACTAAAACTTGTAAAGCCTATTAACTGTGATAGTTTTCCTTTTAATTTCACTTTATATACTACTGCCGTGTTTTTTTTTCACATACCCTACATCAACCATTTAGCTGGCAGGGGGGAGGGACCACTTGACTCTAACAAAAAATTGCACTTTTACGCTTAATATTTCACAAACGGATCCCTCAATCTAAAAATGGTCTTCACAATCACTAAACGTTTTTATAATTTATAAAAGAATATAATTTAACGAAGAGGTGAAAAAAAAATCACACTTTCCATCATCACAATCCCCACTTTATATGTAGGGGAGGTACCCTCAAAAAACAAGTTTTTCAAGATTTTATTCTTTCACTTTATCGGCGTAAGTAATATGCGTATACATGACAAATTACAGCCTTCTGGCACTAACGGTCTCTGACATGGCGAAACTATAAAGGTTCCGTTTTGCCATTTTGGCTACGGAACCCTAAAAAGCTGTTAATCCGACCCTACTTTACAAAGGTATTCCTCAGACCGACCACCCTGTACTTATGACCTAACTTGAGATATCAAGAAAAAAAACTGTATTTTAAAACAAAGAATATTGGTAGGTACATATTTCGACATTTTGAAGAGTTTGGCATTGGCAATTTCCATGTAAGTAGTTTAAATAGAAAAGTGATAAGGTAGGTACATATTCAGGGTGAACACATTATCAAGATCGATGCCTTAAATAAAAACACTAAATGTATTTTTAGATAGATAACCAGAAACTTTGGACATAATCTAGTATTTCGCTAGCCGGAACATGGAAAGTATCATGGTCTTTAATTAGAGGTTCCCGGCACCTATGATCTATACTGAATACAATTTTACTCTTTTGCCATCGATGTTACAATGGTGTTAAAGCACCATGCTCAAAATTTATGGACCAAATTCCCAGAGCGAAATACAAGCGGTAGCTAAGAATGTTAGTGAAGTGATATCATTCTGTAAATATTTTAGTTTAAGATTTAATGGCAAGGTAAGTGACAATTTGGCATGCAAACCGCCTAACCAACGATTTTTAAACCCGGATTTTTCTAATTAGACGCCCGGGTTTTTTCGGGTTTTTTACGATTATTTAATGTACGTATGATGTTTAGTCCGTGCGAATTTTATCCTATATAAAGATTTCAAGTTTGGCTCGCGTAATAGTCCCATAGCCTGCTGCATAACTTTGAATTTATGGAATAGCCCAATCGTAAGTGTACAATTACAGGTAGGACACACAAGTATAGTACATTATAACTTTTAAACTTACGCGTTGCATTATAAATACAATTTAACACGGGAATAAACGCGTTTAATCTAGGTAAAGTTATTTACCTCACAAGCTGACTGAGCTCAGTCAGCTTGTGACCACGGTCGGTGTAACCCGATCGAAACGTCAAGCATAAGGTAAATAACTTTACCTAGATTAAACGCGTTTATTCCCGTGTCAAATTGTATTTATAGTACATTAGTCTTCAGACATTACGGTAGAGGTGAAGTGAAGACTCAATGAAGTTTGATAAACGCTGCTAAACTCAACCGAATTCTTCTGTCAACTTTTGTTTTGAAGTTGTTTCTACCAAACTATGGTAGCTTTGGTTTTATGGCTGACACTCGAAGTTGTTCAATAATCTTGAACAACTTTGAGTATCAACAATAAAATCAAAGTTATGTTCTTAACCATAGCAGATTTTTTTTCAAAATTCATGTGTAGACTAACATGTTTTAAGTCTCAGTGACTCTACTACTGTGACAATGTGCGGTTGATAATCACTCTCGAATGACTCCGAAGTGAGATAGGTCTGTAGTTTTTCAGCAAGGTTGTATTACCTTTTTTTAAGGAACTAAACAAAATAAGTAAACATTTTGAAGTTGGTGCCAGGTTTATGTTTTGGGCACCAACTTCTAAATGTTTAATTATTTTTTGTTATTGTACCTATATTATTTTTTGCTTTTTAGTTACCTTGTATTTATTTTGAACTCGGTTTTTATTTTTTTGTAAAAATGTTATTTTTCTCACTTTTTAGTGTATTGCTTTGTAGTTGATTTATGTTACAATAGCATAATCCAAACTGCTCATTTCTTTTTACAAAATGTTGCGTTTTGCTACACTGTTCTGTTGATTTTTGAGAAATTCACCTGATACTACACCATCAGTTCCATTACATGATTTGACGGAGGCGAAGAATCAGGTATCGAACACAATATTTATTATTGAATAGTTCCGCTGGTCATCTGTGGTCTTCATCATCAGTTCCATTTCACTCAATGGTGATTTCTAAGAGTAAGTGCACAAATTACAACAAAATATACCCAAATTACTGTGTGTCTTTAATATTTGAAGAGTTCCTTCGATTTTTTCAAGATCTCATCATCAGACACATGATACTAGACCATCAGTTCCATTACATGATTTGACGGAGGCGAAGAATCAGGTATCGAACACGGTAATCAGATCGCAACCCGCAATATTCATTATTGAATAGTTCCGCTGGTCATCTGTGGTCTTCATCATCAGTTCCATTTCACTCAACGGTGTTTTTTTAAGAGTAAATGCACAAATTACCAAAAAATATACCCCAATTTCTATAGGTATGCCTTTTATATTTGAAGAGTTCCCTCGATTTCTCCAAGATCTCATCATCAGATCCAAACTTTGATGACATTGAGACCAATCTGGAAGTATACCCTTTCAAATCGGTCCAGCCGTCTGCGAGTAATCGGGTAACAAACATTAAAGAAAAAGAAAAAAAAACAGTTGAATTGAGAACCTCCTCCTTTTTGAAATTGTTGAAAATGATGCAATACTAAATGATTCATCTAACAGATTACGGAGAGCCCCGGTTTATGTAGGGGAGAGGAGGGAAAATTACATTCTGAAGTTGCAAAATCCTCCTCCTACCTACTGGACAGATACCGAAGCAATGTAAGGATTATTTGTTTTATTATGAAATCAAATTAAGAGCGCAAGTAAAATAGAAGCTAAAGCAAATCAGCGCTTGTGACCACGGCCGGTACAACCTGGTCGAAACGTCAAGCAATTTTAAGGTAAACAATGCAGTCCGCTTGTGACCACGGCCGGTGCAACCTGGTCGAAACGTCAAGCAATTTTATGGTAAACAATGCGCGTTAATTCCCGTATAATAAATAGTTAAAATCAGCGCATTTTGTCAAAATTAAGTAAGATTTTATTTAATTTTGACAAAATGCGCTGATTTGCTTTAGCTTCTATTTTACTTGCGCTCTGTAATGTATGGTGTAGCTAGTAAAACGGAGATAAAGGATGGGTTAAAGTAAACAATACTTTTTGACGTTTTTCCGAGCATTTTTTCCATTATTTCTCTTCATATGAACCTCCCACGGACTTCAACCGATATAAAAAATAAATTAGCTGAATTAGAAAAGCCGTTCTGGCAACACCATTCTATATAAATAAAAAATGGTTATAAATTCAGGCCAGTGTATTAGTAGGTATAGATTAGCATTTAGAATTATATATATCGACGTGATAACGTCTTATAAATCGATGACTACGGGTGCACGCATGAAAAAGTGTCTCGGTCCGTCACGGTCCATCACGTTCCGCCTGCAGTTAGGCTGAAGTATTGTGGCCGTTCGGGCGCATACGTTTTAATAAAACGTCATTGATCAGCTTTTATTTATTTACAATTTTGTTAAAACAATGTTTTTTATTTCTTTTTTCATAAAATTAATTACATAGATTTATACAGGTATAGCATCCAATTTGTTATGATGTGGCACAAAATTACATACCTCAATTCCATCTATAAAATTTATCCATGTACAGCAGAGAAAAAGTCTTAGGAATATTCTACAGTCACGCATGGTAGCCATAAAACACTCTTTTTACACTCACTGAACATAATGATTTACAATAAATAATTTGTAGCACTTTCACTAGGTAATTTATGTGTAATTAATTTATATCTATAAAATAAAATGATGCTGTTACACTTTCTTATTGACTGTTTGTTGAACACTGGTCAGAGAGCATCAGGAAAGTGTTTGGAAACTAAATACCATCAAGCATTCCAGCCAGAGAAAATCCATAACAACTTTTGTTTATTGTCTTCAACACTGAATGTATTATCATTGGAAGCGACAGTCATACTAACTATTGTGCTAAACAACACGTTGTTTACAAATTATCAACATCTACAATCAATTGATACCCATTATATTAATTGATGATTAATATTTGTAAGACAATGTCAGTTTGCATTGGAATGAATGGAATCCTAGCAAAATTAGAGTTAAAATTCCATTTTTCTATTTTTAACTATTGTTTTTAAACTTTCGCGATCTTTATACTTATTAGATATAACTCGGGACTTAATCGCGTGAATTATTTAAAGGTATGAACCTTTTATTTACCCGATGTATCGATCGATTTGCACCGATCGTGCAAATCGATCGGTGCAAATCGATTTTTTTATGATGTTTTTAATTTTTAATAGGATGATAAATTATTAGGATGTTGGTGGTACATTCAAATTAAAGAAGTTGTAAAAGCTGTATATTCAATTAAAACTGTGATTTTTATAAAGATTTCCTTTAGGTTTTAGGTTATAAAAATAAATAATCATCTTTTTATCCTGTGTTTGATTTTACTACCATAAAATAAAAGTTTATCGTAGTAAAAGATTTTATTAGCCGTTTTTGACGTTTCTTAAAAATATACTGATTTGACTTCAGTCACGGTTCCCCGCGACTCCGATCACGAGTATATTGATTTTACCAAATTTCAGTTTCAGTCATTAGTACAAGAGAGAATCTTTCTTCTTTAATATTTATATTGCTATAGTGTTTCCATAAGTAGGTTCATTATACCTAATTCATAATTTAAATTATAAATGGTAAGCAATAAAAAACATAAATTAATAAGTTACTTTAGGTAAGCACCTCCCTAGATGCATATTACGAATGCAATTTTATTCATAAATATATTAGAAATTTAATAAGAAAAATTCAAACTATATTTTTTTAAAGAAATTTCAATAGAAATAATAAGGTTTTATTATACCTACCTAAAATAAAAACATAAAATACCTATGGCATAAATAGATCAAATACCTTTTTATTTTAACAAAACTTAACATTTATTTTCAGTAGGTATTAATAATTTGTAAGTAGGTACCTAAATCAATTAGTATACATCTATTGATTTTATAACATTATCACAAGTTATTACTGTATATATATACCTATAGCTATACTATATTACTTATAATGATAAAAATTGCTGTGATTTGCGTCATTATCTAATCTTGGAATTTAAAAAAGTAATCAAGAGGGATAATTCTGTGAATAGGTAATCTTGATTTTATGATAAATAGTTATACATTGTGCAAATAGAACATTACTAGGCGTATTTTATACGTCTATTCAATAGCATCATAGTGGTACCTAGCACATTTGTAACTGTACTGAATTGACTGAGAACCAATATAGAATTTTATATGCTACGGGTCTTAATCGCGTAAATATTTTATTTTAAGGCTTAATACCTTTGTTTATTGCCCGACGTTCGCGAAAGTTTACGAAAATATATTGAGAACCAATAGGTATCTAAATATGGCTGTTTCACTGTTATGAAAAACAAATACCAAAATCACCCACTTAACTGCCTCTGTGGCGCGGTGGGAGTGTATCCGACTGCTACGCAAGGGGTCGTAGGTTCGATCCCCACCTAGGATAAAACTTTGTGTGATGACGATGGTTTATTTTTTCTGTGTCTGGGTGTTATTTATCTGTAATATGTATGTATTTAGAAATATATAAGTATGTTTATCAGTAGTCTGGTTTCCATAGTACAAGCTCTGCTTAGTTTGGGATCAAATAGCGTTGTGTGAGTTGTCTCATGATAATATTATAATATTATGACTCTTAAATCTTAAACTGCAATAATATAGAATGATACCGATCACTTTATGTCACTATCGTAGGTCATTCGGCCTACCAGAATAACTCTTCAAAAAAAAGAAAACCGGGCAAGTGTCCCCCCCCCCCCCCGTCCCATCCGAATAATACGACTTAAAAAGTGGGTTTTATGTTGTTTTTTTTTTCATACTTACGTTATATATCTACTTAAAATAATAATTTTCAATGGAATTTGTACGAAAATGTAGTTAGTTACTTCTCATTCGATCACTTGTTACTCGTAAACTTGTAAAGCATACTTAGCTGTGATAGTTTTCCTTTTCATTTCACTATACCGTAATTTTTTTCACATACCCAACATCCACCATTTAGCTGGCAGACGTGGGGGGGACACTTGACTTTAACAAAAATTTGCACTTTAAAGCTTAATATTTCAAAAACGAATCGTTAAATCTATAAATTGTTTTTGCAAACCCTAAACGTTTTTAAAATACCTATCTAATGATACCCCACACGATGGAGTAGGTGAGAAAAAAAAATCACATCCCCACTTTACATATAGGGGAGGTACCCTAAAAAAAATGTTTTTCAAGATTTTATTCACTTTGTTGGCGTAAGTAATATATGTGTTCATGCAAAAATTACAGCCTTCTGGCACTAACAGTCTCTAAGCTAAGCTGCGGACGGACGGACGGACTACTTCGCGACACTATAAGGGTTCTGTTTTGCCATTTCGGCGACGAAACCCTAAAATACTTATGATCATGTCAATTTTTCACATCCAATTTATCAGTGTAGGTAAGTTCGTGTAGTTTTAACCCGAATGATAAAGAAAAATCAGTGACCATGTCGAAATAAGGTCAATGTCTTCGTTCTTAATCTTACATATATACGGTTTTCCTTAATCAAACATTATAGGCACGAATACTTAATTGCATCATTATGATAAGGAGTTGTCGAGTTATATGTAGGTATCAATTGACCCCAGATTATTATTTTTTATTTCAAATAATGAGATCACGATAGTTAGTAGGTATTTTTTTCTGTTGACTTACTTTTCGTTTAATATTTTTATGTGTAGCTAGTTGTTTATCTGTTTTTCTTTCTATTTAGTTCGTCCCTGATAAGGTACTTTATACTATATCTATGTTACCTAGCGTCGTTAAGAGAAATCATCAGGCAGTCGCTACTCGCTACCCAATCCAGACTGGCCCGTTGGTCTAGTGGTTAGTGACCCTGACTGCTAAGCCGAAGGTCGTGGGTTCGATCCCCACCCAGGATAAAACGTTGTGTGATAAGCACGATGATTTATTCTGTGTCTGAATGTAATTATCTTTAATATGTATGTATTTAGAAATATTTAAGTATGTATGTGTAGTTTGGAATCAGATGACGTTGTGTGAGTTGTCCCAAGATATTATTATTTCTTCTGTATTATTTATTTTATTAGATATTTATAAACTATCCTAAATTATAAATATGATAATATTAATATTTATACTATGCACAAATTCGATCAGGAGCTTACTCAAAATTTTATAAAAAGATCGACTCCAAACGGCTCAAAAACATAATCTCCGACAAGATTACTCCGCCGATGCGGCAGCAGCGCCGGCACATCCCGCTGTACCTAAAAGATGTGACGGCGCAAGGGTGTCGACGCAGGTTGCGTTCCACACCAAGGGCCGGCCCATCTTCCAAGGTAACAACGACATACCATTCGGTCTCTTCCCATCGCCACGCGCCAGCCCCACGGGTTCCCGTATCACTGGTACACCGGCGGATTATGTTGATTTTGGCATGTCGCGAGATGCGACCTGCGCTCCTACCGCATGAAAGCCATGGTGTCCGAGACCCGCGACAGCTTCACCACAGTGGCACCAACGCGGAGAAATACACGGCGCACCTAGTCGTAAGCAAGTGGCAATACGTAAGGTTGTATTATCCGACATAGCGCACTATGTTGGGTGACGGTAGCGCCTGAACCCAAAGACCCGACTCCCACTCTCTCACCGCCAACAAACGCGCACGCTCTGCAACATTGGAAGATGTATTATATAACCTTACCATGCTGCAAAGCAGTCCGTCCCATTTCCTCTGAGAGTATAGGTTAGTCAATGTTCGGACAAGCCATTTTTCAAGCGTTCACTGCGTCGGTCTTACATGATACTTCAGAATCAACCAGTGTAAGCCTTAATATTTTCCTGGTTAACTCTTCCGCGCTATAGACCGAGGACAGGAACGCTTCTAATGAGGCTCGATTGTTCAAGGCTACATTTAAAATTTTACTAAGCGTGTCTTTAATAATTTGGTCCATTTTTTTCTAAAAGTGTCCTATTTTTCCAAAAAGGGCTAGATCTGAGTGCATGGGTAAATACAGGGACAAAAAGGCAAAACCCAATAATTGTGAAAGCTGAATGATGTTAATTTTGAGCAGCCATCTCTGATGCAGGTCAGACATCTCATAAATGTTTTTTATTTTTTCCTCTATAAACGAATCATGACCCTGAACTAACACCGGCGACCCAAGGAGGCGGAGGGATTGATGTTGGGTGCCAAAGAATTAAATTTAGATATTGTTGTTTGTTTGTCAATGTTGTCGTTTAAGAAAATTTCGCATTTGTTTGTATTAAGCTCCAGTCCTATTAATCTCTAAATTGTTGTATTAAAAAAAATAAATCTTGTAAATCTTTATTTCTTCTTGTTTTTACTTCCTATGACGTACCAGCTTAAGATTGGTTCCACCTCATCTCTTCCAGTGGGTGTCGTCAAGGCGACTATGGGATTTCCCACCGGAGGACGGTCAGCAGCGACCTCTACGTATTTTAAAGCCTTGCTGCGATCGCCAACCATGGCGAATATAGCAATTACCCCAGAACTTATATCAAGTGGGTTCTACCGGGGAGACCCGTGCCCATAAGTGACATCATGTGGGTTGGTATATATATGTATGTAGTCTTCATTTCACTTCACAGGTATCTAGTATGTACCTAGGGTAAACCGGGGACAATAGAATCACTTTTGAAACATTGGTCGATTACACAAATTTGACTTGTATTACAAGTAAATGATATACATTTTCAAAGCTTTGATAATGATGTACCGACGGCAATACCTAAAATAAATCTAAATTAAAAAAAAACTCTATCATAATCCGTTCAGCTGGCAGAGAGGGGGGCACTTGAATCTAACAAAAAATTGCACTTCAGCTTGCTATATTATTTCACAAACATCCGTTTATATCCACTTAAATCGAAAAATGATATCCACAACCCCTAAAGACCTATCTAATGAATGATACCCTACACGATGGGGTAGGTAATCAAAAAAAGAATTATGATTTTTTTTCCTGGTGAGAAAAAAAAACTATCCAAGATAAAACTGCTCTGATATAAAATTGCCTACCTTGGCCCGTATCTACCTGCCGTACTTTATACGCATTAGAATCAAACGAAGATAAACATTAAAATAGTATATTAAATAAGTGAACCGTTACCTATCTTATTTAACAATCGATTGTTTCTATTTATGTAGATAACCATACTATTTTAGTAAGCATAAATATCGTTTATCGTTCATTTTGCATCTGTTTTGAAACCAGTTCATGATTATGTCATCAATTAGTTTGATAAGTCTAGAATAGGTTGTTCTACTCTGTTTGAAAGAATAGTTTAAAATGTTGATTTCCACAAAAACAAAAATATTTCGGCAAAATAAACATTTAAAAAAAATAGTTTTCTTATCTCGTTTATTAGTCTGCCATGTTCATAACGTCATATCGGTAGAGACAATACGGATTGGCGTTAGTCGGCGTCAAATATAGTGTCGGCAATGCCATCTATGTTGGCTAGAAGGCAACGTGACCATTATTTATATTTCTTTAGCACTAGGCGGCGCTACTTTCTATTTTTTTCCAAGGTTGTAATGTAAATTAAAAAAAAAAATAGATCAAGTATAGCACAATATCCCACGTTTAGTTAGTTAGTTATAACGATAGGTAATTTTTAAATAGATTTTTCGGTGTAGTATTGGATGCACAGTCAACAGCAATAGTAAGGTGGGTGGCCATGGAAGGCCACTATAACGAATAAGCAGTTAGGTATTATTACTTAGTATTGTATCGATATTATACAAGTTGTTAATAAAAATTATAATTAGTTTATAGTAAAAATTAAACTGCCCAAAATGGCCTTCTTAAGGGTCTATTTCTTGTATGGCCAAAATGTTCATGGCATGTTTGTTTTTATTCAACCAAATACCTAATTTGATATTACAGACTAAGTACTCTAATTACAACTTTTTTAATTGCACATAAATGTTCATAAAAATCGTGCGAGTTACAATTTTAAAGTCGACGACAGAAGTCAGAGAAGCGAGACACCGCATTGACAAAATAGCGGAGCAAACTACTTACCACCTTGCGTCTGTGTTCATAAGTTCGATGGGTGTTTGTGTGAGTAAAAGGAATTTATCATCACATGGTAATAACTACGACTTTTTAATAGTTGGTCTTCGAAGGAGCATGCTGTTCACTGTAGATGCATCAGCAAATCATCCTATACTACACCGAAAAAGAAAATCTTTCACTGAAAAAGTGTTGTAGACTTACAAGTCTACAACACTTTTTTCAGTGGAAGATTTCACATAACAATCATGGGCACTGCCAGAATTTCTTTCAGGGGGAACACCCCCTAAAATTTTCCCCTCGCCTGCGCCCATGCATAAATAACGTTCTATGTGTTTAACATTATTATCGCTTGTAGGTATAACACACGTAAACTTGCAGTTAGCTTCCTAAACTTACTAACCATCTATATCTACATGTACCTACGTAACCTACTGTCCAGCCTATATAATCGAGAGAGCCCTTTGTCCAGCAGTGGACTGCCACTGCTGGACAAAGGGCTCTCTCGATTTAAACCCCAAGAGGGGTTTAAATCGAGTACCAGGTAAGGATAACAACCTTACGTTTATCAAATCGCGGTCTCTATTCTAGGACTCGTTTGCTCCAGCGGCAATCGGTCCTTCGGCAGATATGACCAGCCCATTGCCACATTAGAATTCTTAACCTGCAGGGTTATTACGAATTTTATTCTACAAACAAACTCAAAGCATAGCTCGCTAACCTTGCCTAAATTTCCGGACTAGCCCAACCGTCTCCACGTATCGGCACCATAGATCATGACAGGTCATGACAATCTGTCGACGTAAATAAATCAGTTGAGATAGGTACACTTTAAGAAGCATCAGTAAAACAGTAGATATACTTACCTACTTCCTGCCTAATAGATACACTGGTTTTAAGATCAAAGGTCTATTCTAACACGCATGAGCCATGTTTTGCACACATAAGAATAGTATCACCAAACAAGCATTTATACTTTACTTTGCCTACTTCCTTTCTAGCTATCTTAGCATCTTGTCAAGTTGTTTTGCAGTTACAAATACGTACAATGTAAGTTTATTGTTATCTTCTTTGTGAATGAATTTGAAATGTCAATGTAACAAATAAACCTTGGGTTTTACGTTTCTTTATGACGAAAATAAGTAAGTAAGCGTTATCTGATTTGGAGCCCGTTTCCGATCTTGTTAGGATAAAAATAGAATAATATAGTTAATAGCAGCCAGCTACTGATCTACCTATTGGTAACTGTTTTGTAGTTATATTCCAGTTTATATTATAAGGCTATATATATAAATATATATATATAAGGTAAATAAAAAACAAAAAAATAAATATAGGTACGCCGGAGCTGGTGAACAGGAAGGGCGTTGTGTTCCATCATGTATCGCCAGATGCACTCATCTATAGTCACTCAGCAAAAAATGAGAGAGCTTGGCTGGGATGTGTAGATGCATCCTCTGTATAGCCGCCCTGATCTTGCGCTATAAGATTTCTACAATTTTTTGGTCACTTCAGAACTCTTCAGGAAGCATAAAGTAAACCTCAAAAGAACACTGTGAAAAGTACCTGTTAGATTTTTTAGATCAAAAATCTTAAATTTTTTACAACAAAGGGATCATGGCACTACCCACAAGATGGCAACATGTCATCGATCAAAACGCACATACATATTATAAATAAGTAAATAAAAATTACATTAAAAAAATCTTTGTGTCAAAAATACGAAAATACTTTTGCCTCGATCTTATAGTTTAATGTAACAACTGTTGGCAAGCTAAATAAATAAATATAAAACCGGGCAAGAGCCTGTCGGACCATGTTCAGTGTAGGGTTCCGCAGCCTTGAACAATTGCATCAGCAGAAGAGCGTATGTTCATGGCAGTTACACCCTTTTCTTGAGAACCGCAGTTTTTTGGCAATAACTCAATGACGGTATATCCGATCTTACCCAAATAATTTTAGTTGAAAGTATTTATTAAGCGCTATTTTTGTGGTTTTCCCATATTTTTTGATTATACGGTTCAAAAGTTAAGGGGGGGGGTTATCGCTACGAAAGTTGCATAAATCGTGTGCACACGATTTATGCAACTTTCGTAGCGATTATTTCCGAAAATATTTACTCAATCAAAAAAGTTTATTAGAAACCTCAAAATGTTTTTTAAAGATTTGTCGAATGATTTGCCACACGTTGATAAAAAAAAAAATATAGCTTCTGTTATATATATGAAGTGCCCCCCTAAAAATATTTATTATTATTATTTATGTACTAAGTAGCGGCTGTGCCGTGTGGTGCCGGCTTAAGGTGCCGTGTGGTGCCGGCTTAAGAATAGTACCACCCCATCTCTTCCCGTGGGTGTCGTCAAGGCGACTAAGGGATTTCACTCCGGAGGACGGGCAGCAGCGTCCTCTGCGTATTTAAAGCCTTACTGCGATCGCCAACCCGCTCGCCAAGCGTGGCGATTATGGCAATTACCCCCAGGATCTACATACTAGTAGGTTCTACTGGGGAGACCCGTGCCCAGCAGTGGGCCATCATATGGGTTGATATGTAAGTAGCGGCTACTACAAGACACCTAATTTCATCAAGATTAATTAAGTAGTCTTTGAGTAAAATGTCTGTGACATACGGACGGACAGACAGACATATAGACAGACGGACATGACGAAACTATAAGGGTTCCGTTTTTGCTATTTTGGCTACGGACGAACAAGAAACACAAGAACAATCTGACTCAAAAAACATATCGTCAAAATGGTCATTTTTAGGGTCTAAAAATGACCATTTTACCGATATGTTTTTTGAGTCAGATTGTTTAGTTTAGCACTAACATTTGGCGTAGCGTGGCGTAGCATCTTGTTCGGAACAAACCCTTTAGGAAGGGGAATTCCGAATTATCCTTAAACCGGACCGGACTGCAATAAAAATCTATAACTTTCCTCAAGCTTCAAATTTACCATCATATAAGGTAATACTTTCGGGGAACAGCGCGTTCAAACAATTAACAAACTGTTCAAAGTATATTGGAAGGACCTACCTAGTGAATTGGGCTAGGGCTGTCAATTACCCAATTTTATATTTTTGTACAAAAATAAGCATATAAATTATCTTGGAAAGTAGGTATGTGGCATACGTACCATCACCTTCTTTAAGATATGTGTAGTTAATTACCAAAGGTTAATGAGATATTTTATTGACATTTATGCAGTTTGGTAGATACCTACTCGAATGTATCGCATCTAGGTACAAGCTAAGTAATAATTTATTATTTTTTAATTGCACAATTGCATAGAAACATAAGTATTTTGCGCACGTTATCAATGCAAGATAACTACCTGTTTAATAAAACGCAATTAATTGTTTTTATTAATTAATAAATATTTTCTCGCCTAGTTATCTTGTGTTTTTGTTATTGTGCATAATATTCCACCTTGAGGGATTATATGCGTCCTCGAACCCACTATTAATTAAATAAATACCGTTCAGTGGGTAGGTAGGAGTTGCTGGGCGCAAACCGTCACAACCATTTAAGTATAACCTACCACTGAATGAAGAGCTGAGCATGTCGTAAACCTGTTGATAAGCGTCATGCCAGTTCATAACCAGGCGCGAATCGGAAAATAGATATATATTTACTAGCCTACGAATAAAATATATAATTTAATAATTATTTATTCATTTTAAAGGATCCCAACGCTTCACAGTAATTATAAAACGTCGTTAGAAAGTTGCATGCTGTTACCAATGACGATTTACATATAGACACGTTTCAACGCTGCTCTGCTGTTTTAGCAAGAAAAATGCAAGGTAATTGCCTCAAATGAACTTAGTTCGAGCGAGACGCTTAGATAGTATTTTACGTGAGAGTAAAAGAGAGAGCATTATCGCAATCGCTGCCGTCGCAGCGTGATTATTTTATGTGACGTAATGTTAGCCTACGACGAGTCTCAGTAAAACATCGTTGGCTGTTACTGACAGTTTAGGTGAATAGAGTGACAAATAATTTTCGGATCTTCGTTAAATTAGGTAGGTACCTATAGCTGGATTATTCTAGGGTCAGAAGATATTTATAGCGTGACCAGTAATATAAAACACCTAATTTAGAGGCGCTACATTTCAGGCGCAGGGCCAGAACCTTGTTCTGGGTAAGGCAACATTTGATTGTATATCTGGATAGAGGCCGGGATGTGTAGCCCGGAAGTCGCTGCGACCTAAAAGATCTATTGTGACACCTCTTTCTTCCTTAAAGGATATCTCCAAGTTCTAGTCTGACCTGTGGAGTGGCCTTAACGTCGTCAGGTGTGATTAAGTGCCCTCCGAGGTGCTGGCTTCTAGTGTGGTAAATTGCCTCGCAGCCACATAGGATGTGTATAGGTGTTTCCTCATCCTTGTGGCAGAACCTGCAAACATTAGTATCGTTTAGACGCATCTTGTACATGTGTCTGTTTAGTCTGCAGTGCCCGGTTAGGGTTCTGGTAAGAATTCTGATTTGGTTCTTACTCATAGTGGCACTTACTATGAGTAAGAACCAAATCAGAATTCTTGAAAATTAGTGAAAATTGCGTTGAAGCCCACTAAGAGCGCTTTGGAGTGCTCTTGACCTGGTGACTTTGACCATAGCTTGATGCTTTGGTTTAGCCCCCATCTTTTGAGCGAGTTGGTAATGGAGCATTTGAGTATGCCGCAAAAGGGTTCAGGTCCCCACGCTCTCCCCTCTGCCCCCATTCTGGCTAGTTCGTCGGCTACTTCATTTCCTACGATGCCACAGTGCCCAGGTACCCAACTTAGCGCTACTTTATTGGTTTTACCGAGTTTATTTAGGGTTTGGACACACTCTTTTACGAGTTTAGAATCCATCTTTTGTGAGCCTAGAGCTAGAATAGCTGCTTGACTATCAGTAAAGATAGATATAGTCTTATCTTTTTGCAAGCTCTCCTGAGCACAGCCCAGGATCGCGCGGGGGGGGGGGGGGTTTGCACATGATTTTTTTTGTTGGGTACACTAGACACCACAGCCGAAAGGGGAGGGGAAATTGCCTGTCAAAACACACCAGTCCAGTATCGAAACCCTCTATCAAAAAAATAGATCGTTTAGTCGAGCCTTTGGGGGTAATTACCCTAAGATTAGAAATTGTTAGAACACACACATTGGAAATTTGAGTATGAAATACACAAAATGAAGACTATAGTGACGTTTTGTCGTTACAGTTGCCATTTATAGAAATTATTGAACTATAGTTCCATTAGTTTGCCGCAACATGGCGAGGTTTTTTATTTTACCTACCTACTGGTCACGATTTACAATCATAGGACAATCTAGATAGATTACATCTACTAAACTGAGACTATTGCTTCAGCTGATGGTTTTGTTCCACAAATTATTAAGTAAGTACATTTCACTTTCAACATCACCTATACATAAAAAAAACTTAAATTAGTACATAAGTTGAGAACCTCCTCCTTTTTTGAAGTCGGTTGATAAAATAAGTGATTCTTACTTGCTTATCAAGAACATGAGCCAGTCATGCATAATGTCAACAGTAAAAGCTTATGTTATGTATGATCTTTAGTTCATCAAAACAATATTTTAGAGTAAGTTATCAGGAATTGTGAAATACTTTACATTATTGGCAAACATGTACGTCATGATGTAATAGATTTTATACTTACTTTACTTTATGTTAAAATAATTTATATATCAACTTTGATGTAGATATACAAAATAACCATAGATTATACCTATTTATTATACGGGAATTAACGCGCGTTATTAACCATAAAATTACTTGACGTTTCGATCAGGTTGCACCGGCGGCGGTGGTCACAAGCGAACTGTCGCAGCGATGTTAAGATTCCGTAAGGCCGATGAATCTTCACCTACCCTCACTTTTTTGTTTCTCGAAATGTTAGGATCACTGCACACTACACTAAATGTGTCCAAGTTAACCGACTGCGAACTAATACCACAGAATAAATAATACGAGTTAAAATAGTACTACGGTACTAATAGGTACGAGGTTGTGTTTTACAAATCACTGGATTCTATGACTGATGATACTGGATAGTTTGAAGCCCTCTTCCCGATTTAAAGTTTTAAATACCTTCTAGTAGTTTTAGTATTATTTTAAGGACACAGGACAGGTGGAGGGTCCTTATAATACCATTACTTTCGGTTTCCCTTTGGATTGTAGTTACTTAGTATTATAGGTACAAAGAACCATATCCAGCAAGATATATTTTTGTATCGGGTTACCTCTGAAAAAAATCAACCATTCGCCTCTGGTACCTACTACGACTAAGCGATCTCTACGCCCTCCAGGAGCCGCTACGAGATCTTGAGGGCCATTCAAGAGCTATTAGCGACCGGAGAGAGCAGCTCAATTGAGGCTCCCCCTCAGGTATCCCTGTGCCCTAAACGTCAATCGTATTAGATTAAATAAATCGAGACTTAATAACGGTGTACCTATCATCGGTCGAAACGTCGTCGGGTAAAAAAGGGTTCGCAATATATATAAATCCCGATTGTATATCTAATACTTATGTATAAAAATCCCAAGCGATAAAAACAATAGTCAATCTAATCAGGGGCAGCAAGCCCTAACACTATCCCACAATATATGCACTTTTGTGGTACGATTTACTGAGAAACTATCATACTTTCAGGTTTGGGCTTTGATATTGTAAGATGTGTTATCTATTAAAGAAATATTAATTTATACACATATTAATGATTTTAAAAAATGGCGCTATAAACTAATTCTCTTTAAACAGCTGTCTTAAAAATTATATTATTTACTACTTGGTAAAGCACTTTGCGAGCCCTCCTAAAGCACCGCTTTTTGCTAGTTAGTCTATAAAATGGTTATTTAAGCCCCGATTGAATATATTTGAATTCACACGTAGCTTTAATTTATTTAAGTCTTAAGTTGACTTGTTTCTGTCATGGCGGTTATGACCTAAATCCAACACTAACACATGGTGTGAGGTAATCCATAACAGAAGACGCTTGAGCTCACTGGATGTTGACTATATGGTCTATGCAGACAGCTCCTTAAGCTGAAAGCTGGAACCGCGCTCTTCAAATGTAACATTTTGCCTTACCGATTTCACAAAAGTTTCCTGTTAAAGGTAAAACCCCAGTCAGACTGTCCAAACTCGCTGTTACTCTACCTACTTACCACAAAAAAGAAAGGAAAGGATAGAAGAAGACAACATGACTTTAAAGCCTCAAAAACTCCCTCAATGGGTGTGGCGCCTTACACAAAAACAAAGTTACACTCCTCTTAAGATTATTAACTGTTGGGTACCTACTGTTGTGAGTTCATCATTATAGTTCACTAGGGTCAGATGGGTTGACACAAATATTATCGTAATTATATCAGTTAGTACCCCGATTTATGAGTACGTGTCACACTCGATATACGTATACTGTTATCATAGCAATGAATGTGCGAAAATATTGTTTTTTAAGTATCAGTGCCCTCATGCCTTGACCTTTTTTTCCTATAAGAATGCACACGGTGTACGGTTGTCGTAACGAAGGCACCTTTTACGTAATATGTAGGTTGTTCCTGTATTCCGGAATCGTGTGCCACTCCTAAAAATATTTATTTTTATAATTCAGCTATCAAACTAAGTAGCAGCTACTACAAGACACCTTTTCACTAAATTTCATCAATATTCCTTGAGTAGTCTTTGAGTACAATGCCTTTGACATACGGACGGACAGACAGACAAACGGATATGACGAAACTATAAGGGTTCCGTTTTTGCCTTACGCCACGGAACCCTAAAAAGCCATTTGTATTTTTACAACACTAAATACCTATTTAGTGTCGTAAAAATACAAATGGCTTTTAAATATAGAAGATTTTGGGTACCTATCCAAAATCTTCTATCAGCAATACCTATAATGTAAGGCAGGTAGGTACCTACCTACGTACTTTCCCTCCGAGGAGCATAGTCGTGGCTGCTGTATAGGCGCAACACGATACCTAACTATCTATGAAGAACACGGTTCGTAAATCACGATTAAGTAGTTTCGGTAAATTTATATTTTGAAATAGTACAGGATCATTTCTTAAAAAAATGAAGTTGGTAGTGTCCCTTTTGGGTATCTATTCAAATGATATCTACTAACCTAAAATGTTCATCAAAAAATAGGTGTAAACAGGGAAACTTGAAGGATAGGGAAAACGCTATTGAATGACCCCGATTCTGAGAAACATGACTAGACTCAAGACAATTATGCATAATACGAGTAATGTAATACCTAAGTATTACACAACAGATATTTTGTGAGTCCTAATAGGTCATTCTGTTTTTATCACAATTTCTGAAATCCACACGTGTGGAGCCGCGAGCAAAAACTGCTGTATAATAAAGGTTATCTCAAAATAATAAAAATGTTTTATTTTTTTAACTTGTAAGATGATTTCACACAATAACAAATACTTGTTATTACTAGAAACAACTGCTACGTCAGTTGATGGGGTGATGATGTATAACATTTTTGCACTCGTTGTTTTGTACAGTGTATACCTACCTTTTATGTAAGTACATACATACTACATAAAACAACCATTGATAATAATGTTAAACGCAATAATGCAGTTCATCCTTTGCTTTGCTGACTCTACCATGCTGATTTGTAGAATAAAAATAGGTAGGTACATAGACAACGCCTACAGTGCATCTTTTGCATTCTGTCGATACGCGTGTTAGTCAAATGCCTAAAGTAAAGAGCCATTAACCGAGTAGTACAGGTTTAAAGTTTCTTGCAATTGCATAAAATTAAACTTAGGCCATAAAGATTTGCGTACGTAGTCTAAGCTATAGGTTGGCATTGTGAAAACGAGCCGTTAGTAATTTGCTTTTAATTCTTGATTTTGAATATACAAGAAAATTACATAGTGTAAATAATATATCTAACAGAGCGCTACAGTCCACTGTTGATGGTGTCTTTTAGTACTTTAGTAGGACCTAAACATACAGAACATAAGGTATGTTTTTCCCAAAGATCAGCACATGGCTATGGATGGCGCAGCAATTTAGCCGACAACCAGGTAAGCTTTTGTAAAAATATGTGATCAATTAAATTGTAGAGCCAACTTCATAGTTCGTACGAATCTACCTATCTTGCGTCCGTGATTAGAATGTTTATAAATCCCCATAGAACAAGACAACAACAAAAAGTCTTTTCCATTAAAGATAGGTAAACAATAGAGCAAAATACAAAACTGCTTGTTTTTCGCGTAGGTAATGTAAATCCCTATCATCAACATTAATTTATTTATCAACGACGTTATGTATAATAGCCCAAAGGTTACATCAGCTCTTATTATTGCTTTTATCCGGTTATTATCTTCAAGCTAATGCAATTAACCATTTCTAACTAAGTACTAAGTGCCAAGAAAATTTGATAAATACCGCATTAGTGACGGATGGTCCTCAGAACTCTATTACTTTTTGGCTTTCCTTTACATATGTACAAAGATTATGTATTTTTGTGTTAGCATAAGAATTCTACCTTCCCTGGTACAAAATTCGATTGGATTATTATGGCATAGAACTTTTTAAGTCATACCTTTTTTAATAAATAACTTTTTCACTCTTGCTGAATGAAAATATAATAAATATGTTTTAGGGCATTTCGATTTCGATTAATTAACGAAAATTAGGTATATGCACTCAGTATCATGGGCACAAACCAACCCTTGAATATGTCCACACATTTCTGTTACACCCTGTCACAAATAATATAAGACCGTGTGTAAATATATTTGTATCGAGTTACCTACCTCAAGAAAAATTTAACTCTTCGTCTCTGTAACCATATCTATAATAGGAACGTAATATCTATAATACGTAATAACTACTTACATATGGTGTACAAAACAGTTGACTGGCTAAGAAAGAGTACGAGACGAAACAGTCCTAATACCTATCTACCTTACTATAGGCACTGGGTGTAATCGTTAAATGTTTACAAGCGATTATAAGAGATATCAAAAAATGGTTGTCTGTAAAGTCGGTTTACGTCATAAGAAAACATTGATGACATTGTAATAAACAATTCGCTGTTGCTTAGTAACCATACCTGTGACACCGCATGCGCCCGTAGGCCACAATATTTCAGCCTATCAGCAGGCGGAATGTAATAAGCGTGACTGTGACACTTTTTCGTGCGTGCACCCGGTTATCGATTTATAGGATGTTAACACGTCAAAAACTTTGATATTGAAAGTATGTTAATTAATGAGCAAAATGTTTAAAATTAATACCAGTTAGTTTAAATGCGTTTACTATGTATGACATTATAGTAACCAACGAGGCTTAGTTACCTTATTTTAAAAGTTTATAAGCGTACCTACTACATTTTGCGAAATAAAGCAGCTGTTTAAAAAAAAACCTGGTAATAAAACTATCTTATTTTAATTAAATAAATCGTGTTTTTTTATTTCCATGTCATACTTAACGATTACGTACCTACACCCTGTATAATTAAATTTATTTAACGTTTATATAAGACGTTTTACATGTAAAACCTCATTAGGTTCTGTCACGTAAAAATAGCAGAGTATGACTTACCTACTTGTTTCATTCAATACGTGGGTTAACTTAACTTTAAAAGGTTTGGATCCATTGATATGAGTTACACATAATAATATGACAAAATTGCAAACAGTTTTACTGTGTGTAATTATTAATTTTTGACGAGATAACGTCTTCTAAATCAATGACAGGATGCACGCACGAAAAATTGTCACGTTATTGATTTGGCAACGATCACGTTATTGATTGGTTGCTAAGCAACTGTGAATGGCGATTGCAGCGACATGACATGCAATACAATTGAAACTACCGTTATAGATTGGTTGCTAAGCAACGCGAATAGCGAAAATGTCATCAAACCGTAAACCGACTTAATTTACAGACAACCATTTTTTTATTATTTACATTAATAATTATTACTTACCTATCTACCTTACTCAAAACAGTTTCCACAACATACACAAAGGCATATAAATACTTACCGTGTAGGTAACTAATTAATTACAAAAAGTTTTGAGTGCATGAAAAGAGCATTTAGCGGATTAAATCCACTCGATGCTCCAGTAAAAATAATAGTAGATAGGTACCTACTTACCTACCTAAGATAGATGCAAAGAGAGTCCTTTAGATTTTCTTGATAAGAATTAGTGTTAATTTAGACATATACGTAACAACGACATGATTATGCATTTATATCTATGAACTGTAAGTTTGAGGGATTTGCATGTTCAGTTCAGGTCTACCTAGAGTTTTGCCTACTTAAACTTTCGTTATATACTAAGTGAACACTTGTAACAGTATTAAGTACCTAGTAGGTATAGTAACTCTAATTGGTCTTTGAACAATATGAAAAACAAATCGGGCAAGAGCATGTCGGACAATGCTCAGTGTAGGGTTCCCCAGCCTTCAAACATCAACAGAAGAGCGTTATGTTCATGGCACTTTCGCCCTTTTGTTGAGAAACGCAGTTTTTCGGCATGAACTCAATGACAATATATCCGATCATGTCCAAAATAATTTTAGTTTAAAGTATTTATTAGCGCTTTATGATTTTTTGGGGGGAGGGACAAAATTTATGCAAGTTTCGGAGCTATTATTTCCAAAAATATTCACTTAATAAAAAAAGTTTATTAGAAACCTGAATTATTTTTTTATATTTGCTGAAAAAAAATTGTTCAGCTTCTGTTACATGTATTATATCATTACAAATATTTATTATTATTTAAAATTTTCAAATTTCATTAATATTTGTTGAGTATTATTTTAGTAAAATGCCTGTGACATACGGACGGGTTCCGTTTTTGCCATTTTGGCTACGGAAACCTACAAAAGCTGGCCCGAGTTTAAAAATTAGATCGTTTTAAATATTCTCTACTAGACTAGATAGCACCCTTAGCACACAAGGCGATGCCTATGATCGCTTCTAATAGGAACTTCATTATGTAAAAACTTTTTGTTAAATATTTAGAAAAAATATAATGTCAAAATAGTAATAATGTCGTTAGTATAGCGATAGGTTATAAAACAACCATAATTTATTTTCTCGTTGATATACTTAAATAAAATTCAGCGACGTGCGAGAACAATGAAAATAGATGAGGACCAACTTATTGATTGATTTAAATTAAGCTCATTTAAGAAGATTTTTATAGCTGTAGTGAGTCTCATCCCAGTGCATTTGCGTGTTTTGTTTTTATGACCAGAATATCCAATTCATTAGAATCAGTCAGTCCAGTCAAGTCAAGATTTCTAGTTAGTAAAACATTTTTGTTACAAAATACGTACCTACTACGCAATCCAATGATTTAATAATAACTGACTGAAAGAGACTGCACTGAATGAGACACGCGATCGGGATAAGCGCATGCTCTGAGTGTTTAAGTAAACACGATTCTACAAACTTACCCTCAGTTGACAACTCGGTCTCTTCTCGTGAACTTCTCGTTACAAAATTAAAAATATTTTAACCAAGTTAATAAATTGTAAAAAATAATTCAAATATTCTAATAAAGTGGTGCACTTAAGTATTTTTTCTTGTAGTGAACTAATACATTTTAATTAGAGCTTTAAAAGGTATAGTACTTATTTAATTACCTAATTAAAATTTATTTAAATTATATACATGCCATTATTGTCAGAATAAGTTCCCTATTTATTAAATGAATAGGTTATTTTTTTATTTACTTCCTATTTTATTTATTAATTATATTTTAACTGCGCGAAGGTATAATTTTCACTTGTAGAAACATTTTTTTTTACATTTAATAAGGTAGTCTAATAATAATAATAATATCTTAGGACAACTCACACAACGCTATCAGATCCCAAATTAACAGAGCTTTTACTATGGAAACCAGACAATGATAAACATACTTATATATTTTTAAATACGTCCATAATATAGATAAATAACACCCAAATACGGAATTAACCATTTTGCTCATCACACAAGGTTATATCCTGGGTGGGAATCGAACCCACGGCCTCCGGCTTAGCAGTCAGCGTCACTAACCACTAGACCAATAGGCCAGACATAACATAACTATAGGATACTTTAATATTACATAAGGGGTAGAACGTAGGAACCATTTTGGTGTCTATCTATTTGTCTGTGCGCTGATAGTATTTAGGTAGTACATCGATGAAAAGAAATAAATATCTTTGATACATGTGTACAATATATCTGCCTTCTAAAAAAGAAATCCAGTTAAAAAATAGTTCTTCAACTCAGTGTTTTTATCATAATTTATTTTTTTAATTCTATATAAGTATGTACCTGTATGTGCTATGCACTAATAAAATTGGAAAACACGAATTAGAACGATCTTTAAATTATGTATTCATTTCTACTGTAAAAATCTATACATTTATTTTATTTATATGAACTAAAAATCTCTGTAACTAATCAATATTATACATTTAAATAGAAAAATGTGACTTTACCATTTGTGTGAAATTCGAAATTTGCCGCAGTTATGTTTCACATTAGACAAAATCAAAACAATATATTTCAACCAATAGCAGCGTTCGGCGCCGTGTGCTGGATGTGTCCTGATTGGATAATAAACACTGCTCTGTGGCGCCTCTCCGACCTTATAAATATCGGCGCGATCTCAAACCAGACCTCTTTTCCACAGTGCTAATTCAAGGGGACTCTTTCGGGTTATTATTGTGAGCTAACTCTAAATTCAGAATGCCGATGACCTCAAAAATGAATGGATATGCTAAAACAAACGGACACAGTTATGATATGGAAGAAGGATCAGTATTTTTATTCACATCTGAATCAGTCGGCGAGGGCCATCCAGGTTAGTTTTGTACAATAACTATTACTGCAGGAATTGTTCGTCAAAAAATGGCCGCCTCAGCATGTGCGCAGATATTGTATTTATAGGATTCGTTTGTTTATCTTACTGTCTACCAGTACACGAGAATATGACTACTTCGCCGCAATTTTTAAACATTACCACCCATGCTTTATTCAATAGCAATGTTATGTTACATCATGATTCTGTAAGCGGTTAAAATCACAATTTACATTTGTCAAAATAATCGCAACACGTGGTCCGAGCCAAACAACGTTGAAAATTGCATTAAAACAAAATGATTATTATTTTTACTATTATTTTATTTCAGATAAAATGTGCGATCAAATAAGTGATGCTATCCTAGACGCACATTTGAGACAGGACCCTAACGCAAAAGTAGCATGCGGTAAGTGTCTGTGTTGACAGGAATTGGGATTTTGTTTCTGAAACTTGACACCATTTGCTTATTATCAATACTCTGTGTGCAGAAACTGTAACAAAAACCGGTATGGTGCTATTATGCGGTGAAATCACATCCAAAGCCAATGTTGACTACCAGAAGGTCGTCAGGGATACAGTGAAACACATTGGTTACGACGATTCTTCTAAAGGTATGTTCAATTCACTCATTATCCTTGTATTACTGCTAATAACTGAAGGCGTACAGTTGCAATACGTTGGCTTTTAGCCAGTACTGTATCTTCAAACTATTCTAAATTCAAATTGAACATATCATAGTAATGGATGAATATTATTCTGTACACACTAGGTTTTGATTGGCGTACACTAAATTTATTAGTGGCTATTGAACAACAAAGCCCAGAGATAGCTAATGGAGTACATCAAGACAAAACGGAAATAGAAATTGGGGCTGGAGACCAGGTATAATTCAATAAGAATTTGCTGCACGAAGATACATGGGTCTATTTTGCTATTAATATAAGTTATTGGGTCTCACATCTGCATGATGTATCATTCAATGAAATCATGAAAACTAAATTGGACAACTGAAATGCATAATTATGCATGAAACTTCAAATTTGTCTGATTACGTACATTAAACATTAGTATTAAGATCCTGGTCTTATTAGTTTTAAGTGAATAACTCAAGTCTTAATATATTTTGATCATTAGTACTAATATGAGCATGTTGGGGCTAGGATTTGATTACAAGACATGCTGTGTGATGCTTGCACTGGATCAGCAGTCTCCAGATATTGCAGCCGGAGTGCATGAGAACAGAAATGAGGATGAAGTAGGGGCTGGTGACCAGGTATGTTACCATCTTCTTCATCTCATTAAAAAATAATATGTACAGTCGGTCACAAAAAGTGGTCTACCAGTGACAAAACTTCCTTTGTAACCAAAATGGTTTTAGGGTTGAAATTAGTAACTGTCAGAATATTATTGCAAGGGAATATCAACCTTGTTATTTATGATGTGCAAATGAATTTCAACTGTAAGGTGATGAACCATATTTTTGGCGGACTGTACATATAAGTCTGTTGCTCATGGTGTTACTAAAAGAGTATGTTTAATTTTATCACTTGAATAAATAAAACTCATTTTTTTAAATGGGACATCATCATTATTTTTTCTTTCATAAATAACTATAATTCTTTGGCATGTAGGGGCTGAAAAACTGGAGAATCCCAGCAAAAAGATGTTAGGTTTATAATATCATTTTAAGCCTCATTTCTGTAAGACTGACTTTTAAATGAATAAGTTTAAACTATACTAAAGCCGAAATGGATGTAAAATGTTTAATAACAAAGTTACTTAGCAACTGTTGACAAAAGTATTAATGATGAATGGTTGCTAAGCAATGTTGTTATTAAACATAGGCTTTAGTATAGGATAAGGCAAAGCCATTTTGGATCTCCTAATAAATCCAGTAAAAGAGTTAAATCTTAAGATGTTGAAGAAAAAGTCTGATTGGTTAATATGTTGCAATACCTTCAATACACACGGTGTGAATTAATGACACACTCATGTTTTCCTTTGTAATTTTCCTAGAAAAATGTTTGAAATTAATTTCTGCTTTTACACAGGTATAAGGAAAATATGATAAAATATATCCTTACTACTCAGTACTTAAGATATATTTTTTAATGTTTTATTTTTTTCAGTTTTTCATAATCTTGTGATTTTTCCAGGGCCTGATGTTTGGTTATGCAACAGATGAAACTGAAGAATGCATGCCACTGACCGTGGTGCTGGCTCATAAACTGAATCAGAAAATCGCTGAGCTGAGACGTAATGGAGAATTCTGGTGGGCTCGTCCCGATTCTAAGACTCAGGTAACTAATACCACTTTAATATTATATTCATTTCACATCAGCTGATTACTGTTATCTAAACTGCAAAGACAAAGCTAACTGCTAAAGGTTATATTTTGATAAAAATGGACCTCTGTGACTTGTTATTTAAATAAGATATTACATCTGAAAGATAAAATATCTTTTACAATAAAAGTGATAAATTCGTCATGATAAGCATGTCAAATTCGCGGCCAGCTAACAGCATTGGTAAACAAAGGCACCTGAAAAAGTTACTAAAATCAATTGTTACATTATTAAGCAATGTGGAATGAACTAGACTGTGGACGTTACTTTCGATCAATGCATTTCTATTAATAAATAGTGTGGCTTTTGTGAACATTGGAGACAGTTGAAGGCCAAGAAAATGGTACAAGGGTTGTTACAAATTGTTAGTTCATCATATCTACCTTTTAGGCGGGCGAATATTATATACTCACTAGCTGTCCCGCGCAACTTCGTCTGCGTAAATGTTCCCCGATTTACAACATTTCTCATTGCTGCTCCGCTCCTGTGGGTCGTAGCGTGATGTTATATAGCTTATAGCCTTCCTCGATAAATGGGCTATCCAACAGTAAAATATTTTTTCAGTTCGGATTAGTAGTTCATGAGATTACCGGGTTCAAACAAACGAAACTCTTAAAAAGTATATAAAATACATTATGTACCATTATTTTAGCGTATTTGGTAGCTATAGTTTTTTTTTTTAATTTTAATGTCAGCATAGCAACAGATACGTAATTGGCATATTATTGTTTGCATTAATTATTTTTACGATCCTACGCCATTACGTCTTTTGCATAAATTTCTAATACTTATTCGTATTAAAAATAATTGTGTCGGAAGTATTTCTTATCTTGCAATGTTAAAGATCAGGTGACGTAACGTAACCAATGACGATATGGTATATCAATTGTTTGGTGACCGAGTGATAAATCTGACACCGGTGTCAAGCGACATTTGAGATTGGTCAATTCATGTTCGAACCTCACTTAGCAACGTCACACGATAACAACATTAAATTAATTGCCTTCAGTGTCGTCTGTTCTTGTCTACCTTTTAAAAATGATACCATAGTGTATAGTTTATGTTGGAGCTCTTCGTAATATAACACGCGGTCCCACGAAAGTGCCCCTCTGGCATCTTGGGTTATTTGTATATCAATGTGGGGTGGTATTAAAATGCAAGCGTAATCAGTTGACGCAAATTAAGTTGACTGGACTGAAGTTATTCATAACACTTTCACACTCTAAAATTACTTACGATAACAAATTTTTGTTTAATCGATTAAAATAGTAACAAAATATTATTTCAATAATATAAAAAATTACTAGATAAATGGGTATATAAAAGGGTATATTTAAATTTTGAACATAAAATCACAAAAAACATGCGTTAGTAATAATAATTATGACAACGTTATGCGTAATCGCATCTCTAATTTATTTAGTAATCGTCGCCTTTTTTTTTAATCCATACTAATATTATAAATGTGAAAGAAACTCTGTCTGTCTGTCTGTCTGTCTGTTACGCTTTCACGCTCAAACAGCTGAACCGATTTAGATGAAATTTGGTATGGAGATAGTTTGAGACCCGGGGAAGGACATAGGATAGTTTTTATCGCGATAACCGACATCCACGCGGGCGGAGCCGCGGGCGAAAGCTAGTATGTCATAAAGCGTGGTAACATACAAGATAATTTTAATGAATTTCCAGAACCATAAACACTTTGTCATAATTTGACGTGACAAAAGTTAACTAGAAAGTGAATATTTATTTTTACCGATATCATATAATATTAATCAATGCCATATGGTAGATTATATAAGATTAAATATAAAATGAGTTTAACAATGATCAAATTATATAAAATCAATAATTCAAAATCATGTCAATAACAGAATTACCTTGCAAAAAAAATGCAAATTTATCTAATAATATGAATGTGATAATGATTCTGTCTCTCTGTTACGTATTTCATTTGGATGACCAAATAAAATATGACATATCATAGCTGGACACATTGGAATGATCATGTTTTTCGATTAATAATAATACTAGCTGTCCCGCGCAACTTCGTATGCGTAAATTTTCCCCGTTTTTGCAACATTTCACGTCGCTACTCCGCTCCTATTAGTCGTAGCGCGATGTTATATAGCCTATAGCCTTCATCGATAAATGGGCTATCCAACAAAAAAAGATTTTTTCAAATCGGACCAGTAGTTCCTGAGATTAGCGCGTTTAAACAAACAAACAAACAAAGCAAACAAACTCTTCCGCTTTATAATATTAGTATAGACTATGGATAATAGCGGCCACAGAGGAACATGAGATTTGGCACAATTAAAGGTTACATGGTGAAGTACTAGGGTAATACAATAAAATATTTATTGTTTACGTTATCAGAATCAGTAACAGAATCGACTTGACAGATCAATAAAACGGGCTGGACTGGGCGATCCGGTCCGGGAACAAAACCCAGTGTCTTCTTGCAATACATCGACGCTATACTCAAAATTGTATTGCAAAATCTTTTTTTTTTTAAATTACGATGCAAAACAACTCTTGGGTGATACATCGGGATTCTACATGTACATGTACGTAGGTAATACCAAGTTCGCAAACAATAAGTAAAGGCAGAGAAAAGAACGTGGCAATAAAAACTCTCTGCCACTCTTTTCAAATAGATATTTTTTAGAATGTTTGAATGTTTATAAAACTTAATATACAGTATTAAATGAGAAGTTTTTCCAATGTTAATATAAAAAAATATTACACAAAAAATATTCAATGTTTTCATAACCTTGAAAATTATATTATACTGTCTAGTAGGTAATATAATGAACTTAGTCATCTCGTCTGAAAAAAAAACTCAATTGGTACGTCGCGTTGGTTCCGTACCTTCCAAGCCAAACCATCTTACCAAAATAAGTTTATTGTTATATATTTTTTGGCATGGTTCAAGTTTGAAGTCACTGAAACATTTTTATGATAAAACAAAAATAATCACAAAAGCATCGGTCGTGTTTTTTATTGCGTTGAGATAAAAATCAAAATGAGATAGAGATCTTAGTATTAGACATTATCAATTTGATTGTTCTGTGATAAAAAAAATGTGACAATAAACTTATACAAGGAAAAGACAACAAAATTATCCTTCATGGTTACGTCTTTCATTTAGAAAAATAATATTAATCAACGTCGATGGCAATATTCGCAATCTAACGATGTATTTGTAGCTGTCGATATATATTTATAACAAGCAGGTCTCCCTATATAAGGTACCTAAAGAATGTCTGATCCAAATGGAATGAATGATGAAGGATCCTAATAAATAATAAGCGAACGCCGAGTTTTTTTGTTCCACATCTTCTATAGTAACAGTAGCCTTTATAAATATCAGACAAAAGAACGATTAACTAAAAGAACTACTAGTCTGTTGCTCGTAAGTGTAAGATGTCTATTTTGCGTAACTGTTGCTATGTAAAAACCCCACTTGGAGAGTTCAAACAAACTGACTCAGATGATAAACGATATGAATTCGTAATCTTGTTGGCATAATATAATCTATTCACTTCTAGTTAAATATGACATACATGACGTTTTGGCCATGTGCGTAGATTTGTGACGTATCCTTCCTGTCATGTCGTATACTGAATAAGTAGCATGTGTAATTTACACTTCAAAATAAGAGGAAAAAAATTAGGATTTTTTTTCTTTATCAAGCGATTGTAAACTGTCGATCTACTTAACACTGTACCTCAATGGTATGCTCGAAACTGATTCTAGCTGTAATACCTAAACATGTCGTCAGCTAAGTTTGCGTGTTTGATGTGACGCGTAAGCTGCTTACCATTTATTTCATCCAAAATTTAAAAGTCGTAGTTGCTACAACTATGCATGTGCCAGTATATTATGGACTAGCTGTCCCGCGCAACTTCGTATGCGTAAATTTTCCCCGTTTTTGCAACATTTCACGTCGCTACTCCGCTCCTATTAGCCGTAGCGCGATGTTATATAGCCTATAGCCTTCCTCGATAAATGGGCTATCCAACAAAAAAAGAATTTTTCAAATCGGACCAGTAGTTCCTGAGATTAGCGCGTTTAAACAAACAAAGCAAACAAACAATCAAACAAACAAACTCTTCTGCTTTATAATATTAGTATAGATTTCTTGCTCGTTTTCACCAACAACAGGGGTATTCTCCTAAGTAGTAGTTTACAAGTCATGAAGTCAATGCCATTAATTAAGTATAATGTAGTATGATGAAATTAAGTCAAATTTCTTGTCTCTAGTTTATCAGTGTTGCATTCCTTTCCTATAAAACAAATACAATGTTGTGTTGTTATTGGTTTCAGGTTACTTGTGAGTACGTGTTCGCCGGTGGCGCGACAGTGCCACAGAGAGTTCACACTGTTGTTGTTTCTTTGCAACACTCGGAAAAGGTAAGCATTAAACTATTATTGTTACAACTGATTTTCTTAGAAAGGTCTAAAATCACATTGAATTTACCGTGAATAATTTTCTCAGTACTTAACTAATGTGTATCTGATAAACTTGACTTACTAATGACTATAACATTGTACATATTACTAATTATTTAATTTCTTGAATTAATTTCTTGCGTATGAATTTTAGTATTTACATCAGAAGTATTTATGTAAATTAGTTTTTTTAAACATGATCTATTTGATTAGTTTTTCTTGTATTCTATCTGTAGATCACACTGGAAACCTTGCGTGACGAGATCAGAGTGAAGGTCATCAGAGAAGTTATTCCTGCTCAATATCTTGACGACAAGACCGTGATTCACATCAATCCATGTGGCAACTTCATCATTGGAGGACCTCAGGTAAATAAGTGATCTTGGAAATAAAATATTTTAATTTATTTGTGTATATTATGCAGTGAACGCATATTGAAATGTTAGCCGAGTCAATAAACAATCTACTGCTATTGTTTATATATTTCATAGCTAGACGATCCTATAGTATATCCCAATATAAGATTCGCGGTTTTGCGCCCCCAACGACGGCAATCCGACGTCAGTCGAACTGCCTCTGTGTCGAATAATATTGGACTAAAGCGTGGCTTGAATGACCGGCCACACGTCAAGTAAAACCATACAAACCAAATCTGCGCAGTCCAATCTTTAGATTGGACCCCAATCTGTGATTGCGCATGCGCAAGCCGCGAGATAACCTCTTGTCATCCACACGTGCGCTTTTACATCTGCACACATAGATTCTATAGTAGATCTATTGATAGGTATGTAATGCAAGTTGTGTGTTCCGCAGTCGGACGCAGGTCTGACGGGCCGCAAGATCATCGTGGACACGTACGGCGGCTGGGGCGCGCACGGCGGCGGCGCCTTCTCCGGCAAGGACTTCACCAAGGTCGACCGCTCGGCCGCCTACGCCGCGCGCTGGGTCGCCAAGTCGCTCGTCAAGGCGGGGCTCTGCAGGCGCTGCATGGTTCAGGTACGCTATCTACAGAGCTCAGATGAGGCGAATTATGCGCGAGACAATTTCGTTATTGCGTTCGCATAACATTAAACACGCGAGTCGAGATTCCGACTAATGACACTCGATTCTGCGCTAGTTTTCTCTCGCGCAAATCATGTGAACGCAATGGTTTATATGCCGTGTAACTAGCCCACACGCGTATGTTTCCGCGCGTAATTGGCGTCATCTGAACAAGGCCACATCGTTCACGAAGGTAGACATAGGACACGAAATCACGAAGTACTCGCCCTGTCTAATTTGACGTGTTCCGTGTCAGTGTGTGTGCGTCAAATTGACGTATAGACCTGGACCGCGCCATCCCTATCAATTAAAAAGTAAATATTGACTGCAAAGCGTGAAAGAGAGAAAAAACTCATGCGACCCTATCTCTTTGACAGGTATTGTCCACCAAGTAAAGTTGTCACTTAGGTAATGGCGCAGTCCAGGTCTATACGTCAACGGTGCATCAAGATCATTTTCTTTATAGATTCTGTACTTTTTGGTATCTGTACCTGTGCTATCAGTGTTGTTTTAGTTTTACCACTGAGATTGTTAAAAAATGTATTGCCAGTTCCCGTAATATACAGACTTTAGCGACAGGTTATCATCATAAAAATCACCTTGTTTACGTTTTCGCCCTATTGGCAAACATAATAAGTAAAGAAACATCTTAAGGTGACTTAGCAATCAAATCCTCACCAACATCATCAAACAGGCTTGCTCATTCCAATTAGATGATTGGATAAGGAATTCGAATAAAGTTATAGCTGATTTATACCTATTTATTTCGTCAATTAGGTTTTTTCAATGTAATAGTACAATATATCAAAAAGATTCAATAATTTTTACTCAAAATAAATAATTTGAATGTGTGTTTACAATTTGTTCAGGTCGCCTATGCGATTGGCGTGGCTGAGCCGCTATCCATCACAGTGTTCGACTACGGCACTTCACACAAGACACAGCAGCAACTCCTGTCTATTATTCAGAAGAACTTTGATCTGCGACCAGGCAAAATTGTCAAGTAAGTAATACTAAAATCGCCTTGTGGATTATGCTTGTAACATTAGATACAAAGATGAAATTGTACTACACAAAATGTTTCATTAGTACCACAGTACTTAGCTAAAACTACTGCTACTATTTATTGGAATTTTGTATAAGATTGAAGTAAAAATAAGTGGAACCTCTTATGGTTCTTTTTATTCTTAATAATATTGTAAGACAACTCACACAACGCCATCTGATCCTAAGCTAGGCAGAGCCTGTAATATAGCAACGAGACAACTGATAAATATACTTACACAGAATGAACCTTCGATCTGATCGAATCCACAACCTTAAGCTTTGCAGTCATGGTCATTAACCACTAGACCAACAGGCTATTGAACTGCAAGTAATCATAATTCGAGTTCAAAGTGCCCAGTTATTAGTCTGTTTTTATTCGAGAAAACATTATATAGATAAAAGTAAAATTGTTGTTTGTTTGTTTTCAGGGAATTGAATCTGAGGGCACCAATCTATCAGAGAACCAGTACTTACGGTCACTTCGGACGGGAAGGATTCCCGTGGGAGAATCCCAAGCCGCTGGTTGTAGAATGACTTCAAACCTGAGCGTTAGACCATTGTAAATATTTTCATCAGTATGTTATAAACACTTAATCTATGTGTGGTAATTGTAGCGAGGACGCAGAGCGCTGGTCTCTCTCTAGACATTAATTATGTACGCGACGGAACCTCGACAATGAAACTGTACTACGACAGTGATATTAGACGGTTGCATTTACGAGGTTCAATGTAATTTTTAAGTACTCTCTAGTTTGTTAGACACATAGGTTTAATATGGTGCCGTCATTTCTGAATTTGAGTTAGTTCAGGGGTTCAATCGGCAGTCCTATCTTTAAGATTACTCGTTCTGTTTACTAAATAAATTCGTTCGCTTTTTACACTGCCCATTAATTTAATAAATAAGACAAATGAACTTTCCAGCGATTAATATATGATTTTAAAACTTAAATTATGGACTGCCTACACTCTCGAATGTTCTTCATTATACGCTTTACGGTGTAAGTGCTATGATTTGTAGGTAGAGTAGACTACTGGTCCGGTCGCGTCACAGTGGGCGAGATGTGAAGCTCCCCACTGCAAATATAGTGCTGCGTCGAGTTGATCCTTTATGTATATATTTTTTTATTGTTACTTCCCAACATTATATGAAATGTAGATGTTTATACTGCCTTTCTTGCTGTGAATTGTTAGTTAGTAAATTATTGTCAGTGATCATCTCACGCGCAGCACAATTTGTGTTGTGTTTCTGAAAAGGATCGCCGTGGAAAAGAGCCATTTTGAAAACACACCGACTAGACCGGGGTAGTAGTGCACTGTGCATTTAATTCTAATTGTAATTCCGCCGGTAGTTTTAATTAGGCAAAATGCTAACCGTACACTTGACATAGGAATTAACTTAGTTTTAATTGTTGCGTAGGGCGGTTAGTGAGTATTTCTGAATTATATTTTTCGATCTGTTTCAACTTCGACCTGTTAAAAGTTTCTAATTAACTTCTGTGGATTATCAATTTGTCAGATTGTGGAATTTAAACTTAATAAAATTATGATCCTCCCGATATATTAGCGGGAGTTAAAAAAACGACTTTTATTTTTAAACTCAATTTTCATATTCATCTGCACGACTTCCTTTAGTAGCTTGTATATACACACTTAATATACATTTGGAGTGCGGATCGGCGATAGCACTTGCCGATCCTTGTATGAAATAAAATCTTGATTAATCTCGGATATGGGATTAGCTTTGATAGTTTGATGATGATGAGATGCATTAAAACCACACTTTGGGTATTGATTGGGACATTGTGGAGCGCTGCCAATGCCCATATTCTTTATTGCCAATCAGTCCGAGTCGAAACAGAAAAACATGCAAAAGCTTCGGTTTCTTGATATTTATTTACTATTATTTTATAATAAGACAAACTTATTATCTTAACCATGAAGCTACCAATCTGCGAGCCCTTTGTTGCGCTGCTGTCATCATGATGGTGTCAGACGATGACCAAGATCGCATATCAAAGCAATGTGATGCCCTGGTGACAAAAAACACATCTTACAGGTGTCTCAATGTAACTCGGCCGGAAAGAAGATTGAAGAAGGTTCATAACACTCGCGCATGTCATAGAGATGCGACCCTAAAATTACTTACGAAAACGATAATGGTTATTCAATTAAAAATACTAACAAAATTTTAATTCAACAATATAAAAATACTACCTACTTAAAGTTCATATAAGTTTAAATTTAGAACAGTTACAATTTTGTAAATAATTTCTTTACGAAAAAAATTACTAAAAACATGAGTTAGCAATATTAATAAGAGATGCGATTACGTAATCGCATCTCTGATTGGGTAGATGACTGCAATAACATTAAATTTTTTTAATGTTATTGCAGTCATCGTGTTATTGCAGAAATAGCATTTGCAAAACTGTTTTGAAAAACAATGTTTCTCCACAATTTTACATGGCCTTGAATTTATATACATTAAAATTAAAAGATTTGATCATATGAAAAAAATGACGTCATTATTTGTTTTTCATATAAATTAGTACGGGGCGCATCGTTTTGACGTTTCATAAAAAGATACTCTTTTGACATGAAAGTCATCTACCCTATTCTCTCCCCCCCCCCACCCCCGCTTGCTGTTACCATTTACTTACAAAAAATGCGTCCAGGCAAGCGCTTGTCGCCAAGTTCAATCCGGTAAGTTACGTTGAGAAAACTGTATCGTTATTTATTACCTTTATAATAATTAAAACAGAAATCTTTATTGGACGCCATAGATATACGTAAAGATGCGATTCCATAAGGAAAGTTACTTGTATGGCAAGTACAAATTGCATAGAACTTGACCAAACTTGCTACAACTTATTACCTGTTGTTTCTCGAAAACATGTTTCCAATGCAGGCAACTTTAAACAAATGTGACGTCATACTTGCATGCAAGACTTGTCTAATGGAATCGAGCCTTACACCCTTCTCACACGTTCCAGTTTAATCCGGCGGATCAAATTATGTTTAGTGACCGGAACGGATGGACGCCGGAACATGTGATAGCTACCGTACCGTACATCGCCATAGGCCCTTTTCACATGTTTCGGCTTCAATCCGTCGCCGGGTCAACCGGAACGGACGCACGCCGGAACATGTGAAACCTACCGTATATCGTCATACACTTTGCGCCGGGTATCCACCCGGCGCCGGACTGGATTAAAACGGCCTTAGCGTCGATTCATACTAGCGCAGAGTCGAAGCAAAGTCACCCTTATCACCTACAGCTTAAGGTAAATATTTCTATCGTGCACTAATCAGCGCTAGTGACTGCAGTCGCAGGAATTGCGTGATTTTTTTATCTAGACCGTGATTTTGTAGTCGTTTTGTAACCAACAATTTTGAACTCCATGTTAATAACCTAGTCCATAAAAAATATCAGTTACCACGTTGAATACGGAAGCCAAATTTTTACTTTTCGTAACCACGGCGTTAGGTCGAAAAGACCTGTTTATAACATTAATTTTTGCTAATATTTCACCATAAGTCAAAAATATCCGATATCATACTTTAAATTTGTCGCTCCCTAACTAAAAAACAATTCAAAGTTTTGAATCCCGCACCAACGAAAGGCACCAATTTTGTTAGCTGCACCCTGGGAAAGTTATGCGTAAGGTCGATTCCGTCGGACCCGATACTACGGTATCGGTTGTACATAAAATATTATCATTTTTTTTATAAAAAACAATTAAAAATATGTGCATTACGATGTGAAGATAAAAGTAAAGGTCAATGCAAACTATTGTCATGATTTCCGTTTTTCCTTTCGCCACAAATGAAACCTAGGTTATATGTTAGAGGAGAATACATGAAATCAATAGCAAAACGAACCAGTAGGCTTACTCTCTCTCTCTTTCTTTGAAACGAAATTCATGAATTTTCGTTTACTTTTGTATTTCTTAAGTTTATGGGACTATTTTAATTATTTTTTTGATAAGCACAAGAAGTTCGAACCCATGCACGATTTTCTAGAACAAGTGGATTAAATAGATGTTCCTGGTTTTGTATTTTACCACCTCATTTTTGATCGAAACTTCGTTTTTATTGAATTAGAGTAGGCCTCCAGGTCTATCAACCGTAACCGAACGAAGATAAATAAGGAAATATTGCTAGTGTCTTTATGTCAGGCGTTACCAATTTTTCTTATATTAAAAATACAATCATGCCTGATATTTTGAGATTTCCATTGTTAAATATAGTTGGTTGTTACTTGTTCTACTTATTTCTCACTAACAGTTTTTTTTTATCACAAACTAGTAAAATAAACTGATAAACGGATCGAATAGATACGTGTTAGTGGGTAGTTAGAACCAGGGCTCGGAACCGGTTTATAAATAGCGGTTATTATTGTTAATAAAACCGGTTTAATTGTGCCCATCGATTAACCGGTTAATCAAGATACCGGTATGAATAATAACGAAATAATTTTGATTACCGGTTAAAACAGAAAGCGTAATGCTAACCGATAATGTGAGCTGAATTAACCGGTTAAATTCGTTCGTTCGGTCTCGACCTCACGTCATTGTAAGTTAGTACTTTTTCTTTCCCACATGTATGGGTTAGACCGTCGTCGTGCGTCGTGTTAAATCATGTTCCCTGCAAAACTACAAGCGTGCGGCCGTTATTTAGTGTAGGTTAATTATATTAATTGTGTGTATATTCATCTTGGGAAAAAGAAAATAAAATAAGATTTAATCTATGTTCGCTTAAAATTAAGAGACCAATAAATCGAAATGTTTGATAAAAGGTTGTAATCACCACGCACGCCTCCGTAAAGCGCGGGTTCCGGAAACTACCGATCACTCACTATTACGAAACTGACGGTACTTCGACACACAACACTAACGACATCTGCACACTGGCGTGTAATATTTGTTTCGACGGTGTGTACACTTAATCATCGCGGGATTTTACGATATTGAGAAAAGATTTCCATCGTCTAAGTTGAAATTGACGTGTTTTTTTTTATTTTAACCTCTGCCCGCGCCATGCGGGAGTAATAGTGACGGTCAGTGGAGAGGATCTGTGGTTCGTGTAGTTCAAACAGTTCATTATTGAATACATACGCGATTAAGACCCACAGCTTATAAAACTCCATAATGTGTACAAATCGTGAAAGTTTACGAACTAATAAGCTTAGAACTTCTTTAGAAGTGCTAACCAATTACGAAATAAAGTTTTGAATTATTACATGGTCACTACATTACACTTGGCCAGCGGAACTTACATACGTATCACTAAATACAAAATTTTGTGAGACATGAATCATTTAATACATCTATTGTTGCGTCTACAGACGAATCCGTTAAAGTGGACGATGATGAAAGGATACAAAAGCTCACTACAACGTTATGGGAGATTTCAATGGTAATGTGAGAGTACAAAAACGCGGCGAAACGAAAATTGGATCTAACTGCGTAGGGCGCAGAAATCACAGGGCCCAAATGCTCGTTAATTTTCTACAGTCGTCGGAGCTTTTCTTAATGAATTCTTTCTTTAAGAAGAAGCCTCACAGATAGTAGACATGGCAAAGCCCCGATGGTGTAATAAGAAACTAGATAGATTTCATAATTACGGACGAGCTGCAAATAATTAGAGACGTCTCGGTGACCAACAGGCTCAATGCTGGCAGCGATCACATATTGGTTCGAGGGTCTCTAATTATTAGCTTAAAGGTCAAAAGACCCCAAATAATGAGGCCTATTCTCTGACCTACTGCCCCCCAGATAGTCTCATGCCCCGAAAAGTTCTAGTTGGAGCTTCAAAACCGTTTTGCATCGCTGGAAACACAAACGAGAAAACCGACATTGGTCAAAACGCTACAGAATGTATCTCGGAAGTTGTTTCCCGGAAAACGCGAAAAAAGGGAGTCCGAACTCTCACTCGAGATTCTTGAACTAATGAGGGTAAGACGAGACACGCAGATGTCTTTGTCAGATATGAGAGCCATAAACCTGAAGATCAGGAAGCTGACATGACCTGACCTCCTACGCTACAGCACTCGCAACATTGAGACGGCGATCGATCGAAATAGAGGCACTTAAGTTTTCTCACAGCAGCTAGGCAGACCCTGTCTGACAATACTAAACACAGCGAGTGGTAAAACCTCAAGGCTGGAGATATTTGGGGAAATCGAGAGTTTTTATAGACATGTATGCATCACGGATGGCTAAACCTATGGGACTTAGCGTCGATGATCACAGAACCCCACTCACGTGCCACTATACCGAGGGCATATCGGATGTCGATCAGGGCGAGGTCGGGGCAGTTTTCGAGCAACTTAAGAATTACAAAGTGCCCTGTGATGACAGAATCACTACAGAGCTTTGCAAGACGAATTCAATAGAGCGTGATATCCCCGAAACTGTTCACCTACGCTCTCGAAGATATCTTCAAGACACTTGATTGGACTGGATAGGTCATAAACATAAACCGTGAGTAAATCTCACACCTTCGGTTTGCCGACCATATTGTCGTAGTAGCGCAGTCGCTGGAGCAGCTCAGCGAAATGCTGCATAGCCTAAATGGAGCCTCTAGATGTGTGGGTCTCGGCCGTAGGTAACTTTAACGTGACTTTGATTTGTTTCCAGTTTGGTAAAAGCAACTTCGAACAAGAAGTCGATAGAAGGATTCAATTGGGTTGGGTAGCGTTTAGCAAACTTCGTCGAGTTTTCACTCCGCCTTAACCGCAATGCCTGAAGGATCAACGTACCTGTTATGACCTACGGTGCCAAGTCATTTATTACGGTTGAGTTTGTCCAAAAAAAATCAAAATTGTGCAGCGGGCTATGGAGCGACGTATGCTTGGGAGGATAAAACTCGCAATAAGGTCATCCGACAAAGAACTAAAGTTACCGGCATAGCTCGCAAGTGCTGGACATAGGCATCTCTGCCTTCCGCAACCAGTTCATCCCAGCCACCTTATTTAGGTCGTCGGACCTGGCTGGGGGCCGTCCTACCTTACGTTATAGTACTCGATGTGGCACAAGCTTTCGATAAAGTCTGGCATGAAGGCTTGCTATATAAACTGAAAACAATGTTACCAGATCAATTTGCTACTGTCCTAGAATCTTACATTTCTAGTAGAGCATTTCGAATACGCCAAGAGGATGTTTGTTCTAAAAATAATGAAATAAAAGCTGGAATTCCACAAGGCAGTGTTCTAGGACCGGTCCTGTACCTTTTATGCACCCGTGATATTCCAGAGCTCGAAAATAATGCTATTGCAATCTTTGCTGACGATACAGCCATCATAGCAGTAGGAAATACCCACAACGAATCAGTAGAAATGGTTCAAGTAGCCATCAACCAAGTCTTAGAGTGGACGACAAAATGGAGAATAAAACTTAATGAGAGTAAGTCCGTTCACGTTGACTTCACAAATAAAAAAGGTCAATACTGCCCGGTGCTTATAAATGGCCAACCAATAATCTACTCGAACACAGCTAAATACCTCGGTATGACGCTTGACGCAAAGCTATGCTGGAAAGCACATGTCAAGAAAAGAGAAGAGCTATCCCTACGCTACCAGAAGAAGTACTGGCTACTGGCAAGACACTCTTCCCTCTCAGTATACAACAAAGTCCTGCTATATAAACAGGTGTTAATGCCAATATGGACTTATGGTATACAGCTTTGGGGCTGTACCGCTCAGACCAATCGACAAATAATACAAAGATTCCAGAACAAAGTGCTCAAGAATATTGTCAACGCCCCTTGGTACTTAAGAAATTGTAATCTCCACCGGGACCTTAAAATGGATGACATAGAGACAGTTATACAAAAAATAGCTGAAGCACATCAAAGCAGGCTTCAACAACACGTGAACGTCGAGGTAATCCAGCTCCTTGATACCACTGAGTTAAAAAGAAGATTGACGGCTGAAGCCGTTTGAATTAGTGTAGTGTAACAGTGACATATTAAATGTAGTGTAAGTGCAACGTAAAAGAACACATGAACAAAGTGACTTCACATATGTAATAGAGACAATAATATAAGTGTTATTGGACACATTCTTAGATTTAAGTCCTTATAGCAATTTAGGTCATAATTAAATTACTCATTAGTCTTTAGGCTAGATTGTAATCTATATAAAGTATTGTAATAGATACTTAATTATAAAAAAATATCGAACTAGTAGTTCCTGAGATTGCCGCGTTCAAACAAACAAACTCTTCAGCTTTTTAATATTAGGATAGATAGTATGTTACTTTTTAGATTTAATTCAATTGTTATACTTTATTTCACTGTATGTTTACTTACTATCATCTGTATCAGAAAGTATATTTTCGGCAACACCAAGAAAAAGCGGTTGACTATCCGGTAAGACTTCATTCGTTGATAAGAATTCATAGCATTTTTGTATGTTAAGAAATGTAACTACTGATATTCACAATAATTGTGAATATCAGTAGTTACATTTCTTAACATACAAAAATGCAATGAATTCTTCTGATCAAATAACAATCGAACAAATCTTTGTATTATACAGTGAAATTATTTCACTCAATTATTATTATGATTCAGTGCGCAAACGTAAATGTTTAACTATACAAATGTAAACAAATACAAAATACTATGTGAATCTGAACGTTGACTAAACAGACGAAACAATCGGTTCAAAAAATTAATAGAGATACGCGTACTCACTAATGTCCTTGAAACTCAAATTAACCGGTTTATTTCGCTGAACAGTATCGGAATTTGTGAAAAACCGGTTTCCCACTTTAACCGGTAAATAACCGGTAAAGATAACCTTAACCTGAATTCATTTCAGTTTGGAGTCAATGACCTAAACCGGTTTGGAAATTTAACCGGTTTCCGAGCCCTGGGAACTGTTTAACAAGTATCCGCTGTAGGTTATGTCTTCTGGGTTACTTTTCTAAATTCTTACAAAAAATAAATTATACAATCAAAAAATCTTAACCATTTTTTTTGTACTTCTGGTTTTACAAAAATGTTTGTTTACCATATCAAAGAATAATTAATGCTAATAAATTAACTTAATTAATCATCATCACTACTCGTCTCTCTTCCCACATGTCTTATTATGAAATCGAGAAATTGAGCTGGAATAATTAAATTTTGTTGATGTCTAGCCCAAGCCATGAGCCACAATACAGACATGTCGTGGCTACAATAACCATGTGGGGTAATAAAAACCGGCGCGGTGTACATACCGCGAAGCACGTGGAGATTTCTAGAAACACGCAGCGCCTCTAGCCGTCGCGCGCGCAATCCATATGATCGAAAACTATACGTATGAGGAAGCAGGGGAGTAGTATGTAACACAACGATAAACTTAAAGCATCACAACTACGTTTTATCAGGCGTTGTTTTGTTTAACTTAACGTATTTAAATGTAGGAAAAACGCCTGATAAAAAAACAATAGCAATATACTAAACAATGTAACTTGGTTCGGTTACAGTTGATAGACCTAGTTCTTTTTGCTATTGATTTATTGTACATTCCTCTAACATATGCCCCAGATTTCACTTCAGACGAATAGACAAAATAAAATATGCCAGCTATGTATGGTAAAAGTTGCATTGCCCTTTGCTATATTAACTGTCAGATTTATGCTTTGCTGGGCTTTGACTCTGCGGTAGTATGAATCAACTTTAAGAATTTAGATAATTTCTGTCAGTCAATCGTACGAATGAAGTCTAGATAGATTTTTTACCTTGGCACAGTAAAAGTAGGTGAGGTTTCGCTGATATCATTCTCGTATACGCCGAGAGCTCGCCACGGGTCGATGTAACCATGAATATTAATCGTGTTGTTCACTTGAGGTGATAATCCACCGAAAATCAAGTTCACACGATCAGCGGCATCGTAGACGAAAGCTTCGTCGAACCTATCAAAAACGTTAAGTACATATTAGATAAAAATAAAATGTTTGCGATTTTATCAAATTCTAGTTTCCATATATGTTTGAGATGAGATTGACAATGAAAATGCTGGCATTCTAATAAGTTACACAAACGATTACACGTGTAGGTATGTATTATTATTATTACAATTGTTCATTTCACTGATTTACATGCCAGACGATTTTCTGGCTATCTATCTGTATCTGGGGTCTGTAAAGACAACGCAGACTGCAAAGAGCGCTTACTTACCATAGATGTACCAGAATCTGATGAAATATAGGAAAATTATAACTTGGTAACACAAGGTTATGGTAAGTAGGTCTTAGACCTAGGTACTAGGGCGACAAGTCTTATGTATTTTTTCATTGATATAGAATAATTTTAAATAACGGGTCATTATCACTCTTCTTAAATAGAGCTGGGTATCTAATTCACTGCTCGAACATTATAAATATTAAGTTACAGCGACTTTGGCCGCGTGGATGTCATTTATGCATTGAATAATTAAAAGCGATTGTTCAAGTGACTATGGAATTTAGTATCGCTACAAATTTTGTTGTGCCAAGATGAAAACTACTGATTTATGTAGACATTAATATATACTTTCAGAAAAACCAACAATGACTTACCTAATTTGCCGGGTTTAATTGATATGGGTGGATGAACTTCGAAAATCGAAATATTTATATACATTTTTTTTTTAAAATAGGACATAATTATGATATTGCGTATTAATTATGTATTACACATGATGTGTAACACTAGTTTATAGCTATGAATTCGGCTTTGCAGTGATATATAATCCTAATCTCTATCTCACAAACACTTCACAATTGTCACAATATTGGTACGAGTCTCTGTCTCACAAAATATTTCTGATTGTTACTATGTATATGGAGTCTCTATCTCAAACTCACGTAATGTAACCACAATATCATACACAACACGAGAAATAACAAAAGCTATTTGTCATTATTACTTTAAACTGTTTTCTTAATGGACCGGCGCCAAACAAGCTATAAGCACAGATAATCAAGTGACGTGACATTACATTACAGTGTTGCCATAACTTTTGTCATATCCTATACAAATCGATTTTTTTATTAAAATTCATTACTATGTTCTTATTTTTAATCGAGCCGGGTCCTAATCTAAAGGTATCAAAGAATATGCTTATTAAAAAGTATAGTGTATAAATATTATCGTTCTTTACATTCAAACGGTGCAACAATTAATAGAGTATTTAAATTAATTATTTAATAAAAATCGATAATAATCCTAATCGATATTACGATTTTATTTTTGTAATAGTGTTACCACCGTTAAAAATAACTTCATACGAAAGAAAAGGAAATAAATAAACTGAAAGACTAATATTTGCATCTCAATATTCCGGCAAATGTGAGACTTCATATCATTATATAATAACGTTATAATTAGAAACAAGAATTATACATTTAATCAACTTGTGGCACAACGTAAATACTAGCGATACTGCTGGTGGGCATACCCCTTTCAAACTTATTCTTCTCGTTCCACTTTACTTTGGGCGGTTAGATATCAGCATTAATACTGTCGCTTTTTTTTAAGTAAATTTAAAAATACACTTTTCAGTTAGCAGTGCAATATAAAAAATCCCAAGTCATTAAAAAAAATCGTTTCATGAGATTCTGGTACATCTACCTATGTATATTCAAAATTAAACTTTATCGGTGAATTGTTAGAATCAAAAGTGCCTATAACAAGCGCATGTGCCTGTCTGCGAAAGTGTGTCTTGCCTGTGCTGACCTTCGTGTAAAAAAGCTAAATAGAGATTGTATTCAAGTATAAAAAGTATTGAAGCTTATATGGAACACAGATTTATTACCTTGGATCAAAAGCCCTTTTGCAAACGTCAACATAAAACTCGACATTGAGCCATCTCAACGGGTCAAATACAGTGCCTCTACGCGGAGCAGTTTGGAAGTAGCCGTACTCCGTGCAAGTTTGATAATACCACGCACGGGCTGAAAAAAAAATGTTTAATAAGGCCAACCTTATGGAAGAGTTACTTGAAATGTTCCGCGGGTAGAATAGCTGTTAGTTCGGAATAAAGAGTCGCCTGCTCTCCGCACATCACTGATTTCTATCAACTAATAGTTTGGTAGGACGAATTAGTATGAAGATATATGAAAGTGTGCATACTACAACAAATTGATATCTATCGGCTGATGCATAGTTTGATTTGCTACTCAACTGCGTTCAAATTGCGCACTCACCACAGGCCCAACTGTTTAGTTGGCTCGGTGTGCATCAACTATCGGTTGATAGAAACTCTATGGTATGCGAGGACTCTTCTGCTGTTAGATACTTACAAGTGCCCGAATTCATATAGCCGGCAATAAAATTTTCGTATGTAAGAAGCCAGCACTGGCTTGCACCAAGTCCTTGTTGAATTGCTATGTATCCACCAACTTGTTCCATGGGCGTATTTCCTGAAAGAATATCCATCCAGGATTATTTTTCGAGGGCATTAGTCCCCAGGCGTAAAACCTACATACTATAACACCGGCCAAGTGTGAGCTAGACTCGCTCGACGAGGGGCATGCATTGATGCAACAGGCTCTTACAATAATAACTTTTTTAAGAAAAATTAACCGCCTTCAAATATCAAGCACAAAGTCAACAGTACCTATAGTCCGGTCAATTTAGACCAAAAAATGAGAGTGAAGTTACATAAAGTCCCAACAAGCTGAATTTCAGTGAAATTGTTCAAAACATAATTATAAACAATGTCTAGAAGTTCCCCATCATTCCCCTGTAAGGAAAAAAATTAATTCAAGGTCAAAGGTCAAAAAAATGAGTTTTTCGCGATTTTCAGCAAAACGGTAAGTTTTATCATAAAAGTACCTCAGACAAAAATTGTAGATCATAAAATTATCTATAAAAAATGTATCAATACTTTTTTCTTACGAGCCATCGTTTCTGAGATATAACGATTCAAAGTTTTATGATCTACAATTTTTGTCTGAGGTACTTTTATGATAAAACTTACCGTTTTGCTGAAAATCGCGAAAAACTCATTTTTTTGACCTTTGACCTTGAATTAATTTTTTTCCTTACAGGGGAATGATGGGGAACTTCTAGACATTGTTTATATTTATGTTTTGAACAACTTCACAGAAATCCAGCTTGTTGGGACTTTATGTAACTTCGAATGTCTAAATTGACCGGACTACTACTTTATTCACTTTGGTTACAGAATGCAACGCTTATAAACGTCAGATAAAATTACGAATAGAATGATTCTACATTTAATGCCAAGTTGGCAAGAGTAAAGTCATGAGAAAAGAAGTTGGTAATAAAAACTCATGGCCACTTTTTTTTTAAATGCCAATTATTACAATATATTTGTATATGTATACACAGTTATGCTAGTAAGGGGCTGCAACCATTACACCATGTACCTAACTCACGTAAGCAGTAACCATAGTACCTAGATACGTAAAGTGAGTATTTATAATCAAGTTTTAAATGAATTAGCATCACATCACCGAATGCAAATTTCGCTGACTCACTCCTAGTCATTCCACTCAGTCATTCCTACTCAATTTTAGTCTATATCTCTGATGTTTTATAAGCTAGGCCAACGTTTTATACACTAAAACCTTGCCAAAAAAATAAGCAGTACAATAGAAAAAACCTCACTTAAATTGGATCGCGAACATACATACATACACGTCAAACAGAGAACCAGCTTTATTGAAGGCGGTTAAAAACTGGTCTCATGGTTTTGTGGTCCAATTGTCTGTTACTAATTAACATAATTTCGGACAAGTCGGACTAATACATAAGGACTTTTAGTTTTAAGATCTACCTAGGGTTTCAGAAGGTGCAGGGTGGAGCCTCTAAATCTCACGCCTTTAAAAAGTTTTAAGGATCTGTCAGGCCGCTTGTATACGACCATTGTTTTATACTTGTACACCTTCATAAGACGGTGTAAGAATGTGCGATCGCCTATGCAAGTAAATGGGTGAGTGGAGACGCTACCGGACAATCTCCATTCCATCCATCGTCCGGCGAAAATCACGGACGTGTACAAGCGGAATCACTGCTTTAGTTTATTGTTTGTTGGTATTTAACGTACCGTATAAATTGTTGTTGAAATTATTACAAGTGTTTGTCAAGGTGCCAGGCCTGGCAGTCTGGACTGCACCGGAGAAGCTCCAAGTGATCAAACCAGAGAAGTAACCCATGTCAAAACGATCGTCGAAGTTGAAAGTGTCGGGACATAACCTGAATAAAAAGGGGGTAAGTAGATTTAGATACATCACTCAACAATCTAAACTAAAGTAGGTAGGTATCAAAATTGTCAAATTCCCCTGTTGCCCCGCCCTTATATCCGCGCCTGGAGAGACATGACTTATTAGGTAATGTGTTTGACAGCACATGGTTTTAGTTTTAACCTACGACAAAAAAGAAGGGTTATATATAAGTATTATAAGTTTAATAAAGGTATGTCTGTGCTATCGTAGCTCCTAAACGAATGGAGCGGTTTTGATTAGAAAGTTGCCTTAGTTAGTACTGTTCTTATAGAACTGAAGGAAAGGCCCAAAAATTTGAGCATTTTATAAGGCCGATTTTTTTATGTTACGACTTTTTATCTTGTTTTTTAATGTTCACCTATTGTAAGAATCAAACTTAATAAAATAATGAAACCACTTGCCTATACGCTTGTTCTACAGTGCGTCTACCAGCAGCCGTCCTGATCGCCTCGACTGTGTCCTGTATGCCTTGCCTGATAGTAGCTACGCACTGGTCACCGCCTTCCAACGTGAAGGCTTCGTGGACCACTTCCAGGTAACCTATAATAATTGTAGAACTTTTAAATTTTTTTTTATACAACTGAATGAAGATACGAGGATATTGTAAGCCTGATGGTAAAGATCGCGCCCGCACCTAGCCTTGGACGCCACTCAAAATCTTGTTCCACAAAGCAAAGATCGTCAACGTCACTGCACGAGCTACTTTGGCCAGTAATTACACTTGCTATAAGTAGTGGCCTTAAACCAAAACACAGTAGGTACCTATGCGTTCTTGCAACTCCACTTCAGGTATAAATAACTATCACTGCGGTGGTCGAGATCCAATGTTATTTATGTTATGTAACCTATGTACACCTTTTTACTTAAAACATAATTGGTTTAGACCTATCTAAACGATAGGCCGTGTTGGTAGTAGGACCCTATCTACCACCGATAAAAATACTGGTAGATATAAAATTCATAAGGTCATTTAGGTAAGCGATTACACTTAAACCTTTTCATATTCATTCGGTAACATCAGTATTTAGATAGATTTTCGACATGTTACTTACCTGTAAAGTCAATTTTAGCAAGAATAGGTCCACTAGAAGCAACTGTGCCCAACACTAGATGGGGGTATCTCTTTTTGAACCACATCACCATATTAGCGGCATAAGACCCTCCGTACATTATGATCTTGCTATTAGCAAATCGTGGTTCTCTCTTTAAATCCTTGATAAAATATGCCAGGTCAGCCAACGCTTGATCGATGTTAAGAAACCTTAAGTTCGCGGTGGTGAAATTCCTAAAAAATTTAAGGATAAGTCATTTACGAAGTGGCCCAAGGATGCCCAGGTATTATGACGATTATTATGTACTTGGTACCCAAATTTAAGATAGGTAAATTGGGTTTCTAATTAATGTAGATCACTGATAGAATCAGGCGTCACATGGCGGATCAGTGAATCACCACCATTGAAGTACCTGGTAAGTAAGGAAATATCCTTATTGCAACAATTGAAATACATTGACTGACTGAACACAAAAGGAGAGATCTACAATAAGGAAAACTCGTGCCAGGTAGGTACTCTCAACAAGTCGAGTGGCACCTCCGGACCCTTGACTCGCAATATTGCGCTTACACGAAGTGCGATATAGCGAGTTCTAAACTTCGACACCTTTTCGACAACTTTCGCCTTTACACAAAGCATCCTCAGGACAGTTTGGCACCAACTGAGGTGCTACACACGGCTGCCGGCATGGACGTACCCAGGAGGGGAGTGGGGGGGAGGGCAGCTGCCCGCCCCCTGGAACCTGAATGCCTAAGTACATACCAAATATTGACGACAAAATTTATACGCGAGTCCCCCTACAACTTGGTACAATATTGTAATAAACTTAATGGGGGTATGAAATACAGAAAAGGAAGGGCGCCGTAGCACCGACTATCTTTTATTTTATATGGCCCATAAATTTGCCTGCTCTTAAATATCCACAGCGTGAGTGGGAGTTTTAGATAAAGGTATCAGCGCTAGCGGAGGATGCGAACTTTGACGATATTGCGCGATTGCTAAGCAGGTTCGGTACTAGTGGACATAATGTAGTGCACCGGCCATCGAGGCAATGACTGGAGGCGTCAAACGCGCTGCAAGACCATTTTTTTAAACATATGAAATGTTTAAATGTCCCCGCGAAGTTATCTGTTTTTGTACTTTTTGTACCTTTTTACTGTTCATTCGAGCAGTGATTACAGTTGCGCGCCACCCGCCCCTGCATTGTATGTTGACGATCTCTCGACTCGCGGAATTCCCTTTGTGTCGCCCGTTTGTGTACTTCCTCCTATGTTTTCTCAATGACTCCCTCAGTTGACAGCTCACACTGTATCTATCAGCTCGCGCATTGACTTCTAAGTTTACGTTACGGTCCACTTTTCGTGCAGGGAATTTTAAGATCGCGCTGCTGCCCTCTACTTGCGCAGTGGCTTCTATGTTTGGGCATGAGCTCGTTGTCCATGCAGTGGATTAATTTTTCAGTCTGCTTCTAAGTACACGCTGTGTTCACTAGCTTTAGGGCTCGCTCCCTACTCCTGAACTTCTTCTTCTCTGTCGTTTCATGGTCACTTAGAGACATCCGCAACGATGGTAGAAGCGGACACAGCTCTGGGCACGGTCTCTCGTCATCTCTCCCTGTTGGTAGACTGTTTGCTGGAGTCAGATACGTGGCTTCCTATTGCGAATTTGACTTGGTCGACGCCCTACCGCGTGATTTGGTTCTATCCACTTTTCCCTGTATGTATTGCCTGATCTGTCCACTATATCCCGAGCAGCTTCCTTCAGTACCACATCTCTGGAGCGTCTATCTTCCCACTTTCTAATTCGCGTACCGTTCACGTCTAACGCGTATCGTTCGCGTAACGATAAATGGGGAATACCAGTGTTCATCTGCGTATATTTTGAATCCACCAACCGCAATGTCATCTGCAATCTTTGCATTACAAGCTCGGAGTAGACGTTAAACTGAAGAGGTGATATTATGCGCCAGTTCGACTCGCGCAATGACTTGTTAAGCTGTGAGCTGGCGAGCGTAAATGTCACTCTTTTCTTTCGTACCGGACTCAGCTCATCTAGAAGTGGTCTCTTCACCCCCCCCCCCCCTCAGACCCCACTTCTTTGTCGAGCTGTATAATTGATGTAAAAAATTAATTCTAAAAATATAGGTGCGCGAGCTGAAAATAGGGACCCAGTGCAAAAAATCTGATTGCCCTGGGTCAAAAGCTGAGTACGCCCATGGTTGCCGGTATTTTGGTTTCGAGAGGAGGCAGATGCCTGATCTCGATGAGCAATCCAGGATTTCGGTTTAGTAGGTAGGTACCTATTTTCGTCTCCGAGAGTAATTTTTATCAAAGTAAACTCGAAAACCGGGCAAGTGCATGTCGGGCCACGCACAATGTAGTCCCCGTCCCCCGTTCGTAAGTGGGTTGTTTTTGTTTCATACTATGTGAATGGAATCTGTACCAAAATTTTGATACTTCTCACTTGGTCTGCTGTTACTCGTTAAGTTGTACCTACTTAGCTGTGATAGTTTTCCTTTTAATTTCATATATACTACTACCGTGATTTTTTTCCCATACCCAACATCAACCATTTAGCCGGCGGGGGGGACACTCGACTCGAACAAAAATTTGCACTTTAAGGGTTAATATTTCACAAACGGATCCCTAAATCTAAAAATAGTCTCCGCAACCCTACACGTTTTTAAAATACCTATCTAATGATACCCCACACGATGGGGTTGGTGAGAAAAAAATCACATCCCTACTTTACATATAGGTACAGTACTCCAAAAGTAATAATGCGCATAGAAATCTTCGGAAATCTTCGTCATTGTTCGGCAACGGTCGTATTACCCGAGCGTCGAAAGACGATATTTATATAGAGTGGTTAAGAGCAATTTCTCTATGCCTAATTTTATATATTATGTGTTTTGTGCTAAAACAGATTTGATTTACCTGTAACGAAATTTGATTCGATAATTCCATGTAAGTAAATAGCGAAAACGCTACAATCATTGTTGGAGTGATTAGTTTTCAAGTGTCTTACCGAAGTTGGTGTAATTATGGAGGAAAAGGTTTAAATAACATAAGGTTTTATTAGAAGGAGAAAAAAACGTTTTCAAATAGAGGTTTACATAAAATATAATCAAAATCTCAGTTCAAATTTGTTTACAGCACTAATCATTCCAGAAAAATAATACAATTATAAAAAAATTAATCAGAATCGAGGAAGACCTCTATTCCCGACATCGCAGATTCATCAGAAGTTTCATTATGCTCTTGTTCATTTACACTTTCCTCACTGCTATCACCTGTGTAAATAATCAGTTTATCGGAATAACTATCGATTCTTGGCTCAAATTTTCTATATTCATCTTCGCATTGAACCGCATGATCAGAAACTTTTTTCCATTCTTCTGGTCCTATTTTATTGATTTTTTCTAATATAGCATCTTTAACTGACGTCACAGTCATTGCAATATTTCTCTTGGCCACGTGTTGCTTTATTTGGGACCAAATATTTTCAATAGGGTTAAAATCGGGATGATATGGTGGCAATCGTATAATTTTATGCCCATGTTCCTCCATTATACGGTCAATGGCAAATTCTGTGTAATTTTCTTTGTATCTTTGTATAATTTTATACAAATCGGGTTTCAGTTTCTTTGGGTCATGCGGAATGTTGTGTTGTTGTAACCAAGCTGTCATTTGTGGTTTAGATGTGTTTGAGTTTGGTGGTTTCACAGACAGCTTATTATGATATGGGGCGTTGTCTATTACCAACACACTATTAGGAGGCAAGTTGGGAATCAATTGATTGCGTAGCCAAGTTTGATAACGTTCCGCGTTTATTTCTTTATGATAGTCACCTTCTGAGTCGACACATTTATGTAACATTAGAGCCCCTGGGACGAAGCCTTTTTCATTGCCTGCGTGTACAATAATTATTCGCTCTCCTTTGGAAATGGGTTGTTTGATACCTTTTTTGTTGCTATCTTGCCAAGTTTTACCCTTAGTATGTGATGTGTGCACATACGACTCGTCCATAAATACTATGTTTCTACCAGAACTCCTCAGCTGTTGTATTTCTCTGAGATATTTGATCCTTTTTAGGCGTATATCATGTTTTTCCATAAGTAATTGTCTGTTATTATCAGTTTTCAGAAACCTAAACCCCATGTCTTTCAAGATCAACCTTAAAGTCTCGGCACAGCCTTTGAAATTAATAGCTTCGATCAACTTTATTCTTAAATTATTTACAGTTGGGAGTTCTTTCAGCGTCAATTGAAAATTGTATATCATATTACGAATAACACAGTAGTCGAAATCATCAAGTACCAGCCGAAATCTACTTTTAGGTCTTCCTTTTTTCGGTGTAGAAAATTTCTTTGATTGATTATGTTTTTTTTCGTTTAAGATATTACTCAAAGTTCGTCGCGAAATTCCTGTAGCTTTTGTAACACGGTCTTGAATTTTTTTAAAATAACCATCATGGTCTCTGTTGAAAACATTGGCTTCATTTAAGAAATAAAGGTACACATTAAATACCATTTGCCGTGCTTGTGAATTAAGCGGTTTTCCACGTTTAAATTTATCCATTTTGGAAGAATTCGTCTGAAAGAAAATGGCATGGGCAGAGTTAGGTATATATTTTTTATGCATGTTTATCTATTTATTTAATTTAAATAAATCTCATTTTTTAAATGTTTTTCTAGTACTTAATATGTATTTAATGTAGGTATTTTATTTTTTTAATATTAAAAAAACGTGAAATATGTTATTTATTTTCCTTTTTTCAAAATATACTATTTAAATCTGAATAAGCTAATTAATGTTGAAATTATATTTACCAAGAAGGGTGTGTAATAGCAGCTCTATATATTTCCACAAATAGAGAACACGTGCAGTCACTACCAATATATAAAGACGACTGACAGACATTTCGCTGACCGGCGACAGCTGCCGAACGCCCGATTTGTTTTCGATTGTGCACACATGATATTGACTCCTATCTCTTTTAAACAAGGTGCAAAATGCAAATGCCTTGTTTAGGGCTCTTACGATTCCATGATTCGAGTGTTTCCGGGAATACGACAATTAGCGAAGATCTGCATGTGCATTATTAATTTGGGAGTACTGTAGGTAGGTACCCTAATTATTTTTTTTGCATAATTTTTTTTTCTGCTTATGTAATATGTGTATCGATACAAAATAACAGCTTTCTAGCACTAACAGTTTCTGAGCTAAGCTGCGGTCGCACGGACATGGCGAAACTATAAGGGTTCCGTTTTGCCATTTTGGCTACGGAACCCTAAACAGCACATATACAGGAGGACTCGGAGGAGAGGGCAGGGGGGACTAAGCCTCTTGCCCTTCTTATCCCGGATTCGTGAATGCCTACCTATTTGGTAGATATCTTTACAGAGGTTATATAAAAAAAGAAATAATAATAACTCACGCAAAAGGTATCGTCTGTCCATAATACCGATGTTCCGTGTATATCTGATATCCTCTGTTTTCCCTTGCCATCTCGTACATATTACCTGTCCTCAACCAACCAGCGTCGATTGCCCACTCTCCACCCGCCATTATGAAAATTGGGCTTCCACTACCACCGAAGAAGTCTTCGTTGAACATGTAACGCTGTAAAAGGATAATGATTTTAGGATATATTTTCCTTTGATATTGAAATAAAAAATGCCGTTTTTAGTAAGCTGCAGTTATATCGATAAAGTATAAAAATTACAAGTAAAATTATTATGTACCTACCTACTTAGATACTGAAAAATTCCAACGGCACCTCACATAATGAAATTCGACAAGCCGTTTAGGCTGTAGAGGCCTAGATGAGGTTGCAGCACCTTACGAGCTTAACTGTATACATACAAATATATTGTAAAAAATGGCATTTAAAAAGTGGCCATGATTTTTTATTGCCAAGTTCTTTTCCCACGGCCTTACTCTAGTGAACTTGGCATTAAATGTAGAATCATTATATTCCAATTTTTTGTGCCGTTCATAAGCGTTGCGTTTTGTAACCTTAGTGAATAAAGTACTTTGACTTTGAGGGTGCCAAAGAAATGGACATGTATACATACTAACATATTCTCAAAAAACATTACACTCTTAGCTCAATCGAATAAAAATAGGTTTTTGATGTAGGTAAGTTTGTGCGCTAGGTCAAATTAAATTTATGTTAAGCTGGTTAGGTGCGATGGTGTTACAGTATTTTGAAAGAAAATCAGAATATCTAACATTTACTCACCATGCTGAATGTGGCATTATTCTGCGGGTCGAAGTGATCTAGCGGCATCGTCTTCCAGGCTACAAATACGTTCCTTGGGCTCACGGAGGTTTCCTCAAGGGGTGTCATGTCGAATCCGAGCGTGTTCTCCACGTAAACACGTTGCTCCAACCCCCATGATGATGTGATTAGACCAACGAATAACAAATAGACAATCTAAAACAAATTACACGTAGGTAGATAGGTACTTAGGCACATTCGTTTTCAATATTATCTTCTACAGAAATAATGATATATCTACTTAAATAACCAAGTTAGATAATAAAGAAACAAAATTCTGTGGTCTGTACTTACCATTTTATGTGAATTAAATCTCCATTTGCATTAGCTATATTTATTCAACAACTGTTTGCCTAATTTGTTAAATTATCGTTATCATTTTTTAGATAAGGCGATTGAAGTGGGCTGTTGATAAAGATAATTTGATTAGCCGATTATAAGATTGTTATACTTACAGGTTGTATTCATAACAACCTGTAGGTATAGGCATATGCTGCATAGCTACCTTTTAAGTCAAAGTTCTTCACATTTAGGCAGATAGATAAAATATCCTAACCTCGCTTTTGAAGACGTTACGGGAAAAAGCTAGACTAGAAACTAGCCTTTGCTCAAATTAGGAAACCATGAAGTTTTATGAATTTTCATACAGAGGATAGGTAGATTGAACCTTGCATGAGGACATAGATTACCTACTTTTATAGATATTCACGCAAACGGAGCCGCGGGAAATAAATAGGATTTAAATTGATAGATTGTTAACATCCTGTAGAAAGAATTTACGTACTTATTAACATTGCTAAAGATAGCCTATTTAATATATAAAATACTCTCGTACTCTGTAATCTAATTAATTTTAGTACAAGGTTACTGTTACTTACGACCTGATGACCTATCTACAGATTTAACAGTTTGGTAAAATTAAAAAAAAAATGTTTTCTTCAGAGAACTTGCCTACCTATCTATAAATATAAGTAGGTATGATAGATAAGCGCTTAATTACGCTACACTGAATTCAGCCAGGCTAAATGACTAATTCGATAAGTATATATTGCTGGTTGGAGTAAGGGTGCCCAGCCAGCAATGTACTTCAATATTGATTTATCCTATCTAAATTCAGTAAGTATATTGTAATAAGCGCTATAGGCAGGCCTATACTTAGAGTAGATATACCTAATGATGCAGATGACTGGCCTGTTGGTCTAGTGGTTAGTGACCCTGACTGCAAAACTGGAGGTCATGGGTTCGATCCTCACCCTGGATAAAACTTTGTGTGATGAGTACAATTTCTCAATTTCAAATTCTCTGACTCGGTGTTATTTATCTTTATGTATGTATGTATTTAGAAATATATAAGTACCTATGTTTATCAGTTGTCTGGTTTCCATAGTAGGTAGGTACAAGCTCTGCTTAGTTAGGGATCAAAAAAAAAAAGATCATGGGCGTACCCAGGGGGTTATTTGGGGGTTCGACCCCCCCCCCTCTCTCCCCCCAGAAATGAAAATACAGTAGGTTCATACCTACCTAGGTATATCTACGGCTACAACCATCCCTTAAATGTAAACTGTAGAAACTTATATATCTATCTAGCTATATCTTTTTTTGTAATATTTCAACTCAAATACTGTAAATATTTACTACATATACAAAAGCACTGTAGATTCTAGTGCACCCTACTAGGATCTACCGAGCTTTCTATATATTATCTTAATACTTATTATCTCTAGGTATTTGTTTGTTATGCACAAATAAAATGCTAAAAAGAAAAGTTAGTCATGAAAAGTCTGTAAAATTTTTGAAGAAATGGTGCAAGCGATCTTTTACACCACAGAGACAGATGCGAAAACCCCGACGATGACGAGTATTGCGACCATGTCTGCTTTGGTGACGACATCTCCTGTGCTCGGCTACTCCGACCATGTTAAGTGCCCCAGCAATGTCTGTATCTACGCCGATTAATTCAGTTTACACTGATGCAGTGACCTGTGCTCTGTAGACAAAAACTGAGCCAACAGACGCTGCTGCAAGTATTTCAGCCAAATTAGATATCGGAAGTTATTGCGACCTGAGTCCTTCAAACATCATAAACGATTCTGTTTCTTCAATTCGCAACCTGAGTTTTCAACACAATTGGTTGGAAAAAATCCATGGTTGACATACTCAGCAGTTAAACCATAATGTCATAATGCTAAAGGACGATGCAAAGGAAACCAACCATTCTGAAACAGGAAGAAAACGTCTGCGTTTCGTGCTTTTTACCCGACTGCGGAGGGTAATGTTTTGCGATATGTTTGTTGAGTCCGGTATTGAATGTTTAAGGAATCATTTAAGTAATGCTCCACAAAATGCTTTATACTCAGGCCCAAAAATTCTAAATCAATTGATAGAAATCTGTGCAGATATCCTAAAACGAAAATTTTTGAAAGAGGTAAGCGTAGCCTGTTTTTACGCCTTTTATAATATGTATGTTTATTTTCATCTGCATGCATATTATATGTACCTATGTATATATATATAAAGACTGGCCCTCATCTAGCCCAGACCTCAACCCTTTAGACTACAAATGGTTAGTTATAGAGGACATGGCTCGCTTTAAAAATCTATGCGGCAAGCAGTGGCGAAATTTCCCATGGAAACAGTGCGCAAATCCATATTAAAGGCCTGTATAAAAGCCAAAGGTGGCCGTTTTGAATAGAATATTGTTTTTATTTTTTGCTGAGACTAACAAATATGTACATATAAGTTTTAGTAATACATTACATAATTTAAAATAATGCATTTTCATTTCTAACAGAACTTATGGCTTTAAAGTATATCTACTATAACACTGTGTAAACAACTTCAGGCAGTTGATTAATCGAAATCTTCAACGCTAGGAATGACGCTCACGGAGAATTCGAAACCATTTTCAAAGCAGCTACTGATCTTGTTACAAAATAGAGGCATATTACAAATGCTTCGGATAGCAAGAAAGCAAATGACGTTCAAAGCTATTATAAAATTAATAGCTTCATTCCAAATATTACTACTTTAGCATATTACCCCAAAACTGTACAAGTTGTACAGAGACAGTTCTACCAGAAACGAATCCATCACTAAAGTCTTCATAAATAATAATAATAATAATAATAATCTTTATTTCGGACATGTTACAATCCATATAGTGTTACAACTTATTATCTACTGTTATTACCAATCACCCTTTGCACACAATGTTTAATTAAAGAAGAGCTTAAGCTTTGCGCTACTGTTTTTAGGATACTGTTGTGACTGTCTCTCACCCTCCTTAGCATAGAGACAGTTTTCTTACGCAAGATCGCATGAAAACCGTCTGTGCGAGCTTCCGCAAACATAAGCGATGCACTACAGTAACGAGGTAGTCCCAACAGCATCCTAAATGCATTGTTATACTGGACACGCAGAGCATCTAGCGATCTTTTGCTGTAGCTGACCCACAGATTACCCGTGTACAGACTTTGGCAATACGCCTGAAATAAAGTTATTTTAACTTGGTCCGTACACCGAGCAAATCTGCGGGCCAACATATTGCTCCGGACCGCCAGCGCCCTACGTTCCCTCTCAATATCGGCATTGTCTTTAAGGTCGTCCGTTAGGATATGCCCTAAGTATTTAAAACTGGACACCCTGCTAATTGTTGATCCGTTGAGAAGTAGATCAGGTCCAGCCTGAGGTTTACCCACGACCTTAAAGACAATGTATTGACATTTATTAATGTTATATATTAGTCCATGCGTGGCGGCGTAGGCTTCGCATCTCCTTAACATCTGATTTATAGCCCCCGCAGACGGGCCCAGCAGCACCATGTCATCAGCATAGTTGATGTTGTTGATGTTCACCCCATCAACACTGCATCCGACACGCATGCTGCTGAGCTCGGCCACGAGGTCATCCACGTAGAGATTAAAGAGTCTGGGGGATGTCCGACCGCCCTGCCTTACCCCGCATTCTAATCTATATGGCTCGGAGAGTGTACCGTTCCATCTCACATAGTTGGTTTGATTACCATACCAATATTTCAATATTTTAATTATTTCCGCGGGTATGCCCCTGTCTTCCATCTTTCCCCACAGCATATCATACGAGACCAGGTCGAATGCTTTGGAGAGATCAAGGAAACAGGCGTACACCGCTGTTCCACGATCTAGGTAGTATTGAACAGTATGCTTGAGACTTATGATGGCACTTTCAGTCGATAACCCTGGGCTAAACCCGAACTGAGCGTCATGAAGACGTATGTACTGACACAAGTAAGAGTCAAGCATACCGTCCAACACCTTGGCCAGTATTGTCGCCAGTGAAATGGGACGATAGTTTCCTATGTCTGATATGTCCCCCGTCCTATTCTTAACAATGGGAACCACTACGGTCTTCATTAAGTTAGCAGGTAAGTGCGCGTGACTAATACACAATGTGTAGAACATCGATAGAACCCTCGGTAAGTGTACACCCGCGTGCTTAAGGTGTTCGATGCTGAGCCCATCATGTCCTGGAGATTTACCTCGACTCATGCTGTTAATGATGGTACGTACTTCTTTCGTAGAAAAATGTATCAGAGGCTTTACTCCATACATGCTAGGCTCAGAACCAATCACCATAGCTGATGGACCGAGTGGGGATTCGACTTTAAAGTGATCTTTAAACCTTTTCGCGATGCCACTATGTTCACTTATGCCCCCCACACTCGCAGAGAGACCAGGTTTAGGATCCAGTTTGCCAGTGGATTTCCAAAATTGACTAAAGTTTTTAGCAGACCGCTGTTCGGCTAATTTGTTCATAATAATTTGTTCCGCATTATTTTGACAAAATTTTAGTTGATTTTTAAAGACTTTTCGTTTCGCGCACATATCATCATAGACAGGACCTGAAGAGGGACGGTTGTCATGAATCCAAGATAAAGTCTCGGCGACCCTTCCTGTCTTTGCGGCAACTCCAGAGAGATAATTTTCTTATTTGAGACGGTTAAAGTCATATCTTCGGAACACCATGGCTCAGGAGGGACATAAAGGATTGGCTTTATGGAACGTTCCCTAAAACATTTCTGTCGACCCGGAAGAAGTTGTTACTGAGTTTGCTAATAAGAATAGGCGAATTCTGCTATAAACCGTATTAAATGACCCACAACAAAAATAAAATAAAAAATAACCTTTAATTTTCATTGGAAGAACCCCCCCCGAAACAAAATCCTGGGTACGCCCATGAAAAATAATATAGCATATTCATATTAATGAATATGCTCGACAACATAGGTACTTAAGAACACCATATAGTCTAGTCTAGAATAACGAATTAAATAAACAGGCACAAGATAGGAAAATAACTTTATTACTTAAATCAAATTGTGGAGATCGAATCACATTGATGCTTCTTTACTTAACACTGTCCACCATATCGCTTGTTACAATCACATTTTGAATCATTTGGTGCACAACCACACGTCAAATTTCGACTGGGGCCACCCTTAATGTATGGTACTTCGTTTATGAAATTGCCACTGAAAAAAATACATACATTATTTATGTAAGATTATGACATGTTGATTAAACTTTCGCGATTTGTACACATTATGAAAATATATATATATATATATATGTATATTACGGGTCTTAATCGCGTAAATAATTGAAGGTGAAATACTTTTACATTGAATTATTTACGCGAATTTAAATATATTCATAATAGACAAGACAAGACATCTGTAGGAGTTGGTATGGTACCTAAATTGTTGTTTTTTTGCCAGGTATAGAGCTTAAACCTTACAATAAACAACGATTTTACTCCAGTAAAATAATCTGTAGGTGGTTAGGTTAGGGTTAGGTGGTTAGGTAAGAACAGTTTTTTTTTTAAATTTTATCCAATTTTAAAAAAACGAATAAGTTAGTGAATAGTTCTAAAGGGTCTTTCAAATAGAGCGGGTCGATATTAATAATCTGTGGCGGCCATTTTGATTTGGCGGCATCTGTCAAATCTGTTTTTTCTTATTCAGTCACTGATGCCAAATCACCATGGCAAGTTACACGGTTGAGCAGCATGTGCAAATGATAAAACTTTATTATCAAAATGAGTGTTCGTTAGTGAAAACGTTGCGCCCATTGCGCCCATTTTACGGCAGACGCGGTGGCCCTTCAAAGTCTACTCTCCAACGATTGGTGACTAAATTCGAGACGACCGGTTCGGTAAACAACCAACCAACACCTTTACGTCAAAGGAACGCCAGATCGGCCGAGAACATCGCCGCTGTACGTGAGAGTGTTCAGGAGACTCCGAAGCAGTCGATTTCTCGCCGTGCACAAGAACTCGGCCTTTCGCAGACTTCAACTTGGAGAATTTTGCGTCGGGACTTGGGTCTGCATCCATACAAGATCCAACTGACCCAGGAGCTCAAAGTTAATGACCATAGACAACGCCGTGTGTTCGCTGAATGGGCGTCGGAACGCTTGGAAGAGGACCCCGATTTTGGCCAAAAAATAATCTTTAGCGACGAGGCACATTTTTGGATGAATGGTTTTGTTAATAAGCAAAATTGCCGTATATGGGATGACCACAACCCACATGAGGTTCACCAGATAGCAATGCATCCACAAAAAGTAACTGTTTGGTGCGGATTTTGGTCTGGCGGCGTCATTGGTCCGTACTTCTTCGAAAACGAAGTTGGCGAGGCCAGCACCGTCAACGGTGAGCGCTACAGATCAATGATAAACAATTTCTTTTGGCTTAAATTGAACAATATGGACGTGAATGACATGTGGTTCCAGCAAGATGGCGCTACTTGCCACACAGCGAACGACACAATCGACATTCTGCATGAACGGTTTGCGGGTAGGGTTATCTCTCGCAGAGGTGACGTGAATTGGCCACCAAGATCGTGTGATTTGACTCCGCTAGACTTTTTCTTGTGGGGTTTTCTGAAGTCGCAGGTCTATGCCAATAAACCACATTCGACCGTTGCCCTGAAAGCCAACATAACGCAGGCCATCGCTCAGATTCAGCCGGATCTATGCAGCAGAGTCATTAAAAATTGGACCTCTCGGATTTGTGCCACCATGCGAAGCCGCGGCGGACATTTGAACGATGTCATATTTCATGCATAATGGCATAAACGGGCCTTTCAAATAAAAAATAAATTTCGTTAATATCTCACACACATCTAGTTTTATTCAATTTTAACATCGACCCGTCTTTGTTGAAAGACCCTTTATATACATAGAATTGGATTACTGGTAGGAATACTCACGCTGGCCCGTAATTACAAACGACAAGGAACTTATTCCATTTGCCTTTGAAGTATTGTGATATAGCACAGCCGACGTAAATGGAGTCAGACCACATCATCTAAAATTTAAAAAAAAAATGTGTAAGTACCATTAATTAGATATATACATTAGGCGCCATTCATAAATTACGTAAGACAATTTACGTAAGGTCAACCATGTCTTATTTTTCCTGACAAGGGGGAAGGTATTACGCAAGGTTATAAACATGCGCAAAGTTAAGATTATACTTAACTTTAAAATAAAACCAAAGTTGATTCTTAACGAAACATTAAAACCTACAAAATAAACGTTCCTAAACATTGGTTCTATCTATACTAAATACTCGTATAAAGCTGAAGAGTTTTTTTGTTTGTGTGAACGCGATAATCTCAGGAACCACCTACTAGTCGGAATTGAAAAAAAAAATTCACTGTTGGATAATCCGTTTATTGAGAAAGGCTATATATCATCACGCTACAACCAATAGGAGCGGAGCAGCAATGAAAAATGTTACAAAAACGGGGATTGTTTACGCAAACGAAGATGCGCGGGTCAGCTAGTGTAAAATAAACATTAAAACAAACCAAACTGTATTCATTTTTCCTTTAGATTTATGCTACTTAAAACAAAAACACATTTTTTTTATCTGTCAGTCTGTCTGTCGGTTAGTTCCGGCTAACCTCCGAAACGGCTGGATAGATTTTGAGGGGACTTTTACTGTCAGACTTTTTATCATCACGCTAACGTATATAGGGAGTCGCGGGTACAGCTAATATTATAAAGCTGAAGAATTTCTTTGTTTGTTTGTTTGAACGCGATAATTTCAGGAAGTACTGGTCCGAATTGAAGAAATATTTTACTGTTGGATAGCCCATTTATCGAAGGCTATATATATATAACATGGCGCTACTACTACGAACTAGCAATGAAAAATGTTGGAAAAACGGGGAACAATTACGCAGACGAAGTTGCGCGGGTCAGCTAACAGGAGGAGGAAGGGGTTCGACCGAATCTTGTTTTTTCTTACATAAGGCAGGAGGTCTAAACTGGCCAAACTCGTTTTACGTAATAAATGAATGGTTCCGTACACTACATTCCAACTAGTCTCAACTATTCATTGGTAATTTTACTACCCCCTAGATATTAACTATTTATTGTTAACCTTACAGAGTATTTTATAAATATGTTGAATTAATTACTGTTTTTAATCATATAATTAATCTTAAATAAAATTGCATATTTTGTAATAAAAAAAATATTTAAATTCTTTTCATACGGCTTGTTAAAAGATAATCTAGATACGATGGGTACTTAGTTAAATGACAGGAAAGCAATACAAGTTAGATTAGGTACAAGTCCTGGGCGTTCTCAGGAGAATTAGGTGGGTGACCCCCGCCCCCTCCGAAATTGCAAAAAGGTATTACATATTTTTAAATATGAGGTTACATATTTATTCACAAAAATAAACGTAACTTAAATATATACTGTAGGTAAAGATGCTTGATTATGATTAGGTATTCATTAAAAGCTGCTAAAAATAATGAAATATATTCTAAGAAAATAAACTAAATTAAATTGTACTTTATTTTGACACAACGTACTGCTTTTATTATCCAATGAAAGTACTTTATTTGCACCAAAAAAAGGTGGCAACCCTAATTGTATACCCTAAAACCCCCTGAAATTATGACCTCCTTTCCAATGATCCTGGGTACGTCCATGGCACAAGTATTAAATAAGTAACGTCAGCTGAACAAACCTGTGTGTAGTGCCCAATTTGGGGTTTTTTAGAGCCGCTGAAATCAGATTTGCGCGTTGGTCCGTATGTGTAATCTCGATGTTCAATGAACCAAGCTTCTAGGGCTTTGTCTGGACTTAGTTTAAAATTACTATCCGTAGTCGAGTACGTGTAGAGATTCTCACCCGTTTTGAATCTATTAGACGCTGAAAAAGATAACATTATTATGTGTTAGTTACCAATTTAGTTAAATTCATTTTTTTTACAAATTCAAAACCCTCAACTAATGAAGGTTATGTGGAATACAGTGATGATAACATGTCCTCGTGTTGCTAGCGGCCATAGACTACAAACAATAAGTAGGTAAATAGGACAAGGTCGAAGTGGAGAAGCAAATGCGGAAGCAGGCGTAAAACCAAAACTTAGTTCTGGGGGGGGGCAACAGTCACTCGCATAGCGGGGTACATTTAATTCAAAACCGGTACATCATATCCACCACCACCGAGCTAGCGGTGTGGGGCATTGTCTAGCTCTGTACACTCTGGCCCAGTGTCAAAATTCCCCCCCCCCCTCCCCTTGTATCCGCGCCCGCCTTAGTGGTTTTATTTAATAAAACTAAATACAGAACCCTAAAAGAACCAATCCCACAATATAGTAAGTAGGCATCCTGCATCGCGAGGGACGGTACCTTACAATTAGGGCTTCCATTACGTAATTACGTAATTACGCAATTACGTAATTACGAACTTATTTTAAAGTATTTTTAATTCCGTAACTGAAGATGTCAATTCCGTACTTACGTAATTATTGGTATAATAAATTAATCAAAATAGTCAACCAATAAAAAAAGGATTATACATACCAGTTATAATGTGGCAACACTACGTTATAACTACTTCGAAACTATACAAACAGGGGATTCCCCGCAGTTTATTTTATCGTTTGTTAAATCTTTCAAAAAATTGTTCTAAGACGTACAGAATAGAGTTCAAATATATTAACTTGGCGAGTCGGTAGGGCCGGGGAGTCCCTGGCGAAAAGCCCCTACGACCACGGGGAACTACTATGCTCTTCACTTTCTTAGCTAAAATGAAAGTGTAGTTTCATTGCTCAATTGTCGGTTATTCAGTTCACATCGCTAGATTCTCACAGTTGAAATTTGATCAAATTACCTAATTAAAAGTTGGTGCTAAATGCGTGCAAATATTAACAATTTATAGCAGTTGTATCTTTATCGTGAGTGACTTTGAAGGTGTGGATTATCTCTTGAAAGATGTAAGTACTTAAACCAAAGCCTTAATAAGTCTATTTAGTATTAAAAGGGCATTAAAAACCCCGTAGAGCATGCATAGTTCATACAAAATAATTTGTAAATCAAACATTTTCTTAGGGTGTATTTATTCCGATTAGATTATAGAATATCTAGGTTCCCAAATACATATTAATTAAGAACACTGATTAAAACATAAAATACCTATAAGAAAAATAAGTTATTTATCAAAAAAATTAAATGATATAGCTCGTCTTTAAATCAGGAATGAATGAACTAAGCATGCTCTGTCGTTTGGCTATAAAATACGTAATACGTTTGACGACACGGTTGGCATAATGGCTGAGTGATCGACTGTTGCGCAGCGTATCGCGGGTTTGATCCCCGCACGAAACAAATACATATTTGTATGATCTGGAAGTAGTTGTTCCGGATCTGGGTGTTTGTGTGTTTCTGTGTTTGTAAACGTAATTATAAAAATAAAAATAAAGTATATTTGTAATGAGTGGGCAACTATGTTTAACAATATCATGATTATTAACCTAACTTCCTTTTATTTTTTTTCAGGTCTTCTTCAAATAAGACTGTATATAAAGAGTTTTTGAACAAACGCACACAACGCTCTATCTGGGAACATTTCTTGAGAGCTGATAATGGACAGAGTGTTGAATGTAAACATTGCAAAAAAATATTGAAAACTCCTGGTGGCGCAACTGGAGCGTTACACACTCACATGCGTGCCAAGCATATCGGAGAGATGCCGCAAGAACAGGAGTCGCAAAGGCCGAGTACATCAACGTCTAATAGTGGTCTAATTCAAACACGAAAACGTACGAATGAACCTTCACAAAAGAAAATTAAACTCACTGATTTATTTTTCAAATATGGAAGTTCGAGTGACCAGAATGGCTGCATTGGATGGGATACCATTGAGCACATTTTGTACTTCAGAAGATCTGAGATACCTTTTTAAAAACTCTGGCTACGATGTGCCAAAATCTTCTACAACTATAACACAGATAATTCTAAAACAGAGTTATAACACAAAAAACAAATTGAAAAATGAATTGAAAATTATGAAGTCTGAAAATAAAAGATTTACAATCACTTTTGATGAGTGGACGTCTACCCGTAATAAAAGGTATATGAATATAAATATCCACAATAAAGACTTTGATATGGCCAAATATAAAAATTTGGGACTTGTACGGATACAGGGATCAATGCCAGCTGAAGTAGGCACTCAATTATTACAGCAGCATTTGAGTGACTTCGGTTTAAGTCTGGAAGACGACATAATTGCTTTCACAACAGATGGAGCAAGTGTAATGGTCAAAATGGGCAGAAATTTTGACGGCCACCACCAATTGTGTTTGGCTCATGGAATACAATTAGCAGTCCTGGAAGTTTAATATAAAACACAAAAATCTCCAGTACCTGAAGTGCAGGAGGATGACTCAAATACCGGCGCTGAAGAAGCAGAGGAAATTGAAGAAGATGAGGGTGCGTTTATTGTAGAATCTGCCAGAGTTCCAGAATCGGAGTTTTTATACAAAGGTACTATAAAAAAATTAAGAGATCTAATAAAATCTTTTAAAAACTTCCCATTGAAAAACGACTTGTTGCAAAAGTACATTTTAGAAGAACATGGTAAAAATATTGACCTGATACTAGACTGTAAAACGCGCTGGAATAGTTTGTCGGATATGGTAGGCCGATTTCTCAAATTAAAATCATGCGTTTTTAAGGCGTTATTAGATTTGAAATCAAATGTACAATTTACAGACGAAGAGATCCAAGACTTTCACGACATTCATTACAGCTTGGATGTAATAAAAACTACAGTTTTGTCATTATGTCGCCGTGATTCAAACTTATTGACGGCCGACGCTGCGCTTCGATTTATGCTAGAGAAACTTGATCTTCAGCCCAACGATCTCAGTGGAAAACTAGCCACATCTCTTAGAAAGAGAATAAAGGAAAGGCGAACTAACGTATTCGGTGTTTTGCAATATTTGCATAACAATGAGGAATTTTTTAAAACTGCTGCCACAGAATATTTCACGAAACCTTCGTCGGATGATATACGAATGTATATAGTGGAACTGTTCGAACGGTTGAAATATAATTCTACAGAAAAATGTACAAATTCACAACCACAACCGAGTGCATCGGACGCAATAGCCACCAGTGACGATGATGACGAGGAGTTGACAATCGCACAACAGTTAGAGAAAGAAATAAACAAAGTTACTATAAATAAACCAATTTCAACAGTAAACACAGATCTCCATTCCATTATTAGGGTGGAAATGTGCATTTACGACAGCGCTGGCGGCGGTCGCGAAGTTTTTTTGACTGCAGCGTATAATTATTTGCTTTCGATAACGCCTACAAGTGTTGAAGCCGAGCGAGCCTTTTCATCCGCCGGATATTTTTGTAGTAAATTAAGAAGTTCCTTGAGTGACAAAACCTTAAATGCCTTGTCATTTATGAGAGCACACTTCCAGGAAGAAAAATTATATTCGGGACGAAACAAAATGGTTTAACTTATACGATGTACATACGAATACGATGGTAAGTTCTTGAATAAATATTTTTTGTTTAAATATTGTGTTCATTTTGATAATTCCTTGAATTTGAGATAGTAAAAGATAATTGTAAAAATTGTAGATCTACAATATTTACAAAAATTCATAGTCGATTAAAAAAAAATAGGAAAAATGACGTAATTACGTAATTACGGAATTGGAGAAAAAAGTTGCGTAATTAGTTACGTAATTGACATTTCCGTAATTTTGGAAGCCCTACTTACAATACACAGTAAACGGTACAAAATAGGTGAACCAGTGGAACCCAGACGCGGAACTAAGATTTATAAAAGGTTTCCGCGTATCAAACCCTCATTGCACAGTCACACTGCGTCATTAAAGTTTCAAAAACATGTGATATAAAACTATACTTAAAGGTAATTCAACGTAATGTCTTACCGAATTGGGATGTTGACTGTCAAGTCAAATCAGTCTCTTTATAAGAAATGTCAAAACGACAAGCTCTATACAAATGTGTATGGAATAACAACCTATGACGTCATAAGTTCCTATCATCAAACCATTACTTTTAGAATTTCTTTTCATGCTGATAAATTCAAAAACTTGTTAAATTGTAAAAGAACACTTATTTTTAGAGCATTTTAAGATCTACTATTACCAGATTAGTATAAAATAATTTACTTTTATTGTAGTCAACTACCCAATTTCCTAGTAAGTACCTACTTATCTACTCATAAAGATAAATAATACGGCGTATGTAAATAAGAAGAACGTAATTACTTAAACTAATTATTTCAAAGTGTTTGTCATTTTACCATAAGCAAATTGATAAGCAATCTTTTGTATAACAACTAGGTAGTTGTAGCCCAAGTTCTTAATTATTTCCTTATATTTACAACAGGTATTCAGGTAATATACCAAAGAATTCTATACGGAATACTTTACAACATTCTATATAGAATACTTTGGTATGTTACGTGAATACCTGTTTAGCGTAGTAGCTTTAATGATTAATGAAGTACGGAATGCACACGTACATCTATACTAATATTATAAAGCTGAAGAGTTTGTTTGTTTGAACGCGGTAATCTCAGGTACTACTGGTCCGAATTGAAAAATTATTTCACTATTGTATAGCACATTAATCGAGGAAGGCTATATAACATCACGCTATGACTCTTACGAGCGTATCAGCAATATAAAATGTTGCAAAAACGGGGAAAATTTACGCAGACGAATTTGCTTACGGGTCAGCTAGTTTTATATAACAAAATAAACTGAGCACGTTAATAGGTAGTGTTTTTATTTAGTAGACCCTACTTGTATGGGACAAGTAGGGAGACTTGACCAGATAGGATACTTCAATTTTGTCTTAAAAAGTCAACTCGCACCGGACACTAGGAAACAAGCCCTGAATAAATAATAATAATAGCCTTTATTTCAGACAGTTAGTTCACAATGTTTGATAAACAATATTTGTTTTTCTGCCTCGATTACCCTGCCTGTTTGCCTCTTTTGACAAAGGCCTCCTCCAGCTGTCTCCACCCTTCTATATCATTTGCGATTTTAGTCTATGGGCACCCTGTTATTGCTCTAATTTCATCTGACCATCTTGTTGATGGCCTTCCCTGATTTCTTTTTCTGTTTCTTGTGTATCATGACATTACTGTTTTGGACCATTTTTCTTTGCGCCTCACAGTGTGCCCCGCTTATTTCCATTTGATTATTTTATAGTTGTTGTTATATCCCTCCAGCTTATACAAGCCCTGATTAGTACCCCTGAACCACACTTAGAACCAACTTTTATGGCTCTGGCTCTCACAAAACTCTGTCTGTTGTGGGAGTCGAACGTAGGATCGTAGATAGTAGGATCTTTTTTCGAGGTTTTCGTAATTTCAGGGAGAGGGGAAAGGTGGTACAATGAATAAATAGAGTACCTAGTCGTGTGTATGTCACTGAACTCCTAAACGTCTGGACCGATTTTGATGATTTTCGTGTGTGTTCCAATGAATTCGAAAATGATTTAGATTCACAATTGAACCCGATTCACACAAAAAGAGGCGGTACGAAGTTCGCCGTGACAGCTAGTATTGTTGGGTCTTTATTCACGTTCTTTTTTTTCGTTTTCGCGGCAAGCCCGCGCCAACTGTCAAATTCTTGTCATAATGGTAACTAGAGAGCTGCGCCTAAATGCATCAATACGAATACGCGGTGGACATCTTTGAGCGCACCGCGCATGCACCAGTTCGCGCGGGTTTGCCGCGAAAACGAAAGAAAGTGAATAAGGACCCTGATAATATGCTTTGACTATAATTTTATTAATCAAATCAATAAAATAATACATACATACATATACATACATATCAACCCATATGATGTCCCACTGCTGGGCACGGGTCTCCCCTGTAGAACCTACTGGAATGTAGATCCTGGGGGTAATTGCCATAATCGCCACGCTTGGCGAGCGGGTTGGCGATCGCAGTAAGGCTTTAAGTACGCAGAGGACGCTGCTGCCCGTCCTCCGGTGTGAAATCCCTTAGTCGCCTTGACGACACCCACGGGAAGAGATGGGGTGGTGCTATTCTTAAGCCGGTACCAAACGGCCTATAATAGTCAAAGCAAAAAAATAAAAGTAAAAAATAATAAAAGTTACTTACATATAGTTTTGTCAGGGTTATGCTTAAAACGATTCTTCGCTGCCCACGCCTTTGCCTTTAGATGCAACTCCTTGTCCCACATCTATTAAAAAAATAAAATGGAGGAATCAATAAATCAATATCTCTTTATTGTTTTTAAACTTTCGCGATTTTTATACATATTAGTTATATTTCCAGTCGACCCGTGACCACGATCGGTGCAATTCGATCGAAACGTCGGGTAAATAAACCTTTAAATTAATTAATTCAATATCTCAATAAATATGATATATGATGGTAGGTATTAACAGTTGTTAGAGGCTTCATCTACGTGGATATAGGTCCTCCAGTTACCAAGCTCAATACCAGATTTTATAAAAATCGTCTTAGTAGATTACCTAGTAGGTAAAATCAAATAGTTCTTATCGCTTACATTTTATTAGGTATGCTAATTGCTTTACCTACTGAAGTAGGAATCTAGTACTTACTAGATTCATACTTCAGTAGATAAAGCAAGTAGTAAGTAAGTCGGACTTATGTTCCCAATTGTTTGCCGGAAAAATGCAGGAATTGTCCCAGAAAATGGTTGAATCAAATCTTTCGGTCAATCGAACCCACGACCTCTTGCGTAGCAGTCGGATACACTCCCACCGCGCCACAGAGGCAGTCATTAACCATTTATGTGTGAAAGGGTTAAAAGTTTTTTTATTAAACGATTCCGCAATAGGGATCAAGGCCTGTATCGCGGGGGACTTTACAAACATAAAAGTCACGGACACAAAGTACACCCATACTCGGAACAACAATTTGTGGATCACACAAAGTGGTGCCCGTGAGGGAATCGAACTCACGGCCTTTTACGTAGCAGTCGGACACACTCCCACTGCGCCATAGAGGCACTTATTTACTTATAAATTTACCCAAATGGAATCGTTATTCAACACTGCCCTTACCATCACTTTCATTTTAGATGCACTCGGCTGACCAGCAACTTTCCCGCTAGCCACTCGAAGTCGCATGGAATTATGACCATCGACAAATGCTCGGATTTCTTCTGTACATGCTGAAGTTTCCGCTGAAATAAACAATGAAAAAATGATAAGGTATTAAAGACTGGCACTTATTCAATAAAAAAAACTAACTAATTAAGTGAAACGACTGCAGTAAATTGATAAAGAGAACTAACATTGTTGTGTCGCCAATACGAGAAAAGAAATATAAAAACAAGGAAAAAATGGCTTCATTTTATCGATACACGACTGCGGAGTGACAATTACAACTACTACTTTAAGATTTGGTTGTGAAACACTTAGTTATATACTACGACGTATGTAGAACAAACGGTGATGCAAACACTTGAATAAGTAGAGTGCGGTTCCGTACGTTTAAATAAGTAAATAATGTAGGTACCTACTAAACAAATATAATTGCAATTGTGGCAGAGAAAGTTTATTTGATTGAGACGAATCAATATCAACAGATACCACTTCGGTAAGTATTATTATTGGCCTCGGTTGATAATTGGGCCTTCCTATCTGGCACCATATTTAGAACGGACTGAGATAGGGACTAGGAAGACTACTAAAGAACAAGAGCGAGGTGCAAAAGGTACTTATTTTAATAGGTTATCCATGTCTTGCAGATGATATAAAAAAATTGCGATCACTTATCGATAAAACTTCATAACAGTGGAAAAGGCTCATTCGCAACAAAGGAACGCTTTTGCGATGATGAGCGATGACTACTCATTATTTTAACTGAAGTATTGTTTGTCCTTCCTTCACGCAGCAACGGAACAATAGGTCGACGGGATTTTTGCATGGAAGTAATAACTATTAACGAAAATTTATGACCGAAGAGACCTTATCCCAAAAAATTAACGGTTGGAAATTCACATGGTCAAAATTGTAATAAGTTTGGTAGGTAATTAGGCACATAACTGCCTAAGTACCAGGTAAGGCCTATTCAAACATGAGCGGTATTCGCTGCCGCTGTGGGTAGAGGTAATATTTAGTATGAAGTCTCGCGGCTCGAACGGAATAGTTAGTAGGTTAGGAGTAATACCGCGTACCACTCGCAGTTTCTCTACCGCAGGCGGTAGTGAATAAAAATTTTCTAACCTGAGCGTTTTACGGAATTATGTGCAAGGTGGATGGTTATGTGGGCACGGTACCAAGTTTGGCCGGTAGCTCTTCGAAGCAAGCCGCGCGGCATGCTCCTTATGGAACAGTTGTGTTTACCAAACTGTTTCTTTATGTTTTTTGCGATATAGTATAATAATACTTTTTAAATAAATGAGTTGGTTTTTTATTTAATAAAAAATAATGTAAGTATTAATGTTTCTTTAAAATACAAAGTTTAGTATGCAGGGGATTTTGGGGGTGATAAATCGATCTAGCTAGGATTCATTTTTAGAAAATGTCGTTTAAAAAAAATATCGAGCAGAGCTCGGTCATCCAGGTACTTATAAATCTATATCTATACTAATGTTATAAAGCAAAATTGTTTGTTTGTTTAAACGCGCTAATCTCAGGAACTACTGGTCCGATTTGAAAAATTCTTTTTTTGTTGGATAGCCCATTTATCGAGGAAGGCTATAGGCTATATAACATCGCGCTACAACTAATAGGAGCGGAGTAGCGACGTGAAATGTTGCAAAAACGGGGAAAATTTACGCATATGAAGTTGAGCGGGACAGCTAGTATTATATAAATGCCTACATTTTATTTTTAAAAGGCCACAGATTTTATTGTATCGTACCACCCAGCGTTGCTCATTATTTCTATTTCACTCTTACTGAACAAACGTAGTACATCCTAAATAGCATAAGTTATACTTTTAACGTTAATAATAAAAAAATATTACCCATTACAGACATACAAACAATGTTTCTCCTGGTTTCGTCAGCGTGGTTTTAAATTAGTACCTGTAGGTAGGTAGGTAGTAAGTTTTATCAAATTTTCTTAAATTGTTCTCGAGTGGTTCAAGGATAAAACAAAGAAAGTTTCAACTCCTTTAGGATTGTATTGTAGGTGCCCACTCTCTCTAGCCCTCACATGTGACGCGGACGAAGTTGCGAGGATCAGCTATCTGTGTATTTAAGAGGCATAAGAGTAAACTGTGGTTGACTGTTATATCAACACATCGCTCACACTTCTGAATGGATTGGGTTGAAATTTAAACAGATAGTTGTTACGATACAAAGCCTAAAGCAAATCTCTAAAGGGATCACGGGTAGACTCTCAGTGCACCCGTGACCACGGCCGTTGCAATACGGTCGAAACGTCGGACAATAAACAAAGGTATTTAGCCTTAAAATAAAATATTTACGCGATTAAGACCCGTAACTTATAGCATTCTATAATGTGTACAAATCGCGAAAGTTTACGAACATATAATATCTAAGTACCTACCTACTGTAAAGTAAACGTATTTTTTAAATTTATTGATACTGAAATTTCACTCTTGAATTTAGAATCACTGTTCACCGCCCCTGAAAAAAGTGCCACGTGCGTGATGCACCTGAAGATGTTTTCACTTCACCATTTCACACTGACACCTACGTAAATATTGTACCAAACCGCACTGTGTCCCATGTATCTACCTACTTAAGTAAATACTACCCCTGAGTTTATGGTTATAAAAGACCTTAAAAGCCACCAAATGTGCCTATTTCCTTAACGGTTACTAAACAAAAGAGGTAGGAGAAAATAAAAAATCAAAATTCTTCCAAGAAGAGAAGAGACGCTGATGACGAAATGCTACGGCCCGTCTGATTTTGGCACTTTTGGAGGCTACGTGGTAAGTTATGCTATTTTAAAGAAAGAAATAAAACCTTCAATAAATATTTTTCACACTCATACACACACACACACACACAGTAGGTACTAATGGTTCTCATTTTGCCAACAATTAGCGAACTCTAAAAGTTATCCCTATAATAAGTAGGTATTTATATATACCGTTACTTAGTCATCCAATCAAGGAACTGACGCAAATTACATCTTCTAAGGGAAGGTTACCTACATTAAATATATAAATTTCCCCAAAGTATAGTGTTGGTTACCTACCTGGTTAATTATCCACAATGACACATTACTGTTCTATTTCCTTATTATTAGAGCTAATTGATATCCAATAACTAAATACACATGTCGCCAGCTAAGTTTGCGTGTCTGATGTTGGCGCGTAAGCTGCCCACAACTCAAATTTAGGTATCGGAGGGGGTGGAGACGGGCGGGGAACGACGTTCCTGCGCGGAACTACACTGACGGACTCATAAACTGCATCAAAGTTCAGGTTTACTCTAAAAGGATTTTTTATAATAAGTATGCAAACTTTTTAGATTAAATTATATAAATATGGAAAGACTGGCTCTTAATCTTAAAAAAAAATTAAATTTAAAAATAGAACTGCGGTAAAACAAATGAATATAGCCGGGAAAAGAAAATTTACTCGTAGTATCAGATTTGCGTGTTATTTATAGCAAAGTTTTAAATTAATTCTCATTGATTTTTTTTGTTTGGTCAATTGAATTATTGTTACCAGCATAATTGTTGGGTTAGTTTTTTAACACATCGAGAGTTTTTGAACCATAATATGGATACTTCGTCCGAACAAGCGGCACAAATTGTAGCATTGGTGCGGGAGGGCTTGGATCAACGAACGATTGGTAGAAATTTAAATTTAAACCAGTCTACGGTTTGTAGAATATACAGAAGGTTTGTAGAGACAGGTTCTTACAGGAGGAGACGTGGTACAGGCAGAACTCGAGCAACCACAGGTCGTGATGACCGATTTATTGTTACAACTTCCCTGCGAAATCGTTTCCTCACGTCAGTTAACATCAAAACCGAGCTTAATGAAGTGCGTGGAAAAAACGTGTGTGCACGAACAATAAGAAGAAGGTTAAAGGAAGCGGCTATCACCCCTTTTAGACCAGCAAATGGTCCAAAGTTGTCTGCAGCTCACAGACAAGCTCGCTTAAGATTTGCGCGTCATCACCTGAATTGGACAGAAGAGCAGTGGGCCTCTGTATTGTTCACGGACGAGTGTAGGACATGTTTATATGGTGCAGATGGTCGCAGAAGAGTCTATCGTCGACGTGGGGAGCGATATGCTCAAAGTTGCATTGAGGAGCGTGTTCCTTTTGGAGGCGGTTCATGTATGGTCTGGGGTGGCATATCGATGAACGGGCGAACAGAACTTGTGTTCATAGACATGGTCCGTCAAAACGGTAATAGAGGGGGTTTGACAGCACATCGCTACATAACAGAGATATTAGAAGATCACGTGGTGCCTTACATGGGATTCATAGGCGAAAATTTTACTTTAATGCAGGATAATGCCCGGCCGCATGCAGCTGCACAAGTTCAACATTATTGCGAAGAGGTTGGGATACGTACAATGAATTGGCCAGCACGCAGCCCGGATCTTAATCCCATCGAGCATGTTTGGGACAATTTAAAAAGAGCTGTATATGCGAGAAACCCTTCGCCTACGACAGTGGCAGCACTAAGAACAGCACTTTCAGAAGAATGGGACAATATTCCGCAAGATCTTTTAAAAACCCTTATAAAATCTATGCGGAACCGATTAGAATCCGTAATAAGGGCACGTGGGGGTAATACACCACTTTCGCTGACAGTACGTCGCTAGGCGGGAATTTCAAATGTTGCTTTATGACAGTACGTCGAAGGACGGGCTATTGTTTTTTAGGAGTAATGACACTACGTCGCTCGACGCCTATTTTCCATGTAAGTAGTTTATAGAAGAGTATCCACTGTCATATTGTGAGCAACTCATATCTCTTACTGTCGTAACACTAGTATTTTATGGATAGTTTTATATTGCTATCTCATTCGGTCACACACACGCGTGCAAATCGTTGACACATGCATACTACGTCGACCGGCGTGAGCGCGCGCTTACTTTATAGAACAATCAGTGCGGGCAGTGCCATTCTACGAACTACCACGTGTTTACGCAAATCAAAACGTAAGTAAATTTTACAATATGGAGGTTTTGTTCGTTTGTTTGTTTAAAACCATGATGATTATAGTGTATTTATACTATTTTAGAATATCTTATGATACTTACCTAATTATTTCTAGTGAATAACGTGAATTCATTGTGACACTGGCCAAAGTATAATAATAATGATGTGTGAATGAATGTGATGATTTACAATAATTGTAACGTACAAAAATACCTACGATTTACCTTATCTCAATGAACATTTAACTATAAACTTGTAAAGTTTCGTGTTTTATGATTTATTGTTATTACAAGCACGAATATTTTTGCATATTTATTATATTTATTTCATTTGTATTTTCTTATTATTGTAGATGTCTGAAAAAAGAACAAAGAAACGTCCAAGGACTCATTTATTCGACGATTCGTCATTAAATTCAGATAATGAACCACTCGATCCTTTCGAAGATAATGACGGTGATTATGGCTCTGACACGAACTATGAACCACAGCATTTAGCCGAAGCTGGCGCCTCTAGTTCATCAGAGGATATATTTACATTACATCCTCGTCGATGCTCACCTAGAGGTCCTGTCGCTTCATCAGATTCAAGTAAGTCCGATATTTCAAATAGAAGTTCCGATTCAGAACAGGATAATAGATCTGCCGAACATGCTGAACCAATTCCAGAACCAATAGACCACTCGCCATCCCTTCTTATATCTCAACATGACAATATTATAGAACCAGAACGAGTGCAGAATCGGCACAGATCCCCAGAACCAGAAGATCAGCCGTGGACACACACAACATACGAAATTCCTGATTTTGAATTTGATACAGATTCACATGGCATACAATTTGAGATTCGCTCTCAGACTAGCGCTGTGCAAGTTTTTGATCATGTTTTCCCGAAAGAATTAATTGAATACCTAGTTCAATGTACCAATGATTACGGTACAGCTTTGTGCAATTCAAACAAACCATCAACCAGATACTCCCGCTCTCAAAATTTTCGCCATACTACAGTTGAAGAAATGAAAAAGTTTCTTGGACTTTCATTATTACATGGACATATTCGCACTCCCAAACAACAGAAACTATTTACTCATGATGACCCACTATATTACCATCCGGTGTTCTCTTATACAATGTCTTCTCGACGTTATGAGCAAATACTTCGGTGTTTGTGTTGTTCAGAGCTGAGTGCTAAAGGTGCTGAAAAGATTAATAAATTTATTGATATGTTGACTTTAAATTTTAGACAAATATACAAACCCGATAAAGAGCTTAGTTTGGATGAATCCTTGCTATTGTATCGAGGTAGGCTTCACTTTCGCCAGTATATTAAGTCCAAAAAGGCAAGATATGGCATTAAATTTTACGTCTTGGCAACGGCTGACGGTTACGTACTGAATATAATGATGTACAGTGGTAAAGATGATAACACAGAATCAACAGGTGTAATGGGTAAAAAACTAGAACGGTTGGTAATGAGACTAATGAGACCATATTTATTGAAAGGCCACCATCTCTTCATGGATAATTATTATAATTCAGTCAGTCTTTCCGAGAAACTAATAGATTTAAAAACACACACAAACGGAACCCTTCGTGTCAATAGAAAAGACAATCCTAAGGAGATGGTGAACAGAAAAATAAAAAAAGGCGAGCACGTTTGGGTTAGGAAAAATAAGGTGTACGTCAGTAAATGGGTTGATAAGCGACCAGTAATTATGTTGACCACCAGGGAGCACCCCTGTATGATAGAAACAACTAATCGGTATGGCAAAATGGTTAAAAAACCTATTGAAGTGACAACATATAATAAATACATGTCTGGCGTAGACAGGTCTGACCAGATGATAAACTATTACTCTTCGCCGAGAAAAACCATACGCTGGTATAAAAAAGTTTTTTTTCATCTATTGGACACCGCAGTGTGGAACTCATACTACTTATACAAAAAATTTGTGCTAAAAAATCCTAAATATGAGCTTTCTATTTACCGGGAGCTGTTAATAAAAAATCTAATAAGCTTGCCAGAAAATTGTAAGGGTAAAGATTTAGTTTCTGGTATGAAAAAACAAAATAGCAGAAAATTCAATAATCCTCAAGTAAATATTGTAGATCCAGCTAAGGACCGAAAGTGTTGGGGTCACTGGCCTAAGCGCCAGCCTGCACCCGAAAATTCGAAAAAGAAGTATTCGTTTTTGATGTGTAAAATGTGTTCCAAGAATAAAAAGAGAGTTGAAACTAGTTACAGGTGCATTGGTTGCCCGGGACTCCCTCCGCTATGTCCTGAATGTTTCCAAGATTATCACCAATTCCTTGAACAACAAGAGCAAGAGTAGAGACTCTTTTTTGAATGATTTTGTTTATATTATTATTGTTACATTTTCTTTGTTACTTCGGTAGAAGTATCTTTGATATGATTATTCTTTCTTTCAAATAGAAAGTAATAATTTATTATACGAGTAATACAGACACTTCTAGAATGCTGTTTTGTTCACACTCGTAAAAAAGGAGTATTAAGAATGATCTCAAAATAAATATTAGGGTAACTTACTCAAAATAGTTTGTAAAATGTTTAAATACTACCGACCTACTTATTTTAAGATATAATTTTATTGTGATACATTCATTTAAAAGTACCTAATTGCATAAACCAAAACTATAGTTTGATAAACTATACTATTATAATAAGTACAGGATTAGTATTTAAAATAAGTTTCGACTGATTTTTTATTAGTACTGAAGAGGACTTGCCATAACATTTTATGTGATAATAATTAAGATTTTGTTGATTTTTTATAAGTGAATTTTATTTGATAAGATGGAAAATTGTTCCTAAGAATATACGATTGATTATAAATATTATTTTTTATTATCCCTCTTTACAAGACTTAATGTCTATCGACGTAGTGTCACATTCACGCACACGAAGATATGTTCGACACGTCACTACGTCGAAAGACGTGAACGTCTGTCGACGTAGTGTCACATTTACGCAGACAAAGATATTTTCAATACGTCACTACGTCGAGAGACGTGAACGTCTGTCGACGTAGTGTCACATTTACACAGACAAAGATATGTTCAATACGTCACTACGTCGAGAGACGTTCACGTCTGTCGACGTAGTGTCACATTTACACAGACAAAGATATGTTCAATATGTCACTACGTCGAGAGACGTTCACGTCTGTCGACGTAGTGTCACATTTACACAGACAAAGATATGTTCAATACGTCACTACGTCGAGAGATGTTCACGTCTCTCGACGTAGTGTCACATTTACACAGACGAAGATATGTTCAATACGTCACTACGTTGAGAGACGTGAACGTCAAGAGACGTAGTGTCACATTTACGCAGACGAAGATATATTCGACACGTCACTACGTCGTGGGACGTCTATCATTTAGTATGGAAAATTCTACTGTCATATTGAGATGTGAGGGAAAGTACTTACTGTCAGCGAAAGTGTTAAAACACAAATAAACCCTTGCATAAAGTTTGTGTCTATTGTTAAAACCAATTTTTTAATTAAACAATTTTTCCTTAAACTTCTGTTTTTTCTTCAAAAAAGGTCTTAAGGTCCTTTCCAGTACATAAACTTAAACTTAAAGATATGATCCTACGCTGTTTTAAAGTTCACGAACCAATCTAGAGGTTTCAATTTAAATCTGTATAGAAAGTTTGCATACTTGGTTAAAATATTTATTTCAAAGTCGTCTATTACTTTGATGCAGTTTATAAGTCCGTCAGTGTACATTCGAATACAACTTCACAAACGCAAATTTAGATGGCGCGAACTGTAGGTCATCTTAGGGTTGTTGCTTGAATGCTAGATTGTGGTATGTCTGTTTATTTGTATCAGTCGCAAAAAAACATGTTCCTTTCATAATGTAGGTAGGTACAAAGGTAATTTTTAAGCTCTATTATAACTCTAAAGCAAAAAATGTATAATACTACGTATTCAGTACTACTTATCTATATAATATTATAAAGTAGCTAATTAATAAAAGTAAATATTTTTAGGGGGGCACTCCATAAATGTAACAGAAGCTGAAAATTATTTTTCAGCTAACATCAGCATGTCGAAACATCATTCGATAGAGCTTTCAAAAACATTTTAAGGTTTCTAATAAACTTTTTTGATTGACTGAATATTTTTGGAAATAATCGCCCCAGAAGTTACATTAATTGTGTCCCCCCCCCCTTAACTTTTGAACCGCGTGACCAAAAAAATAAACTTAAATTATTTTGGACATGATCAGTTATACTCATCAGTTATATAAGTGCCATGAACATACGCTTTTCTACTGATGTAATTATTCAAGGCTGCGGAACCCTACAGTGAGCATGGTCCGACATGCTCTTGCCCAATTTTTTGTTTCATACTTACAACGTTATACCTACTTCATAATAAATTTCAACGAAATTTGTACGAACATTTTGCTATTTCTTTCTCATTTGATCCGCTGTTACTCGTAAACTTGTAAAGCCTTTTTTTTTTTTTTATTTCACTATATATACTACTACGTTTACTACCGTGATTTTTATACATACCCCACATCAACTATTTAGCTGGCAGGGGGGACACGCTTGACTCTAGCACGGATAATAAAATACTATTCTAAGTAGTAACTCTAGCAAAGCTTAATATTTCACAAACGGATCCCTAATATAAAGTGGTCTTCACAACGTTTAGACGTTTAGGGGAAACGTCTTTATAAGACCTTTACGATGTCCCACGCGGTGGGGTGGTTAGAAAAAAAAATCACCTTGCATATACGGGAGGTACCTACACTAAAAAAAAAATAGTTTTTTTAGTTTTTCCGTCTTTCAGTTTATCCATGCTTAATTACAGCCTTCTAGCACTAACAGACGGACATGGCGAAACTTTAAGAGGGTTCCGTTTTGCCATTTTGGCTACGGAACCCTAAAAATTACCACTTACGGTAACATCGCCTAAGGTAGGTGGTGCTTTAACCAAATAGGAGGAGTCCGGGAGACTTAACCGCTTTTTACTTAAAATAACAGTTACCTACACAGGGTTGCGAGTAGTCCCAACTTATTTTATACCAATAGATGTTTAAAACAATACAAAATCAAATCTCTGTAAACAAATCATTAAAACTATGGATAAATATGTTCATTTCTTACAGACTATTTTCCTGAACTATAGAAAATACAGGAAATACCTACATAGTCTGTAATAAACAGATAAAAATATATAAATAATCTTTTTTTTTAAATAATAAAATTTATATAAATATGAAATATAATACAATTCACATTAAAACTAGATTTGTATAAATAAATAATTAAAAATAAAACTAAATTTTACTAATTATTTTCAACTTACCAGAAAAAGCTACAAAAAAGGGTTACATAAAAAGGTGATGCACCACCAGTTTAGGCATCGAAGAATTCTTCCCCATCGATGTCAACCGGTATAATGCCCAGAAGGCTGACAGCATTGCCACGTTGTACGGCAATGCTAATTCTTTGTGCAAAGAAAAGGCCAGCCTTCTGGTAACAAGATGCACTGACGAGCCGCTAGGAAATATGTTTAAATAAGAGGCGAGCACTTGGACCCCATGGCCCTAGCGTCTCGACACCAAACGGCTCAAATATGTAATCTCCGACTAGATTACTATATTTGCGCCGTTTGAGAGTCTCAGCAGAGGCCGCAGCAGTCCAGACACAGCTTGCTGTGTTTGGTAGATGGGAGGGCGCAAGGGTGCATCCCACACCAAAGGTCTGCCCATCTTCCAAGGTAGTAAAGACATACTATCCGGTCTCTTGCCATCGCTGCGTGCCAAACCATTAGGTTCAGCAACCGCTGGCACACTAGCGCTGACAAGAGCCCGACGGATGATATCATTAACACTAGCGTGTCGCGATATGCGGCCTGCACTCCTGCTGCATGATAGGCCATGATGCCCAAGGCTGTCTACGGCTTCTCCACAGTGGCATCGATGAGGAGAGACACATGGGGCACCCAAACGCAAGCAAGCGGCAATGCGGAACGTGGTATCGTCCAACATAGTGCCTATTTTGGACGATTTAAGAGCCTGAAGCTAGATATTTGATTCCCATTCGCCCACAGCCAGCAGTCGAGCTCGCTCTGAAAGATTTGAAGCGCTATTTAAAAGATGTTGTCTTAATAAACTGCAGAGCGGACCGTCCCCCTGTCTGTTACTACTGTTTGTGACTGTGATTTAGAGATCCGTTTGTGAAATATTAAGCTTTAAAGTGCAAATTTAACAAGAGGCAACTCTATTATTTTTTACACTTTTTTCAGTGATAATTGTTTTTATGTGGCTGTTATTGCAGTTACAGGAACGTCAACTGATAACAATAGATATAGGAGAATGACGTTGGTTGGACATAGACATCGTGTTAATACTTTATGACATGTGTTGGACGTGCTATTCAGTAGTCTAATAAAAGATATCATTGTTTAAACTTTTCGAGTACAAATGTTTTGCTTATTTTCAGTGTCCGTTATCGGAACAAATACCTATGTCAAATGTGTAGGACGTTATCAAAATTATGCTGAATATGTTAACAACTTAGTTGATATCTATTCTAATATTATAAAGCTCAAGAGTTTGTTTGTTTGAACGCGGTAATCTTAGAAACTACTGACCCGAATTATTTTTTTTTTTCAGTGTTGAATAGCCCATTTGTCGAGGAAGGCTATAGGCTATATAACATCACGCTACGACCAATAGGAGCGGAGCAGCAATAAGAAATATTGCAAAAATGGGGAAAATTTACGCAGACGAAGTTGCGCGGGACAGCTAGTATAATATAAAAACCAGGCCACGCACAATGTAGGTTTCCGTAGTCACCCCCCCCCCCCCTCCTCCATCCGAATAATGCTGCTTATGAAATGGGTTTTCTGTTGTTTTTGTTTCATACTTACAAAAGTACAACGTTTACCTACATAATAATATAATAATTTTCAATTGAATTTGTACGAAATTTGGTTACTTCTCATTTGATCAGCTGTTACTCGTAAACTTGTGAAGCCTTCTTAGCCGTGATATGCTATATAGTGAAATTAAAAGGAAAACTATCACGGCTAAGAAACTACCGTGATTATTTTTCACATATTCAACATCAACTATTTATCTGGCAGAGGGGGGGACACTTGACTAACAAAAATTTGCACTTGAAATCTTAAAATGAAAAATGATTTTCAAGATTTTATTCTTTCACTTTACCGGCGTAAGTAATATATGTACTGCACTAACAGTCTCTGAGCAAAGCTGCGGACGGGCGGACGGACATGACGAAACTATAAGGGTTCTGTTTTGCCATTTTGGCTACGGAACCCTAAAAAGCGGCGGTAGCATAATAGCTAAGGCATCGGTCTCGCATTGTGAGGTCGCGGGTTCGAATCCTACCCAAGGATTCGAACCCGCGATTTGACAAGATTGCTATAGGCCGACCGCTTAACTCGTATATCGCCTGCGGTGAGAAGGGAGCGCGGGGTGATGTTAACGGGTGGGTGAGCGGGGTGCGCGGGACAGAGAACGCACCGCGCAGGCGATATACGAGTTAAGCGGTCGGCCTATAGTAATGTAGGACTGCTAGTTATCATTAAAAAAAGGTGGCGCCAGAAGTACATACGTACGCGTAAGTGACTCTATTGAGGTGGCGCGATCTTGACGCTGGTGTTTCTCAAGGCGCTATTCTTTCTCCTTTTTTATTTGCTATTTTTATCGATCTCATTACTAAAGTCCTTCAGTGTGCATTTCATCTTTAAATCTCAAGTTAGTTCGTTAAATCTCAAGTTAGTCAAGTCAAACTTGTCTCAGTTTGTAATAGACCGACACACCGACACATTACCACCGGCCATATTCAACGGCTCCATTCCCCCGTTACATTCTTTGGTTAGGAAACCTTCAACAGACATTCTCAAGTAACTAATGTTAAGGGTCATGTTCGGCCGCGCTACATCATAAACGTCAATTTTTTTAACACAACGTGTAACCACGTCGTTTATAAATATGGATTTCTGCGCACTACGTCTTATAACGGCAAGGCGCCGTTGTAAATTGTAATAGCTGATGTTCTGCGCAGCATCACATTAAATTGCCAAATGTCTAGAGCCGCAACGTATCATCTTTTGGCGGTATTTTTCTTACGTTTATGACACGCAACATGCACAACGTCTATGCACGTCAAACAGAGGATTATCGCTCTCTCCTTGAGTCGTCGTGCACCGCTTCACAGATCGCACGTGTGACGTCATTTTGTTCGTGTCGCGGCAATGCTGTGATGATATGATGGTTGCCGGACGATCGCTGAGTGATCTATTTTCCGCAATGTTGCCCGGTCAATTTTGTTGTTGTTTCAGTCGCCCTCTATTTTATCGTTGCCGGGTTGTGTAGCCCGTTTAGGAGACTGGATCATGCGGTATACAATTGTAGATATATTGCCATTATTGGCCGAGCAATAAGTTCCGTTGACGGAGTAAAATTCCCACTAGTGCCGCCTCGGAACCTGTTCCATGGAACTACTGAGAATAAAGCCATAATTTTGCGTACATCCAGTCGTCCATTTGGAAGTCTTCCAAATAGACGTTTCGTCAGTGGCCACCTATAGTTTAATAAGTGAATTGTTCTATTTAAATTAATTTAACCCAGTGTAAATTTCATCTTAAAGATATAAACATTTATTTGTACATGCGGGTAAACATCTATCTAGATAAACGTAAATGAAAAACTTATTTACTTTTACAATTTATTTCATCCATTTTTTCACTAACAAGTTACTTATTCTTTTTCAGGTCATATTTCTATTGGAATATTTGTTCCACAGCATCATGAATATTAATTAATCATACGTTTATAGTATGCACATTTTTGAGTTTTGTTTAGAATTACAACTATTCTTAGACATTAAGACCCACGTGACAAACATTAAATTAACGATCTATCACACGCATTGATACAATTAGCGCAATCTAAGTTGACCGGTCTGAAGTTAGTAACAGGTTGCTGCGCGGATGCATTATTTGCATAAAATAGTGCCTATTCTTTATACTGTTAAATGGCCATTTATTTTGTTTTATTAAATCATCTTTAAAACATGCGTGAAGACTACAATACTTTAGACCGGTCAAGTAAGATTGCACAAACTGTAATTTGACTTATTGATAATAAATATTTTAACGGTTTGTATCAACACTGTGCATTCATCATTGACTAAACGTGTATAGAAAACTACCTACAGGTTTCACTTAAAATAGCACATAAGTACGAGTACAAAAAATAAACTCAACTTATTGAGTTAATTATAACTGACATACTGTCAATGCCTTTTAAAACAATTATTAAAAGGTTCTATTTCTGGTTCATATTTACAAGTTTGTAACGATCTGCTTGTTTATTTAACGAGACATTTCTAGAAACTACGATGTTAACAGAAGATACATTGTCATGAGAATTGCAAAATTTAAGTCTGTTGTTTTCATGTTTATTAAGAATATTGAAAATATTCAACATTTATGTAAATAAGCCTATTGTAGCTCGTATCTAGTTTGTCGCCATATTGAATAACTTTAGAAACTTTGTTTTCAATTTTTTTTTATTGTTTTCCTTTACTGCGTAAATTTACTATCGAGCAACTGACAAATAGTATACTAATATAATTTATACAGGTTGTCCCATTATGAATGAAGATAGTTAGGTAAAATGATATTATCTGAACACGTCAAACATAGAATTTTTCCACCTTTTATAATGAAAAACAAAGTGTTTTTAATTATAAGTGAGGGTAATGAACCTTATATAGAAGAATGATCAAATGAATAAAATTGAATAACAAAATTAGTCGCATTTAAATTCAAAGTGTTGATAGTAAAAATAAAAGATCAAATGACGTTCTGATGTAATGAGTTTCTGTACGTTCTGTTATATTTTTTTTTATTATCTAAATTATTTAGATAAATTTAAAAATATATATATTTTCCACTGCTTTAATCGTTTTACAATACCAGTAACGTAACGTAACAAATTAAAATAAGCTGTATTGTAGTGGTTAGAGTTTTCATTCATTTGGCATTTATTCATTGATGATGTTAATAACAGTAGTTTGAGTAATATATGTATTAAATATCTCCTTGTTAGTATTTTTTTTACTTTTCAATGTATAATAATTTTCACACAATTTTCCCTCAATTTTAAATCTTTCACGCACACAGTAAAATAATTCGTCTTAAACATTTTATAATCGTAAATTATAATTATTGTTAACACTGATATGACAATCTTTTATCAGTCCGGGAACATTTGATCATTTAAAAAAAAAAAGAGACATTACCAAAAAAACACCTATACCGGGACCAACAAAATCAACCTAGTTACTTTTGCAACAACTAAACAGTTGAAAATGGTTAAGTCGTAAAAAGCTGTATTGAAAGTATCTCATTGCAAAACATGTTTTTGTTATAAAAGTTGATAAACTTTCCCGATTTGTACACATTATGAAAATATATACATTACGTGTCTTAATCGCGTGAATAACTTAAGGTAAAATACCTTGTTTATTGTCCGACGTTTCGACCGTATTGCAACGGCCGTGGTCACGGGTAAGACCCGTAATATATATATATATATATTTTCATAATGTTTTTGTTACTTTGGCTCAAGTATAGGTTTTTAAACGTTCGCGATTTGTACCTACAATTTTATGCTACGGATTCGCACGCCTGTGATTGTCAGTCAAACCATGACTGTGTTGTTTTTCGAAACATCGGCGAATAAATGAAAGATTTACTCAAACTCGTAGGTAACGCAATTAAGAACCATAGCGTATAGGTACAAGATTCGGTTATTTTTGACGTGATAACGTGTTATATATCCATGACAGGGTGCACGCATGAAAGTGTCACGGTCCGTCACGTTCCGCCTGCTGAAGTATTGTGGCCGTAATGGCGCGTGCACCTGAGTCCACTAAAGCTGTCACAGGCATGATTGTTTATTACAATGTCATCAATGTTTATATATGATGTTATCACGTGAAATAGTTACTAGTTTCTGTTTATTAACTACTTTTCTAGGAACCGAGCAGTAAATGAAATATAAGGGAACACATGAAATCTCGTCTGAGCATGGTTATCGAACTTATGTTCACAATTGGTAATAAATAACATAATAACCATTTACTAATTTTATTTAAGTTTTTAGTTGATTTATTCACAAATTTAATTTACTTCTAAATAACGAAACATTTGTCGTTACTAAATGATCTCTCCATACAAAACAATGTCTCGAAGATTGTTAGGCGACTCGATTGCCAGTATAACATAAGATTGGATTACTAAAGATATAAACATTAACATTAAGATGCAGATTTCAAAATGGTCAGCTACTTAAAATATTATATAAATATAATTGTGCACTGTTCTAATCGATCTATAACTTCTTACAAATCAGTGACACAAAAATGTTAACACAGTTTTGTATAAACTTATTATAGGATTTGTTTAGACATGGAATACAAAAAATGAAAACCTATACAAAATATAATCTCCAAAATTACTCTTTGATAAATGAATAGTCATAGACTTAATACCTTTTAAACCCGCATCGGTTTATACACGTAACATTAGCGTTTAGCTGTACGCTATACAATAAATTAATATTGATGTACTTTAAAGGTAAAACTGTAAAAAATCTAATGTTGTATTAATAAATTAAAAACTAAAATGTAGTCGAATTGAAACCTACTTACACTTATCATTAAATATAAAAATCTACAAATAAAATCATTTGTAGAGTAAAAAAATAAGAGGAAAATATTTTCCATTGTTTTGTCGAGTAATATTACTATAGAAATGAATACAGGAATCGTTACGATATTTGTCTAGTTGGTGCTCGGGCTGTCTGTACCACTTCCGCTGTTTTCTGTGTTCGCGAGAGCCACTTTGGTGTTCTTGTTGTTCTTCTTGGCAGACTTGCTCAGAGTTGCTACTTCTTTCAGGAGATTCTGAATCTTGGTATTCATGAGATTAAACTTTGTCTCATTGAGGCGATCCTTGTTTTTCATCTCGTTTCGCATATCTTGGGTGTTGTTCATGTGTTGAGCTTTCAATTCTGTGATCTGCAAACGAAATAAATACATTAATATCAAAAATATAATTATACTTTTCACTGAGTAATGAGTGAGTACTAATGTGAGGGGTACAACTAGCTTTAATCATGAAAACATTTCACAAGCATTCAAGAGTGTTTTAGCGTACAATGTTTGTAATCTTGAGCACCATGAATAGGAATAAAACAAAGCAGACCCTGTGTTCAATAACAAACGCTTACTCACGTATTGTTACACGATTACAATTTTATATTTACAAGGCGTGTTACTATGGGACGAACAATATGGATGAAGTTGTAGTCCTCTATGACATTGAAATGAGCGCTTTACAAGATGGCGGCGTTAGTTCGGATTTCGGTCACGTGCCAAAAAATCCTTGTAGCACTAATCGCGCGTTAGCAAAACGCGAGTCAACGGACTCGCGTTTTGCTAACACTAAGCTCGAGTATTCTCACGGTAAGTTGCGCACAACTCGAATTTAGGTGTCGGAGGGGATGGAGACGGGCGGGGAACGCCTCTGCACAAAACTACATTCGAAGACAACTTCACAAACGCAAACTTAGGTGGCGCGAAATCTCTTACGGCGCGTCTCAATAACTTATCTACCGTTAACTGTCTGTTAAATAGCGAACTCTAGTAACGAAATTGACATTTGTGCCGTCGCGTCGATAGGTAGAAAACCTTTTGAGTTGCAGCCACACTCAACCTTATTTCCGACCCCTTCAAACATAGTGTGTCGCGGACCACAAATGTTGAATTTAAACCCCTTCCCCTTACTAGCTACATCAGACTTGCAAACTTAGCTAGCGACATGTGTACTTACCGGTGTTTAATTAAATTAAACACTTAGAAATATATAAGTATGTTATCTGATTAACATAGTAAAAACTCTGCTTAGTGAATCCGATGACGTTACGGTGATAGAAACACACAAATGTCAAACAGTTTAATAATGTATAATAAAAATAAACATACCAATTTGTCTTTGGAAAGTAATTCGTTGTCTTTTTGTTGCACCTTTTTCTGTAGACTGGCAATAGTCTCTTTGAGCTGGGTCATCGCTACAACGTGATCAGAACTGTTTGGATCTAATTCACCTGTGGAATAATAAGTTACACTGTAATTGGATTTTCTCTGTTCATTCCTCATTTTTACATTGTAAAGTATCCGTATATATCTGTTTGAACATTTAATTAAAGAAAACTATGGAGTTGATTTTGATATAGTTTTCAATTTCATTCAGAATTTTTCATATCTGAATGAAATTGAAAACTATATCAATATCAACTCAAGATTTATGTGTATTACAGAGCAGTGGGGTAATTTCGAAAATGCTATCTTAACAAATACAATTATAGCATTTTTGAAAGATAGAAGTCTAAATTGAGGTCTAGTAACATAGTCTAGATAGGGGGTTCGATTCCGGCCCCGGTTTGGCTACGGAAGTCGCGGGCTGGATTCCTGGGTCTGGACTTCAAATTTTTTAATCTTTCAAAAATGCAATTATTGTATTTGTAAAGTACTAATTGGCAAGAAATGCCTATAAAAATTACTTCAATGCTATCTTAAGTTTCACAAGTTTAACGAACCGAAGTGATATTCTGCTATTGGTAATACAACACTAATCGTCATGTTTAGTGCATGTTCAGAATAAAAGCATGTGCAGTACTGTATCTCAAAATAATAGACACTAGCGGTCTCTGTACTTTTGAGCTACAATACTCCATTTACAGTAATTGTCTGCATCGGCCTGAGCACTTGTTCATTCTGAATTAGATTTTATTCTCACAGTATGAAACGATGAGAGTGGGTAGAGTTAACAGTACGTACGTACTGGGTGGTGTCCAGTTATGTCAGACATGAGACTCGGGACATTTTTCATCATTTTTCTCAATAATGATAAATCTTTCATAACACATGCATTATATTTATAGAATGTGGCGAAAAGTTCTTGCGAATAAGTGTTAGATAATTAGTAAGTAAGTATGCCCGGGGATAAATCATTACTATGGGGAAACACCTCTCGGGACATTTTTATGAGTACCATCACTTTGAAACCCTAGAAGACATGGGTTAGATATTGTCCGTCTCCAAACGAATCACTGTCAAGGGATATACAGATTTGGACGACTTGGGCCCTTTCGCGGTTGGGGCCCACTAGTAAAAGCCTCAACGATTAAAAAAATGAAAACAGTCAGTCACTCATCAACTTTAACCTTTGGTTATAACTATTTATTATACGGAAATCTTTATTAATTAATTGCTTGACGTTTCGACCAACCTGGTAGAAAAGTCAAGCAATTTTAAGGTAAATACACCGGCCGTGGTCACCAGCGACCTGAGTTCATGTCTGAGTCAGTTCGCTTGTGATCTGTAAAATAGTTATAATCATGCAACGCGAAAGTTTAACTTTTGGTCTTTTTGCAGAGGTTTCTTTAGTGATGTAGATTAGTGGTTAGTAGGATTTCAAACATGTACATAACCACAGGCTGAAACTAGTTGTTAATAAACCCAACAATTATAATATTAAGTACCAACACCAAGCACCCAAATATTTTGTATGTTTGTTTTGGTTTACCTTTCTTACCTTGCATCGGATTCATCTTTGATTTCTTCTCAAGTGGCTGGGAATCATTAAGTGATGAATCATTAGAATTTATTGATTTCATCATGTCTGACTTGCGCTTCTCTTTGTGACCGCTTTTAGACCTGTATACGTTAAATATCATCATTCTAAAAGGCTAAAATATTTTGTACCAATATTTATAGTTTTTTTTTTTTATTTCATCACGAGAACCTCTATAACTCGAATGTCAAAGTCTTTCAACTTAACACGAATTTCGAGATATGAACATCTTAACTTATCAAGTTTAAACATAAAAGGCGCAATTTCTAAGAACATTATATTAAACACATATGAGTGAAGTATAGGATATAGTAACGTAGTGTAGGACGCCCTCAGGCCAGGTGGAGTGATGATCTACGCAAAACGGCTAGCAGGAGCTGGACGCGAGAAGACGGGGATAGAACAAAGTGGCGTGCAATTGGAGAGGCCTATGCCCAGCAGTGGACTGCGATAGGCTGATGATGATGATGATGATGAGTGAAGTATTACGAACTTACATTGAAAGATGTAATGTTATCGATGTTATTAATACCTATTATAATTATTATTTAATAACATCGATTTTGTATCAATTGATAATCTTCTAGATATCTTCTTTTGATTCAAGGCCTTTCCAAATGAAGTATAATTTTTTTTTTCTGATAATAAAATCTAAGATTAGAAATAAATACTGACCCAAGTAACCAGTAATGACCAACAATGAAAACCTAACATCTGTGTTTCTTAGAAAGTTTAATTAATGTAGTCATTCATAGCACGCGTGCAAGTCATAAACAATAGATTAGAGGCACCGAATGTTCCTTTTGAGTTCGGGAAATCCCAAGTAAGAAGCCCTTATATGTATTTTACCGAGTTAGCTCTTTGCGATTCGAGTTATAAAATATTAAAATGTACTATTAATACCTGCAGGGAAACATTCCGTTCGAGTTACTAAGACTAAATAATTCTAGATACTGCGTAATTAGTGGTTCAGCGATAGGGAATTGCATTTATTTTCGATTTAGTAAGGATTTGATTACGACTTAACAAGATTCGAATTATAGAGATTCCACCGTATTTTTTATACTACAAAGAATATTTACAGTTATATTAAGGGTGCGTTTCCACTGACGGGGAACTTCGCAGACTGCCAGAGAACAGCTGATCTAGCATAAAGCTGGATAATATGTTTCTTAAATAAATAGTATTTATAAAAATACTAACTTGTGTGAACGATGCTTGTGTTTGTCAACAGATGAAAGATGTTGTTTGGTTCGGGCCAGTGCTCTCTTAAGAGACTGGGTACATAACCAACACAACAACTTGCCATCGACCTGCAACATGATACATAAACAAACGGAGGTAAGGCATAAGTATTATACTTGTAAAATATTCATTAACAGACAATACTAAGGAAGGAAATTTATAATAGATAAATCAAGCTCTAGTTAATCAAAGTTGCCGTTTTATAATTGAATAGGGATGACTGTCAAGTCAATCATCTATACTAATATTATAAAGAGGAAAAATTTGATTATTTGTTTGTATGGAATAGGCTCCGAAACCACTGGACGGATTTGAAAAATTCTTTCATCGTTGTGAAGCTACACTAATTCCGAGTGACATAGGCTATTTTTTACCCTGTATTTCCACGGGAACGGGAACTACGCAGGTGAAACTGCGAGGCGTCCGCTAGTTATTTATAAAACTTTGAAACAAGGTAGGTATGCTTCCTAAAAGTTTATTTACGAAGTACACATTTATGAAATGACATCATTATGTTCAATATATAAACATATATTTTATACAAACTATTGCCTGATTACCAATTTAATTTCAAATCAATATCTCTAAATACATGTATGTCATATTTTCTTTAGTAAAAGTGTCAAATACACGGTTTTCTTTTTTAATATAAATTAATACCTTTTTACTATCATCATTGCGGTCAAAAGCGCACCGTTGTTTGCACTGCTCACACGTGACCGCAGGTCCATATTTGCGCTCGGAGTTCGCACAGCGTTGGCATTTGTTACCTAATATACACCAAATCACATTACTCCAAATAAGTTTGAGTAATAAAATAAAAAAATAAAATAAACAAATTATGAACAATTGAATTCGTAAAATATTGTTATAATCAGCTCGGCGAACCTTGATCCCTATGACAGTTCATACTAGTGACGGGTCGTGTCGATATATCGCAACTTTTTATAGGCAAAGGCGTGACTTGCATTCAGCCACATCGATAAACATGTTTTTAAAATATAATCTACATTACTATAATTATAATGCTTGTTATATTTACAAGTATCCGTGTATTTGTATATGGGGTTGCCAATATTCCGATGCAGAGGTAACATGGTCGGACTGTATAATTTTAATGTGAATTAAAATTTTAGTTATAGCAACACTATCTGATCTGTCACTACGCTAGTACTGTCAGTTCGCTACGCCAGTACGAGTCTTGTATGCGCCACGTGTTTTGTTGTGTCATCGGAATCCTTTGTTTGTTACTATTGTTGTTTTCTGTTTTTGTTATTGTTGCTGTTTTGTTTTTGTTGGTGTTTCAAAATGCCGAAAAGACTGAGAAAAACTGTACTCAACAGTGGAACGCGGGAGTTTGTTGTATGCTTGCGTGACTATTTTGCTCGCGAACTACAAAATGGCGGACCTTTGTTGCCACTTGACAACGTACGCGACCGTGTTGCTGATGCTTTGGGAATTGGCAAAGCTACCGTTTCCCGAATTACAAAGGAGAAGTTCGGCGAATCGTCGATGGAGGAGAACAAACTATCAACTCCAAAGAAGAAAAAACATAATAGGGCACGACCCGTAACTAACCCCGATGATTTCGACATGGCAGCGATACGAAACCATATTTACGGCTATTATTTTCGAGGTGAACTGCCGACTTGCACAAAATTATTAGCGTCGCTGAAATCGGTTGATTTATTTAAAGGTGGATTCACTTCTCTCAGACAGGTTATAAAAAAATGTGGATTTCGTTATGGGAAGTGTGACAAAAGAAAAGTGATAATGGAGCGGAAGGACATTGGATTGATGAGGTGTGATTTTCTACGACAAATAAAAAACATCGAGAACTGGGACAAGGTGGTTTATCTGGACGAAACGTGGCTCAACGCCAATCACTCAGTCTCCAAAACATGGACAGACGACACAGAGAAATCCTGTACCAAAGCACCAGAAGGCAAGGGCCAGCGTTTGATTATCTGCCACGCTGGCACAGCCAAAGGTTTTGTACCTAACTGCTTGTGGGCCTTCAAATCCGTGAAAACAAGTGATTATCACGAAGAGATGAATTTTGAGAATTTCAAGAAATGGTTCACAAAACTATTAGACAATTTAAACGAGCCCCACTACATTTTAATGGACAACGCCCCATACCACTCTGTGCAAATTAATAAAGCGCCTACCGCGAACAACAATAAAGGCGAAATAATAGAGTGGCTGCAAAACAATGGTGTGGCAGCTAATACTCAAATGCTGAAAAAGGATTTAGTTAGATTGTTGAACCTTCATAAACAGCAAACAAAGAAGAAATATTTCTTGGATGAGATGGCAAAATCAAAAGGGCACACCGTGATTCGGCTACCGCCCTACCACTGCCAATATAATGCAATCGAAATGATATGGGCGCAGATCAAAGGTGGGTTGATTTGTATTTATTTTGACATGTTTTTATTTAGGTCACTGGTGACTGTCTAGTCGGCTAGTACTATTTAAAGTAAATGTACTTACCCCGATCTCGCTCTTTGACTTTGCATCATTTTCAATCTAAACCATTATTGTTTCAGGTTGTGCAGCCAGGCTTAACACCACTCCGCCATTCACAGCTAGTAAAATGCTTACGTTGCTACAAGAGGCATGTAGTCAAGTGACTCCGGACAATTGGAGGAAAGTGGTTGAAAAGACGAAAAAACTATGCTTAGATGATTGGAATCGAGACGTGCGATACGACAATATAGTAGACCAGCCGTTTTTAATAAACATAGGAGAAAGCAGCTGCAGTTCGGATTCCGAGTCTGAGACGCAATCGGTGACATCATTGTCAGATTCAGATTAATGTATATTAAAAAATCATAAATAAACCGCTTTTGTTTTATTTGAGTAGGTATATACAATAAATTTGTTAAATCTCCTTTATTTTATTATCGCAAACAACTTAAATGATTATAAATCTGACAGTAAGAGCGTAGGTACTCTATTGATGTATTTTGTACACTCGTTTCCATTTTCGATATTTGTTTATCGATACTTTTCCGCACTAGTCGATATCTTCCAAACGGAGTAACTTTTGCAGGACGTCAACGTAAAGTCTGATTGAGATAATTTCTTGTAAGTGTTAATAATTATTATAATTCTAACGGGATATTATTGTAATTGCATATATCTGCCTAAAATTAATAAATATCATTTTTAGACACCGCCAATTCGATTATAATATAACGGTGACGCTACTACAAGGTTATGTCGTGGGAATAACTGTCAGTGTCATAGGGATCAAGGTTCGCCGAGACTATTATAGGAATTACAATATTATCAATCTTTTACGAATTTAATTATCCGTATTTTATTTTATTGGCTTGACATTTTACAGTACAAACGAGATGAAATAATTTGGTGTGACTTAAAAATAAAGCATCAAGTCAAAACATTACATCACCTGCGCACTATCAATCTACTAAGGTACAGTACTCCCAAATTAATAATGCACATGCAGATCTTCGCTAATTGTCGTATTCCCGGAAACACTCGAATCATGGAATCGTAAGAGCCCTAAACAAGGCATTTGCATTTTGCACCTTGTTTAAAAGAGATAGGAGTCAATATCATGTGTGCACAATCGAAAACAAATCGGGCGTTCGGCAGCTGTCGCCGGTCAGCGAAATGTCTGTCAGTCGTCTTTATATATTGGTAGTGACTGCACGTGTTCTCTATTTGTGGAAATATATAGAGCTGCTATTACACACCCTTCTTGGTAAATATAATTTCAACATTAATTAGCTTATTCAGATTTAAATAGTATATTTTGAAAAAAGGAAAATAAATAACATATTTCACGTTTTTTTAATATTAAAAAAATAAAATACCTACATTAAATACATATTAAGTACTAGAAAAACATTTAAAAAATGAGATTTATTTAAATTAAATAAATAGATAAACATGCATAAAAAATATATACCTAACTCTGCCCATGCCATTTTCTTTCAGACGAATTCTTCCAAAATGGATAAATTTAAACGTGGAAAACCGCTTAATTCACAAGCACGGCAAATGGTATTTAATGTGTACCTTTATTTCTTAAATGAAGCCAATGTTTTCAACAGAGACCATGATGGTTATTTTAAAAAAATTCAAGACCGTGTTACAAAAGCTACAGGAATTTCGCGACGAACTTTGAGTAATATCTTAAACGAAAAAAAACATAATCAATCAAAGAAATTTTCTACACCGAAAAAAGGAAGACCTAAAAGTAGATTTCGGCTGGTACTTGATGATTTCGACTACTGTGTTATTCGTAATATGATATACAATTTTCAATTGACGCTGAAAGAACTCCCAACTGTAAATAATTTAAGAATAAAGTTGATCGAAGCTATTAATTTCAAAGGCTGTGCCGAGACTTTAAGGTTGATCTTGAAAGACATGGGGTTTAGGTTTCTGAAAACTGATAATAACAGACAATTACTTATGGAAAAACATGATATACGCCTAAAAAGGATCAAATATCTCAGAGAAATACAACAGCTGAGGAGTTCTGGTAGAAACATAGTATTTATGGACGAGTCGTATGTGCACACATCACATACTAAGGGTAAAACTTGGCAAGATAGCAACAAAAAAGGTATCAAACAACCCATTTCCAAAGGAGAGCGAATAATTATTGTACACGCAGGCAATGAAAAAGGCTTCGTCCCAGGGGCTCTAATGTTACATAAATGTGTCGACTCAGAAGGTGACTATCATAAAGAAATAAACGCGGAACGTTATCAAACTTGGCTACGCAATCAATTGATTCCCAACTTGCCTCCTAATAGTGTGTTGGTAATAGACAACGCCCCATATCATAATAAGCTGTCTGTGAAACCACCAAACTCAAACACATCTAAACCACAAATGACAGCTTGGTTACAACAACACAACATTCCGCATGACCCAAAGAAACTGAAACCCGATTTGTATAAAATTATACAAAGATACAAAGAAAATTACACAGAATTTGCCATTGACCGTATAATGGAGGAACATGGGCATAAAATTATACGATTGCCACCATATCATCCCGATTTTAACCCTATTGAAAATATTTGGTCCCAAATAAAGCAACACGTGGCCAAGAGAAATATTGCAATGACTGTGACGTCAGTTAAAGATGCTATATTAGAAAAAATCAATAAAATAGGACCAGAAGAATGGAAAAAAGTTTCTGATCATGCGGTTCAATGCGAAGATGAATATAGAAAATTTGAGCCAAGAATCGATAGTTATTCCGATAAACTGATTATTTACACAGGTGATAGCAGTGAGGAAAGTGTAAATGAACAAGAGCATAATGAAACTTCTGATGAATCTGCGATGTCGGGAATAGAGGTCTTCCTCGATTCTGATTAATTTTTTTATAATTGTATTATTTTTCTGGAATGATTAGTGCTGTAAACAAATTTGAACTGAGATTTTGATTATATTTTATGTAAACCTCTATTTGAAAACGTTTTTTTCTCCTTCTAATAAAACCTTATGTTATTTAAACCTTTTCCTCCATAATTACACCAACTTCGGTAAGACACTTGAAAACTAATCACTCCAACAATGATTGTAGCGTTTTCGCTATTTACTTACATGGAATTATCGAATCAAATTTCGTTACAGGTAAATCAAATCTGTTTTAGCACAAAACACATAATATATAAAATTAGGCATAGAGAAATTGCTCTTAACCACTCTATATAAATATCGTCTTTCGACGCTCGGGTAATACGACCGTTGCCGAACAATGACGAAGATTTCCGAAGATTTCTATGCGCATTATTACTTTTGGAGTACTGTACTGATGGAGTCCAAAACAGCTCTTCTTACCTGACTACGCGCCACAAAGAAGGAGAGGAGTATCGGATCCAAAGCTCTCCCCAAAACTATCTTCATCTATGTACTAGTGGTTTTCCTACGTAAAACTTACCATTAGCAGAGTCAAGCCCAACTCAAAACAAAATTCTGGATCCACCATAAAACCCAACAAGGCATAAGGCATGAGGCACACACATCACACAATTTGCTCAGTTGATTTAACATTAAACAGGTTTCCGTGTTTCTTGGAAAGAAACACAAAAAATATAAATTTAAATAATCAAAATAGATGGAAACAAGATCCCTACGTATATATTAGAGCCATTAATGAATCTTGATAAACTTAGAACAGTGCCTCTGACAGCATGATATATGTATAAGCCTTTTAATTTAATACGAGGGTCTTAGAAACAAAAAACAGCCTCCACATTAACATGCCGCCATTTTGTTTTTTTTTAACAATTATGTACTCAGTTACATTCGCATCATCAAGATGAATGTAGTGACATCTCACTTGTTTATATTGGTAGAGCCCTTGAGGAGTTATGAGCGGACATAGGAACATTAGAAGGATACAAACACATAAACCTCTGCAGTTGGATAAAAAAAAACGAGGAAGACAATACTGGAGATGGGAACAAACCGTGAGAAACACAGCAGTAAAGAAATGGCCACGAGTGGCACAGGACCGGACGGAATGGAAAAAGTTGGAGGAGGCCTTGCCAAATCTGGACAAACAGACTTCACTGCCAATATCAACATATAATTAAAAGTATATGCGTTGTAAATTTCTGAATAGAGGCTATTATTATTATAGGTTTCTGAGCCCTGTATAAAATAATGTAATTTTAACTTACCAATAAATGCAGCAATAATATTGCAGTATTCACAAGCTGTGGGTTTTCCATAGGCCTTTACATTGGCCTCACATTTCTTGCAGATTGAGGAAGTGTTTGATTTGCTACAACATAGTATGTCATTTCAAATATCATATCAACAGGTTTGTAATAAGTCTTATTACTTTTACATTTGTTTTTATATTCTTTACTAGTAATACAACACAATTTTATGCTGAATCACTAACAGTGACACACATAAAAAGTTTTTACAGGGCAAGTTCCAATTTTTATTGGGTTTGTAGTTTGTGCCGCATGGCGGAATGAACTACAATACCTTTTGTAAAAAGAATTGTATCATAATATTTTTATTTATCTCTTACTATTAATGGAGATCAGATCTTTTTGGTATATTATATCTACCACCCTGCCTGGCAACATATTTATTATTTTGTGTCTGTAAGAAAACTGTGTACTAAACATTTAACAATTTTGAATATTTAATCCAAAACATTATATTTTTCATGTATGAAATTTGATATTAAGAAACATATTGTATTATACATTTACATAATTAACTCTCAACAGGGTAATAAAATATTTTATTCTCAAACACACTATCCTAAAACCTCTCTATTTAGTACCTCACTACAAAATATTATTTTAATGTTTTCTGAAAGAAATATAACAGTCTGATATTAAAACTGGCATTACTAACAAATAAGCAGTAAGGAATTATAGGCCGACCGCTTAACTCGTATATCGCCTGCGCGGTGAGAAGGGAGCGCGGGGTGATGTTAACGGGTGGGTGAGCGGTGTGCGCGGGACGTTCTCTGTCCCGCGCACACCGCTCACCCACCCGTTAACATCACCCCGCGCTCCCTTCTCACCGCGCAGGCGATATACGAGTTAAGCGGTCGGCCTATAGCAACAATTAGATTCTTACTTTCTCTCTACAGACCTATCCCACTCCTAAGTCACATCTAAAAGTTGTTCTCGAGAGTTATCATTAACCGCCCCATGAGAAAATTCGACGAGTTCTAGCCCATGGAACAAGCCAGGTTTCGAAAAGGCTTCGGCACCATAGACCACATCCATACTGTTCAGCATTGTACAGAAAACCGAAGAGCACAATCAGCTGCTGTGTATGCCTTTTGTGGACTATGGGATACAGGACCACAAGATCAGACCAATAGAGCTGCTCCGTGGCGTAAGACAGGTGGATGTCATATCCCCCCCGAAACTCTTCACCAACGCTCTTGAAGACGTCTTTAAAACACTGGACTGGACATCTCACACCTTCGATTTGCCGAGGACATCGTCATAGTAGCGGAGTCGCTGGAGCAGCTTAGTGAGATACTGCACGGCTTAAATAGAGCCTCTAGACGTGTTGGTCTCAGCATGAATTTGGAAAAAACCAAAATCATGTTTTATGAACATGTCATGCCTAGACCAATTTATGTCGAAGGGTTGATGCTCGAAGTTGTTCAAGAATATAACCTAGGGCAGGTTATTCAACTTGGTAGAAACAACTTCAAGAAAGAAGTCGACAGGAGGATCCTATTGAGTGAACTTCGTCAAGTCTCTACCGCAATGCCTGAAGACCAATGTATATAACCAGTGCGTCCTACCTGTTATGACCTATGGTGCCGAGATGTGGACACTTACGGTTGGGCTAGTCCACAAATTCAAAGTCATGCAGCGGGCTATGCTTGGAGTCTCTTTGAAGGATAAAATTCGCAATGAGGTCATCCAACAAAGAACCAAAGTTACAGACATAGCATGCAGGTTAAGCGCACTAAAGTGGCAATAGGCTGGCCACATTTGCCGAAGGACTGATGGCTGATGGAGCAAACAAGTCCTAGAGTGGAGACGGCAACTTTGTAAATGTAAGGTAGGACAACCCCCAGCCAGATGGACTGAGGACTTAAAGAAAGTCACTGGAATTAAGTGGATGCGAAAGGCAGTGGACTAGATGTTGTGGCGTAAGTTAGGAGAGGCCTATGTCCAGCAGTGGACCGATACAGGGTGATTGATTAAGATTCTTTGCCAGGAAATAGCAGTTATCAAATGTTGGGGGATTCCCCTTAAACTTATGTGTATGGATAGTTTCTTTTATTGAAATTCAAACCTTGTGTCCATTCCATAAGGTTAAGTTTACAGGAGTTTAATGTAAATTGGGGATTTCCTACTATCTTGGACTGATTATCTTTTTTGAGAAACCCAACAAGCATATTGTTTGACAGTTAGCAGTAGTAACTGTTGAATCATTGTTGTTTTTATATAAGCTTGTATTCATTTCCATTGTAGGTATGTAGTTGATACTAGTCGTAATTGGATCAATGGAAAAAACATTTTAGAGTTTTAGAGCCTTTTGATTGTAGGCAAACAAAATTGATGACATATACATAAGTTTTGGTAAAAGTACCATTGTGTAAATGAAGTGCAGTATCTTATTTATATAATTTATATTTGATAATTCTATCCTGCATTTGGATTATATGATCATCAATATTTGAAGTATCAACACAAAATTTTAAAACCAGCAATTATAACATAATGATCAATCAATATCAAGAATGGTTATAAATAACAATAAGCAGCTGTAACTCAAATTCCATGTATTAGGTACATTGCTGTTAATACACTTATTTACTGAAACCAAGTCCATAAAACTTTAGAAATAGCTAAATTTCTTCCATAGCTTTACTTTTGTGACTTTAAACAATTACATACTGGTGTGGTGACACATAAACATGTAAAACATGGTAGATTTACACGAAATGTAGGTCAATAGGGGTACACAACATTGAACAATCACAAATGAAACTTTTATTGTGATGCCTATGCCTGCAACTATAAAAACAAATTATAACTACCTATACTAATGCACATGCCTTGGCAGCTGACACTGACCTTGTTTGTTGAAACTCTGAACGGCAATAGGTGCACTTGACGACGGGGAACGAGCCGCGACATTCCTGAAATACCGTAAAATATACGCGCGTCATTTAGTGACGTCAAAATAACAGTAATCGGTGACATACACGGAATCCCCAATGCGAAACAATAAACAGCAACTTCAAAAAGTAATGCATATTCTCTGAAAAACTTACGAACCTTACAAAGTTGTTCACCAGTTGATAATTCTTCGAAAGGATGTCTTGAGAAACAACGGGAGCACGCAAAAAGTGGTGTAGAAGCCGTATTACTCATGGTAAATAATATCAAATGAAACTGCTGTTGAACAAATACTGTATTCTAAAATAGAAGATAAGAATATTGAAAAAAAAATGAAATGTTTCACCCAATAATTACAACTGATAATGAAAAATGGCTTCTATTGGCAAATATGGCGATTTGTCGTTAGTGACGTGACCTTAAATTATTTAGCTGTCAACCTTTATCGATTAAATTATTTGCTCTCAAGGTGTCACTTCCCATTTTAATTGACATCAAAAAAAAGGTGATTTTTATTTTTTATTCTCCCATTTAATATTAAGTGTGTTTTGCTCTGTCTCTGGTGAGCTTAAAAACCAAAGAATTTATGTACTCTTTACCGAGAGTTTCATAATAAAGAATCATAAAGCCATGCAGACAAAAAGAGTCCTACTCATAGATCCTACTGTTTGTTAGCTGCAAATAACAGTTCAAAACCTTCCAATGTAGTTATATTATGAATGTAGCGGTAGCCGTTGTACAATAGAATTCGTGTAGTTTGTGCCAATATAATTCGAGCGTATTTGGTATGAATTGAAAATGTTTCAGTTTTACATACACATTTCGACAGTGTAAAACTAGCAGAATGTTCTCCTCTAAGGATTTGATTAACATAGATTTTTTGTAAAAAAAAAAAACGTGCGCCACTTTTTATTTATGTGCATCTTTCAAGCATCAGATTCTGCTAGAGTAACCTGCGTGAGAGAGACTTATCGTGTGCGTTACCCCAGCAGAATGTTGTCTCGTATCAGGATATGAATGATACAGATTTTTAGTACAACATGCCGTTGAAATGAGTGCCACTTTTTAAATTTGAACATCCAGTCCTTTTCGAGCTATTCAAGAAAAATGGATTCTGCTGCAACGTTACTCCAGCAGATTTTTTTTTCGCTGTGGGCCTTTCGGGATGTAAAATAGGTAGGAAGATAGCTTTTATTTTGTGCGAAATGTGCATGCAAAAGCTAAATTTGTGCATCATATGACTGACTGCCTCTGTGGCGCGGTGGGAGTGTATCCGACTGCTACGCAAGAGGTCGTGGGTTCGATCCCCACCCAGGATAAAACTTTGTGTGATGAACACGATGGTTTATTCTGTGTCTGGGTGTTATTTATCTATAATATGTATGTATTTAGAAATATATAAGTATGTTTATCAGTTGTCTGATTTCCATAGTACAAGCTCTGCTTAGTTTGGGATCAGATAGCGTTGTGTGAGTTGTCCCAAGATATTATATATGGTTTTCATGCTATTTGAGTTTTTGCTGTAGTAACGTTTTGCTAATGGCTAGATCTCGCAAACTACTTAGTGAAATAGTATAATGTTTTTAACATGAATAGGTGGTAATTTGTGCTCTCTAAAGGACTTGTTTCTTTTCTATACAGGGTGTAACAGAAAGATGTGGTCATATTCGAGGGTTGGTATGTGGCCATGACACTGAGTGCACATACTTAATTTTATCAAAATCGGAGTACCTTAAAAAAATATTTATTATTTTTTTCATTCGTTTATATAAGAGTGAAAAAGTTATTAATTTAAAAAAGTATGACTTAAAAAGCCTGTATAATTACACCGTTTCTGGGACACATTTTTAAAAAGGAAATTAGCTTCTAGTTTCCGAACTAGAAGACCTAGAAACCCATTGGTGGTTTTTGTTTATACCTCATAATTATTCTCATGATCCCACAAAATTTCATAAACCTACTCCAACCCATTTATGATTTATAACGAATAAATCATATATGAGAATTCCGTTTCAACCGACTAAGTTATTTTGACTTTAAAATTAACTCCTTATCAACGATCTATCGATTAATTAAATAGTATTACTGTTCATGAATTTTATCTAATATATGTATGCAAAATTTCAGCTGAAAATATGCTTCTGTTTACATAATAACAATAAAAAAGCCCACCATAACCTTTATACAGAGATTAACTGGTTAAATTTAAATGCTGCAAAAAAGCGGCCACCGAGTACATGTGCCTACATTCTTAAATTATTATGAATAATATTTACGTTTTGGTATCGACGTGTAGACAAGTAATTATTTTAATAGGCTATTTGACTAATTTTAGAAAATCATTTTATAATAATCCTTAGTGCATATTATGCACATTACATTAATATTTCTGGGATATCTGCAGTATTTCATATTTTAAAACAATTTTAAAGTTTAAATTTTCACAACCGCGCAAAAACGCAGTTTCGTAATGGCGTCGGCCATATGATAGATGTGACGTCATCTACAAGTAAACAAGTTGATTCACAACAACATAACTATAGGCTACACATACCACATCAGGCTACACATAAAAAACTAGCAATACAATACAAAGGACAACCCATAGAAGAAACAAACACATCTAAATTTCTAGGTCTATATTTAGATAACCATCTTAATTGGAAAATGCATATAGAACAGCTTAATAATAAAATAAGGTCATACTGTTATACATTACATGTAATAATCAACACAACAAATATCGAAACAACCCAGTCGGCATATTAAGCTAAAATTTATTCACTGTTGAATTATGGTATTATTTATTGGGGAAACGCCGTAGATTCTGACAGCACATATTACAAAAAAGATGTATCAGAATCATTCACAACATTGACAGCCAGACATCATGCAGACCAATATTTAAAGAACATAAATATCTCACTCTAACAGGTATATACATACTACAGGCAGCTAGCTTCGTAAAAAAACACAGGACATACTTTCCGAAAAAAAGCACTTTAGATTATAATAAAAGATTACGAAATAGGAACAATATAATATTGCCTCATGCTAGAACAGACATTTTTAAAAGGAATATATACTTTTCTTGTATAAAAATCTACAACCACTTACCAAATGACATTAAGCAATTAGATATGCCACGGTTTGAGAGAACGCTTAAAAAAATATTAATAGATCGTTGTTTCTATAACCTTACAGAGTATTTTATAAATATGTTGAATTAATTACTGTTTTTTAATTATATAATTAATCTTAAATAAAATTGCATGCCTAATGAGGTAAATTGTGTTGCACACCATTACTTTTAACCCTCTACTGCATGAATTATGAAGGAAATGATAAAAAAAAAATTTGATGGTTATTTAGGCTTTATTTAAGGATAAGATTTATTATAGAAACAAAATTTAAAAAAAACCACTTACAGATACTGAAAAAAAAGTTGAGGTCAAATATGGGTTCGTATGCACCTAAACAAATTTTAATCAAAATTACATGAGACATATATGGGTTTGTATGAAATAAAGAAATTTTAGAGTTTTAAATTACAACTTTCATTTTAGTCATGAAATGCCGATAAATAGTTTCGTTTGTCGTTATAACATAGAAAAACCATACATTTTCTACACTTTGCATAAGTTTTTTGGCCGCAAAATTGACATTTTTGTTGTTTGTCCGGCATATGGTCCATTTTGTCAGTTCTAACAGAATTTAAAGGTAAATCTTGATGCCTGGTAGGAACTTTCCTCGTTTTCTTTGGACCAGTTGGTGTTCCTGGATTAGATGGAGCAGGACTTCCGTGGCTGGCAAAACTTACAGGTGCTCCATCTCTACTATTATTAACAGGATGCCCTCTTTTTCGTGCATTACCAGATTTGCGTAAGTGTTCTGAAACGGCTTGCTTAAAATCAAATAAAGGCATGTAATTGTCTGGATTATTTCTGCGCCATAAAATCCAAGCATTCACAGTACACATGTCCACCATATGAAAAAATATTCGCATATACCATTTTTTGGATCTCAAGTGAATTCTATACAGTCCCAGCATAGAGTCCAACAAATCAACGCCCCCCATCTGTTGGTTATATACCTCAACTGCTTGGGGACAACTAATATTTTTATATTGCTTTTCTTTTCTGAAGTATCTTCGTTTTGTAGTGGTCGGGTCACTACCTACATAAGCAGTTACACTAACTCCATCAATGGTAGCAACTTTTTCAATGAAAAATCCACGTTCTCGTTTTTTCAGTTCCTTTTCTGGAGGCATATCTATATTAGGAACTCTGTTCAGGCGCACTGTACCTAAAGGCAAAAGTCCGATCTGTGAAAGATATACCTGGAGTTTAGGGCTATTAAACTAATAATATTAAGGAAAATAAAAGCCTTGCCTATCACACAAAAAATTGTAATCGCATACGAAACCATATCTGGTTTCACAAAAAAGCGGTTAAGTTAGGTTGGAATGCACGCGAAACCATATATGGTTTCATAGAAAAAGCCCCCCATTTTACGAGAAATTTGCAAAAAAAGAACATAAAATTTAAGCATTATTGAAATAGAACAATAATAGCACTGTATTATATTTTTTTATCAAGCAAAACTTACCTGCTTCACGAAGAAAAACTTTTTTGGAAAATGGATTTACAGACACTGTGTTGAACTTCACACCGGCGCTTATAAAAGTGAGGTTTTAGCTAAACTAACATTAGACCATAGTCAACAAATATTGTTTTCGTATAGCTAACATATTAATCATAATGTAAAAGATGCGCTTATTTATTGCATAAGCATTGTTACGTGAAAAAAAATTACTAAAGTTGGTGTACCATATATGGGTTGGTATGCGGTAGAGGGTTAAGACCACATATTTTTGTAAAACCACAATTACTGCAATAAAATTCATTTCATTTCATTTCAATTCATTTCATACACAGAAGGAGTGGATTTAATGTATTTACTTTAAATTTATTGAATAAAATGGTGTATAAATGGTGTGTAGTGCACTAGTGCCACAATGTTTTTAATTACGTCTATAAAAACTCCAGACAAACTGTTTGTTTCCGTTCTTCTTTTTTAATCATTTGCTGCACAGTGATGAACTTCAAAGTAGTCCCCACTCTGGACAAAGTAGGCTTTTTTCCAGTAGCACTCTATGGAAGTACATGAAGGTTCCTCTGTGGACGATGGGCCCACATTAGAAATGCAACTGCATGCTTGCATCCTCCAGCGGACGCAGCACAGTCGTGGCACTGACAGCTAATTATCTCACCGTCATTTTTGTTTACGACAATGGTCACATTGTATGCTTTGGTTCTTACTTTATGCTACGGACACATTTTACATTTGACTGTGCAAACCCCACTTTCCCGGTGTAATTGCACGTAACCAATCGCATCGTCTCCATAGGATTCCCTTGTAGACTTGTGGAACAAAAGTAAAGTACATGAACCACAAGAAATATGAGTAAATTAAATGTGTGTGTGCAACATAACATGAGAGATACAAAACTTATGAACATGCATATTTACAAGTTTCGAAAGAATTAACTCTTACGTGGTACTTACATTGCTGTTTTTACATTTTTGTTCGTTCGTTTTTTGTTAGTTCCGCAGCATAGAAATCATCGTTATTACTAAAGAAAAGTGCTACCAAAAATGCGTCTATCTTAGGAAGGTTGCTGCTATCTGCTCAAACAAATTTTGCTTCCATGTTAAGATTCGAAAAGAATATTATAACCACTACTAGTTATATATTAAAACAAAATAACAGAAAACTGCTTCAGAATAGCTCAAAGATAGAAAATATCACACCAAAAAGTCGAAACGCTGAAACTTGGCTGAAACCGAGAAAGACAATCACTGAAAGAAGTTATTGTTTACTTGTAAATGACGTCATTAGACTTGCAACCAACCATAGAGCGTTTTCGTCACCGATAAATTATCATTAACTATTTACATCTTATTTCAAGTAATTTCCAAAAAATAAACTTAATTTTGTACAAATTTAAGTGAAATATGACTTTTTAGACTATTAACTGTTAGGATGACCACAATTGGTAGTGTATTTTTAATGTTGTCAAATAGCCTATTATATTATTTATTAATTTGAGAGAAAACACGTAACAAAAGACATCTAACTGATCAGGTGACTTAGTTCCAAAAAATAGAATGTTCAAAATGCTCTGTCACATTTCTTATTTTGTTTTGCTCTTAATTTTCCTAAAACTCCTTAATTGTTGAAGGATGAAAGCAGACGGAACACCGGGTGATGTAGAGTAAATTATGAGTTGATCGATACAAGTTACCGCCTTAAGAATAGTACCACCCCATCTCTTCCCGTGGGTGTTGTCAAGGCGACTAAGGGATTTCACACCGGAGGACGGGCAGCAGCGTCCTCTGCGTACTTAAAGCCTTACTGCGATCACCAACCCGCTCGCCAAGCGTGGTGATTATGGCAATTACCCCCAGGATCTACATACTAGTAGGTTCTACTGGGGAGACCCGTGCCCAGCAGTGGGCCATCATATGGGTTGATATGTATGTATGTATGTATGTATGATTAATGAAAAATTGACCTCAGTAGTGTGACGAACAGAAAATATTATAACAGTCAATGAACAAAAAGCTTGGCTAACTTTAAATGTTTAAATGTACTGATTCCAAGAAATGCTCAGCGATAGCAGACTTGTAAACTTGACGGTTTTTTACAGCTGCTGTAGCTGCATCAGTCAACCCGTGGCCTCGATCGGTGCAATTCGATCGAAACGTCGGGTAAATAAAAGGTTCGTAAATTTAAATAATTCACGCGATTAAGTCCCGAAATACAACCAAAATAACTTACTCAGTTGAAACAGAATCTTGGTTATAAATCATAAACGGGTTAAGGTAAGTTTATGAAATTTTGTGGAATTATGAGAATAAATGAGAGGTTTAAATAAAAACCATTATTGGGTTTCTAGGTCTTCTAGTTTAAAAACTAGAAACTAGTTTCCTTTTTAAAAATGTGTCATGTGAGACACATTTTGAAATAAAAAGAAAAGAAACACCACACAAGAAATTACCACCTATTCATGTAAAAAAAAAACTATTTTATTAAGTAGTTTGCGAGATTTAGCCATTAGCAAAACGTTACTAAAGCAAAAACTAAATTATCTTACAAACCATACGATGCACAAATTTTGCTATTGCATGCACATTACGCACAAATTTTAAGCTATCTTTCAACGTATTCTATTTAACTAGAAAGGTCCATTGCAAAAAAAAAAAATGATTTATGATAGATAGATTCTGCTGAAAATTCATATCCTGAAAGAAGACAACATTCCGCCGAGGTAACGCACACCTGTAATATAAAAAAATTTAAAGAAATTTTATCACAAAACATTTTTTTATCCCAAAACATTCTTGAAAAACTGTTACTTACAATATTTTTACAGAGAATGCACTAAGAATTTTTATCAAAGACAATGTAATATTTCAGGTAAAACACTAAAACCGCAAAGACATGACAATCAAGTTCTACATAAGTGTAAAGATCGAAACAAGCAAATTAATCACTCAGTTTTTAAATCTTCATAAATTCTCATCAAGAATAATATTTCTGGGAACATAGCAGTTTCCGCTGAGGAAATTTTCTTGTGTAATGGCTGCTCGCATCAAGTTGATTTCCGATATTGACCTCAACACTAATTTCGTTTAGTTTTGTCTATTGAAAAAGACATTGACATTTGCCCCATACAAATTTAATCTGTATTTGCCCCCCACTTGCCCCATAATATAAACTGTGGCTTTGTTGTCCATGTTTTGTCGCCTGTCGGTATTGTGTTTGTGCGTGTATTTTTGTCGACTATATAATTGTAATTTTCTAAAAAGTCCTAATGAGAATAATATTTTTCATATTTCATAGTACAGTGTAGTGCTATATTTCAAACAAAAATGACGATACCGCCCTTTCCATCACAAGATTTGGCTAAACTAGTTCTTGGTAGGTTTACTGTTTGGCGGGAATAAAATTGCCCATCTAACGGACAGAAGGAGCGGTGTTCAAGCTCTTTGTAATGTTTTCCAGGGTATCTTGCGGAGGAGCAGCTTATGACCGCCTATGATGAGTTTTTGCAAGCCAGCCCTTACTTGGATGCTCTAAGAAATGAATATGACAGGATATTTATGACATCACTGAAGAACATTTTAGCGGAATATAGGGCTGTAAAAATATATGGTTAGTACAATGGAGTCCCATTTTTCGTACTCGTTGATCAACACAATTTGTGTAACCTATGAATCTTCATCCTTGTTTATTTATGATAGAGATAGAGATTTCTATCTTACAAATTGTTATGTGCCACACACTTTCAGACACTAATAAAACTTGGGCATAGCTCAAAAGATTTTGCATTGCGATAGTGTCAGGTTTATGTTGAGATTCTTTGTAGTAATTTACTACAAAGTTTACATATACCTGACATGCCTTTTTGTAAATGCAATAGTTTATGCAGGAGCCATCAATATTTATGTTGTACAGTGCTTTGAACTTATGGGTCCCATGGCAAATAAGTACTACTTTGGGTCCTACCTAATGTATAACTATCTAATTACCATTTTTATAAAGAACTAAAGTTTAGACCAAAAACTTTGAATTTATATTTTCTTATTAACATAGTGCACTGTATTCAATGGAAGGTGTGAGCTGTTACATTATAAATCTGAGTTACAAACCAAAAAGTCTAAATACCCTAGCTTTTAATTTATAATTTGTTTTTCAGTGGAAACATGTAAACCTTTTTTGCTTCGGAAGAAATTGTTGCAATGCACAAATCTGCTGGATGTGGTGAAGATACTAGTCAGCTATATTGATGTTAACAAACTGCAAGGACAGGATGTCACAAATGAGAAAATTGGGTAACATAAATATGCTTTTATTCATCAGTTTTATCTTTAATTGGCATGGAAGCCACATTCCTGTTTGATTATAACAGGATATTCTTTCAATTGTCTGCCATTTTAGTACCAATCTATAATTTATCTTATTGGAATTAAAATTTTAAGGTTAACAACCTTTAATTTGTTTTCTAATCTTTTTTCGTATTGCACAAGTTATGGTCCCTGGTTGATTGATAAATAAAACCAACCCGCTCTTATGGATGTTGAATAAGACAGAATGAGGAACTTGGACAACACATGGTTACCATTTATCAGCTTTATAATGTGTTTTGTAACTCATGCATTTGAATATAACAGGATATCCTGTCATAACAGTCAGTATTTTTAGGTTATAATCCTTATTTAATCTAATTTAAATTTTGTATAGTCATAATTTGATATTATTTCAGATTTGATGTGCTTCACTTTATTGCCATCTTCTAAAATACGCACCAAAAGTAGACAACAAATGGCAATATAGTCTGGATAGTAGTTTTTGTGTAAGAGTAACAAACATCCATACATCAATCCTTCTCAAAAACTTTCATATTTATAATATTAGTAGGAGTAAGAAGTAGACAGTTATAAATACCGTTAGATATTATAGCAGTATTACTATTCAAAACTTTATTATTTAACTTTCAGGCAATCAAAGACAAATTCATCTATATCATTAAAAGAAAATGAATGTGAAGTATGTAACTCATTGAATCTGACGGGATGTGTTTGTAAGCAGAGTAAACCTGGTGTGCATACAATTAGACATGCGGAAACCAGTCAGTTGGATAGTTCAGTGGAGACTACTTCTTTAGAGGATTTACCTGGTATACATGTTAATTTTTTCCAACAAAATTCCATGCTTGTTATATTTTATAAAAAGCTAAGCCTAGCCTTCTTCATACTTTTAACAGAAGCGGTTTTAGGGTTTGGATCCCAAATCTCTGTTGAATTTCTTATTAGACAATGTTCAGGCTAGGGTACAAGCCTGGTAGTCTTATTGATATAATTATGTTAATAACAACATTTTAACTAGCATATTCCATTTATAAATACACTGACAAATGAAACTGCTGTATTGCACTGCAACTCGCCACACCTTACTAATACATGGTTCAGCAGTCTCAGTCCAACTAGTTAAAATGCTGTTATAAACTTATATAACCGCTACCCAGTCCCAACCCAAAATGGCGCTAATACCATGGCCGTCACCGTACATCTGTCAAATTGACGTCAAACGTCGGCCGGGAAGGATACGAACGATATATCTTTAGAATTATGTATTAAACCTATTTAAATATATATATATAATTGTTTGTTGATAAATAAGCTATGAGAAAAAATATAACTTTGCACATACCACCTTGTAGAATTTTATCAATTGGAAGTTAAAGGCGCGTCACGTGATTTTTTCTCCTTTTATTTATAAAAAAAATCATAAATAATAATAAAAGCCATTAATTCAAATACTAAATAATTTATACGCAATAATATAAACCACTAAACAATAATCAATCATAAAAACAACCCACCTCATACATTTTTTTTACACCACCAGCCCACTTAAGACCGGCACTTAAGTACCTGATAAGAACGACCCGAAACGTAAACAAAAAAAATATTGTTTACTTTAAACTTCAATTGTAGCGTGCCTCGAGGTTCGAGTGGCTATAAATCTTATCTTAATAGCTTCAGTCGGTCTTTGTTCGTAACATAAACAGTTCCAAGTGCTATAATATTTATTATGTAAACAAACGAGTTCCAGCTAACTCGATATAGCGATAAGAGTCTTGTAATATGATACCAAAATGGAGGGTCTCACACTATTGCGTATTTATCGTAATTTATACAATTTTATTTTGCATGTTAATGTATATTCTTTAATTAAATGTTATTTACTAATTAAAAAATACAAAAATAGAGATGTTTTATACGAAAATATTAGAAAAATCACTGGTATTGCCTCGGCCCCTCGGACCCCCGGGGGTCCCTGAATTTCGTTTTTTTTTTATTTTTAAGTTTACGAAATATCTAATCGGAGTAATTCAAATGAAATGAGTGATAAGTCTATAGATATGTATGTTATCGGTAATAGTAACAACAGTTTCCAGCCACAAGAATGTTTTTGTTATAAAAACAATAAAACAATACGATTTTTTTTTTTTTTGTTCAAAATGGCGGCCAATTTACGATAAAATGTAAAATTTGTATCCAAATCGTTATTTGAGACGTTGTGTTTGTATTAAAAAGTGTTTATGACTTACCTGTCGATGTTTTTATCACAGTATAACACTAAAACAACACAGTTTCACACTGACTACACCCTTCACAAACAACACAACAACACACAATACCATGTATAAAAGCGCGCCAACGGCAACTAAATACAGACGAAATAAACAGGTTTAATATGAAATTATGGTGTAACTGTGGTATTATTATGCATCTTTATCCAACGATCTAACATTCTGCCAAGTTTGAAAAGGATAGGTGCAGGTTTAGTAGGTTTGTTTGAACTTTAAAATATAGTCGTACCGCGACCTCCAGGAGGTCGCGGACAGTCATGGGTATTTTAGTCGCGACCGCGTTAGGGGATAATGTAGTTGAAACAAATATTTTTGAATGGAACCCTCTCAGATAGGATGCTTATGCAATGGCAGATTTATTATGACAAAAATTTCACTGATGATATCAAAAATCGGCTAAATGCTAGTGTAGTGTACCCAGGGTTCGGTACATGTGCAACAGGTATAATCGCACATGTTTGTCTATGTCTCTGTGGTGGCAATATTTATAGGGCTTATTATTTTATAACACGAAGTGTTGTGTTTGAAGTGTGTGCTACTGATGCTAACTCATATATTTTAAATTGCAGGTAATCAGGTAACTAATAGAAAGAAACATCAAAGAGTTTTAGAAAGAACCTCAATTTCAGAGTCAAATTTGAATGCAACTGATAGTACCAGACAGTCCACAAGTGCATACAACTCAGCACCTAACTGCAATAACCAAAGTGCCCTAACACACTCCAGTGAAAATTCTTCAGTGAATCTCAGTAATATAGTAAGTGTATTTTGTATCTAATCAGGCAATAGTAATACATTTGGATTGGAGCAAATTATTTTGACATTTTGTAATAATTGGCTTGACAGTCATGGAGTCCACACTACAAGTACCTATTTAAAGTCAAAATATTTGATATCAATAGATGTCTAGATATGAAATAGATGGCGTACTGTTATATATTTTGACTTCATGTAGGTATTTTATTTAAGTTACATTATTGGATGTGTGAATAAATATCTCCAATACCTACATATAACCATTACTCATTGTATTGTTTTATTATTGACTAGCTGTCCCGCGCAATTTCGTATGCGTAATTTTTCCCCGTTTTTGCAACATTTCTCGTCGCTGCTCAGCTCCTATTAGTCGTAGCGCCATGTTATATAGCCTATAGCCTTCCTCGATAAATGGGCTATCCAACAAAAAAAAGAATTTTTTAAATCGGACCAGTAGTTCTTGAGATTAGCGCGTTTAAACAAACAAACAAACTCTTCCGCTTTATAATATTGGTTTAAATAAGCTTTTATTATATCTGTGAGACTATAACGGTTGTTTTTTTAGAGGTATATATGTTTAAATGTTTTTTTTTCATTCATCATTTCATTAAGTTGCAGTTTTGACTGGGCTAATATGAGTCTTGTTCAGGAACGTGACCTGTGTCTCATCCTGAATAGTTCCTATGCACTTTTATTGAAACACATCTTGTGGAATTCTGCGTTTGAACCGACGCACAGTGGGACGAAATCGCAAATTTGGGACTTAGGGATTTGTATGGGCATTTTTGGAATTTACATAAAAATACAATACTTTTTTGTTCCACGACTTTTTTGTAAACCTACTACTCGCCGTGTTATACCACTTTCAAAATTATGTAGAAAAATATGAAAATTTGGTTTAAATAATGCAAAATATAGTCGCTTTGTTACAAATACGTGCTATTGATATTCCACACCACTTCTGTGACGTCATTTGTTTGCGTTAAAATCAAGGTCAAACCGGTTTTATAGATGCACTGTCAATAATGACGTGCGCCAATCAGAGGATAGTAAATTTGCAGGTAGTCCGAGAAATGGGGGTAGGTAGGGTAGTTTAGGGTTTTGTAAAGTTAGGATTCAGTTCGTTGTTACCCACCAGTACATACGAACTACCTTCATTTTTATTTTTGTGAATTTTGTGGTTTACGTGAATTTTGTGAAAATGTTTCGTGATTTAGTTAATAATCTAGATTTGTTTGTGAAATTGAAAGTAGCTGGCAGTGTGAAAGATAATAATTATTTATATAACACTATTAAAATAAAATTACCTAACATAAGTGATGATGATGACAAAAGTTTAAAACAGTTCTGTTCAAAGTATTGTCATAATGTTAATAGAAAATGGGAAAATGCTAGTCGTAAGGAAGAAGTGTTTATAAAAAACTATGGTGCGTGGTTGGATTCGGAAATAGTTTGGCCACATTTTATGAAGACATTTATGGAAAAAGGAAATGAAGCAGTTCCCAGTACTTCAGCACAATTTTTACATCCATCACCAGTGAAGACATGTGCATCTGTTAGTACATCGACCCACGTAAGTCCTAGAAAACCTTTTACCGAGTTAGGCCCTAAGCAAAAAAAAAGACGTTCAGAAAGTTATGAGACCACTATGTCTTCAGAGGAATTATCCGATGTACATCTTTTAAAATTGAGACAAGATGGGAATGAAGGTATTGCTGAAATTTTAGAGCACTTACTCAAGAACCCACAAGACGTACAGAAAGTGAAAGTTTGTCTTTTTGTTAAAAAAAAGAAATCTGAATATTTACCGGATGAAGCTTTAGGTTTGTTTTCATCTCTTAAAATGACAAAGTGGCAATATAATACGCTACGGACTAATACCCAACGAGTCACCAGTGTGAACATTTTCCCCTCGTATTACGCTCTTCAAAGCGAAAAACTGAAATGTTATCCACCTATCACTAGCATAACAATAACTGATACGATAGCTAAGATCGAATTGCAGGCGCTTTTGGATGTTACTGTGAAAAAACTTCTTCTGTCTACCTCAATTCAAGAGACTTTTGAGGAAATGACATTAATTAGTAAATGGGGTTTTGATGGGGCTTCAAACCAGGCCAATTACAAGCAGAAAATAAATTTGGACAGCGCAGAGGACAGTGATTGTGATGATTCTAGTGTTTTTATGTGTAGTGTAATACCTTTAAAATTGGTTTGTGGTAATCGGACTGTTTGGGAAAATGAATCTCCTAACTCGGCGAATTGGTGCCGTCCAATATTTTTCAAATTTATAAAAGAAAATAAATCTAGCATATTGCAAGAGAAAAATGCTATTGAGGCTGAGATCAACAATTTAGTAGCGACAGTGGTTGGACATATGAAAATCTCGCACAACTTAATTCTAACCATGATAGACGGTAAAGTAACATCCATTCTTTGTGAAACGTCATCTCAAAGGTGCGATTTGTGCAAAGCTACACCAACAGAAATGAATAATTTGGCTTTAATATCAGCGAAGAAAGTTGATGATGACTTATACAAATATGGTTTATCGTCATTACACATTTGGATAAGATTTATGGAATGCATTCTTCATATAGCATATAGATTAGATTTAAAGACTTGGACTGTAAAGGGTGACTCCAGGACTATTATGGAAGACAAGAAAAAGAATATTCAGAAAGAGTTTAAATCTCGAACAGGACTATTGATTGATGTCGTAAAACAGGGTCATGGTACGACCAACGATGGCAATACCGCAAGGAGGTTTTTTGAAAACTCAGAAATTACAGCTTCGATCACAGGAGTCAAGTAGCGATTGATAAAACGTTTTAAAATTATTTTAGACGCAATTTCTTCAGGACACCCTATAAATACAATTCAGTTTAAAGAATATACCGAAGAAACCATGAAATTGTATGTTGATTTGTATCATTGGTATTACATGCCTGCAAGTGTTCATAAAGTTCTTGCTCACGGAGCAGCTATCATAGATAATCTGTGTGTTGTGCCTATTGGGAAATTATCCGAAGAAGCCGCTGAAGCTCGAAATAAAGATTTTAGAAGATATCGTGCGCATCATTCGAGAAAATTCTGTAGAAAGGCTACCAATGAAGATATTATGAATAATTTATTAATTAGTTCTGACCCACATATTTCGAAATTGTGTAACAAATTTGTGCGGAAACATAAAGATCTTTCGGAAGAAGCAAAGGGTTTGTTGATTAGTACGGATACATTTATTGACGATGGTGATGAGCAGGAAAACTTGTGATATAATACTTATGATACGTATAAGTTATGAAAACGCTAAATGGTGAGTTTGTAGTAGTGGACTAGGCCTATTGGGGATACCACGATAAAAAAAACGCGCCTAGTTCTCTACCTCTTACGTGGTGTGGAATAGAGAATATAAAAAAATATATAATGACATATATCTCCGAAAGCGCAAAAAATCGCAATATCAGACTATATGCTAAAATAGGCAAAAAAATAGTACTACTCGAATCTGAAAACCATATTTTGAGGAAACGTGAGATTTTTGAGTTATTCATCAAATTATGTTTTTCTCCATACAAAAAAAACTTCAATAAATCGTAGCATTCAAAATAACGGTAAAACACAAAAGTCGTAAAACAATTATTTCTTGTGTTTGATAGTAGATTGCATCGGCATTACTTTTTTTTAAAAACAAAGCCTTTCATTTTTTTAATTCCTAAGTCCACTACAGTTCAATTTCGTTCCACCGTGCGACGTCTTGAAGGCTGATTGTTTTTTAAACTTAAACATATGTTTAAAATGAAATAAAACACGTAAAAATAATGTTGATGGCTGTTGGCTTTATTTAAAAGATAATTGTATGTTATAAGTGTTTAAAGATGATTTCAGGCATATATTTGGGCGCGACGGCTGTTTCCAATGAAGCGCAGTCGGAAAGTTCAAATCAGCATTATTTTACTTGTTTTATTTCATTTTAAACATGTATACCTTTAACAAAAACATCCATTATACTATAAGAGCTCTAAATATTTTTTTTACCTCACGCTTTATATGAAAACTAGCTGACCCGCGCAACATCGTATGAGTCAATTTACCCTGATTTTGCAACAATTTTCATTGCTGCTCCTCTCCTATTGGTCGTAGCGTGATGTTATATAGGCTATAGCCTTCCTCGATAAATAGGCTACCCAACAGAAAAAGATTTTTTCAATTCGGACCCGTAGTTCCTGAGATTACCGCGTTTAAACAAACAAACTCTTCAGCTTTATAATATTAGTATAGATTACTAAATAATTAAGATAATACACAAGATAATTAAATTGATTCTAATATTTCAGGTAAAAGTCACAGATACAGCAGAATGCAGAGATAAAATTGAAGAGTTCAATAATATTTTGAACAAAGTTTGCAACAATAAATCTAATGCAGACACAAGACTCTTTAGTATACCTGAAACTGATGCTTTAGGCAGTAGGGTATCAAATGCAAGCTTTCAGGAATTTGCAACTGGAGTTGCTGGTATGTTATTGTACATTGTATTTTTTGGGATGGATCATTGGAGTCAGGGAGATGGGGAAACTAGACATATACAAAAAGATTTAGACCAGTTTTAAAGTCTGCATCTAGTGAAAACAGTTATAATGCAAATATATATATATATATATATATATATATAATCATTATAGATAAAACAATGCTTAAAAGTTAGACATTATTTAATTGGTCACAGAATTTGAATGGCTTAGAAATTAAAGTTCTTTATTAATAGAGATAGCCTAAATCTGTTTGCACCAATCACTCATCCATCATTCACCAAAAAGAGCATGTTTTATGAACATTTTTCTATACTTTCTCTATCATTGTATTAATTTTTAACAAAATAAAACTAGTAATATAGAGAGGGGGCAGATTGATACAGTACGATCAACGTATCTTGACCGGATTGAAGTTAGGTTTTTATCACTTTCGCGCATGTCATAGAGATGCGACCCTAAAATTACTTACGAAAACGATTAATCGATTAAAAATACTAACAACATTTTAATTCAACAATATAAAAACACTATTTAAATGAGTTCATAAAAGTTTAAATTTAAAACAGTTACAGTAAATAATAAAGAAACTTTGAAAAACAATTTCTTTACCAAAATAGTCACAAAAAAACATGAATTAGTAATACTAATTATGACAATGTAATGCGTAATCGCATCTCTAATCCTCTTGGTTTAGTTACCGCCCCCGCCCCCCGCTTCCTGTCACCATTTACTTCCAAAAAATGCATCTGCGCAACCACTTGTCGCCTACTTCAGTCCGGCCTAGTTACATTGATTGTACTGTACATGGGGCACATATTAAACAGCGCGATTAACAAAAAAATGCAGTAGGAGACTCAATTACATACAACGTATCTTACGCGTCTTTAAAAAAAAATGTTGTTCTTATTTAACTGTGATTTTGCTAGTATATTTGAATAAATTATTTTATGCGAGTTATTTAAAAATAAATACATGTACTTCATAATGCTATTAACATCACATTTTGTGTTTAATACACATACAGAACTTATGGCCGGACTAGGTAAAATACATAGTTTACCTAGTCCGGCCATAAGTTCTGTTACAAATGAAAATGCTATTTTTTTAAATGAAGTAATGTAATATTACTAAAACTTATATGTACATATTTATTAGAGTCTCAGCAAAAAATAAAAACAATATTGTATTTAAAATGGCCACCTTTGGCTTTTATACAGGCCTTTAATCTGCCTGGCTACGAATCTATGGATTTACGCACTGTTTCCATGGGAAATTTAGCCACTGCTTGCTCCAGAGATTTTTTAAGAGACTCAATGTCGCCGTGTCGTTTAGAGCAAGCCATGTCCTATAAAACTGACCATAATTTGTAGTCTAAAGGGTTGAGGTCTGGGCTAGATGAGGGCCAGTCTTAAGCTCTTATAAAGTCCGGAAAGTTGGTTTCAAGCCAGGCTTAGGTAGTTCGTGCCTTGCGACCAGGTGCAGAGTCCTGCTGGAAAGTCCACGGTACATTTCTAAAAAGTATATTGCTGAGAGGTTTCACAACACGATCCAAGACACATTACACTTTGGCTGAAGTTTTAACTCCTTTTTCACAAAAATGTAGCTTTGTGTGTGTGTGCCTTGGTAAGACGCACACCACCAAACCATCACTGACGCAGGATGATGATCACGCTGTACCTTTCCGACCACTTTCTGTGCCCTTCACCTGTGTATTACAGAAAGCGGTTTGATCGATCCACTCTCCTTAGTCGTAAAGATTGATTTAGTCCTGTATATCGACGATAGGTCTTGTTTTATAATACGCGACAGTGTCCTAGCGGGAATCTTCATTTCTCGCGATAAGATTTTTTGTTTCCTAATGGGATTTCAAACGAATTCTGGCTTTAACAGCATTAACAGCCTTTGTAGTTTTAATAGCACGCGGTCGCCCTACCTTTTATGGTCTTCGTCAGAGGAAGTGTTGTTGTATCTGTCAAAAGTACGATATACGAACAAACGGCTGATACCAAGCTTTTTAAGTGTCTGGCATATGACCGATGGCTCCATACCCACTTTGTGCAAGGCGATCACCGCAATCCTATTTTCTTTAACACCCCAATCCATATTGTAATTTGATAATGAACACGAAAAAATATGTGAAATGGCGCGAAATCGAATGCCTTTCACTACTGATTATTGACAAAAAGAATATGCTATAACTATGTAATAATAATGTAAGCAGCTATGACACCATGGTAGGGACAATACTGATACATCGTGACATACCCTATCCGGTGCTGAAATTTGACCACACCATTCTGTTACATCCTGTATAATATATCTTATAATATGTTAACAAATTTATAAATCATAACCAACTAAAAAATGATTGTGACAACCAAAAGATCATTATTTATTCTTCAAAATAATTAGTTCACTGTTTTTCGTATATTCTTAATTTGAGTTTAATGGTTTATGGCTAAGAAAATATTTATTTAATAAATCACTGTATCAATACTTCAATATGTATTGTACCACTCCAGATTATGTTTTAGAATTAAAAAAAAGTTATATTAATATTTATTTTAATAAATGTTGATGTATTTGATGTTAATCAAAGTGCCACCAAAATGTATCACTATCACTTGTGGAGCTGTTTTATACAAATCCCATTTTTAGGTAAATAGACCCTAATATTTTTCTGAATGAAATTATAACCAAATTCCTAATAAAACTGTTAACTCAGTAACCACTAAATGCAACAAAATAGTTTACATAGTTATTACGGTCAATATTCCGAGGGTGTAGGGGTCTCAAAAAAAACCGTATCAAGGTGCTCCACTTCCCCCTACCTTCTTTTCGCTAAAGGTACAGAAGTAAGATGGGTATAAGGGAAAAAAAGATTTCAGACTAAACAGACCAATGACCCAGCCCAATAGTTACATTAATTTACTAACAATCTATTGTTATGATGATCATAACATTAATTGAAAACTCTTCCTACAGGCCATGACAATCGAAATGTACCTGTGCCTGATTCAAGCACATCTGAAAACACAATTGCACAGTAAGTATTAGAATAATCAATTTTAATATTGCACGAAATTTTATATATACACAAATAGCATGTTGTTTTTTATGGGCAATTACTATGTTGTTTGAATTTTCAGGACTTTTGCTAACACTAGGGATATCAATAATATTTCAAGTGAGGTTCCTAAAGATGTAAACGAACATTCGGAAATACAACTAAATAACAAATATCCATATCCTAGAATAAAACCTAAATCAAATGATCAAAAAATTAAAATTATATCTGACATTAAAGTGGATAATCCATACACAGCGATGACAAATGCTACATCAACGCCATTAATGCAAACCATTGTTATAAATGGTACACCAGCTTATAAGCAAAAACTGCCAGCGAATAATAACTACACAAAAGATGAAATCATGGCAATGCCTACAATCATTGTTGTTCCTACATCAGGTAAATATATTTTCTTATAAAATTAAAACATATTTTAGCTAAGTCAAAGGTTTCTTATTCAATATTTGTGTTACAGGACCACCTCAAAAGTTAACACAAACACAGCCTGTATTATCACAAAAGATAAAGAAAGTAAAAATGAAGACACCTTCAACCAAAAAGTTACTTGGACCTCTAGTTATCGACGTTTCGTCCAGTCCTGTTGAAATTAGTAACAAAGATAGTGGTACAACTCAGCCGGGTTTGAGTTTACAAAGCTCAGGAATAGAGACAGGTTTGATTAGAACAGTAGATTTTACAAAGAATGCCTCAGTTCCCAAAGATAATATCATCCCAGGATCAACACAAACAAACACCCCTCAAGTACTTCCACCTGTGAGGAAATCGTCATCCACACCTCGCAGAACGCATATTCGGGTGTTAGATTTTAATACTCCTCGACGTATATTACATGAAACAATAAATGAAAAAGTACCTGAAGAAAATAATGATAACCCGATGGAAATTGTTGTTTCTGGTAGTCCAAATGTAGTATTTCCCAAAACTACATGCAGTAATACTTTTATTGATATGAGTACTGTTAAACTGCACAGAATAGAGACGTGCCATATTAGTAATGTAAATGAAAATAAAGATACAAAGAAAAGTAATTGGGATGCAGATCTACGTGCTTTAGCTGTAGCTAACGAGAAAGCTGTTCAAGTTCCAGTGAAAAAGCCTAGAGTAAGAAACAAGAAAAAGAAGTTAGACAAAAGTTCTGATCCACCAGAAAAGAAAAAGGAACTGGAAGAAAAGATAGAAACAAAGAAGCCAGTACGATGCAAAAGAAAAAGTTCACCAAAAGGTAAGAAATCGAAGAGAAGGAAATTGGAGGAAGAAGAGGAACAGTACAACAACAGTTCAATGAACACCACCGAAGCAAAAGTTGCAGTTAAACCTACATTTCATGTTGTAGCCGCTGATCTAAAAAATTCAAAACAAGACACTTCAAAAACTAGTAATATTCAAAATAAATCTAACAATGAAGACGACAATGAAACTCCGGAAGCAGAAAGATTATCATTACAAAATGAAATTGGTGCGAAATTAAATATTTCGGACTTATTAGAAACTCCCTATAAGCAAGCTCTCTATGATATCCAAATGGAAACACCAAAATTTATTGGATCTGTGTTATCAGGAGAACCAATATCAGATATTAAAATAATGAATATTCCTACACCTCGATTTTTTGATACCCCTAAACCAACACAAGCCACACCATCTTATGCATCTCGTGCTACTGATTATTCTAGTGGAGGTTCTTATTATAAACCCGATGAGCAAGATTATCTAAGAATTCCAGATTTAGAATGCCCTGTAACTTCATCAAAAGAAGTACACCACATAGACTTACCAAAGGAAAAGGAAAATGATGTAAAAAAGAGTACAAGGCCTGTAAGAAAATGTACGAAGAATATTTCATACAAAGCAACAAGAGGAAAGGGAACAGATGATAAAGTCGAAACTGCCTCTTCCTGTAGTGACACAGTTAGTCTAAATAGTACCCTTGAAAACAGTAAAGAACATCTAAAGACACCAAAAACACCTAAAGATAATAAATCTAAATTACAATCAAAATCGGAGTCTAAAAAGAAGACGGAGTCGGGAAGGAAACGGAAATCTCCAATGAAGAAAGACAAACCAAACACATTTATGAAAATTAAGCCAAGACGTCTAACACCAACTAAAGAAAATAATAGGAGAAGAAAAACACTGCCAGCGATTTCTCCTAAAACACAGGCAAAGAAGAAAGCGAGTGGTAAAGAAAAGATTGTTCAAATAACTCCATTGGTGACATCTGCACCCACAAAATCTCGAAGGAAATCCTCCACTCCTAGAAAATTACATTGTACTAAACAATTCACGTCTGAAAGTTCAGCTGATTCACCGGAATTGAATGTAAAAAATAAAAACAAAACAGTTACTCAAACTTTATGTATAACCCAAAGTCATGATTCTGATACGGAACAGCTAGCACTGCGATGGTCTGATGATGGTTCTCAAGATGCCAAGCCTAGAGTAAGTGAATGTGAAGATATATCGAAAATAAAAGAATACATTGAATCTTCTGTACACAATAAAATTGATTATAATGACGGCAAAGGCACTCTACAGGTAGATTTAATAAAAAGAGGGTTTGACGCTGAGACGGCAAAAATAATTGAACGTGACTTACTCGATTTCCCTGATGTAGAGCATAACCATCAAGTCAATGTTCAAATTCCCGAAACTGATCAAAGCGTACCAATTGTAGAAAAGAGTAGTAATACAGATGAAAATGCTGCAAACGAAATGCAAACAGTCGCCGAAGAAGATAATGATGATTTGGTATTATCAGTTTATGAATGTAATGAAGAGAGTCATAATTATATAACATATAATAGTGAGACCAAAGATACCCCAACAGGACCACCTGTAACTTTGAGAGACGCTTGGAGTATGGAAGTTTGCATAGAGGATGGGGTACCTATTAGATTAAGGGCAACTACATTTAATATTTTGTTTGATAATGTTCCACAAGATGTAGAAACAGGTTATAGTTTCAGAGAAACAGAAGTTGCTGTAAGTTCAATTTCGAATATAGACAAATTATACACTCCTCTCAAAGATCGCAGAACCCAATGTTATGAAATATTTGATTCTACTTTAACAAGTTTAGATACGCCTTTGAAGGTAAACAGTCCAAAGGATATTATGCATGAAACTACAGAAATAGAAATAGTTGTGGAAGAAGAAAAGATAGAGAATAAAGATAAAGCTGACATTAGAAAAAGAAAAAGGTTACAAACAAGTAACAGTTCCGAGGAATCTTTAAATGAAAGTAAAAATGCGAAGCCGGAAGCTCAGTATTTATTTAATTCTACTAATATACAGAATATTGATATTGAATCAGTATTAAAGAAATTACATGGGCCCAGTGAACCGTGAGTTATAGTTATTACTATTTTATTGACTAATAACTTGTATACAACAAGTGTTACAATGAAGATTTCGTGTTAATCAAAGTGGTGTTATAAAGAGTATATTTATATGTGTAAGACACATACAATAAGTTCATTATGATTGTACAGTTCAATTTTAAGTTTATTTTTGTAATTTAGATTTGTGCCAGACACAACAGACGACCATGTTTCTAATTAAAATAATATTATATAGGACGTATTCGGTTGTATCATTTAGATGCCTTTGTAAATTGCCTTTTTGATCTTTCCTTTCTCTCGTTTGCCCAATATAACCCTTTTAAATCTGCGGCAAACTTGCAGCCTTATTAATAAATTGATGTATTCATATTTAGCACTTTTAGTTGACAATCAATTATTCAGTCGACAAAAGAGTGTAGCCAATTTGTCAGTTGGATCGGCGGTGTAAGCCGCATGCAATTATTATGATACGGCGTTTAATTAGATATCATAATTAGAGACGATCGTGACATTGCTCACTGCGAACCGTCCATTATTTATGCTAATTTGGACCGTTAGCTCACTCGCCGCGCCCGCGGCTTAAGCTCTTATCTTTAAAAAACGTATCTTGCATCGATTTGTTTTTTGCTGGATAAATAAAAAGTCATACTATGCAATTTTTATGTAATTTGGTCATTTTAGTATTTATATTTTATGACTTTGTTGCAGAAACATTTAACTTGCTAATTGTTTGACTTGCATTCGTTCGTATTTGTAGATCGAAATGCTTTCCTTCTTTTTATAAAAAAAGTGGTTTTTGTAACAAGTTTTGTCGCACTGCTGGATGTCTGACGGTTATATGAATAGATTGTCGTGACGTATTTAAATTGTATATTGGTCTGCAGGGTACTACTTCAACTGCTTTTTTGTCGACTCCTACTTTCCGTTAATGGTGCATCTGAGACGTGTCTAAACCTAGACGCGGCAGTGTCACTTTTTTCAATTTTTTGTTTTTATTATTAACTTATATTATTGAATAACTTGTACTTATCAGCCGGCGTTCACGTCGCAGTCTTCTCCTATACGTATTTCAAGATATCGATGAAGTAATATATCGGGTCTCGCAGGGTATATCCCTTGGACCTTTATAAAATATGCAGGTAAACGTAGTTATTTAAATAAAACTAGGTGAATGAAATTAAAAGGTAAAGTTAAGGCAGGTAAAACGACGAACAAGACTTTATTTTTGACGTGAATTCATTTTTTTAAATCAATTCATTTTAGAATTTACTTACTGTAGAGTTGCATTGTTCACTTCAAACATTCATACTCACAATAATACTAAAGGCACATTACTAAAGGATAACATAAAACACTATAATGGCGACAATATAACTTGACATAACCTAGACCAAAATATACGGCTGTGTCGGTACCGGGTTCGGGAAGGGGTGTTTGCGAAGTGGGTCACGGATACAAGCTCCTGACACAAATAGACGTCGCATCTCACCACGTGGCCTCGCGTTGCCTCTCAATGCTGTCAATGTACCTATCTATATATCTACGTGCTTACATGTGGTAGATTGCACAAATATCGATCTCTGAACAATGTCACTTTTGTACTTCGGATAATATAAGAGCTATTGACACCAAAAGCAGACTTAAAATTTTCAAACTTATTAGAAGTCTCAAATAATAGTTGATTAGGACTTTTAATTTTAGAATTAAGATTAGGAGTTTACCATGAAGGTACCTTAACTGATCAAAACCTAGAAATATAGGTACCTACCTAAGTGGAAATTATTTAGATTTCGGGTTTGAATTGAACAAAGGTTTGTTACCTACCTACGATATGAAGCTTTAACTGCCAGTACCTATCAAAACGTATATTAGATATTTAGGTACACCACGAATCCTTTGTTTCAATTTCAATTTTATACATAAGAGAAAGCCGTAAAATAAGTTGTGCAAGAGGGTGGTGTCGTGAATTTAGTGACGGCTAGTAATTCCGCAGGCAGTTCGGGTATAAATGATTGCGGGTGATTTTACACCACCCTGTCCGCCCCCAATGTCTACCCACCCCGGAGCCACCCAAAGTGCAGCGCCGACGCGACGTCGCTCCGGACAATCTGCGTGCTCTGCTTATTTTCACCCGTAATTCCTTTTGCGGAAATTGCCTTTATAAAGAACAGAGAATTTAGTTTTGGAGAAAAGCATCTCTGAAAGCGAGAAATGAATTTAATGTGTCTTCGTTAAATTAAAACTAGGAATGTGTATTTGTGATAAAGAGTTCTCATTATGAAAATTCGTTAAATAAAGATAACATAGAGATACTAAACAGACCCGACCTTATCAAAATCCATTGTTCTCTATGACAGCCTAATTATTTCCTACTAGCTTTCGCTCCGCTTCTTCGGCTCCGCCCGCGTGGATTTTGTAAAAATATATTTTTTTTCTTAATAAAAGGTATCCTATGTTACTTCTAATACCTCCAAGAATATGTGTACAAAGTTTCATGATGATCGGTTGAGTAGTTTTCGCGTGAAAGCGTAACAAACAAACTTACATTCACATTTATATATTAAGTAGGGATTGACTCAAAACTACATCTACGGACCTACCGGGACAAGACTGGCAAAAGTGTTTTAATAGTTGGTTTACATGAATGGAACTTTGCCTACAGAATGAAGGAGAGAATTTCGAAAAAATTTAAAATAAACTCGATAAGTTTTGGGACAAGAGAAAACTATACAAAATATTAGTATAGTTTTCTCTTGTCCCAAAACTTATCGAGCGACCTACGTATCTGGTAATTATTCTAAAAACTATATGATAATATGACAAAAATAACAGCGGTATTCGCAACAAAACGCTGACTTCAGTGAAGTTAAGGTGTCTGCACTGCATTATTGTTACTATCATAGAGGCGCATCTATCAAAATATTTTTTGAGCTTATCGTCTTTGCAAAGAATAGATAGGTAATTCAGCTAAGAAGAAATACAACGGTCTCATAACATTCATTATTTTGTACGCCGATTGATGAGATAAACTCACTATTCTCATCTGCTTGCCTTCCGCCCGTTCCTAGTAATAACAAAGCTTTACGATGGTGAAGTCTCAATCTTAAATAACATTTTATTGTTTACGATTGCTCAAGGTTAAATAAAATACATCGCTATCCTCTGTACCTACCTACATAAGTGCACATTGCGATCTACGGGCGGGCTCAGAGCCAATTGGGTCGAGCTTTCTGTAATTTTCAGCTACTTCTGTTAGTCTGGCAACAATCATCGTGGATGCAATATGATTTGGTTTATCAGATTATTTTTTCTTTGTATGCACCTACAGCTGGCTGATACTATCTAAAATATATATAACTAAGACTTTGAATAAGCTTGTTATTGTATAACTAGTAGATACTGAAGCCATAAGAGCATACCCATACCACTGACCAACAGTGAGCGAGGCGACATCGTAAGTGCCAAGTATTACCTTAAGTGTGTCAATTGGTGGCTCGATGTGCGTGGCCCCCACTTCCCACCCTTTTGGGGGGTAGAGCGTGGGGCAGGTCGTCGGATCGATACCCGACGTCTGGCCCACGACCTCGCCTTTCTTACCACCTTCCTAAATACTAATTACGTGCTTTGACACAGGCTGCACCGGCTCGTGCCGAATGAAAAGACCTATGGATGGCAACGTGAGCGTTATTAACGTTACCGCGCTGTTTTGACGTGTTTGTTTTTTGGTAGCGTTGATGATATGCTTACCTTTTGAATGTAGTCGTCTCGTACGTTTCATCTGTTATTAAAGCTAATATTTTGCGAAAACACCTCTTTAGAGATAAATATTTGTGAAATTCCAAATTAATACTTTTAATGTTTCTTGTAAATGTTATAAAAGTTTTTCTTAAGGGTTGTAGTTACGAGAAAGATCAACAAATAATGGAACTGGTAGTAAGTAAATAGCTATATGGGTTGATACTTAGTAGAAGAGATACGGCCGTTTTGGCTAATAGAAATAGAATTATGACATAATATGTCAAATGTATGTCTCTAGTAGCCAAATCGATAGATAGACCGGCAATTAGCGAAGCCCGGTAATTATCTAGTTACGAAATTAAATTTTATAGCAGATTACCTAATGCTTCAAACTTTAAAGTTTTGTTCAATCAGCATAATAAAGTCAATCCTATATCGATTTAACCAGTCTTTAGGCCTAACAAATTTCTTTAGTTGAGTCACGGGGTTAATGCAATCAGATTTAAGCTTAAAACGAGCAGAAAATATAGTTTTAGGTGCACATTGCCGCTTTTCTAAGCCGGATAATATAAAGGAAACAAGATTAAAAATGTATTCCCTACACGTGGGCCATAATGCGATTTATCGGTGCAGGGGCATGTCGTGACTGGGGTAGGTACTTTCAACAAAATATATCTACGTCATAGGTGTCATTGTGTGGGAGTCTATTTATGTGAGCTAAGTACATAATGTATGGAGGCAGGTAGGTAGGTACTATTTTATTATTAGGTATGTACTTAGATATACTTACATAATAAATAATAGAGTAATATAATACTACTGTGCCTAGTTTTGATAGGTAGCCTACTTCTCTGCTGACGGGCCATTTCAAAACTTATCCATGCTTTTTTAAAAATCTATATTTAGTTAAACTTGTATGCACAGGTGCCTATCGTTGTTCATGAGCAAACATACGTAAAACTAGGTAGGGCATGAAGGTAAGCTTGCTGAATTTATACAGAAATCAATAATCTACCTACATACTAAATAAAATGGAGACGAAATTCATTACCATTATATGCAACGGCAGTGCGGTTTCGTCCAGAAACTCGATGCATCTTTGGGTGTGAGCGAGACACTTGCCACCCCGCACTTTCGGCAGCCACCTCCCCCACTGGGAGGGGGGTAATGGACGCATGAGGCTCCTCGGCCGTGCAGCGCTCGCTCTTTATACCGGCTTGCACGCGTGCACTTGCTAGTTTCTTTGACGTCCCTTTGTTGTGGATTCCAATTTTGGAATGTAGCGAAATGTTGCCAATATTGACTTTAATTTATGTTCGTATGTATTATGTTGGTATACCTGTGTCGATATTAGTTGAAAAATGATTACTATTGCACAGGTAGGTACATTCTTTGTCTAAGTCAAATTTAATAAGTAGGTATAGATGATTTGCAGGTACTTCAACTAACCTAAAGTCTAACAATAGGATATAAACTAGAAGGGGTTTGGTTCGGTGCACTAAGTAGGTATCTTATAGGTAAGTATTTAAAAATGTAGGTGGATAATATTCCTTTTAGTTACAAATTATAAGTTAAAAAGAATTAGACACTCCGTGAGCAGGGCTGACTTTACCAATTTTTGCTGTAGCTTATTAAACTTTATACAACGTAGCTGTAATTTTCCCCTTTCTATTTTATCTGTGTTCTTTTATATATCAGGCAGCGCGTTTAATCATGCAAATTTTCCGAGATGGGTGGGTGGTGCCCTCTGCAACTGAAACTGAAACTTGAACAGCCACCCTCTTCGAAGGTCGTTCAAAGTTCTCAGAAGAAATGAATCTGCTGCACTGAAACACTTTCATTTAGTATTTTGTTTTGTATTATGTTATTATACAAAAGTTTCTATTATGTGAAATGTTAACCAAATATAATTTTGTTAATGTTTCATGTTTTAAATGAATTAACAGCGACATTTTAGCGTTGTGTGAGTTGTCCCAAGATATTATTATTATTATTATTATTTACCTAAGTAATTATCTAGTTGTTTATCTAGGTAGTTTATATTTCTTGAAAAATACGTACCTAGTGAGAGGTTGAATAATGTTATGACTTTTTTATGCTACACAGATGGATGATACCTATCTACTTACTAAATCAAAATATAGTGCTATTGTTCTTAACGTAGCACCTTTAATTAAAAATATTGTTTTTGCGCTTGCTATATTGCACACCTAACTAAAGGTACCTATGGGCAGTATATACCTACCTGCCTATAGATCTATCGATCTATAGGTAGTTAGGTAGTATTATAAAATTGCATGTAAAACAAATAACAAGTTTATAACTCGAATAAATACCAAATATGCTGTAATTAGCGAGCCAAATATTGCGAACAAAACATTTTAATTATCGCTGCATGAGGTGGGCATGAAAGGGCACATTGGGTGGGTGCACTATCGATCCCCTTTGAATTAGTGTGCGGATCGGCCGTCGTCTTTGTGTGGCCGTCCTCGGGCCAAACAGACCAAAACAAGCTAGCCTCCCCAACGAACGGGGCTCACCCATCCACCGACCGCTTGTCGTTACCTTGTTCCGTAGTGTTAGTCTCGTGGTACAGGAACCTTCCCAATTATTTCAAATATATACCGATACCCAATATTGGGAGGAAACGGCTTCATATATCTACTTGTCTGTAAATTATAACTAATAGTCTAGCGACTGGTTCATGGTACGGGCCATTAAGATTGCAATTATTTCTTTTGGGTAATCTTTTTTAAATAAAGGTATTATAAATTTAAGCACATACCTAAATACCTACGTTTTAGATTTTATATTGTTCCCGTTCATTGACTCCCTATGTAGGTATCTATTATTTTCAATTATAAAACCTACTTTGGAGTTTACGTTTCGCAGTTAGATAGTACTCGAAAGAATTCAATTTGGAAAAGGAAATGAAGTAGAGATAGAACTGATCACAGAGTAGGTACCTACGCAGACATGTTTTCATTTCGATATTTTATTGAGATAGATTTCAGTTTTGTGACTAATAAAGCGAGATCACTCATTTTAGGCATTATGCATAGATGATTTTTAGTAAAAAAAATCATCTAACTAACTTCGAAGCTATAATAATAATAATATCTTGGGACAACTCACATAATGCCATCTGATCCAAAACCAAGCAGAGCTTGTACTATGGCAAATAGACAACTGATAAACATACTTTATATATTTCTAAATACATACATATTATAGATAAATTACACCCAGACGCAGAATAAACCATCGTGCTCATCACACAAAGTTTTATCCTGGGTGGGGATCGAACCCACGACATCTAGCGTAGCAGTCGGACACACTCCCACCGCGCCACAGAGGCAGCTATTATTACTCTACATAATAAAAATGTTCACATGACTTCTTTCCAATTTCCTTTGAGAAATTCAATACCTAAACCGTAAGAAAATCATCCACGTGCGGGTTGTAGTACGATATTTCGTTAATAATATACGTTCAGTAAACATTAAAGATACCTAAATACATTTGCGTCATCTCACGTGCAGCTGCGATATAATTCGTCGCCGCGCCGGTGCACCGTGTACCGTAGTTACACCAATTTACTTGTACAAATACACACAGCGCTGCAGATTTGACAATCTGATTACTTATTATTATAATACCTTGTTTAATTGGCGCTGTGTTGTAATATAACTGATACAAGAAAGTTTATGATATGGCTGATAGAGTTATGATTGCGAAAATAACAGTTTCCGTGTTTGGTATGTGATCATGGCTAATGACTAAATTGATTTTGATTGAATTTGGTACTTGACTACGTATAGTTATTATAAAATACTAAAAATATTTTATTCTGATAGTAGTATCAAAATAAAATATTTTATACTAACCATTTAAAAATAGAAGTCTTCTGAAATAATTTGTTCATCTATAATTTAACGTGTTTATTATTTTTTAATCATTAAAAGTAAATGATTTGACCATAGATAACGTGACGTCACGTGCTAGCATTTCACACAAATTAATACGGAGCGGGTCGTTTTTGACGTTTTATTAAAAAGAGTCTTATATATTTGTTCTTGACGATGTCAACCCCGTCTCTCACGGGTGAACTCGTGGTCTCAAGTTACATCTTTAAACCTTAATTTGAGGTTCAAATATGAAGAAGATATACGATACGAAAGTAACTCATCACCAGGCAGAAATATTGCTAGGTTATTTTTGATGTACCTAATGTGTAAGGCCGGTAGGTATAGGAGTAGTGACATAGGTTACTTCTTTCGGCAATGAAGAATCCTACACACCTATACGGGCAGAGTTGTGAGCTAAAAGTGGTACTTACCTATTAAAATATTGTTTACAACATTATTAAGTAAAACGAATCAACATTTAAGTAAAATAATCCTCCAAATTATGACAAAGTCGTAATATTAAGTCTGCTTCCTTTGATATTAGAATAATTTATTCATCAAAGCAGTTTTATCGTATATATTTAATTAATTCTCTTAAAAGTCTATCTAAGTCTAGTTTATGCAGCCTTGCCACAAACTATATGCTTCATTAATTGAGTTTAGCTACCCTCTACGTTTCAAATGTGAAAGCCAAATAAGTATATATAATTATGTAACGGAAAGATCCGAGGCGCACAGCGTCCATCTATTGAATTAGTAAAGTCTGTCAAAGTGCATCGCCGAGGCACAAAGGTCGTTGCGTGGGAAATAGGGGGTGGTGCGGGCGTGCCTCCCTCTCTTCGGTCTCGTGGGCTTGCACGAAGTAAGCTCCGGCTCCAGAAATTTGTTATGACGCATTGGGTTTTGTCTACCATTTTAATAGATATAGTATTACAGACTTAGGTAACTAAGTACATACTCGCGCAATCATACGTTCGTTTTATTAGAATGCATTTAAATGTTTTTGGTGGAAAGTTGTTTTCTTTGTGAAGGAGTTTCTAGATTTCTGTGCATGTACCGGTACGTGACACGTGTATGTATACGAGGTTATGTACTTTGATAAAGAATGTTTTAGAATTTTAAAGTAGTACATGTTCCTTTATTATAGGTATAAACTAGCTAGACGATGAAATCATACCTTTTTGTGCAAAACCTACGACCCCAAATCCTAATCGATACCTACTCTCTCGTGCCTAAGCCTTCGAAACAACGTTCATTAAAATTTCGCATGGAGATAGTTGACTTAAAACCTTTTCGAAGAACATGGGCTACATGGGGATGGGTCTTTACAATTCCACGCAATTGAATTCGGAAGACAAAGCTTGCTGATTATGTATGAGAACAATGAGAAGTCGTTGTAATACCAAGATAATACGTAGATACTAGTTTGGTCGTCGTTATTTATTTTACTAGAAGCGCATAAAAAGGTGGAGAGCGGTTATTTTCAAAGCGTGTTGCGTGTGAACGGAGGGTGACGCATGGGTTGTGCTACGTATTCTATAGTCTAGACATTATAATATTAGGTATAAGAGTACCTACTTGCCGCGCCGCTTCATTGCACCCCGCAGCTGCTACTTGTTTACCACATTAACACGAACCACTAATTAATTGCTTATCAAAACGTAATTGTACTTTTCTTGGTTAATTTCTCACAATAACAACTGTCTGGCTTTATGCACCTAGTAATTTGTAATCAATTTGTAATCAAATATTTGGTTTATGACGCTATTAATCAGTCGTACGGATAATATTATTTTAAATTGTTTTTGCTCTGTTGTTATTGTGGTGGTTTTTGTGTGGAATTCAATTAGAGCGTCCTACCCCGTTTGGTATCGTTTGAACGAAAAAGTTGTAGTAAAAAGAGGTTCATTGATCCCATTTTAGTTTAGCACCTATTCCGTATTGGTTGGTATACGTAACGTCGTCTGCTTAGTATTGTTGAGTTGACAGGGCAATGACGTTGGCGGTTCAGTGCAGCGGTTCGTGCAGCCCCCGCCCCCTCGTCTCACCCCCGCCCCCCCTCGTAGCCGACGGTCGACGCTCTCTAAAAGGAAAAAGGAAGCTAAAGGATAATCTATCACGCCCGAGGCCCGACTCGATAAAAATGAACGATTAGAACACACTCACAATCGATGGTTTCGGAACAGTAGCTACCTACCAGTAATGTTTGTCAACCATGTTCTTTGTTTGTTAGGTTTGCTGCCGATTCATCTATTAGCAGTCCTATGTAGTAACGAGTTAAGTTTGGAACTTATTTCAATTATTGTTGTCGTTATGATTGAAGTAAAACAAACTTTTTTGTTTGTTAATCAATTAAATTGTAGATCGAAATACCGTTTGGGCATTTTATTGTTTAAGCATAGTAAAGCAAGCCAGCGACTGCGTGTAACAATTGTAATAACACGCGAAAAGAGAATTTCTTTTAGAATAACAAAATTAATAATGATAAGGACATAATTGAGTACATTACTCTTTGACCTGCGCAAGTTGAGGTACTAAGTTCAGAAGGGTGCATGCGAATTCGGCGCCGGCACGTCGAGTTCAACGGCCGGACGTAGACCTGGAGCTACGCCGTAGACCATTAGCTCCCGTGTGAACTACAGACGGTTAAGCCTCATCGTGCACTTGCTGATTTCGTCTGGCTACTCATAGCGCTAATAGGATGTAGAAAAACTTAAGTGAAAGTGATTCTCGTTTACTTAGGCCAGGCTTCACCAATGTATACTGTACCTACATAACATTGTGTTGATGCTTTTTATATAATTTACAGTGAAATTTGTCGGTCAGTCGTCAGTTTTTTTCTTTTTAACAATGAATGTGATTTTGCTTGACTTTTAGATAGTCTAGTGTTTGCAATTTTCATGATTCACTTTCTAATAAAAATACACTGCAGGGCAAAGACCTCTCTTATATCTATTTTAGGCATTTGCGTTTCTAGTTTAGACTTTTTTAAAAGACTAAGTATATTGATAAACGGTAGGCAGGCAATTATGCGTGCCAATTAACATAGACTTACCATTGCAAATAAGACTATGTGTTAGGCAGTTCGCTGTATATTATCAATGTCGATACCTATAAACGTTATTTAGTGAACCGTGTTTCTAAAATGCCTAGACGGACGAGTGCATTGACATTCTAATGAATACAACATAATACTGGTTGCTATGCTCAGATGATGCTGTTCTAATACCATCCAGTTAACTAGGACGATACATTTCTAATTTGGTAGGTTTTACACGTCTACTTACGTATAAGTACTTACCTATTTGTTACTAATATAGTTATAAAAATTATGTGCATAAAATATCTAATAGAGTATGTTGTTAGGTTTCCACACTTGATATGAAACACTTGGTTTATTACTCTTGGTTTAATACCTACAAGCTTTTGCACTTTTGCACGCGGGTTCTTTCGGGTTAGGTTTGTTCACCTTAGGGTTTCCTGAAATCCCTTGTACATCACAAAAGAAACACATGCTAAACAATTTCGTGAAGATGTGTCAAAATATCCGCCATTAATCATCTGAGCTCCATCTCTTTCTAAATGCGGTTGAATCCCATATTTAGAAAGAGATAGAGCCTCTCATATGTAATTTCAAGGTCAAATATTTTGACTTCAAGTAAGGTTTCGTGGAGTGGACTCCATTAAGGGCCCCCTAGTTGATGATTCTACCATACAAACGCGCATAAGTGATTACTCATCTGTTTAAGGTAGTAAGTCAAGGCTTAAAATTAATATCAATTCGTTTTATCATAAACTAAGCCTGTAGATAGCCATAATTGAAAAAATAATATTTTGAAAGTTATGAGCCTTATCTAAAACATTGAAATTTCGCCAAAATTGTTGTTCAAATTGTTTACATCCTTAAATGTTTTAAGGCTAATAACTTTCAAAATATTCATTTATTTACAACTAGCTGTGCCCGCGACTTCGTTCGCGTGGAAGTTGGGTTTATATTAAGGTAGTTTATGTTACAATTTAACTTCTGTGTAAAACATATTGGAAACATGCTCCACAATGCTCTGTGGCATCTATGGATATTAGGGCCTAGCTCTAATCAGGGCCCGACCTATGGCAAGGCAAGCCAAGCAAATGCCCAGTGCAGCAAAATGAAGGGCGACAAAGTTTATGGCGCGAGACGGTTAGAAGACAAATTATAATAGTATTTTACCAAAATGATTTGCATCACATCAAATATTACTATTATCGGTTTCGGGTTAAATGAAGCCCGAAACCGCCCAAGTACTCGCGCGAAATAGGGCTAGTGTGAGATAAGTTTTTAAAAAAATATCCTGGTTTTAAAACATTGCATTCCCGCGGTACTGTGATGCGTGTTCAAACAAACAGACAACATTCAAACGTTTCTAAAAGATATAGTGAATTAGTATATCTTTTAGAAACGTTTAGTTTAAATACTAAACTACTGTCGTAGCCGAGGATAGAACAAAGTGTGCAATCAGAGAGGCCTATGTCCAGCAGTGGACTGCGATAGGCTGATGATGATGATGATGAACCTGTCGTTAATTAAGATCATCATAAATTCATATCCGTAAATAATATATATATATAATACATAATCGTAAGAATTTCAGATTTATTTTTTTAAATCAATTTACCTGATTCTGTTTAATTTGTATTTATACGCCATCTATTTTCAAAACTGGATAAGTTTATTTTAATACTTGATGACTTTAAATTAAATTATACTTAAACTATCATGCATATTAAACGTAGGTAAGCAAGGTATTTAACCTAAACGCGATTATGACCCGTAATATATATATATTCATAATAGTTGTGCCCGCGACTTCGTTCGCGTGAAAGTCGGGTTTAAATTAAGGTAGTTTAGGTAACGAAATAACTTCTGTGTAAATATGTTGGAAACAGTCCTGTTGACTAAATACTTACTAAATAAAAATTGATCTGTTCTATTCTTTTAGATAGTTAGTTTGGTGTGCGGCTTAAGAAGTGGGTTTTCTGTTGTTTTTGTTTCATTCTTTCAACGTTATACCTACTTATTACCTAATAATTTTTAATAGAATTTGTACGAAAATGTTGTTACTTCTCATGTGATCGTAAACTTGTAAAGCCTAAGTACTTAACTGTGATAGTTTTCCTTATAATTTTAGTATTTATACTACTACCCTGAATTTTTTCACATACCCAACATCAACCATTTAGCTGGCAGGGGGACACTTGACTCTAACAAAAATGTTCACTATAAAGTCTAATATTATACACAAAGGAATCCTTAAATATAAAAATAGTCTTCACAAACCTTAAACGCTTTTTAAAAGACCTATCTAATGATACCACACACGATGGGGTAGGTAGGTGAGAAAAAAATCACATCCCCACTTTACATATAAGAGAGGTACCCTTAAAAAAATAATGATTTTCAAGATTTTGTTCTTTCAATTTATCGGCGTTAGTAATTTATTCATGCAAAAGTTGCAACCTTAGCACTAACAGTCTCTGAGCTAAGCTGCGGACGGACGGCTATAAGGGAACTATAAGGGTTCTGTTTTGTCATTTTGGCTAAAAATGGGGTGTATTTCATATAGTGTTACAACGCAATACTAATAATAAAACTGCTGTAACACTTTAGTAAGCAAACACAGAGCGTGTCATGTGTGTCATGCCCGCGAAAATGTCCGATATCCCTAAAGGTACGGTTGACAAACAACGACCCCCCGGGTCCTCCCGTCACCCGAACTACTCACACTTGAACGATGTTGAGCCATTCATTATCGTTGAATTGATGAACACGTAATCTCCAACCATAACCCCAAAACATGATCCTCGATGCACCTGTGTGATGCGTGGTCAAACAAACGGACAGACAGACAAACATTTCTAAAAATCATAGCAATGTGTTTCTTTTTAAAACTTCTTTTACTAAGTATAGAACATTATTGAATACAACGCCATCTACTTTCAAGAATGTTGCCGTTGTTTTGTTGTTCACAATTTGATTTCATAGATGGCGCTACATGTACTTTTTTTACGTGTGTTATGTCTTTTTTTTAGACGAACACATCATTTCTGGAAAATGTCGAATACTTTTTAATTATAATGTAATATTGTTTTACATTTCTACTACGATTAATTCATTACTCTCAGCAGTGTATGCAATACCTATAATTAATTGCATAATTTACTTGATTTTTAATATAAAAAGTAATAACCAAAGTAAATAAGTTACCTACGGTCGAAAAAATAACTAAAACATTCAGAAAAATATTAAAAAAGGATAAAGACAATTTAAATAAATACAAAAAGAACATATTCAGACATTAGATTCGAGCCTGGGACTTCGTCGTCAAAGTCCGCTAGCATAGCTTCGAGGCTATACTGTTAGCTACTTACTACGTCAAAATAACTGTTCTTATGAAACTTAAAAATGTTGTGTTTAGCTCCTTTTAGTTTTAGCGTGAAGTTATGCATTCCATGGGTTACAATTATAGATAATGTCTAATTGTGGAAATTTTTGTGATAAACCATTATGGTGCGACAAAAAATACGTTGCTACTCGTTCCCCATGGACGTTAGCGTAATGATTTATAGTGTAAATAATGTCCTATAGTATTTACTATAAAACTGCAAATTTTCATAAAGATCCGTCAAGTAGTTACTGTTTTATAACGAAAAATAGCTACAGACATTATCCCTTACTGCTTAGCTCCTATGGGAAAAAGCGTGATAATTTATAGCCTAAATGTTAATCTGCATCTATTAGATTGCACGTGCAAAATTTCAACCGAATCTGTTCGGTAGTTTTTGCGTGATGCGTGTTCAAACAAACAGACAGACAGACAGACAGACAGACAGACAGACAGACAGACAGACAGACATTTCTAAAAATGCAGCAAAGTGTTTAAATACTCTTTTCGAACATTTCCTAATATTTTTTTTCACTAAGTTCGGCCATGTACAGACACGTGAAATTTACAGTTTTATTATATGTATAGATTATGGCTATCTACAGGCCTAGTTTATGATATAACGAATTGATATTAATTTTAAACTTTGACTTGCGAACTCATGCAGAGGTATAGTCACTTATGCGCGTTTGTGTGGTACAATCATCGACTAGGGCACCTTTAAGATACATCTTCATGTTTTTAGGTTGGAGCTGAAACATACCAAATATATCGCGAGATGCAAAAAGTGTAAGTAAATAAGTTTAAAATATATCCTCAGTATGTATGTGTTATACAATATCTTATTCAGATGAATAAAATCTGAACAGGTTTTGCCTAGTAGATAAAAAAAAAAGTATATCACTCTCATCTAATCGATTTATGCATTTAATCATGTTTTAAATAACCTCCACGTTGCCAACTCGCAAAAAAATGAATTGGTATTTAAAAAAGCTTTAAAAAGATGTCTGGCGAGTGAGTTGTTGCAGCTAAAACCAATTTGATTAATTTATTGGACTAGCCAATGAATAAACCCGCTATTTTTAAAAATTTACTTTGGTTTTTTGTCAATACTAGCATTTATTGAAAACGGTATTGATTAGGTACCTACTCAACTCAGTTAGTAATCGATATGGCTTTACTTTTTCAATAAACTGCATATAAAAACCTTATAAAAGTTTTTTAAAGTGTAGAATTAAATGTATAGGTATTTAAATGAATAGATACACCGACATTACTTAGCCAAGCATAGAGAATGTTGTTCGTTATTCGTGAAAATAATCTTGAAGGAACATGGCATAGAAAAACTGAAGGTTTGAAAATAAAACACATTTTTTTTTTCTTTTACATTTGACGATCTACCAAACTGCTCTTGTAAATTGCTACATGAGACATAGCGTTCAAAATCATGCTAAACAACATATCTCTATTTTATTTGCGTTGTGTTTCGGTTTTGGTTCGGGTGTCGCATTTTATATTTTTACCGTCATTGTGCCGACCACGTACTACAAAAGTACTGATCATGAAAAGAGCACAGTTTTACAGTTAAATATAAAATATTTTAATTTTAATGGCGAGAGAGTCTAGAGTAATGCTTTGGGTGCTTCATAAAACTACTCGTGTATCCCAAGTTTATGATTATCGCTGCGACTTGGCGCGGTATTTGAAGATGGATGGCCTGGGTGGTTTTGCATAGGGAATAGGGATATCTAAAGATAAATTGTGGAGACCCGGTTATGACTCGAGGAAATGATCCGTAGGCGAATAATGACTTTAGTCGTAGTATAAAGTAGTATCTTACTACTACTAATGTGAAGTAGGTATTACAGATAACAGCGCATTTTTCTTTCTCATTCTTAATTTTTAGGGTTCCGTTGCCAAAATGGCAAAACGGAACCCCTATAGTTTCGCTATGTCCGTCCGTCCGTTCGCAGCTTAGCTTAGAGACTGTAAGTGCTAGTAGGCTGTAATTTTGTATGGATACACATATTACTTACGCCGACAAAGTGAATGAATAAAATCTTGAAAAATATTTTTTTAGGGTACCTCTGCTATAGGTACGTAAAGTGGGGATGTGATTTTCACCTACCCCATTATGTGGGATATCATTAGATAGGTCTTTAAAAATCTTTTAGGGGTTGTAAAGACCATTTTTCGATTTAGGGATCCGTTTGTGAAATATTAAGCTTTAAAGTGCAAGTTTTTGTTAGAGTCAAGTGTCCCCCCCTCCTCTGCCAGCTAAATGGTTGATGTTGGTATGTGAAAAAATCACGGTAAGTGCTTAAATAGTAACATTAAAATGGATGGAAAACCATCACAGCTAAATAGGCTTTACAAGTTTACGAGTAACAGCTGATCAAATGAGAAGTAACAAAATTTTCGTACAAATTCCTTTGACAATTACCATTAAGTAGGTATAACATTGTAAGTATGAAACAAAAACAACAGAAAACCCACTTCTTAAGCCACATTATGCGGATGGTAGTAGGCTACGGAACCCTACTACTTTGTGCGTGGCCCGACATGCACTTGCCCGGTTTTCTTGTTTATGAAAGGAAATTATATTCTTGTAATAGGTACGAGTAACTGTGTGTGTAGTTTTCCATGATATTGAAAATATATATCATAGAAATAACCTTACTTGTATTGCATGCTGATTTGATATATATTTATATCTACTTGACTTTAGGTAATTTACATTATAATAGCCACTTGAAGTTATAGTTATACTTATACTGTCTAAACACCTAATTCGAGAGGTCAGTTCTTATTAGGCAGTGCAACCGCCACTAGGTCTATACCTACGTACTATATGCTTATTTGTAGTAAACATAAATGTGTCCCTACATTGACTAATTTCTTTACCTAATTTTAAATAAAATATTGTATTTTCTTCTTAAAGCAAATCAGTAAAGCAACTATCAACAGCACGCTCTTTATTTACTTGTTTGTAAAAATATAAAATATTTATGTAATGAATTGTAAACGAAGAATTCTTGAATCTCACTCTATAAGCAAACATTGTTCACTTCAGCGTCTTTTTGAATAAATAGTTATGTGGTTTTTACTGGATCAACTACGCGGGAGGCCTTGGTCTGATATTTGTAGGCTTACTATGAGACAATTTTTAGGTGCACTTGTTTACAACCTTATGTAAAAAAAACTTAGTAGATTTATTATACCTACTTTTTGCTTGAATTCCATCATGACATGCAATTTTACATATTTTTTGCGTCGATTCCTTTGTTGCACGTAATTCCAATTTTAAATACAATTATTTTAGTAGAAAAACAAGGCAACAGAAAAAGTTTGCCGGAGCGGTTGCAGATAATGTGGAGTGGCGACCGCGCCTCACTTCTTCAGCAGATAAGACCCACGGCACGCCCGCACCCCGACTAGGTACTTGTACCCACGCCATATTTCGGTACAAGGCACGTAGCGCGGATTCCATTTCTTTTTAAACCAGAATTGAATAGAACAACAACATATTTTTTATGAAAAAGTAGGTCGTCTAGGTATTTGATTTGTAAGCATTAATCTTTGTTTTTTAATGTTGTCATCTTCATTTTTAGGGTTCCGAAGCCAAAATGGCAAAACGGAACCCTTATAGTTTCGCCATTTCCGTCTGTGCGTCCGAAGCTTAGCTCAGATACTGTTAGTGCTAGCCCCTATATGTAAAGTGGGGATGTGTTTTTTTCTCACCTACTCCATCCTCTGGGGTATCATTAGATAAGTCTTTTAAAAACGTTTCGGGATTGAGAAGAACATTTTTAGATTAAATGATCCGTTTGTGAAATATACGTCTACGGAACACACACTCGGCTCCGGACATGCACCTGCCCGGTTTTTTCCTTGGAAATATTCCGACGCACAAACAGGATCTTACGTAACCTACGAAGGTTTATCGTCGAGTCGGCGATTATATCAGGTTTATTAAAAATTTTAAAGAGGCTGCAAACAAAACATTTTTGTGCAATTTATAAGATCACAATTTGTTTGTGTGTGTGTGTATGTTGTGCCTTTAAGACATTTTGTCGTATGTGTCTTAGTTTCAAAATGCAATAAAAATATTGCTTCGTAAAAACGATAGAAGACTTTTACCCTTTTTTGAATACTTATATCAAAAGGTGAAACTGGGAAAGCACAAAACCTAATTTATACATGAAATCGTTTAAATAATATATTCACACCAAATAAGCACTATGCGGTTTCAATGTAACATTTAAATTATATTTAAAATTATACATATAAAAAGCTTTCGGTTGGTTGTGGTGAAAATAGCTACGGTTTGATTTTAAGTTTGCAACTTTGTAATGAAACTTTTTGGAAAAAACTATTTACTTGTCGCGATACCTTAGTAGCGTTCTTACGACATACATGTGATAGTTACTTCTGGTTGAAAGTCCAAATAGTGTCCATAACATAAATATCGAATTAGAGTAATTGGAGTTCACCCTATTAATATCCTGTAGGTACCTATTTGAAGTAAAAATATTTGACTTTGATTTACTTCATCTAACTATTTCTACGACGTACATTGGGGCAGATACCCAAAAACTAGGCGGAAATTTAAAAAAAAAACCGGACAAGTGCGAATCGGACTCGCCCACCGAGGGTTCCGTACAAATTTGTAGGTACACATTATAGACAGTACATATTTGACACCGTACGACAGGTTTTGAAACTGTCAAAAAAAATACTTGCCAGCATGGAGATAGAGTAAATAAAGGAGGCCACATGCTGGTCGAATAATAAAAGTGAAACGATATGACCTCGAAAATACCTTTGTCCTCTCCATCTCTTTCTAATTAGGGGTTATCTTTCTTAAATAGAGTGGCCATGTTTTTTGTACCTCTCGACATTCTTAAATAAATAAATTTAGAGCAACGGAGCCGACTACTTTATAGAAAAATGCTAAATATCACGATAATATGAAATTTATCTATTTATATTATTAACTGTAATTTTTTAAAATGTACGGGAATCGAGTTTCGATAAATTTCAGTTCAGTAGGTATAAAAACGTAATTTTGTTAACTTATGTCTGATTTTATTTTCTTATGGTTGGAAAAGATAAAGCGGGTTAAGATTCATTACAGTTACCTTAAATTTAAATTGTTTCAATATTCAAACACGAACTTAGTTCATTTGTAAATTCCGCAGAAAAATATGGTCACCCTACTCATTTGGCGCTTATAGCAAGAATGAAAGAAAACATGATATTGAATTGAATAACAACAAATAATAATACACAATTAAAAAATCATATGTATATTAGGGTAATTAGCGGCCATGTCAAAGTTAAAGTCGTCGTTAAGGTTTAAATTTGAACCATTTTATGTATTATTATATGTATAAACACATAATAATACATAAAATAGTTCAAATTTAAATGTTGGAATCAAACATAAATTTATATACTTAGTGAAAAGAGAGTCCACATTTTGGGCACAACTCACTTTTGCAATCTTGCACTATGCAAACATGCACCATTCTTGAATAAATATTGTACAATTATTCTTAAATTTTAAAATAAAAAAATGACAAAATAAAAACATCACCTGCCATATGTCTCTGTGACTCATTAACCAGTGTTGTTATCATCTACTAATATATATATATATATATATTTTAATTAAATTAAAATGAGTATTAAACTATAGTCAAATGCCAAATATATTTTACAACATAAATAATTATTTTAATATTAAATATTAGTTACACTTACAGTTTCGTGTACAATTAACATACAAAGTGATTTTTAAGGAACTTTTTATTTTGTGATGGGTATTATTTGTACACTTCGAACAAGACGAAGATTCGACCTTTTCTCCCCGAAATTGCTCAGCTGGTGCACTTCATAGTTATTCTATCTCTATGCTTGCCAGCAAATTCATAATTTGTTAGTGTGCAAAACATTTTACATGTGTATCTGAAGATTCAGATGCTTTGCACTAGATGGATACGGCATGACTTAACGGAGGACCAGAAACAATCGCATTTATATCAATCATGCAACATAGGGCACCTATCATCTGTTCCTTTTGGCTTCATCAATGTTATGTCAGATCCCATACTAACAAATACATGAAAGCGGAGTAAGTGTACAGCACAGTGCTATAAGCGATTTGCATTGTGTGTAAGCTTCCACTTTGCGGCCACTTTACCGGCCTCCACACTTGTTCCTTTTTGCACGAACGTCGTGTAATCATACATAGGACTGGTCCACATTGGTGCACCGAGCTTTTTGAACTATTTTAAATACGCCTACAACTATGAATGTAGGTACTTAACAGAATCGTTCAATTTAAATTTAGTAAAATAAAATAAAAAAAACAATATGGGTTTAATGGCTGTCAAATCAGTATCTTTTACAGAAACGTCAAAAACGATACGCTACTAATCATAATAATTTGAATGAGATATGTACAAAATTAAATCAATCAAATCGTTTACTTTTTGTGTTTGTTTTAATGATTATAAATTTATGAAGACGTTATATTGTAGTTAAAACATTTTTTTTCAGAAAAGTGTTATTGCATTGCATTAGCAAAATAATTGATTGTTATTGTAGTTATCAACCCAATTAGGAAATTATGCCAAAGCAATAGTTCCATAACTTCATACACATACACAGACACACACACTCCTACAGTCTAATATAAAACAATTAGAAGTGAAATATGGTTCAGAGTTATATGATATGTCATGTGGCTGTCAAAGCGCAAAAAAGGAGCCTGTCAACCGTATCATGCATAAAAAAAAATCAATCTTTGATTATATAATGTCTAGATTCCTAATCCGGCATCTAAAATTGAAGCAAAGAACTGTCAAAAAGTACGGTCAAGTGGACGTACTTTTTGAGAGGTAAGAAGACTCATAACAGATGTTCTAGCCATAATTATTCTAGCGCGCCATTTTCAACGAGTGTCAAACGTCAAAAATAGTAGCTTAATTTTTTTTTTACACTTAGGTACTAAGGGAATGCTCCATCTAGACATTATATAATAAAATAATTCATCGGAAATGGATTAGTGGTTTATGCGCTATGGTGGAACATATTTAAATACATACATAGACTACTAACAGGACCCTTCCTATTTAGCTTCATGATTTTAACAATAAAATGTATTAATAGCAAAACTTTAAATTAAATCCTCTAAGATAGAGCTGTCGCATACTTTACTACACTCACAGTGAATTTTATCTAACTCATTCAAATGCTATCCTTTTTTTTGTGTGTCAAAATCCCCACGGATCCCAAACCGACTAAAAAATCACATGTTGTTAGGTCTTGTCCATGGCCGGAGATGAGGGTCTCCCTTACGGAATAGTTTCCTTCACCTGCGGTGGACCTTGGCCGAGTATATCGCCCCATCCATTGCTTTTTTTCAATTAGCTGCTTTGTTTCGTCGGTCGCGAATCGCGTCTCTAGTTTGAAAACGACAGGTCCAACCCGTTGCTCTCAAATGCAAATGCTACCTTAGAATTAATAGTTATTATGTACAACAGGTTCAGGAGATGAATTAATCCAATGTACCAGATTTTAAAGCTTTGAGCCCATCAAAGAGAAGATTATAAATTTGACCAGTTTCGGTGGAATTTTGAGACAAGAACGAGACCCGTATTCAGGCACATCGAGAATTCCAATCAATAGTACATTTTAGAAGTTAAAATCGGTTTCCTTAATATGTAATTTGGAAATTATATCTTCAGCTTTTACAAGATCGACTACCTGACAACCGACAACTATAACCCCGGTATTGCCAATTTGCCACTGTCCGTGTCCCTGGCTCTAAGTTTTTTATGTCTGCTTTGCATTAGGTGACATTTAAACATTTTGCCGCCTCAGTTGCACAAAAAGTCATTAGACAATTGTAAATTTATTGTATTTTTTTAAACGTTACAGTATGATTTATGTTCATTACATAAATAAATATGCTATGCATAGATAGTTATTATAGTTTAATTTGCATATTTTGAGGCGGAACAGACAAGTTTTTGTGCATCGAGTCGGTGTTCCGCAAACTTTTCGTTTTTATGCATTGAGTATATATTATATACTTGAAGAAATAAAAAAATAATGATATAATATAAATTAATAGATAATATAAATTATTATTTCTTGGCTTGTTATATTTCCACATGTTGCGTTCATGTGCCGCAAACTGCAAAAAATAAATTAACAAACGCTGCGTTAATTATACTTATTCATTACGAACATATAGTGTTCCTAATGAATACAATTAACGCAGTTTAGTATAGTATTATTCTAGATTAATATATTCTAGAATTTTACTTTGCATAAAAATAATAATTCAAGTTATTATTTTAATATTAGATTTTTTAGGAGTATTTCTAACTCTAACTATAACTCTAACTATAGAGTATATAAAAAAACTATTAAAAATAAGCGATTAGACGTAGCTCATGGCAGATCGCCTTAAGCTCGAAGCTGTATTTAATGTTGATCAAAGTAGGAAGTCAGGGTCAGCCATAAATTGTGATGAAGTAGTTTTATATTTCCTTTAATTAACAACTACGTCAACTACTTTTTTCCATTTATCATACTGTAGTGTATTAATTCCCAGCTCAACATGATAACGGTGTAATTTGCTTAAAAGCAAACAAGGACTGAATTCATTATCTACCTAAGCAACAGTTAGATACACCTAAGTTCACTTTAACATGTTCTAAATTCGATCTCGGACTGTTGTCTCCCCGGAATTGAAAAATTCTGATGTCTCTTGATGACCCTACATTCAGGCCTTCATATAATGTGTACCTATGTAGCTATTCGATGTTCAAATTTAATATGATTTGCCTTCAAAGTATACTACCCTCTGTGGAAAGGCCTTTATTGATTCTTACAATCAATAATAAGGGAATTACACGCACGCTCTACACTGGTGTTTGTTTTTAGCTCTCTCAAACTGTGTTTAGGAACCCGGAATTTATTATCTATAACATACACTTAGTATGGGAAAGTATTTCAACATAGATTGATTTGTGGTTAAAGGTTTAAAGCAGGCATAATATAGACGGAATGGAATTTAAATGGCTGGGTAAGAATAATAACATCGGGTTCCATATACCATTATTAGCTGACCCGCGCAACTTTGTTTCCCGTTTTTGCAACATTTTTAATTCATGCTCCGCTACTAATAGTCGTAGCGTGATCTTATATAGCCTAGACACTGACAAATAACGTGGCTTTCTATTGGTAAAATAATTTTCATAATCGGAATATGGCTTTCTATTGGTAAAATAATTTTCAAAATCGGAACGTGGCTTTCTATTGGTAAAATACTTTTCAAAATCGGAACGGGGCTTTCTATTGGTAAAATAATTTTCAAAATCGGAACGTGGCTTTCTATTGGTAAAATAATTTTCCAGAGATTATCCCCTACAACCACACAAACTGTCAATTTTACAAACTTACATGCTTAATCTCTTTTTTAAAAATAGTATAAATAATAATTAGCGTCAGGCATTATCTGTCTGGCATATGCTGAACTGTTTATATATATATACATACCTCTATATATTTTTTGTTTAGCCGAAATAAATTCGATTTTCTTTTTTTCGGGTTACAATTTTAAACCTCCCGCTTTTTAAGACACCCGAACAACGGGTATAAATCCAATTGACTTGAAGTACGTTACGTCTGTGTACCATGTAACATAAACTTACATCGGATTTGTTTACAAAGAATAGGTGACAGATAAGAGAGACATGCCCGTTTTGTAACCCGATTTCGAAATGATTGAATTTTGTGGTACGATTTGACCGAAAATTCGTCCGCAACTTTGGACGATAGTTTCATGGTAAGCTTGCTGATATAAAAAAACAGACAAGTGCGAGCCGGACTCGCGCACTGAGGGTTCCGTACAAATTTGTAGGTACATCATTATAAATAGTTCAGGAATCGAGTCCCGCACTTTTTAAAATAAACGACCTATAAATCTTTTTTTACGTTAACTTAGAAGTTTGATTTTTACACAGCTTCAGGGGAATGTAGACCTGAGTATAATATGGTTTTAATTTTAACTTGATACCTCCACGCGTTGCTGAGATAAAGGGTCTTGACAAACCGACAACAAAGTGATCCTGTATGGGTTCCTTTTTTCCTTTTGAGATACGGAATCCAAAAAATTAGGCTGATTGGCCAGATCGTAACAGTACTATTTTTTTTTTTAAATTAGTTTGATAGGTATCTACATAACCATACATGTAAGGTAGGTATCTACTGTAACAAAATCAAAGGTTAACCTTACCCTTCTGACGCGATTTCGTACGATCTTACCTACCTATACCATCATGTGTTCAAAATTTCTAGTCTAATTTAAACGTTTAATTCAATTTTGTAGTTATCATTGCTGGTTTCAAAAAGCCTCGACGACAATGCCTAGTACAATGAACTGGTTATATTAGCTTGATATGATCAATTCTTTGGTGAATGTTGTAGCTGCTTGGTGCCATTTTTTAGTTTTTGTTTTTGACACAAGCAGTTACATAAATATTTAGTTCTGTGAAATTTAATAAAAGAAAATAGGTAAGTACAAAATATTTTATGTTATTAATTGAAATGGATAGTTTGCTCCATATGATTATCAACTAGGAATAAGATAATTGTTAAACATAAATTCTAAAGTCCAAAGTAAAGTAGCTAAGTATACATTTATTAAAATTACCTACCTATGTGAATAAATACATCACCTATCTTGATAGTATTATAATTAATAGTTTAATATCAGCAAAAACTAATCAGAAAGTCGAGTTCCCACAGCTGACAAGCTCGCAAGAATGTTGGCTCTACGGGAATCCTTTTCCAAATAATTAATGCGATAAAATAGTGGTGCGGGCTTGCGCGGGCGCAGATCGCGGCGCGTGACGAGCGCGCGCGCGCGGTCACGACGCATGCGCGCCGCAAAACGACCACAAGCCCGCACGCGCGACCCCGCCACTACCACACAACACAATACACACCATTATTTTGTTTAGAAACATGTACATTTCTACTAAAGATTAAACTTCACATAAGATAAATTAGATTACACAGTTTTACCTACCTCATTAAGAAAATAATCAACATATCAACGTGCATACCTACATATTTTTTCAACTTACGACTTTTTCTATAAATATCCTCTTAAATTCTTACTATACACCATGTTCAATCAAACTTTTTTTTTTTTAAGTAAACTAGCAAAGTGGGATTGAGTACCACATTACTAGCAATCTTGTTAACCCCTCCAGCTAAGCTCAAAGACTTTTGTTAGGAGTGGGTTCACGTCGGTAGAATAATGGGTAGGATTCGAACCCGCGACCTCATGATTAGACGCGAGACCGATGCCATAGCCATTAGGCTACCGCCGCTTTTGAACTAATATTAAAAATGTGAAACTAACTCTGTCTGGCTGTTATGTTTTCGCGATATAAACCCTCATCCACGCATCCAAAGCTGCGGACAAACAGTACCTAATTTTTGGGTAGTTTATGTTAAGTTCGTGTAAATGTAGTAAGGCACTAATGTAAACAACATGAAACTTAGGAATCACTTGAACAAAATAAACGGAAATAGGGTAGAGTAAGACCAGCATGTGTCCCTACATCTATAGCTCTCTACTCTATTAAATCAGGACGGTGCTCGCTGCGCCTGCATCTTTTACGTACGAGGCCTCTTTGCGATTCATGCTATGCAAAGTTATTCGAGATTTGAGGCAGAAACGAGTTAAAATAGGGCTCTCACTTGAACCCCATATCAACCGCTTGAGAAATATTAGTGCGTTGATAGTTTGTTGGCTCTATGTTGGCAATATTAAAAGTGTTTGACTTGGACACAAACATATAAATCTAGATAATCATATAAATCAATCCAATTCCCTAGTTAGGTAGGTAAGTGTCAACGACTTATGGGGTGGTCACTGGTGATTAACAGATTAGTACACGGATGACCGAGCTTAGCTCGGTAATTTTAAATGACGTTTCCTTAAAATTAAACACAGCTAGATCGATTTATCGCCCCCGAAACCCCCTGCATACTAAATTTCATAAAAATCGTTAGAGCGTTGCCGAGATTCAGAGTATATATATACAAGAATTGATCGTTTAAAGGTCTTTATAATATATTAAGTCTTAGTATAATATACTCCAATAATAGATTCTGTGAATTAAAGTAGTCACAAAATTATAGTAATTTAGGTTTAGATTTTCTGTTCAAAGCTTTTGCGGTACAAACATCGGGTCTTTAGTTCCAATATTTTCGTACACATCGAGATTTATCTCGCTTTGTAAATTAGATTAAATTAGTGCGGTTGAATATGTATGCATTAATCAAGCGATTACTTATTATATTAAGTTCTGAGAGTTGTCTAATTTATCTTAGCCTAAACATATCTTCTTTGACGATGACTTTCAAATAGTTCTCTCTATAACTATAACAGTATTCTTTTGAAGGTTATCCTACCAATTCTGTACGCAATCCAAACAGGTATAAATCATGGTCGTAGTCTGTCATTCATTAGCAGTACAAGAGTACACATTCATTCATAAAGTACGCATTATACGAATGTGACCATAAGGCCGGTTGTAGACAGATGGCGGGTTGGCTTCAAACGGAGCCCGCTATTGGGACGTCACTCGCGGTAACTAATGCCGCATGCTGTCTGTCCTACAAGTTTAACTGACGATTGTGCGTACACGTGCCGCTTCTAATGAACACACATTTTAACATAGTTTTATTTCTCTTAGCTCGTTAAGTAAAAAGCTGAAGTTTTTGCTAAAATTCTACTACAGTACAAACTGTTCATAGGCATGCCAACAAGATGTCAATGGCATAATAATATTTGAAAGTCATCGGCCGGAAAGAAGAGTGGGCAGTGTGACACCTGACGTTGCAATTGAATTCGCATGCCTGCCTGCGGCTACATAGGAGATGAGATTTTTGCCCACCGGTCATTCTCGCGTGCCAGCGAACCATAACTGTAGATAGATTGTTTTAAATTCATAACAAAATACGAATACGATCGCGATATTCTTAATTACTTAACCTCCGCTAATTTAATTTCCATACACATTTTGTGCACTTAAGTACTTCTCAATTAGTCACAATTAATTATCCAAATGAGCGCGGTCTTATCGTAACAGTATCGACGTAACTTCTGAACCAGTAACATGATCAGACGCGGCTTTCTACATGCGAAATGAGAAGCTTTACTCACGCCCCGTCACACCGCCTCGCATTAATTATGGAACAAATTATACGTTCTTTATCACCATTCTTTTTTTTAATAACAGGCATTGTTGTCCATTCGTGCCAAGAAACGATTCTTTTCAGCCAGTGACTGATTTAATTCGATTTCCACACGACTCGCGACTGATGTATTACCAAACGTCTTCATCGCTCTTTTGTAGACGGCTTAATTTTGAAATTCTTTTAAAGCTTTGTTTCCTTGTAATAAGTCGAATAAAGCGTATATTTATTTACCCAAAAAATCACTTGCAGCTTTGGTGTATCGTAAAAGTAATTAAAAGTAATAAATGTAAATTTTCTTTCTTAGCTTTCGTTTTCATTTAATTTAAAGAATCCTTTCCTTCTTCAGTGTAGATTGTTATTCATTTAGATATCTAGGTTTAAAAGTTCACATTTATTACATTCCCTGTAATTAAAACTGTTCTCATATATTCAAATTAACAACTTCGTGCAAAATAAATTAACAATTTCGATTTTTTCAACATGCCTCGTCTTGTCACCACGGATTTCCGAAAAAATTAATGTTAAGAATTGTATTCAATCAATAAACATCAAATTATGTAATTTTTACACGTTTGCTCCTTCTACATCTTGTATAGTCTGTGTAGTAGGTATGCCTAGATAGAGCCGGTTTTGCTGGCGATGACACCAGTTCGGCAAAATTTTGTTATAAAGACAGCTATAAAGTGACGGAGTGCCCCGTTAGTAACAAATCATTAATTAATAACAATGGTGTATCTATTAATAAAAATACATGATAAAGTAAATGTTAGACAACATTTTATTTTATATCAACTAACATGCCTCAGTCCACTATATTCTCTTGATCAAAATTTGTATATTGATAGTTAGTTTTTAGGGATTAAAACATATTTGTTTCCTTGAAAATTCGCGATTTTACAATATATAAAGAAAACTTTTTTAAAAGATCGATTTTTCGATGCGATGTCGTACATCTTAATATTAGGTATTTGCTTTATTCAACTCTAAAAAACAATTAGCAAAGCTCGATCACCCAGTTAGCAGTGCACCTATTTACTTATATTGTAAAGAAATATTTTTTTCGGATCCTAGCTGTTCGTTACATTCAGATCACGCATGTAGTTCATAAAAATAATAAGGACAGGTGAAGTTGTTGCAATTATTGCAACAGTTTACCTACTTATAAGCAAATACTTATTACATTTGTAACGTGCGAAACATTGCAGTGTTAAATTACATGCATTGAGATATGCGATGCATAGTTAGTGTTAGACTTTGACAGATTGCTAATTAACAAGCAAACAGTGTTCAAAACGCTAATTTTGTTTACTTCCATTGGTGATACAGTGTTCGAACTAGATGCACTTAAGTAAATGAGTGTTGGACCGCACCTGGGAGGCACCTGCATCTTGATTAGTGATTGCACTTAGCTCCTTTTGCTTGACACACTGGATTAATACTCGCGTATCAGTAAATGTAAGGTTTTAATTAATTAAATGACTACGCAAGGTTCACTCGAACGCCCTTTGTGAACGATTATTATCTCAACTGTCATTTTTAGACAGGTTCTAATAACAGTAATTAAAAGTACACTTTAAAAAGCTTCAGTTTTACTACACTTTAACGCAATGAATGCGGTTTTCACTACTTATTCGGGTGCGAATCTTTATCGTAATTATGACTTTTAAAATTAACTTACTGATGATTCTTTCAGTTTATTTAGTTTGCTCATCTTTTCTTCTGTAATAAATAGCTGTGTTGAAGCTGCATTGAAGATATTTCAAAAAGTAACCTAGATCAACTTTGTCACAACAACATGTAGGTTTTGAATACTGTGTTAAAGTTTTGAAGGTAATGTTCTAACTTAAATACTGCTGTAAGTTATAACAGAATCCGTTTTTCGGGATCTGCCATACATTAGAGAGCTCAAGTTGAAACGAAGCTAGTTATTGTAAATGTTTTATTGGTTTGGTAATCACTTTAACTATTTCTAAGTTAACATATAAATCCTTTATTTTGTCCTTGACTAGTCCTTTCTTTAGGTACTATTAGTGGTAATTTGTATAAAAGATATACCTAATTACGTTGTGTACATCGAGATAATATAGTTATGTATGACACCTAGTATACTATGGCCACAAAGAATTCCAGGTAAGTATAATCGCGTTTGTTTCTTAAGGCGCATCGATGGCTATAGTAAAATAATCTAGAGAATCGGCGCGTGCCTTACCATCGCACCGGGCACGCCCACGGCTCCGAGCCGAGTTTGTTTTAGCACGACGTCGGCTTGTATCCGTTTAGTCTTCTATTTTAATAATTTTAGTACACACATTTATACTTTTGCATGGCTTTAAAAGAAAATTGTTTTTGTTCAAAGGCTTTCGTCGTATTTACGCATAGGGTAAAGTTAATATAGAGTATAGTACCTGAATCAACTTCTGATTATAATTATGATTTAACTGAGCGATTCGAGTAGTTTTGCGTATCTTCGTTCCATTGTCACTATAAGTTATGTTGTAGTTTTGAATCTGGTGCTTAGCTAAAAGATTAATCTGTATTTATTAGAGCGATACAAAAATTGTTGTGTTTACCTCTGAGAAATAAACTTTGGCCAATTTTTTCAATATAATATTGTAACCAAATAACAAAAACGTGCCTACAAAGTGATTTGGATCGAACCATCGCCCAGTCAGGACAAGACCGGGCTTACTAAATTTCTCGAATGGTCAGATGACGAACAACGAAGTTGCTTGATGACAGCAATCTGAACAGTGCAGTGGTCATTAACATTTTTGTGGTAGCTACAAAAAGTTATTACTTGATTTTTTTACAGAGACCTGAAATTTTACATTATAATTGATTTATTAATATCGACTACAAAATCGATTACTTATTTATCTTCACTTTGTTTGCAAACAAATCGTAGTTTAGTCTTTCTTGTTCGAGTAAATGTTTGCAACGTCTGCCTCAACGGTATTCCTTACTTTATATTTTCCAACGCACTATGATCCAATACTATTATTACGGACACCGATAGAGAATCTAAAATAATACAAGTTGGCCATTTTACAAAGTTGTTAAAGCAAGCGCCGTTTACTGTAACGGTGCATTTATTTAAATTGGATCGCCTTTATTTAGATTTCGATTTTAAAGTGAAACATATTATTTCTACTTAATAAAATTTGTTATGTTAATGAACGTTTAAGTGGCTTTTGAGTGTATGTCGAAATAATAAAATTATTAATTTGGATAATATACAGTCTGATTAGATGAAATAATTTCGTTTTCAACTTGAATCGGTAGATGGCGGTAGTAGTCATATTAAAGTGCTTAAAATCAATATGTTTTATTTATTCCGATTTTTTCCTAATGTTTAAGTATTATTTCACCATTAAGCTTCAAAGCTTTGTAATATCACTACCATAATTTCCCCGCCACGTACTAAAACGTGATGTCTTGCTAGTTGAGAAGCTCAAAGACTCTAGTTATAGAGCCTGAGATGGCAGGTAATATTACCCAGCGAGGTCCAACATGTTCCGATTTTTAGATAGTTTTCGTGATAACGTGAAGCAATGAATCATAGTTGATAACAGTTGCCTATCCCACCGGCCGGCGCCAGTTCTCACCATACCGTGACGTCCCGACTCCCAAGTTTCTTGGCGTGCATATTTAATCGAAAGTTTTTGTTTAATTGAATGGTCAACCAGCCGTAAAAAAACATCCCGGAATTATCGGAAGCAGACCTCGTGCGAATATTTAAAATTGTAATAAGAACATAATTATAATTAAAAAATTAATCGCCTGCCCTTGTATCTAACACAAGTGTTACATATTTGAAATCGCCTACCGGCCATATTGGCCCATTTTTTTGGATAGTCGTGTAAATGGTGGTGATAGTCAAACAAACACACTCTAGCAACGCACACATAGACATCGTTCCCGGTCAAGGAATCTCGGACCACTTGGGACCACTATGTTCTAAAGATGTTTTGAGATTTCGTGTCAATGAACGTCAATGTCTATCTCGGTATTTTATATTATTTATAACAGCACGTAAAGATAAAGTTCAATAAATCCGCGTGTTAGTTATATTTCGCGTGAATTATTTAAAGGTACGAACCTTTTATTTACCCGACGTTTCGATCGAATTGCACCGATCGTGGTCTAAAAGGTTCGTACCTTTAAATAATTCACGCGATTAAGTCCCGAAATATAACTAATATGTATAAAAATCGCGAAAGTTTAAAAACATAAACTGGCTCATAGATCAGTTAATTGTTGCAGAATGGTACAAACGCCGGTAATGGTACTCGTGGTCGTTGCAGCCGCTTTGCAATTTAAACGTTAACGACTTTTATGGCCTGCATGTATCTTTCTATAACTAGGTTATAATGAAGCTTTATTTCATTCTTATTTTTTTTTTTTATGGGTGACATTTCGTGTATTTTCATGTAGTTTTAGTTTCTTGTACAGTTGGCTATAAAATTCGCTTGATAAAAACAATAATTCTCATCAGGTGCCATCCATTTATTACGTTAGACGATTTTGTATCTCCCCTATGTAAGAAAAAATAAGAATAGATCGACCCCCTTCCACCTGTTAAATATTTATCTTGTAAGAATCTAAAGGAAAAAAGGTAATTTTGGTTTATTTTTCAAAGAAACTATTTTTGTTAATGTGTCTTTTATAGGCACCTACTAATATTGTTTATATTTTTTGTGATAATTTTTTAACATTGGTTTTATTTTTAAAATTTTTCTTCTTCCGCACGGGTGAAACTGTGCATTTTTGTGATCTTACGAAAGAACTTATTGAGACCCCCTAGTAAAAAAAAAGACATGCTCGACCACTCTTTCCCTCTAAATCGTCTTATAATAATAAATGAATGGCTTCTCATCAAACCTTTAAAATAATATGAATGAAAAGGACTATTGCATTTGAAAGAAAAAAAAAAGACCCTGGATTTGAACCGAGATTTCCGATCGTTGTAACAACAAAATGAATAAAAAAAAACAAAATACTGTTTTAAAATCTGCAGAGACTTTTTGTGACTGCGGCAGGAGATATTTTTTATAAGTGGTAACCATTCGGATTGACCATAATATCTAGGTAGGTTGAGTACCTATTTACATCAGATATTAGGTTTTAAAAACACTCTGTAGTTGATAGTATCATTTACAGGTTTAATAATATTATTAATAATCTTTATACCATAAAATAACCTTGTGTTATGACATTTATAAATATTTTTTTATTTTGCAAAAAAATAACTAAATAACGAAATTGTTTTGCTCTAAATATCAATGGTTATACGCGTATCTACTCGTAAAAAAGCGTTTTGGCGAGCTGTTTTGGTCATGACAGAAGAAAGCGAGTTTAATTTTTACTTATTTACCAGTTAAAATTAAACCTTTTTCTTGGGAATAGTATCTACTACTAACAGTTAAGTTTAAAAAAGTTGTAGACTTATAAAACCTGAGAAATTTAATCGAATAAGTGCTTCTATTTAAACATACTTACTTAAATAAATTTACATTATTTACAACTAACAAATTATTTACAACAAATATATACTATAATATTATTTAGTACTATAGTATTATACCTATCTTGGCCAAACCCCATAAAACACATTCTGTAATTTAGTCATGAAAAGATAAAAACAAATAAACACACCATCGCTATATTATTATATTATTTATATATAATACACGAGTAAGTAAAGATTCAGCACGCCATAACCTACCAGATATTAGATACCTACCTACTTAAGTACAGGAAATAGTACATTTAAGTAATTGATGTCAATTAAAATAATATTTAGTAAACTCGTAACGCAACAATTAGTTTCACCAACGCATTGTAGACGCACTTATTCTTGTCTCGGTAAGATAAGTTACGAATGGTTGAATTTAAATCTTTCGTTCAACTAACCGCCCCGTCCGTAGGTATTAATATTCGTACACATATAATGCGAGAGTTAGGTTATATCCAATGCAGCGCCATTCGCATACTTTGTCATCTGTTACAATATATGCGAATTCCTTTATGACGTTTTTAAGATAATTGATGAATACGTAGGTATCAAATATTGAAATTTCAGGTTTGTAGCGCCAGCGGTTTAGACTTTATGAATCAGTTATTCAGCAAGTTATTATTAATGTGCCTCAATAGAATAAACAAGAATTTAAATAGAGAAAAAGACATTTGCAAAAATTAGACGTTATATTATGTTGAGTTACCGATTTTTTCAGTAACATACCTACAGAATATCCTACATCTGAGATGATTTAACCACGATGCTATGTATAAAGTCAATATAAAACATATATAGGTTTGTAAGTATGTATTTAAGACATAGGACTAGGTTCATTGCCTAGTCCTATGTCTTAAGTATAATAATTATAAAAAATAATTTAATAATTTATTCGCAAGAGATGTGGTTTTACAAAAGGTAGGTAGGTGTATTATTTTATTATAACTATACTTTATTAGAAGTAAGTACTTAGTTAAAAAGTGATCCGATTACCTATATTTGAATTTACCTACGCTATACTATTGCGCGCCTACATCCATATGTAGGCGCGCAATCAAATGCCGTAGGTAAATTCAAAGTATTTTTTTTTTGTGTTCGTCTGACTTTCTCGTCTATAGATTATATAATCTACTAGCTGTCCCGCGCAACTTTGTATGCGTAATTTTTCCCCGTTTTTGCAACATTTCTTGTCACTGCTTCGCTCCTATTAGTCGTAGCGCGATGTTATATAGCGCGTTTAAACAAACAAACAAACAAACAAACTCTTCCGCTTTATAATATTAGTATAAGACGAGAAAGAAGACAAAAAAAATATCTAAATAATTGGAAAAAATTAAAAATCATGTAAGTATAATAAGTAAAACCTAAATAGATATTGTAGCTATATTTGACATTTAGGTACATAATTATCTATATGTAAACACCCTTGACGTCAAATGTGCTAAATTCACTTATTATTCGTTAAAAAACCTACGTCAGTATTTTGCTTTATACGGATGTATTAATTAGTATAAAAATATAATGAAAGATTTTTGCCGCTCCTGTGACGTCCGTAATAGCTATCTTAAGGAAATACCTACCTATAATATTACTAATTCTCTTATTATCCTTCCTCGTTTCTTATCATTAATGGCATTATTTTTCTCAAAACCAAAGCTAAAACCACATAACGAAGTAGGTACATTTTGTTAAGGTAACCGGCAAAATAAATGTTATTAGATTAGCCAAACCAACTGTAGAATTAAACCGGGTTTGAATGGCCGCACAAATAGGAATTCGCGAGAAACTAATTGGACCAAAATGGTACAAAAGTGTGTAAAACGAGCAGCAGTTGCACCACTGAAAAAGTATTAGTTTACGTATGATTTGGAACTTTGCCATTTTATTCATTTGGACATGTCTTACAGTTTTCATAACATGTCATATCTTTTAGTAGGTACATCTTATATATTATCTTATATATTACGTTATCTTATATATTTATTAACTCAGAAGAAAAGTAAATACTCTATCTTACATAAATTTTTCATTGGGTTTAGTTCTTCCTCAAAAATCACTACGAAACATAATGATATTCTATCACTCATCATAGACGCTCATCAGCAATAAAATCTACATGTAAAACAAAAGAAATAATAATAAAATATTACATTTACGACAAACCCACTTTAAAATAATTTTACCTGTTATGTTACTTTTATCAATATGAACTAAAAATAAGTTAATCACATACTACGGGAATTCCCATTACATTTCTAATCCGTAATTCTGAAATTCAGAATGTAATATATCTACGTACATAATAAAGTACTAGAACTCAGTGGCGTATGATCCTTAAAACACCATTACTTTCGGTTTCCCTTTGGATTGTAGTTACTTAGTATAGGTACAAAGAACTATGTCCAGCAAGATATATTTTCGTATCGGGTTACCCCAGAAAAAACGTATCCCTTCGCCTCTGCTAGGTCTATGATATAAGCCCGTCGAGACGTCGTCGTGCGTGGGCCGCCTTATGTGGGCCGAAGGCTTGCGTGTGCGCCGCCCCCCCAGTCCTTCGCTATCGCACTTCGACTTATGCGCATAAATCAACGCAATGCCTTTTTAATTGTACTTAAAGATGGTGTAACGTTTAAACCTGCTAGGTATCATCGTTTGATGATAACCTTTTATGTTATAAACTTAACTAAGTAGTAATTGTAAATTAAGGCAGTAGATTTTTGATAATGCTTCATAGTTTTCATTCTTTTATTATTTTTATATCGTGTGATGGTATTCAACGTTAAACTTTGGTATGAGTACAAAAATGTAATACTTAAACGATGTTAATGTGTAGGGGATGAAACCGATTATAACATGAAACCAGGAATGTAAACTTTATAAACAACATAAATACTATTATACTGTGCACATTGCATGTAATAGTACCTAAGGTTAACAGATAAACATCTCAGTAAATTAAATAAATATTATTTTATTTGAGCCTAAGGCGCAATGTCGGTATCCAGCCATATTTTGTGCGCAGCCGCAGATAAGACAATCCTAACTACCGAGTGGCGAGCTTATTAATTTATAAGATTTACTACTTCAGTAACTTGCTTATGAATAATAATATGCTTATGAGAGGTACTTTAGCGTTTGTCTAGTTTAATTTTTTTGATAATAATCTGAATTAATTTGAATAGCTTCAAACTGCTGAACTTAATTAGGTGTAACTTGGCGCACTTGCTTTTATAATACCTATACAATTTATAGAGACAATTAGATTTTAGGTAGATATGTAGGTACCTAAGGTGCGTAACGGTAAAACAAAATCATAATATATCTAATATCATAGTATAGCACGCTCCATATAAAAATATAAGTTACCTTTAGGAGATTAAGAGAAACTGTTATGTAAAAGTACGGCCTTTAAATTTTTCATGTAGAGCACAAAGCTACGAACACATCGATAAGGATTGAATAACGAGCTAGTGTTTTGACGGCGTCATAGGCGTAGGTATAGTGCATAGAATCTATGTGACGTATAGCTGGACCACGATGATCCGGCGCAGGGTGTGCGGGCCTGTCACGATTCACGCAGGCATCGCCTCCACTCGTTTGTTTTATACCGAGACATATCGGTGAGAGGCACCGAGGCACCCACGCCGCCACGCCGTGCGTGCTACAAACGAGAGAACTTCAGTCCTTTCTTTATTTATGTGTAACGATTTATTGTACTTCCACTTCCTAGGATTACAATTGTTTCTGAGTAGGTATGTTTGTGCCCTTTTGATATTCGTCACTACGTAATTATAACTACGTATATCTATTTATACCGACATTACGGTCTAAGGTGCCCCATTCATTAACAGAAACATTTTGCTTGACAATTCAGAGATTATTTAGGAGGCATAGTTTTCATATCTTTGAATCCTAAGATAAGGAATTTGAATCTAAAGCTTATAGTCATATAATAAAGAGATATAAGTAGATATACAGGCATCCAATTAGTGCACCGTCTAAAATCTTGCACAAACCTAATGAAGAACCTATCTAATCAATTATTGTGAAGTCAATTCACAAACCTACTGTTGAACTGAAAGTAAAAACGATATTCTAATTAGAAAATTGATTAACTATATTAGATAGCCGGCGTTACAGATCCATTAATTTCTATACGGTTACCGTAGTCTAATACTCACTATTATTACCAACTTTATAGGTCATTAACAGTTGGCTCAGCTCGAAAGTTAAGTGCATTATCAGCGCATAGCTCGTAATGTATGGGCGGCAAGCGCGATGAGAGTCTAGATTTTTAGCTTAGAGCTAGAGTTTCGCTGTGAGCGTCTCACGCGCTATTACCTACGTGGGTCTACGTCGTGAGTGCGCTTTGCATATTTCAAGAGTACCAGCTAGATGCGTACACTGTACACTACAGTTAAGTGAAATGGATCGACGTTTATGACGTTAACGGCCAGATAACTGCGAGCCGAGCTTTCCCACGTCGATTTTCGCGTGTTTCCTCGAACACCATCATTGTTTGCGGTACTTGATTAATATTTGGTATTAGGTATTGAGGTGTTTACAATATGTTTGGAGTGCCTCATCTATGTTTTCGTGTTGGCTGGTTAGTAATTATGATACCGAAAACATGTTATTGAATCATTTGAAATATTGGAGAGAATCTATTATTGTTTCTTTAAGTGAATAAGAATCCCTGCTATGCTGTAGGAATCCTTAGTGACTTATATAATACTAGTTATATAGGGTGTAACAGAAAGGTGTGGTCATATTCAAGGGTTGGTATGTGCCCATGATACTGAGTGCACATACTTAATTTCATCACAATCGGAGTACCCTAAAAATATATTTATTACTTTTTCATTCGTTTGTATATGAGTGAAAAAGTAATTAATTAAAAAAGTATGACTAAAATAGTTCTATGCCATAATAATCCAATAGAATTTTGTAATAAGGGAGGTATAATTCTTATACCATACGCTTTTCACTACTGAATTTTGACGAAAAGAATATGTTATAACTATGTAATAATAATGTAACCAGCTATGGCACCATGGTAGGTGCAATACTAACATGCCTTATCCGCTGCTGAAATTTGACCACGGCTTTCTGTTACACCTAGTATATTTTTTTCGAGTACTAACCAGAGGTAATCTCTGGTGGATAGTAGTTGAGTAGGTATTTTCTGTAGTGTACAGCGATTAATCTTCAGTTAAATATCAACATATCCTTTAAATGTCTACGGTGTAGGCTTCGGCCAAAGACACCACAGTCTTCATAGTTCTAAGATATATAATAAAAATAAATCATTATAAATATTAGCAGTAAGAAAAAGTATCTTCAGAAAAATGCTTTTGGTTCGTAAGTGAATAATGAATAACAAATATGGGTAGTCAAGTATGTAGATTTCTAATAACTTAACGCGATATAGACGAAGTTGATAGTAAAGATTAAATTATTTGCTAGAATTTAAAGATACACGATATAGATGTATATTGTATAGAGTCCTCTAGCTTTAGCTTTGTGAATTGTGGCAGTACGAGGCGAGTGCACGCTTGACCTGCGTAATTGTGTGCTGAGTCGAGCCTATAATCCCTTACTACTCTGTCAAGCGTTTTATACTACACGACTGAAAGATCGGGTGTCATTGTTGAAGTTTTAATAAAGTTTTCTACCAAAAAGGCGAAGGAACATAAGTCGTGTGATGCTCCAGTTCTCTTCCTAGTATCAGTAGACAGTGCTGTACTAAAACATTTTGCATTTTTTTAAATTATGTTGTTTTGTTTTCTTGTTTTTTTATTATTATCTTCTAATTACACAATATTTTACCAAATATTATGTAATTAGAAGATACATTTATCTACATGCTATTGGTAACTAAGTGAGTTATGTGACAGAAACTTGAAAAATAAATAAACTGATTTTTTTAATAAGTACCTATGCATGTGACAAATAAACTTATTTTCTTCTTTCTTCTTATACCTACCCATTTTAGATAGGTTCCATTTCTAGCTATCATGTAGTGAGAAAATAAATCGAAACTGCTTTACAAACCTGTATAACACGACAGTGTATTCAATTTGTCTGGATTATAATGCACGTGCCACTTCGTATGATGTAAACGTCTTTGCGTTGCAGTGAGATCTTGCCTATTAGTGCTCGGGCAAAAACGTGCGGAAGTCTGTGCTGACTAATTGGGCTGTATTGAGACCGCAGCGGAGAACTATCGTATCGATATTTCAGGTTTTGTTCGATCAATACTTATTTAATTTGCTGAAATCAATGATCCCTCTGTTTATATTGGTGTAGAAGTCAGTATCTACAAGAAATGAAGGCTTTACGTTTGATGATTGCAAGGTGAAGACCAATCATATTTTATGTAATTGTAACTACCTAATCTACCTTATGATACCATTGTGGTATTAAAAGAAGAAAAGAAACCATAATAGGATAACTTTTTAAAGTAATTTATAGGCATTTCTTGCCAATTACTTTACAAATACAATGCAATTATTGTATTTGTAAAAGATAACTTTGTGTTACTTCGTTTGTCGTCTGTCTATCAAAACCTCGTCGTCTCCAGCGCAAAATCTGTTTAATAAGGTTTAAATCTATAGATAGTAGGTATTTAGACCTTGTTTTAATTTAGCTTGGGTAAAATTCTACAAAAAACTTAACAAAATAGATGTTGACCATTGATTCTATAGTAGGTAATAAATAATCATCTGAGATTACGGTAAGCTTGTCTTATGATCACCAATTTCATGGTCAGCACATGCTTTATCAAGGTTCTTGGGCATTTTTTAAAGACGACTCCCGCAGTAGGGCTGCCCTGGGTGTACTTTGTGTCCGTCACGGACACAAAGTACACCCAGACTCGGAACAACAATTTGTGGATCACACAAAGTAGTGTCCCGTGTGGGAATCCAACCCACGACCTCTTGCGTAGCAGGCAGACACACTCCCACTGCGCCACAGAGGCAGTCAATTCAAAATTGACTTAAGCAAAGCTTGAGTTGATTATAAGCACACTCTATAGATCTCGGCCTAAGATTCACATGAAACAATAAGAAAACAAATTAAGCCTCAAATGAAAATGCAACTCAAGAAACAACAAAATGCTCATTAATTATATATTATTCATGCCCAAATCCATATAATCACAAACAAAACGCATTTTTAAAGTTAAAATTACGACCAAACTACTTTAAGCGCGGAAGCTAACTATAGTTTGAAACGTTCATCGCACGCAGGTTGCGCGCGTTAATTTTTCACGGAGCTAACTCGTGCTATTGTGAGGTGTTGAAATGGCCATTGTTTCGCTGACAATGGGCCGACAATGGCTTCGTATCTCTCAAAAGGCCGCGAGCTCCCGACCTAGGTCCCGTGTATCTTGCTTACTACGCTATCGTACTTCAAGCTTTTGCCAGTAACGATGCCAATAAATATACGTTGCAAGTATTGTGTTAGGTTCATACTCGTATTTGTGGATATAGGCCGCGTACCTACGTAATGTTTGTAAAATAAACATTGGTAGGAGAATTGGTAATCTGTTTAATTTAGGTAAATGAGGTTTTATTTGTAACTCATTTAAAATAATCAGATCGAGTGACTATAGAAAAATATACCTAATATGTTATTTTCTAGAGTAGCATAAATGAAGGCTTTTTGCCTGCAGAACCCAAAATTATTCGGTGCTAAAACTAAAACGGTAAGTATCCACGTTGAACCTAATAATGTGCCTGTGAAAGCTCCATCGAATTTAGCGCCGCGCCGAAATAAGGAGACAGACATCTAATACAAACAAAATACTGTTTTTGATCGCTTTAGTTACACATTTAGGTACACGGTTTAAATTCTTTAAAACAATGGATTGGTGAAACTATTTTTATATTTAATTTAATCCGGGGCTACATTTTTAAATAGGTACTTAATTATTCTCTGATTGTAATATTTAATTAAGTCTCCGATCGAAAGTTTTCCTAGAATAATAAATCACATAAATAAGTGTTCCGTGAACCGTGACTGATGTCACAAAACGGAGAATAGAAGAGTAGGTACCTACTCACACACAGACATTGTTTATGGACATGGAATCTCGGAATACTTTTGAAACAAAGTGGTCGGAGGTAGTCTTATGATTCTGAGTAAGTATGTAAGCGATGACTAAAGTATGTGTGCATTGCTCGAGCGCGTTTGTATGTAGCTATCTACTGTATCTCGTAAACTACCTTTGTACATTAATTATCTATTTTCTATATTAATTATAAAAATGAATCTGTCTTTCCCTTGGTCATGCCATAACTTAAGATTCATTTTCGTGCACCGCGCGGCTGACGACGTGCGGCTGATGCGCGCGTCCGATGCGACAATAGTCAGAGTATGAGATTGTATCGTGCCGTTTCTGAGATCTGCAACAGATGCGCGCGAGTGATGACTGACATACGCTGCGCGCGCACTCTGACTATTGTCGCATCAGCCGCACGTCGTCAGTCGCAATCTGCCGCGATGCCGGAATTAAACGATTTCATTCATTCTCTTTTTTTTAGTAGTAATAAATATTTATAGCTTAGACAAGACAACGTCTGTCGAGTCAGCTACTAACAAATAAAAGGTAAGTAGCACAGAGGGCACTTAATAAATACAAAAATGCATGAAAAACATTATGCTATCTAAGTATCTAATTATCTTCAGTGCAGTAACACGTAATATTTCGCCATTAGATGTCCTCACATTTAATGACGTATAATCGTACTTATAGCATTAAGCTCATTAACGACCATAGGTAAAATGTTCTTAAAAAACAGTCATCCATTTAATTAAGAACATTTAAATGAAACCTGGGCAGTAAACTCAATTGGCTACTAGATTAAAATAATCATCACTGGTGTTTTATGAGTTATGTTGACGTTTTATACACTAAAACATTCCCAGAAAAAATGCAGTCGAATAGCGAGAGCCCATCTTCTCCAATCCCTGTTTCTGGATTACTAGTTTTTTACATACACATCTACTACATACAAACATACACACGGGTCAAACAGAGAACTATCAATTTTGAAGGCGGTTATAATACCATTTATCTATATCTACATATAGGTAAATCTAATATATAAAATTCTCGTGTCACAGTTTTCGTTGCCATACTCCTCCGAAACGGCTCGACCGATTTTGATGAAATTTTGTGTGCATATTGGGTAGGTCTGAGAATCGGACAACATCTATTTTTCATACCCCTAAGAGTTTGTTTGTTTTTTGAACGCGATAATCTCAGGAACTACTGAGGCGCATTGAAAAAATATTTTATTGTTGGATAGCCCATTTATCGAGGAAGGCTATAGGTTAAAACATCACGCTACGATCAATAGGAGCGGAGCAGCAATAAAGAAAAAAGGGAAAATTTACGCAGACAAAGTTGCGCGGGTCAGCTAGTATCCTATAAAAATATAATAACAAAACAGCTGTATTGAAATGAGTCGATTGCTTTATGAACGTAAGGTCTAATTATTGACATTAGGTATGTATTAGTAGTTATTATAATTATAATAAAAACGACCTGTGTTCAGAAAATATATGTTTAAACTACTTTTTTAATATGCCTAATAAAAAATAAGTACCTACCTGACTAAATAATTCTATCTGGCAGCATAATGCTGCAGAGGCGGAGGATATTTTTTCCTGTGGTAACTCGATACAACAATATATCTGGGTAGACATGGTTCAGCCACAAAGAAGCATGCCTACCTAGATATATTTTTGTATCCAGTCTATATACCTTCTTCTTCTCTCTTATATTTTCGGTATACCTTAAGACATTAAAGATGATATTGATTGTAATATTGTTTGTCTTTGTATTGTTTATCTATAATCGATCTTTTTGTTTCTTTCTTCTTTTACCCATCCCCTTCCTTAATGTACCTATGTTTCTTTGTGTCTGTCCGTATCAATTGTAACCTTTAAACGAATGGTCCGATTTTTATTTCTAATCGATTCAAATCAAATAAGTATTTACTTCACGTGTGGCAGGTTTTGTAATGTGCAAGCAATATAAGTAATGTTTTTCATTTTCACCTGCCTTATTTTCATTTTCACCTGCCTTACCATAGATTGTTGACATGCCTAATACTTAGCAATAAGTTATTACTAATGAAAGAAAATCGTCGTATGTAGTCCTAGTCTAGTAGTACCTAGTACATTCTTAGACTACATTATTAAATGACTCGGAGCGGTTTTTATTTTCACTATTGACATACCAAGCATGTGTAAGAGGCGAATATACATCAGGCGTCAACGTAATGGGAGTATGAGGAATTTTATATTGGTCTCTAGGATTAGTTAGAGCTCACCACAATATATTCAACGAAAATTTTATTTATATCATACATTTACATTTTATTTGCCTGCATGAATATATAATTTTACTGTGTGTACTTACTAAATCTATTAGGTATATAAAAATCAATTCTTGTTCTATTGTCTCGCTCAAACTCAACAACTGTTTAACCGAATTTGATTTTTTTGTTATAATCTTCCTGGTAAAGAGATGGTTTAAAAAAATAGGACATTCCAAAAAAGTAGATATCGAAAATCTGTTAACTTTGTGCCTATGGCAGTTCAACTAGCTATCACGAAGTTCACAAGTTTAAAATTGTTTATGTTTCTGATTCATACACACAATGTTAATGTAAGAAATTATTATGGTTACCAACTGCTACGTTTCTGCTTTTCTGAATAAGTAGGTAGTAGTCATAAAAGTTGATCGGAGTGACAGGTTTGAGATTGGGGACATTTAAACAAACAGACTCTACAGCTTACGCTGCTACGTGGATTTAATGTTGTAGTTTGTGTTTTCCAGAAACTATTCACGTAGGTATTATGCCATCTTGCCAGCCATGATTTTTCTGATGTTGTGTTGATGTTCATACTATGTGAGCTATCCACAGAGGATTAAAAATATTTTTCCTTTCTTCTACAGCCAACTACAAAAACCATTTCAATACGATTCTGTAAAACAACATTGGCTTACAACCAAATTGGTTTTCCGTGATACATTTAGGAAATTTCAAAGCAGGTGAAAGAGAATATCCGCATCGGTTGGTGTACGCGGTTCGTTCCTTTTACGTCATACCGCCATTAAGCTGCTCTGTGGAATGGTGGAATCGATCAATTATTTTTCGCTCGGCGTGCAGTAAAAAGACGGTAGAGACGGCCGCAGCCGTTCAGAGGTTCGGATATTAAACGCCCGCTCGACGTAGAAGGATGAAACGTTCGCGGGGAACGGGTGATCCCTTTGACGGAGAGTTCGCGATCTGTCTGCGTCCTTATCGCAGCTCCAATTTCGTTTTGAAAATGATATGTTGAAGTCATCTATCTTTAATGGCTTATTTGATGAAGTGTTGTTAACGTTCAACAACGTCATGCTATGGGACTTATGTACTGAGCTTAATGAGATTGCATAGGCTAATGTGTTGTAGCTATAGTTTGTTAATTTAAAATTGTTCCTATTTATGCCTACATATATGGTAAACATAAACTTAGGCATTAAAATGTTTTGATGAGTCTAGAATGTCGTTAACACTTAGCATTTTAACTTTGTATATAGGTACAAACTTGTCTTTTACAGTGTTGCTGGACAGGGCTTAATGAGTATGCCAACGATTTTAAGTTCAGTAAATAGTCAAATGTTATTGATTAATAAAGGCTAAATACTTGTTTATAAACACGTATCTAGCTTTTATTAATCAATAAAATTTCATTAAAGACACTGTGTCTGTTGAAATTGATACTCTAATACCTGCTATTAATTTGGCTTTCTTTGGTTTACTACGTATGCTTATGTCTTATGTATCTAGTCCTCTTTTTATGTCCCAGCCGTACCTACGTAAGATGGTTTATATGTTCTAGCGCTACACACTGTGACATTGTGTACCAATTCTACCAATAAAATTATTGTAAGTGCCGTTCATTTGCTAGTTTCGGCAATAGGTGTAGTGCTATGTGGTCGTATTCAGCAGTGGGTAGCGATCGTATCTTGCAGGTGATCGATGCGACACCACTGTGCCGCAACGGCCCACTGCTCCCTGAAATAGCTTTGGCAAAGCGCATTAGCTTATATATATTATTATATATACGTAGCATTCTATCGCGTTTAGGCAGATACTTATATCTGTTTATCTGTTCTGAGGTGCTACCTATCCAATGCTCGTGGCTTCACCATTGTGGCATTTAGTTTCTGAGTGCCTTGAGTTAATTCAGGATACAAAGTGAGTGTAACCTGCCTATGTGAGCCTTATTTATTTTAAAGACACCACATAAGATACCGGCCGCTGCAATTCATTTAAGACTAATGCTGGGATATATAAAATATCGAATGAGTGTCTCTGTGATTGAGATCATTAGTTAAAATTATAATAAATTATACAGAAATTTAATATTATATATGCCACATACTTGTGTGTCATATATAAATGCCTATCCACGCATGCTAGAATATGACGTCATGAATTGTTCAACCCATTCGAAAGTTTCATGAAACTTTGGTTTTATAAAACAAAAATTCGAGAACTATACTACCACGTATCAGTTGAAATATAATTCTCGTTAAAAATAGGGGGAAGTTCCACATGGGTGAAGGTAGTCAGCCTAGGTATTCGTTGGTTCGCCTGGCTGGGGCTCCCATTAGTATCGGTCGGCGCGACGACGTTGATCGATGTGGAAACCTCACCACAACAGTTTGCCGGCTGTTCACAATCAACGAAAACAGGCGCATGCACACATAGACACCGACTTACAGACCCCTTGGTCGAAATCGGTCAAATTGTCAACCGAGAAACGCACGTTGAGATTGCTGTACTACGTGCGGCTGTGTGTGCGTGGATTTTTCGTTGAGCAGTGAGCCGACTTTCTTTCCTGTATTTTATGCCCTCACTGTGCAGATGCACCCACCACTTAGCACAATGCGTTACCTAAAGTATAGATTTTCTTTAAAAATAAACGTACCTATATGTACTGCCATGCCATTTGCCGTGTGGCCGGCTTAAGAATAGTATCACCCCATTTCTTCCCGTGGATATAGTCAAGGCGACTAAGAGATTTCCCCACCAAAGGACGGGCATTAGCGTTCTCTGAGTATTTTTAAAGCCTTACTGCGATCGCCAACTGGCCGCATGGCGATTATGGCAATTACCCCCAGGACCTATAATAAGTAGGTTCTTCGGGAAGACCCGTGCCCAGCAGTGGGACATCATATATGATGTACTGCCATGAAGGAATTATCTAGGTAGCTACCTACCGACGAAGCCGTTGGAGTAAGGTAATTGTAGTAAACGATTATGTTTTGTAAATTGATAATGAAGGTATAATTGCTAGCTAACATTATGGTTTCTGCTGGGTAATAGTTTTACAAATAAATTATAAGTAGGCATTTACCTGCACCGGCCGCGGCTTCGCATGAACTTTTCTTAATTATCTATGCACATAATATACATAATATTATACATATAAACCATTCTAAGAAAATTATTTGAATGACAGTGTAAACCGCATCAAAATCCGTTGCGTAGTTTAGATATAGGTACTCAGATAGACTTATGGGGTCGGTCCGATCCCACAAGTGTGAGATGGCATTCGGAAATGAATATACAAAGTTTTCAGAAGCAGGAGGTATTAGTTTTTGGACACACACTTTTAAGGTAGAAAAATCCTTAAAATGAGCGCATATTAGTGTTACACCTTTAATAACAAACTGTATCATTGTGATCTTTTGCAAGGGAATTCTCAGCTGCTTTTAGTGCAATGATGATGTCGGTACCACGTCTTGTTACAGTCAACATTAACATTCACAACTCGTGACATACCAGGCCACTCAGAAAGTTTTGCGAAAAAAGTTCTTATGCATAAGGCTATGGCCACTAAAAAAAACTTTGGTTATTTAGAAGTAAAAATACCACTGTTCGAATTTCGATTTTCCCTCCACATTTTTTCGAGAGCCAAATTCAAATTAAACTATCGTGTCTCATTTAAAAATGGATTTGCATCGAGAACATTTTCGTGCGATGATTTTCTACGATTTTAAATGTGTCTTAAAACTTGATGAGTCATTTGATCGACTTGAAATGGCTTTTATGGATGAAGGACCTTCAAAAGCAACCTTTACATCACATCTACTGTTGGCATAGCAAGTTCAAGCGCGGTTGCCTTACTTTGCGGGATGAATAAAGGAGTGGTCATCCTACAGCGGCTGTCATGGAAAAAAGTGTGCTGGCAGTACAAAATTTAATTCAAGAAAACTGGCGAATTACTTCGAAAAAGATTCAGCATATACCTACTGTAGATTGGTTCATTTTGAAGCGATCGAGAAGCGCAGGGAAAATTTTGATCGCTAGTTTATTCACTTTGACGGGGTACCTGGTTTAAATTACATTGCGAGACCAAAGCAGCATCAACGCCGAATGGCCTGCCAGAAGTTTTGTCTGCAATGAGTAACAAGCGACCGAACACCGGGCTCCGGGGGGTATTCCTTTATCATGACAACGCGCCTGCGCACACAGCGCTCAAAACGAGGGACTTCCTGGACACCACACCGGTCAGACTCTTGGGTCACCCTCCTTACAGTCTTATGCCTTTATAGGACTGTAAGAAGGGTGATTTTAGGGAATAAAATGAAGTCACATGGAGGCCTTACTCCGTGTGACTTCATTTTATTCTCTAAAATAAAAAATCAACTGAAAGGGATACAGTTTTCATCACCGGAAGACGCGCTGTGGAAGAGGTGTCTGTGGCAGACTGGATAAAATATTTCGAAAATTGGTTCAGACGCATGAAACTTTGTATAGAGGCTGGTGAAGAGTTCTTTAAAAAGATTTTTATTAAAATATTTTATCCATAGAAATTAGTTTTTTTAGTTTCTCACAACTTTCTGATAGTCCACGTACAAATAGATGTTAAATAGAAACAATTTTACTAGACATTTTGTCCGTCATTATAAAATGACGGACCTCACTGTATATAAATACAGTGAGGTATAGCGACCTGTCGATCTGTCGGCTGTTATTACTATCGTAAAAGCCTTCATAGACTGAAAATAAAATAACTACATATACCATTTCACCACCAGATGGCACCACGGTCTATGAACCTAGTTTTTTATAAGACTTATTATATACCTACATAATGAAGTACACATAATAAGACTTAAGATCTCCCATTCCTAACCCCAACTAATTGCTGTGGTTTGGCAGCGTAACATAGTGGAATCCGAACACGCAAAAATATCCTTGTAATTCCAAGGATACTTCTTAATAAGGTTCTATAAATGTTGATAATTCGCGATTTGTACACATTATAAAATACCATTTATAATACTATTTTCATTTCTAACGTTTTATAGAGTGAGTTAATTTTACTCATGGTAGCAAAATAACATAATGTATATCATATATTATGTTATATTATTTAAAACATAATCTGGAAAGTCCACTTCAAACTAACCATAGTTACCTGATGATCTAAGTCAACATAGTTCGTTAAAATCAGTATCATAAATCTATTCATGATCCTCTCCATATCCGCATTATAATCACCTAACACTAGCAAATAGGTTACATTTCGGTGGGCTATCAACCCACAAAGAAAGTTGGGCGGCTGTCGGAGTTAGCTGAAGTTGTTTGTAACGTCTGAGGGTGGTGTGCGGGGTAGGGCGGGGGGGTGAGGGCACCCACACCGTGCGAACAAAGCCTTCCGTGAAAGCCTTCGGACGTTGATAGATGCGATAAGCTCGGATGCAAGTAAGCTGCATACATTTCTTGCTACAGTTTCTCGCTAAAGCATAATCTTTTCGTTTTTACAAATTGTCTAATTATGGCGAGTGCTGCTATTCTATTATGTTTTGCCTTAATTGGATATTCTTTGTGTTTGTTCCGTTGGTCCTGCGCTGTCAGCTGTCATGTACTCATTAGGTGTCAGTTTCTTCTCGATGTTCAGACTTTCATAAGTTTGCCCTGGTTTGCTGATATATTTTAAGAGACATAAATACAAATCAAACATTCAACTCCAACAACACAAGCCTCAGTTTATTTTTTTTATTATTTATTTTTCACGACTTTGGACGGACTAGATTTGACAGAAAGTTGGTATTTTGTTACCGAGGATATGCGTAGTGGTTGTAAATTTTCAATATGACAATGCTCTAACTTCCCTCAACTTTATTCCATGACATTTTCAGATTCCTACTTATTTTTTTGTCAATGGTACTTAAATATGTATTTGAATATTGTCTGGAATATTAAATAGGTATACCAAATGTTGTAGAGTTAATATACTCACGTCACTAGTCACTTTATAAGTAACTAGTGACCCCGGCCACGCATCGCAGTGCCTTTTTTTGGCCAGAATCATTCGCGGGCGTCCCCAGAAAACCCTGGCAAAGTCATAATCTGATCAGTGATTTCGAAACAGCCATACACAGCAGCCAGCCAAACAGCCAAACATTCATTTTTTATATATATAGATGTATTTGGTGAAATAATTTTGTTGCACGTACAGTGCAAAAAACAGGAAGAACTGAGACATCTATTTTATTCTTTATCTTTGCAAAAAATGTCGAATGTTCAACCGAGTTTTTATGTCATTGTCACTTAAAAACTTAAAATAAAAAAAAACTGGTCAAGTACGTGTCGGACGGGTTCCGTAATCAGCACCTACTTGTAATAATAATACTTTTTGTAACAACTCATTACATCAAATAAAGAGATTACAGAAGGAACGCAAAAGTATGTACCGTGCCTTTTATCCCTACGCTACGCTAACACGTGCGCACAAAACGAGCATCCACAGCGCGTGAGCTCAGGAGGCCTAATCCAATTCAATGAAAACGAAGTTTTAATTAAAAATGAGGTTGTAATATACAGAGCTAGGAACATCTATTTAATACACTCGTTCCAGAAAATTGTCCATGAGTTCGAACTTCTTATGCTTATCCAAAAATTAATTAGAATAGAGGGACTATTATAAACTTAAGAAATTTAAGGAAACAAAAATGCATGAATTTCCTTTTAAAGAAACAGAGTAGGCCTTCTGTCTCTGGTTCGTCTTGTTTCGATTCTCCGGGTCTGTTACGATATCTACGTGTGCGTGCGTCATGAGCGTTTTGTATGAAGCTTTCATTCTGTACGGTATTCTGTGGTCATTAGCAATTTGTTTATGTCAGTTTGGAAGGTAGATAGGTATACCGAGCAACAAGCAAAAGGAACCAATGATGGGATGCAGAACTTACTAGTTTTATTGAATATTAACATACCTATGAGTATTAACATATATTTATGTAGCCTATATTATATGTCATAACATTTTAAATTTATTTTCTCAGTGTACACTCGGATAATTTGCTAAAAACTAAAATTTGGCTTAAACTTTTCCTATAAGTACCGGTATCGATTTATTCATCATAGTATACCTAATCTTACATCGTAAAAAGTAATTAGATAACCTATCAGGTTAGGAGATTTTGTTCGCCGCGCTTTTTAACATACCTAGTGATTATCTGATGATTTTGTATGGGGTAATAATAGGATAGGTACTTACTTTAGTTAATCTTCTAAGTAGGTAGGTAGTCTCCAGTTTTGTACGTAATACAAAATTCAGGAGAATCCTAAGCCCCACGTAGAACTAGGCACGAAAACATGCCACCGTCTGCTCTGCGGTGCAACGTCGTAAATGCATTTTCTTATAATTCAGAAGCGTCACGTAGCCTGTACGTAGAACCCCAGGCGAAAGCCCAGCTACACAAGAACGCAAGCGAATTTGCAGTTACCTCTTTTTTATCTCGCGCCCGAACCTATAAAGCGGGATAAGAAAATTGGATTTACTTTATAAAAACTTGCACATTTAAAATAATAAATGTAGGCGAAAAACTAAAATGTTATAATTGGTTTCACACTTAAATGTATTCTCTCTTCGCGTTTCAGTACCTACTCAAAATAATCATTACTTAATTCATTTTACGTTGCTATAAACAGTGCCTACCTAAGTAACACCTATCTATAGGTATGCTTATATATTTTTTTAACAAAACTTTCTGAGTGTAAGTATGGCTGCTTTTTGCCCTGCTGTGAATATAAAAAAATAAATTAAACTAAGTAATTTTAGTTATTGTAAGGAAATCAAATCATGAAGTCAATTATAACAGCAGGATTAAAGTCTGAGCTAGTAGGTACCTACATTTCGCAACATAACCTTTAAGCAATATACAACGCTATCATACACCATCAATAGGTATGTCAAGTTTCATAGAAGCGTCGATGTCCAATTTCTCATATTTCTACGTTTGACACGTGACAGTTAGTGTCACATCTAAGCTTGGAGTGCGGCGCTCGTGCGAATATTTTATTTGGGCAGTACGGGGACGTCGTAGTCTCCCTGCGCCTATCCACTAAGGGGGAGATGGGGCGAGGATGGTGGGCGGTGAGTGCACCACAGTGGAGGGGGGCCGACGTTGATCGATGCACGTCTTGCGCCGGAGGCTGCACCCGACGTAATTCATTAAACGCTGAAACTGCAAGCGGATTTTGAGTATTAAAACGATTTCTCACGGGGTTGTCCAGTTTGGCTGCGCCTTTATGTACGAGTGGAAGCTTTAAAACCGTTTGCTTAGTTGATAAAGTGAATAGGAATTAAGTTTAAAGGGGTAAAGGGATTTTCAGTCTGACTCAGATCGTTGGAACGTCGTAAATAAATTAACAAAGGTAAACGTTGAGGAGGACTCTTAGGAAATTAAATTCACTCTTTTATAATATATTTTTAAAGCATACTAATAACCTCTTACAGATAGTGGAATTCTAAAACATTAAAAATATTATAGTCGGGTCTTTTATTATTATTGCCTGTGACTTGAAAAGTGTGAAGTTATGAAGATCAAAATTACCTGGATATCTAAGTATTCATTAAAACTGGGTTAGTGACTTACCCATTCTGGATATGCAACAATGGGTAATCGTTGCATATTTCTGTGGATTCTTTAAAAAAAAAATACTCAACCATATATCAATTTTCTTAATTGACACAGAGCAACAATAGATGGCGTTACTTGTTATACATCTTTTTATTAAAGACAGCTTCGAGTTATATTAAACTAAACGTTTTTTTTTATATTATTGTGATAGTTTACTCTTTTATTGGGACGTGCTAGACAGTTTGACAACTGCGACACGTCAATTCTTTCCGTCTCGGTGTTGGCGACAAATACACTTCGCTTGGCTCCATATAGACGAAAACACAGACGCCACAAAATATAATAAAAACTTGTAGGGGTTTCTTAAAAACATTTTTATTTTAGGACAAATAATGGAATGAGATAGACGGGAAAATGAGAAAATATTCTGATGAGGGTTAATTAATAAATGATGAGTAAGTCGACACGAAAATATGCAAAGAACAAAAGAACAGCAAACAGGTGCTGAAAATTGCATGTTTTTCTGTCTACATATTGCTTTATGTTGATTTGACCATTAGGCTAACCGCCGCTTATTAAAGTATTGTAAGGAATTATTTTTTATGCCAAGAATTAAATCCTAAAAACTAGTTTTGTTTTAATAAAGCTTCATAAAACATGTAGTGTGCAAACTAATGTCGCTGTAATTATGACAATATTTAAACTAGTTAGCACTGTAGGTATTCGTTATAATAAAAAATGATTGTGTTCGTGTTGTAGGCACATACTTACAAAAGACAATATTTATGTTCTCGTATCATATTTACAAAGTCTTTGAAAATGATTCGTGGAACGATCTCAAAGTCTGGTTCGTCTACGCGCCGATCTTCTCTACACTAAACGGCCCAACAGTAATTAATTCAATATCCTACGATGGTGCTCGGAGTGAAATTGTATTACATGAGTTTAAAATATAGGTATACGATGGCAACTGATATTTATAGTAAGTTTAACTGACGTAGATGTATCCTATTTACATATGAGAAGTAGTGAAGTACTGGCGGACGCAGAAGTTGACATGTTATAAGTAGACCACACGACAAACTTCGGTAAATGTTGTGATTCATATTCTAAGTAGGTACTTCTTTATTAGTAATAATATCTATAGGTACTTAGAATATTAGCATTTCATTACGCTTATATTTTTAAGCGATAAATAATTATTAGAGATTTATACCTCAATTCTCGGTGGTCCAACTGTATCCTAAGAAAATGTCAAAATAGTTCAAGGTGTTAAGGCGGAGAATAATTACGAAGAGACAGACACTGAGATATTATGTGACTATGTATTGAAATATCTAATATTTTTTTATCTTATCATCTTACCTAAAATACTCGGCATAAACTTCCTCCTCACTTGATTGCACAAAAAAGTAAAGCTAAAACATTTTCACGTGAACAATTTGAAAGTTGCTCGTTTGCTTCAAGACGGTAATACTGTGGAGTGTGAAGGCAGGTTTCTTGCTGCACCTGCATCCATCAACGTCGTCGGTCGCAGGACAGCGAGGAGATTATGGCGGAAAAACTACGCTCGGATTTTCCTCTTGAAATGTTCCTACGCCATGTAATGCTTGAATTAACGATCTTTTTACTGAAAGGAGCTTGTGATATGAGCTAGTGTGTTGAGTATGTATGAAACTACTCATTTTAGTGCAAAGTTCTATACCTACGTAATCTAGAATAGCTTTGTGTAAAATGAGTGTTGAATTTTGTTTATTCTAAGGCACAATTTCCGGAGACAAGAAATAGCACATTAGTATTCAAAACCTGCCTATATTTGACTCACGGTTGACTTTGTAACAATCCTCGGTCGAGATGATAGATCGAAGTGAAACGACGGGTGTAGGTATACATCGACATCGATTCACAGTTTGTACAATAGTTTGAATGTCATATAATAGAATTTAGCCTTCCTTTTTCTTTGGCTTTCAGAGTCCTCTAGAGGCTAGAGGACTCTATTGCATGTAGGTAATTAATACATTATTAATTAATACAAATTATTCAAACTTACAGCTAAAGATAATTTTGTTTAACCTCTCTACTTTTTGTAGTAATTCCTTGTCATATTTGTTCTAAACTGTTCCAAGTGTCTGTCGGAACAAATGCCTTCTCCAAACAGTATTAATCTTGCCGTAGCGACCGGAGTTCGGCTTGTGGCTTTACTTGAACAGATGTACCTTACTCCCTGACCAGGTTTCACGCAAATGTTCACAACAACTGCACCTACGTAGGTATAGCTCGGAGTACCTAGAAGATTAAATAGTAAGTATCAAATAAGGGCGGAGATACACATATAATGAAAATAGTAGCGTGGATTCTACATGCATGCCAGTAAATCAAAATTAGATACCTACAGGCATGCCAGTTATCTTATACATATGACAATTAGGTAGTAGGTGCAACGAGCTGTTATCTAAATGTGCCAACCACAGGCATGTATATATTCGTCCTAACATGTCTGTTGGGTATTTCTTTTACATCATGGAAAGTTTACTTACGTATCGAAGTATAGTGTACCTATTCATTATAAGAGAAAGAACGCGAAGAGGTATTTCAAATTATTCCCCTACAGATATTTGATCAAAGATTTGACTAAACTTGAACAAATAGACCTCACAGTGATAAAATCAATCACATTTGTCTACTAGCCTATAATAATGAAGTAGGTGTATAGATAACGTGACCATGACGCAGTACACATCCTGCATGACACAATCTATTACATAACCTGCATTGTAATGTCAACGTACCAACGCATACATTTATATAAATCGCCTATATAATTTTAGAGTTATAGTTCGATAGAATACAGGCGTGAATACCTACAAGATTTTATTGGAAACACGTGTAAACTAAGTACTTGACGTAACGTATCTATATATTGTAATTGCAAGCTTCGCGAATGTGCGGGTAAATGCGTTTCAGAGGCTTTGTCTGCCTAGAGATGAGGACACTCCGTACATAACGACATGTTTAAAATTAACTCTGACAGTGTATTACTTCCAACTAAAAGTAGACTATTGCATATGCATTTTATGCAGATAATATATTAAAGACAGAGATGCAGATAAATATTTTGAAGGTATACTTACTTACATGCCTATATATAACACTAGCTGTTCCGCGCAACTTCGTATGCGTAAATTTTTCCCGTTTTTGCAACATTTCTCATCGCTGCTCCGCTCCTATTAGTCGTAGCGCGATGTTATATAGCCTATAGCCTTCCTCGATAAATGGGCTATCCAACAAAAAAAGATTTTTTAAAATCGGACCAGTAGTTCCTGAGATTAGCGCGTTTAAACAAACAAACAAACAAACAAACAAACTCTTCCGCTTTATAATATTAGTATAGATATATCAGTAAACAGACAGAAGGCAATAATGTTATGATTTGGTCCCATTTATTATTTCTGTTGCACTTAATACAATATTATGGAACTCATTCTGCTGCGTGTTGATTGGTTGAGTACTAATAGGTTTACTCACAATTTCTTCAAAAGTACCTGCTTGCAAATAAACTAATTCTCGGATTAATCGAATAACATAGGTATTATATTGAGAATGGCATTTCAAGGAAGAAAAATCTGGGCCATATTATAAGAGTCAGGTGTCACCATCATGTGAAAGCGTTTTAAACACTATAGAGTCAGGAGCTATCATCATGAGAAAACGTTTTGAACAGTAACAAATAGTTGCCTATACTTTTATTTGCGCTGGAATCTCTTTAATCGCCCCTAATATCTGAAATCCTAACATTATTTTGTTCAAGCACTAACTAAAACAGACGCGACATATTTCTGAATTTATAAAAATTCAGTATTTGTGAAGCTAAACAAAAAAATGACTGTCAGTAACGACTTTGTAGAATCTCATGAGATTAATTTAACGGGTGGAGAGTGCGGGCGCCAATGTAGACGTCTAGATGGCGTTACTGAGCACCTCACCAAGCGGTGTGCATTTTACATTGCCCGTCTAACTTCCTACGATAAAGCGTACCGTAGCGTGTTAGATAACTGACGGGAAAATATTGGGGGACATCGTACAAAATGACAATAGGTGTCTGTAGCTGAAGGGTAGCCAAAAACATTGGTAATGAGATAAACTTTTAAATTGTTTATTAGTCATTACTTCCTTCTATGAAGAAATTAAAGGTAGGTAGGTAAT